>JACGCM010001165.1:0-2400000 GCA_014058105.1 Kingdonia uniflora
TTTTTTCATGTTTATATATCTTTTATTCTATTGTTTTGTGGGGTTTTATTATGTATGTTTTGCAGTACTAATATTTTTTTTCTTTGGGCTTAGGATACATTGACATATGTTTTGTACTATCCCCAAAAGCCCTTTTTAAAGACTCGTGCCATGGAACACTTGCACTTTAGACAGCTTCCAGCTGGCATTGTAAGTACATGTTCATTTTCTATTGCACTTCAGTTACTGCCACTTGGCAAATGGTGCTGATACTTATCCTCTTTTCCTTCTATGTTTCTATTAAAGAATGCCATCGTTTCTATTCATGCTATTCTAGATATAACCAAGAAGATTATGTTATTATGAACCAATATTCGATAGACCGTGGATTTTCCGCTCATTTTTTTCGATCTTACAGGTGACTACAATTAACATCTCTATTATATTACTAGAAAATGCAGTGGATAGTTATGTTGGATAGTGATGTTGGGGCTAAGCCTATGTGAAGAGCAAGTGCTGCAGCAGTTGTTTTGGATTTTCCAAGTATGTTGCTCATCCCTCATATTTCTAAATTATCCAATGGCTAAAATGAGTATAATTTCGAACTATTACATGTTCTGGCATATATCATCCAATTCACACTTATTTATTTTAATCAATTTACAGATTTATGGGGGAAGGAGGAAGAGGCGTTATCAAGATGGACATGACTAACTACCACAACATAAGATGAAACAACAAACTAGTCCAAGGTATCTATTTGATGGAAATTTTGTTAGATACACTATCTGATACGGAGCGCAAGGGAGATAGGTTCCTAGTGGAAAAAATTCGCAAGTTGTATGAAGCTCTTAGGAAGAGAGAAGAGTTGCTTTAGGTGAACGTCATTATTATCTTTTTCTTGTTGCTTAGTAGATGCTATTGTATATTGTATTGCTAAATGCAAATGGAAGGTGGTACTACCAGTTTGTAATGATTGTACAATATATATATATTTGTAAAATGACTTTAGCCACGGCTAGTTTTGCAGTAAATAGTGAGTATTAGCCACAGATGAAATAGTGGTAATTAACAAGCATTAGCCACATATTATGATGGTGATTGACAGGTATTAGCCACGGGATATTACGTGGGAAAGTTCGTAGCCAATGGAGCCATTTGCCACGATTTATAACGTATCCAATGTGCCACGGTTAATAGTTACGGTACTATCCGTGGTTATATCTAATTCATTAGCCACGGTCAAGTTCGTGCTTGAGCATTAGCCACACCACCAATTGACACGACCCTAGGCACGGTTGTATGCGTGGCGAATAATATTAGCCACGGCCGGAGCGGTGGCCATTGACACTAATTATAGTAGTGGATCAAACCCCTTCAAAAGACGTCAACTCGTTCGTAGGAAACTTGGAGTCGCTCGAACGAGTTATGAGAGGAACGACCTGGAAGTTCCCATAAGAGCTACTTGGGTTAAGTCAAGTCGACCAATGCGAGCTGAGTTTATACGACCTGGAGTTCTCAGAAGAGTCTATTCGACTAATTCGAGTTGAGTCTGTTTAGGCAAAAATAGACAAAGTCGTTTGAACGAACTCATAAGTCGTTCGAACAAAACTGGAGTTCCGAGAAGACCATTTCAAGCTAAGGCAATTTTCATGCAAAAATAGGCAAGTCGTTCGAACGATATTGAAGTTGTTTGAACGAACTGGAGTTCCAGAAGACCAATTCCTGCTAAGGCTTTTCTTAGGCTTACTTTGGCCAGTCGTTCGAACGACCCATGAGTTCGTTCAAACGACTATCGTATCCCTTCAATATTTAGGCGTTTCAAGGGCATAATGGTCCTATCTTGTAACTAGAAACCTGTAACCCTCATAAAGGGGCAAAGCTAGGCAATATAACAATTATCTATCTTTATCTTAGATCAATTCAAGTTTTTGTAAGAGAAACTTAGGGTTTTGAGAGTAATTCAATTGGAATCAAATCATTGAGCAATTGAAGCTCCGAAAGGGAGGGAAATTTTCCTACCAATTGTGTTTGTTTTTCATTTCATTTCTCCGTTTAGGTTAATCTCAATTCGATTGTGGATTAGTTTTAAGACCCTATATCATTTGGCAAAGCTTAATAAAAGACTTTTGGATAGATGATTATTCCTACAATGAAGGATTATGAACCATGAATATCTTTCTACTTATTTTAACAGCTTATAATTAGCTTATCATGGTTGTATGGTCTTCAAGATACAGTCATTTGCACACCGTTGGGACGACCGTCCAAAATCGATCTTTCACGAAGAGTTTTAAGACTCTATATCATTTGGCAAAGCTTAATAAAGGACTTTTGGATAGATGATTGCTCCTACAATGAAGGATTATGAACCATGAATATCTTTCTCCTTATTTTGACAGCTTATAATTAGCTTATCATGGTTGTATGGTCTTCAACATACAGTCATTTGCACACCGTTGGGACGACCGTCCAAAATCGATCTTTCACGAAGAATTTTAAGACCCTATATCATTTGGCAAAGCTTAATAAAGGACTTTTGGATAGATGATTGTTCCTACAATGAAGGATTATGAACCATGAATATCTTTCTGCTTATTTTAACAGCTTATAATTAGCTTATCATGGGTTTATGGTCTTCAACATACAGTTATTTGCACACTTTTGGGAGGACCGGCCAAAATTGTTCACCTGCCAAAACGTTAACCAAGAAGTGTCGTGGCAATTTTGAGCTCAATGGATAATCGAGGAACATGCAGTTTCCAATTACTGATCCTGCGTCTCCTAAGGTATTGTACATATTCAATCTGTAGATGCATTTGTTAGATTTTTTTTCTTCTGTTTTTCGCCAATCTATTTGATGTTCTATTGCATATTTGCTAGATTTAATCTCGTAATCTTGCTCCTGGTATCGATCTGAGATTTATCTAAATCTATAAGTGTTTTATTACAGGACTTAGTACCCCTAGAATCGATGGATTCTTTTCACTGTGAAGGAATGGAGTTTGACGAGGCAATCAGAGCCTGTCTACAAGAATTTAGTCTGCCCGCTGATACGCAAAAAATGGGTCCAGTTATTGAAAAGTTTGCTGATCGTTATGTGAAATGTAATCCAACAGGTTTCATTAGTACAAATACTGCCATCACTCTTACATATTCTGTGATAATGCTCAATATCGTCGCACATAATCATTTGGTTGAAATGAAGGTATGTCCTCAGTATTTCTATTTAAGCCATAAACTTACCAATTATATTTGAGCTTGAACAGTTGAAGTAATGTACTTATGTGATACAGATGTCATGTGATGAATTTGTACGGAACAACCGTTGCATAAATGACGGAGAAGATCTACCTGAAGAGTACCTGAGATCTTTGTATGAACGGATCACAAGAAAGAAGATTAGAACTAACTTAGACTAATGAGCCAATCCCATCATTCCCTTCCTTGTTATTAAAACCAATTATTATTGAGGTTCACTTCATAGGTTAAGATGTTTCGGTTCGTCACATTTCCTTCTCATAATCACTACATTTGTATTGCTGCTAGTTCTAAAACCCTCGTGCTTGTATTTGCTGATCGGTCAGCGGTGCAAATATCAGTGGTTGGATTAGTCTCAAAATCTATCCGTGACGACGTTCTCAAGCACAAGATTTTTTATTTATTTGCATCACCTATAGTATATAGGCTAATAGTCGAATAAAAAGAACTGCTGATAAATTAGAGAAACAATATTGTTCATAGTTGAGTTTAATTACAGCCAATCTAATACAACTTAGAAATGATCTGGGGGAAAATACCGTAGCCCAACTCATCATTCTCAACCGTCTCTTTCTGATCGAGTAAGTTATAGACCATTAACTGAGAATCGTCCTGGCTGAAGTAGATGCAGTTGCTCTTAAATTTCAGAAAATTTGAAGTACAAAGGGAATAGTAGGGGTGGCAATGGGTCGGGTTTGGGGCGGGTGGAGTAATACCATCCCCATACCCGCCCCATTACCATTTAACTTAAATGGGGAATACCCAAACCCGCCCCATTTAAATTTGCCAATACCAAACCCGCCCCATCACCCATTTAACACCCGTTTATCCTAAGTGGGGATCCTCAAACCCGCCCCATTTATGAAATTTTATAAAAAAAATAGAAATCACCTGTACAAAAAAAAAAAACTAACTATATCTGGTGCATAGTGCACACACACACATAATAAAAGATCATGCAATGTGCTACATTGCAGTAAGAACAAACATCATAGAATGTGTTGCGCTGCAATGGTTATATTTTTATCTTATCAATCACTTGAAATAGATCAAATCAGAATTAAGGTTAAAAATGTTGAGACTAATCTTAGTAACTTGTAAACGTTGAGACTTAATTGGTGTTTCAAGCTTCTGGATTGTTGGAGACTTGGAGGAGTTACCTGAATCGATTAGTGATCTCTCTAATTTGCAAATGTTGTATACTTCCTAAAATAGATTATTGATGTAGAGATTGGTTTGAAACAGATCACTGATGTAAACGTTGTTCCAATCTATTGGTAATCTATCCAATCTTCGTAAACTTCCCAATGAATGATGTAGATGTTGAATTATAAAATGATCGCATACTTAATTGTTGTTCGAATCTTCCTAACCTTGAATTTGGAGGATGAATGTTGAAATGATTTAAATGGAAATGAAGATTGAAATGAATTTAGTAATTGGTACAGACTGATGTCTGATTATAAAGGTTGAAATAAATTTGTGGAGGTTGAACTTGAAGGAAGTAAGAAAGGAGGAAAGAAGTGATTAAGTGAATTAGGTTACTCATATTCTCATAACTCATAAGGGTATTCAAGACATATCATATATAATTGGGTCGAGTGACGGGGCCCCGTTTATTTAAGGCTAAAACCAGACCCGCCCCAATTAATAAATGGGTTTTTTTTTTACCAAACCCGCCCCATACCCGCTATAGTCATACCATACCCGCCTCATTAAGGGCGGGGCGGGGCTCCGGCGGGGCGGGTTAAATTGCAAGCCCTAGGGAATAGCAAGAATTCTCGTCCATACGCAAAGCATGGTCACCCAGACCCCAAACCTCCACCCATCTCCCAGTAGAGAAATCCAACCTGTAATAGCCTAATTTCGTGACCCGAACTTAGTTTTTACACCAAAGATACTCAAAACGCTAATGAACAGTGAATAATAGCTGACACAAAAGTTTAGCGTGGAAAACCTTTGAATAGGTTAAAAACCACGACCTCTCTTGAGGATTTTAGAAAGATAGAGAGATCTTATTGAGAATTGCTAGTTATTACAAAGGATGTTATGAATATTCGAGTATAGAGTGTTAGAGCTAGGATTCATCCATCCTTCATATGGAATTCTCTGGTCTTATTTATAGGTCTTATAATATGACCGTTTGACAACCATTATTATCCTTAATGATGGACGTTACAATATATATTTGATAAACTTTGATTTGATTGTGTAACGGTCTGATCTTGCTATTTTGTAACAGTTCCATTAATGATTGATCGTTTGTTGGCTTGAACTGTTGATGCAGAGGTCGAAAATGATGACGAGCTCTGTAACTGTAACATGTTATACATTGTGCCACGTGTCTGTTGATGAGGTCGAGTGGCCGTATGGTGGTTAAAAATGAAGCATGAGTCCGAGATGCGGAATAAGCCACTACAACCGCCCCCTCTCAGCCAATAGTACGAGACGCATTGTGGGAGAGTGGTCTTGGATGAGAAGCTTCATTAATACTGTAGTTAATATCTGGGAATCATTTCCAAAGCATTTTCATAAATATCTGTTTGTGGCTGTTGGGTTTTCTAGAACCAATGGTTCTAGTCAATTTTGTTGTATGGGAAATTCTCCCGACGTTGGGAATTTAGAGAGTCGGCTTTAATGCTGACCGTAGTATAAAGAGTACTCTAAGTCGTGTGTGATGAACCAAGTCTTCCTCTTAAATTTTCTTCTTCAACCTTCTTTTGTTACTTGTCTTACTGTAACTTAGAACTTTATGGGCGTTGAGAATATGGTGACGACAAGACAACAGTCACGGGAAGCTAGAATTTGAGTGAAGATGGAAGAACTCCGCGTCAGATTTTTTGGATACCAACCCTTGCATCTGCTGACGCCAATTCTAGTGTCCCCTATATTTTATGGGATGGCATATGAGGAGGTGTTGGAGGCAGAGGATGACCATTTCCAAATGGTTTATTTACATTATCGGTAGGGCTATCAATGGATTAGATATAATCCAACCCGAAATCCGATTCCTTTTTAGGATATGGATGTCATTTTTTCCGATTCGAATCCGATCCGATCCGAATAAGGTACATCCAAAATAATTTCGGATTGGATTCGGATGGTGCCTAGTCCAATCCGATAAATATCCGATCCGAAGTTATATACCGATATATTTATATTTTATCAATGTTAATGTTCTACAACTATTAGAAATATATTATATACAATAAGAAAATATATTATAACACATCTAGCTTTGTGGCTAAGTGGTACTTAGTTCTTAAAACCCATGAAAGGTCATGGGTTCAAGCCTTTGTCTACATTTTTAATCATCAAATAAAATTATGGTCGGATCGGATTTTGGATTCGAACCTCCGAAAATAGTTTCAGATTGGATCGGATTCGGATGTTCCTTATAAAATTTTGGATTGGATTCGGAATTGCATCAATCCGACTCCAATCTAATCCATTGACAACCCTAATTATCAGTTGATATCGGAGGCAGAGCGTCGAAATGGGTTGCGGCTGTTGGCGGAGCAAGCTGTTACAACTAAAGATTAAGCAACATGCATTCGTCCGAGGGAGTCTCGTCGGTATCCTGCAGGTGAGTGGGTCATGTCTAAAAATATGACCATTCTTCTTTCTTTGTCATCGGGGTAGTGGGGGTTATGATGGAAGAGACGGTGGTGGAGAAGGTTTTTCTTCCAGGGACCATAGATATTTGCCATGAAGAAGATCTTTATGCTGGTGTCGTAACTCTTTCGGTGATTTTTAGTTCTCATGTTTCCCGGTCCATTCGTGCAGGGGATCAGAGTTTGGAAGTTGCTTCAATTTTGCATCTTCCTCGGTGGCTACTGAGAAGTGTGTCGAACTGTGACTTAATGTAGTTTCTAAAGTAATCTGTGAATTGTCTGGAATACCTGTTATTTGTAAAGTAATCTGTAAGGATTTTTTTTACTATTGAAATGTCATCATTCTGTTATTTTTATGCTGAGTCTCTAACTGTGCAACTTATATGTATAGTTTTTTGTGCGAATTGGTTCGTTGGGTGTTTAGAAATAATAATAATCTGTGTCACGTGTCTATTAATGAGGTCGAGTGGTCGTATGATGGTCGAAAATGAAGCATGAGTCCGAGATGCGGAATAAGCCACTACACAACCTATAGACTTTATATGATGCAGTTGGTATCTGTTGGAAATATAAACTTAGGTTACTTCGTTTCCAGCAATACGTAAGAAGCTAAAATGAGATACTGTAAACAGACCGGAGAGAGAGATTGCAGCAGTACTGGAACAGGAACAGAAACATGAATAGGTGTAAAGTCGAGTCACGGACAATGTTGTTTTCTTTAAGACGTTTCCGCGCACTGCCTAACAAATAGTATAACGCTGCACGGTCGCCCCAAGGATAAAACACGGTTTTATGGTAATAGGTTTCCCTCTTGCAGGGAGAGAACCTTCTATACTTTGCACTTTTATAGTATACTCAGATTCGTAAAGTCATCGTGAAAATTGGACTGGAAATTGAATGATATAGAGAGAGAGATGCATAACTGTACTATTTTATCTTCTTAAAATATTGCAGGTTGGTTTTCTTTTATAGATAATCCACAATTAAATCGAGATTAACCTAATTAGAAGAATAATACAAAAAACACACAAATTGGCGGGATAATTTCCCTTTTAGAGCTTCAATTGCTCAAACTCTTGATTTTACTTGAATTCCTCTCAAACCCTTAGTCTCTCTTACAATAACTTGGATTGATCTAAGATCCTTTCATCTTGCCAAGCCTTACCCCTTTATGAGGGTTACAAGTTTTCTAGTTACAAAATATGACCAATTATGCCCTTAAAAATGCATAAAAGAATGAAGGAATACGGTAGTTGTTCGAACGAACCCATAGGCCATTTGAACGGCTGACCAAATTTTGCCTACAAATTGCCTCTACGTGAATTAGTCTTCTGGGATCTCCAGGTCATTCGAACGACTCCAAATGTCATTCGAACGACTTGACTATTTTTGCCTAAAAATAGTCTCAGCTCGAATTGGTCTTCTGGGATCTCCAGGTTCTTCAGCTTAACTATTTATGCCTAAAAATAGCCTTAGCTCAAATTGGTTTTTTGGGATCTCCAGGTCGTTCGACCTCAGCTCGAATTTGGCTTGTTTTATCTCATATCTCATTCGAACGGCTCCAAGGTTTGTTCGAACGAGTTGGCATCTTTTGAAGGGGTTCGATCTTCAGATCCTCCTAGATCATGGCTCCCCCCTTTAGGAGCCTTGAGCTCCTGCTCAAGCTAGAACTGGAGATGAGAAAATGCAGCCATTCCTGTTTCCCTATTGTACCACTTCGACTTGCTATGTAGTTAACCTTTCTTCCCAACTCGGAACGACTCGATACTACCCCGTCTTGTAGCATGAACTTTCTTCTCTAGAATACTATCCTCCTACAATAGATCTTCTTTTTCCATCCATAAGTCATAAATTGACGGTAGGCGAGTGTTGATTGTAGAGTCATCATCTAAAAGAGACGGCTTAAACAACTTCAAATCTCGGCGTTAATCACCGAATACATCTTCATGAAAGGTGGCAAATCCAATTGGAATGTGTTATCACCAATCTTCTTGAGTATAGTGAACGAACCATAACGGATAGGCTTGAGTTTCTTACCTTCTCCCTTTAGTCGTTTCACAGAGAGGATAAGCATGGTTCATGAAGCGGTTGAAGTACAATTGAAGAAGACTCAAGCAAAGTATAAGGCTCGACACGACAAATATCGGCTGAGCTTTAACTTATTTCTCTTCCTCCTTTCATGACACAGTCTTATCGCAAAGGTTTTGAGGCAAGTACCCCAAACAAACTTCAAATGGAAACTTCAAAGTGGAAGCATGAATTGCCCGGTTAAATACAAATTGAAGATACGATAAACTCTCATCACAAGTCTTAGGATGCTTAGAATGAAATTCCCGTAGTAAATGAACCAAAGTGCGATTAACTACCTCTGCTTGTTCGTCAGTTTACGGATAAAAGGCGGTACTTCTCTTCAACTTAGTGTCCATCATTCCCCATAACAATTTCTAGAAATGCCCCAAAAAGTGGTTATCCCTATCATAAATAATAGAAGAAGGGAACCCAAAATACCTCCAGACATCTCTAAAAAGCAATCACGCTGCTCCTTCCCCAGTGACTGTCTTCTGGCATGGAATAAGAACAATTATCTTGTTAATTAAATCGATCCACCACCACAAACAAATAGTCATTCTTACACTTGGTCATGGGCAAACCACCCATAAAATCCATCGAATTGCTCTCCTAAGGTCGGCTAGGAACTGGCAATGGTAAGTACAATCCAAACTCACGATTGGAAGGCTTCGATGTATTGCAAAGAACGCAACCACGGACCACACGTGCAATTTCTACCTGTATCTTCAGCCAATAGACATAACGTCGCAAATTCAAAAGAGTCTTCTCAACCTCAAAATGACCTGCTACCCGGGAACAATGTGCCTCTCTAATCCAATACAAACGGTCTCTACCTTCAGGAATACATTATAAACTGCCCCTGTAAATCAAACCCTCCTTCAATACATATTCGCATGTCACGTCTTGCAACAACTTCTGGTGAATTATACTGAGCTCTTTGTCATCGTCATACCCTGCAACATATTTAGAAAGAACAATAGGCTGTATTTGCATAGCTGCCAACAAAATAGAAATAGTTGATAATGGGGGTTGAGATATCATATCAGCCATTTTTTGTCCACTCCTTTCTTATACTTGATCATCTAGGCAATTTATTGTAGGTACGACATTTACTTCATATGGTGATCTTGTTGTATCTTGGACTGCGTAAATATGAACTGTAATGGTTTGTGATCGGAATGTACCACAACCTTCTTCTCGAATAAGTAACTCTGCCAATGCTTTACTAATTGATATAATGCGTAGAACTCCTTATCGTAGGTAGGATAGTTGCGTATTGCTCCTGTAAACATCACATAATGGTAGGCAACCGGCTTCCCATGCTGTAAAAGAGTTACCCCTGATGCATAGTTTGACGCATCTGTTTAGACCTTAAAAGGCCACTGTAAATTAGGCAACGCTAATACTAGCGCATCTGTAATCTTGCGCTTCAGCAATAGAGAAGTAAGGAATGCAACGGTGCAACTATTTATGAAAATGCCAAATAAACTTCCATAAATACTGACAAAAACCCATAAAACTTCTCACTTCCATTACTGTACAGGGTCTTGGCCAATCAGTAATGATTGAGACCTTCTCTGGATCGACCTTAAGTTCACCGCCACCAATAATAAATCACAAGTATACAAGCTCTTTTTTCCCAAACTCGCACTTCTTCCCATTTAGAAAGAGTTGTTGTGATCGTAATGCGCCCAACACTTTGCGTATATACACGAGGTGTTCCTCCCATGTTTGACTATATATTAAGATTTCATCTAAATATACAATCACGAAATCATAAATAAAAGTGTGAAGTACCTTATTCATCAACTGCATAAATGTCGCTGGAAAGGCATCACAAACCACTCAAAGAGTCCTTGTTTGGTCTTGAAAGTCGTCTTCCTCATATCTTATTCCCGAATTCTAACCTGATGGTAACCCGACTTAAGATCCAGTTTGGTAAAAAACTGAGCCTTCTACAACTGATCTAAAAGCTTGTCAATCCATGGAAGCATATAACGATTCTTTACAGTAATCTTGTTCAGTGCCTGATAATCTACACACATTCTCCAAGACCCATCCATCTTCGGCAACAATAACACCGGTGAACCACAAGATGAGCAACTCAGATTAATAACCCCTTGCTCTAGGAGTTCTTATACATGTTTCTTGATCTCATCAGACTCAGTTACAAAAGTCCGATATAACCCAATGTTAAATAGTAGCTCGCTATTCACCAATGTGATATCATGCTCCACATCCCTCTTGCGTGACATCCCTTCTATGTCCATAAACAAGTCTTTATACTCCTCTTGCAACTTCTCCATTTTGGTTTGTTGCTTATGAGATATTGCCAAAGTAGACAACACCTTAGTCGATAGACTCTCTTGAACCGGTCGCACCAACAACAATATAAACTTGCCGTACGCATTAACCAACCTTCTCGCCTGAGTCACCATTACTAAATTATTGGTGGTGACATGTTCCTTACAAACATTTATACGAAACTCCTCCCCCTCCTTCACAAGATGGTATTTGCGAGCTCTGTGGTAAATAATTGCATCTCGGTCCCAAAGATAAGGGCTACCCAAGATGACTTGACACACATCCAAAGGAAACACCTCACACGTCACTTCGTCAATATACTTTTTGATAATTGCAAACTTGAATGTACACTGTTTCGTGATCTTCAACTCCGCATCTTTCTGAATCTAACCCAAACTATACGGCTTAGGATGAGTCATAGTAGCCAAACCCATCTTCTGCACCAGCACCTCAGAGATCAAATTCTTTCGACTACTAGGATCAATGATGGCCTCTATTAAGTTCTGCTTCACTTGAATGCTAACATGAAAAAGTTTTTCCCGACTCGTTTTCTCGGTAGCCATAAGTTGCTGAAACATAAGGGTAAGTTTAGGATTTGACTTATCTAAATCTAGAAGATCAATAATTTTTGCGGCTAGTGCACATTTCTCTCTCTTGCTCGTCTCCTCCTTCGGCTTATGCTCTGGTGAAGTTTCCAACATTTATTTGAAAGGTGCACATTTGCCTTACAATCACTGCAGTAATTCTTCTTGGATAAAGACTTTTCTTCTTTTGACTCTACTTTGTGATTATTCTTCCAATTAGACTTGCACCCCGACTTGTGCTTGTTGTCTTTCTTATCACTTTTCAAGTACTTGCCTTCAATAACAATTGCTTTTAGGGTAACATCTTCGATATGTTTGTGTTGCGCAGTTTAGAACTACGTTGGCTAAAATCCACCTTAATTTTTGGCTGAACTCCTCGAGTAAATCCACCATGTATAATATGAATGAGAGTAGGATGAGTGTAGCCCCATCCCGGCAGTCAACAGATACTTCTTCACCAAAAACTACTAATAACAGTCATCTCTACTGCGGAAGTCGCACGAATTGTATCATCCACAATTATTTTATTACCTTTTTAAAATAAAAACTATTTAAAAGAGTGAAGCACATTATTTTGTCAGAAAACAAGAACTGAAATGGAGGTCGAAACACAATCGAACTCTGCTTTGAGTCTTGGACTCAAATCTCGAGGTTACGTTGGTTGTAATGATGCGAAGTCAACAAAGGCATTGGGAGATGAGATCAAGAGTCAAGAGACGACGACTGTAGCTGCTTTGAAGTTGCAGAAAGTGTATCGGAGTTATCGCACTCGGCGAAAGTTAGCTGATACTGCTGTAGTTGCGGAAGAACTCTGGTAAAAAAAATAAAAAAATTCTCTCTCTCTCTCTCTCTCTCTCTTTGAAACACTCTAATGTTTGAATGTGACAGGTGGCAAGCGATCGATTACGTCAGACTAAACCACAGCACAATTTCTTTCTTCAATTTCTCAAAACCTGAAACTGCGGTATCTCGTTGGAACCGTGTGAGCTTGAATGCTTCAAAGGTTTCTTCTTCTTTTTTGATATTTTTTGGTTTTAGTTTTGATAAAACGACAAATTTATGATTAACGGATAGTTGTATGTTTTGGAATTTGATGAGGTGGGGAAGGGTTTATCCAAGGATACAAAAGCTCTCAAGTTAGCTTTCCAACACTGGATTGAAGCTGTAAGTACAAGGGTATTTTACATGTGGGGTTTGGAAATGATTGGAATTGGTAGTTATGGTATGTTTTTCTTGTTAATGCAGATTGATCCGCGACATCGCTACGGTCATAGTTTGCACTTTTACTATGAAGAGTGGAGTAAAGCGAATTCCGGGCAGCCCTTCTTTTACTGGTTAGTATAAAGAGCTGGAACTAAATAATAAAGGTGCCCGCCCACTATTAGTGTGTCATACATTGTCACAACTAGACCCTCGGATAGTTCAAACTCTCTTTCTGTGAAAACCCGACCTAATGAAATTGTATTTGATGGAAGGATTGGGAACCATTCCAAGGGAATCCACTAGTGCACATTGTGAGATTGTATATTAACGCTTTTGAGGTTCCAAGAAAGTCTCATAGTGTAAAAAGTAGACTCCCATAGAAGGGCACCTAATTTGTTTGCTTGCCATGTTCATGAGCTGCATGTCTTACGGATAGTTGCTTAGCTAATTAAGGCTCTGTTTTGTAGTTCATTCGAAGCAGTTATTATTAAAAAAAATAATCCTAACCCAGGACATTGTAGTCTTCCCCTTCATTAGTTGCAACTAACCTTGGTGGGATTGTTATTTTTCCATATAATGATTCACTCCGAATAAAGTAATTAGTTCACGACCTTAAGGGGTTACTGACTCACTTTGTGTAAAGTAATAAATAGGGTCTTTAGGGGGTTACTAATTTAGTACACCCGTCAAGAAATGAAGGGGAGACTTTGTAAATTTCCCCTCTTGAACCCTTTTAAGTAATGTAATTCGCATCTGTACATTTTTAAAATATTGAAACAAGGATCTTAGGCTAATTTGATATCATATAATGCAGGTTAGATATCGGCGATGGTAGAGAGGTTGATCTTGAGGACTGCCCGAGATCAAAGCTTCGACAACAATGTATCAAGTATCTTGGACCTGTATGTTCTTTCACTTTTAATGTATATGTACACTCCGACATAAATTAGATTTATGCTCCACTGACTCCTGTGCTCATTGTTTATGATTTTAACACCTGTCATTGTTTCATTTTTTCACCAAAACCAGCATGAAAGGGAACACTATGAATACATAGTTGTTAATGGCAAATTCCTACATAAGCAGACAGGAAAACTTCTTGATACAACAAAAGGATCGAAATGGATTTTCGTTATGAGCACCCTTAAGGAACTATATGCCGGTGAGGTAAGAATTCAGTTGGGAAATAAAACATTTATATGAAAAATTTTATCCCTTGTCCCTTGCTTCTGTTTTTATGCAAGACTAATGCGTTGTAACCGTGCAGAAAAAGAAGGGGTTTTTTCATCACTCCAGCTTCCTTGCAGGAGGAGCTACTTTTGCTGCTGGGAGACTTAGTGCAGAGAATGGTGGGCTCAAGGTCCACCTCATTTGGGGTTCATAGTCTTATTCTGTCGAATAAATTTCTGTAGATTCTTATTAATAGTACAGTGTTCATCCTCTTAGATGGCATAGCTTTGCTAAAGTAAAACCTTTTATCCATAGCGAGGATTGAACTGCTTGTGCGGGGTGTCTTGCTTGTGCGGGTGTCTGTAACTAAAACTTCAAATTCTTGGGTGTCCTTTGATCTGATCTTAGATGAGCTTTAAAGTTTATTGTTGGTAGTAACACGTAGAAAAGGTAGCCTTTTCAGCAAAATTTACCTTTATAAGGTATCCTCGAATTCAAAAGCATAAGGTCATATATTATATGTGTTAGCAGCTTCCTCTTACGCAGTCCACTTTGGATTCTTAGAATTTTTATGCACTTTGCCATGATAGCCATCTACTTAGTTTAGAAAACTGAATTTATTGTCAAACTTTCTTCTTGTATTAACTCTAAAAAGCTTATTTTGCAGTCTATCTCCGCATACAGTGGACATTACCACCCGACTGAAGAGACCCTTGACAGCTTTCTATCCTTCCTCAAGGAGAATGGAGTCAGCCTCGATGAAGTTGAGGTATGCAATTTCTACGATTTCTATCCATGCTACTTCAAACAATCCATAACATTTATTCGATTACCATAAATTGGCTCTGACTATTCGTTCTTTAAATATTCATCTGATGTATTAGATACTATATTCCGAAGGTTACGAGAGCTACGAAGATAATAGATCAATTCAACAGGATAGTAATGTTAGTCAATCAACAGATCCTGTGCCTTCCCAAGTTGAAGTACCTGATGTAGTGCAGGAAGAACAACCAACTCAACTAACTGAAGTTGCCCAGTCTGACAATATTTACAAACGAACTTTATCGGGTGGGATCCGGAGCCCAAAATCCGAGGTACCTAAGAAAGCCATATTGGAAAGGATTAATTCCAAGAAGACTAGTTCATATCAGTTGGGGCATCAACTATCATTCAAATGGTGTTCTGGCACTGGCCCAAGAATTGGGTGTGTTGCAGATTACCCAATGGAATTGAGAGTTCAAGCGCTCGATTTCGTGAAACTCTCGCCAAGGTTACCCCCAACACCATCTTTTCCACAGGTCGGCGCTGCTTTGTCCCCGTTGCCTTCCCCAACATCTGATGTTTATAATGGTGGTGTAAGCTCTAATATCTTCTAGGTACTAAATTCGAGGATGATGTTATATAGTTTTGGCTTGTGTAGTAAATCAATGAAAACACTTTGTAGTGGGTACAATGTGAAGTCTGTATAAAATAAGAGAATTTGGTTGTACACTTTCTTGAAATTTTTCTGAAGCCTCATGATATGATGATAAATTTATTCTTGTTGATTGCCGGCCTAAAGAGAGAACCTTCATGGGTTAACTGTGTTTTTCACAGTGACGAGTAGGGGCTACAAGAGTGTCACTCATTGGTTGGAATCAACAAGCGCTTCACGGTCTGTCATTGGGAAAACGATTATCTAAGTACTGGAGACTGGGGGAGATGGTTGTATGCTGTGTATTGTACAATTTAGGAGATTGTTGATGGCTCAATAGGCCGGGAAATTAAATAGAAACGTTCCACTTTCATTAGCACACCTACATGTTTAAGACACGAAAGTCCCATTTTTGACTCACCAAAGAAGACAGGTCCAAAGGCTGGAAAGTGCAGTCAAAGACCACAAAAACCTCCAGTGGAGAAGAACGGAAATCAAACTAGGCCGATAGACAATCTAAGCAAAACCCCACTTGTCCATCCTTTCAGAGACCCCAGGCAACGTAAATTTTGTGCAAGCAAATAAGAATACATGTCTATGGTTTCATACAAAAGATAGTGATACTGAAATTTTACATTTCTACATTTATTTGCATTTGAAGTATCAAAACTATAGGACTAGATCTAACATTAAAAACCTTTATCAAACCATATTATGTGCAAAATAAAACAATATTAATCTTGGGTTTGATGGAAAACCTCCAAGAGAAGCTTCAATTCTGTATAACTTTTATCATCACCTGACTTGGAGGATGCAACAATATTGATAGAACTTCAATTGCAATATAATTTTAAGAAGTGGAGACAACATCAATATCTGATGGAAAATGCATAATAATCGATAAAATTAAGCATACCCTCTTGCTCCACTATTTTCAATCAACTGTGTGGTGTCTCGTGGATATTGCTTAGCAAGATCCATTATCATCACTTCCAGCTGCGTCACAACAGCCCGAAACATAATGCATACTAATGGTAAGACTTCTAGTTTGCATGCAATCTTAAAGCCAACAGATATGCACAAAAAATATTACCTTAACGATGTCCTGGAATTTACTTTCTGTTCTCCCAAAATCATTATAAATTTTCTGCACAGCTTCGCGGCACCTAATGCAATATCACAAAAAGGTTTCTATTTAACAGTAGAACTCTAAATCGATCTTAATATTTTCCAACAAGAAAATGAAAACTAGGAAATATTGTAATAATCGAATATAATGCATCATAACCAACGTTTTTTGTGGACCAAGTGTGGTAGACAGAGATGAAATCCATGGCATCTTCGGAAAACTATTTAATTACAGGATGTCTCAAAAGTTATTACAGTCGTATTATTCAATATGCCAACATCTTGGAAAAGAATAACGACGTCAAAGACGATGTATGAGAATGCCAAATGCAAATAAGAACTAATGGAAACTTATGCATGAAGTTCAAATGAGAAAGAACACTCTCAAGTAGTATTTGAACAATACAATAAATTGTTATACTAGGATCTATGGGGTCTTACCCTTCAGAACTACGTTTCGCATAAGCCTGGTGGAACTCAACACATGCATCTTTCACCTTACAAGCTCCAACACTGTAAGATAAAGCAGTGAAAATATGCCTCATTCAACCTTAAGTTCTTGATGAATTATGGAGATTAAAGAAACTCAATTACGATAAAAAAAAATTTAACTTAATCTGAATATCTCCCTCTTCGCTGTTTTTATCTTAGAATGGGGTAAAATTAATCCGATCATCGGATTGAACTCCCTATTCCAATATACAAATAACAAAATATGTGCTATATATATACCTTGAACTACTTCCCTTGAGCTTGTGAACATAATCACTCACCCTGCTAAAATAGTCATTGCCCCTCCTGCATTTACGGGAATTAAATCCAATAACAAAAAAAATTATCGCAAATAAATATAAATATTAGTGAGACTTATTTAAAGTTAGAACATACGGTTCTTTGTTAATCTCTTGTATGGTCTTGTTAGTTTCGTCTATGAACATATTGATGACTACCACTATGAAATCGGGGTTTCCTGCATCTTTCAACTCTTGCAACTGTTGAAAATGCGTATCTAGGAGTTTCTGATTGGAAAAAATCAAACAACTCATCAATATATATAATGATTAGGAGAATCAAAATTGACATAAAATATCTATAATTGTAATTTGTAAGTTCCTATTACAAAAAACAAAGAATAAGACCATGCTCGGTAATTGTTAAATTAACAAATGCCGTATTTATTCCCGAAGTTTGGTACTAGACTACTAAGTAGTGCTTAGTACATTAGGTTTCACAAGTATAAAAGTCGGAGATAAAACCCGGAGTCTGAATTTTCCAATCCTCCTAATAGAAGTTTTGCAAACCGTCTCCATTATTAGCCGCACAAACAAAATTCAAAGCATATCAATTCAAAAAATTAGTCTAAATTTGCTCATCCTCCACACAATTAGTCGAGCCAAAAAAAAAAAAAAAAAAAAAAACGAACCACATTAGTTGGTTTATGGCAGATAAAGAAGGTTAGCAATTTCATATTCTACAACCTATTCCATATAAAATCCCTTCGAAGCCGATGTGGAAGAAAACAAGAGGCCATTTTTTGGAAATATTCCAGCTCAAATAAACAAATACCAACTAAAATAAAAAATTATGGGATCTTCAACAAAAATAAAAGAAATAACTGCATGGGATTAAACAAAAAAACAAAAAAAACCCACGCGTTAAGTAGACAATTGCTTTACAAGTAAGAGTATTTTCATTCGAAAAAACAATCCCGAAACGATAAACCCCAAACTACTAAGCCCTAAGGCAAAATTTTCCATTAAACACCAGCGAGAAAGATAAACATATGGGGTACCTCTTCATACATAGATGAGATCTTCTTAGCTAGTTCTCGTTGGAGATCACCAAGATTCATCCCCGAAACTGCTAATGATTGATCCATAGAAATGTATAGTTTGAAAGCCTAATGATAGTAAAAAAAAGAAGCAATAGTTTGAAACCCTAATGAAACTCAAACTGGGAGAGGTTCAGAATTGGAGAGTGAGGAGAAGAAACAGACAACTTGCCTTAGTTTTCTAACATGATCTTCTCCTTTAATAAGGAAAGAATAGTGATCCATGGGCCTGTTTACCCTTCTGGGTTTCTTCATTGGAAAATAGAGTTATTTATGGACGTTTTTTTTTTTTGGCACCAACCCTAATTTACTAATCCTTATGGAGGGATCAGTACTTAGCAGTATTCCAAAACACAAGATTTTCCAAGAGAAAGTCTCACTGCCCCCCTATTTCCCTACTTTTTTTTTTCTTCTCTCTGGACAGCAATAGATATTCGGGTTGTGGGGACTTGGTATCAGCTGTAGCAGTTCCAAAGAAGAATGAGAAAGTTCGTGTTTGCGTAGATTTTACCGATCTAAACAAACACACGCCAAATGACAACTTCCCTCTTCCCATAATTCATCAAATCCTGGATTCTACAGCAGGTCATGAGCTATTATCTATGATGGACGCTGCTTTAGGATACAATCAGATACCTCTCTTAAAGGAAGATCATGATAAGACTACTTTCATCACTGAAAGAGATCTATATTGCTACAAAGTCATGCCTTTCGGACTAAAGAATGCTGGAGCGACTTATCAAAGGTTAGTAACAAGTATGTTCAAGGTCAGTCTCCAACATATTACGATCATATATATTGAAGCTCAATCTAGATAAATGTCAGTTCGGGGTACATTCTGGAAATTCCTCGGATACCCCATCAGCAAGAAGGGAATTGAAGCGGATCCAGATCAGATACGAGCTTTAATCAGCATGCCCTATCCTCAAACCAAGAAAGACGTACAGAAGCTCGCTGACAAGATTGCAGCTCTCAACCGATTCATCTCAAATTATTCAGATCGATGCCGATGGCTATTCATATTACTACGTGGATCCACCAAGAGAGGTGAAGGTCGACAGTATGAAGATATCGATTAGATAGAAGAATGCGAAGCAACTTTTCAAGAACTCAAAATCTACCTCGTAGTAACAGATAACTCTCTCAGCTCGGTTCTCATTCGACTCGAAGGAAAGATTGAGAAACCAATATATTTTATCAGCAAGACCCTCACTCCAACAGAAATGAGATATTCCAAGATCGGGAGGCTCCTCTTACCCTCGTTTATACATCACAGAAGCTCAAACACTATTTTTAAGCTCATTCAGTCAAAGTCATGAGTAACTACCCACTTCGGGAAGTTTTATCTATAAAGGAGAAGTCTAGAAGAGTGTAACAGTGGTCAGTCAGTTTGGGTGAACAAGATATCAAATTTGAATTAAGAACTTCAAAAAAAGGTCAAGAAGTAGCTGATTTTTTTAGTCGACTTCCCAGTAAAAGATCCAAATTGGGAAAAGCACGATCCAGATCTCACAGAAGAAAAAGAGGACGATCAACCTCCTTCAAAATCTTTCGACGAGCGAGTTGCTTGGATTACACAGACAGGTTGGAGAATCCTCACCAATGGATCAGCTAGACTCGCAGGGTCATGAATAAGAATCGTGTTGATAACACCATCAAATGGCAGGATCGAGAAGTCAATACGCTTGGATTTTGAAGCCTCGAATAATGTCACAAAGTACGAAGCTTTAATCCATGGGCTTGGTTTAGCATTGGAAATCAGAGTTCACGAGCTATCGGTCTATACAAATTCTTTATTGATAGTCCACCACTACTCCAAGTAATACAAAAAGAATAGTAAGATGGTTGATTATGTTGCCCTCATTGCTGGCAGAATGAACAGATTCACCAAAGCTACACTTGACTACCTACCTCATGGAGAAAATAGGCATGCTGATTCTTTAGCTTAATTAACCAGGGTCTTTGGTACATAAACCAGGTACCTCCAAATTGAAGTGATCTCCACCCCAAACATTGATTTCCCATTGATATGCGCGATCAATACTGGGGGCAATGAAGAGGATGACGACGATTGGAGGAAACCGTTTATCACCTATCTCAGCCTGAAGAACGAATGTGATGGGCCCCTTCTAGAAGATCAAAAAATACGCAACAATTGATCAAAAATTTGAAATGTTACACAGTTCAGCATGGCCGTTTATATCGAAGATTAGTGACTGAACCTTATCTTAAATGCCTCTCAAAGCAACAAACAGATAGAATGCTCAAAGAATTACATGAAGGGACTTGTGGCTCCCATGCCGCAGGTCGATAAGTTGCAAGCAGAGTGATTATACAGGGAGTATTCTGGCCAGGAATGAGGAAATAAGCAAAAGAATACTCACAAAGATGCGACGCGTGACAACGACATGGATACATGATACGAGCACCTGCACTCGAACTCCATGCAAGCAAGGTATTCTTGCCTTTTAAGAGGTGGGCACTCGATCTAGTCGGAAAATTCCCCAATACTAAGGGTAATCGAAAGTTCTTACTCGTGGCAACAGATTACTTTACATAGTGGGTATAAGTAGTTTCCCTATGTCAAACTTGAGAGGAAGAAGTTATCTCATTTATTTGGGAGCAAATTATCACTCGGTTTGAATGCCTCCACCTGATTCGGATAGATAATGAGCCGTAGTTCGTTGGAAATAAGGTAGTGGCTTTTCTCAACTAAAACAACATCATTCATTCCCCATCCAATCCATACTACCAAGGAAATGGGCAGGCCGAAATCACCAACAAGATGATAGTAGATGGATTAAGAAGCGACAAAAAAAAGGAACTGCCACATGTCTTGTGGGCATACCGTACGTACTACACCAAGACAATATACTGGATGGTCTCCCTTCCTCCTTGCTTATGGAACTGAAGTCATTATCCCAACTGAATACCACCATCCTATCAAAGATCACGAGCTAACAAATGAAGAAAATGAGTTCGAGCTAGCCTGCAATATGAACTGGATCGATGAGACCCGAGCTTGAGTTATTGCCAACCTGGGATGATATTATCATATGCTAGCCAATTCGCACAACAGAAGAGTCTGAAGTCATGAGCTCCAAATCGATAATCTAATCCTCAGAGAGATCTCCAATGAAAGAAAATAGTTACATGCCGGGAAGCTCACAGAGAATTAGGAATGTCCGTTTCTAGTAGTAAGACGGACTGGATTTAGATCCTACTACCTCGTAATAGAGAAAGGCGTCAGAATACCAAGTCCTTGGAACACTAGGTGATTAAAACGATACTATCGCTAAATCCCTGGCTCCTAAGTACAGGATACATCTATTATAATTCTTTACATTCCAAAAGTGAGATTCCAATCTCCAACATTATGTATATTCTTTTCTACTAAATAAAAACTTTTAAGCTTTTTCTCACGTTACTCTACAATCATACATTTATACAAATATCAACGATTAAAACAAAGGTAATACTAGTTTTCAATCAATGATCTCTACTATCTTTAAGATACAAGATAAAGCATAGGTAAAACTAGCTTTCATTTGTCTAAACATCTACAATACATAACCAACAGTTCACTTATGCAGGTTTTTCTTGCGGAAAGTCAAATGAACCTTCCCCTACCGTCGGAGGTCGTGCAGCCATAAAGTTTGGTGCCCGAGCCACTACAATCTCTCTTCCTCGCTCTGCCTGTTCTATACTAATAGGGCCTATACCGGTCTCCATGGAATTCAGGCAGTTACCTCGATCTACTTCAGCTTTACATATGCAACCTTTGAATAATAAATAGTCATACAAGGTATCCCTTTCAAACTCAAGCCTCTTTACTTCTTCCACAAAATATACAATTACAACCATTATCTCCCTCGAGTGCACCTCTTCCATGGAAATCCTATATCGTTTCGGAATGGCCAGGTCAGCAAAATTCTCCTTTAGTTTCTTATAATTTTTATCCAAATGTGCGTAGTGGGCCTTTGCTCGCTCCAAACGTCCCTATAAGCCTAACACAACACTAGTTAACTCAGACACCAATCCCATAGAATTCTCTTAATCAACTCAATTTTTCTTTTTTAACTCCTCGACTTCTCTACGCAATGCCAACAATTCCACCTCATGTACATTACTTTCCCCGCACTAGCGTTCTTCAAAATTTCATCCTTTTTCTTAATAGCTTCTTCCAACTCTTTAACTTTGATTAGAGAAACGTCTAACCTATTACCACTCTCTCTAGCTCGCTCATTAGCCTTCCTTACGGCAGCGCGAACGCAAACCAAATCTGCCTCCAATTCTTTTATTCGAGCCTGAGCACGAACCAAATCACCCGTAGCGGTAACCACTTTGACGTCACTCTTTCTATTCTTCAGTCTATCTATAGCCCCCATCTTCTTGCTGTGCAAACTTGACAGGTCTGCCTTCAACTTTTCCACTCGTGTATTAAGTTTATCACAACAATTTTGAGTATGCTAACATCTTTTACTTTACGGTCTTACTCAGCTTCTCCACATCACTTTCAACACTCGCCAAGCCAGCCCACACTTTAACCAGTTCGGCATCCTTCCTATCCAATTGCCCCACCAAACTGACGAGATTGTCCTTCAGCTCTTTAGCCTCCACCTTTAACGCTCTGATATGATATTACATGACATTTGCATCCTTGCCTTTCACCCCCAATAATTCTACCATTCTCTTTAACTTTGATATTTCATTTTGAGCATTCACTAACTCACCCTACACTTTTTCTTTTTCCGCATCCGTACTTCTAATCTGATGGGTCAACCTGTTCACAGTCTCCTCTGCCTTAACAAGTCTAATTTCCACTTTGACATATTGATTTGCATTCTCTTCATTTGCTTGTTTAATCTGATCAAATTCGAGCTTAAACCTATAATTACATTGAAGATCATGTTCTTTACACGATCGTACAGATTCTAACTCGGCCTGCACAAGCAGTTCGATTACGCAGTACATTACTAAGATATTCAATATACTACAGTTTAGTACATTTCTCATATATCTAATAGACAGTTCAATATATTACAAGCCAACACAACGAGATGATACTTAGCCTCAAGCTAGGAAGTTTTCTCGCTCTGGTGGCAATCCAATCTACATCTCAGAGCCAGATGAACCACTGGTTCTCTCATATTTCAAGTTACACATTTTTAACACTCATTATTTCTCTCATATTCTTAAAAAGAGTTGATTATGCAATTCTTGGGTTACTTTCGTTATCTTTTTCTACTCCAAAAAATCACAAAGATTTTTATCTTAACATATTCCTATTTGTCCTCGTAAATTACTTTTCTCTATTCTCTTATGCCAACCCTCATCGAGTTGTATATCGAGCAAGTTTAAAATTTTGAGCTATTTTCTAACCTGAAGCTCTATGTGCAAAGTCAACAGAGCTGCTGAAGAGTTTTGCTCCTTAGCAAGCTCTTTCTCTAAATCATCAATTCTGAGGTACAAATCTTTAAGTTCCTACAAATCATTAAGTTCCTACAAATCATTTAAAATATATCATAGTCTACTCCATCATTATTCTCCAAATGTATTCCATACAATAAAAATCCTCAATTCACAAAAAATAATACTTCAATTTTTACTCTACCTTCTCATCCTCCCCTCCTTGGTTCTCTAGCTCAGTCCTAACAGAGATTGAATCCAAGCCTCTAACAACCTCTTGAGGAGAGATACCTTCAGCATCAGGCTTATCCTACACATCGGACTCATCAACCTCTACAAATTTCCCCTCCATTATAACATCAATGTCAGACTGAAAATATCTAACCTCGTAGAGCTTTTAACTGAGATTATCACAAGAAGTAGAGACTTCCTCCACACTCCTTTTTGCCTCTTCTATGAGCTCGTGCATAGTTACCTAGAATGAATCCTTCAAGTCCTTTATCGCCAAGCCCGAGCGTGCCCTCTCCCGCGTTAAGTCTTCCTTGTGCTAAGCAATTCTCTTCTTGGACCCATTCTTAAACCGAGGAAAATTTCTTTCAACACACGTGAAACCTACAATACAAAACAAAACAAAAGGAACAATTCAGTTTAAATATTTCGTAAGAATAAAGCAAATCGTAGAGTTATACTTACCCTGTGCAGCTCCAGTTTTATAGCAGTGTCCAAACCATCAGAGTCTTCTCGAGCAGCCACCCTCATCTTATTCTCCACAGCCACCAAATCCTCCTCCACAATCGGACTCACCACAAATTCTTTCACCTCGCTCACTGCAGCAGGAACGTCCACTTTTCTCTTTTTTGAGCTCGTCGCAACCTTCCCACTCTCTATGGTCGTAGAGTTCAAACCGTCCGCTTTAATACTTTTCCTCTTCGAATGCCTTTAAATTAATTTGTCGGATATAGCCCCCATAGGCTTCGACTTCAAAGATATAGGTCCAGCCTTTACTATTATTGGACGTGTTCTGACGTCCGACGATGAATTTCCTCCATCTCCCGAGGTCAGACCCATTTCAGTTATTTTCCTCTTGGCCTGAGACTTCTGAACTTTCTCAGATCTTCTGTTAACCATCTTGAACCTACTTATTTCGAGCTTACCCAGTACAACCTCGAGCTCCGATCCCTCTCGAGCTACTGTATCAATAAGAGTTTCCTTTCTCGTTACTTGAGAACAAGGATCTACATGGAAAACATAACATTGTTACATACACACAAGATGTTCACATGAAAATACAATTTGATATTGTAAGATTACTTACTTACTTTTCTTTGTCAACTCGTTGGAGACAATCGCCTTTCACCCATATCATATTATCATTCCACACTCGTCCAACCGAATTCAGGTTAAAAAATTGAGGTCGAGATGAACTGGAAGAGAAGTAAGCACCCCTAGTCGCCACATAGTATTTTACAGTATAATACTGCAAAATGTCTAAAGGGGTTATTCTTCTCTCCGCCCCTTCAAAAGCCCACCTCCTGTTCAAATTCTTACACACATTTATCAGCTCCCACAAGTTCCCATTCAATTGGGCAGGGCATGCCTTAATAATATTCATGATACATTTAGCAAGGTTGCTTAAAGGCACTATTATTCCATAATCGAGCTGGGAAAGGTAGCACATAAATCCCTTATCCAAATACCCTTTCACATCCCCATTAAAGTACTCAAGGAAAACAAACTCATTCACTTCCATCTCACATTTCTCGTGCTCCAAATCAGGCAACAAGAAAAAGAATTGGTCACCATTTTTAACAGTACATTCCCTAAATGACCTCCCAACGTGTTCTATCGCCTCACCCCATTTACCACCTAAGCTACCTTTAACTTTACAAAACTCTTTGAACGCATCTGAATCTACAGGATATGGATAGAAATCACCAGGGAAATCTGGAAACTTTAGTTTTTTCTCCCCCTCTACCTCTACAACTACTATATCCGAGCTATTAGTTATTAACTCGACCCCCACATATTCTACAATATCAACTCCTACAGTTACATCATCAGTCAAACGACCAGAGGTCGAAGTCTCCATCTCGACAATATGCTCAAAGTTGAGGCTTATTTCTAGAGAACTTTCTTACGTATCTACCTACATACAGGTCTAGGTATTCCAATCAAATTTCTTTATAATTTTTTTTTGTATAAATCATACCGCAACATATATGTTTTTGCCTACCGTACCCCACACTAAAGCAAGAAAATAACATTTTACAAGTTTCCTAATATAACAAACTTTTTAAAATTCAAATATACACAAAATAGTAATCTTCACACAGATAAACATATGATTATTATATATATAAAAAATTAGTGAATCCGAGAGTAGCCCCCACTAACCTTCAACGTCAGAAATTGAATCAGGGATATCGATAACCTCCTCCTTCACAATAAAACTGCGTAATAAGAGTTTCTTCTCAAACTCTACAATGACACCCTAATTTTCCCTCATGCAATAATGCTTACTCTTGTTTCCTTTTTCTCTAAAATCTCTGCAGTCAAATTTTTCCTCCCTCTCTCTCTATTTTTTGCATCCCTATTTTTTGTAAACGTTTGAAAGAAGAAGAGAGATTATTTATATTTTTTCTCACTAACCGCTGGCAGTTGGTGGGGCTCACCACCTTCAATTTTGGAACCGAGGTGTCCCTTCCACTATTCCAGTCAGACGATTCGTACCTTTTGGAAGAAAACGCATTTCCATCATTACTCCAAATCTTATATTTAAATATATTTCTCTCTCCCCTACCCACGTCCTTCTCACACTCATGATGATACACTCCACTTACATGCAATCGACCTATATCTCTAACAGCATACTCATAATCATGATTCCGATTCTCCTACTCATCTTATTTATACAAATTCCAACGTCATTTCCAATGATGCACAATTTCAAATTTTAAATATATTTTCAACAAAATCCACAAAAAAATAAGGAGCAAATTTAGAACATAAATATTATGACTCTATTTTATTTACATTTATTTGAACTAATATAAATTTACCCTCTCAAGCATAGTCACACATGAAACAACCAAGGTATCCTGGAGCACCACGCAACAATCCTCTCATCTTCCATAGCTATTTCATCCAGTACAATTTCCCTCACCGTAGTTTTTCGAGCTTCAGGCTCAACGATTAATTTATGGAATAGCTCACACCAAAAGTGACGACCAACCTCGTTCTCCCTCGCCTTCGAAGTCAACCCATCAAGCTGTATTATAGATTCATGCAGATTGGCATCATAATCTAGCCCCCAAATATCCTCTCATGAACTTTAACAACCTTTATCGCTAAACGCCCCTCTGACGCATGCCGAGCTCTCTGAGAACGAGTCCTCACCATATTTACTCATTTAAAATTACCATTTCCAACCTTATTTATAAATACAGAAGACGGTCACATACAATCCCACTCATTCAGCATATAAAATGATAAGTATCAAATCCCCCTTATCCATAAATTATACACCCTTAAATCACGGTCAAAATTTAATTAATTACATCTTCTAAGAACTAACTCCGTGTATATAGGATATTTGACCTTATATTTTTCGAACTAATTTCAAATTCTATTACAAATGTTTTACCGTCATCACACACTAGTTCCCACAGATCAAATTCTTCGTATTACAACAATACATTATCCTACATACTGTAAGATCATATAATACAACTCGGTCCATAAAATACTTTCAGTTCGATACAACTAACTTTTTTGTCCATTCAACATAGTTATTTCACATTACCCATTACACACGGGCTGATATATCGATATTTTGATTTACCAATGCTAATTTCTACATTCGATATATTAGACAGCATTACTCTAAAACTTTTTCATTAGCTCAAAAATTTACCTTACAAAATACTTTACAGAAAACACAAATTTCAAAAAACTTCCTACAGATCGATCTATAGCTTACAATAAATATCAGTTGTCAACAATACTTTCAATTCGAGCACCAAAAGCTTCTCCCACATGAAACACTTCTACAAAAAAATGAAGATGGTTGTAACAGATAGCAGCATACTTCAAATTCGAAAGATAAAAGCATATTTCCGATCTGAAACCACTACGTCACTTCCTCCGTAACCTCCACCGCCTCAAAAAGGCAAAGAAAGAATAAGAAATCACCTTCTTCAGAGCCCAATCGTACGCAGGATAGCTACAGTACTTCCAAGGATGAGCACCAACTTCTTCATCCGCCACATTAATTATATCCTCTGTAAGAAGACAAAGACATACCCTGCGCTACTCACCTAATACAATCAAGTGATTGAACTGCCATATCTTATAATAGTCATTCTCAGCCTCCACTACTTCCTCCTCCCTCATCCTATAATACGTAGGACGAACAGTATGGAAGTGGGAAAATTCAACGGTTGGGTTCTAAAATAATGAAACTGGAGCTTTTATACTATAATAAGAACCCTAGCTTCGTATACTTGGCATTTGGTAGTCACCATTCTCAATACAGGAGGAAATTATATAATATTTCAAACGATAGAGTACTTTCCAAGGGATAACCAATGATACGATATCCACAACATTTATAAAAGAACAACATTCAATGCAAGGAAGGATTTCCAAAGCAGTCATCATTCAATACAATAATTACTGGGAAACCCAACAGCCAAATACATCAGTCATCTCAACGCAATCAATACCAAACCCAGTCTCTAATACAGAAGTTACAATACCCAAACAATTTCCCTTCAACAACAAACCTTACCAAATTCTAACACACAAGAGCTGAACGACCATTTCTCAACTCAAGCCACCTGTATCTTCAGTTGTAAAGGGGCGATTGTAGGGACCTGTCCCTCGAGCTGTACCAAACTCAAATTACCTCAATACCAGACTCACACATTATACACATGACATACACAATCAGCAATAAGACTTGGACCACGGACTGATAAAGAACATGGATTGAGTACTACAGATAAAATAGAATAAGTCAAAGACACATATTTCCCACGAACTAGCAGTTACACATCCAACTACCACTTGCCTCTATTTTCAGGAGAACGTGCTTTTACAAGATATTGAACTGAGAGTGAGGTCTTTAAAAAGGATGAGTTCCAGAGGAGAGGGAACCAAAAATTTTACACTCCAAGACCATGTTTTTTTAGCTCAAGAGATTATAAACTTGTAATCAAACATCAGCCTCAAGCAATAAAAGTTCCAGTTACAAATCCTCAAGTCGAGGTCGTAGTTTTTACCTATTCAAAGGTTTCCACGCTAATCACCTGTGTCATTTTTATATTGGGTTATATTAATTATTGTCATAGGTACATTTGGTGTAAAAGTTAATTTTGAGTTATGTCAAGCACAGAGAGCTTAATACATCTCAAACCCAAAGGCCAAATATTTTTAGCCTTCATGTTAACATCTTGTATTATCAATGTAGTTAGAGAACCTCCAACAGCAAGGTATGCGATTCTTGTTTAGCATACCGGTATATGTGAATCTCATACTATTTTTGTCCAACAAGGAGTTACGGTTTTTCAGCATCCCACTGAACTTTTCTGCATCATCCCAAAAATGCCAAATCATTTTGTGAAACAATAAACAAATTAAATCATCAAAAACCCCGAATTATGCGCCGAACTATGCGGTATGCAAACACTCCTCGCCAAGTTCAGGTTTTGCATATTTTGAAGGGGTATGAGGGTGACTATGTTAAACCCGATACACCTGTTAGAAGGGTTTTTTGCAAAAGTATGTGAAAACCATAACAGCATTCCTGTTGGTGGTACTCTTAGTAAATATTCTCTCCCAAACACGTTGTTGGGGCTTAAATTCACAATGTCCCACTGCTAGAAGGAGGGTTGTGCAGGGACCAGTCCCTCGAGCTGGGTTAACAACGAACTAGTACCATGCCAAACTCCTGCAAAATATATGTAATATACACCCTGTCAACATTGACACCTGGACCTTGAACTAAGAAGGAACGTGGCTCGAGCACTCCAAGTAATATATAATGAGTCAACGACACCTGTCTCCTATGAACGAGTAGCTGCAGGAATAACTTCCCGTTTCCTCCATTCTAGGAGAACATGATGACATACGAAAATAAACTGATAATTAGGTCTATAAAAGGATAAGATACAGAGGAGAAAGGGACAAAGTTTTCTGGCTCAAGATATTTAAAATTGAAGTCAAGTACATCAATTTCAAGCAATAACGTTATTTTTACTAAATCCACGAATTAAGGTCATGGTTTTTACCTATTTAGAGGTTTCCACGCTAAACCCTTGTATCAACTTATATTCTCTGCTATTATATTTGTGTCACAGGTACAATTGGTGTAAGAGGTCATTTGAGCTACATTATTAGGCCCCTTATATTTGGCATCGTCTGTGGGAAAGAAGACACTCCATAAAACCCTAAGGCAAATAATTGCTCAATTATCAACATTCCATTATGGTAAATCCCAAACGGCCAGCTTCGATGGTTTAGCATAAAATATTGACAGAACCTCATCCACTAGCAGAATTAAGGGCGAACCTCAACACCGAAACCGAGAAGCCTCAATTCATCCAGAGGACGCGAACACTCAAATTAAAAAGAGAAAGAGCTGTAAACTCCATCCAGGGTGTCAGTTCATGAATATTTGAATGAGGGAAGCAAAAATCATAATCCATAACCTGCATATCAAACAGTTCCTCACCTCACTAATACGTTACACATGAACACATGGATTAATGAATCAAAGAATTAATAGAAACTCACGCTCTTTGCAGTAAGGTAGTTTATAAGGTAATTTGATTGCTAAAGAGTTGTTTAATATAGAAGTTCTAACAGGATTCCACACTTTAAAAATACGCAAATACAAAGGCACCGATCCTAGTGAACACGTATAACAGTTCTGAGATTCGTTGGGGTTGTATTTGAACTTAAACCACATTCTTTGCCAACTGTTGGCTACAAGTCTCCAGGGGGAGCCAATCCGATGGTTCCATTCTCTACCCGAGAAATTCGTCCTTACATTCGACTTGTTATAAAAAATCTTCATCAAGACTTATGCTCATAACAAAGATAAAGATGAGGACTTGTACACTCTTATCAGTCTCAAACAATCTCAATGAGAGAAGCTCGTAGTATTTACAATTTTTTTTATTAAACTTGCTCGGAAAGTTGGTAATCTCGATCATAAAATAGTTGTATCGACATTTACCAATGCAATACAGATCGATTGTAAAGTAAAAGAACATCTCTTCTTGAACAAACCCTCAACTTTAGAAGATATGATTGAGGAGGTAAATGGGTATATCGATCAAGAAATGATGATGTCTGGAAGGCATAAATCTACTAAAAATGTCCTAGCCATGAAGAGTCTGACAAAAGATCGAGACTATAATGGCATAATTTCGTAAGCTCGAAGTAGCCTAGAATTAGCTCTTACACCAATGTACCTGTGATAAAATCTAATGGAAAACAAGAAATGTTACAGGTATTTTGCGTAGAAAACTGATAAATAGGTAAAAAACCACGATCTCGGGTTGAGGATTTTTGTAATAGTGACGTTTATTGTTTGAGGCTGATATCTTATTACAAGTGATCTCTAGTCTTAAAATTGTTTGATCTTGTGAATAAGAAGTTTAAAGTTTTGAGAATCTAGAAAATATACTTTTCTAGGTAATTTTTCGTGTATTTTTTCTGGTCTTTGTCTATTTTGGAACTTTTTCTTTATATAGTCCTTCTTCACCGTGCTGATGCACATTCTTCGAATAATGTGGCCAGTGACGGTTGACTGGATAACTACCGAGTTCATAAGAGACAGGTTTTTTGACTTGTTTAAGTTTTTCTGCTTGAGCTCGACCCATATTTTTATCAGTTTGTTGAGTAGGTGACAACACTGACTGGATAAACCATGTGGAGGATGCGTGGGCCTGATATCGAGGTAGCTCGAGCTGGAGACAACTCGATTTAGGATATATTGAGGGGTAAGCCCCTATAATCTCCCCCTCGCAACCGAAGTCACGAGTAGATTGGGTTTAGAAAGAATTTTCGGGTAAATGGGTTTGAAATTTGAATGAGGTAGGAAGTAATAATGGTGTTTGACTATAAGAAAAATGCGTGTGTAAAGGGGGAAGTACGTGCATTGAATGTTGATTGGAATATTGATGTATGTGACGATTAGGGTTTGAACAGTTTTGTCCACATTGAATGATGACGCTTGGGAAAACGTAGCTACACAATAAATATAGGGTTATATAAATAGTACTTGTACCGAGGTTGGTGGCCAAGTACGTCTGTTTTGTTAATTTGTTCTCTGAAATTGCGAAGATGGTGAAGACCCAATGGATGGCTCTTGAAGAGTGAATTACTTCTGAAATATAGAGGTTGAAGTTAAAGTATTTCGGAGATCAGTCCTTTGAGAATCTGACTCCAGTTCCTATTCTTCCGACGTATCACGGAATATTGAAAAATGAAGCGACTGAAGTTGAGGAGGAGTTTTACTGTAGATGGAGGTTTTACCATATTATCTTGACAGGCGAGCAACGTTGGGTTTGTCTCAACTTTTTATGGAAGATAAAGTTGGTAAGGCAGACAAAAGGATAGGCGTGACTGCGAGGCAGTTGCGCTGAAGTCTTGCGCTCGAATGGATTCTAAGGTTTGCTCCTCTTCATCTCTACCAACTCTGAAGGGGTGGTGGCTATAAGAGAGGCGGTGATGGTAGTGGAGGAGGAAGACGGAGAATGAAAGTCTGCTTCTGTATTTCCATCGCCACTCTGCACTAAGAAGACCTTTAGTTTGAAGAGTTGGTTCAAGCACTGAGTCCCCTACTTCCATAGTTTCCATTTGAAGTTTGTCTAGACTTCGACCAGACTCATGAGAAGGAGGATACACGTTGTTTCTAATGTCTGCTTTGCATCAGGGTGAAAAATCACTGAAGTTGAATGAACTGAGGGATTTGACAATTCGGAGTGCCTGAAAGACTTGTTAGCTATAAAAGTACTTGAAAAACATATAACTATAAAATAACTGATGTTGGGGTCTTGAAATACTCGTTATCTGTAAAAGTACCCGATGTTGAGTACTTGAAAGACTTGTTATCTGTAAAATTACTTACAATTTGTTTCGAGATGAATAAAATTTGTTTTCCGAACTCTGTGTTTATATAGAATAGAATAACTCTAGAAATTGAGCTGTATGATCCGAAGACTTTTGAATATTGTATGAAATGAAATATATGAGGGCAGAAAGTAAATATATTTGTAATAATCGAGCTATTAGAAATTTATCAGTAAAAAGATTTGTTAAGTGAAAGATATTATTCGATCTGTGTGCTGGAAATGTGGGGTAAAAGAAATTATAAAAGCTTTAGAATAAATAGTCAATCTTGTAGAGGTTATTCTAGAATATTAGACTTAGAAAGAATAAACTCGATCTAGAATTATATTGAATGACTAAGTTCGATAGGAAGATATATGTTCAAATAATTAATCTCAAGATATTGGGGATTCTATTACGAGATAATAGGATAATATCACGATTTGTGGGTAATTGGTAGCAAAAATGTATAAATAAGGGGGAAAGGAATTTGAAGTTTGGGGAAGGAAATAAGAATGGTGTGGACTCGATCTGAGAGAATTCGGTATGCCGTCGAAGGGCGGTTGGTGATAAAGATCGCTGAAGTACGGGAACAAATTTTTGGAGTGTTGGATTACGATGCTGAGCTTCCAATGAGGGAGATTCAGCTGGACGGTTTAGATGGGATTAGGAGGGAATGTGAGTATGAATATTATTTTTATGAGGAGATGTTTCGAGAGATTCTTGTGGATCCTGCAGTTCGAAAATATTTTGTGAGATTGCTTGCTATAAAGGAGATCGAATTGGAAGATGTGAGGATTGCTGGAGAATATTTTATTGGATGTGGCATCCCAGGTCATCAAGGTTGCTTTAGATATAATTATATGTGAGGTGATGAAGCGAATATAAATTACGATGACAAAATGTATGTAACTGCACGAGTTTGAATAATTTAAAAGAAATTGTTGTTTGAATTGATTATCTATTTTTGTTAATGTTGTTTATGACTGTTGTGAAAAATGAATTTGAAAATATTTGAAATTTTGTTACGAAAGCTTCGGAAATGACATCATTGTTGTTATAAGTAGAAGAAGCAAGTACAAAAAAAATAGGGAGCTTCAAATTTTGTCCCTTGTATAAAAGCTACGAAAACCTAATTGCGTGTAAGCGTGAGTCATCATGAGTGTGGTGAGGACAGATGGAGATTTGGAAATGAGAGATAAAAATAGATTAAAATATAAGGCAAAGGGCAATAAAAGGAAAGTATTTTTGCTAAAAAGGTGTATGACGTCTAACATGGATAGTGGAGGGGATGCCGCGGTTCCAAAACCGAGGACGACTCGTGTGAGGCTCAATAACTGCCAGTAGTTAGAGGGAGATAATACAAATGTTAATTTATCTTCGTCAATCAATCGTTTCTCAACTTCTAAAAACTTGAAGAGCAGTAAGAGAGGAAGAAAGAAGAAAAGAAAAAATAGTATAGAAACTTGTGGAGATTTAATTAATTGTGATCATCAGTTAAAGCGTTAGAGAGTCTCTAAGAACAAGTTACGAAGGTGGTTGTACAACAGCGCGGTAAGGGATGGATTTGGCACTGCTTCGAATTCGTATTCAGGCATAGAAGATTAGTAGAAGATTTGTGATGCATATATGTATGTTTGAAGATCATGTTTTGTTTCTAGGTAAAGTAACAAATTACTATTTATAGTTAATCTATAAAAACCTGCTTGATATATGATATACGAAAGATTTTTGTATGTGGTGGACATATATATAAAAGATAATGATAGATACCTGGACCTATTTGTAGGTCGATCGTGAGGAGTGTTTATGTAGGAATAAATCATTTTCTGCAGTTTATATGGTGAGTTCCCATGTAAGTGAGGTATCGACCTCTGGCCAGTCGGCTGATTCTCAGATTAAAATGTTTGAAAGGGAGGAAGAAATAGGTGTTGATCAATTTCTAAATTTCCCTGGATGATTGGTATCCTATCCACCTCACTCTGTTGTATTCAAAGAGTTTTATAAAGCTAAGGCTTTGGTAGGAGGTAAATGGGGTAACTGTATATATCACGCTGATAGGCAATTTAGGGGTTGCACTGTAGCGACGGGGAAGGAATATTTTTATTTGATGGCTGATTTGGCAATAGATAAAAGGGATAGGGGTATAAATGAATTGATCTTTTTAGAGTATTTCGATGGGAATATTCAGAGTTAACTTTCAGAGGGCTTTTTATGTTACCTGTCTCAGTTGGAGTACGGGTTGAGTCTGCCCCTTAGCAATCTGACAAAAGGGTTTATGATCCTTATCGGGGCATGTCTTGTTTAGACGAACGGGAACATGTAGGAGGTGATAAGTGTTTGTGAATCTCTGAATTCACGGTGGGAAGGAGATGGGAGATGGAGGAGGATATCCTCTGAGGACGATTTGCAGTTTTATGGGGTAAAAAACTATTCTGTAAGTGGAGGGGTGTATTTCTGTGTAAGCTCGATTTGGCCTTGCTTCTTCGATCTAAACTCAACAGGTCAACCATGGAATGATAATGCGATATGGGTGAAGGGTGATTGCCTTCAGAGAGATAATGAAAAGCCTATGGAACTTCTGGTTAAAACTATAAAACAAAGTAAGTATAACAATGTATAATGTATGAAATTGATAGTTGAAATTGTATGATGTTTTACTGATGATAATATTTTGTGAATGACAGCTCCCAAATCTCAGTTGGCTAGGAAAAAGTTGTTGTTGGATACAGTTGCTCAGGAAGATACAAAGCTCGAGGCTGTATTAGAGGATATTGGCATTAGTAGGAAAAAGCGTGTCAAAAGTTGAGTTGAAAAAGTTCAAAAATTGCAGTCGACGAGACTAATGACGAGTATTGACGGCAGTGAGAAGAAGGGAACTGATGGGGAAAGGCAAGTCAACTCGTCCATGCCCTCTGGAGTAGACTGTACAGGGTTACCTGATTCCACTACGTCGAGCAAATTATCCCAAACATTTCCCAAGAAGCAGATGTTGAAGCGCCTTTCGACCTCTGGAACCACGGGAAGTGGTTAGGCCATGAAAAGGAGAAGGGTTAAACCTTCTGAGAGGCCGGGGATGAAGGTCGTAGAAGATCAACCTGTTGTGGAGAACGATTTGAAATAGGTAGAGGAAAAAGCCAGGTTGGCAACTCTCTACGGGAATCAGAAGATGAGCAAAATGGTAGGTTCATATGCTCAAATGTATATTGGATGAATTTTGCATTATGATTCGAGCTAATCAATGGGGCCGACTTGTTTGTTTTGGCAGGCTGCTCGTCTGATGAAGAGAATATGCCTCGGGGTTGAGGATGAGAGAGTTGAGCTGAAGAGGAAGAAGGTCAAGCTCGAAAGGAACATAGCTCGATTGAATACTGATCTGCTCAAGGAGGGAAAACATGTAGAGGCTCTGAAGGCTTCGCAAGTGGTAAAGATAAATAATCTACATACGGAAGCAAGAACAAATTTGAAGGAGGTGGTTGTTGAGCGTGACAGACTCGGGGCCACCTCGTGTCAAAAGGATATTCTGAGGATGAGGTGGATACCATTGGGGCAGACACCTACATGGAGGAGGGGGGAGATGAAGAGATTGAAGAAGTTGTTGCTGGCGTTGTTGACGGGTTGGATGGTGTGTCTCCTCAGACGATGAGAGACAACCATGGGGAAGAAAATGAGAGTCCAGAAGGGGAAAATAAGAAGGGAGAGTAGTGTGATGGCTTTGTAATTGTATGAATATTTGGGCATGTTTGTAAACTGATTGGATATCTTTTTGTTAGACATAATTATGTATGTTAAGTCATTTTTGTAAACCTTGTTGTATAAACTTAAAGACATATGCCTTAGAATAAAAGATTTAGAGGCAGAGCTTGCTAAGGAGAGAGATGCCTCAGCATCCCTATTATCTTCGCAAGCGAAGCTACAGGTTATAACAGAATAAGAAATATTAGATTTGTATACTTCATTAGTATAGAGCTACGAAGTAATAAATCAAGTATAGAGAGGGACCAAAAACCTGTTATCGACTTAGTAACAATGGCACTGAAATGACACACAGGAAATACCAAAGTATTAATACCTTTATAAATAAAGAATGTGTACCTTATACTTGGGAGTATATGTTATGGAGCATCCGTCTGAGATTGTACTTCGACCTTAAGTTTAAAAGTAGTCTTATACGATAGATGTCAAAAAATAGATATCTTGTTACAAATGAGTCATATGTGGTGACTGAGTGTTCTGAATCGAACTTGATATAATGTATTTGTAATGTACAGGATGAATTGGAGTCAGGTCGCTTGCGCGAGGAAGATGCTCGCCAATGTAACCAAGAATTTGTGGAGGAGTTTGATAGAATAAGGGAAGTGAATGAAGACAGGGAAGATCAACAAGTAAAAGTGCACTTCAAGTTTGTTGAGGTAACATAGACTGCTATCGACCTAGCTCAGAAGATCGAGAAGAAGGATGCCAAAATTGAGAAAGGGCAAAAAGAGCTTGCTGAATTAAAAGAGCATACAACAAAACTTAAAAGCCAAAATGATGCGTTGATGGTAAAGAATAGGGAGGCTGACATGACCCGTTACCGTATATAGGTACTAGAAAGATCGGAAGAAGGCCTAAATCGATCTATGGCCAGTTTGAAAAATAATTTGATCAAGACGAATAACATTCAGGAGCAAACTCGAGCTGATCTAACGAATAGCAGGAACGAGCTAGAGCAATTGAAGAAATAGTTGTTTAATAAAGAGAATGAGCTGAAGAGAGCTCGAGATGATCTATCTATGCCTGAAGTTTTAGTTGATCAACTGACTACAGCTTTACCTGCCAAAGATTTTGAATTTTAGATGGTACAGCGTAAGTGTGATGAGTTAAACGAGAGAGTGACGCAATTGAAGACTGAATTGGTACAGGCTAATTCATGTATTAGATACGCCAAGGTTGAAGAGTGCTCAAGGAAGAATAAAAATGATGCCAAGGTCTCCCTTATGCAAGGAGATGTTGTCAGTCTATCAGGTCGAATAAGAGAGCTAGAGGGGGAAGTCGCTCGTATTCAAGGTCATGTGCAAAAAGGAAACAAGAAGTTAAGGGAGTGTCAACGGAAGTTGGATGCTAGTCTTTCCATGGAGCAAGGGTTTGAGCAGACTATTAGAGGTAAGGATACTTTGATACAACAGAAAGATGAAATATTACAAAAGATTCTGGATGTGGAGGCATTGAACAGGGAGATTAAGATACTTCGTGCTCAGGTGGCCGATTTAGAAGCAATTAATCGAGCTGATTCAACAAAAGCCGTCAAAAAATTGGAGGAGAACATTGCTTTCACAGATTGGGTAGATAAAGAAATGATATGGCTAAAAGAATAGTATACGAGGTCGGAAGAACGCCTTTAGAAGGCTAGAGCGAATTTCTCTAGGTCGGTTGTAACCGAGGCCTCGTACTCAAAATTGTTGAGGGCAGTCATTGCCTATTTTGTAGAGGAGGTGAAGAGGATTGAGTCAGAAAGAGATACCTTATTAAATAGTATGTCAAATAGGGGATGTATTTGCAGAGCTAACGTAGATCGAGGGAATTGTATACAGTCCATGGAAACGAATCTAGACCGTCAACCTACTAAATTGATAGAACATGGCAGGAGTATTGTGACTGCTCGAGCTCGAGAATTTATGGCTGATTGATCCTGTTGCGGAGGAAGCTCAAGAATTTATGGCTAACTGACCTCCTGTTTTATGGAGAAAGCGTAGCTGACATCCCAAAAGCAAAAAATGATCTATTGTAGAGGTTGTATATATGACCTAAAATAAAAAGTAGTTATTGCAGACAAGTTAAGAGACGAAAGCTAGTATCACCTTTGCTTTATCTTATGTCTAGTAGAGTTTTTGATGTAAAAAAAATGTTACTTTAGTTTTAATCGTAGAGATTTAGTAGAGTCAGCCCAACCAAGTGTTATCCTTAATCGAATTGGTATGATGTCGCAGCTATATTGAGGTAGATAAAAGCTAGTTTTACCTTTGCTTTATCTTATGTCTGGTAGAGTCTTTGATGTAAAACAAGTGTTACCTTCGTTTTAATCGTAGAGATTTAGTAGAGTCAACCCAACCAAGTATTATCCTTGATTGAACTGGTATGATGTCGCAGCCATATTGAGGTAGATAAAAGCTAGTTTTACCTTTGGTTATCTTATGTCTGGTAGAGTATTTGATGTAAAACAAGTATTACCTTAGTTTTAATCGCAGAGATTTAGTAGAGTCAGACCAACCAAGTATTATCTTTGATCGAACTGGTATAAAAGTCGATTGAAAGCTAGCATTATCTATGCTTTAATCTATGTGATGTCTACGAAGTAGAGAGATGTATGGGAGAAAAACTTGTAACTTTCATTTAATAGAAAATGATGTACATTGGATGGAGATGAAAATCTCACTTTTGGAATAGAAAAAACAATAAAGTTAAATGAAGTAGTGAGGGACTTAACGATAGCATCATTTCAGTCGCCTAGTGTTCCAAGGACTTGAAATGTGGATTCCCTCTTCTGTCATGAGGCAATATGATCCCAGGCCTGAGAGACCTGTGATAAGGAACGGACCCTCCCAATTGTCTGCTAGTTTTCCATCATGAGGCTCTTTGTGGTGTTGGTGTATTTATCTGAGAAAGAGATCATTGATCTGGAAGGTATAGATTTTGCCTCGCTTATTGTACGAATTGGCCAGCATATGGTGATATCGACCAAGGTTGGCGATGGTACGCTCTCTGGTTTCATCAATCCAATTGAGGTTACAAGCCAATTCGAACTCATTTTCCTCGTCAGTTTGCTCGTGATCTTTGACTGGATAATGGTATTTGGAGGGAATGACAACCTCGGTACCATAGGCAAGGAGGAATTGAGTATAGCCTGTCGACTGTCGTGGAGTGGTATGATATGCCCATAAGACATAAGGAAGTTCCCGAACCAAATTCCTTTTTTTTCTAAGAGTGTAGCCTTTTCTTGAGTCCATCCATAATGGTTTTGCTGGTGATTTTGGCTTGGCCATTTCCTTGAGGATAGTAGGGATTGGATGGTGAGTGGATGATGTTGTATTGATTGAGGAAAGTTACAACTTTTTCTCTAACAAATTGGGACCCATTATTGATACGAATTAGGTGGGGGAACCCAAACTGAGTGATGATGTGTTCCCAGATAAAAGAGATGACCTCTTCTTCTCTGGTTTGATATAGTAAAATTACTTCTACCCATTTTGTAAAATAATCAGTAGCTACGAGTAGGTGGCAGCGATTACCTGGAGAATTAGGAAATTCGCCAACAAAATCGAGTGCCCATCATTTAGATGGCCAAAACACCTTGCTTACATAGAGTTCGAGCGCGGGGGCGCAGATCATTTATCCATGTCGTTGACATACATCATATTTGCGTGAGTACTCGTCTGCTTGCTTGCGCATGTCGGGCCAGAATACTCCTTGAGTAATGGCTATGTTTGTCAGTGATCGACTTCCGACATGGGAGCCACAAGTCCCTTCATGCAGATTGTGGTGCAACTCGCCCGCTTTCTGTTTGGAGAGGCATTTAAGGTAAGGCTCCATGACTGAACGGCGGTATAAAGTACCGTTTTGATTTATGCAGCGCTTTGAGTTGTCTATCAGCTATCGGTACTCTTTCGAATCTCCCGGAAGTGGACCTTCATATTTATTGTCGATACTGAGGTAAACTAAGAAAAGTTTTCGCCAATCACGTTTCCCCTTTTATCGCCCCCAGTGTTGATCGTGTATAATTAAATGCGATCAATGGTAGGGGTTGAAATCACTTTGATCTGGAGATATCGAGCTTCTGTGCTTAAGACCCCGGCTCGATATGCCAAGGAATCAGTATGTTTGTTTTCACCTCAAGGAAGATAATTGAGAGTTGTTTACGCGAACTTGCTCATCCTATTTGCAACGAGGGCTACGTATTTGATCATCTTGCCATTCTTCTTGTATTGCTTTGAGTAATGGTGGACGATGAGTAGAAAATTTGTGTAAACTGAGATTTCTGGGACGCCGAGCTCAAGAGCGAGATCGAGTCCATGATTGAGAGCTTCGTACTCGATGATATTATTTGAGGCCACAAAATCTAGGCGGATTGATTTCTCAATTCTATCGTTGGAAGGGGTAATTAGTATGATTCCAATTCCTAACCCTACAGGTCTTGCTGACCCATCTATGAGAAGTCTCCACCCTTTCCTTGTAATCTATTCAGCTCGCTCGTTAAATGCTTTAGGTGGTAGATCTTCTGTAACTTCCTCTGCAATGTCAGGATCGTGCTCTTCCCACTCGGGATCCTCCACTAGAAAATCAATGAGAAAATCGGCAACGGCTTGACCCTTTTTTGAATGACGTTGTTCGAACTTGATATCATGTTCTTCCAAACTGACTGACCACTGTTGCACACTTTTTAATTTTTCTTTCTTGGACAAAACCTCCCGAAGTGGGTAGTTCGTCATGACTTTGACGAAATGAGCTTGGAAGTAGTATTTTAGTTTCTATGAAGTATAAACAAAAGTAAGAAGAAGTTTCTCGATTTTAGAGTACCTCATTTTTGCTGGAGTAAGGGTTTTGCTAATAAAGTAGACTGGTTTCTTGATTTTCCCTTCAAGTCGAATAAGAACCGAGCTGAGTAAAGTATCTGTGACTTCTAGGTAGATAATCAGTTCCTCATTATCTATTGGGGTACTCATGATGGGAGACTTCCCCAAATAGGTTTTGAGATCCTGAAAAGCTATTTCGCATTCTGATATCCATTGAACCTCTGTATTTGGTTGAACTTTTCCTCGTTTGGCACAACCGCAGAGTAATAAGAACAGCCAACGATAGCTATCTGAAAATTTTGAAACGAAACGGTTGATAGCGGCAATCTTGTCGGCAAGTTTCTGAACGTCTTTCAGTATTCTCGAAGATGGCATATTAAGAAGAGCCCGAATCTGATCTGGATCAGCCTTAATCCCCTTTTTACTGATGAGGTGACCTAGAAATTGACCTGAATGTACTCCGAACTGACACTTATTAGGATTGAGATGCTACCTGTAAGATCGAAGAATGTTTAATATTATGTTGAGATCTAAGATGTAGTTGATGGACTGCATGCTTTTGTTCAAGAGATCGTCAATGTAAACTTCCACGACTTTCCCAAGATATGTTTTGAACATTACAGTTATCAACCATTCATAAGTTGTACCTACGTTTTTGAGTCTGAATGACATGACTTTGTTACAGTAAAGTCCCCTTTAAGTGATGAAAGTGGTCTTTTCTTGATCTTTATCCAAGAGTGGAATTTGATTGTATCCAGAAGTAGCGTCCATCATAGATATGAGTTCGTGACCTACTGCAGAATCAAGGATCTGATGAATATTGGGAAGAGGGAAACTGTCATTTAGAGTATGTTTGTTTAGATCGGTGAAATCTACACAAACTAGACTTTTCCATTCTTATTTAGGACAGCGACGATGTTAGATATCTAATCTGGATATTTGGCTTCTCGAATGAATCCCACTTTGACCAATTTCACAATCTCCATGTTAACTTTATCTCGAAGTTGTAGTGATAGGCATCGCTGTATCTGTTTGGCCCCAGTGGCGTTGATGTTGATAGCCAATTTGTGACATGCCTTGGCCAGATCGACCCCAGACATCTCTTCGAAAGACCGCGTAAAAATATCTTGGTTGAGTCGTAAGAACTGAATGAGAGCATCTTTTTTGAGCTGAACCAGCTTAGTACTGATGAAAGTACCTCTGCTAGGTCCATCAATGTTGATATATTCAGTGGGCTCCTCCATGGAAGGCTGATCATCGGGGTGATCAACTTTTTGTAATTGCTATACAGCATACCTGTCAAAAGTATCTAGAATCGCCGAGACAGTATTTTCGCAAGATCGAAATAGATTTTGACTACCTCTGATCTCATAGATACCGTTTTTGTGTTTGAAGCGTAGTGCTTGATGATAAGTGGAAGCGATAGTTTCAATGTTATAAATCCATCAACGGCACATAATCCCGAGATAATGAGATTTGGCGTTGATCACATAGAAGATAACGTCGATTGTGGCTGCCCCTGAGGTAATAAATAAGATGTTCTTCCCTGCTCGCTCTTCTTTAGAACCATTAAATCCACTAATATCGGTATTGCTTTGAATGACTTGATCGGCCAAACCCATTTGGTCGATACCGCTGCCAGTATCGATCATCATTGTGTGCATAATAAATTTTTTCATCTTGAGCATTATGACTAATGCATCACGTTGTGGAAACTTAACATGGCTTGTATCGTAATCTTCGAATGATATCCCGAGCCGACGATTGCTCGACTCAGGCATAAGTTTGGCTTCTTTGTCTTGAGGTGTAAGATCGCAGTATTTTGACAGTCTCTTGCGTTTGAATCTGTTAGAGTTGGTGATCTGATTAAGATCTCGATCATGTTTTTGTGACGCATATGGTAGAGATTCTTCTCCTCAGCTTGATCTTCGACCTAGACAACTTTAAGCTGCTTCTTATAACTGCCATCCTTGTATGATTCTGGGTCAATAATATATTCAAACATCCATTCCTCCTTGAAAATGTATTCGAGCAACCTCTGTAAAGCATAGCAATTGTCAATAGAATGATGGTTTTCCTTATGATGCATACAGTATGGTCGGTTCTCGATTGGTTCCAATGATTGGGAGAGACGGTAGAGCTTATTGAGAGGATTGGAAAAATTGTGGAGATTCGAACATTCATCTTTGGGAGGATTGTTTTGACTTGTGACCCGCCTTTCTGAGGGTTGCCAATGTTTCCCTTGGCGTGCTTTAGGTCACCCTAATCCTCTTTCGGTTCAGTGTTTCGATATGTAGATGGACCTTTCGTGGTAAGGACGGATTTAGTAGATTTACGTCTTTTGAACATTATCATTTCCTGGTCGACGTAACTATTGACCTTGGTGATCATATCCTCCATGGTCGCTGGTTTATTAAGGAAGAGGTGCTCTTTGGCTTTGCAATCGAGTTGGAGTACGTTGATGAAAGCAGTAACAACTATTTTATGATCGAGATTGTCCATTTTGCGCACGAGCTCCAAAAACTTCTTTGGAAAAGCCTCGAGCTTCCCTCCATGTGACTATTTGAGAATGATTATAGAATATAAATACTCTTCTTTATCTCTGTTGTGAGCATGTCTTGATGAACTTCTTCTGCAGCTGTTCGAATGTGTATATGGATTCTTCAGGTAAAACATGAAACCATCGGAGCGGTTCCATCTACAGACTTGTGGCGAACAGACGGCAGAGAATGTGGTTGAGATTGGAGTACAACCCCAATGAATTACGGTATTGTTGAATGTGCTCCTTTGGATCGGTACCCTTGTATTTGCAAATTTTTGGAGTATGGAAACCTTTCGATATTTCCATATCGAATAGTTCTTTGGCAATCAAACTTCCTTGTAATTTGGTAAAGTTGCCAGCAGTACCCATAACTTGTGCTTTGATCAACTCCTTAATATGCTGGTCCATATGCTCCTGTGTTACATAATGACGTGTCAGTTGAGTAACTTGACGAGAAGGTTGCGGATTGTGAGTACCGGTACCTTCACTCAAACAATCTCGTGCTAGAACTTGAGGTTGAGGTCATTGTTCCTCCTCTTGACGTATGAAACATCGATAACCTCGGTTGGCCTCAGACTGAACTTCACCACCCAAATGAGTAGAAGGTTAAGGCTCATTCTAAATATTTTTGAAAACGACTTTACTTGCGGCTTCTTGAGTTCCCAATCTTTCCCGCGCTAAAAACTGGAAGGCTTCAGGCACGTGATCGTGATCTTATGTTGGAAAAGCCTGCTGAGTGTTCTGCAGAGCTTACAAGGCATTCTGCATTGTTGTAATTTGATCTTCATGGCGCTTGAGCGATGTCAAACGAGCTTGTTGTTCGACATCGAGCTCCTTCTTGTGGATCTATCGATTAAGAGTTAATTTTCATTCGAGCTCGTTGCATTTCTCCTTCTCAGTGTTGAGATTTGCCCGTAGCTCTGTTAGTTGTTCCTACTCAACTGAAAGATTGAGCTAAACTCCGGTTGCAGGTTGCCTGGATGTGACCATGATTAGAATTTGTGGTAAAGAGAATGAATGCCTTAGGATATCGTGGAAATGATTTCTTTCCCATAGACGGCGCCAAATGTAATGGCCTAATTCCGTAAGCTCGAAGTGTCATGGAATTAGCTCTTACACCAATGTACCTGTGACAAAATCTAATGGAAAGTAAGAAATAATACAGGTATTTAGCGTGGAAAACCTATGAATAGGTAAAAAAACGATGACCTTGGGTTGAGGATTTTTGTAATAGTGACGATTATTGCTTGAGGCTGATATCTTATTACAAGTGATCTCTAGACTTAAAATTGCTTGATCTTGTAAATAAGAAGTTTGAATTTTTGAGAATCTAGAAAATATAGTTTTCCTAGTGATTTCTCGTGTATTATTTTGATTATTGTCTCTTCTGGAACTTTTTCTTTATATAGGCTTTTTCCACAGTTCTTCATCGTGGTAAAGCACGTTCTCTAAACAATGTGGTTAGTGGCAGTTGACTGGGTAACTACTGAGTTTGTGTGAGACAGGTGTTTTGACTTGTTCAGATTTTTCTGTTTGTGCTCGACCCACATTTTTTATCAGTTCGTGGAGTAGGTGGCAACGCTGACTGAAGAAGTCATGTGAAGGATGCGTGGACCTGACATGGAGGTAGTTCGAATTGGAGACAGCTCAATTTAGGTAAGATCGAGGGGTATGCCCCTACAAAGACAGTTAAAATGCCAATGATGACCAGGGTGATAAAATGTGAGCTAAAACAGATACAAGAAAATCATGAAAATGAAATTCATTACCAAAACCTGTCCTTCCAAAGCTAAATTTCAATATCTCAGCAATTTACCATATACTGGCAAAAAATAAATTCTTTCGTATTCCTCAACCTCAAAAGCCGATTGAAGACAAACCATATTGTATGAACCACAAGGTAACGCATCACAAAACTAACCGATACTACATCGTATAAAGATTGCTAGAGTACATTTTAAAGACGAAAGAATGCACGAATATATTATCGATCTAGAAGGATATAAAAATGGAAGCTACAAGAAGTAGGTCGAAGTGATTCAGATCGAAGAGAAATCAGAGGAAAAACATGTATACCACCTCTACCTTAACCACATGATCAAGATTCATCAAATCAAGAATTCGACCAGATTCAAGATAAAGAGGTTAACAGAGTGCTACGACCTCATAGTTTTTAAGCATCATGACGCACTGGTCATCATGCTTAAAATGAAGAACTTTGTAATGCATACCATGATGATAGATACATGCACCGGCATCAAAATTCTTTTTTAGAGCACAATTGAACAAATGGGGATCAGCACAGTGTAGTTGAAGAGATATCATAGTCAAAGACAGCTCAACACCTATAAGCCAGCACAGTGTAGTCAAAGACAACTCAGCATTCTAGAAGGTACAATAAGTCCTAGAGCTACCAAAAGTAGCCGTTGAAGTCTGGATAAAAGAGAGCTGTTAAAGACCCGAGAAGTTCGCCCACTCCCCCCAGAATAGGAAACTATTTCTTTTTTGTAAAACTGTATGTATCCACTATAAATACAGGCAGATAATAGATTATTCAACACAGATAAATCTTCACACGTTACCAATTACAACCTCTTAAACCTACTATCATTCCAAAGCTCTGTAATGACTAGCAACATATTAAATTTACCTATCTGCTCGAATCTATCATCATTTTCGAAACATCACTTTATCAAATCTACTCAAACTTATTGCACAATAGTTATTTATCAAAATTTTATAACAACAAAATAAATATTTTTCGTATACACAAAATTAAAATTGTTCCGGTCCTACTGACCATTTGTTACATACTTTCACTTAACACAACATAATTTAAATATGATTCAATATTTATGAGGAGATTTTTCTTCATTTAAGGCACCTTCGGGTACCTGCACATCTGCTTCCTCCCTAGGACGAGGTCTGGGGTACATCCTCGTTTGTGCTGTCATCACACGCAAGACCACCAGCTTTTACAAGTCCCTTGTAATATTTTTTTCTTTCTTCTGACTCCTCAAACTATCTTAGAAAGTGCATCCTCACTTCCTTACACTTTTCCAATTTCTCTACATTCATCCGAGCTTTCACTTCATCGAGCAGTTTACCCTTCTCTAATTCCATTGCTCTGCGAGCGTCAGCAACTTGTTATCTAACATCATTTTCATAGGTAGCTTTCTGCAATGCCAAAGCCTCTTTTTTCTCTTTCTCCAACACTTTCTTCACTTTCGCCAGCACCGCCTCCTTCGCCTTCTTTACTTCCAGCTTGTACTTGTTAAGTGTCGCATTCATATCAGCATTCTCCGCGCTCAACTCCTTCTCTATATTTTTGTAAGCCACCACCTAATTTGCCAACTCACTACTGCCCGCAACACGACCCATGGCTTCACCCATCAACTTCTTAATCTGCACGAAAGTCATATAATGAGTATTCGAGTGACCTACCAAATTTTTCATTCGAACTAACGCATTAAAATTTCTCACCTTCGCCAAATTCCTTAGTCTCTCGCTTAGAAATGTATTTAAGCTATCAATCCCCACCATACAATCCTTCATCTCCATCTTCAGCTCATCTGTCCCAGACGTATAAGACTCCATGGTCTTTGGCACTTCCGTTTTAGACTCCTCCACAAATTTCTTCTTTGACATCCCACCACTAGCAGTCTTCATGGGGAACACACTGCTCGAACCCCGTAGAGGTAACCCACCAACCACCACAGCTGGTTTGGTAGTATCATCGACCCCCTCTATTGATGAATATCAAGTAGTTCTCTTATGGTGTAGCAACAGAGGAACTTCAGAGCTCACCACCTTCTTTTTGTTATTCTTTCCAAAAGACTCCCCGAGCATAGCATCTATCTCAGTATCAGTATTATACCCCAACGACCTAGGATTTTCCAATGGAAAACTTCCATCCGTAGCTCTCTTATTCTTCGCCAACATTTTTCCACCAATCACAAGCACCTACAAACCTTTAGTTCTCGACCTTTTTAGCCCTGCTTCTTGAAATAACGTACTTTAACTATCTTGGTCAATGGCTAAGTTATCGATCCTGCCAAAAAATCCTCTCCTTATCTTATACAATTCTTCGTCCACTTCAACTTTCTTCCCGGCTTCCTTCAAAGCCGTAAAACAGAAAAACATCAACATATTACATACATTTTTGCCTTATTCAAATTTTTATTTAAACTTAACCAATTACGTTACTTAACCACAGACCTAGATGAAGCGCTTTTCTTTTTAATGGCTCCTCAATATCTTTTTGATCGAACTCATAGTTTCCAGACACTATTAGACATTTGTCGGTGTATCGACCTCCAGTTGACACCATGTCATAAAACATCGGCCTTTCCAAGAACCTCACCAAGTAACGATACCCTTTTAACTTCGGGTTCATTTTCAATGTGTAGTTACACACAAATTATCTACTGTTATTTAACTCCTCCCCCCTGTCCTTAAGTCGGTCGTTTATTGTACCACATACCCTAAACAAATCATATACATTCGGGTTGAATTGATCAGGGGCTACATCAAAAAAGTTCATTAACTTTTCTGATCTGCTCTGAGGGGAAGTTTCAAACCTTTCTTTATTTGTTCTCGATGAACCAAAATACCATTCAAAAGTATTTCCTGATCGATCATCTCATAATGATACTCTTCCAACCTTATATCCCCAGGAATACTGTACTTTTTCTTAAAACTTAAGATCTCTTTCGTCCCTGGACTTTCTCCATAGTATACTTCCTCACCCTCCCCACATCTTCTTCCTCATCCCCACTACCTTCTCGATCACTAGCTTGGGGCTTGTGATCCACATCCCTTTCAGTGGCCTCCTCCTCAGATTACTCGATAACACTGGGTGCCACCCTAAACTGTTTCATACTCCTTATATCTGTACTACTTGCTTCTACCCGATACCTCCTTCCCATTTGTCTAATACAGGTCCTCACATCAATCATCAAAGGCTCTACATCTTCGAGACTCCCGTATATATCTTTCTCATCATTTAAAGTTGATTCAGCCATTTTAAAGAACCTGTCAAACAGATTACATATTTTTAACACAGTTAGTATTTATCATATGTGATACATATATAAGTTCATATATTCATAATAAACTCATTGTCGAAGATTCCTCTCTAACACATCATTTCTTTTACTGTCTGCTACTATAATTTTATATTGTTTAAATACAGTTCTCGATACAATAACATTAATTCATATTCCTATCTTCGTTAAACTTACACATTACTTAGTACTCGTTTTATTTTATTTTTTCAATTTATTTTTTGATAAACATTTTAATCCGTTTTCATCATGGTCAAATTTCAGGAATCCCCATAGCTTCTCGAAGACGCTTCAGCTTTTTCCTGCCAAAATGCCATCATTCAAATATTATGGATTCCCTTTCTCCAGCATTAAATCCGGTCCAATCCTAATAAATAAAAAAATATCCGACAATCTCGCCGTATCACAACAACGATTTCTACAATCGCGCCGTACTTATAACGCCATTAACCAATCCCTCTTTCTACTCATCTCCGCCAATTCTAGCATAACCCAAACCAGAACCCATCCATAAAATCCCTACGACTCCATTTCTTCCTTCTTTACACCCTTGCGAATCACAGGAATAAAGTACTTCCTCCACTACTCTGTGAAACCCTAACGTTATTCTTTTAATTCTTATCTAGCTATCATTCATTTTACATTCAATTCTACGCACAACAACATCCACTTATCTTCCTATTCTTCATCTACAACATCAATCAATACAAATCACAAACAAACAAAGAGAATCACTAACTTGTTTATGCGCTGCTTCTGTATCCCTCTCCTTTGCTCACTTGGCTCTTTCAATCAATATGCTAATCTCCTCCTTCGCAATAGTATCCAACCATTCCCACAACGAGCAACAACAATTCACTCTACAATTTTTTTTTTCTATTTTTAAAAAGTACGAACAGTCGCCCACCTCTGCCCTATTTATAGACCCCACGTGACTATTTGTTGTACCACTTCGCGACTATTCAGTTCCTCAAATGTAATGCTTCATGTGTTGTTTCTCAACATCTTTGGCTCTTTGCCTTCTCACCATTAATAAACCTCTACATTCGTGCTTCAATCCTTCCATATCTCAAAAAGTTTCTTCGGATACATTAATACCCACCAGAGCATGACCTATTTTCTCAAATAGATGATCTACATTATTTTCCTTGCATTTTATACTATCACCTAAAAGAACACATCTTGCCATAATCATCTTTCATGTTCGTTCCCCTATTTTTTATTGTACCTACACATTCCTATATTTTTGGGATTATATTCGACAATATCACCAATATCATCATATTCGACAACAATTTATTTCAACATATTTTCCATTTCCAAAAATTAAACAAGTACAACTTTCATTCGACAAGTAATACACATTAATTCATTCCACTAACATCAATACCACCGTTACATTCCTCACCATCAACAATTCTTTACCACAGACCCCGTCTACAATATTAAAACTTCATAAACCCCTCGCTGACTCTTCATCTTCCCTCTTCACCAGTAACTTTGCTCGAGTCCACATTCCACCACAGTCAAGAGGATTCCAAAGCTACAATCTGACGCGAAACTCAAAGTCCTCCTCAGCCTCCTTTGCTTCTGCCTCACTCATATTGCCATAATCAGGCTCCTCCGAATCTTCCAGATACATATCGCAATTCTACGATCAAAAATATCGCGTATACAGTACCCAGTACAGCGCCTGCACACTTTTAAACATACCATCAAGGGCCTGAGCTCTCGTCTTCACCATCATGCATGAATGCCTTACCTCTGCAACGCCAGACTTACTTATACACACTCCAGTTCTAGTTCAACTTACTGCATTTATTCTGCCTTAGAACTCTACAATTTACAAGTCCCATCAAAATCCCTTGAAATCCATTCCTGGCCCCACACGGTCAAATATCTTCAACTTTTTACACATAAACAAAAAATTGACACAGATATCCTTGACTCTACTCATACTACAACGTACTTGATAAACAATACACATTTTGAAACTAACTTCAACAAAAATATTTATTTCTTTAAATAAATTGTTTATTACATTCGACATCTCTCTTATATTGTATTTCATACATTCGACATCTATCTCACTTGTCATTTCTTACGTTCGACACTTTCATCTTTCGATTACATTATATCAAGTTAAAATTTCTTATTACATTCGACTTACATAACTAGTTACTCTGTTATCTTTTCACCAGAATCAGACATTAAAGCCTATTTCTAGTCCTCAAAGCTCAATGAATCTCAAGTCACTGAACTTCTAAGAGATGCTTCAGCAGATAAGAGTCAGCAACAAATTGCAAGCCAACTTAAATGTTCGACAAGATCCCTGGATGCCCATCTAACCTTCCAATCTATATCATCAGCGCATACAGTTATCCCTTCACCCCCGCATGATGATACAATTGCTTCCAACATATACACATCGTCTATTTTTTTGATCTTGTTCCCACCCCAGCGAAATGTTATGATCACATGTCGACTTCCCATCAATCAGTTTATGCCAGATTTCTCCATTCAAATGATCACCGTCTTCAATCCCATAATACACCATAAATCACACTTGGGGTGGCATCTCTCCACCAACCACCATCATCCCCCCTCTATAACACCCTATTTATACCTGTTATCCTTCCACCAGATTCAGTGTACCACATTTATTGTACGACAGAAATAAACTTAACCAGATACAGTTCTTTTGACCTTGGAAATGACATAGATGATTCATCTTTTCATTCGACAACCTTTATAGATTCCAAAAGTCTTCTCGATACAACCACCAGTACTTCTGTCAAGAATGGGGTGATTATAGTAGCATATTCCCTAGATTCGACAAGAGTAAGCCAACACAGTGTAGTCGAAGAGATATCATAGTCGAAGACAGCTCAGTACCTATAAGCCAGCACAGTGTAGTCGAAAATAGCTCAGCATTCTAGAAGATACAATAAGTCTTCAACCTACCAAAAGTAGCAGTTGAAGTCTGGTCAAAAGAGAGTTGTTAGAGATTCGAGAAGTTCGCCCACTCCCCCCAGAATAGGAAACTGTTTTTTTTTTATAAAACTGCCTATATCCACTATAAATATAGGCGGAGAATATATTATTCAACACAGAGAAATATTCACACGTTACCAATTACAACTTCTTAAACCTACTATTATTCCAAAACTCTGTAATAACTAGCAACATAGTGAATTTTACATAAAAACCTTCCTCGAGGTCGTAGTTTTTCTCAGTTTTTATTGAGGTTTCCACGTAAAATCTCGTATATCTAGTTTATTACAGCCTCTTTACGAATAAGTATTGGCGAAGATTTCCCTCTCGGAAAATCCACTACTACATGCCTGACCATTCCCTTGCGGGTAATACGGATTCTAAAGGGAATGTATGATATTGTGTTGATTGAGGAATTCGACGACTTTAGAGCCAATGAACTGAGGTCCATTGTCGATCCTGATGAGATGGGGGCAGCCTAAATGGATGATAATATTTTCCTAGATTAACTTGATGACTTCATCTTCTTGTGTGCGACACAGATGAACTGCTTCTACCCACTTAGTAAAGTAATCCGCTACGACTAACAAATGTTTCCATTTTTCTGGTATGGTAGGAAATTCGTCGACAAGGTCGAGGGCCCATCTTTTAAATGGCCATACAACATTGCTGGAATGGAGTTTCAAGGCTAGAGCTCGAATTTAGGGACCATGACGTTGACAGGTATCGCATTTTCTTGTGAGTTCAGTGGTTTGAGCTTTTAATTTAGGCCAGAAGACGCCTTGGGTAAGAGCTCGATTTGCTAGAGATCTTCCTACTGCGTGGGAACCACAAGTACCTTCATGTAGTTTGTGTAGAAATTTTTGAGCTTCTTTGTGGGATAAGTATTCGAGATACGGTCCTGCGACCAAAATCTTGTACAAGAGGCCATTTTCCACGGTGTATCTTTTAACATTATCAAGTATGCGTCTTCTTTCAGTGGTGTCTTGAGGGAGTTTGCCGTCGAATTTGTTTTTGGTCCTAATATACTTGAGGAAAGGTCGTCTCCAATTGTCCTCATCCTCTTCAACGCCCCTAGTATTAACATAATTTGAGCTTATGATGTTAATGTTGGGGGTTGATAATACTTCAATCTTGAGATATCGAGCTTCTGAGCCAAAGATTCCTGCGAGATATGCGAAGAAATCATAATGTCTATTTTCTTCGCGCGACAAATGTTCGATAATTTTTTTATTGAATCTATTCATTCTGTCGGCTACTGCGGCTGCGTAATCTATCATTTATCCATTCTTCTAGAATTTTTGTGTGTAATGGTTTATAATAAGTAAAAAATTTGTATATACGGATAACTTGAATACTCCAATATCTAGAGCCATATCTAGACCGTGAATCATTGTCTCATACTCGGCAGCATTGTTGGTAGCTTTAAAATTCAATCAGATTGCCTTTTTGATTCTATCATTAGAAGGTGTGATCAACACGATTTTGATACCTGATCCTGTAGGTCCAGAGGATCTATCAGTTAAAAGATACCATCCCTTTTGAATAATCCAGTCTGCCCTTTCTTTGAGCTGTTCTTCATGAATTTTTGTGTTGTCTTCTTCCCAATCAGGTTCTTCTACGGGGAAGTCCACAAAGAAATCTGCTACGGCCTTACCCTTTACAGAATGTATGGGTTCAAAACGGATGTCATGCTCGCCAAGAGTGACTGACTATTGTTGGACTTGTCTGGATTTTTCTCGTTTAGATAAGATTTCACCCAGAGGGTAGTTGGTCACTACTCGTACTGAGTGGGCTTGAAAGTACTATCTCAATTTTTGTGTGGTATAGACGAGAGCTAAAAGTAGTTTCTCGATCTTGCTATATCGAGATTCTACTGGAGTGAGAGTTTTACTGATAAAGTAGACATGCTTCTCGGTCTTCTTATCAAGTCGAATAAGAGCAGAACTTAATAAATCTTTAGTAACTGTAAGATAAGTGGTGAGTTCTTCCCCTTCGCGAGGTGTACTCATCACTGGCGGTGAACCCAAGTAAAGTTTAAGTTGCTAAAATGCTGCTTCACATTCTGTTGTCTATTCGATCTCGGGGTCCTTCTTAGGTTTTTGTTTTATTGTTCCCTCATGTAATAAGTTGAACAACCATCGACAGTGATCAAAAGATTTTGAAACAAAATAGTTTATTGCGGCAATCTTATCTACTAACTTCTGGACGTCTTTCTTCACTTTTGGAGAAGGCATAGATAATAATGCGCGAATGCGATCTAGATTAGCTTCAATACCGCGTTTACTGATTAAGTGGCCCAAGAATTTCCCTGACTGGACTTCGAACTGATATTTGTCAGGGTTGAGTCTCATCTTGTAGAGATGGAGAATATCAAAACTCGTGTGTAAATCCGCAATATTATTTTCTTTCTTAAGACTTTTACACAATATATCGTCTATATAGACCTCCATTATTTTTCCAAGGTGATCTTTGAACATCTGGGTCATCAATCGCTTATAAGTAGCTCCAATATTCTTGAGACCGAATGGCATGACTTTGTAGCAGTATAGGCCATGCTATGTAATGAAAGCTATTTTTTCTTGATCGTTAGGTAACATAGGCACTTGGTTGTATCATGACGCAACATCCATCATAGATAGGAGTTCGTGTCTTGAAGTAGAATCGAACAGGTTATTTATGATAGGGAGTGGAAAACTATCCTTTGGTGTATGTTTGTTCAAGTTTGTAAAAATCACGCACACCCTGATCTTTCCATTCTTCTTTGGTACTGCTATAATATTCAATATCCATTCTGGATAATTGGCATTTCGGATAAAACCAACTTTGATGAGTTTTTCAATTTCTTTGTTGACTTCGTCTCGAATTCTTGGTGCTAAAGTCCTCTATTTTTGTTTGATAGCTTCAGCTTTATCCTTTAAGTTGAGTTTGTGACATACCAGATTTGGATAAATGTATGGCATCTCGTGAAACGTCTAAGCGATGACATCACTATTATCCTTAAGGAACTGGATAAGAGTGTCGCGCTCTATTATGGGCAGATAAGTGCTAATATATGTCCCACGCTTGGGTCTACTAATTTCAACATACTCTGTGGTTTCTGTGTTGGACAAATGTTGCCCTGTAGAGTTGACAGTATAGTTCTTAGTAATGTTTCCTGTCATCTTCTATAATTGCTATGCGAGTTGATGTTTGAAAGGCTCTGGTCCAATAAAGACATAATTTTTGCATGCTCGTGCTAATTTCTGACTTCCTTTGATCTCATAAATGCTACATTCCCATTTAAAACGTAATGCCAAGTGATAGGTTGACGGAATAGCGCGCATATTGTGTAACCAGTAACGTCCCATTATCCCTAGATAACAGGATTTTGTATTAATAACGTAAAAGATAACATCGAGTGTTACAGGTCCTGCGGTGATAGGAAGTATAATCTTTCCTACACGTTCCTCCTTAGATCTATTGAAACCACATATATTAATGTCGCTGGGTTGGACCTTATCGGCCAGACCCATCTGATCGATCGTGCTTTGAAAAAGGAGTTTGATAGTGCTACCAGTGTCTATCATCATCGTATGAAGCACCATATTTTACATTTTTAACATGACCACCAAAGCATCATGGTGAGGATAGTTGATATCCCGAACGTCGCAATCATCGAAAGAAATTCTAGTTTGCTGAGAGCTGGATACTGGAATTAAATGAGCTACTTTATCTTGTATGGATAAGTCGTGACATTGACCGACACGTCTTCGTTTGCTCTTGTTAGACTCTTTGACGATCTGAGTCTCTACGAAATGGTAGAGTGCGATATGGTACAAATACTTTTCAGTTATTGGTTCCTCGACTTGTACAGCTTCTGTAAGGTTTTTGTAACTCCCATTTTTATAACTCTTCATGCCCACTATATATTCGTGCATTCGTCCATCTGCGAAGATGTATTGCAACAACCGTTGTAAGGCAAAACATTGCTCTATCTCATGATGTCGAACCTTATGGTGGATGCAGTATAGTTTGTTCTCGATTGGTTGAAGGTACTGTGCATTACGGAAAAATCTGTCTTACTTTAATATAGGATAGATACTGGCTATGGTCACATTTATTTTGGGAAGCTAAGGTTTCGGCAAGTTACTCTCCTTTCGAGGTCGCCCGTCGTTGGATTTGGTTCGTTTCTTGTCTCCTCCTTGATCTGTTGTCCGATTAAAATCGGAATAGATCAATTGATCTAGAGCTTTCAGTGTTAATTTATGAGGTTTCTGCCTGTCAGACACCATTCATTCCAGGTCGATGTATCTGTTGACCTTTTCAATCATGTCTTCCAATGTTGTTGGTTTGTTGAGGACGAGGTATTCCTTCGCCCGGCCATCAACGAGTAAAGCGTTGGTAAAAGCAGAAATAGTGATCTTCTGGTTGAGTCGATCTACTTTTCGAGCTAACTCCAAGAACTTTTTAGTAAACATCTCGAGCTTCTCTCTTGGCATCTGTTTGAGACTGAAAAGAGAATATAGGTTCTCTTCTTTATCTCTGTTGTGTGAGTAATTCTTGACGAAGAGTTCGCATAACTGTTCAAATGTTGTGATGGATCTTTCGGGCATTATGTGAAACCACCGTAGTGATTTGCCTAACAAGCTGGTAGGAAAGAGCTGGCATAGAATGTAGTTGGACGTGGAATGTAGACCTAGAGCATCCTGGAACTCTTGAACGTGTCTCATTGGATCAGTTCCTTTGTACTTTCAGATCTTTGGAGTATGAAACCCGGTGGGGACCTCACCATCTAATAGCTTCTGGGTGATCGGGCTCTTCTAAAATCTGTTGTGGATCCCTTTAGTCGGCGTATGGGCTTCGACCAAATCTTTGATTCATTTTTTAACATGTTCCTGAGTGACATATTGTTGAGCTACAATGGTTGGTCGTGTAACGCGCCCTTCTCCAGGATTGTGGTCACCATTCCTTCACTTAGATGTTCCTTTGTCGGGACTCAAACTCTTCGAGGTAGATTATCAGTCTATCTGACTCCCACCAGGCCGCCATCTACTTCTTATTGGATCTCCTAGATCGGGATGGGCTTTATGTCCTGTTGTTGATGGTTAGATCGAAGCGCACCTCCTGCGTGAACGCCTTTTGGAGGAGGTCATATTCAGTCATGAACAGAAATTTGTGAGCCCTCAGGTTGTATGGCTTTGTTATTTAGGGGGACGTCCTGTACACCCGCGAGCTGTTATTCCAGGGCTGCACGTCTTTCTATTTTTGAATTCAGAGTGGCCCTTAGGTCTGCTAAAGCTACGTTTTCTTCTACCTGGACGATCGGCGTGCTCTGACTTGGAAGCGACATTCTGAGAGAAAATAATCAACGTCGTTTGAGACAATGGGTTTGAGAACTTTAATTCCCACAGACGGTGCCAAATGTAATAGCCTAATTCCAGGATTCAGACTTAGCGTTTACACAAGATATACTCAGAATGTTCAAGCATAATAGATAACAAACAACAAGATGATTTGGCGTGGAAAACCATTGAATAGATTAAAAACCACAAACTCTCTTGAGAATTTGAGAAAGTGATGATGATCTTATTGAGATTGATAATCTATTACAATGAGTATTCTGAAAATGTAAGATAAACGGAGTAAGAACTTTTCTGCATCGAATGTTCCGTCCTTCATCTGCAGTTCTCTAGGTCTCTTTATAGGTCCTTCTATGACCATTTGACAACCATAAAAGTCCCTTAATGATGGACATTACAAAGTGTGTGTGAGATATTCTTTGACCAGATTATGTAACGTTTCAATCTTTGTTGTTGTACAACGGCTCTATTACTGACTGTACGCTTTGTATAGATCGAACTGTTGGTGTAGAGGTCAAAAGTGATATCTCAAACTGAGGAAAGTTGGTAATGTCTTTAATAGTACTTCCTATATGTTGATGAGATCGAGGACGAAGCTTGAGTCTGAGATACGAAATAAGCTATTACAAGACGGCTCTCAACTAATAGCATGAGTGTCGTTAGAGATAAGTGGCATTGGTTGAGAAACTCGTGTTGTATATATTTCCTGACGTTGCTATCTTATTTCTGATTGTGCCACGTACTCTATTGTTGAGGTCGAAAGTTCGTATGTAGTTCGAAGATGAGACATGAGCTCGAGATACGAAATAAGCCACTACACCTACCACTTCCAACCCTTTTTCTCAAATTACTAATTTCAGAAATCTCCATAACACAAACCTAGTTATTTATAATCACGTCGACAACACTACCAATGCTCACAAATATTCAAAATTCAAAAATTCAAACAGAATTCACACAAAATGAGGAGACAAATTTGCAGAATCTAACAACATATATTATTTCCTAATAAACCCCATTTACAATAATTCAACCTAAATACCAATGAGCTCTCAAAAGTAATTACATCTAAAGCATCCCAAATGCCCTCCAGAACCACATCTGATAACTTTGCCACCAACACTCATTTCATCTTCATCGGCTATCTCATCCAACGCAATCTATCTTACAATGATCTTTCGAGCTTCAGGGTCGACAATCATGTCGCGAAACACATCACACCAAATGTTAGTCCACCTTGATATCTCTCACCCTTGTAGTCAATCATTTGAGTTGTAACACAGAAATAGGAAGCTTGGCATCATACCCGAGCCACCCGAACAACTATTCACGAACTTCTGCTACCTTTATCACCAACCGCCCCTCACTTGCGTGACGAGCCCTCTGAGCACGAGTCTTCACCATGGTCACTAATTTAATACTTTGGTTTAAACCTCCCTTTATTTATAGAAACAAAGTATGATAAAACCAAAACCCATCTTTTATGCCATATATATACTAAATGATAACCCTAAACAGCTGTCACAGATATCCACACTCACAACACAATTCATTATCCACTGTCAAAATCAAGCTCAAAAAATCCATACTTAAGCTCAAAAAAACTTACTGCTTTCCATAGTTCGAAACCACATTTTTTGCATGCTATAAAAGCACATAATTTAGTTAAAACAATTTGACACTTTCAGTTCGAGAAAATTTACTTTTATTATCTAAAAAAAATAAAATAAAATACAGAATGCAACATCAAAATTAGTTTCTACACTAATTACAGACAGGACAGCCACGAGACTTCTTGGGACGAACGCCAACATCTTCATCCTCCTTCAAGGCAGCCTTCTCCACAAGAAGACGCAGACCATCACTGCGTCGCTGCCCCGTAATCACCATGTAGTAGAACCAGACCATTTGGTAGTAATCATCATTCACCTCCTCATACGTCATACCTTGATAGGTAAGACGGACAGGGATGGGAGTAGGAATTTCGAGAGACTGGGTCCCAAAATAACAGAACTTGACCTCCTAAATCTTCGTTAGTACTTTGGCTTCATGATTCTGGGCTCTAGTCATCATCAGTATCCTTACAGAAAACTCTTTGAAAAGACTATGAGAAGAAGTAAGTGTACTTACAGAAGAATAACCGTCAGAAGAACAAAAGCAGATACTTATAGCAGGGATTACATTTATGCTGAGAATAAATTCCAATGCACTCATCATTAAAAGATACATTTTCTGGGAACTCCAACAACCAACTACAACAGTCACACTCATTACATCAATTAGATCTCTAACAGTGCACTTCAATTCCAACATCGAAGAAATCCATAATTGAACTCTTTAGAAAATCAGTTTTAATTTACAAAAAAACAAGCTCGATTGGAACTTCCCAACTTAAGACACCATGTAGGGACTTATCCCTACATGGTAGGGACCTATCCCTCGAGCTGTAGGGACCTATCCCTCGATCTGGGTTAACAACGATTAAGTACCATGCCAGACTTACGTAAAATATACTTAACATACACCTTGTCAACATTGACACTTGGACCACGAACTAAGAAGGAACGTGGCTCGAGCACTCCAAGTAAAATAGAATGAATAAATGACACATGTAACTAGCAGTAATTACTGGAATAACTTCTACTTTTCCCATATTCTAGAAGAACGTGCTGACACTCGAAAACAAACTGATAATAAAGTCTATAAAAGGATAAGATGCAGAGGAGAAAGGGACGAAGTTTTTCTGGCTCAAGATATCTAAAATTGTAATCAAATACATCAATCTCAAGCAATAAAGTTATTTTTACTAAATTCTCGAACTGAGGTTGTGGTTTTTATCTATTAAGAAATTTCCACGCTAAACCCTGTGTCAATTTATATTTTATGTTATTATATTTGTGTGAGAGGTATATTTGATGTAAGAGGTAATTCGAGATACGAAATTAGGCCCTTACAACCAGTTTCTAGATAGTTGGTGGTATTGAGGATTAGGCTTGTCCCTGAGATTTTGTGTGTGTGTGTGTGGGGGGGGGGGGGGGGGGGGCAAGGCGAGTTTTGAAGCAATGAACTTCTCCAACCAAATGAAATTGTGACCTTTTCATTAGGGTAGTTTATTTATTTGATAATGTTGGAAAGAGTTGGGTACCCCATGTTAACTCAGGGCATATGAGTCATTTACTAGGTGAATCAACTCGTGCGACTCATGACCGATCCAACTCATCGTTTCTCCAAAACTAAAACACGGACTCCCCTCTCCACTACGAAGAAAATCTCATCAGCAATGGAATCTCATTACCACTGATATCTCTCTCTCCAACAATAAAAAAATTACACAACAACAAGGTAAGCTCACCCTAATTTCGTCGTTCTTTGGGATCTGAGAAAGCTTGCTAGGTTAACATAATTAGTTCGGGAATGGCTTCTTCGGAAGCCGATTCCCGTTTAAGTCTGGTCATCACTCCAGCACTAGAGAAGATCATCAAGAACGCATCATGGCGTAAACACTCAAAGCTCGCTCACGAATGCAAATCTATCATCGATAGATTAACATCAAATTCACCATCAGAACTCGATGAGACCGATCCTAGTGGGTCGGTTCCTGGTCCGTTACATGACGGTGGCGCGATCGAGTACTCGCTCGCGGACTCCGAATCGATTCTCAGTCCTTTGATTACGGCTTGTGGATCTGGTGTTTTGAAGATTGCTGATCCGGCAGTGGATGCTATACAGAAGTTGATTGCTCATGGTTATTTGAGAGGCGAGGCGGATCCGTCTAGTGGTCCTGAGTCGAAGCTGTTGTCTCGTGTGATGGAGGCTGTGTGTAAGTGTCATGATTTGGGTGATGAGAATGTGGAGCTTATGGTGTTGAAGACTTTGCTTTCCGCGGTCACGTCCATGTCCTTGCGGATTCATGGTGATTGTTTGTTGTTGATTGTTAGGACTTGTTATGATGTGTATTTAGGGAGTAAGAATGTTGTGAATCAGACCACTGCCAAGGCCTCGTTGATTCAAATGTTGGTCATTGTGTTTCGGAGAATGGAGGCGGATTCATCGACGGTTCCGGTTCAGCCGATTGTTGTCGCGGAGTTGATGAGTCCCGTGGAGAAATCTGAAGTGGATGGGAACATGACGCAGTTTGTACAAGCTTTCATTACGAAGATAATGCAGGATATTGACGTGGTTTTGAATCCGTCGACTCCAATGAAATCTTCGCAACACGATGGTGCATTTGAAACTACGACAGTGGAGACAACTAATCCGGCGGATTTGTTGGATTCGACGGATAAAGATATGTTGGATGCTAAGTACTGGGAGATTAGTATGTATAAGACTGCGTTGGAAGGGAGGAAAGGGGAGTTGGCGGATGGAGAGATAGATAGAGAGGACGATTTGGAAATTCAGATTGGTAATAAACTAAGGAGAGATGCGTTCTTGGTGTTTAGAGCGCTTTGTAAGCTTTCCATGAAGACTCCTCCTAAAGAGGCTTTGGCTGATCCACAGTTGATGCGTGGGAAGATTGTGGCTTTGGAACTTCTTAAGATTTTGTTGGAGAATGCAGGAGCTATCTTTAGGACTAGTGACAGGTACTTCTTTCTCAGACTTTGCTGTGATACTAGTAGTTTCTTGGGATTTTTTCTTTTCTTGGTTTTTAGTTTAATAAAGTTCTCAGTTCATGATAAAATTGTGTCCTACATCTGGTGGATGTGACTAGAAACTGCGTACTTCACGGAGAACTAAAGATATATAACCAACGTTGTTTGCAGTTTGTACTTTGTACTATACCAATAAATCTACATTAGTAATTGTGCCAACAAGCAATGCACACTAATACTGAATAATCTAGGACACAGTGAAATATCAAGAATTCCTAATGTGTAAATTATACCAATGAATCAATACACCAATGAAAAAACTTACTAAAGAGTTGGGAACCGCTAAACGAAGAAAACTATATTCTGAAATTTATTATCTTGATGGTGATCAAATCTAAAACATGCATGAATCAATATTAGTGAAAATGAAAAAGGAGTATGAATAAGATGAGTCCCATGTTGCTGGCCCTTGAAGATCCTATATATTGATTTGATGGAATTTCAACCGAATTAAAAACTGCAGGGCCATTTAAAAATGTTATGAAAAGAACACTACCATTCACCCCTGAGAAAACTTACTTACACAGGTAAAAAAACTTGAAGTCTAATGCATCGAAGAAAAATTTTCACCTTGACCTAGTCCTCAATGACTGGTTGGTTAGTGTATATTTGTGAATATAGATACCACCACAACAGAATGACGGTCACATTGGTGAAGATATGAAATATGCATACGTTGGGATTGAGGTATAAAATCTATTAATGGAAGTACTGGATGATTCATCATCACATTTTTCGTGAAGAAAATTATCTTGGACTGTACAAGTACAAGTGGCCAAGTGGGTATACTTGTGTAGAAAAAACAGAAACTGTGTCACTCCGTACCGGGTATCTATGAGATGATCTATTTGTGTACTTGGTTTTTGCGAAATATACAGCTTGTGGAGACGAAACAAGCAGTAACTTGCTTATATGTTGACATTTTTTTTTAGAATTAAAAGATATGATTTTGATCCCTAAGGTTTGAAAACCTATGGTGAAAAACGGCTCTGGATTCTGCCTGGTATAGAGAAACCCTCTTGAACACCTCAAACTCTCTTTGTTCTAGCACAATTCTGTGAGAAAAGAAGAGTTTTCAACACCATCCCATCTTATCCTTTCACCATCTTGTACTTGTGCGGTTCTCTTCCTTCAAAGAACACCGCGGTTTTATCATCGTGTACATTACCAGCTGTCCAAAATTGATAATACCACACGTCTCCACCATCATGTACCTGTCAAAAGATTCTCCAGGATACAAAATCAAACTACACACTGTCTTTGTCGCTGTATTCATACCTGGTTTTGAGTAAAAAGGAATCACATAATATCTTCCCGATAATCCACAATCACCACCCAAATCCTTCATCACTATATAATTGCTCAGCTATCCAATATAAATCAACACAAGCATTGACAAATAGGAAATAATCACCAAAATGGCCACTAATAAAAGCACAACATGAGGGTGTAAAATAATACTTGTGTTTTAGAACTGAACCAATAATAGTTCAAATAGTGATCCAAGTCCAACAACTTTAACAACACTCCAAAACCGTCAATCACTACCACACTAATTAAGAGAACATATAAATGATCCCAAAGATTAGAAAGTTCAAAACCTAACAACAACTTTTCGAAAGAAGGGAAAGAAAATCAGCTTCAACAAGCAGAATCTTGTCCCTAGAACTCAATCTAGGGCACCCTGCAGCACCTTTAGCCACAAATCCAACCCATAGAACTAAATCTAAATCATCAGACAGCACCTTGAGTCATAATCCAGCACCAAAAGTTATAACTAACTTTTCCACCCTTTCTAATATCCTATATGATTTGCATGATACATACTACAATAATTTATACTGTATTTATGTTGAGCATAAATGTTTATTTATCTATTATTTATGGTTTTTGAAGTTTCCGTTCTCATCCTAGATCTGATAAAATTTTATTGTAATTTTAACAGGTTCTTAGGTGCTATTAAACAATACTTATGTCTATCACTGCTGAAGAACAGTGCTTCCACCCTTATGATTGTTTTTCAGCTTTCTTGTTCCATTTTTATCAGCCTAGTGTCGAGATTTAGAGGTGGGTTAAAAGCAGAAATAGGTGTATTCTTTCCTATGATTGTTCTCAGAGTCTTGGAAAACGTTGCTCAACCCAATTTCCAGCAAAAGATGATAGTGCTCTGGTTTTTGGAAAAGCTGTCTGTGGATTCACAGATTTTGGTAGATATTTTCATTAACTACGACTGTGATGTCAATTCGTCAAACATATTTGAAAGGTAGGCTGTTTCCGCTTTAATATCTATTATTCCTATCTTTTTTAGTCAGTGCAGCATTAATACTTAAAAGATAGGCATCGCAGCTGAGTATTGTATTTTTCGCTGTTACTAGGACTTTCAGTGGATCGGACCTAATCCGAAACCCGACCGTTTGGATGAACATTAATCAATCCTAACCTGACCCCATAATCTGAATCTGATTATGTTTCTGTTTGGATTTGGATTTGCATCAATCCAATCAGATCTAAGTAAATTTACTATTTTGAAATTGTGTATACCAAGAGTTTGGGGGTCATTTTTTCTGTTGGAATCCGATATATTCCATATTTACCATATACTTTCGGAATCGGACATGTCAAAAATTTCTTTAGACCATGTTCGGAATTGAAGTTGATTTCGTTCGACCTTGCCTGTAGCATTCTACTTGTGATTGGCATCTACCTTTTAACTGTGAAAATTGACTTGTGTTCTTCCATGGTCCCATAATCTTGACAGGATGGTCAATGGACTCCTGAAAACTGCTCAAGGTGTCCCAGCTGGTGTTGCTACTAGCCTTCTGCCACCGCAGGATGCTACCATGAAATTAGAAGCAATGAAGTGTTTAGTGGCTATCTTGAGATCAATGGGGGATTGGATGAACAAACAGTTGCGAATTCCTGATTCCCATTCTCCGAAGAAATTAGAAGCATTAGAAAATAGTTCTGAATCCGGAGATGTAGTTTTGGCGAATGGTAACGGAAATGAACTTGCTGAAGGGTCAGATTCTCAATCTGAAACTTCCAGCGAACTTTCCGATGCTCCGAATATCGAACAACGCCGGGCTTACAAACTTGAACTTCAGGTATATAATTTTTTTCTTATTTTGGGGAGTTATTTGAAGTTACTCTGCAGATGCCTGCATTTTCATTCTTAAGGGATAGTACCCTTTTTTTTCCTGTCATGACTGGAGAATGAATGTGAGATATCTCCTATCGCTTGCAAACCTTTTGCAATGCCCATATTTTGAAATGAATTATGATACGTAGGAGAGCGTCTAACAATTCTTCGTCAGTGGTAGCTGACAGGGGGGGGGGGGGGGGGGGGTTTCTTATCCCTGTGCATCCATGAAAATTCCAAAAAGTACCCAAAATATGGGGATGGGGGCACATTATATCTCTATTTTGGATACAATTTTTGTTTTCTCTGAGGAAATTTCTTTCAGCTAGTATTCTCTGCTTGATCTAATGTAAGACTCATGGCAGGAAGGTATCTCTCTTTTCAATCGAAAACCTAAAAAGGGTATTGATTTCCTTATAAATGCAAAGAAGATAAGTGACTCACCTGAGGAGATATCGACTTTCCTGAAAAATGTCTCTGGTTTAAACAAGACTGTGGTTGGAGATTATCTAGGAGAGAGGGACGATTTACCGCTAAAAGTCATGCATGCATATGTAGATTCCTTTGACTTTCAAGGGATGGAGCTTGACGAGGCAATTAGAACTTTTTTGCAAGGCTTTAGGTTGCCTGGTGAAGCACAGAAGATTGACCGAATTATGGAAAAGTTTGCTGAACGCTATTGGAAATGTAATACAAAAGCTTTCACTAGTGCAGATACTGCTTATGTCCTGGCATACTCTGTGATAATGCTCAACACCGATGCACATAATCCTATGGTAAAAGTCAAGGTAAATATATCCTTACCGTTTCTATAGAAGCTATGAAATGATAAAGCAGATAACTTAATTAACTATAACGTGACGCGGGATGCAGATGTCACCTGATGATTTTATAAAAAACAACCGTGGCATAGATGATGGAAAAGATCTTCCTGAAGATTACCTGAGATCTTTGTATGAACGGATCTCGAGAAATGAAATTAAATTGAAAGATGATGATTTGGTTTCTCAGCAGAAGCAGTCCATGCACTCAAATAGGATGTTAGGCTTGGATGGCATTTTGAACATTGTGATCCGTAAGCGAGGTGGAGAACATTTGGAGACAAGCGATGATCTTATCAGGCACATGCAAGAGCAATTCAAGGAAAAGGCTCGCAAATCAGAGTAAGCTACTAAACTGAGTAACTTAGTAGCATTTTATAATTTAACCTTCAATATGCTATACATAGATGTCTTTATCAGTTAAATGCTTGGGTTTCAATGCCTCTCCTTGATCTGGATCTCTCTTGAAATTATTAGGTCAGTTTACTATGCGGCGACAGATGTGGTAATTTTGAGATTTATGATCGAGGTCTGTTGGGCTCCTATGTTAGCTGCCTTCAGTGTTCCACTTGATCAAAGTGAGGATGAAGTCATAATAGCCCAGTGTCTGGAAGGCTTCCGCTATGCAATCCATGTTACTGCTGTTATGTCCATGAAAACTCACAGAGATGCTTTTGTTACTTCACTCGCAAAGTTCACTTCCCTCCACTCACCTGCAGATATTAAACAAAAGAATATTGACGCCATCAAGGTTTTTCCTTGACTTCATGACATATATATGTATTTCTGTATATATTTCTATCTCTATATATGTTATATAACATATGGTTTTAGCCTTTGCATTTATTAGTGTTAAATAACTTGATTTGGTCTATATCAAAAAGGTTATGCAAAATATATGAGGCAATTTGTGAATTTTAATTCGGTTCCAGACTTCCAGTTGAAATCTCAATTGTCCAATCCTCGCTAGACTTTTCTTTTATGGGATAAGGCACAAGGGCAATTTCTGCACTTTTTTGGATAAGGCGTCTACACCCACTGAACCAGAGGTGTTAGATTTGAGGAGATTTTTGTGAGGGACTCTTTTAATCTTATATGATGATGGTATCCTTTGCCTCTTTTTTTTTTGTCTTGTGGCCCTCTATTTGTTTTTGTGCATTGGGGTTCATTTTTTTTTTCCATGTAGAGGCCCTTCTTTTAGAGTGTCTGATTATTAACCTTCTCAGAAAAGACCTGTCCCGTTGGCCACCTTTTGATTTATTATTCCCTTAAAGTGTTATGTTATTTTGTCTCTTCTCTCCATATAGTATATGAATCTCGCATCCCGGTTTTCTCGGCTCCTTCTCTTTTTTTGAGTTGGAAGCTGCTTGTGACAGGATTTGATCCCAGGACCTTTTGGTTTGTTAAGCATTAGCCCTACCAACTGAGCAAGCCGTCGTTGGTTCTCCAATTTGTCCAACTATTACCTTTCGTTTTAAAAAATTCAACTTATCTCTAAACCGCTAGAGCTGTTCACCCTAAAGTGAAACACTGATGAATCCCAACGCTTTTTTCCTTTTTATACATCCTCTATCTGTTCTCAAAATTTTCCCCACTGTACTAGTTGGTACTCTCTAATTTCTATGATCAGGGGCAACTCCCAATGGTAAACTTTGGTAAATCAATCTCGGCACTCAATATCACAATTCGTTAGTTTAGGCTCTTCACAGAATATTTCTCATCTTGGATGTAGTTAGATCTCCTTTTCTATTAACTTTATTTTCAAGAGAAAACAGTTATTTCTGCTTACGGGGGTGCTGTTGGGTTTTACGAACTTCGATGGAAAACATCTATTATTATGAAGTCATTGACATATTACCAATGTACCATTCGTATGGTTCTAGATTCGAGCATGTACACATGTATAATACCTTTGTGGGCCATTTAATCGTCCAATGCTCGAATATTTACAGATCATTTCTTGGGTTCCTTATGCGTGGAAGGTTTTTTTGAGTGGTGGAATAAGGCTCTACTCGTTGGCCATATTAGTCGAGTTAGTGGGACAGGCCTTTGAAGACATGACTAGATGGTATTGGATCTTATATTGGAGCGTACACAGAGTTCAGAGTTGCCCACATTTTTGGTGTTCTTGACTCGAGCAGATATATAAGAACCCATAGTAGTAAACTCTAATACCCTTGATTTTTGGAAGCTATTATTAAATCAAATATTATTTGAATGCGACTCGTTGATACTATTAGGTGAGGTAGTGTGTGAAGACATCTAGGAGCCATTGAAACTGTTAGAATTAGGCAGCTTATTTGATCAATTTAATTTTTCGTTCTTGTAGAGCCTGAGGGAGCAAAGTGGCAGCTTTGTATATTAGGTGGCCTTATGTCTTTCTACACGAGGAATGTCCTTCCCTTGATTTAGTACTTACAAGTTAATTGTACAGTTTTGAATTTGCTAATTGAGAGTTATTGTAAATAATCATTAATGAAGTTACTATGCGTTGTATTCTACAGGCCATTGTTTCTATTGCTGATGAAGACGGAAATTATTTACAAGAAGCCTGGGAACATGTTTTGACTTGTGTTTCTCGGTTTGAGCATTTGCATCTCTTAGGAGAGGGCGCTCCTCCAGACGCTACTTTTTTTGCCATTCCTCAAAATGACCTAGAGAAATCAAAACAATCAAAGTCAACAATCCTTCCCGTACTGAAATGGAAGGGACCTGGAAAGATCCAACATGCGTCTACAGCTGCTCGAAGGGGATCATATGATAGTGCTGGAGTTGGTGGCCATGCTTCAGGGTCAGTTACGTCTGAACAGATGAGCAATTTAGTTTCCAACTTAAACATGTTGGAACAAATTGGAAGCTCTGAAATGAATCGTATATTTTCAAGGAGTCAAAGATTGAACAGTGAGGCGATAATTGATTTTGTTAAGGCCCTTTCAAAGGTCTCCATGGATGAACTGAGATCGACATCTGATCCACGGGTTTTCAGCCTTACGAAGCTTGTTGAGATTGCGTATGGACCATTCTCACTTTTTTTTTTTTTTTGTCTATTGCATAGTTTAAATAGTTATTTGGTGATAACCTAAAACATAGAGTGGGATTTCCAAATACTCTAATATAAGCATATTCAGTTCAGCTTGTTTGTTTGCAAGTCTCTTTCTGTCTAATAGTTGCAACCATTTCTCATGAATCTGTTAATCAGGCACTACAACATGGATCGTATCAGGCTTGTCTGGTCAAGTATTTGGTATGTACTGTCAGATTTCTTTGTGACCATTGGCTGTTCAGAGAATCTCTCAATTGCAATATTTGCCATGGATTCCCTGCGTCAATTGGCTATGAAATTCTTAGAACGCGAGGAATTGGCTAATTATAACTTCCAGAATGAGTTTATGAAGCCTTTTGTCATTGTCATGCGTAAGAGCAGTGCTGTTGAAATCAGAGAACTAATCATTCGATGTGTCTCTCAAATGGTTTTGTCACGTGTCAACAATGTAAAATCAGGATGGAAAAGCATGTTCATGGTAGTGATTCTGCTTAATTTCTTTCTTTACTTAATACCATCATGTTTTCCCTGAAAACTAAATCTGGTTAACCAGTATATTCCCTCAACGTTCCTTTTCAGGTATTCACTACTGCAGCCTATGATGACCACAAGAACATTGTACTTTTGGCCTTTGAGATCACTGAGAAGATTGTTAGAGACTACTTTCCATATATAACTGAAACTGAAACTACCACCTTCACAGATTGTGTGAACTGTCTGATTGCATTCACTAATAGTAGGTTCAACAAAGACATTAGCCTCAACGCAATTGGTTTTCTTCGGTTTTGTGCGGAAAAACTTGCAAAAGGGGATCTTGGCTCTTCGACAAGGACTAAAGACAAAGAGGCTTCTGGAAAGATTACTGCATCTTCCACCCTAAATGGCAAAGATGGAAAACAGCAAAGTGTGGAGTTTCCAGATCATTTATACTTCTGGTTTCCTTTGTTGGCAGGTAAAGACCGAGTTAGCAGTCTGCTTTAGTTTATATTTGTACATGAATTATACCTATTTATCGTAAAACATATAAATCATGTGGATGTTTGTAAACACCTCTACAATACTCTAGAATTTTTACTTTAACGCATTATCCTTGTTTATTACACGTTTCATTCTAATAAAAAATGTTTAACGAACAAAGATACTACTTTTTTAATATGTTGTTTATTTTTATTGATTACAGCATTGCACTTATTTATATTTAAGAATGAACTTTCAAATGCTGGATCGTAGTTTAACTCAAAATTTCCTCCTGCTGTTTTTTTTTTGCCATATGCTTAATTGCCAACTAGGAGTCAAGGGAATGCATCTTATTACCATTGTACATATGGTCAGCCTCACATTTTGGAGATGTTATGTATTATGTCCATGCTATATTCGATTGTTAGTTAAACACTCCAATAAAATTTCGCTTCGTTCTTCAATAAGTTATTTTTTCATTATCAAAAAATATATTCGATTGTTAGTTAAACACTCGAAGAAAAATTCTTTTGCAGGATTATCAGAACTTAGTTTCGACCCAAGGCCTGAAATCAGAAAAGGCGCTTTGCAAGTTCTGTTTGATACTTTACGCAACCATGGTCATCTATTCTCGCTACCTCTCTGGGAACGAGTATTTGATTCCGTCCTTTTCCCCATATTTGACTATGTTCGACATGCTATTGATCCTTCTGGGGGTAACTTACATGGGCAAGACCTTGAAGCTGATACTAATGAGCAGGATCAAGATGCATGGCTTTATGAAACATGCACTCTGTCCCTACAACTTGTAATTGATCTCTTTGTTAAGTTTTATGATACCGTGAATCCACTATTAAAAAAAGTGCTGCTATTGCTGATCAGTTTTATTAAACGACCCCACCAGAGCCTAGCTGGCATTGGTATTGCTGCATTTGTCCGCTTAATGAGCAATTCCGGAGATTTGTTTTCCGAGGAGAAGTGGCTAGAAGTGGTTTTATCATTGAAAGAAGCAGCTAATGCCACTCTCCCTGACTTCTCACTTATTATTGATAGAGACATCATTGCTGAAACCCATAAAGAAACTTCAACCATTCAGAGTAACGGAGAGTCTTCCGGGGCTGTTACGCCTGAAGATGATTTGGAAAGTTCTAGAGCACGTGACGTTTATTTTGCAATCAATGATGCTAAGTGTCGTGCCGCTGTTCAGCTTCTGTTGATTCAGGTATACAGTTTATACCAATCTTATGTCTGTCTAGCAACTTGTATGTCCTATTTTGCATCTCCGTTTCTTTTTTGATTTAGAATACATGCATTTGCTACTGCTTTTCTACTGGTACAATTAGCGGAGACTATGTATTGGAGTTCATGAAAATAACTACTCACTTTCTGATACTTCAAAATGTTTGTCATACCTGTCTCCAAGTGATGTGATTCTGTTTATTTATTTTTTGGAAAGGCAAGCTGAGGTTGGAGCAGTCCCCTTGCTACATAGCAGACCTGCTCATTTTACTGTAAATTCTTTTGAGGTCTATATGATTCTGTTTATTCAGGACTTTCTATAGTAATATTTTTGAGGGTATCTTTGCAGACATCTTACTATAGAAAGTCCCTGCTAATCATTTGGTTTGACTAAATAAATAGTAAGAGTTGATGCACAGACCAGTACAAAATAGATGATATAAGTAATTTTTGAAATGATGCCGTGCAGTAAAGACACACGGTTAATTTACATTGAGGATAATGTAATACCATGTTCATATCTGTTTCGAGCTTGTACAGTTTAAGTAGCTTATTATATCAAGTTGTGCAATTATATATGCTCTCAATTTACTTTCATGCTCGTTAATATTGGACAGGGTTTTGTTACACTGTAAAAGAAGTCTCAGCTCTTAAAGTTCTGCCTAGTTTATTAATTTATAAAGAGATCTCACTTTAAATAGGTCCTAGTAAGAAGTGGGAGTATGTACCACAATCCCACTGTATAAGTTAACATTTTTAGGTGGTTCACCTTATAGCTATATACACTACTTAACATTTCCTACATCCAATTTGTTACCGTGTTTTGTTTGTTTGTATATATATACATACATTTGGTAACGTTTTATTTGAATATAAACTCTATCTGTCCAACTTTTGTAGGCCATAATGGAGATCTACAACATGTATAGGACTCAACTATCAGCAAAGAACACAATAGTCTTATTTGAATCTTTGCATGCCGTTGCATCCCACGCTCACCAGATAAACTGCGAAAGTGACATTCGATTGAAGCTTCAGGAACTTGGCTCGATGACCCAAATGCAGGACCCACCACTGCTTCGTTTAGAGAATGAGTCCTACCAAATTTGCCTCACTTTCTTACAGAATCTTATACTGGATAAAACCCCTAATCACAAAGTAGATAACGTGGAAAACTACCTTATAGACCTCTGCAAGGAGATCTTACAAGTATACCTCAATACTGCAAGTCCTGGAAAGCTCTCTGAGTCATCTCCAAAGCCTCACTGGGTAATTCCACTTGGTTCTGCGAGGCGAAGAGAGTTAGCTGCCAGGGCGCCCCTTGTTGTGTCCACCCTCCAAGCTATATGTTGTTTGAAGGACGACTTGTTTCAAAAGAATTTATCTCACTTCTTTCCGCTCTTGTCAAGTTTGATAAGTTGTGAACATGGGTCTGGTGAAGTTCAAATTGCTCTTAGCGACATGCTTAGCACATCAGTGGGCCCGATTTTACTAAAATCATGTTGAGACCAGTGAAGTAAGTAACTTCTGACCCCATTTAGCCAGGTGTATAATATTTTCTTTTCATCAAGTCTGCCAGGCGCTGTTTTGTTTTCTTTCTTTATCGACGAGTATAGGTTGTTATTAGTATATGAAGAGTACAGTCATGGTTTTGTGTTTTCATAGAATCAGCTCTTTTACTATGTGAAAGAGTTGTTATGTTGTATGCTAAGCAGTAGTTTTCCTTGAGATTTCCATGTATAGAATTGCTTCTGAAGCATACAATGATAGATTTTTAATTCTCTTACGATTTAAAAGCTCCTCTTTACTGGCATTCCTTGTGCCATTAACCTTTTCTGAACAATAAACTGGCATTTTAAAAGAGATAATCGGTGGGAATGATAATATTTAGGATAATTTAAGCTATAATTGTGAGATACATTAGAAAAGAAAACTATAAATTATGTATGATTGATGTCACGGCCCAGCCCAGGACCGCCTCTACAGTTCCCGGAGTGCAGCGGAATAAGGGACCGTGCGGCGTACACGGACGCGCGGTCGGCGTGTACCAGCCATCTTCACGGGCGCGGTACGCCAGTGGCATACAACCCACGGATGCTAGAGCGACTTCCGAATAATCCTGGATACTCGTGAGGGGTCATCGAATATGTATTCGGTATAGACAACAACGCTGAAGGTTCCCTCAATAATCCCTACAGCGTAATCTCTCGCGACGCGCGTGAGGTACGAAAAGCACACCTGTCCTGTAGCGGATCAGGGTAGCTTAATATGCCGGTTTTCACATAAGGGACTCATATCTCAAGGGGTGACAAGCCTGGACTATTTATATTGTTCATCTGTAAGGGGCGGTGCGTCTCGGATAGCCCGCGGGGCAGAGCGGCGCCATATGAAGCCCTCTATTGAAAATCGGCCCGCATTGCGAGGCAATGTCCCCAAGCCTTCCCTAGGCCTAGGAGAACTCATAACTATCCCTTGTAGATAGTCCATGAGCCGGGGTCGTTAATGACCAAGCATTAAAACTCTTTTAGTCATGGGGAGGATCGGACCAAGGTTCCTCCTTAATATAGCTACCAAGTGAATAGTCAATTTCCAAAAAGAAACGTTAAAACATGAGACGAAGCGTACTGGCCCTTTTCGCCCCCTTAACTGAATCCGATTGCGACGAAACTTGGCGTGGAGCTATATTAGGATATAGAGAACAAATACATTCGGACAGAACTCAAAACGCTCGGGTGGATTTGGCCGGCGTTCGGTAGGTTGATTGACATAATTTTTGTATGGGTAGGTCAAAAATGAATGACAAAAACATGCCAGGTTTTGTAAGGAGTTGGTTGAACTTGAATAACACATCAACATGAGTCCTGACAAAATAGCATGCAAGATAAGTTGCTTATTCTTATATATAAACTTACCCAAGAAGATATATACTTACCCAAGAAAGGTTATCTTTCTCGAAGTAAGAGCATCTCCTAAAGTGCAGTTGAAAAAAAACCAAATCTAAGTCGTCAGTTGAGGCTTTATTTCCTTCAACAGTACGTGACTTGGATTAGATTTTTTAATAGGCGCCCAACAGTTGGGGGGCTATTTTATTTTTTTTGAAAAAAATTAATAATTCATAAGTCCAAATTGGGCGCCTAAGACTTGGGCGCCCGATTTAAATTTTTGTTAAAAAAAACAATTGGGCGCCTGTTTAAAAACATAACAGGCGCCCAATACTTGGGCGCCCAATCGCGACGTTAAAAAGCAAGGTTGAGTCTTGGAATCCAAGACCCGACCTTGCTTTTAGAGGGCGAAATCCAAGTCAGTGAGGCACTATTGGATGACGAAAATCTTAAGTAGCACTTTGGATTCAAGGTAGTGAGACACTTTAGGGGATGCTCTAATGACTTGTTTTTAACTTTATTCTCTACTATTATCTGAATGCATGGATAAAATAGTGTTTGAGATACTGGAGCAAATTGTTTGTATGAGTAAGATCTTCTTCACATGTAATTTTGAGATCGATGGTGTCGATAATAATGGACTCAGGTGTTGTTTGCAAAGATTCACGAACATGAGCTTCTTTTCAAATGCCAAAGGTTAGTGATTGAACTAATTCACAATGTAATCTCTAATTTCACAATGTAAGTTAGCTTATCCATAATGTATAGAAATGAAAGATATCTAAAATGAAAGAAATATTGTTACACGTCTAAAATTTGTAAGAAATATGATCTTTTTGTCATATATGAGTGACATTTATATTTGTCATACACTGAAAACAATGAATCCTTGGGGCCTTTTAAAAACCAATACATACAAATGAATCGATATTTTATAATTAAATATTACGGGAGTATAGTTTAGGCTGTGATGGTGCTTGAAAACTTAGGAGTAACATCATCATAGTAGGGTCTTGCTAGACACTTTGATTTCAAACCCTAAACACATTTTACAAATTTAAGGTTTCGATTTCATTAAGACCTGAATACCCACCATCAACATCCAAGGTCAATCAAGAGATCACCCTAGGTGATACAAGAAAGTGCAATACATGTAGAGATATGGTTTGCTTTACTAATGGGGAGCAAGTGAAATCATTTTTGTTTAGTGGATGCCACTATCTTCTATTTATTGAGTACCCACAGCATTGTACTAGCTTTGCCAGAAATATATTTGTGTAAACATACTCTCAATTTTATCAATCAGTTCTTTCTTTTTATACAGAAAAGGTCTTTCTATCTCTGAAAATATATATATCAAAATCAAACCTGGAATACAAATAATTAGGATTTCCATCCAATAAGACGCTACGCATAATTTGATTTCTTAGAAAATTTCAACTAATCATGAATTTTATTGTTACAAGGGAAATAAAATAAAATGATGCATCTCAAATCTATCTTAATATAAATAGGAGACATGATTTAGAAAAACATATACATCAAGAACTTAATAATTGTCAGTATATATGAATGTGACTTCCAACTTTTTACGTGTGGAATCCGATTACCTATATTAACCATTTATGCAACAACGACCTCACTACCTAAGAAAGTTACTTTCAGTTCGGGAGCTCTTAATTATGGACTAAGTACCATTACCATTTAGCCATCGTCTCCAACCCTTTGTAAATTGCATCCTTTGGGTGTTTCGACTTAGATATTTTTCGCTGCCTGAGAGGGCAAACTTTTTTCCAACATAAGTGACCATGCAACAAGACAAAACAATAATTCCTAAACCACCTTTATAATTTTACACAATCTAATCTCCCCTTCAAAGTTGCAATCTCATCACGCACTAGAAGCACCACCCAACACACTTTTCTTTCCTCCATTACAGTTATTAAAGAAGCTTATCATTGTCTTCCTACCCTCTTGTTATAACCAACACCAACACCAACACCAAACCCATGTTTCAATCCTTCATTTGATCTCTCTTTTATCTATCTTTATGTAAGTGTTTATGTTTTATCACTCTCGTTCGTCTCTTAAACTCCTCTCTTGGTGCGTTCTTAGTCCTGGACGGCAAAGTTTTATATCAAGAAGAAGAGCAAACCCGTTAGTCCATTTTATGCTGTAACCATGTCTACTATATCAACTTTTGAAGAAACCTCAAGAGAGAAATTACCCCCCAATCTTAGAGAAAATGTTTTTTCGGAGCTAGGGATGCAACGAGGAATTTCCATTCCTTTGATTGCCATGAACCTAACATGGTTTCTAAAGATAACAGTTACAATGGCATTTCTAGGCCGGTTAGGGGAGCTTCAACTAGCAGGAGGAGCGCTTGGTTTCACGTTTGCAAACGTTACGGGATATTCAGTCTTAAACGGGTTGTGTTGTGCTATGGAGCCTATATGTGGTCAAGCTTATGGAGCTAAAAATTATAAGCTCCTTCACAAGACCCTTTTCATGGCCACTTTGCTATTGTTGGTAACAACGATCCCGGTCGCGTTCATGTGGCTTAATGTTGATAAAATTCTCATTTACTTTGGCCAACAAAGGGATATCTCAATTGTGGCAAAAAACTATCTTTTTTTACTTCTCCCTGACTTGTTTGTTACTGCATTTCTTGCTCCTCTCAAAGCTTATTTGATCTCTCAAAGCATTGCAATCCCTATTATGGTTAGCTCCGCATTGGGGTTAGCTTTTCATATACTCTTCAACATCTTACTCTGGAGGGCGAAAGGGCTTCAAGGAGTTGCTGTGGCAGTTTGGTTAACGGATCTCATTATCGTAATTCTACTTGCTTTATACGTTGTATTGTTTAGGACGAAATGGAGAGAGGGAGGATGGTGTGATCAAGAACTGCGTGATTGGACCCGGCTCCTTAGACTATCATGCCCATGTTGCCTCACTACTTGTCTCGAATGGTGGTGTTATGAGATCTTAGTTTTGCTTACAGGACGTTTACCGGACCCCAAAAGAGCGGTATCAGTCATAACCGTGGTACTAAACTTCGACTACTTACTCTACTCCTTCATGCAATCATTAGCTACTTGCACATCAACACGGGTATCAAACGAGCTCGGGGCAAACCGGGCTAAACCCGCTTATCGGTCGGCTTGTGTCTCATTAGTCATTGCGATTGTTATGGGCTGCATTGGTGGGTCTGTTATGGTATTGGTAAAAAGTGTATGGGGGTCTCTATTTAGCCGTGATACCGAGGTATTGAGAGGTGTTAAGAAGATAATGAAATTGATGGCCGTGATTGAGCTTGTAAACTTTCCTTTAGTGGTTTGTGGAGGGATCGTTCGGGGGATGGCTAGACTGTGGTTAGGTATGTACGCGAACATTGCAGGATTTTACATGTTGGCTTTGCCCTTGGGTGTGGTCATGGCTTTTAAGGTTGGCCTTAAGCTTACTGGGCTTTTGTTGGGCTTCTTAGTTGGAATGATTGTGTGCTTGATAATAATGCTAGTGTTTCTTGCAAGGGTTGATTGGGATGAAGAAGCTAAGAAAGCACAACAGCTCTCGTGTGTCACTGAATTAGTTGGTGATGGAGATGGAATACCTAAATCTGAAACTTGTTGATGATTTCAATTACTGAAAAAATCGGCATGCGAGGAAGTTTTGATTTCAATTCTACGATAATTTTTATGAGTTCAATTCGTAATACTTGTCGCAGTTATATATCAACGTAAAATGATTCTTAAATAAGTGCACAACATTGAGACCAGAGAAAAGTGTACACGTAAAAGAGGTTTGTACATGAAGTCCATATATATCATTATGCGCTACAACGAAGGTACAGTGAAACCTTTCTAAATGCACTCTTTTAGGATCAATTAAAAGTGTGCATTTAGAAACAAACGTTGTGCGTTTACAAAGTTCTCTCCCTGAAAATGCATTTAAATAAAATTAAGTAAGATTTATTGTTTCTTAAGCTAATCTAATGTCCATTATGTTAGGAACAATTTCAGTTTAGTTCTTACCCAAACTGGATTGGGGTGATCCATCAACTCCTAACCTAGCCCATGAACCTAGGATTTATGGGGAGAGTTTTAGAGAGCTTATGTAACTTCATATATATATATATATATACCCTTAGGGATGTATTTCTGTAACCTAACAAGTTCATCAATAAATGCTCTCTCCTCTCTCTATATTGTGTTATATCCTATGTTGTGTGTGCATGATTAGTAGATAGTTGTAGAGATACTTTTGTTCTCAACACGTTATCAGCACGACTCACAAAGCTTATGGAGCGAAAGATTGGATCTCAGCACTTTTTATAGAATATGATTATTTTTTGCATTGCGGAGAAGTATAATTCGGATTATTCATTGAATCTTGTCGTTTTATAATTGAATATATGTTAGATCTATACATACCTATAATGTTTAGATCTGATTATAGAAAAATTAGGCCATTTTAGGCATTTTTTTTTTACAGTTTATACATTTTTTTAACCCTTTTTCAAAGTGTTGAAATGTATTTTACTGTTATTTTTCAACATAATTAGACTGAGAGTGAACCAGGCAACCTAACACCAGGATCAGGCAATCTGAACTTGGGGGCCCCATACCACCTATCAAAAACCAAGAACCAGGTATCAAGCTTGGAACCGGGAAAAAACAAGCTCAACAAGTTAAAGAACGAGGATGAAACATTTTCATTGGGCCCTAGCAAATCGCGACTATTGACATTACCCACTACTTTCACGTAGCCTGCGTTCCAACGATCGCAGCCGTATATTGTACGTCTCCTGGAAGTGAACGGACCGTCGAGAAATTGACCGAAAAAACAACAAAAAATCACGACGAATCAGTCATTTTTATTATTAATTTTTTTTACGGCGGCTGACCTAAGGATGACGTCGTCCTGGGGTTTTGAGTATGCTGACGTCATCCCCTAAGGTTGATGACGTCATCAGACTGTGCTGGAACCCACATTGTTGATGTGTCACTCTAGGACAACTAAGCTAGTGGGTCCCACACGTACTGATGTGGCAGACCCCATTAACTGACGTGACAGGGAGGATTCCACAAGTTCTGACGTGTTATGATGACATATTAAGCACATAACAGTGATGGCGCTGTACCTGCAGTCTACGTAATGACATTTCACTGATGACGTGGCACCGAGGGTCCTACGTGCTAACGTGTCACTACCACGTAGCAGGCTGATGTGACACTGAGGGTTCCACAACTGCTTACGTGACACCTAGGGTCCACCGAGTTGACGTGGCACTCCACGTGTTAGTGATGATGTAACACTTGGGGTCCCATCGAGTTGATGCGGCATACCACGTATTAGTAGTGGCGTGACACTTGGGGTCCTACCGAGCTGACATGGTGCGCCACGTGTCAGTGATGACATGGCATTAAGGGTCTCACCAAGCTGACGTAATATGGGAGTATACCCCATCTAAAATGTGGCACTGCCACATTTCAGATGACATCATCAGCTGACGTGGCATGATAACATGACACCTAGGAGTCTCACATATTGACGTAGCACCGGAGGTCCCACGTGCTGATGTGGCACATGAGTCCACAGATCTGACATGTCAGGCAATGTGTCTCGCATACTTGATGTCATGTATATTTATAACAAACAAGCCACGTGTCTTAGAGACACGTTGACACGTCACCTGGTCAAAAAATCTGGTCTAGACCCAGTCAAACGCTGTCCAGACCCGGTCTTGATCTGACCCGACCCAGAACCCGGTCCAACCAAACCTAACCGGTTTAGACCAGACTTGGTCTGAACTAGTCAGACCAGGTCTGACTCAGTCTAAAATCGGTTCAGACTGATTCAAACCAGATCTAATCCAAGCCATGCTTGAGTAGACCGGGTCCAGATCAAGTCTAACTCGGTCCAGACTTGGTTTGAACACAGATTCAGACCTAGATCTCTGTTTTGAACACAGTTCAGACCATCCACATCAGAACAAATAGAACATACCAAAAAAAAATTAATATTTTTTTATTCCTGCTTTGACCTCTAGGGGGACCCTATATTTAATTTTTTTAAGAAAATAGGGTCAAAAACATACCAAAAAAAATACCAAAAAAACTATAGTATGCCTAGATATAGAACTATAGTATGCCTAGACTAGGCCCTATTTAATTTTTAATTTAATGATGATCATCACCCGGTCAAATAGAACATACCAAAAAAACTATAATATGCCTAGTCCTGCTTTGATCATCATTATATCTAGGCATACTATAGTTTTTAATGATGATCTCTTTTATATTGGATATAAAATATCGTTTTAATTTACCTAGTCTCTTACGAGAGCTAGTAGAATTTTAAAACATTGTATGCCTAGATACTATTAATTCTAACAGGGGGTTAGGGATAAAATGAAACATTGACTAATTCAGATACAACTTAGAGACACTTCTGAATACACTATAATATCCAAGATATTATTGAACACTCAATCGCTGATTGACCTAGTCAAGTTTCTAAAAATGTGGCTTCTAGGAACTAGATTTTTGTATCTAGGTGCAATTAGATCTTATATGATAATATCTAGAAGTACATAAAACATTATAGCACCCTGATATACTCCTAGATCGTTAGTTCTAAGATATGATTAATCTACCTATTTGAGGAATTCAGTAAAATTTGGGGATGAAACCACTCATTTGCTAAACATCTAATATCCCCACATATTCGTAACAAATAGGTCATTTGGTTGGAATATACATTCTTTATACAAAACCTTGGGGATTAGAATACCCTCAGTGGTTAGATAAGGATCCCAATATCGGGTGGTTTTGAATAGTTGTCTTGTCTAAGACTATATTAAAATACACTTTAAGGTTAAGATCACAAATTTACGTGGTAAATGTAAGATTTGATGCTTAGTAGGATATCATAAGTATAAAGCCATATTCACTTACAAGTAATGATTGAGAATCATTCACTTCATTGCGCTATATACTATGAATCTCAAGTAATGATTCAAAATCATGTACTTAATAAGACTTCATGAATATTAGGACATTAACAGCGTTCATCTACAAATAATGATTGGCAATCATTACCTTGAATACTCAGAGCTGCCTTATGCCAGAAATGTTTATAGAATACTACTACTGGTATTGATTTAATAGATGTTGGCCACACTCAATATATTGGGTATCTACCCATACTACAACACCGTTTGGTACAAACAAGCTTGACCTGCATGGATTCAGAGATCTATCTGCCTCTGCAGAATCTAGGCAAAACTATTATTTAGAACAATGAGTCTATAGTCAACAAAGCCAACACTTTATTTATACCCTCGCCCCCATATTCAGGAAGACCTGATAATGGATTACCATCCTATTCTAGTATCATATCACTACGTTTTAGTAATGCAACTCCACTATGAAGTTATGTGGAGAAATAGTTGAGGAAGATAGTAATATTCAGAATATTCTATTTACTTTCCACGCTTCAAATATTGTGCTTTCAAACAAATATTTGATAGCTCACTACCTAATTTAAGTTTTACTTATTCCATTAGCAAAACGATAGTTGTTGGTTTAGAACCACAAGCTCATGCTTTCTAAGCATACGTGTCACGCCCCAAAATCCAGTAATCGGTAGCTTAACCAATTACTAGATCCGAAGCTGTGCAGGTCGGGAAATCCACAGAATTGCCCTACGAACAACTGAGCCGTAGACGAATTCTGGCCCAGTCATTCACAATAGTATCACAACAGAGTAATAAGAAAGCAAAAACAACGGAAGACTAAGATAACAATTATCTAAGCATGAGATTCTACAAACCTCTACGTAACAAGCCCAAAAGTAACAACTGGGGAATGAGCCTCCAGCTCAGCTCCCCAAAGATCACCACAGCAGCAACTAAAACCTGAAATAACCTGCCACTAAAAGGGGGATGCGAGAGTGAGAAAACAACGAGCTCACTAACTCCCAAGAATAGCTAAACGATTATACTAATCAATGAGATGGAGATAAGTTGTAATGATAGTGGGATATAATAATATCTAACGATAAACAATGTATATGTAATCTATATATATAAAGGATAACTAATAGGTATACGTATGTATACTAATTCTAATAAATCTATCTATAAATATACCTCGTGCAAAGGAATGCTAATCTACACTCCAGTCACAAGGACCACTAACTATACTTTAATCACCACTATGGCTCTCAGTACCTCGCGCAACTAATCTATCTCAGAGATAGAATCACACGCAAGGGTAAACATCCTCGGTTCACAGTAATCCAATAGGGTTACCCAAACCCCAACCAGGTACAACCCCGAAGCTATCATAAGCTAAGCGAGATCGCCCACAGCCAGATACTGGCCTAAAGCTCACAACAATCAACCAAATTAATTAACCTAATAAATTATATTAGATACAGAAGAGGGAGGAATAGATGCAGGGTGGAGAGAAATATGTAGAAGGAAGAGGAATCTAATTACACCATAAATCAATTAGGAGAAGAAGAATTTAATAAGCGGAGAAGAATATGAGGAACTAGGATAATCCCATAATTATCCCAATACAATGATATGTAATGCTGATGATATGATAGAATTAGATAATCTTATGATTATCCCAAGTGCAGAAGATTCTATATTAAGCATAATGCATAAAGGGTTAAGGATTTCCATCAGAAGAACCTACGATAAGAAAGTATGCGGAGATGCAATGATATGCTTGATGATGATGATGATGATGTTGTTATGATGCAGAATGGTTTATGATAAAGTGGGATAGTCCCATACATATCCCAATGCTGAATGATTTAGGGATGTCAACCCAAAGGGCTAGCCTCCAGGACTAAAGTGGGCTAACAACTGCTAAAAAAGGATTTACCTTACAGGATATTGTTGGATACAAGGGTACGATATACTGTACTAGCTCGACCAGACTAAAAGATATAAACATGGGTATTTCAACCTCGCCTAAGGAGTATGGGCACCAGGAACTGGCATCCAACCATAACTTTATTCGCAGGAGAAGACTGGGCACCAGGAAATAGTATCCAACCATGTCTCTCTTCATAAGACGAGACTGGGCACCAGGAAAACTAATCCAACCATATCTTCACCTCTAAAACTTTAACCCGATCCAGGGATCCTATCAACCTATCGGGGGCCAGCTGATGCGGAGTTATTTATGTATCCAATCGCAGTAAGATAAGGAGAGAATATATTATCTATGGATTTGAGCATGATCCTAGAGACTGAAATACAATTGTTGTTAACACAGCCAACACACAATAGGATAACCACCTGCATGAGAGCGTGGCAACCAAAACTAACACAGATGCCCTCCTGTGACTCAGTTGCACCATCTAAACCTAGATGAAATAACAACTTAACCGTCACGACATCTAAACGATATCAGTCTCTAAGATTCATTAAAGCAATATGATTACCATCAAGTACAATAGTACTCTAGCTGTCAACACAGACTAGTACTCATGGGGTGACCTACAAGAGTCCAACAAGTAGTCAACAATCCCCAATAATAGAACTGCCTCATAATCTTCCTAATCATGTACATAAGTCTCCAACACGGATGTTCAGGAACCGGATTCAACAGGAGGTTTCAGCCGCATTCCAACATCTCGGGTGATGTAAAACTTCATAAACCACCTGGTTCAGCCGTGGATCTCACTGAGCCATACTGTCTCACTGCCTCCTAGATGACAGAAGGGAACACAGCCCTAACAGCCTCATCCCAGGGAAAGAAGGCTTAAGAGTAAGCTCTAATAGCTCTAAGAATCATAAGGACAATAAGTGTCACAACACGATAAGCAAACAATCCTAAGGCAAACTATCGGAAGTTCAACATCCACAACCAACCACCACGGATAAGCCGTCTGCTCACCATCAACGACTAACAGTCTAGGAGATACCACACTACCACATGGAATCCAACATTCCAAACAACCACCAATCACAATGTTAGTGCTCAAGGACTAGGCCTCGAGAACACAGAGTACACCTAGACTAGTCCTAAGACTAATCAAAACAATAGCAGGCAGGAGGACGAGCTCCGAATTGAAGACCATGTCTTAGTGAAGCTATATCTCCCTAAGACTACCCTAGAACCAAATCCAGCAACCCAAACTAACCGAGGTGTTATACTATAGGGTGAGAACTATAGTCTCTGAACTACACTATCTCAGAGAAATGGCGGCTAACCACATGTCGACCATAAGTCTCTACTATTTGCCAAACCTAGTTACTAATCCCCTGAAACAAGCTGGACACCCTAATAACTAACCAAAAATACCACACTCTATATATTAGATATATAAATATAAATATAGCGACACTGAGGCGTCGCAAACATACTGATAAATGCTTTTGTTCTCAACCTCAGCGAAGAAAAGATCCGCAATAACCACCCTCAACGAAATCGGTCTAAGAGGAATCTCAGGAGTCATCGTCACATCGACGACAACAGAGAATAACATCCTCTAACCAAACATAACCTACAGGTTCTATCTAGTAACTAAACTTATAACTAACTCGGGTTTTACTAACTTATCTAACCCTTAAGTACTCTCGCCTGAGGTATGCCAAACGGATAACCCGTGAATGTGTCATAAGCAATTAACCCATATAATAACATAATCATGGTAATAAACATGATAAACTATGTGATACAATAACTCACAAATCAATATAATGGTCTAGTTATTAAGGAAGATAAAACTCGCCTGACGATATGCTCGTAACGACAATCTCGGCGAAACTGCCCAAACAACACCCCAACGGAAATGTGCTCCGCTAATCGACTTCCGGAACTCCAAATCAATCACGGAAAGGACCAGGAACACCACCACATCAACCACTATCAAGGCCCGGATCCCAAACACAATTCCAACAAAGGATTCCCACCCAAATTTGAAATCAAAACAGCACCAAATCTGAATTCAGTAACAAAACTGCGTCTAAACCCACGGTTCACAACGCTACGCTGCGCTACTCCGATCACCCATAATCACATGAAGATATGCCACTCTATCCCTACCAAATCAGCTGCCCAACAATCACGAACCCGGTGTTCAAAGGGCGTTAAAGCAGTCCTAACCCTTCCTCCAGAATAACAGTAACTACGGCAGTAATTTCGTTAGCGAAGTTCGTTAAACATTCACGGATAAATTCAGCAACTAGGCGAAGCAAACATCTGAACCGAAACGGAAACAACCGCCGGTTCAGGCAACCCTCTCCGAAACAACATCGAAACCCAATGATCCACCACCGAACGCCCAAATCCCCCAATCAAACACAACCCCTAAATCAACCCAACACCTGCAAACAAACATTACAAAATCCAATCACCAACAATGCCCATTTGGTCACAAACACCAAACCCCAAACACCACAATTATAAGCCCTATAATCAGTCCATCAATGACCCAAACCAACACCGGAATCAAATCTGAAATTAGGAAGAGGGAACGGCTGTAACAGGCGAGGGAACGACGTCAAATTGGTGAATCGACGACGGAAACGCAGCCCTCTCTTTCTCTCTTTAGAATAGCAAAATCTCACCCTCTGAAGAACTGAAATCAGGGTATAGGGGATGATAACTCAAGCTCCAAACAATCCAAAAGTGAAGGAAGAGAAGGATTGAAGGGAGGAGAAGAGTTTCCAAAGTTTGGGTTTTACTTGAGGAAGAAGAGTCGGTTAGAGAGAAAGAGTTGGAGTTGGTTTGGAGAGAAAAATGATTTGTAAATGAAATGAAGTGTTTATATAAGGAAAGCCAACACTCATCTCGAGGTAAAATCCAACGCTCGAGAATAGCTCAAAAGACCCAACTTGGTCGTCTGAACGCACAAATGTTCAAACAAAAACAGAGGGAAAAATCATAACAGAAATATGCCCGAACATAAATAAGCAGTCCAAAAATTAACAGTTGGTAAAAGGAATCCATCCAATGGAAAAATAAAGAAATTTATCAGTGAAAAACCACAGAAATCCAAGGCTAACCAACGATTCTTCTAAATCACATCCACATCACCACACCACCATAAAACACTACTACAAACCCAACAAAGGTTTCCCAAGGTATAAACACCACCTCCACCGCCTCACGGCCACCAAAACGCCTACACCCCCGAAAATGAATCTTTGCTCGGAAAACTCTGAAAACCTATCGACCAATCCAACGGCTCTCCGGAACCACACCAAACCACGAACACATCAAACAGACATCACCACCAACCCATCTAGGGGTTCCCAAGGCCACAATGCCACCTCCTCCTCCGAATAACCACCGTACCACCGAAACTACATTAAATGAATCTAACATACAAAACCTGCCGAAAGGAATAAATGAATGCATAACGAATAACAATATATGAATAATAGTAACAATACTTAAAAAAAAAAAAAAAAAATTACCCTGAAATTCTGGGACATTACAATACGCATGTGCTAGCATCGTACAATGCCAGGTATGGTGACAAGGCTGCAGACAATGTCACGACCATGGATAGGTGAGAGGTTACAATATTGGCAAGATTTATAATCCAGCCACCAGTAACCAGACAAGGGGAGCACGAAGTTCACCTATGAACCAAAGTGGAAAAGAAAATATTAGAACCTAGATACAAAAGAGTCGGGCACTGGGTGTGGGACTGTAAGGTACCCCAAACAATCCTAAAAGATCAATCCCAACCTTATCACATGACCACGGTTGGGGTAAACATTGTAACTGCATAGTTTAAAGCCACATTTCTTCAAAAATACCTACACAGTTTTGTATTATATCCAAGAGTGATCAGTAATAGAGTCTCAATAGATTAGTGATGTCACTTAGAGAACATTGCAAAGTAGTAACCTTACTTGTTACGAGTAGTAGTATTACTTCATTAGTACTAACCTTTAGTACTACCTTTGATTGAGTTGAAACTCTTCATTAACTTCTTCAAATGCTCGTGACATGCACTAGGTATCATATCTATGAGATCCCAGTTTGTTCTGTGATTTTGAATTTATTACTTTAGAAGTAGTTTTATTCCACGTATGATTGTTGATCTACTGTAAACAACCTGCCCAAAGCTCTGCTCATGATAGAGTAGTTTTTTGCTCATAGAGCATTACCTGATCATAAAGCATTTACCGATAATTGGATAACTGATGACACATGTCTCAGAGATAGTAGTACTACACACTCGATCTTTTTGAAATATGTAAATATTTTTTTTCTTTGACCTTATACATCTAGGATGTCATCACTAGCACTGTCCCGACCAACGCTATTACACCCTAATGGAACAATACCAGGTATCCAGTCCACTTTATATGCTAGTAAGACCAATCAAAATTGGTAAAGCTTTAGGGACCTACATGATAATGGTTATCAAGTAAAAGGCGATAGAAGAAAATGACAGCCAGATTTTGTGCATTGCATCCACGTTTTAAGGTTAGACAACGCTATTAAAACGGTTTCCAATATATTCCTCTGAGCAAGGATAATGAAGAAGATTATCGGGAATACTTTTTGACTTTTCCTTAAAGGGAAGAAGATTTAGAGAGTTTCCGTGTAACGATTGCTTTCAAAGAAATTTTATTGTTCGTCCTAGTATGACCAAGGTGGAGTGGCATCTCCAACCTTTTCTCCAACGCGTCCATGAAGACATATGTGGACCTATCCATCCACATAGTAGTCCTTTTTGAGTATTTGTGGTCATAATAGATGCATCTTAGAGATGGTCTTACATTTGCCTATTGTCAACAACTAGGAATACAATGTTGGCATGAGTTCTCATTTAGATCATTAGATTTCAGGCTCATGTCCTAGATTGATCAATTAAGTCGATACGACTTGACGGAGCTAGTGAGGTTCTGATGATTATTGTACAACTAATGGGATAGATGATTGAGCATCGAGGGCACCCCATTTCCACACCCAGTTTAGGTTTACGGAGAACCTAATCCAGTAATTAGATCTAATCACTAGGTCATTATTATTATAGTCACTGCTTCTGGCTATTATGTGGACCATGCATTCTTGCTCCCCACGAAACTGATTAGAGTTTTCCCCATAGCGAATCATTAACTTTTCCCAAAGTAACTAGTAACTGGGTTAAAACCCAGTGTTGCTCTTCTATACAAATTTGAATGTGTCGTACAGGTGTTGATGACACTTTTGTAACACACAAAGTTTAGTCCTCGACGTCGGCCTGATATTTATGTAGGTTACGATTCATCATCTATCGTTAGATATTTAAAGCCCCACTAGCGACGTATTGATTGCATGTTTACTACATGGCTGATTATCACTTTGATGAGATGATTTTCCCGGCATTAGGGGGAGATATTACAAATAATGCCGCAGAAGTTCCTAAGTTAACTTAGGGAAACACACCATCGTGTCTCATCAAAATCCCTTTATACATTAAAGTAACAATAGGGTCCAACAAATTCTTCACTTGTAATAGGATACAAATGAGAATTACTTAGAAGTATTCAGCGACACCACTAGAGTGACCAAAGTGTACGTACTTACAAGTAATGCACTTGCACAGCCGGATGCTCTGAGGAACTGGCGTGCCTCCTGCAAATGAATATAAGACTCACGATATGCGTAGAGCATCGTTAGAAGAAAGTATTCTGAGCCATCGAGCAACAAAATAAGGGACAGGATATGGCTTATGGTATAGCCGGTTCATCGGGGGTGGAACCACCCATCGACAAGGTAATAGTAGCTATGCGACCAGTTGATGTATTATGAGACAAACCCGGCGTGGCACATACACATGTTAATAAAGAGATCTCGATATATTATGTCCGTAATGGTACAACGTAGGATCGTTTAATAGTGATCGTCGACAACGCATTCACCCTTGTTGCTGCGCTCACCATCATAGTATGAAAATTCTAAACTACTTATTGTAAATGACTGTGTGTTATTGTACATTGGCCAAAGTGGAGTCTGGAATCCAAACAAAGCCCAGCTAGCTAGCAAAATATGAAGTGATGTCATAGAGCCCGTTGGATACAAATAGGAATTAGTATGGAAATGTAATGAACTAGGAGAGATTATTAGGTCAAGGTAAAACTAGTTGCCCAGGCATTCATTAAGAGGCCTGGCATCGAGACCTATTCTTTGCTCATAGACGCTATAACTTTTCAATACTTGATCAGTCTATCAGTTGTCCAGACCAAGTTAGAGGTGCGTCTTATGTAGGTAACGTATATTTATACGGGAAACTAGATACGGACATCTACAAGAAGCTACCCGAGTGGTGTAAGCTTCTGGAAGCAATTAAGCTCAACACACGAGATATGTTCATAATAAATTATATAAGTCACTATTGGCTTAAAGCAATTAGGGCTTATGTACCACAGTAAGCTGACTGAGTATTTAAAGGTCGGGGACTATGTAATTAGTCTTATCTGCCCATGCGTTCTCACTATGAGCATAAATACTTGCTTAGTCGTCATAACAGTGTACTAGATGATCTGGATATCATCAGAACTCCGAGGGAGATCACGAGAGTTGTTGAATACTTTTGGGAAAGGAATTCAAAATGAAAGACCTTGGGAAACCAAGTAATGTGACGATTTGCAGATTGAACATCTTTGTAGCGGCATACTCGTTCAATAGGTAATATGAATGCAACTTATAGCTTCGGCATGCCTATTATAGTCTGTCACCTGGTGGTGGACAAGGACATCTTCCTCCCGCTTGATGAGAGAGAGAAACTCCTAGGGCCGATTTGCCTTATCTAGGAGCAATTAGTACTTTGATTTACTTAGCTGGGTATATTAGACTCCATATCTCATTCGTTATGAACTACTTGGCTCACCGCAGTTCTACTACTACCTAAAAGCATTGGAATGGGATCAACATATTCCACAGTATATGAAACTGGTACAATAAACTTGGGTCTATTTTACCTGATAAATGTTGAACTTAAAATTATTGGGTACTCCCAAGTAGGCTACTTGTCAGACTCACATAGAGGTCGTTGTTAAAAGGGATATGTACTTATATATGAACATACGGCAATTTTATGGAGATTAGTGAAGCAGACGGCGGTTATTATATCCTCAAACCACATAGAGATTCTTGCACTTTAAGAAGCTGGCAGAGAATGTTTTTGGTTACGTTCCATGACGAATTGCATCAATGGAACTTGTGAACTAACTTTTTTCAAGAAGAAACCCACAACTCTCTATGAAGACAATAATACATGCATTGCTCAAGATAAGAGAAGATTTTATCAAAGACAATAGAACCAAACAGATTTCACCAAACTTCTTCCATACTCACTAATTATAAAAAGCGAATGAAATTGATATTGTTCAAGACTGTTAAATAGGCAACTTAGAAGATCTATTCACGAATACTCTTACACCACCTGCATTCAAGATATTGGTACAAGGAATAGACATGCAAATTTTGGTAATCTTTGGTGTCTCTGGGAGATAAACGTCAGGGGGAGAGGTCTCTACCTGACGTGGGCACTTGCGTGTTGTACTATTTTTCCTAATAGCACAGTTATTGTCTATAGGGGTTTTTACTAGCTAGAGGTTTTGATGAGACAACTTATACGGGTCCACCACCCATCTATGACATAGGATTGTACTCTTTCCTTGCATAACTTTTTTCCCAAAGGGTTTTGCTAGGCAGAAGTTTTAATGAGGCAACTCGTCTAGATGTGGGACACCCCAAGGGGGAGTGTTAGGAACAAGTTCAATTTGGGTCTTACCCAAAATGGGTTAGGGCGACCCACCGACTCCTAACCCAGCCCATGAACCTATGGTTTATGGAGAGAGTTTTAGAGACCTTATGTAACCTCCTATATATACACCCTTAAGGATGTATTCTCTGTAACCTAACAAGTTCATCAATAAAGGTTCTCTCTCTTCTCTCTCTATATTGTATTATATCATATGTTGTGTGTGCATGATTAGTAAATAGTTGTAGAGATACTTTTGTTCTCAACATATTGAAAATTAATTAGTAATGGGCCTTACATTTTTTCTTTTGGTCATGGCCGTCCTTAGACCTCTGGGGACTTAGGCAAACTCTAAAAAATGGGCCTTCTCATTGTATTATTTTGTATACACTTTTCGTATGTTGTATATATAGTAATGCACAATAATAAAATCGATATTGATCTCTAAATTTACATACAGATAAAGAAGTATTTTTTCACTCGAATTTGGGAATTACATTCTAGTTTAGACACCTGTTGATAAAAGGCCTCATTAATCCTCCATTCCTAATCAAAGTGAATATTGCGAACCATCCTTTCTATTAAAAATGGTCTTATATGTATACTCAATAACGGATGAATGTTTTGAGTTTTACGTATCTTTTTATAAGGCATACAAATAGTTTCCGTGTGAGATTAAGTGTAAATAACAACAACAAAAAATGTCAGAAAGGGTCTCATATTCCAAAAGTTCAGAATTTGTTGTGACGGAGAATCGAACTTGCAACCTCCAAATATTAAAAAGTAGTACAAACCAATCATCCTAAGACTATTTGTTGATTAAAAAGTGTATTTTATTTTATTGATATATTTATATTATAGGTCTTTTGGTACCACAAAATTTTGGGGTCTTCATTTTTTCTGGGCTTGGGCAGCGGTCTAAGTTGCCTTAAGGTAAGGCCGGCGTTGCTTTTGGGTAATGTAATTGACATGAAAGTAAGGGAGGATATTGTAATTTGTAGGTAAGTTACTACATATGTAGAGTTATGTGCAATTACATAGGTAAAACTATATTGTTGGGACTAGAAAAAAATTACACATGGAAACCAGTAATTTGTACTATCCTGACAATGGGACCAACGCTTTGTGTGCGTTTAGAGAGATTGTACATTTATAAAGGGTGCATTTAGATAAGTTTAGGGTGCATTTAGATAAGTTTAACTATAATATATTTGGGGATATACAGTATGGGAATATGAAGTTTTAAATAGGAGAATCATAAAATTGAAATGTCGTAACCTAATATACTGTGCAGGCTTAGCAATATTGAGGTAAACATCATTTATGCTTGTTTACTACATGTCCTTGGGCTATTCGTATTTTACTTTATGTTTTGCTAGAGTTGGTCTTAGGACTTTCTATTATTTAGGTTTATTTTTATTTTGGAGAGATATTGGGAGATATTGTATAGAAGATATCCTAGGGTTTTAGGATATATAGGAGTGGGTGGTGTAATCTTTTACTTAGTTGGTGATGAGAAAATTAAAAAAGTTTAGTTTATTTATTTTGTGTTTTATGTTTGTGTTTTAGAGTTTAGAAAACCCTAATTTTAATTAAGTTAACATTTATCAATCCGAGTTTTTGCTTCTGCGACTTAGATTTACATTAAATTGGCATCAACCATTTTTGTTCCCTATGGCGCTACTAACAAATGCTCAACTCGCAAAACAAGCCGCTAATTTGACCAAAAAAGTCAAAGGATACGATGAATTGTCCAACTAATTTGACTGGCTTATGGAGTCAATTGCTTCATGTACTCTCCTAATCCCTACCCAACAGGTTCGTCGAGCCCCAAAAGCAGAGTGGTCAGCAAAACTATGGGAGTCTAAACAATAGGTTTTAATGGTGCAACGGTGGCCAAAACATCAGCCACGATAAACTCTAACGTAGGGTTTCGATATGATGATATCTTCGAAGAAGAAAGAGTATTATGTGAGCAGCACATGCACAACTCAAACCCAGCCCATTTCAGCATACAACAACAGTATTAAGTCTGCACCAAGACATGCCAACCCCAGGTTCGGTCTCAACCATGGGACCCCCATCTTTAGCAGTTCATAGAAGCTCCAAATCCATTATTCTTCGATACATGTGCTATCAAGGATGCGAACGGGAGAAGATGACAACGCCATGACTTATCACCGATAACACACGCCGCGAAACCCTGTAACGCACTTCAACTGCACGACAACTCAACACCTCGACATCGGTCATGACCATGATTCTCACCTCCAACCTACAGCAAATAACCTATCCCCACCAACCCATCTCCTACTACTCCCCACTCTCCCATCATATCTCTTCTACTCCTTTTGTTTCTTCACCCACCCACAACCCAAACCAACAACACCTATAACAGACCCACCTCATGGTATCAATCCTACCACCGGATTCCCTTGGCTTCAACAACAACATAGACCCCAAATTGGGAGCAACAATGCCTAACCCGTCATCCCATTGTTCTACTCATCGATCTTCGATCAACTCTTATCTGTAGCTATAGGGACAACCTTCCCCACCAATGCCTCCAACCAAATTAATGCCAACACTGTGGTTTATTGGTTCACACCCCCTTTCGACCAATATAATTGGGGACACTTCGACGGAGTAATACCCGTATGCGGATTTTGGTTATGATGGTCGTAGTGGATAGTTTACAGATGGTCAGGGAGAGAGACAATCTCATGGGGGAGTACATTATGCTCCATCTTTTAAACAATAGTCGTAGTTCAACGGACAAGGTCGGGGTCGTGGTCAAAAACCCCTGATTGACACCCCATATCGTGATCGTCAGGAACGACAAAGACCTATGGGATCACCTCCACGAGCACCCCGACACCCATATGCTACTAGTTACCAGGATGACGATGATTATTATACAGAGACAAGATTTGAATGTAAACCGTAAAGACATGGCTGAGGTACTGATATTGAGACTCTTGCACGGGCTCTTACTGAACAAATACATGATCTACATTTAAAAGTTCTAAAATTTGACGGTAAGTCCGATGTAGATACCTTTATTGATTGGTTAGACAAGGTTGTGAAGATTTTTACTTGTAAATGTTATGAAGATTCGAAACATGTAACAATTATTGAATCACGATTATCTAGTTATGCGCTTACTTGGTGAAATAATGTACAACAGTCCCATAGATCTCTGGGTTATCCGATGATTACCGAGTGGTCAAAGATGAGACGTGATATGAAAGAAAGATTTATCACAATGAATTACGATTAGGTCATCTTTGCTAAGCTTCAATCTTTGAAGATGGGTCTTTCTGCAATTGAGGAGTACATCGACCAATTTTATTTACTTGAGTCACATGCCCATCTCTGTGAGACCGAGCAAAAGAGAGTTAGCAGGTATAAAGGTGGTCTTATAAAGAAACTCTAGGAGCTACTTGGATTTTAACAAGTTTATTGTTTATTAGAGATTGTCCAGTTAGCCAAGCAGGCGAGTGACCTACAAATTGCCGAGACCCATCCAATAACTAACATTACAGCAACACTAGTGTAGTAGCATATTTTACAGAAGGAGAATCCTCGCCAATACTTATTCGTAAAGAGAAGGCAATAGGCTAGCTAAAACAAGATTTTACGTGGAAAACTCAGTAAAGGCTGAGAAAAACTACGACCTCGAGGAAGATTTTTATGTAAAATCTAGTAAAATGCTAGTTATTACATGTTTTTAAAGTAAGAATAGTAAAAGATTTTGTGTTTCAGTATCTATTCTCTGCCTGTATTTATAGTCATACAGGCAGTTTTACAAAAAAAAGAAATAGTCTCTTATTCCGGGGAAAATGAGCAAACTTCATGGATCTCTAACAGTTTTCTCTTGACCAGGCTTCAACGGCTACTTTTGGTAGGTCAATGACTTATAGTATCTTCTAGAATGTTGAGCTGTCTTCGACTACACCGTGCTAGCTTACAAGTACTGAGCTATCTTCGACTATGAAGGACTATCTCTGTATGTTTTCAACTACACTTTGTTGGCTTACTCTTGTCAAATCTGGGGAATATGCTACTACAATCGCCCCATTCTTGACATAAGCACTTGTGGTTGTGTCGAGAAGAATTTTGGAATCTGAAGAGGTTGCCGAATGAAAAGATGAATCATCTGTGTCATTTCTGAGGTCAAAAGAATTGTATCTGGTCAAGTCATTCTTGAGGTGCAATAAATACGGTACATTGAATCTGGCAGAAGGATAATGGGTATAAATAAGGTATTTATTGAAGGTGGGATGGTGGTGGTTTGTGGAAAGATGTCACCCCAAGTGTGGTCTATGGCATTGTTTGGGGATGAAGACGGTAATCGTTCTGAAGGAATAATCTGGCACAAACCGATCGGCGTGAAGCCGGCATGTGATCGTGGCATATCATTAGGGTGGGAACAAGGTCAAAACAGAGATGATGTGTATTTGTTGGAAACAATTGTATCATCATACAGTGGTGAAGGTAATGGATTACATCAGTTTGGGGAGAAGGGATAACTGTGTGTGCTGATGATGAAGATTTGAAGCTCAGATGGGGCGTCCATGGATCTTGCCGAATGTTTAAGTTTTCTTGTAATTTTTTGCTATCTATTTTTTGCTGAAGCATCTCTTAGTAGTTCAGTGACTTGAGATTCATAGAGCTTCGAGGACTAGAAATGGGCTTTAATGTCAGATTCTGGTGAAAAGAAAATAGAGTAATTAGTTCTGTAAGTCGAATGTAAAAATAGTTGAATTTTGATGTAATGTAATAGAAAGATGTAGTCACGGATGGTATATGTAACAAAATTGTAGGAGGAAGCTGTCGAATATGAATTGTAACTTATTCATAATAATTAATAAAGTTAATATCATTGATATTCTATATATGTGTATGTTGAGTAGCAATAGGAGTTATAAATAATCGAAGGTAAAATGTCGAATGTGAATGCATATAAACTGTTGATAGGTTATCATAATATCTCGAATGTATTTGATTGAGTGGGTCCAGGAACGGATTTTAAGGTTGATTGATTGGACTTTGAATTTGTAGAGTCCCAAGGTAGAGTAAATACAGATGAGTTGAACAATGACTGGAGGGGGTATAAATAAGTCTTGTTGCTGCATATGTGAGGCATTTATGCAAGATGGTGAAGACGAGAGCTCAGGCCCATGATGGTGTGCTCAGACGTATTCAAACGATGTATTGGGTATTGTACACGCGATACTTTGGTTCGCAGAACTATGACATGCACATGGAAGATTGGGAGGAGCCTGATTATAAAGGGATGAGCGAGGCAGAAGAGAGGGAGGCTGATGAGGACTTCAAGTTTTGTGTCAAGCTATAATTTTGACGCCTACCTGAACATTGCGGTAGAATGTAGACTCGAGCCAAGTTGTTGGTAAAGAGGGAGGATGAAGCTGCAGCGAGGGGTTTATAAAATGGTAATTATCGTAGGAGTAGGTCTGTGTAAAGAGTTGTGAAGGTTAATGAAATGTAATAAAAGAGTGTGTAAGATGTGTTGTCGATGGTAGGAAATGGTTGTGCACTTGTCGAATGTATAATGTACTTGTTAAAATTTGGTAATGACAAATAATTTTAAGCAGGTTTCTGGTAATGATAATGTGTAGTTGTCAAAGATATGTCCCAAAAGATAGGAATTTGTAGGTAAAGTACAAAAAAAGGTTTATGGACCAAGATCAATGAATATGGAAAGATGTGTTCCATTAGGGGAGATTATGAAATATAAAGAAAGTGATGTATACCATCTTTGTGACAATATAGTTGGTAATTTGTTGCATTGGAATGTTTCTGAAGAAATTCTACGAGATATGGAAGAATTAGAGCGAGAGTGCAAGTGTTTGTTATCTCTGAGAAGGCAAAGTATCGAATAGAATGAGAAGAGGATGAGAAAATGTTATGTTCGAAGAGTTGAACGGTCGCGAAGTGGTATGATGAACAGTCACTTAGGGTCTATAAATACCTCGGATGTGGGCGACTGTTCACATTTTTCAAACACAGAATTTTTTTTCTCAAGTGTTAATTATTGTTGCTCGTTACTAAATTCATTGCCGACAATTGCAAAATAGAAGATAAACGTGTTGATTGCAAGAGCCAAGTGAGCAAAAAAAAGAGACACAAAAGCAGCACGAAAACAAGGTTAGTAAATCAGTTTTTGATTGTTTGTTGTTTTGGGTTTTGATTGATGATATGATAGACGAATAGGATTAAGTAAAGTGAATGATGTGGTATAGTAAATTAAAACGAAAGGGAATTAGTTGAAAGAAAATTTAGAAAATTGACAGAGTTAAGGTTTGGCAGAGGGTTTTGAAATTCTGAAGTATTTAGAACTGTTATCTGTGTGAGGGTGGAAGAACTGGTATCGTTAGGTGTCTATAGATTGGTTCTGGTGTGAGGAGATGATGAATGGGTAGAGAGGAGTAAAGAAAAATCTCGATTGGTGGCGTTGTTGTTACAACACGATTGTAGAAATGAGGGAAATGTCATTTTGATACGGCGAGATTGTCGGGGAAGTTATTTTTGTTGGGATTTGGCCGGATTTTATGCCGAAAAAGGGGAAGCATCAATTTTTGAATAATGGTATTTTTGGTGGGATATAGGTAAAGTATTTATTCGAGAAGCTGTTGGGATGCCTGTATTCGACAAAAAGTAAACAAAATTAACAAGTTATCGATGTTACTTATGAAAAATAGAAAAAAAAATTGAGAACTGAACGGATGTGTCACTTGAATGAAAAATATCAATATGAATTAAATGATATTAACTATATCGAGAGTTGTGGTAATAAGTATAAATGTAAAAGATAGTAGCAGATAGTAAAGCGAATGATGTGTTGGAGAGTTAACTCGACAACAATAGTATTATGAATATATGAACGTATGAACATATGAACATATATATATGTATCGCATATGATAGATTCTAACTGTTTAAATAATATGGAATTTGTTGTACAGGTTCTATTTAAAAATGGCTGAACCCATTCAAAATGATGAGAAAGATATATACAAGGATCTTGAAGATGTAGTGTCTCTGATGATTGATGTGATGATCCGTGTATAATAATTAGGAGGGAAGTATAGGGCTGGATCGAGTAGTGCAGATTTAGGTAGTGTGGAATAGTTTAGGGTGGCACCTAGTACTGTCGAACAGGCTGAGGAGGAGGATATAGAAACAAATGTAGATCACAAACCTTAAATGAGTGATCGAGAAGGTAGTGGGGATGGGGAAGAAGATGTGGAGGAGGGCGATGAGACATGTTATGGAGAGGGTCCAGAGACGAAAGAGATCTTAAATTTCAAGAAAAAATACAGTATTCCTTAGGACAAAAGGTTAGAGGAATTCCAGTATGAAATGATCGACCAGAAAATACCTCTAAATGGTATTCTGGTTCATCGAGAACAAATAAAAAAGGGATTGAAGCTTCCCCTCAGAGCGGACCAAAAGAAATTAATAAATTTCTTTGATGTGGCACCGAGGCAGTTCAATCCGAATGTCTATGATCTGTTCAAGGTTTATGAGGCCATAAATAGTCGACGTAAAACCAGGGGGGAGGAGTTAATAATGGTTGATGATTTATGTATGTACTGCACACTCAAGATGAACCTGCATAAACTAGGTTATCGGTATTTGGCGAGGTTCCTGAAAAGATCATTGTTTTATGATATGGTGTCGAGGAAGGGGGGGGGGGGGGGCGATACACCGATGAGTACTTACTTGTTTTTGGAAATTACGAGTTCGATATGAAAAGTCCCAGAGAACCGTTAAAGAGAAAAACTTTTCACTTAGGTGTGTGGTTAGGTAAATGTAATTCTCGATGTTTGAATTGTGTGAATGAGATGTAACTGTATCTAACTTGTTTATTTTGTTTTTAGCAGCTTTGAAAAAGGTCGATAGGAAGTCACAGGTAAAAGAAGAATTGTATAAGGTGAGGAAATATTTTTTTGGCAGGATCGATAACCAAGTTATCGACCAAGATTTTGTGAATACTCTCTTTCAAGAAGCCAGTTTAAAGAGGCCGATGGTTAAAGGATCGGAGGTGCCTATGATCGACAAAAAATATCCTCGAAGAACAAGAGAGCCGCTGATGCTAGCTTACCATTGGAAAACTTCTCATTGGCTGGGGACAATATTGACATTGAGATTGATGCTATGCTAGGAGAGACTCTGGAAAAAAAAAGCGGCAACAAGTTCTTATGTGCCACCATTACTTCATCATAAGAGGCTAACTTTACAATCGTCAACAGAGGAAGTGGCTGGGACTGCTAAACCAGCAGTTGCTATTGATATCTGTCCCCCACGGGGTTCTGGCAGTGTGGTCCCGAAAAGGACTAGTGGGGAGTCTTCAAAGAAGACGTTTGTCGAAGAGTCTGATATAGAAGTACAGAAAACCATGAATGCTTATACGTCTGGGACGGATGAGCTGAAGATGGAGTTGAAGGATTGTATGGTTGGGATTGATAGTTTGAATACTTTTTTGAGCGAGGGTCAGAGGAATTTATCGAAGGTGAGAAATTTTAATGCTTTTCTTCAAATGAAAAAATTGGCTGGTCACTCAAATACACATTATATGACTTTGATACAGATTAAGAAGTTGGTAACGAAAGCTATAGGATGCATTGTAGGCAGTGGGGAACTGGCAAACGAAATCATTGCCTACAAAAATATAGAAAATAATTTGATTGAGGAGAAGGTAGAATTGAACGCTACATTAAATAGGTATAACCTCGATGCCAAGAAGGTAAGGGAAAAGCATTGGGGGAAACGATGAAAGTAGCAGAGAAAGAGAAAAAGGAGGCTCTGGCATTGCAGCAGGCTACTTTCAAAAAAGATGTATGGGATCAAGTTGTCGATGTTCGTAAAGCAATGGAGGAAGAACAAGGCAAGCTGCTCGATGAGATAAGGGCAAAGATGAATGAGAAGAAGCTGGTAAAATGTATAGAAGTGAGAACGCACTATAAGAAGCAATATGATGAGTTGGGGGAGAGGAAAAAATTTATACAAGGGACTTGTAAAAGTTGGCGGTGCCGTGTTTGATGACAGCTCGGATGATGATGTACCCCAGACACCTGATGTACGCGGGAAAATTGAAGTCATCGAAGATGAAGTGATGGTGGATGCTGATGGTGCTCATCCACTTGAGGTAGCAGATATGCAGGTCCTCGAAGGTGCCCTGTAGTTGATTGAAGATAAATCTCCCTCTGATATGTTAAACCTTGCGTAAGTTGTATTTATGTGAGAAATGATGTAAAAGTGATCAGTAGGACCGAAACATTTTAATTAGTAGTGTGTGGTGAAACAATATTGTCTTGTTGAACAAGTTTTATTTTGTGAAATAAGTTTGTGCACTTGTTTTGTAAATAGTTTTAAGTAGCGGATGTGATAAAATTATTTTGATTGAATATGATTAAAGGTCGACCAGATAAGTAAATAACGCTTGTTTACATAGTAGGTAAAAGATGGCAAGTAAGAGAGTGAGGACTAGATATATATCCTTAGATGGGTATCTAGATTTAGATTTGAGAAGAACAAAAGCTCTTTTAAAGTTTGTTCAATAAGTAAAGAGCGTGAAGTTGAATATCCTGTAATTGAATATTGTTCGCATAGAATACGAATGATAGGCTTTAGGTATACTTGTTAAGTAGTGACAAAAAGCAAATCAAGATAGTAAGGATTTTGTTTGTCTGATGAATACTTGACAAGTATAGATCAAGATCAAATCAAATAGTCAAAAGATTGTTTGTCTGATGTATACTTGAAAAGTATAGATCGAGATCAAAGCAAATAGTAATAAGATTATTTGTCTGATATATACTTAAAAAGTATAGATCGAGATCAAATCAAATAGTAATGAGATTGTTTGTCTGATGTATACTGGAAAAGTATAGATCGAGATCAAATTAAATAGTAAGGAGATTGTTTGTCTGATGTATACTGGAAAAGTATAAATCGAGATCAAATCAAATAGTAATGAGATTGTTTGCCTGATATATACTGGAAAAGTATAGATCGAGATCAAATTAAATAGTAAGGAGATTGTTTGTCTGATGTATACTGGAAAAGTATAGATCGAGATCAAATCAAATAGTAATGAGATTGTTTGTCTGATGTATACTTGAAAAGTATAGATTGAGATTAAATCAAATAGTAAGGAAATTGTTTGTCTGATGTATACTTAAAAAGTATAGATCGAATCAAATCAAATAGTAATAAGATTGTTTGTTTGATGTATACTTGAAAAGTATAGATCGAAATCAAATCAAATAGTAAGGAGGAAGCTGATAATAAAGTTTATTTATTTGAATCAATGAAAAATGGTTACAGTGTATCATCTGTAAAACAACTTCAGTTGAGCAGTGTTCTATGTATATTTTAGCTATATTTCGTCTTTATTCATAAGCCAATAAGTTCCACTGTCCATTTTGTTGCTGATAATATAGGGTCCTTCCCAGTTTTCTGATAGTTTCTCCAAATTTTTAGGTCGAGTACTATCTTGGATCCGTCGTAAGACAAAGTCTCTAATACCAAATATTCGTTCTCGAACTTTCTTGTTGTATACTTTTTTCAATGTATCATGGTATCATCCCAGATTTGCAATGGCCTTGTCTCTAGTATCTTCTATCCAATTGAGGTTGCAAAAGAGACCGAGTTTATTGTCTTCGTCTAGAATTTTTCATCGAGTACTGGATAGATCGAGGTCTGAAGGTATGACTGCTTTAGTGCCAAAAGCCATCATGAATGGAGTACAGCCCGTTGAGACTCGGGGTGCGGTGCGGTAGGCCTAAAGAACACTGAGCAATTCATCTACCCATCGCCATTTCCTTGTCGTCGAGACGCTTGCGTAATCCTGATTTGATACTTTAGGTTTTGGCTTCGGCTTGTCCATTGCCTTGAGGATAATATGGTATGGATGTTGTGAGCTAGATTTTGTATTTATGGAGGAAGGCATGTACTTTGGTGCTGATGAACTGTTTGCCATTATCGGAGCGTATCATTTGTGGATATCCAAATTTGGTGATGATGTGCTCCCAAAGGAACTTGATAATTTCTTTTTCATCAGTATGGCAGAGAGGAACTGCTTCAACCCATTTTGTGAAGTAATTAGTCCCAACCAGGACGAACCTTCAGTTTCCCGATGCTGGATGGAAAGGTCCAATGATGTTGATGCCCCATCGTTTGAATGGCCAGAGAACATTGCTGATATGCAAGTCTAAGCTTGGGCTTTTGATGTCTTGGGCATGGATTTGGCATTTGTAGCATTTTTGAACAAAGTCTTCGCAGTCCTATCTCATCTTGGGCCAATATAACCCTTGTGTAAAATCACATTGTGCTAACAATCTGCCTGAAGCATGTGTTCCACAGATACCTTCATGAAGTTCTCAAATTTGTATTTGGGCTTGTTTATGAGAAATGCATTCGATAAGTGGTCCCCCTCCTGTGATTTGATATAAGATGTGACCTTGGATAGTGAATCTAGGGCATTTGGCCATAAGTGATCGAGCGTCTTCTTTGTTACTGGGGAGAATGTTGGAATTGAGGTATGCATAGAATGGTCTTCGCCAGTCTTTAGGATCGTCTTCTTCAGCAATGGTGATTTAGAGTGTTGATAGTATATCGAGACAGAAATGCTCGATGATTTTGATCTCTAAAGATTTTTTTTCACTGTCTCCCAGCATTGCAGCGATGTAAGCTAAAACATCGGTATGCCGATTTTCCTGTCGGGGTAAGTAAGAAATTATTGCATGTTTAAATCATTGCATCTTTTTTTTTACCAGAGCTGCATAATCAACTATTTTCCCTATTGTTTGGAAAGTTTTGTTGTAATGATTCTCCACGAGCAAATAGTCGACATAGACTGCTAATTCTTCTGTTCTGAGAGTAAGTGTGAGATCGAGACCATGTAAGATTCCTTCATATTCAGTCTTATTGTTGGTAGCATAGAAATTGAGTCTGATAGCTTTTGGATTTGATGATTAGTAGGCATGACGAGGATGATGCCAATCCCCAATCCTTGTGGTCCAGCTGACCCGTCTGTAAATAGTCGTCAACCAGAGCTTTTGGACCATGCGTCCGGTTCTACTATTGAGTTATCTGTGAAGATTTCTTCAAGTTGTTCTCAATCGAGGTCTTCAACGGGAAAGTCTGCCAAAAAGTTGGCCACTGCTTGTCCATTGACATATATTTGGGGTTCGAAGGAAATGTCGTATTCTCCAAGGAGAACAGACCATTGCTGGATTCGTCGAGATTTTTCTTTTTTGGAGAGTACTAGTTTGAGGGAGTATTTGGTGATAACTTTGATGGGATGAGCTTGAAAGTAGGGACAAAGTTTTTGAGAACTATAGACCAGAGCGAGTAGCTATTTTTCTGTTGTCGTGTACTTTTTTTCAGCAGGCATAAGTGTTTTGCTGATGAAATAGATTAGTTTTTCTACTCCGCCATCTTCTCGAATAACGACGGAACTGATCGAATCGTTGGTTGTGGATAAGTACATTATAAGAGATTTGTCATCAATTGGAGTACTCATTATAGGAGGACGCCCCAAGTATCGTTTAAGATCTTAGAAAGCTATCGCACAGTCAGGAGTCCAAATGACTTCCTTGTGTTGTTTGTTTGAAAGAGGAGTGGGGTTGTCACGAAGAAGGAGGTAAAAGAGTTTGCATCGATCAGATGACTTTGAGATGAATATGTGAAGAACAACAATTTTGCCTATGATTTTTGAACGTCTTTTTTTGTTCTAGGGGATGGCATTGCCATGAGTGCTTTAATTTGTGCAGGATGGATTTTTATTCTTCTTTTGCTGACTAGATGTCCCAGGAATTTGCCCGAGGTAACTCTAGATTGACATTTCTCTGGATTAAGTTTTATTTTGTACTTGCGAAGGATATTAAATATAGTTTGGAGGTTACTGGAGTGGTCCTCTCCTTTCAGGCTTTTGCAAATCATATCATCGATGTATACTTCCATAATTGTGCCGAGATGATCTTTGAACATTTTAGTCACAAGTCTTTGGTAAGTAGCGTCTACATTTTTTAAGCTGAAAGACATGATCGTGTAATAGTAGAGACCTCTGTCGGTGACGAAGGATATTTTTTATGATATTCTTCGGCTAGTGGAACTTGGTTATAACCAGAGGCTGCATCCATCATAGAAAGAAGTTCGTGTCCTGCGACTGAGTCGAGAAGTAGCGAAAAATTGTCTTTAGGTATGAACTTGTTGGGTTATGTGAAGTCAACGCAAACCCTTATTTTACCATTTTTCTTTGGTACCGCTACGATATTAGAAACCCAGTTCAGATATTTAGCTTCCCGAATAAATCTTACCCGAAAGAGTTTATCAATTTCTTTATTTACTCCATCGCAGAGTCGGGGGGCTAGATTTCATCGTTTGAATGATAGCTTTACTGTCTGGAAGGAGGTTGAGTCGGTGACAAGCGATTGAAGGATCGATGCCGGGCATTTCTTGGAAAGTCCAGGCAAAAATGTCGATGTTCTTCTTAAGTAGCTGTATCATGGCCTCTTTTTCGTCGGTCGATAATTTAGAGCCGATGAAGGTTGTGCGCCTCTGGCCTTCGAGTTCAACAGATTCGACCATCTCGGTATCGTGCTGTTCAAATGTTGTCGATTCTTCTTGTTGTAGTTACTATCCTTTAAGAAGTTTGGTTGTATGAGGGTTGGTTGTGGCATTTTTGCGCATTCGTGCAACTGCTTGGCTGCCCTTGATTTCATATATTATATGATCTGTTGAAAAATGCAGTGCTGGATAATAAGTAGAAGGCACTGCTTTGATTGAATGCAACCAGCTTCGACCCAAAATTCCTAAGTATTTGGACTCTGCATCGATAACAAGAAATTTGACGAATGTAGTTTCAGAACCTGTCTGAACTGGTAGGGTGATTTCTCCTGTGGTTGATTCTTTTAAACCATTGAAGCCCGTGATTGTTGTTGTCGAAGCCTTTACTGAATCTCTAAGGCCTATGACATCAATTGCTTTTCTGAATAATACATCTGTGGCGCTTCCAGTATCAATGAGAAGTGTATGTAAATAGTCCTGCCCGACTTTGAGCATAATGACGAAAGGGTTATCATGGGGGTATTTGACGCGGCTTGTGTCACAGTCTTTGAAGGTGATTTGGTAAGGACGCTTCAATTTACTTGTGCTGGGAAGAAGTTTTGCTGATTTTTCCGTAGAGGTTATTTTACAGCAAGATGTAATCCGATCGTCTTGTTTTCTTTTCTTCCCCTTCTCGATCTCAATCATATACAGGTGGCGAGCTTGCCCTTAGGCCTAATTTTGCTCTACTTATTTATTTTTTGCTTCATTCTCGAGGAATTTTTGGATGCCGATGACATAATTGTGGAGTCTTCCAGCTAATAGGATGCGATAAAAGATTCGTATGAAGGAGTCACATGCATCAGTCTCATGGCTATGCACATTATGATACTGACATAGTGATCTGTTGGGAAGATCAGAAATCGTCTGTGGTGCGTGATAACACTCATCTCCCTTTATCATCGGTAAGATAGCAGAGAGAGTTGTTGTCATTGTTGGCAAAACTGGGGCAGGTCTGTCTGGTCTGCCGTCTCTTCTTCTATTGTTGTCGGTATTTCTGTCGCGTTGTTTAGGCACTTTAGGAGTGAATATTCGTTGAGATGGGGTCGAAGATGTTTCTCGGGAATGGATCACAGCTGAGCTTTTCATCTTATCTTTCTTTGATCGCTCTAGTTCGATGTAGTTAATAACCACATCAATCATCTCAGCGACTGTACGCGGCTTGTGTAGAGTAAGTTCTTCTCGAACTTTTGAGTCAATGTACATGGCGGAGGTGAATGCTGGAACGACAATCTTAGGGTATGAGTTCCCTATGTTCCTTGTTTTCTGCAATAAGCATTTATATAAGTTTTTCAGAGACTCTTTCGCACCTTGCTCGAAGTAAAACAAGGAATCGACAGTGATTTCTCACTCTCTGGCATGAACGTAATTAGATTTGAAAAGATGCTGCAACTGGCTGAAGATAGTGATGGAGGCCTCTTGGATAGTATGAAACCAACAAAGCAGTTCTTCCTTCAGGCTCATGTTGAATAGCCTACAGAGCATGTGGTCAAGTTTGGAATACAATCCCACTGCAGCTTTGAAATGTCGAACATGCGTAAGTGGGTCAGTTAGTCCTGCATACTGAATAAATTTGAGCATATGGAAATTGTCCGGAATGGGCATAACTTCGAGATGAGGGAAGATGGGGTTTGTCTTGATTCTATCAAGTACGGACCTTCGGCCTGGAATGCCAGAATTTATAACCTGGATCCTGCTGTTGAGGTCGTCCAAGGTGACGAATTGTTGCGAGGGAAATGGTAAAACTATAATATGAGGAACAAAATCTACCTGTCCTTCTGGTCCCAATCGATCCCTGATCGGTCTTCTTTCAGGCAGGGGAGTTGGATGTCGAGTGCATCGACTTCCTTGAGCTGTCGATGTTGAGGATGTTAAACCAAAATGTCGAAAGGCTTTGTTTGGGTTCCCAGATTTGGATCGAGAAATACGGAGCTCGTCTTCTCTTGGTGGATCGTCGCGCTGAATTGCTCTTGATCTATGCTCGCTTCGAGCAAGTGGAGGGGACGCTTGTCGGCCAGTAAGCCGATCTTGCATTCTTCTTAGTCGTTCCATTTCTTTCTGATGTGTTTGGCTATGTTGATCAAAAGTTTTCCACCATTTGTCTCTCTCAGTTTGAAGAGCTTGAGCGTGGACACGCTGATCTTCCATTCTTTGGGCTTTTTCTGCGGCCATCTGTTGTTGAAGCTCGAGTACGACACTGTGAAGATCAGCAGTTCCTGGCATTTCCTAATTTTTGACGATACTGGAATGACTTCTTAGGTTCATGTTTGTCATTGGACGGCGCTTAGATCAGTGACGGTAAAAAAAGTACGGTATTTCCCACATACGTCGCCAATTATAGTGGTGTGCTTTCCGAAAGGAAAATCTTTGCCAATACTTATTCGTAAAGAGAAGGCAATAAACTAGATAAAACAAGATTTTACATGAAAAACTCAGTAAAGGGTGAGAAAAACCACGACCTCGATGAGGATTTTTATATAAAATCCAGTAAAATGCTAGTTATTACACGTTTTTAGAGTGAATGTAGGTGTTTGAAGTAAGAATAGTAAAAGATTGTGTGTTTCAGTATCTATTCTATGCATGTATTTATAGGCATACATCCAGTTTTACAAAAAGAATGAAATAGTCTCCTATTCCGGGGGAAGTGGGCGAACTTCACGGATCTCTAACAGTTCTCTCTTGACCAGGCTTCAACGGCTACTTTTGGTTGGTCGAGGACTTATAATATCTTCTATAATGCTGAGATGTTTTCGACTACACCGTGCTGGCTTACAAGTGCTGAGTTATCTTCGACTATGAAGGACTGTCTCAGTATGTCTTTGACTACACTTTGTTGGCTTACTCTTATCGAATCTGGGGACTATGCTGCTACAACTAGCTAGTTCTACCAATACTGCATTGCATACTTATGTTTTGGGTAACTATTATGGAGGTAGGAAGCCTGGGCACCAGAAACATGATTGTCCTGCGTTTGCGAAGAAGGTTAGGTTAGTCGTAGGTGGTATGCGTGAGAGTGTTATAGCGACTGTTCAACAAGTTTTACAGAACAAGGATGAAGATAAGGACGGGATACACACCGCATTTGTGTACGTGTCTTTTGGAATACCGCCTCTTTGATTTCGTGATCAAAATCTTTCGAAGACAGAGGGTTTGATGTGAACATCATCTATGCTCGTTTACTACATGTGATTGGGCTATTCATATTTTACTTTATGCTTTGCAAGAATTGGTTTTAGGAGTTTCTATTATTCAGGTTTATTTTTATCTTGGGAAGATATTGGGAAATATTGTAGAGAAGATATCCTAGGGTTTTAGGATATATAGGAAAGGGTGGTGTAATCTATTACTTAGAGGTTGTTTGTTTGTTTTGTTTTTTTGATGATTTTGATTACTTATTTTGATTGCTGAATCTAGCACCTGAATATTGAAGCTGAAACGTAAAAAATCTTGTTTGCTTTATTTATGAATTTGAAGTCTGAACTGTGTGAAAACTATTAAATTGTTAAAATTACCCAGTTCTCAATTTTTTGCCAAACATATTAGTTCATAATCCTATTTAAATTTCAAGTAAACGGATATCAACTAATTTTCATTTCTTCTCCTCTTGTTACTGATTTCGATATTACAATTGACCTCGAACACAAGCTACTAAAGAATGAGATTAGGGCAGGGGCAATCGGGTTTTGATTCGAATGAGGGGTTTTGATTTGAATATTAGAGAAGGGAGAGAAAGAATTGTAGAAAGAAGAAATATAGGAAAAACGATGGAGATAAAACATGAGTAAAATTGGGTTTAAATATTTTTAATTAAGTTGTGTAGCAATCCCGTTAACTTCAGCAAAAATAATTTTAGATAAGTTAGGATTTCTAACTCATCTTAAATAATAAAAAGTGGGATTTCATTACTAAAAAGAACTTTTTATAAATGGAAAAACAAACAAACTTATTTGATTTATTTGATCAATTAAGTTAATTAAGTAAAAAAAACAAATAGCCTTTTAATTGTTGCTGAGAGAACTATGAAAGTTTAGTTTATTATTTTGTGTTTTATGTTTGAGTTTTAGAGTTTAGAAAACCACAATTTTAATTAGGTTGACGTTTATCAATCCGAGTTCTTGATTCCGCGACTCAGATTTAGGTTAGATATATTTCAGATTAATCCCTTCTTTAGTATCCTACAAGTAAACACAAATCCCACTGCTTAAATAGCTTCTTAAAGACGGAATATTGGGGATATAACCGGTCTCAGAAAATCCTCCTGAAACCATTATAGGATCAAAATCTCGCAAAATTAGACCAGATATCATATGAAGCACCTATGAAAGATATCATCCTTTTTTTTTTTAAAGCCATGGAATAATTTGTTGAATCATATAATTCATGAGGACCATGACTCCATGTGAGACCAACAAAAATAATTGCAAGAAAATGTGTGGGTAGCACATGACGAAGATCCTAGAGACCATGATTGCCTGCCTGCCCTTGGAAAAGATATAGTTAAAACTCATTCCTCCTACTCGCGGATACAACAAACACAGGAAACTCACAGGAAACTACACTTACACTGCCGGCAATCTCCGGTCTTTCCCTGGACATAGATGCTTCACTCACAGACAGTTTAACTAACATAATCCAACCGATTAGGTTTATATTCATAGATGATCGGTCTGTCCAAGAATTTGGACTCAGTCAGATAATTCGCGGACCACTTGTTGCCCCATGGATGCATTTATTCATGCAGGAACACTTGACTGAAAGGACCACTCAAACAGAAAGGAACTTTCCCTCTCTATTTACAACTCAAAACACAAAATGATATTTCCATCTGTATCTGTATCTGTATCTGTATCTGTATCTCTCACAAAGAGTGAACGATAATCTACTGAGCCTGAATGAACCAAAGGACTTGTATACACACAAAATTATTGCAATCTGACAAAACTACCATACCACATGCCTCCACTTATTTAACTATTCTCCTTCAAATCACTTAATCATCTTCTCCTCTCTCTGTACCTCTTTTCAATCATAAATATAACTTGCAAACCCTCTCTACCTCTCCCTCCAACATGTTATCTTCTCTAAGCAAGTGGATAACAACTTCTTTTCAAAACATGAATCCTTCAAACAAAGGTAAGAGATCCAAGAAAGGAGGCCCCAATAGACTATTCTCTAATGGGGTTGATTGGATCACGTCATCCTTTGCAACGATGGAAGTATCTAACCAGTTACAACAAGTGTTTAAGCTAATAGATGCTAACGGGGATGGCAAGATATCTCCGTTAGAGCTCGGGGAAATGCTTTTATGTCTTGGTCATGAGAAATCAACAGCCAAAATAGAAGCAGAGGGAATGATAAGAGAGGCAGATTACAATGGAGACGGGTTTATCGATTTAGATGAATTCATGGAAGTTGTAAATGGTACTACCAAGGAAAACGTGTTGAGCGATCGTGACGAATTAATGGATGCATTTGTCATTTTCGACACTGATAACAACGGTTTTATCTCAGCCAAGGAGTTGAGGCAAGTGCTAATTAGCTTAGGCAATGATAAATGTACTCTGCAGGAGTGTTCGCTAATGATCAGTGGAGTTGATAAAGATGGTGATGGGTTTGTTGACTTTGAAGAATTCAAGTCGATGATGAAAGGATGAAGATCATATCATTTCATTATTCTTGTGGTCAATTGTCACAACCATCTCTGGAGTTTTCAATTAAAGAGTTATGAGACCTGAAACAGGAGAAGAACAAGTGTTTCTTGAATACAAACTTTAGTTGAGATTATTATGCCAAGTAAATAAGCAACATTTATTTGTATTAATATACTGTATTCATAATGTAAGATCGGTGTAAAATATATACTCCACATTCAAGTGTCATAGAATCTCTCTAATAACCTAAAATATAAGATAGCTTCTAAGTGAGATTCCTAAGCAGTTAAGTGTCGACCTTCCGTATGAGCCAAAAAAGTAATGGAACATTAAAGAGACACATTACACGGCATTCCAAAGGGTACAACAAACAAAACACATATGGTACAAGAAAACAAAATTGTTTTGTCATGCTCAGAGGCTTCAAAGATATGTATGAAGGGGGCCGTTTGTTATTTTATATTCTGTGATATTTCAGAGATGTTAGGATTATATGGATTAGTAATCGCTGTATGGCAATTTAATCTTATCCTGGGATTAGGGGTCAAGCGGGAGAAAATCAGGTTGTATAATTTCACCTACCTACTACGCAAGACTATACTGAGAATACTCACTGAAAAGATTTTTAATCATATAGGAGTGGACCACGACGAGAATACTTGAAAGCAGTAATGAGTGGACATATCTGGCACATGCAGGTGAAGGTGGTGGACTCCCATTTCATCTGGACCTACCTATGATAAAAGCAATGCTAAGAGTAGGGCTATCAATGGACCGGATTAGACTAGGATTTGCTATGATTCTAGTCCGATCTGTTAAGAAACACTTTTGATCCCAACCCGAATCCTATAAGACCATTAAACTGTGGATCATAACTCATTCTGTTAGTAATTTGTTCGATCCTAACCCAGTCCGAACCGATCCGTTAACAAAAAATAACGTTTCTAAAGAGGTAAAATCTTAAAGAATCATTACATGAAAATTAATTTTTTTACGAACACTCATTCTAAGCAAAACCCTAAGTTCACAATTAAAAATTTTCTTCTTCGACATTTACGACGTTGTAAGAAACCAAAGAATATAATTATGGCAGTGGAGTATGAATCTGTTCAAGATCCATATTCAAACGCTTGACTTCAATAAAATGATTAAGGCAGGGGATTCCAAAAGCTCCTATATCAAAGATCTTTGGGTTAGTACTGTTTTAGGAGGTATAAAAAATTTGGTTTGCAAAAAATAGGAAAATCCATGATAATGGTAGCATTGATTTTTAAAAGAAAAAAGAAAGTGGCTATCAAATATTCAGGATGTGGCTCCTTTCTTAATTCAGGATGTGGCTCCTTTCTTAAGGTTGCATGAATAACACTCAAGAGGATTTGGCTTGGGAGTTCCTGCTTATCCTACAAAAGTGACTTTGATTAAATCTTATTATTGGGGATTATAATAGAGAACACGTAGCGGAAGCGATTTGAATCGAGAAAATAAAAGAGATTGCAAGGAAAAAAAATAATAAAGAGAGAAATTTTATTGATCTTGGTTGAATGCATCTCTCAACTATTACATGCCTATTTATAATAGAGCTAGAGGATTCCCATATTAGAAGGATTCTATTATTTAGACATAAGCTTAATCTAGAAACAAATAAAACATAGAGCTAGAGGATTCCCATATTAGAAGGATCCTATTATTTAGACATAAGCTTAATCTAGAAACAAATAAAACTAGAAAGAAAATTAAACCTAATGAGATTAAAATCATCCAAGCCTTTGGGCTTAATCATTTAAAGGCCCTGCATCATGCTCCTGTTGTGGAAAAGAACTCGCCCACGAGTTCTCAAAAGGAAGATAATCATGCGTGTCACCATAATAAGGAGAAATATTCGCCACATTGAATGTAGGCGAGATGTTGTAACCTTCGGGTAAGGAAATGACGTATACATTATCGTTAATCTTCTTAAGCACTTCACATGGCCCAATCTTTTTCATCTTCAATTATTGTAAGTGCCAACCGGAAAACGTTCCTTTTTCAAATAGGCCATGACAAGATTACCAACTTCAAAAGTTTGAACACGCCGATGTGCATCAGTCGAAGCTTTGTACTTGGCATTTAAAGCTTCAATATTTTTTGTAGCCATCTCATTAATTTCGACAACTTGATTGAGGAAATCATTAGACAATGAATTCATACCCAGAACTTTAGGAAGATCTACAAGATCGAGGGGGGGGTAAAAAACTGGCAGTTCTACTCTTAGAAGCATTATAGGCGAACTCCGCATGAGGAATACATAAATCCCATTACCTTGGCTTTGCACCGGATAAAGCACGAAGTAAATTTCCCAAAGTGCGATTAACTACTTCCGTTTGACCATCGGTTTGCAGGTGAGTGGTGCTACTAAATTTTAAAGATGTATCCAAACGTCGCCAAAGAGTTTACCAAAAATAGCTTAAAAATTCACTATCGCGATCGGAAGTAATAGATTGTGGAACACCATGAAGGCGAACAATTTCTCGAAAGAATAAATTGGTAATTTGGACCACATCATGAGTTTTTTTTGCAAGGGATGAAGTGTGCCATCTTTGAGTAGCGATCGACTACCACAAAATTGAATTAACTCATCTTTGAGTCTGAGGGAGTCCCAATACAAAATCCATAGAAATATCGGTCCAAGGTGATTCGGGAACCGAAAGAGGGGTGTAGAGAACCGTATTTTGAGCACGACATTTGGCTTGTTGGCATAGAAAACATTTGTGATCAAAGTCTGCAACATATTTCTTTAAAGAAGGCCAAAAATATCATTTTTCTACCAAAGCAATTGTTTTATAACGACCTAAATGTCCACCAAGACCTTCTCCATGTAGCTCTTTAATAACGTACTCCCGTAAAGAACCTTGGGGAATACAAAGACGAGTACCATGAAAAAGAAAACCAGCATGAAGAAGAAAGTCGGCCGTACCTCCTTGATTATTGTTACATTTTTCTCACATCTCCGAAAAATCTGCATCATCGACATAGAGTTCTTTAAGATAATCAAAAGCAACGATATATGTACGAACGGTAACAAGAAGGGATACACGTCGACTCAAGGCATCATAAAACTTTATTTTGCTTCCCCAGTTTGTGCTTGACAGAAAAATTAAATTGTTTAATATCGGCGATCCAACGAGCATGCATTCGATTAATATTAGTATTACTTTGGATGTACTTAAGGGCTTCATGATCGGTATATAATAGAAATTCCTTTTGAAGCAAATAATGTTTCCAATGCTTAAGAGCTTGTACAACCGAATAAAATTCCAACTCATAAGTAGTCCAAGCACGGTGAGCTTCACATAACTTTTCACTATAATATACAATTGGTCTTCCTTCTTGAGTTAAAACGGTACCTATACGGCGGGCGGAAGCATCACAATCTACTTCAAATAATTTTGTGAAATCGGGAATAATAAGAACCGGTGCCGAAGATAGTTTTTCTTTTAGTAAGGCAAAACTTTGTTCGGCTTCGGGACTCCAAGTAAGGCGAGATTGTTTTAAACAATCGGTAAGAGGAGCCGCTATAGTAGAAATTTTTTGCACAAAACGACGATAAAATGATGCCAATCCATGAAAAGATCGAACATCAAAAATAGTTTTCAGAATAGGCCACTTATGAATAACTTTGACTTTGTCTTCGTCAACATAAATACCATCGGCGGAAACGACAAATCCCCAAAAAATAAGTTTAGCTTGCATAAATGTACATTTCTTGAGTTGAATTTGGAGAGAGGTACCTTGGAGTGCTTGAAATACTTGTTGAATATGGTGAAGATGCTCTTTCTCATCTTTGTTATAAATGGGAATATCATCGAAATAAACGACGACAAACTTGTTCAAAAAAGGCTTTAAAACCTCATTCATAAGCCTCATAAACGTACTAGGAGCATTAGACAAACCAAATGGCATAACAAACCATTCATATAATCCTTCTTTAGTTTTGAAAGCCGTTTTCTATTCATCTCGGGGAAGGATTCGAATTTGGTGATAACCGCTTTTGAGATCAATTTTAGAGAATATTTTTGAACCGGAGAACATATCCAACATATCATCAAGGCGAGGAATCGGAAAACGATAACGTACCGCGATTTTGTTAATAACTCGACTATCAATACACATGCGCCAAGAGCCATCTTTCTTTGGGACTAGGAGTGCCGGAACTGCACACGGGCTCATTGATGGATGAATAAGGCCTTTAGAAAGTAGGTCTTGTACTTGCTCTTGTAAAATCGCATGGTCTTTTGGTGGCATATGGTAATGTGGTAAGTTTGTCAAGCTTGCACCCAGAATAAGATCGATGTGATGTTGAATATCTCTCATAGGAGGTAGAGAATCCAAAAACTCGGTAGGAAGAATGCTTGAAAATTTATGTAAAAGATCTTTAACTTCTTGAGGCATGTCAATAGGATTGGAGACATCACCTTTAGAAACAAGAGCAAAAATATTTTTAGCCTCTTGAACATCTTTCTCCACATCATCGGAAAGCAATAAAAGCGTTTTCGCGGTCGGAGGTGCTTTGGGCTTCACATTAGACTTCATAAGAGTAAACATATACTTGAGACCACCTTTTGTAAATGTGTACATATTGTTATGTCCTTTACTATCAAAATCTAAATCAAACAACCAAGGTCGTCCAAAAAGAATTTGACAAACATCCATGTCAACGACATCGCACAAAATCTCCTCACTATATTTACCAATAGTAAAAAGAATCCGACATTGATATGTAACCTTAGAAACACAAGTATCCTTGATCCAATAAATATGATAAGGATCCGGATGCAAACTAAGAGCTAAACCAAGCTTCGGAACCACCGATTTAGAAATAATATTTTCGCTCGAACCACTATCAATGATAAATTTGGCGAGTTTACCGTTAATCAAGCATTGGGAGAAAAATATATTATTGCGTTGGGACGTATCTCCTTGTTGTGTAAAGAGAAGTTTACAAAAAACACAACATCGTTCATCTTCTTCGTCGTATCCATCAAGAACTTCTTCAATAATATCTAACGATGTCTCAAATAAAATCGGATCACAAAGAGCCAAAACGGATGGATGCTCATGAACCTCACCATCAACGATGACCTCCTCATCATGATGTATTAAATTAACTCGAGGGTTTGCATTGTTTCAAGATGGGAAAATATTGGATGCATGACCATGTTGGTTACAACGATAGCAATAATTTTGTTTAGGGCGGGCATAAGTGCCGGTGGGGTGTTCAAGCAAAGGTTTAGGATTGGAGAGTCAGTTATTTTGGTATTGGTTAGGAGGGTGATTATGGGGTTGCGGGAAACGGATGTTTGTGGTAGAGTTATGGGTTTGTGGAGAATTTTTTAAGTTGGATGAAGGGGTATTTATAAGGGATGTGTTGGGTGTAAAACGGTTTGTTTGAGGAGATTAGGATGATGAATACCCTCAATATTGTGGTCGCCCATTTTTATAAAATCGTTTGGCTTTATCGAGAAATTGTTCCGCTCGTTGAGCTAACTCAATAGCGATATCCATAGAAGGAATATGTGACATCGATATCTTGTCTTGAATCTCAAAATGTAAACCTCCAATAAAATGACTAAGTTGCTTGAGCTCGTTCTCACTCATACCATTACGCACCGATAAACGGTAAAAATCTTCAAGATATTCGGCAACGGGGCGAGTACCTTGTTTTAAATTTTGAAGTTGGTCATAAAGAATTACTTCGTAGTTAGAAGGTAGAAAATGACGTCGTAGATATTTCTTCATTTGCGCCCAATCACGAATAGGTAATTTTCCCTCTTTACGACGAGCCTCGACAATACTATCCCACCCAACGTTAGCACAACTCTTGAGCTTATATGCTACGAGCGAAGTTTTCTTTTCCTCCAGAATATGCATGTAATCAAAAAATTTCTCCACCGTAGAAAACCAATCGAGAAAATCTTTGACATGAAGATGGCCATTAAAGGCCGGAAGATCGACCTTCATCTTGTACTCAAATTGATGGGTTGTGCTTGGTGAGATGTAAAATATGGATCATGAATATATGAATCGGGAGGTTTCCCACGTACACCATCGACAAGAGCCATATCGTTCATAAATAATTCATAATCATGACTTTTTTGTTGGGATTGGTAACCGGGTGGGTAGTTTTGGTGGCTAATGGTCTTTTGTGGAGTATGGTGGTATTGTATAATTTCATGCTAGTGGTAGCGGTTTGGGGAAGAGGTAAAAGAGATGGATTGGTGAGGGTTGCCTAGATCATTGTGGTCGTTTAGGGTTATATCAACATGGGTATTAGAAAACATTGGGTTTTTGGGTTGTAATGATGTTGGAACGGTATTAGGGTTTTGACGGTATTGGGCTGCTTTGGTGGGGGTTTCGTGGGTATTGGGGGTGAGTGTAAGGTCAGAATTTCGAAAAGTGAAGGGTGGGGTATATATAGGTAAAGTTGTGGATGGTGAAAAGGGTATGGAAGTAACGGGGGTTGAGAAGGGTGATAGTTTACTTACTTGTATTGTGAGGTTGTTGATGGTTGCGGCGAGTTGTTGAACTTGTCGATTGGAAGCTTCGATTTTATCCTCCAAACAATTAAGTTTTTTGGGGAACTCTTCTCTCGTCACAAGGTTTCCAAGATTTCCGTCTTGGGCACGCTCTTCGTTTTTGTTGTTCACCATCTTGGCACAGGCCTACAACTGAATCTAATACCACTTATAGAGAACACGTAGCAGAAGCGATTTGAATCGAGAAAATAAAAGAGATTGCAAGGAAAAAAAATAAAGAGAGAAATTTTATTGATCTTTGTTGAATGCATCTCTCAACTATTACATGCCTATTTATAATAGAGCTAGAGGATTCCCATATTAGAAGGATCTTATTATTTAGACATAAGCTTAATCTAAAAACAAATAAAACATAGAGCTAGAGGATTCCCATATTAGAAGGATCTTATTATTTAGACATAAGCTTAATCTAAAAACAAATAAAACATAGAGCTAGAGGATTCCCATATTAGAAGGATCTTATTATTTAGACATAAGCTTAATCTAGAAACAAATAAAACTAGAAAGAAAATTAAGCCTAATGAGATTAAAATCATCCAAGCCTTTGGGGTTAATCATTTAAAGGCCCTGCATCAGATTACCAGGTGTGGGTGAAGTTAAAATTAATACTAATGGTGCTTCAAAAGGGAATCCATGCAAGGGTGGTGTGGGGTATATCATTAGAAATTGTGAGAGTTCTGTGTTAAGAGCATCTCCAGCAGCAAGTTTGGGTTTGGGTGTGGGCTCTAACAGGTTGACCCACAAAAAACCCAACCCAAACTCCACCCTTTCCAGCAGTGGGTGTGAGTTGTATTTATTTTATTTTTTTAAAATTTAGTCCACGGCGGCAATCTTTAGTCCGTGCGGTATTCTTTAGTCAACACAACTATTCATCTTCTCTCACACATCAATAAAAATCAATAAACAATATTTAAGCGCGGCGATAATCAGAGGTAATCAAAAGTATGTCAAACTCATTTTTTTTAGTGTGAGGAGCTCACACTCAGTTGAGTTCTGACAATGCCACATCATCAAACCCAAACCCTGCTGGAGATGCTCTAAGTACTGGGGCTAAAGGTTTGGAAATTACTACAAACTCCATTGCTTAATGTCAAGCTATTATTCAGGGTATCAAGGGGCCTGCATCTAATGGGTGGCTAGTGGCCTGAGTGGAAGCAGACTCAGCTATTGCTGTTAAAGCTTTTCAATCAAGTGTTAGTCCTTGGAGTCTAATGGCAGAGTGGCATGAAGCAAATCACATAATGGAAAGAATCGTATTCTCTACAACTTGGAGAGAAGCAAATTTTAGGCAAATAGAAGATCAAAATTGCAAGTTGGTGTTGAAGAAAACTATGTAGGGAGACCTCAATTTCTTTATAAAATTGATGAGCCCATGAGAGAATATTTTAGATTTTGTTAAGTTTGAAGTGACTACTCATATCATTTCCTCTTTTGTATTATGCTTGTGTTTGCAATAAATTCAGTCTAATTTTAAAAAAAAATTAACCTTCTTTATTAGAAGATAATTATAATATTAACACCCGTAATATGTATTCTTAACGGATCGGATCTTTAGCGAATCCTTATACAATCCGTTAGCTTATAGGACCGGACCTTAACGGACCGGGTTTCCAAATAGATCTAAAAAACAGGTCCTAAACCTTTACTAACGGACCGGATCGGACCAGGTTATGTATTTAGTCATTACCATTGACAGCCCTAACTAAGAGCAACTCAATGTGACCATAGATGATGACCACTTACAAACTAAATAAGGAGTTCATAGAATATACGAGCACTGAGGCACGTGTTAACGCACATGCTAGACCGTTATGCTCAGTAAATATTTAGGCATTAAGTATGAATAGTATTTGTATTTAATGGAGAAAGGCATTAAGTGACATTTGTGGTTTGGAGAAAATATTTAAGCATTAATTTTAAACCCATTATTTAGGCTGGAATTTATCTTAAATGTAAATAAAAATAATACAGGGCATGTAAGGCAAATCTCAGTTCTTTCTTCAATCTTAATGGTGTATAGAATTATATTCTATGAGAGAGTGATGGAAATAAGAATGGCAGTGCAGTATGGTTTTCTCGCAAAGCAATATAAGATAAGAAGATGAAACAAATTATATTATAGACACACACTCAGACTTACAACATGTCTTAGCCTTCACCCGAATTCTAACCAACCCCTTCAATCCTTCCTATCATGAAAATGTTTCAACATCCTGAGTTAAATTGTTTATGTCAGGGTAATACAATTTCGTGACTACAACTCAAAACATTGCTATTTTAAAGGGATGGATATCATATGTTAATATACTCTCCAAGGGTAATATAGGAAGACTTCAGAATGCCCCTTCTATTCAACAAGTTGCTTGGACTCCTCCAGCGCTGCCTTATATCAAGCTTAACACGTATGGCACCTCTAAAGGCAACCAGGGCCCTTCTGGTTGTGGGGATATTTTCAGAGGCTCTCTAATGGGGAGTTCTTGGGTGCATGTGGAGTTTAGCTCGGTTATCACAATGCTTTCTATGTGGAGCTTATGATAGTCATTACCTCCCTCAAGCAAGCTAAAGTAGGGCTATCAATGGATTGGAATGGACTAGGATCTCAGTCAATCCTAGTTCGGTCTGTTATGAAAATCCTAAAACCCGACCTGATCCTAAGTCCATTAGGATTATAGGATTCAAAACAGTATCCGATCTGTTGATGATAACGGTATTTTAGAGACAAAAATAAAGAATTGACTATTTTAGAGACAAAAACAACCTTCTTTGTTATAGATAATTACACTATTATGACAAGTAGTGTGTATCTTAACGGATCGGGTTTTTAACAAATCGGGTTAAGGAATCCTTATCCAATCCGTTACTTTTTAGATCGGACCTTAAAGGATCGGGTTTCCTAATAGATCTAAAAAGCCGATCCTAAACCTTTACCAACGGAACGAATCAGACCGAGTAACGGGTTTAGTCCTTACCATTAACAACCCTAAGCTTAAGCAATGCATACTCCCCACCTTTGGCTTGAGTTGGATTCATGGACTGTCACACAGGTATGCTCCTCAACAAAAAGACTGTAGTACCATAGAAACTTAAAAACAGATGGCTTAATTGCTTGCACTACATTGGATCTATCAATTTGGAAGGCTGATGTACTCAACACCCCCCCCCCATTGATACTGTTGCTTCCCTCATTTTTTTAGGTCTGAGCCCTATCTTTTTCTCTTTTGTATTTCTTTTTACTTCAATAAAAATCATTTTGCCTTAAATAAAATAAAAATTTGTTAATATGAGTGATATGCTCTGAGAAACTTTTTGGCAAGGGGTTTTCAGAAGCTTTGATGTATTAAGTACTTTGTCTCGAGTTAAAAACAAGTTTTACCAGAAGGATCTAATAGAGTATAGAGTTGAGGACAGGTCTTCAAAGTCCAAGGGAAAGCTAGAAAAAAAAGGTCAAAAAATTATAAAAACTAAGGCCCAAGACAAATAAGATCAGTTGGCTAATTAAGGACATGTCAAAAGACTGAGAGATCAAACTCGAAGACTAGCCTTATACGCAACTAAATTTATGTTTTACTAATGCGGGAATGCCCCTTGACGCAAATGCATATTAGTTCAAAGAATCGTTATTTAATCTAATAGATGATTGGTGCATAGCCATCAAATTGATATACTGAAAAACTGCAAGTCTTATCTTTTTATTTAATCTAATAGATGATTACAAAGTAGAGAGTGAAGTATTTTTCTCTAACAAAGAGAAGGGCCTTCTAACCCGATATAAGTGATACAAAAGATGCCTTACTGTTCTTAAAACTACTTCTTACATATCATTATTATTATTCGCCTTATAGAAATGCATACATATAGAGAGAAGCATGTCTTTTCCATAGAGTATCATTTCAAGGAGTTCTTAATACCAATCACGAATCGATACTTCACGTCCCTGTTATCCATCCTCTTGAGTGCTTCATTCACGTACTGGATTGGAATAACTTCAACCTCAGGGCAGATATTGTTAGCTGCACATAAATCTAACATTTCCAGCATATCTTTAGTACCACCAGCTACACTTCCAAAAATAGCTCTCGAACCTGCGAAAAACCCGATTTTATGGCTATTTTGAAATGTATTACAATTGAAGGTTGTTTTCTTGGAGGAAAAGAGAATAGAGGGAAGAAGGTACCTGCTAAAAGACTCATAGGGTTGAATTTGACTTCGCTGGGAAATGCCACTAAGACTAAAACCCCACTTGGATTCAAAAGAGCCATATACGAATCAAACGGGTGATCCCAGATGCGGACATTGATCCAACTCCAATATGAGGGAAGGTGTGTGTAGTTTCAGCATCGCAGTGAACTTCTTATCGAATTTTTCAATGTTCGCATGTCTTACAGTTGTTCACATATGGCCCAACTCCAACATGATCGCCGACTTTGACGCGGCGGACATTGGATCCTACCTCTTTGACAATTCCTACGATCTCATGTCTGGCTCAAAGAAAATCTAGTCTAGAAGAAGTCCTAGAACATTTTGAGAGATTGCAATGATAAGTGACATACATACCCAGGATATATTGTATTTCTAGGAATGTTCTTTGCCCAGGAGACATCAGCATAACAAATTTCACAATGTGTTATTGTCAACAAAACATCATCAGGTCCAGTATCCCTGCACACAGTTTTATTAGTTAATGACTTAATACAAATAATGAAGCCATCAGGGAAATTTGAAGCATGTATCCGAAATGATAGTCTGATGGTATGTCTCAATATAGTCTGATTAGAGTTCTCAATACACGTGGTTTCACCAGAAACATTTCAATTTTTAGTCAATCCGAAAATTTTATAGATAACTTCTTTTAAGTTAAGAAAAAAAGTGTCAGAACTGAATGAATTTTCATACCTGCGATTGAATTTGTAGGGCGATAGGACACTAGATGTATCCCTTGCTGTCCATCCTAGGCAATTTTCGCTGATACTTTGCATGATCACTTTAACAACTACTAAAAATAATTGTTGCATCAGTTAACAATCATAAAGAAACTTAAGCCTAAACCATATGACAAAAAAGAAGAAGAGGAAGCAAACATGTGAAACGATAGCATGAAACTAAAACCTTGTAGATCCTAAAACACCACTTCTAGATAAGCTCATGTTCTGAATGTTTTACGCGTAATCAATCACTTTTAATTCTTCAACGGCAACCAGAAAATACTTTTCTGTTCTGAAAGCAGCGTCTTACGTTCTGGAAATATTTATTTTGTATGATTACATAATATATTATTTTGACTAATTGAATATTTACAGTGTTAGTGCTTGTAAATAGACTTTATTATCTAATACTAGTAACTATTTTATAAGAAAGTTGCATGGATCTATAGAAACATGTTAACGATTTTTCTTTTTGGACAAAACGGCTATGTTAAAATCATGACCATAGTAAAAATTTGACCTACACTACAAATTTTTATGATGAGAACATCGTCAACACCATAGTTAACTGGACAAAAAAATCTTTATGTATTACAATATCAGCCTTTTTTCACAAGTATTACTAAACATTATCAGCATACGAATATAAGAAGTATAAACGGAAAAGGCAAGCAATTATTTTATGCTCCTACTTGACAGGACTACCATTGCAGAACGAAACAAAATCTAAAGCAAGAAGAACTCAAGGCTTACAGAGATAGAAAGAGGAAAGTTTCTCAGATGTCAGCATTCACTGTCTCTTCTTGCCCAATTACACGCTTACAAAGTGTTTCCTCCATCTTAAGGAGGCGTTCAACATTTTTGCTTGTGACTTTCTCAACGGGTATTCCAGTAGAGAGGGTTATAATACGTTCTATATCACTTTCCCACACAATTGGTTCTCTCCAAGAATCTTTTTAATGATTTAACCGCACCCATGACCCTGCTTTATCAATTAAGTCTATCGCCTTATCAGGCAGAAAGCGATTGCTGAAATATATAAGCAAAATTTATTTGTATAAGGAAATACGAAGTATAAAGATAGCAAAAACACTTTATTAACGATCTTTCATGTACCAAATATATCAATGAGATAAATTTGCAGACGAAACAAATGCCTCGTATTCATAATGAACCTTGTGATGCGTCTCATATTTGGCACGTAAATCTTGCAGTATCTGTATGGTTTCTTGAACAGATGGATGGTTCTGGTACTTTCACTGGTTGGAAGAGTCTCTCAAGAGCTGGATCTTTTTCAATATGCATCTTGTATTCCTTATGGGTTGTTGCAGCCATACACTGAATTTACGCTGAAAAATTCTAAGGGAGAAGAAACTACACCCATAACAAATTATGTAAATTTGGTCAATGTAAGTTACATACCTTTATCTCCCCTCTAGCAAGAGCTGGTTTCAGTATGTTTGCCGTATCCTGTTTACCAGATGGTTTTCCAGCTCCAACTAGAGTGTGTACCTCATCAATAAAAAGTATGACACTACCATTACTTTGTTTCGCTCCATCAATCAACTTTACTAGTCTCTCTTAAAAGTCTCCTCGATAATGTGTGCCAGCAATCAAACGTGCCTTATCAATTGAGTACAGCTAAATTGCAGAGATATTGTAAGAAACAAATTAGCATACAAAAATCACATAAAACTGAAACTGCAGAGATTTATAAGCCTACATTTATAAATCTTAGTATCTTGCAGTGTTGACGGGACTTCCTTGTCTATAATGCATTGAGCTAAACCCTTTGCAATTGCACTCTTTCCAACCCCGGACTCTCCAATGAGGCATGGATTATTTTTACTAAGCCTATACAAAATTTGAACAACTCGATCAATTTGTCCTTGCCGCCCTATCACAGGATTCAGCTTTCCCTGGAGAAAAATAGAAGATCAATGTTTATGGCATACATAAGTTATCTAAGTAATGACTGAAATCTTATCATTTTCTGCTGGGAGAAGCATGGTTTACCTGTCTTGCCATCTTTGAGAGATGGGTTCGTATGTTGTTTGCATTTCCTTATTATGGTCTTTCCCAAGTTTCTCCATGATCTTAATCCTCCTGAGAAAACTAGGAAAAGAAGAAGATGATGAAAGAAAACCAAGAGTGGAGATAAAACAGGCCTAAAGTGCCCCTTTATAGATAAGATGTCATGGTACCTCATCGTTAATCGAGTACACAATCAAATGTTCCACTTTCCAATGGTACTCTCTCTGGAATGTTAAATAGCTCTGTTTAAGAATGATATATGAATCGGCTTTCTATATTCTCCTTCAACTAAACCCAAATGATGTCCTTGGCTTTCACTGTTTCTCTTCATATTGTTTCGTTGAATCCCGTCATAACTCTACTGATACAAAAAAAAAAAAAAAAAACTCTCAAATAATATTGGGTACACCGTGTACTTTTCTTGGTTGCGTTATAAAAATAACTCCGGTACTTACTCTAATCGGTTGTAACACAGGTTGGTTCTATGAGCGTATACTATTGCACATATTCACCAGTTATGCACACATTTCTGGCCTTTGTTTCATTCATTGTTGTTAAGATCCTCACTTCAATAAGAGTATGTGAAACTACACTAAACTTGTGAAGTCTGGATCAAGAAGTTTGAATTTTTCCCTTTTCCTTTGTTTTTAGCAGTGTCTATTCAATCATGTATGTTAAATTTTCCTTGGAGAGACATTATCCATGGACTGATGATCCCAGATTCCAGAAGAAATAGAAATTGTGTGTTTAGTTTACATAAATTATATTTGACTTTTGGAACCATATAACATGGAGTTCCATGCTTTACTTGTGATAGCAAAATATGTGCGAAAAATAAATAAAAGAACAATAATCAGACGCCATTTTTAAGATAATAGAATAGCTAAATTGAATGTTTAAAGCACCAAATTGGAATACTGGGAGGAATCCACCTGAGGAGTTTTAGATATATCACTCAATCTTTTTGGTAATCCGAAACCGCAGAGCTGCAACTCAAAAAGAGACAGGTTCAAAAAACTTAATTAGAAATTATTGACCAGGAAAGTGATGATAACCCAAAACATTAGAGAAACAGAGGGAAGGTAACAAACTACCTTTGTGCTCCCATTTTCATCTAGAAGGATGGTTTTAAGTCACAGTAAATAATACCATTTGAGTGTAAGAACCTATACATAAGTTCTCATTTCTAGACTTTAGTTTGCGGAATCAAATATATATAAATAAATAAGATGTACACTCTGTTAATCAAAGACAAAAAAAATCTTACTGCAAAGCTTTGAGAAGGTCGCGGGCAAGATCATGCACAGTCTTCAGGAAGCTGACCATCCTGTAACACCATTTTCTAACTGGATTAAGTGAAACGTCGGATTGTAAGCTAACAGTGACTAAGGTGCTAAGACTCAATAAAATCTGGTTTTGGATATCAAGGAGATTCCTGTGCTTTAACTTTCTTATGTAGATTGTGCAATCGTATCTGTGTGCCAACCCATCAGATGGCTTTAGGAGAACGTCAGATGGCTCTTGAGCCAGCCCAAGCAGTGATAGAATGCTAATCATTTTCACTATGAGCCTTAAATTCATACAGGTCTTTTCATACATGATTGCGTCTTTAAGATTGAAGCGCAAAAAAGTTATGAAATAAAATACTTTCACCAGTACCTATTTATAATATTTTAGGAATAGAATAAGATATCATAATTTATGTAACATAGACACTAACAAATTTCATAAGATCATTTTACTGCATTTCAGCTGCTTATGGACGTGTTTAACATCATACATGAAGTAGCTTTTACATATACATGTAACATGAAAGAGCAAAGAATAATATGTACATGGCCTAACAAAGTCATGGATATATAACTTAAACGTACCCATAACATCAAGATTTTTAACTTCAAATATGACAACTAAACATCAGCTAGGGAACTACACATTGTTATTGAGATTAGGCCGATGGTTTCTTCTTTGGATTGTTAGCCCAATGGTTACAACTACATATGTTCTCAGTGGAGAAGACTTACAAGGCTTGGGAAGATTGTTGGTGTTTGAGATGATAGACAAATGAGAATGCAATCTATGACAATATGTTTCTTTTTACTAATATGATATTCAACTTTGGCACTCTAAAAATGGATTTGAGTATTGTACTTGTTAACTATAAAATTTTAGCAAAAACGTCAGAAAATGACTATATTGGAAGAGGACAACAAAAATGTATTAGAGAATAACATCCCTTATGTGTGCCCCTTTTCTTTGCTTCTTCCCCTCCCTAATCATCTAAATATCATATCTTTCTACTCCACTACGACACCCATTTTCCTTCCCCTCGCTCCTAGATTATTTCCCTCCCAAATCTTACTCCCTTTTCATGAGCTATTTGCTTCAAAGATGGGTGTTCCCCATTGTTAGTCTTTATTCCAACAAATATGACATATCAAATAAGGTGATCAAAACTCCTATTAAACTCACATGAAGTTCAGACTCTATCGCAAAGTAAAAGCAATAATTTTTCTGATTTTTTAACAAGTCTATCCCTATGCGTCCCTTCAAGCTTAGAATTTTTTGATTTGCGACATAATAAACTTCTTTCAGGTTCCTTACCATGTCAGCTCAAAAATCTTAGAAATCTCGATCAACTTGATCTAAGAGGCAACTCATTTTCTTGTGCTATTCCGGTGTCCTTAGGAGGATTGAAATCATTGAGATTGCTTTATATTAGTGATAATAATTTCAACGGTTCACTTCCAGAGAGTCTTGGGAATCTTTCAAACCTACAAGAGTTATACATCGGCACCAAGTAGGGGATGATGGCGGGTAAACTAAACAGAGGTATGCAGAGAAAGTGAAAGCGTACACCAAATTCTTCATTACTCCTCATCAGGATATGCAAGATTACATACAAGAATATTTAAAGTGAATGCAGCAATCAAAGAAAACTTAGACAGGCTCTTCAAAACTCGACTATATGACCATTTATTTCAAACTCATATTCAGACCCATGAGGCAGATCGTTAACACTGCTTTTTCACTTAATTAAACCATCATAACGCATAGTCTGTCATTTAACTTCTTCTTTTTTGTGACAACTTTTGTGCAGTCTAACAAATATTTAATACTAATAATCTACCTCCCCTCCTGTCATCACCCAAATATCTCCTTGGAGTATTTGTAAATCCCCAAGAAAGTGAGCCTAGGAATTACCTACTTGTATCCTTGATGCCCTTGTATTTATTTGCATACCTTTGTTTGAGATTTAAGTGATCACTTTTAAGGAATTGAAGAGTATGAATATAACGAATAAAAGGGGTGATATAGAGAGAGGGAGAGAGTAGTGAGGCATCAAAACCATAAAAAATCCAAAGTTAAATCAATCAAAAGGGGTATTCGAATGCGTTAGTTATGAATCATGCATACCTCTAATCGATTAGGAAGACCATCGAGTTTATAGAAATCTTCTACGCTTCCTGTGGCATCATTGATTTGTTCACGGGTTGAAGAAGAGAAGAAATAATTCGGCTGATTGATTTCAGAAGATTGAGAGGAGGGAGTAGTGTTGATTGAGAAGAGGGATTCGAATTGAGGGGATGGAGTATTGTTGATTGAGAAAGACTGAAGTTTGCCTTGACTGAAAATATAGCTTAAATCGACAGATAATTTGGCAGTTTTGAAGTTTGAGCTAATTCTGACTTTTCTTATGGTTAATTTTAAAGCCTAGGAGAGATCCGAGAGCTTAAATAATCCTGAAGAGATTGGTAAAATGGCTGATGAGTTATTCTTAGAACTCCAACATATAAGCTGAGCAACATTATCACTGTATTCTTTTTAATCATGAATATGCAGCAACTAGTTTCCACTGAAAATCCCTTTGAATTTTTAAGAAATATGGATAAATATGTATTTAGATTGTGTACACAAGTATTATGATATGCAGTAACTAGAGGGGATATTTTAAAGTTATAATAAAACGAGGAATACAAAAGTTTTTAGCTAGTTATGAGACTGAATGGAAGATAAAAGTGCCAGATTTTATATGTTTTTCTTTGTTGGCTGATGTTATGGACCAAACCACTTCCTCGTTTAATAAATATCGATTTAAATTTTGTTTCAAATTAAGTAAAGTGACTCTGTTTACCATTGAAAATTTTTAGTTACAAGCATGCAAATGCATCCAAGAATCATAGTAGTAGTGGTATATGTAAGTGATTCGAACTTTATCCCCACAAGTACCAATACTTAATCAGAAGGGAGTAAAACAAAAGTTCAACATACCTGACAAGGTGGAACATGCCCAATTTTTCTGCAGATGCCAAAATCGAGTCACCATATGCACAGACACAATTCTGGTATAAAAGATCCTCCTAACACTTTAAATAAAAAATCAACAGAGTCAAGTCCAAAATTCCAATGAAGCTATCAGAACATCTTCAAAATCAAATATTGACTGTGTTCCTTGTGGTGGAAAGGTGCTGGTTGTAAAACATATAATTTAGATGTTTTACTAAGGATATATTATCTATTTGCGGAGGAACTCAATTAAACGCTATCTACTTGCGAATCAGACAGCCGTCAAAAACATGTCTCAGTTAGCAAATATTGAAAGTCACGTACTAAAAACAGTACAAATTTTGTATATACCATCTTATGTAAATATAAAGATAGTGAAAATGGATGACTCGAAAGAAACCCGCAAGAAATACGTTTAACGATAGAACTTCTATTTGGGGGTGATCCTTCTTATAGGCTTGTACTTACAGCATTCATAAATTTTTCGATTAACAATAGGCAGATACATGAAAAATTAAATAACATGTATCTATCTCATACAAAAGCCTAACTCAATTTTATGAATTAAAGAACATATGACTAGTGTTACATTCATTTTTGAAACATCTATATTTGGAGTTTGTTTCATTTCGTGTCTAGAATAGGTGTCAGCACTTCCTCGTGGTTACTCGTCGTCAGAGATTGCATATGGAGCGTCTACAGCTGGACTGACACTGAACAGGTACGTGGGTTTTGTAGTGGCGTATTCCGCATCTCGAACTTATGCTTCATCTTCAAACTACAAATGAGCTTTCGATCTCACGGACAGAGCACGTGGCACAAAAATATTCAAGACAACAACGTCAAGAAGCAAACACAACACAAATTTCTCAACCAACACCACTCGTCCATGAGGCCCCTCGTGCTATTGGTTGAGAGTCGTCTTGTAATAGCTTATTTCGTACCTCGGACTCAAGATTCATCCTCGACCTCATCAGCATACAGGAAGCACTACTAAAGACATATTCGATATTTCTCAGTTTGAGTCATCACTTTCAACCTCGGCAGTAACAGTTCGATTTACGCAAGAGTACAGTCATCAATAGAGCCGTTGTACAACAATAGAGGTCATGACGCTACATCATCTGGTCAAAAAATATCTTGCATCTACTTTGTAACGTCCATCATTAAAATTATTAATGGTCATCAAACGATCATATTATAAGACCTATATATAAGACCAGAGAACTACAAATTACGGACATGCAATTCTATACAAAAGAATTTCTACTCCAGAACTCCATTGATCTAGAGTATTCATTGCAATAACTATCATTCTCAATAAGATCTCTCTTTCTAAAATCCTCAAGAGAGATCATGGTTTTTAACCTATTCAAAAGTTTTCTACGTTAAATTGTTGTGTTAGTTCTTATTAACGTTTGATTACATCTTGTGTAAAGGCTAAGTCTGGATCCCGAAATTAGGCTATTACATTTGGCGTCGTCTGTGGAAACTAAATTCTCAATCCCATTGTCTCAGAAACCGCTGATCATCTCCTTTCAGAATGTCGCCTCCAGGTCAGAGCACGCCAATAGTTTAGGCATAAGAAAATACTGCGCTAACAGATCTGCGGGCCATCTTAAATTCTGAAACATAAAGACGTGCTGCTTTGGAGCAACAACTGGCGAGTGTACAAGACACACTGAAGGTTTTACAGGGTCAGCAAGTCGCCACCCAGAAAAATAAAGCCGTGCAACCTGAAGGCTCGCGAATTTTCGTTAACGACAGAATAGGACCCCCCTCCGAAAGGGAATCACGTCGGAGGTGTGCTTCGGTCTAACCTGTTAAGAATACGGCTTAAAAACTGGGAAAGTCATTCAAACGAGTGGGGAAGTCGTTCGAACAAAAATAGCGCTTGGGCCAAAATTCTAGAAGACTGTTATGGTTATTCGAACGACCTCATGACTCGTTCGAACGACTTTGGCTCTGTTTGATTGTTTCTAAGTTTATTTTAAAGGGGATTTGATCCAAAGCGATGGATTATCTCGTGATGCGTATTTCGGAGATGACCTAATGGAAAGCCTATAAATAGAGAGTGTATGTTAAAGGCTTCTGTACTGTGAGAAAGAGTTAGAGAGAAAAAATGGAGAAATCTAGGGTTTAGCTCTGGAGAGGTTTCTTGAGTTTTCTTTCTAATGTTTCTTGCTGGGATTATCTGTAAGGGAAGAGGTAAGGTTTGAGTGATCTCTGTAACTTCTTGTAACCCTTAGTGTGATAATATATTCATCGTGCTTGTCGTGGGTGGTTTTGATCCTGTTTAGGGTTTTCACCTAATTAAACCTTGTGTATTGTGTTTTATTGCCTTTGTTCGAATTCTCTTTGGTTAGAGTTAGTTCTTTGAGTTCTTGCTAATCATATTGTGCTTCCACGTTGCGATTTCCCCCTCGATTTCCTAACAATTGGTATAAGAGCGAGATTTGGGGGAAGTAGAGTAGCAAGATGGGAAGATCTAAGTATTCTAACGCGATCAAGCTTGATATAGAGAAGTTTGATGGGAAGATCAATTTTGGACTGTGGCAAATTTAAGTCCAAGATATCTTGACTCAAGGCGAGTTATGCAAGGCACTGAAAGGGAAGCCTATACCTAAAACTCTGGTTGAAGGTATAGCGGCCAGAAAGTGGACGAAGATGAAGAAGAGGACTGGGAAGATCTAGATTCAAGGGTTGCGAGCGGGATACGCCTTTGTCTCGCTAAGAATATTTGGGCAAACATAGCTGGAGAGAAGACCGCAAGGGGTCTTTGGGAAAAGCTTGAAAGTTTGTACCAAACGAATAGTCTTTCGAATCGCTTATACCTCAAGGAGCGACTTCATACGCTTAAGATGAATGAGGGTACAAGCGTTGGTGATCACCTAGGTTCTTTGAACGGGATCGTTTTGGAATTGGAATCGATCGGAGTTAAAGTTGAGGATGAAGATAAGGCGCTTCAACTCATATTGCCTCTTCCATCTTCCTTTAAGAATCTTCAACCTACGTTGATGTATGGAAAGGAAACCTTTAGTTTTGAGGAGGTTACAAGTACGCTTCTTTTCGAGGAGAGAAGACTTGAGGGTAGCGAATCCTTGGGGGTTCTGCAATGGTGGTTAGTGGAAAGAGAAGCTTTAATAGGTTCAAAAAGGGAACTTGTTGGAACTGTGGTCAATTGGGTCATTATAGATCGGATTGCAAAGCGGGGAAAGGTAATGGAGCAAGTTCGGCAAGAGGGGTCTGAAAGTGATACTAACAAACTGACAATAATTATTAGTAATGATGGTGACGAGGCGCTCCTCGTGGTGGCCGCTGATAGTTCTCACTACGATAGAGGATGAGTATTTGATAGTGGGGCTATAATGCATGTATGTGCACACAAGGCATGGTTTGACAATTATGCAAGGTGTGAGGGTAGCAAGTTTGTGTTGACGAGCGATGGCTCTCGAAGGCCAATTTCAGTAGTGGGTGATATTCGCGTGAGGATGTTCGATGGACGCATCGTAGTTCTTCAAGATGTTCAGCAGGTGTCGAGTATGACTCATAATCTAATTTCACTTTCCAAATTAGATAATGAGGGTTACAATTACTCCGAGCGAGGTGAAGTAATGAAAGTTTATCTAAAATCTTCTTTGATCATGAAGGTAGTTCTAAACGGGAACTTGTATGCATTGGTTGGTAAATCAGTGGGTGAAGATGTGAAGGTTGCATGTACCAAGGGAGCTATGGAGATTTCTTGAAAGGAGAATTTAGTTTAAGGTGGAGCAATGACATGGTCTTCAAAGATGATCAAAAAGTAGGTTTTGATTAGTGGGTCAAGGAAAAGCCTAGACTCGGGTAATTATCTTAATTGAAAAGCGACAAGGATACACGACGAATATAGTAGAAGAAACAATTTTATCGCTGAGGTGGAGATTGTTAGGAATACGGCTTAAAAACTGAGAAAGTCGTTCGAACGAAAATAGCGCTTGAGCCAAAGTTCCAGAGGACTGTTATAGTCGTTCGAACGACCTCATGACTTGTTCGAACGACTTTGGATTGGTTTGATTGTTTCAAAGTTCATTTTGAAAGGGATTTGATCCAAAGCGATGGATTATCTCGTGATATGTATTTTGGAGATGACATAATGGAAAGCCTATAAATAGAGAGTGTATGTTAAGGGCTTTTGTACTATGAGAAAAAGTTAGAGAGAAAAATGGGAGAAATCTAGGGCTTAGCTCTGGAGAGGTTTCTTAGGTTTTCTTTATAGGGTTTCTTGTTGGGATTATCTGTAAGGGAAGATGTGAGGTTTGAGTGATCTCTGTAACTTCTTGTAACCCTTAGTATGATAATATATTCCTCGTGCTTGTCGGGGGTGGTTTTGATTCTGTTTTGGGTTTCCACCTAATTAAACCTTATGTATTGTGTTTTATTGCCTTTATTTGAATTCTCTTTGGTTAGAGTTAGTTCTTCGAGTTCTTGTTAATTGTATTGTGTTTCCGCGTTACAATTTACCCCCTCGGTTTTCCAACATAACCATCATCAACAGGAAATAGAACCCATCCCGATTCAGGAGGCCCACCAGGAAGTAGATGGCGGCCCAATGGGAGTCAGACAGATTGAAAATCTACCTCGAAGAGTTCGAGCCCTAGTAAAAGATTATCTAAGTGAAGGGAGTGGCGACCATAATCCTGGAGAAGAACGCATCACCCGCCCGACCACCGCAGCTCGACAATACATGACCCAGGAACATGTCGAGAGACGAATCAAAGAAATGCTCAAAGCACAAACTCCAACCAAAGAAATCCATAACTAATTACAGAAGAGCTCGATCGCACAGGAGCTACTGGATGGCGAGGTCCCCATTGGGTTTCATACCCTGAAGATCCGTAAATACAAAGGAACAGATCCAGTGGAGCACGTCCAAAAGTTCCAAGACGCTTTGGGCCTGTATTCCATATCCAACCACATTCTCTGCCGACTCTTCCCAACCAGCCTGTCCAGGGAATCTTTGCGATGGTTCCATATGCTAACTGAAGGATCCATCATAACTTTCGAACAGGTGCGAGAACTCTTCATCAAGAATTACTCATACAACAGAGACAAGGAAGAGAATCTATACTCCCTCTTCGACTTTAAGTAGGTGCTAGGCAAAAAGCTCGAGACGTTCACTAAGAAGTTCTTGGAGTTAGCCTGAAAAGTAGATCGACTCGACCAGAAGATTACCATTTTGGCTTTCACCAATGCGTTACTTGTTGATGGAAGGACGAAGGAATACCTCGTCCTCAACAAGCCAATAACTCTGGAAGACATGATCGAAAAGGTCAACGGTTATATCGACCTGGAAAGAATGGTGTCTGACAGACAAAAGCCTAAGAATTCGACATTAATAGCCCGAGATCAGTCAGCCAGCCAAAATATTAATTGTACTGCCGATCAGGGAGAAGATAGGAAACAGACAAAATCTAATGACGAGCGACCTCGAAAGGGGAATAACTTGCCCAGTCCCAGCCTTCCCAAGATGAATGTGACCATAGCCAACATTTATCCTATATTTCAGAAGGATCGTTTCTTCCGCAATGTATAATATCTCCAACCCATTGAGAACAAACCATATTATATCCACCACAAGGTCAGACATCATGAAACAGAACACTGTTTCACCTTACAGAGGTTGCTAGAGTATATCTTTGCTGATGGACGAATGCACGAGTACATTGTAGATGTCAAAAGCTATAAGAACGGAGTTACAAACTTCCTACAGATGCCGTACAAATCGAAGAGCCGGCTGAAGAAAACCTCTTATACCATATGTCGCTCTACCGCTTCGTTGAGACTCATATCATCAACCAATCAAACAGAATTAAGAGACGACGGGTCAACCAATGTCACGATCTGTCCATGAAAGACAAAGAAGCTTGTTTACTTCCCGTTTCCAGCTCTCAACGAACAGGAATTTCTTTCGATGACTGTGATGTTCGTCATATCAACTATCCTCACCATGATGCTTTGGTGATCATGCTAAAAATGCAAAATATGGTGCTTCATACGATGATGGTAGATATTGGGAGTACTATCAAATTACTTTTTCAAAGCACGATTGATCAGATGGGACTAGCTGACAAAGTACAGCCCAGTGACATTGATATATATAGATTTAACGGATCTAAAGAAGAGCGCGTAGGAAAAATCATACTTCCTATCATGGTAGGACTTGTGATACTCGACGTTGTCTTTTATGTTATCAGCACAAAATCCTAATATTTGGGTATAATGGGACGTTGCTGGTTACACAATATGCGAGCTATCCCATCCACCTATCATTTGGCACTGCGATTTAAGTAGAATGACGACATATACGAGATCAAAGGAAGTCAGAAGCTCGCTCAAGCTTGTAAAAATTATGTCGTTATCATCCCCGAATCCTTAGATACATAGCTCGCATAACAATTACAGAGCACCACAGGAAAAGTTACAGAAAACTTTACAGTGCGCACTCTACAGAGAACAATCTGCCAAGCACAAAAATAACAGAGTACATCGAAATCAGTAGCGAGAAGCGAGGAACATACATTGGCACTCTATTGCCAATAGAAAAATGAGATATCCTCATTCAGTTCCTCAAAGACAACAGTGATCTATTCGCTTGGACATTTTACGAGATGCCAGGTATCGATCCCAATCTATCTTGCCACAAACTCAATATAAAGGATAAAGCCGAAGCTTTCAAACAAAAGCAAAAGACTTTAGCATCAAGACTCCGAAAAGAAGTAAGTAAAGAGATCGACAAACTCATCGAAGTTGGCTTTATCAGAAATGCCAATTACCCAGAATAAATCTCGAACATTGTGGCAGTCCCAAAGAAGAACGGCAAGATCAGGGTGTGTGTGGATTTTACGGACTTCAACAAACATACTCTAAATGACAGTTTTATACTTCCTATTATAAACCATCTGCTCGATTCTACTGCGGGACATGAACTTCTGTCCATGATGGATGCCGCATAAGGATACGATCAGATACCCATGCTACCTAATGACCAAGAGAAAATGGCTTTCATTACTAAACATGGCTTATACTGTTATAAGGTCATGCCTTTCGGTCTCAAGAATACCGGAGCCACTTATTAACGGTTGATGACAGAAATATTCAAAGATCACCTCGGAAAGACGATGGAGGTTTACATTGATGATATGTTGTGTAAAAGCCTAAAAAAAGGGTAACCATATTATAGATTTGCGCACTACTTTCAAAATTCTCTGAACCTACAAGATGAGGCTAAACCCTAAAAAGTGCCAGTTTGGGGTCCAGTCAGAAAAATTCTTGGGACACTTAATTAGTAAGAAAGATATAAGTTGATTCAGATCGTATTCACGCTTTATTATCTATGCCTTCGCCAAAAATGAAAAAAGACGTACAGAAGTTAGTAGGCAAGATCGCCGCGTTAAATCATTTTGTTTTGAAGTCTTCAGATCGATGTCGATGGTTGTTCAACCTTTTATGGGAAGGGAAAAAAAAAGAAATCTAAAAAGGATCCCGAGATCGAGTGGACAACAGAATGTGAAGCAGCATTTCAGGAGCTCAAACTTTACTTAGGATCACCTCCAGTGATGAGTACACCTCACAAAGGGGAAGAACCCACAATATATCTTGCGGTTACCGATGAATCGTTAAGTTCCATTCTTATTCGACTTGATGGGAAAATAGAAAAACTTGTCTATTTCATCAGTAAGACTCTCACTCCTGAGTCCCTGTACACCAAGATCAAAAAATTTCTCTTAACTCTCGTATACACATAGTAAAAATTGAGACAACATTTTTAAGCACACTCGGTTCGAGTGGTGACAAATTAACATTTACGAGAGATTTTATCCATACAAGAAAATTCCAGACGAATACAAACATGATCGGTCACTCTTGGCAAACACGACATCCGTTTTAAACCACGACACTCTGAAAAGGGTCAAGCAGTAGCAGATTTCCCATTAGAAGATCCTGACTGGGAAGAAGACAGTACGGATAACAGTGAGGAACGCTTCGAAGAAAAGTTAAATTGGATAACTTAAAAGGAGTAACGTCTTTTAACTGATGGATCTTCTGAACCTACAGGGTCTGGTATCAGAATCATAGTTATCACACCTTCTAATGATAGGATCGATAAAGCAGTCAGGCTCAATTTCGATTCAACCAACAATGAGGCTGAGTATGAAGCAATGTTTCACGGTTTAGATATGGCTCTAGAGATTGGAGTTTCCGAATTATCTGTTTACACCTACTCATTACTCATTGTGAACCATTACACGGAAAAGATACAGAAGAACAAAAAAATGGTCCAATACGCGGCAGCAGTAGCCGACATAATGAGGAGATTCAAAAGAATTACTATCGAACATTTACCATACAAAGAAAATTGACATTCAGATTCTCTCGCGTACCTGGCAGGAATACTTGATACGGAAGCACGTTATCTAAAGATTGAAGTATCATCCACCTCCAACATTAACACCATAATCTCGAATTCTGTCAATACTGGGGCGTTGAAGAAGACGAGGATGATTGGAGACGACCTTACCTCAAGTATATTAGGACCAAAAACTCATTTGACGGCGAACTTCCTACAGACTCTACAAAGAAGAGACGCGTACTTGATAATGCAAAGAAATTCATCGTGGACAACGGTCTCCTTTACAAAATTTTAGTCACAGGATCGTACCTCGAATGTTTGTCAAACAAAGCAACTCAAAAGTTCCTACACGAACTCCATGATGGGACTTGTGGTTCCCATGCAGCGGGACGATCTCTCGCAAATCGAGCTCTTACTCAAGGAGTTTTTTGGCCCAAGATGAAAGCTCAAGCCATCAAACTTGCAAGCAAGTGCGATGCCTGCCAAAGACATGACCCCCAAATCCGAGCTCCAGCCTTGGAACTCCATTCTAGCAATGTTATTTGGCCATTTAAATGATGGGCCCTTGACCTCGTAGGAGAATTCCCCACGGCATCGGGAAAGAGGAAACACCTCCTCGTAGCAACGGATTGCTTCACAAAATGGGTAGAACCAATCCCTCTATACTGCACACGCGAAGACGAAGTCATCAAATTCATTTGGGAAACTATCATCATCCGGTTCGGTTGTCCTCATCTTATCAGAATCGACAATGGACCTCAGTTCGTTCACTCCAGGGCATTGAGTTCCTCAATCAACACAACATCATCCACTCCCCTTCAAATTCATATTACCCTAAGGGAAATGGCCAGACGGAAACCACTAATCAAACTATAGTAAATGGGATCAAAAAGTGCTTGACGGAGAAAAGGGGGAATTGGGTTTAGGAACTACCACATGTCTTGTGGGTATATCTTACAACACCTCGGGTATCAACTGGATGCACATCGTTCTTACAAGCATATGGAACAGAAGCAATCATCCCCACTCTATATCATCATCCAATACGCGACCATTCCATGACGGATGAAGAGAATGAGTACCAATTGGTATGTAACATAAATTGGATCAAAAAAACTAGAGACAGAGCAATCATGAATTTGGGAAGATACCACCAAGCTCTAGCCTGATCTTATAACAAGCGCGTTTGTCACAGAAAGTTCGAAATTAAAGACCTCGTACTACGGGAAATCCCCAAACACAGAAAGAAAGCAAGCGCTGGGAAACTGTCCGAAAATTGGGAAGGGCCTTTTATTATCGTCGGAAAAAATGGCCTTGGTTCTTACGATCTCGCCACTAAATATGGAGATCGAATCCCCAATCCTTGGAACACGTGGAGATTTAAATTGTATCGCCGATAAAAATCTATTACAGTGCACTTTTTTACAAATCAATCAATCATCTTGTATGCCGATCTTACATCAATGAAAGACTTATGTTCGATCCAAACACCTCTGAGTACTTTCTGCTATTTCATACATTACTCTGCCTAATACATTCATCGTACGTCAATCTTACACCAATGAAATACTTGTGTTCGATTGCCCTATACTATGGTACTTTTCTAATATATCTAGCAAGTACTTCTATATACAGGTTACAGATTGTTTGTTGCTTTGGCCAAACTGAACATCTATCACATTACAGGTTATTTGCTACTTCGGCCAAACTGATCTTCTATTGCATTACAGATCATTTGTTGCTTTGGCCAAACTGATCATCTATTACATTACAAATTGTTTGTTACTGCAACCAAACTGATCATCTATTATATTACAGACCGTTTGTTACTACGATCAAACTGATCATCTATTACATTACAGATCATTTGTTGCTACAGCCAAACTGATTATCTATTACATTACAGACCGTTTGTTACTACGGCCAAACTGATCATCTATTACATTACAAATCATTTGCTGCTCCGGCCAAATTGATCTTCTATTACATTACAGATTGTTTGTTGCTTTAGCCAAACTGATAATCTATCACATTACAAATTATTTGTTGCTTTGGCCAAACTGATCATCTATTACATTACAAATCATTTGTTACTTAGGCCAGACCGATCAGCCACCTATGTCCCTCTACGATCGATAAACTGCTGGGAACCATCCTATACAATAGGTGTTCGACCAGTACAAGATCATTGAAATAACAAAAGGTCAGTATAAATCATCATTCTAGGTATTCCTATTCTTATACAATATATGCGTTAGTATACATAGCGCATCCCCTCAATCGTTACACCTCGCTAGAGCTATCACTCGAGCTGTCACCACTATTGGAAGGTCCAGCAACGACAGGTGCACAACGTACGTAAATCCGTTAATGCATAAACTCTGGCATCCTTCCAGTCATGATCTTCTTTCCATCTCTAACCATACATTGTCTCAGAACCCCAATTTTAGCTACCATGGGACCTAGATACTCACACCGTATCGCCTCCATACCGCACTCCATACTTTTCCAATGGCAACGTCATGCACCAGTTCTCTCCCTTTTCCCAATCTCTGGAACTCTGACGCAAAGAATGAAATCACTGCTGTCATATCTCTTTTGTACACACTACCTGTTTCAGTCTTTACCTGCTTAGGCAGAATAAGCTCACTGAGTTTAGCTTGAGCCTCATGCAGTGAAGTCTTCAAATGCTTGCATCGCTCCTCTACTTGACGCTTCTCTAACAACATAGCAGCATTCCGAGACTCCAGCACTATCATAAACTCATCCATATGATAGATCAGAGACAGTGACCCCTCAAGTTCCACTTCACGACCTTCCCATTCTACCTTCCTTTCATCGAGACGTACCTCTGCCTGAAGTAGGTCCGCATCTAACTTTGTGTTTGCATCCCTCAGTTTTGTATTTTCATCCTGGTGCTCTAAGGCATTTAACTATAATCCCAGTATGCTATGCTCTAGCATGGCTACTTCGTTCCAAACAGTATTATATTTTTATTCTGTCTATTACGGGCCTCCTCCATCTTCTTTATCAGAACATCAACAACTAGCCACAACACTTTGTACTTAGAAGCTTGCGTTCACGCCTCAGCTACCTCTGCTTCATGCACATTTACTTGGAATTGAAAGCCTTTCACATTCTTACCTTCTTCCTCTAAGTCTGCCAGTAGTTTTGAGATTCGAACTCGAGTTGATGTCAATTCTGTTCCCTGATGGCTCGAGCTAGCTAAAAATTCTACCTCTTTCTTTCTTATAATTTATGTTAGCTCCTATATTTTTCTCAGTTCGTTGGCCAGATCCACCTATTTCTTCTATAGATCCTTGGACAATCAAGCTCCAACGTCTCACTCTTCTACCACTTCCACCCTCGTTCTATCTACTAATTCAGTAGTACTTTTTATTGCGACCTGACTTGAACTTAGCTCAGCGATCAATTGTTCGTTATGGGCGCGTAAAATGTCAAACTGACTTTGAACAATTACTAATTCTTCCTGACATCACAGTTTGCATTCATAAACAATTCGATTGGACCAACAGATTACATCTCACGATTAACAAATTTAAAACAAGAATAGGGTATCTGAGTAATATAAATATATTGTTTCATTCATCATCATAGAGAATAAATTTCATTTATCATCAATAACAGTATACAAAGATCTAACACATGTGCAAGGACGGTAATGAAAACCAAGAGTATCCTATTTTCGATTCTTCAATGAATGAGAAGACTGCCCTTTATCTCTCGAACTCTTTATGTTGGTTACTTGCACATCTTTCGGAGTGGTAAAGGTCACCACCTCCTGTGGACGTCATTTACGCCGCGATCGGGGTATCAGGCTTTCGACCTCCTCCTCACCCTCTTCTGATGACAATTCCCTTGACATCAGAATGGGATTTTCACCTTTGGTAAACCACATATTCTCAGCTTTGGCGTTCTATACATTAAAATCCTTCCTACACCTCGTCACGAACTTCCTAAATTCATTCTCTACCCTAGACAGTTCTCCCCCATAAAATTCAATAACACTGTCTATATAACGCTCATGTTCTGTTTGAGCAGTGACCTTTGCTCACGACGGATATAGATGATCTTTCAATGTCATTTGCACATTATGCAGCCGCTGACGCATATCTTTCTGCAATATACCTAAAGTCTTCAAATCCGCTTCTACCTTCATTCGAGCAACTACTTCTTTAGACAATTGCGTTGTTAAAGTCATTTTTTGACCCTCATGCTGCAATAACTCTTCATGTAACCTCTAATCACTTTTGAACCTCCATTTGCATTTCCTTATCCTGAAAAATACAATTCTCATAGCCCTCCGATCCTACATAAATTCAAATACATCAGATAAAGGTTCTACATCACCCCATACAACAGACATACCAGCTCGAGCAGAACACTTTCTCGCCTCTAAACTATGACGATTACGTGCTTCTTGGGCTAAAAACATAACTTGAGTTGGGTCCGAAACTACACCCCTCTCTTTCAAAAACTCTACATAAGCTTCTGTAACCCTCATTTACTATCTACTTTGACCTCAAAATACAATGTCAGAGCTATTAACGTGCTTTGACACTTAGCCTTATCACTCGAGTTATTAAAATAGGTCAACTTTTTTGGTTTTCGAACTAATAACCCCCTTTCCTCTTCCTTCCTTAATACCTTATCCCTTTCTATTTTTATTTTCGCATATCTACATTGAAGATCATATAGATCTTTAAATTTTTTCTCTATATTCAACTTAAAATTCTTTATCTCATATTCAGCTTTATTAAGTACCTGTTGAATACGAGCCATAAAATCCCTCGCTCTACTCAACGACCTCTCCAGTTCAGAGTTTGTTTTTCTCAGTCGCTCTATATCCTACACAGAATACAAATATATTATTATAATACACACATTCTCGACAAACATATTTCAAATATCATTCCAAATAAAAACAGTGTGCGATTATACAGAGTACTTCATATCCAAATCAAGCGAGCTACAAAACATAGGACAGGATACCACAAAACGGTTAAAGGTTCTTACTAATGTCTACCTCAGAGGGAGACTTCAATGTTTGCTCCAGAGAAAGAATTGTTTCCATACATTCCAATTGAGGGTCCAATATTTGCTCAGTAGATTGAATTGGCTCTGTACGTTCTGAAGGTAGGCTTGACGCTTTCTTAGACAAAATAATCGTATTATCAGCTATTTCCTCCTCTTCAGACGTCAAAAGAAGCACTATCTCCTTATATCTACCACTTGGGGCCAGTTCTACATCTCCCGCACTCAATCCAAAGTTATAATAGGATTGGATAAAGTGATTTTTTTCTACTAAGGTTGCTGCAACTGAATCTGTCATAAGCTTGTCATGCTTCGATACAACACCCAACGTTTTTGCAGCCGTTATAACCTCTGCAGCCCTCTTCTTCTTCTCTAACAGGATTTTAACTTCGAGCACTTTCATGCGAGCTGACTGAGCCTCGAACTTTGTCGTCAGAGCACCAAACTTCTGGCTCCTCTTGTCCAAGCATTGCCTTGCCCCCTTCAGTAGCATTGAGAACTGCTAGTATGAACTACAAAAAGGCAGTGTCAGTTCAACATATTTTCTTAGTTCGATCAATTAACAATTTTCAAACACTTACCACGAATGTATGCTCGAGATACTCATCTTCGAACTGCTGCGGGTTCTTCCCAACCATACGGCAGTATTTCTGCTCCAACTTTTTCATTTTGGTCGCGGCATGAGGGTTAGTTCGGTGACAACCCTCCTCTCCATGTTATTTTCTTTTCAAAGAACTCTTCTCAACCTCCCCAGGAGTGGATGCAAGTTTTTCCTCCATACCACCAGACACAGCCTTTGGGATCTCTTGTCTCGTGACCACAACCCCAGTAACAGAGGTACTCTATTGCGCTAGCTTTTGGACCTTCTGAGTAGTACACGTGGTAGTCTGAGGCATAAGAGGTGGAGGACTCAGCACGTCTATAACGGTCTCGACAGTTTTTCCCTTCACCCATAGCTCGTTTCTCCTGAGCTCGCTGAACTTTGGGTGTGGCATAATCTACCCTCTTATCTCTACGGATACCCAACTCACTGAGTACCTGTTTTAGCTCACCCAGATCTCGAGCATCACAGTCGAACAAGCTGGTCTTTTCTGGCGTTGATAAGGGCTTGGGCTCTGCCAAAAACAAAGAACATAACATTAAGTAGCAGATTGAAGACAAGATATTGGTTATTTAAAGATTAGTCAACATTACTTACTCTGGTTATAATATATGTGGTTTAGTTCGAGCGCTGGTTTATCTGGAACCTGCATACAGTTACCCTCTATCCACACAAGGTGGTCATTCCATGGTCTACCCGCAGATTCAAAGTCAAAGAATTTTGGCCTAGATGAATCACTATACAGGTAACCACTACTTCGACTTTCAATATACTTCCACTTATTAAACTTCAACACATCTTCAGCTTCGAATTGCTTAACAGTCCATTCTTTCCTTTATTTTTCATTCAGTACCTCGCATACCCTCATCATTTCATAAATATTCCCATTCAACTGGGCAGGACAGCAATGTAACATATTCATAACCCCTTTCTGAAAGTAGGTAAGAGGAATTCTAAGGCCATATGCGACCTGATTCAAGAAACGCAAAAATCTACCACTCGGGCCTGATAACCCAAGCCAATTATAATACGAGAGACTAACCTCCTTACCAATCCCTCTATACTTCTTCCACTTCGCCAAGCATGACACTTGGTAGTAAACAGCCTCCTCCCCTTTACCAAGGATAAAGGCCCTAAACCAGAGACCTTGGTCCTCCACATAACTCCCCCAATCTCTCTATAATTTCATTTTATTTTTCAAGTATTCTGTCTCAACGTCTACCTCCTCTGGGTATATGGAAAAGATTCTCTCTTTCTTTTTTCTATCCTTCTTCTCTACCACCACCTCAGTTCTACTGGGTGCCCCAACCTTTACAGTCGTCCCCATACTATTCACAGTTTCCTCCATAACACTACACTCGTCCCCCCCTCCCTGAAGACGACGTCTCCTTGAAACTATAAGATACTACAAATTTACTAGTGGGGGTACTAGGTTTAGAACACATACTGAACCTACTGATATAGAAACATATTTTATCATTATCTGTACACTACAAATAGTAACACCAGCCCCACCCACTACCCAGTCAGCACGTTTATTTTCCCAATTCCCAAACAAAAAGTAAATATTGAATCATTTAAAATTTCCTTCTTCTTCTCAAAAACACATATTTTCTCTCTCTACTGGTAAAATACATATACCACAATACCTACACTACAAGCCTCTCTCATCTGTATTTTCAAAAATCTCCAAAACCCCACATATGCAAAATAACTATACAGATTACTAAATCATACAGATTACTACATAAAACAGATTACTTACAAATCAAACAGACAGAGTTTTACATCACCAACCTGTACTTGAAGAATAACAATCCTCTGCGTTACCCGGGCGTCTTTTCGAGTATGAATGCTCATGTCACTTCTCAGATAGTTTTCTATCACCTGATAAAGATTTCCTTCTCAAATCACACTCATCACTTAAATGTTTCCTCTCCTTGGAAATAAGATTGACACATCTCTTTTCTCTCTCTAAAACTATAGATAATTTATGAGGGAGAGAGATACGCATTTTTATAATCTCCATCAGTTTGTGAAATGACAGCTCTTTCTGACACGCGTCAACCATCCCTACTGTCTCTGTAAGCGCATCTTTTCAGTTAAAAACATCATCATGACTTCTGTGATAATACCAATCGTCATCATGTCTATCCTTATTGTCTGTCATTACACAATTATGTACCTCTTCCTTAAACATAATACAAACGACCAATCACCTACTTTAATACCCTGCCAAGATCGTACAACTTTCCTAAAACAGATCAATATTCAAAATTCGATGATATTAATACAGTTGTTAAAATCTTACAGCTGTTTTCCGCAAAATCCGTACACAAAAATTATAACAGAATACTTTATTTTTTTATTTTAATCAGATCGAGACATCACATTCATTTATCCTCTAAAGATCCCTCATCTTATATTTATTCAAACCTAACCCCAAAACACTTAAAAATAGATTACTTATTACGAGCTCCAATGCTTCGAGCTCACCAAACTCTCCAGTCACATCTAAAATAGCCTCGGTGATGCGCCTCCCCGAACAGAATAATTTCCCCTCTTGCTGCCCTGGCATCTTCTTTAACGATCTTATCACAGGCGAGTTGTCGAATAGTCAGTTCCTATATCGTGGCACTCAACAATGACCTCTGAAACACGTCGCACCAAAAAAATCGGTTATGCTCTATACGCTTCCCTTCTTCGTCTAGTCTGGTCAGATTCAACGGCCACTCCGGCAACACGGCATCATAGGGAAGTCGGTAAAAATACCGCTCACGAAGTTCGGTAACCTTGATATGAAAGCGTCCATCTGCTGCCTGACTAGCACGCTGAGCATGAGTCCTTACCATGGCTAAGCTCACCACCTCCATAACACAATTATCCTTGCAGAAGATGCAAATCAAAACAGCCTAAAGTCATAATTTTATAGCCACCAGGAAGATCTTTGCAAATATCACCCTACTAATTTTTCCAAAGGATATCTTGTTCAAAGAAAGTTCACAAAACAGCAGAATATCAGCATCAAATGAAGAATATTGTGACAGATCATTCTTTCTATAGTATGAAATATCTCCTCCGATATGGTACAAGAAAATATACAAAGGGGCAACATGCAAGATCATGCAGTTCCAGCAGTAGTACCTGCAGTTCCAGCAGTAGTACCTGCAGATCCATGCCTACCCTTTCTCACAGTTTGGGAAACTCTCCCCCAGTTTGAGTTCACAGATACAAACAACAAATTACACAGACAAGTTCGTGACAACGAATCATGACCTCAGAACAAAGTTACTTTATTAATTCAAAAATTTCTTTACAGGATACTTTACAGATAACAAAATATCCCCAATAATAACAAATTACATCACAAAGTTACAGTTTGAATTGCTTTTTAGGAATCAACAGAGAAGATGAAAAAAACTGAAGTAACTTCCAAACCCTGATCCCATGCTGCAAGATCTGAAAAATAGTTAGAACTTGAAATCACATATGAAAGATCTTCTTCATGGCCAAAATCTATGGTCCATGGAAGAAAATGATCCTCTGTATCCTCCTACCTCTTCCACCATAACCCCCATCTTCTCGCATGCTAGAAACAGACGGAAGGCCTCATTTCTTCAATAAGGCCTACTCATTAGAAGGGTACCGACGAGATTCCCTCGGATGAACGCCTGCCACTTTATCATCAGTTGTCACAGCCTCCTCCACTAGCAACCGAAGGCCATTTTGGCACTCCGCCTCAGATGTCAGCAGATAGTGGAAACGTACCATCTGATAGTAATCATCCCCCGCCTCCATCACTTCATTATATGACATATGATGGTTGGTGGGAGATACAGGAATTGGCGTTGGCAAATGCAACGGTTGGTATCTAAAATACCTGATGTGCAATTCTTCCATCTTCCCACGAAGTCCTTATCGTCACCATGTTCTCCAACACTCAAAATTTTCCAAATTATAGTAAGCTAATTTGGCACAGTATAATACAGAAGAAAACCTGAGAAGAAGACTTGGTTCATCATGCACAAGTTAAGATCCTCTTTATTCTGCGATCAACATTAAAGGTGACCCTCCAAATTCCTAACATCAGCAAGATTCCCCATGAAATAACATTGACTGTAACCATTGGTTATGGGAAACCCAAATGGTACAAACAAGATACTTCTAAATTTATATTGGAAATGAGCCTCAGATATTAACTATAACAATTAATGCCACTTCTCAGCCAACACCACTCGCCTACAATATTTCTCGTACTGTTGGCTGAGAGGGGGCAGTTGTAGTGGCGTATTCCACATCTCGAGCTTATGCTTCATCTTTGAACTACAAATAAACTTTCGATCTCACCGATAGAGCACGTGACACAAAAAGATTCAAGATAGCAACGTCAAGAAACAAACACAGCACGAATTTCTCAACCAACACCACTCGTCCATGAGGCCCCTTGTACTATTGGTTGAAAACCATCTTGTAATAGCTTATTTCGTACCTCGGACTCAAGATTCATCCTCGACCTCATCAGCATATAGGAAGTACTACTGAAGACATATTCGATATTCCTCAGTTCGAGTCATCACTTTCAACATCCGCAGTAAAAATTTGATTTACGCAAGGGTACAGTCATCAATAGAGCCGTTGTATAATAATAGAAGTCATGACGTTACATCATCTGGTCAAAGAATATCTTACAGTCTTATTCTTTGTTCGAATAGACCCTGTTCAAATAGACTTTTTCTCTATTCAAATAGGTTACTCGAAACTCTGTTTGTTCGAATAGGATCTTGACTCTGCTCAAATAAAAGCCATGTCTGTTCGAACAAACTATTTCTCTGTTCGAACAGAGGTCGGGTTTTCAGTTTTCTTATAAAAGACATTCTTTCTTATTTTACTTTTCAATTATTCCAAAACCTATTTTTCTAGGGCTTGAGATTTTAGAGAGAATAAAGATTTCAACGAGCGATTCAATGCGAAGTAAAACTCAAATTGAATCAATCAAAGATTGACAAACCTAAATCCAATTTCAGATTTTATGAGTTTGAGCAATTCAAAATTTGAAGCTTTGATGCGTTATTCGAGGCGAGACATTGCGAGAACGAAGGGCATTGTGAGAATGTATAATTGATTACGAGGAGTTCAATTAAAAGAGAGGTAGCCACGGGATGTACTTATCAAGTATGTAAGTAATTAAATTCTTGTAATTTTGTTTCTTATTAGATTGTTTAGCTGCCGGGCGATTCGGCAGTGACCTGTGGGTTTTTTTTCCTGAGAAAGGTTTCCCACGGGGTTAAAATTATTTATTCTTATATTTAATTTACCTTTGCTTGTTCTCACTAGAATATTGGACAAACTTAACTTAGGCTAGGGTTAGACCGTTAATTTAAGGTTTTTCGAACCTATTGATTTTGACCTAAAATTAATCGAAATCGGTTAGTTTCATGCGATTATTTATTTCAATTGGTATCAAAGCGGTTGCACTCTGAGGCTTAATAACCTGAACGTGAATCCTAACTCGATTATTTGAGATTAATGAATTTTAAAAGATTTAGAGGTCCCATAAATCGTCTGCCCCTCTTCGATGGCAAAGACTATTCTTATTGGAAGGTCTGAATGGTTATATTATTACAATCACTCGGAGAAGATGTTTGAATTGAAATCGAGGATAGATGGACGTACCCTACCATGATTAAAGGAATGGGTAATGAATCTGAAGAGGCCCTTAAGCCTAGGAATCAATGGTCTAAGGATGAAAAAGAAGTTGTTGGTTATAATAATAAGGGTCACAATACTATTTTAATAGTTGCGAGCTCAAGTGAGTTTCGACGCATATATGCTTGTACCACTTCGAAAGATGCTTGGGACATATTAGTTTGAACTCAAAAAGGTGATGATTCAGTTAAGGAAAGCAAATTGTAAATGCTCACCTAACAATTCGAGAATATTGAAATGGATGAGAATGAACCCTTTGATGAGTTCTATGCGAGACTAAGTGACATTGTCAACACTAGTGCCGCATTAGGTGCAGCTTACTCAAATGTTCAAATTATTCATAAAGTTTTAAGATCTCTTCCTAAGAGCTTTAGATCCAGACGTGATGCTATCAAGGAAGCTCTGGATCTTAAGAAAATAAAACCAGACGCATTAGCTAGAAAGTTGTGAACTTTTAAACTCAAGATAAAAATGGAAAACCCGGAGAAGAACAAAAATGTTTCTTTTAAATCTTCATCTTACTCTTCTTCTTCTAAGGGTACTAAAGAAGATGAAAACTCATCTGATTCAGGTAATGATAATGGGTCCGATATGGATTCACAGATTGCCTCTATAAGCAACCAGCTTTAAAACCTTGTGAAAAAATGTTAATTTCAAAAATAATGGCAATCAGTGAATAACAAGTCACGAACTCATGATCAACTTAAATTGAATAACTGGCAGACCAACCTTGACACTGACCTAAGTCAAGTTAAATGTTATAAGTATCACAAGTTTGGTCATTATGCTCACAGTTGTCCCAATAAGAAATCTAGAACTAATCACAAAGCTATGAACATTAGTGTTACTTGGGATGATAGTGATGATGAAAATAATAATAATAAGGACCATCCGCAAGTAGTTGAGAATGGGCAATATTGTGCATATCCTATTTTTCTAAATTGTAGTAATGATAACTCTGACGCTTTCGAACTTGAGAATTCTATTAAAAGTCAAAGTGATCATGAAAAAAATGAGTTTGAGGACCTGAATCTTGAAGTCTTGTATGCTCAGACTTTTGCAAAGAAACTTGGTAAACTTAACAAAGTCTTGAAAGACCAAGTTAATATACTCACGCGTGAACTTCAAGAAAAAATTGAGAATACAAGTCAAGAGATAGAAATACTTGAAGATGAGAAACAATGCCTCCATGAAAAGATTGTGATTTTAGAGAAAAGAGTTCATAATGCGAAGGAGAAAATAAAATAACTTTGGACGAACTACATACGGCCAAACTTTATTTAGTTTTATCTCAGCAGAAACTTGAAAATTTTTGTCATGGAGCAAAAATTATTGATAAGATGTTATGTATGGGGAAAACAGATATTGATAAAATGGGTCTAGGATATGAGAAACATCTCTTTAATGCTAAGACTCCTCAAGTTACAAAATTTGTCAAAACAATTGCTACTACATCATTGCCCAAACATAATATAATATCCTCCACTCGTAATCAAGCTAAAAGGTTCTCGTACTCTCAGATTTATTATTATGGAATATGTGGTCGAATGGATCATATTGCGTCTTATTATAGATTTGTTAGATCCTATCAGCCATATGCTCGACATTCTATGAGTAAAGATATAACTCAAATGTAATTTCTACTAATGTGGAAAGTGAGAATGTAAGTAGGTGGTTTGCTCAAGAAACATCACCTCGAAAGGTTAGTCGGGTTGTTTGGGTGTAAAAGGATGACTTGTCGCCATAGATAAGGTAATAAATATCAACTAAGACGGGTTATCAATATACTCTATTGATTAGGTACGTTTCTTACCCTGTCTCAGTTTGTTTTTATTTTTATTTTTATTTTTAGGATAATAGAGTAATGTTTTGATTTTATTTGCACTTTAAGAGCTTTTGTATGTAAAATATTCTTGCTAGACTTGGGCTGTGCTTTTGTGTTATATTCATTTATGGGATAATTATTTGGTAAAATCACATTTCACAATAGTCATTGATCCTCTTGTTTAAACTAAAAGCTCATCGTGATTAGAAACACATGAGGATAACTGTAGAGACTTCGTACTTAATGCTATGTGAGGATCTAGCCTTTTTATAAGCTTCGAGTGTTATTTCATAAATTCTTTCCAGATTCAGCATTTTTTTCTGATCTCATTTTTTATAATCAATTGTCGATGGTAACTTCAAGTTCAAGTTAGTCTAATAGAACATTCTTTATACTTGATTCGAGACGAAAAAGATACTATGTGAGATCGAAGATATGATAATAGGTTTTTAATTGTTACACCTTTTTTTGGCCTTCGTTATTCATAATCAAAGTTTTATCCACTTGTAACCCCTTGTGCCTTAAAATATGTCGTTCATTTTTTTACCCAAATCCTTTATTAGTTTACCCGTTCTGAGACTTTTCAGTAACAAAAAAAAGGAGGAAGAAGAAGTAATTTTTGGGGGAAAGATGAATATAAGAATAGAGTGAGTATCCCCAATGTCTTTGCTAGTATATCAATCAGAGTCTTGTAATAATATAAAAAAAAGAAAAAAAAATTATTCCATGTGTACTTAATAAGAAAAGATAATGACAGAAGGTGGACTCAATTTATGGAAAGATGAGGAGTTAAGTGTAAACTGTAATCTCAGAATGCTAACAAAATACCTACTCTGTCATGTCTCTTCCCTTGCCTACATTATAACTTTTTCAAGACCTGTTTGATCTTGAGTTTAGTATAGTCAGTTTAGTGGAGATGAGAGATAGGGATTCTATGTTAGTTAACTTGACACCATCTATGACAATAAATTTTATGTTCGTGAGATCTTTCAATATACAGTGCGCAGTTTATTTGATAAAATTTGATTTTTTCTATTCACATACTCATATTCATATTTCACACAGAGTGTTTGATAGCCAATTCTCAGTAATTTTTGAGTGATCACCCTAGTGAGGCCTAAGTTGAAACAACTTTCCAATATAGTATTCTTACTACGGTTGAGTAATACGTTAAAAACCAGGTATCCATCTGACTATGCACACACGCACACCAAGTAATTCATTTAGTGATTGTTTTATAACATATGGGCGATGTCTTAATCATTATAGAGTATTTTAGATTCATTGTCTTCTTTTGCTTGCTTATTTTAAAGACACTCCCCGTATGTGTTTTCCTTTTGTTTCATTTTAAGGGGGTTACCATTATTTTGAGGGGGAGTTGCATCTTATTTTGGGGCATTGGTGTTTAGTGTTTTCTTAACTACATGTTCGTTTTTGTTTAGTTTGACATTTTGAGTATCCTAACAGTCTGTTTTTTCAGAATATTTGCCCTAACATTTGCTGGTATATATTTCTCATCTATTATGTGTTTAACTCATTCAGTGACTGTTATACATTTTTTCTACTGGTTTGTTTCTCCTTTTATTTGTTATTTACCCTTTGTTCATCTGTGCCAAAAAGGGGAAGATGTTCCTGACAGGTAAGCCAGGTAAGTTATGTTTCTTTTTTTGGATCCCTTATTTTATTTGAACAGTTACGTGATGTATCTTGTTTAGTGTACAGGGATTCTAGAGTATATGCTATAAAATGAAAGTGGAGCTTTGAGTATGGATGTTCAGTAATAGAGTCAGTCCATCGAGTTGTATTTTTATTTTTTTATAGTTCTAGTTTTGACACGAAATGAACTAAAGGGGGAGATTGAAACATCCATATTTGGAGTTTGTTTCATTTTGTGTCTAGAATAGGTGTCAACACTTCTTCGTGGTTACTCGTCGTCAGAGATTGCATATGGAGCGTCTACAACTGGACTGACACTGAACAGGTACGTGGGTTTGCACCTCTTCGCTAAAAAATATCAAACCCTTAATATTTTACAAAATGTCAAAAATGAATTATGTTTTTTGAAGAAAATATGTTTCTGTTAGGACAAACTTTTTTTTGTTAGAACAAACCTTGTTCGACCAGACTTTTTCTCTGTTTGAATAGACCCTGTTCGAACAGACTTTTTCTCCGTTCAAACAGGTTACTCAGAACTTTGTTTGTTCGAATAAGATCTTGGCTCTGTTCGAATAAAAACCATGTATGTTCGAACATACTATTTCTCTTCTTGAATAAAGGTCGGGTTTCAGTTTTCTTATAAAAGACATCATTTCTTATTTCACTTTTCAACTCTTCCAAAACCTATTTTTCTAGGGCTTGAGATTTTAGAGATAAGAGAGATTTCAACGAACGATTCAATGCGAAGAAAAACTCAAATTGAATCAATCGAAGATTGAAAAACCTAAATCCAATTTCAGATTTTGTGAGTTTGAGCGATTCAAGCTTTGAAGCTTTAGTGTGTTATCCAAGGCGAGGCGTTGCGAGAACGTAGAATTGATTGCGCGGAGTTCAATTAGAAGAGAGGTTACCACATGATGTGCTTATCGAGTCTGTAAGTAATTAAATTATTATAATTTTGTTTCTTATTAGATTGTTTAGCTGTCGGGCGATTCGACAGCGACTTACGGGTTTTTCTCTTGAGAAAGGTTTCCCACAGAGTTAAAATTGTTTATTATTGTGTTTAATTTACCTTTGCTTGTTGTCACTAGAACATTTGACAAATTTGACTTAGGCTAGGGTTAGACCTTCAAGGTTTTTCGGACCTATTGATTTTGACCTAAAATTAATCGAAATCGGTTAGTCTCAAGTGATTATTTATTTCAATTTCACTATCAAAAATATAAATGAAGGGAACAATTCACGTAGGATATATGATGCCTCTTGCAATATGATGACTGTTGCGGTTGGTGAGTATACACTTTACTTGGCAAATATTCATACTGAATAGAACATGTTTGAGCTTGAATGAGCAGGCTGCCATAACGGTCTTCAAGCTCACCCTTTTTTGTGACGATACAAACCTTGCTGGCTGACCTTAATCTTCCTCGACATACATGTCAGATCCGTTGCACTTGCACTTCAAAGAGAGTACAATGGAATGATATGCAATTGAGGCATCAAAGACATTAATATATAAACTTCAGTCATATTGTTGATCAGATTACAGACTAGATGTGCTTTAGAACAACCATGATGATCAAATGAGAAATTATTAGATCGAGAAAGAGAGAACACGGCAAGAGGGAAGAAAGATCGTGATAAAGCACATATATCAAGTTCCTTTACATGCATATTTTTCGCCTAAATGATACCGGCATCGATACTTTGCAGCCACCCCTTTCTTCGCTCATCTGGCATGCAAATAAAAGCCTCCCTCCACCCTTTCTCCTGAAGCAACCTTATAGCTCGCATGTACGTACGCATCTCTACAACCGGGCCCATGGAATCTAAAATCTCCACACACTCTGACATAGTGTATTTATTTCGCAATTCTTCCCTAGCTTGAGAAGCTTCAGCGAACATCTTTAGTAGTTCAGATAATTCAGAGGCCGTGTTATCTTTCCTTCTACGCCGGCCATTGTTAGTCCGAGTACGTGAACAGGTTCGGAGTTGGTGTTGCACATTTCTACCTTGCTCATCAACCCCCGTTGCATTATCAGTGGATGTCCCTACCATTGGAGCTTTGGATATAGGCGAGGCTTCCATTGGGGTTGTGGAAAAGGGCGAGGGCGGAAAACTTTCAGCCAAGCCTTCATTTAGAATATCCTTCTCATCTGTGGAGTTAATTTCATGGCTTGATGCTGATTGTAGATGTCCAATTGCTATTGTGCCTCCAAAAATGACCTCCAGATTTTCATACTCAGGGCAACAATGATTACGGAACCTCTTTGCTTTTGGATTTGTCTGTTCAAGTAGAACCGCAGTATCAAGTTGTTAGCAATTGGATATTATTTTGACTTTTACATCATCAAGATTAGACTAGCACACCCAAAACTTTCAAAGGAAGTCACACTTGCAAACCTTGTGGGTTTTCATTTAAGTAACATACCTGGGGTCATACTCTATTTATCCCTTACATTAATCATAATAAAACGTATCCATAGTTATAGAAGATACATACCTCTATGTAGTCATCCCACCATGAATTGGGAGCAGAGAGGTTTCCCAGCAATGGATCCCACCCCAAGCCACTAGATCCTTCCACGAGTTTCTTGAACTCCTTAAATTGCTCTCGGAGGTTATTCATCTTATTCTTAAATGCCTTTAGTTTATATTTTAACCCCCATCTCTGATAATATTTCTTTCTAGTATCGAGCCAGTTGGCTTTTGAGAACATACCCTTTCCTTTTTTTTCACCACGTGCAATAACCTTATCCACCATCAACCCTATGAAAAATAGCTCCTGCTCCTGTGACCAATCTGCAGTAGTTGATTCCTTTGCCACTTCAAATGGTGGCAATGAAGGTTGGTCCAAAGTCATCCAAATCCAGTTTTAATAAGTTAGTATCCAAAATATAAATCAATTGTTATCTAACAAAAATTTCCCAATGCATCAAGAGAAAAAAAAATTATACTTCAGGACACATGATTTGCAGTCTTAAAGCCACAATAAAAAGTGGTCATATAAGATCTAGAAAATATCTACCCTCTAACTTTAACTGCCTTTCATCTTACTGTTTCCGTCCATGAATAGTGTTATTCTGTTAGTCTATCTATATCTCGATCCACGATTTAGTCTGCCTATATTTCAGGCCATGATTAGTGTTATTATTTATTAATGAAATTCTACATGTTTTGCAGAAAAAACTTCCCCCTCTAACTTGGGGAGTAAAATCAAACCACCCCTCCTGATTGGTAGTTAAAGCCACATTTATTTCATATATTATCTGTGTTTTTTGCTTAAAAGAGGGGGAAAGTAGGGCTTATGGAAGAAGAAGAAGAAAAACTAAAACATAGGGACAAAAACCGTGACTCCCTTACCTTTCCTTATTACTGTGGCAACCAGACTCCGATACACAAAATGCCCCCTTCATTTTTGCAAAAAAGAGGTTTTTCACATGTTCCAAAATATAACTATATGTCATGATTAGCCTAATCTAGAGATAAAAGCCCCCCAATTCACAGCCAAGGTCCCAGTTCAAGGCAGTCGACTGTTCTCATCAAAAATATCCCTGGAAGCCTCTGAAAAAACAAACACCAATTCTTTGGATCCAACTTTTTATTGCATGTTCTTTACCAAATAGAAGAAAAAATTACAATAAGCTAATTCAAATTTACCACAAACTAATCATTAAAATTAATATACGCAAGATAGAAATCTTGTAAGATCAAATTAATAGTGATTATATCAATTTATAAAATTGACTAACCTTGAAACCCTAATTTAGCTTCCAATCTCCAATTTCAATAGTGGTTGGGCTGTAAAAAGCCGCGAAAACTTTCTCTTACAGTGGTTTGGCAGTTGGAATGGGTTCCATTACCCATGATTGAAGCAAGCCCATCATCTTTCAAGCCCAACTAGTACTCTCTTGTTTGTTTATTTTCTTTTTCTTTATCTGAAAAGAGATAAATAGAATTAGATTAATATCTTTGCTGAAGCAGCTCTACTTGTAACCATAAACATTAACATAATGGTAACGATGTAGTTCTTGGTTTCTGTTTGCTTCATTCAAAAATATTTTACCTTCAAAAGCTCTTGAAACTTACACGATAAACTTCATTAACTAATTAACCTCGTGTCCATGGGCTCTAATTAAAAATACATGCAGACTACCATTATATATTTTATCATTTCTCTAATCTCTTACCATACAAATTACATTAACTGTTTTAACTTAGCCCTATAATTTCCATCATATGCATGCAGTATTACCATTATAATTTTCTTATCTTTTTTGTAATACGCTTTTACGGATAACGTTATCAAATAAGTTGTTCACTTGACATAGATTTAAATCTTAAATAAAAATTGGAAGGTACAAATACAATAGTATGGCATTGCAAGGTCTCACATAATATACAATACTTGGGGATCATCGATCTAACAGTTTTTAGTTGTCATACCATTTCAGTTATAAAAATAGATCTACTTTTTCAAACAATCATCAATTTGTAATTCTTTTCTCTTTGGATATGTATTTAGCTAACTTTATTTAATCTCAAGGAGATATAAACTAATAGCTTTGAGAATGTTGAAGAAGCAAGTATTTCCTCAAAGCCATCATATTTTTTTGCCCAATTAAGCATCCCACGGCATTGGGAACAAGATCTAATGCACCATTTCAAGTTAGTACAAGAAAAAGATAATAATACTTTGAAAATTTTAAATAACCTAACCGTTTTCGCCTGTCTACCGTGAATATAGTAAGAAAACGTCTCTTAATCGGGTAGTATTTATATTTTGCCAAGCTAAGTGGCACATCCAAATAGGTAGGAGCTATATATATATATATATTTTTTTTTTTTTAATGAGCTTCAACTTTACAAACATTAATATGATATTTTAGCGAACCGTTAAGCTATAAATATATAACCTAATCATTTGGTTGAGATATAAGTATCCAAACACTGAAGTAAATAATATTAACATTAGGAGCTTTGAAAATTTAAATGAAATAAAATAGAGTTATAAATATTATGTGCTTAGTTCTTACTCTTTAAGGACATCAGATAATACTCAAATCTTACCCAAACAACATGTTTTAAGGATACTTTTCAATGGTGTTTGAAGAAATGCCTCAATGATGTACATGGTCTCCCAATCTTACAAATTGAAAGAAGGAATCCAATGTAAGCAAGATGTGGAATCATTAAGGGTTAGGGGTCCATTAATGGACATGCATTAGCAGTCCAGACGTCTCAATTAGTGTGAACGGAAACCGTTGACATAAAGTTAACCTGATGCGTTAGCGTTTAATTAATCTTTGATGACCCATATGATTCCAAATCTATCGCTATCGCTCACGTGGGAACCTTAGTTTGGTCGGTTGTTGATTAATCAGTAAAATAATCGCGATGCTCAATGCAAAATATTTCTTAATTAATTAGCTCAATATCATCATCACTTTGAGTTGGTCTTCCCTGGAGGATAAGCATACATCGTGAGAGCGGAAAGCGGGGAAAGGTGGAACATGCAACACAATGCCGGATTCGAGGCAATGGGTGTAAGTCACATGGACATGAAGTTTTTTATTAAGAGCGCGTAATGGGGTTTATTTATTTAACCATTAAAAAGGACTGGATTAAGGAACTCATTACCATATAGACCAAGTTTTCTTCTGAGGTTTGCCTTGAGAATCCAAACTCCCCATGTTCACACAAGACTCCACAATATAATCCATTTTTTCCTTTCTAGGTTGGTGACTTGGGGTCGATAGAGCCCGTGAACTCAACGTCGATAGAGCTTTTGATACCCGAAGAATAAAAAAAATTTGGTATCCAAAAGGACAAACTCGTGTATAGGGAGTTGTGAAATTTAAATCTTGGAAACCCTACCAATAAGCTTCTTAATACCTACAAACATTTATGTAACGTTGAAGATGATAATGTTAATGAGTTGAATTTGAAATGTTTCGAAGATGCTTCAATGAAAGTATGAAACATCAAGAGTTCTATGCACATGATGCTCAAGTAACGACGTTAACACTATAAATAATTAATCTCCGGGGTCCACTTTGCGACGATTGATGAAAGTCTTCTGCATAAGATGCTCACCTTCACAACTATATAGCCAATTTGATTCCCTAACCATAGGAAAATTGTGCCCTACCAAACAATGTATTAGTTTCTTCGATAATTTTGAGGGAATTATAGGAGATATAAAGTTATGGCGCACGAATATATGTTTATGGAAGGGTGGGTCGGGTCGTTGACTTCTCTTGAAAACGATCGCTTTGTTATTTTTCACCAATTTTTGTTTTGGTTGTTTAGAAAAGAGGTACAAGAATGCCGGCCGAGACGACTCCCTTCCTTAGATTCTCATTTACTGTAGTCACCTACCATGTACCAACCCCAATAGTTTACTTTCTTCCTCTCTATATCTCGAATGTAGAGGGGGGAGGGGAGGGGGTTCTTTTCGTTACCCTCTTGAATCTACATGGGCTACAAGTTTCCTCCTTATTAATCTAAATAGTTGAACAATATGTAAACTCATAGTTTACGTTAATGCAAAACAATTGGGCAAGCAGGACGCGGAAGTTTATATTCTCCTCAACTAGTTAACGCGCGAACATGTTAGCTGATAGTGAAACACATTTATAATCAGTATATTTGGACAGTAGACATAAACTCAATGATCTAAAAGCATTTTTGTGTTTGAACATTTTTCATAAAAGGAAACATAAATTCATACAAGGAGAGCAGTCTCTGTTATACTTTTATTATTATTAAATTTTTTCGTTGAGCTTACCAGGATGATTCGGTGTCACGAATTCCCTAGGGCAAGCACATTGAGCTGCAATCCACAACGTGTAGAGGAAATATGGCGATTCGTTGCAACAATGGAGGATCGATCCTAGGAACTCTTGCACGTTTAAGTAGATAAAAGTGTGTTTTACACAGTGAGAGAGAGAGAGAGAGTTGAAGTGCCGACAGGGAGCATCATATTATGCATGGGTTTCCGCTTGGGGACTGAGAGTTCTCCAATGCCAATGTAGTAGCTAGTGAAGTTTGCATTCAATCCATGCTTCCGTGGGTGTGCTGTTTCTCATTGTCAGCACTAATCACGCTAACACTCTACTAGTCTTTCCCTCCCACACAAGTGAAGTGCGGGCATCTCTAACCAAGTGATTAGCAGCAGTAAAACAGATCTCTGTTACCTAAGTTAACTTTCATACATCTGGCATTGGATTCTTCCCCAATGTCTGTTATCATATTTTGAATCTTGATCTAAGGTATTTCTGCATACATTCGATAAAAAATGAAACCGACCCAAATTAAATTTCGCCCCCATCAACTCTAACCTCCTGAGCTTGACCCACCATCTGGCATGTGGCATGTGGCATGTGGTTCACTGGAATCTTACAACCGGAATGAATGCGAGGTTGTTTGTAATAGGCTATATTTTTGGGCCGAAAGTAAGGAATCCCATTATAAACATTTAACTGTAGTGTAAAAAAGATGAGGTCATAAGTTGGAGAAGTGAGTGAGTCACAAACATCTTATCTCTAACATGCACGTGAGATTGGGATTAATAAGGGGACAACATTCTCAGAAATTTGGTGATTTGTAGGGCTTTCATTTTAAACATGCTCCCTCCGGTAATAGTAGTAACATTATTGTGAATAACTGCAAAACGTGTATTGTATGAAAAGTAAGACATTGTTATGCCCTTTGGGCCTTGGCTGCTCGAGAAAGTTTGATTATTATTAATGCCCAATTTGTTTGTCTAGTTGGCTTCCAACACAACTCTATTATGTCCTTTATTAAGCAATGGGTTCCACAAGCTTAGACTAAATGCGCACCACATTTTATTTTTATTATTAAATAAACGGATAGGGTAATGCCACGTGTCATTACTACTTAAAATCTCTTCTTTTATCATCACCTATAATCTGCTGTTTCGTATTCATTTTTGTCTTTCATTCAATAATTTTACCCTTTGTCTTACCTGTATCTAATTCATAACAACTTAACATCAAATCCTCAGCCTACCCTCTATATATCTAACTCAGCTTACCCTCTCTTCACTCTTCATAACTATCAACTCAATTCATCTTCCAAATGCTTATACATGACCACAGTATCATAGTTTCCATAAATACTTGCAGTTGTGGTGCATAATTAAATACCTTGTATATATTCAACTCCAAGTTAGATTTTTATGCTCAAATAGAGCCTGGATATGGTGTTTAAAACTTTATATTAGAACTAGAGGTTTTTCTCATAACAAAATCGCAATGAGAGGAGTATCCACAATATCATATATTTTGTGGTACAAGGCTTGATTTGCCCAATGTTGGACTATATACATATCTCAACACACCCTCACCTATGGGGCAATTTTTGAACAAACACGGAATAACACATGGAATAGATACCCGCTCTGATACCATATTAAAACCGGAGCTCCCCTCCCAAAACCAATGAGCAATGAGAGTATTAGCTCAAAATCTTATATTTTGTGGTGCAATGCTCAATTTGCCCATTGATCGGGGGACTATATATCTCAACTCTTTCAATGTGTATCCCAGTACTTGGACCTTAAACTACTGATGAGGTTCATAAAGGTTATGCACACATCTCTTATATTTCAAGAGGCACATGCATAGCAGCCAGTACATATATATACTCTTCTCATCCCTTTAAATGTGTTTTCATGCATTTTTGTAAGAAGTATTTCCTATGATCCTGAGAAGACGCGCATAGCTCTTGTGTGCCTGAGTTTTAAAAAATAAAATTACTGCGACCTGCTAGAGCCCAGAGCAGTCAAGCTGGTCACATCTCCCTGAATCATGGTATCATTCCTCCTCTCTCTCTTTTTTTTTTTTCAAAGCATCAATAGCATCTTCAATGTTCAAATATATGACCTCAATCTCTCTCTACATTTCACTCCATAGATATTGTAACTTGTCATGAACGAATCATGTTGCCCTTAAAAATATTGCTAGACAGCAACTAGGTCATGCCTCATGAAGGAAGACAAAGAGCGGTTTTGCATTCATCTCTCTTAAAACGTCTTTGACCAAACTATAACTTATAACCATATTAGGTAGTGAGCGTTGAAACAATATCACTGGATCTTTCGCTATTTGTTATTTGGTCAAAGACACAGTAACTTTCATGGCGTTTCAACTTATTTAGCACCACACACACAGACAGACTTCAGTCTTCAGTTATACTCCACTCGTCATGGGTTGTTTTACTTATCAGTGTTAACTTCGTAGTTTTTCAACTTAACTAGGGTTGTTACAGACAGTTTCGTTATCTAATGTTTCTTAGAGCCAATACATGTTTTTTAGCAAAACTAATTAAACCCCATTGCAGAACTGAGAGTTAAGATCACTGGGTATCAATTATTTTGGAAAATCAAGAGCTGTTTGATGATTTTTTTATTTTTTTGATGAAGGTGTTTGATAATTTTCCCGAGTGAAAAAAAAAAAGAGGTTTTGGGTGTGATTTATTAAGGACTAGTTGAAGTTTTAATACAATTTCTCTCTCACTAGAGAAGGGAGGGAGAAGGAAGGGGGAGAGAGAACGTGGTGTGTTGGGGGAAAACCAAGGGAGGGTGTGAGAGAGGGGGAGTAGGGTCCACTCACCGCCCATGCGCACGCTGTCTTACTAAAACCAAACCCAGTTTCCATGACCTAACCCTAACCCGAACCTTAACCTTAACCCTAACCCATGAGAGAAAAAGATCCAAACAAACCACTATTCTTTCTTCATTTACCTTCTCTCCCTTTCTATCTCTTTGTGTATCTAGTTCTCTAACAACTCTTCAACTGCAGAAGCAACAACACAAGAGGAGAAACCTAAAACCTAAGGAAAGTTTTCTAGAGAGAGAGAGAATGAAAGAAAATATGTCTGATTTAGCTACAAAATTGGTTGGTGTTGCAGAAAAGCTCCTCTTATTCTCTTTTTCTGGTAAAGAGTAGTAGTAGTAGAAGTTGATTCAAATCAATAACGCACACAACAAAGTCTGCTAGCTAGAGAGATAGGAAGAAAAAACTCCCCCACAAGCCTTTCTTGCTTTAGCTCTCCTTCAATCCTCTTTGCTTCTATCTTTGTTCCTATTTGCGGGTTCAAGTGAGTCCGGGTTTTGTGTGTGAGAGAAGAAGAAGAGAGGGTTTCAGTCTTTCAGTCTTTGAGATGGATCAAGTTACAAGTCACTCTCTTCCACCTCCCTTCCACACAAGAGATCTCCAATTACACCACCACCATCACCAGCAACAGCAACAGCAACATCAGCAACACCAGCACCAGCATCAGCAGCACCAGCACCAGCACCAGCAACACCACCACCACCATCACCATCAGCAGAATTCTGAAGATGAGGGTAATAGTGGTCTAAAAGGGAAGAAGCGGGATCGGGATGATAACAACAGCAATAACACGAATAACAATGAAAGCCAAGAAATGGTTGCGCTTTCGGGTGAAGGAGAGATCACAAGAAGACCAAGAGGCAGACCCGCGGGGTCTAAGAACAAGCCTAAGCCACCAATCATCATTACACGCGATAGTGCCAATGCCCTCCGAGCTCATGTGATGGAGGTAGCAAATGGGTGTGATGTAGTTGAGAGTGTCTCCGCCTTTGCTAGGCGTCGTCAGAGAGGGATCTGCATTTTGAGTGGAAGTGGAACTGTAACCAATGTCACACTAAGGCAGCCTGCCGCACCCGGTGCAATTGTGACCTTACATGGTCGATTCGAGATCTTATCTCTATCAGGTTCATTTTTACCACCGCCAGCTCCACCGTCCGCTACCGGATTGACCATATATTTGGCAGGTGGACAAGGTCAAGTAGTCGGTGGAAGCGTTGTAGGGCAGCTCATTGCATCCGGGCCGGTAGTAATCATGTCAGCCTCATTTGGGAATGCCGCTTACGAGCGCCTTCCTCTAGAAGACGAAGAGACATCGCTCCCTATGCAGAGTGGTGGACCTCTTGGGTCTCCGGGGGCGGTTGGTCAACAGAGCCTACAGCAACAACAACAGCAACTTATGCCAGACCCTAACACAGCTCTATTCCAAGGATTACCTCCCAACCTTCTCAACTCTTGCAATTTACCATCCGAGGCGTATTGGGCTACTAGTCGCCCACCCTATTAATCGAAACACAAAACAAATTTCCATACTTTCATAATCCCCATCACCTATCATTTGATCATATGCAGGAATTGGAGCCAAGAAATTTTTGGGCTATTGGAGGTTGAGTTTCTCTTTGATTTCTTCTTCATTTTATTATCTCTTTGTTTCGCTTTTTGGTGATCCTCAATGATTCGCATGCCAATTGATCAAAGGAAACATGTGTACAAATTCAAGACATTCTTGGTGAGTTTCATTTTATGCTTTCGAATACCGCCTTCCACAACTTGTCCGAACTCAAGTGATCTTTAAAGGAAACAAGATGATGATGATGATGATGATGATGAAGAAGAAGAAGAACATTGAGGATGAAGAAGAATGATGGGTGTTTGCTTTCTCTCTCTCTGTCTTTAAATCTAATAGTCCCTCTATTTCTTTATTTTTTCTTTTTTTGTTATTGTTGTTGTTGTTGTTGTTGTTGTTTCAGTTCTCAGCTGGTAGCTTGTCTGATAATTTTTCTTTTTTCCTGCAAAGAATCTGACGGTTTTGGTCTTCCCATTTTGTGCTTTTTTACCAGTTTTTCTTTCTCCTTTTTGAATGTTTCAAATTCTTAACTTAATAAGAACTCCAGAATCATTTCAGGTCTAAGATTTTACTTCTTTCTTTTTAATTTCTTGCTCAGAAAACATACTTAAACACTACCATAAGTAATTATCATGTTTAGGTATCATGTTCACTTATATAAATCACAAAATTCTTACAATGCCAATCATCACATCATATCACATTGCAATCACACAGATTGTTTCTGTAATATCACTAATATGCTGATTAGCTCATTATATCTTGATGTTGATGTTGATGTTGATGTTGATGCTGATGTTGATGTTGATGTTGATGGTGATGTGTGATTTTTTGGGAAATTTGATGAGATCAAAAGGTTCATTTAAGGCAGTGATGGTTTTGAGTGGTGGTGGGGGGAGGTGGCAAAACTTATGGTATGGGCTAAGTTTTTTTCTTTTCTTTTTCTTTTTTGAGAAAGAGAGAGAAGAGGAGGGGATTGGGACTGGGAGTCTGGAGCAGAGACTGAGAGGGGACATGGATATTGGATACTGGATTACACGTGCACTGCTCTGAAGTCTGAACAAGTTCCTTTTCGAGGCTTGAATGTAAAGGCAGCAAGGAGAGAGAGGAGGTATTAAGGTTCTGTCATGCCCTCTTGTTTTGGTTGGCCACAGCCCACATGAAGGATTAAAGGCAGAGAAGATGGCAAGTAAGAGGTAAGTTAGATGACTAAAACTTGAGTTTGTCTTTGTCTTGAATTGCCAACCTGTTCAAATCCCATTTCAGAGCAGGTTCTCTGTACTAGTATAAACTCCCCCACCCCTTACCCACTACTATTTTATTTTATTTTCTTGGTTGAGCTTAGCCATGCTGGTTTTCATACATGTTTCTCTCTTTTTTGTGTGCTTTTTCTTGAACTCCCCCATCTCTCTCTCTTTTTCTCTTCTTCCTTTTGTTGATCCATTGACTCTATAACTTGAGTCAGATTCTTCAACTTCTTGCTTCATGAAGATTGTAAGCTAAACCACTCTTTATCTAGTGCTTAGCTTAACTTTGTCTTACTTTTGACGGTTTTGAAGCTGGAGTCATCTATTAGGTCTCTTGCTCTCCTTTAGGTCTCTTTGTTGCCCTTTATACATCCTATCATATTGGTCTCAGACTCCCAGGCTCTCAGCTGTGACTTAGAGTGTGGTTCGTAGAGACTTAGAATTTCCAAAGGACTATATGTCGTATTTGACTTTGTTCAAAAATATGTTTTCCAGGTTTTTTCTTTTATTCTTTTTAACGGTAAATTCTTGGTATAACCAATTTTTAGTTCTCTTGCTAGAAAAAAACAACTATCTATCATTATTTGTTATTTGTTGGAGCTTAAAAATAGATGAACACATTATGCATCTCTTTTTCTTTCCATATTTTCTTATCAGAAAGACTTCTTCTATCGTTAGCCTCTTAGCGAAGTCTTTAGTTTTTCACTTCTTCTTCCCCTCTATTGAGTTCTATACTCTAGCTACTTGCAATTGCAGTAGAAGTATTTTAGCCCCTCTTAAGCATTGTTTATTTACTTGCTTATTTTTAAAGTAAAGCTTATATTAATCTGGATATCAATTCATAGATATTGTTTGCTTAGTTTAGAATATAAAACTATCATCTCTTCCCCTGCTAGATTGCATGAAAAAGATCTTTGTGTATATATGTGTGTATATGGTATAGACATATATAAATTTATTTCTATGGATATATAAGCTTATATATATATACCTTGCAACTGACTTCAAATGATTGTTTTATGTCTATCTTGAACAAAATATATGGTGTAGCTTTTCTAGTGTGATAGATTTGTGAAGCTAAGGTTTGGATTCTAAAGAATAATATACAAGTGCAATTCATGTCTGGTGTTGAATATATATAATATGGATGTATAGATATAGATGATTATTATGTGGCCCATGTCTACTGTGTTCTAAGATAAAATTCATTCATGATGTCCACCATTAAATCAGTTTTGAAGCATTTACAATGCGTTTGGAAGTCTGAACTGGTCGTGTTTCGAACAACCACTCTTTCACTTTGTCCTATGATCTATTGTCCACAAGTATTCATCCTCACTTATAGTTTGCTAGTTCCTTTATCGTGTATTTATTAGTTCTTTAAAAACTAGCTGATTTTCCTTAGTCTCAATACTCACCAAGAAGATGGAAGACTCTGAAATGAGTTTGGTATGAAAAGCATTGAAGAAGAAAAGGGTTTAAGATTGAATGGTGGCCTACTGGATAGAGTGCGAGGGCGGGGTTGGGGGATATTATTGAATCTTGATGCTTGTTTTTCAATTCCATTGTTAATTATTATTTTGAAACGAACTTCAGGCGCCTTCTTCAGTTATTCTGAGGTCTCTCTGAACAACTGCTATAGTTTTGAATGTGAAATATCCAGCTTTGTTATAAACTGATGTGAAGCAGGAAGTTTTCCAGTTTTCTTTTCTCTGGGGTTCAGACGTGGTGAACACTGCTCCTACTGTGATTTTCAAATCTCCATGTATCCAATATATCATAATCACACTTAAAGTCGGAGTAGTGTTGTTTGCTGGGGATTCTTAGTGGTCTCATCTACTCAACTAGCTTTAAGCCTAAATACTAAACCCTAACCTAACCTTAAAACATACCAAGATTTCATGTTGAAGAAGAAAGAAAACTCACTTTTCAAGTACGTCAAAGTTCAAACTCAGGCCTTATTTAGAGACAAACAGGAAGCAGAAGCTGTTGTCACTGGGGACCAAGCCATCACTATCTTTCATTATCAAACAAAATGGCTGATTCATGTTGTTCACTTCATAAATAATAGACACCCTTCTTGAATCATTGTTTTTCTGAATCATGGCTCTTGGTCATCAAATAATGGTTTGCACTACCATCTACATTAATTTGCACATTTTCGCTTCCCATAGGTGTCACCGTCACTGCTGATATCGTTTGCCTTTGCCACTGCATCAACATATCAAATCAAGTGTCAACGACGAAATATACGCCTCAATCTCAAGTGCAAGGATCCAAACAAGTCAATAATTCTTGTCATTCATCGTTTTCTTTTGTTTCTTTCTTCTTCGGTTCTGATAGGATCATAAGAAACTCTTCAAACATACAACCAAACAAAAATAACAATATAAATAAAATAAAATAAAATGATCCGAGTCATTTAAATCAATGGATAATGTGAATTATTTATCTCACTAGGAGGCTAATTTTTTTGGCACCATTGTCGACAGTCTCGCGACTTTTTGAAAAAAATCGATAATGTATTTTCCTTTTACATAGTTGCAGGACAAGCAATTTATATGGTGCAAGCCATACTAGTGAATACGACATAGCAAGTGCATGCAAAGCAAATTCCAGCTATTCTTTGACCAAGGCTTGCAACAGGCAAAACAACGTAATGCATTACACAGATAAATGAACCAGAGGGAGCGTTCCTGACTTACTGGCAAGATCGCATAACCTCATCAGCCAACACCCATCATGCTATGAAACACTTGAATGACCTAAACATTGGCCTAAAACAGAAGAATGAAACAACAAATCTTCTTGAGATCTAAAATGGTTTCAATTAATTTGATTGGATGTCTAGGACTTTTTCTTATTATCGGAACAAAAAATATAACATAGAAATATTGTGCACTAAATACTACTGCTTATAATTTGGTAGATAAAGAATTATATAGTCCAATATTTTCATGATCAAGAAATCTGAAAGACAGACTGCAAGTGAAATAACAAATAATAATTAGACATGCATGTTTTACAAACAATAATAAAGTTAAGTTTCTCTCATTTACACATTTCTACAATATCAAAAAGCTATACTTATGATGGTTTGACATAAGCATATCTACTGATAAAAAGGCCAAAAAAATTGAGAAACGGAGGATACACTCCAAACATGATTAGCCTTTATATTAAGAATTAATAGCCCTAGCCTACCTCCTTTAAATAAGGCTTCAAGATGGTCCCAGCAGAACAGAAGCATGAGTTTCTTCCTCTTCTACGGATCTAATCTGATTTCAAGAGAAGCAATAGTACAACAACGCTGGGTGATGAGCATTTTCACGCACCTCAGCTTTCCAGAATTTCCGCTTCAAAATTACTTTACAAGCAAGTTGGGATTAACACTCAATACGTAACCGGCGTAATTCACCTTGGAATGTGGGGCTTGAAGTCAGAGTCCGCTGTGCAAGAGTCCTTATATCCTCCCGAGAGCAATCCCTTGAAATACGAACCAATTCCCATAGGGCACCCCCACTTATCATGTCCTTTGCATTCACTTCTGTATAACGGAACCCTCGGTTATTTAGTTACAAATAAGTTCTGATTATCAAAGTAATATAGTCTCCAGTAATATATATCATATCAGATCCAAGTTTACCCATATCAACTTCATAACAATTTCATATTACTATGTTAAATGTTGGTACTGTGATGCAACTCAACAGGCCCGACCTTTTGTGTTTATGGGGGCCCCTGTGCAAAAAACTAAATGGGGCCCTTTACTTTAAGAAAATTAACACAATAAAGACTTGCACTCTTGACCTCTTGTTTAGCAAATAGGAAACTTCATCAACTAAGTTAAACATACATTGCATTTAGATTCATATAGTGCTATTAACAAATTATGCTTTTTTTTTGCACGTAATGCAATAAATAAATCCTCAACCTGTGCGACTGCACACCCTAAGGAGCACCCCTGCAACTCAAGTCTATATCCATAGGGAGGAAGAGAAGGCACTTACCGTGTTGAGCCAAGTGGCATAGAGCGAGTTCAATATGGCGCCTAATTGGTGAAGCTTCGTTATTGGCATTCTGCACAATCCAGGGAAGTGCTCCATCATCAATTAAGAGACTCTTACCAGCTTTTGTTCCTGTGTTTTGATAGCAGTTACCAAATATCATATCATATACCCCTTTTAAGCATATTCAGAAATTTGGGACAAGGGATCATTTGTGAAGTCTGCCAGAAAGAAGCTCAACTAATATATAAAAGAGAATAATATTTGCAATCTGAGAAAGCAACCAATAAAATTACCTTGTGTCGAAGCTCTTGACTCGCATTTTGCAAAGTTGGCAATTCCACGTGCAACTTGAGCAAGAACATCTGGATGTCCACATCTAACCATTCCAAGTAGTGCCTTTATACCACCCTCACCTCTTAGCTTAGATTGTAATTTATCTAGACAAACCAATATAAATGATGATATTTAAATCATTTCTATACATACTATTACATTGGGAATAAGAATGATACAAAAATTAAACGGTTGGTTTTACGAGTGACTTGAATCTAGCTTTGGGACATGGCAAATAGTTTCAAGTATGTAGAAATAAGAAGGGGAGGAAAATATTGATATTCCAACATTCTAATTATTACAAGCTTTACTGTTCTTTATACTTTATATAACAGGGGGTCACTAAACTACTTTTATTACTAACCTTATATACTTTAACACTCACCCTCACGTTGATACAAACATGCCCGTATCAAGGTGGATGACAATAAGAGAACAAATAAATAGTCCCTCACAAAGATATAATCACTCCCTCACTAATAAAAAATTGAAGCACCCCCTGATAAACCTTATTCGAGTATTTCCTTTTTGCAGATGTAGAAACATTTCAAAACTTCACAGATCGCCCATGAAATTTGTGGCAGTAATATCCGACTTGCCAATTTCGTAACCAAAAGTTATGAAATTGGCGGCAACTACCGACTTGCCCGTTTTCTCACGTAAGGATAATATGAATATCTTGAATAAATACTGAGAAAATAAAAACACTCAGGTAAAAGTGAAAAGACCGTAAAAGAGAAGATCAGTCGAGGAAGAGAGAATCACTAGAAGTATAAATGATCACTCGAGAGAGGGAAAGAAAAAAAAAACCCTCAAATAATAGATAATCACTCGAGGACGAACAAATCACTCGAGGAATAGAGAAGCACTCCAGAAAAAAATCACTCAAGGAAGAGATGACCGTGGTAGAAGGAATTCAACATCTTCACCCGGTCCACAGAAGAAATCACGGCTCGCAGCAGGATATGATAGAAAAGATCATATCTAGTGATAGGAATATAGACCTCAAACCACATTAGCGATGAAAGAAGTAAAAAAATCATGGTGATTCAAAGAGAAATCACTAGAGAAAACGATAAAAATCACCAAGGCTTGTCAATTCTCTCTTAAAAAACCCTCAATTTTTGAACTACAGTTTGTGAACTAGGCAGAAAAGAAATAAGATAATCACTAGAGGAAAAGATAAATTCATTCTAGGAAATAAAATTTACTCAAGGAGTGATGAATCACTCGAGGAAAAGAAGCATCTCATGATCGTGGTGGAAGGTAGTTAACGCCTTCATCCGATCCAAAGAGAGAAATCGCATCTCGCGACAGTTACTAAAAAAAATTGTCTTTTACGAAAAACATGAAATAATCGAGTCCTTAATAGATATGGAGAGAGAGCTTAACTAGTAAATCAGGTCATACTAAGTTAATGGGGAAAACGAAAGAGGAAAAACGAAATAATGTTAGGTCGACTTCAAGCGGTATAGCCGCTATTGTGAAGCGAAATAACGTTAGGGTTTTGCTAAATAAGAAGCAAATCTAAAAAAAATCAAAAAGCAGGAAATATTGAAAAGAAAGAAAAGAGAAAAGACAACATACTTTAGTTGTCCGACAACGACAAAGGTCGTCGCAGGCGGAAGCGCAAAACCCTTAAGTCATCTACAAGGTCAAATAGGCTTTTATACCATGTAGCCCAATGATTTTATATTTTAAGGTGCAAGGCTATGTGTGTCCAATGTAGGACAATATCTCAACACTCTTCCTTACATGCGGCGTAATTTATGAGCTCAACACGTGGACGAACATTGGGTGACACGGAGTAGCACGTGGGCCATGGGGCTCGACGCGTGGAAGAAAGGCCCGCTCTGATACCATTTAAAAATAAGAAGGGGAGGAAAATATTGTATTCCAAGATTCTAATTAATACAAGCTTTACTGCTCTTTATATACTCTTTATATAACAGGGGTCACTAAACTACTTCTATTACTAACCAATGCGGGACTAAGTATATGAGTAGACACACTATATACTTCAACAAAGTAAACATTCTACGCCAATTTGGTAGTAAATCAAGATACCTCATTAATCTAATGTTGTGTGCTAATGGTATATGTACTGGAATCTACCATAACTAACTCTCTTTCTTTAATATGTTTTTCAGCCCTAATTACGAAATTCGACTGAAATAAAGACAGGAATAGTAGTTTACATGTTTAGAGAGAAGACACAAATTGTAAACAACACATATCCTCTACTACCCTTTAACATTGCCTCTTACCAATTGATTATCTAGATATAAGTTTTGTGTACAGTATATAGAAAAAGTGAAGAAGCAAATTAAAGTGAAGAGATAGACAAGTTCGGGAGATAAAATACTAAGCCCCAACGGAAATTTTCTTATATCCATATAATGAAATATTTTGTCCTTTGTTTTCTTTCTAAAATTTAGATAAGAAGCAAAACTTAGTCAGTAGAGTAGACTAAGAACTACCAGGAACACAGTAATATCTTTAATGTGGAGGAAAAGAAAGATATGTTGGTTTACCATTTCCACATAGATTAGCAATGGCACCGGCAACCATTCGCAGTGTTTGAGGGTCCTCGGCATCACCTGCTGTCATTGACAACAAACTAATACCTCCTTGGGTCATTATAAGCTCCTGATTTGTTTCTGCAATGATGGAAAAAACAAAATTAAAATGAAAGAACAAGAACAAGAAACAATCTGATAAAGGTACGATATAGCTCCATGAAAACATCAGCTTTGGAAATTTAAGCTAATCCAGCAGTACAAAGCTTTACCATTCATTGCAAGGTTGGCAATAGCACCGGATGCTACTCTGCGTATCATCTCATCTTCCGAGCTTCTAAGAAGCTTCAGCAAGGATGTCAGACCACCAGCTTCTACAATCTTTCCTTGATTTGCTTCTGTAGAAGAAATGGTATGCAAGAATAATTCTTCGTATAAGCAATTGGTATAAGCAAAACACCGCGAAATATCAAAGTGATATAATTTATTTTGTATATTGTTTAAGATTTCAAATACCGAAATGGACGAAGATCGGCTTTCATAATAGAAACTCCCAAATTCGAATCATGTGTTTCTGACAAGCCCAAGTTCACAAAATTCCCAAGTTCCTCATAAGCAAAAAGAGACAAATCACTAAACTTAAAATAAGTAGTTACCTTCAGCTGCTAAATTTGCAACTACTTTTACAGCATGAATTCGAACTTCGGGATCTTCTGATTCAAGTAATGACAAGATCTTGTGCAATCCCACTGCAAATAAGAGTTTTGCCAGTAAATACAAAGTAAATAATACTACACTTCAGTAACCACACATACAACCAAATATTGATTAAACTCACTACCTTCTCCAAAAAGTTTGGCAATTGAAGCCTTCTGTCCATTTCCGGTATCTCTAAGTTGTGAGTGCTTAACTTGAGACATGAGTGAATCTAAACCAGTAGAGATTTTTCCAGAACCACCTCTATCAAGACTTCTTCTTGTCTACAAACGGGATCAATATGTCAAGAAAGATATAATAATATAAATGCATTTATATATTAAAATATGGCATTATGACTATACGTATATACAGGCAGAGAACGATTAGGGCCTAGAAACCATAGAAAACCCTAGAGCCTAACTTTCTGTACGAGTCCTGTTGGATCAATCTAGATCCAAGACCCAACAGTATAATAACACACAAAATCGATCTTACCAGGGTCTAGGATTCATATACTTTAACAACATAAAGAGAAATAGTGCATAAAGCCATACTTGTGTTAGTTGGCTGGCTCAATGTCACAAATATACAAAACCTAGATGTCCTTAACCAGCCCATGGTTTGGTTCTACATAGCATGGTTACACCAAATATGCCCTCATCTATGTTTGGCTCCCTCTCTCCCTCCCTCTCTATCACGAACACACATACACATATGATATTATATCTCTTTTAAAGAAGCTATCTAAGACAAAAATGAGTCAAGCTTACCTCATCGGCCTCAAAACTTAATTGCAACAACTGACTTTTCAATATATTGATTTCTTCTTCAAGTTTATCTTTCTGATGTGCCTCATCCTCCAACATCTTTTGGAGGTTTAAAATTTCTGCATTTCCAGCAGCCTAGTAAAGAAAAAACACTTGCTTTAGATTTAAAAACAAAGAAGATTTGAACAATGCTGAAACAATCCTAACCGGAAATTGATAGAGACGCTATACCTCTGATCTTTTGCACTTAACTAATTGGCCTTTAAGATTGCTCATCTCCTCCACAGCAGATTTTCTCAAGTCAATTTCATTCTGAAGTGACTGTTTGAGCTCAGCAATTTCCTGAGAACCAGAGACCACCAACCCCCGTGCCCAGTTAGAAAATTTGAAAATATGAAGAAATTGAAAATCTTAGAATTACAGAGTATTTGGCTAATCTCCTTAAGAATAATAGAGTACACACTAATATAAATTGTGTTCGTCTTTCTTTCTATTTAGTAGCTCTTTCTAGTTTTTTGTGAACTAGCCTTCTTCTTTAGCTTACTGCTTCGATCGTTCCTTTTTTTCTTTTCTTGTACTACTTGGATCATTCCCTTTTCTTTTTCTTGTACTTGGACCGTTCCCTTTTCATTTTCTTGTATATCATGGTTCCTTCTATAAGTATTTTATTTTAATTTATAAAAAGAAAGAAAAATAATCCCATTCTAAGCTTCTAAACCCTATGATAGAAAAGGGTAGATGAGTCTGCAAGGACAAGGTTAAGAACACTGACGCCAAGGTTGTAACTATGAATTACGGGAATCAAAGGGCTTGTCTACTTTTATTTTATATACAGTTATGGACTAGATTTCATGCTCTTCACTTTGATGGTTTCGGCCTAAAACGATATGAGTGGATTGGGAATTAAGTATATCACTATTGGGTATTTCTTTTCTAGTGGAAGACCAATTCCTATATGAAGAAGTGCAGGGAGTTACGAAGGAAGCTTCGGGCTCATAGTGGTCATAGGTTGAGAATAGGAATTAAACTCTATGAGATCTAATTTCCCATTGTTCCTCAGTAGCTCAGTGGTAGAGCGGTCGGCTGTTAACTGAGTGGTCGCAGGTTACTGACTACATCTTCAGTAGATTGTTATTGGTTAAAGATGAGATATATGATAGAAAACTTTAGCATGAGCACTCACAACAATGAAGTAATAGGTAAGTAAGATTACTGTTGAAAAAGTGGCACATTTCAAGGAAATGGAGAAATATTTGTAGTGGGGATAATTTTTGGATTGAAAGTAACTGTTTGATATTTACATAGTTATTATGCACTCTTCTTCCACTTCTTATGTCATAATCGGACTGGGGTTCAAGGACCGTGCTGCTCTATGTGGAGCTTTCTGATGAAATAAATCTTTTACAATTTAAAATTGGATTTTGATTTTTTTTAATAAATTAAATGACCCAATTATAGTTAGCTTCACATAAATTCAAAACTTTTCAGCAGTGGACGTGATTATACTACTAAGTACTAACACTGTCTTTGGTACCACTTCTGATTTTCATTTCACTGATTGTGCCAAACAAAAACACAATAAATATACGGACTACTCGGCAACAACATGCGCCCAGAGAGGATAATAATAATGAAGGGGGTAAGCCTGTCAACTACGTACCGCATCCAAGAACTCATTTTTTGATTCAGTTCCAGTTTTACCATTGGTGTGCTTTTGTTGACTCGCCACCCACTGTTCTTCAAGCTTCTGTATTGATTCCTGATAATCCTTTTGGTATTGCAATCTCTCACTCTACATTAAACAACAGGAGTATAAACTCAGCCAACGACAAAAGTACATTGTAATTATAAAGATATCAAGCACAATAAATATGAGTATCTCCAAAGATCCAAGTGAAAAATAAAATCTTTAAATTAATTTAATTCGTCTTTGAAATAGTGGCCTACTTGTTTGCACCAAGGTTATGCTGCTATTCGAGAGTGCAATTGCCATCTTACCATTATTTTGACAATTATGAGTTAAAGTTACACATGAAGGGTGTTCGTATATTGAATTACAATATTATATTCAGGTTTTTTAGTACAATTGTTGGTGCTATTTAAGGTATGGAGGAAGGAAATCTGTCAAAAAAGTGAATTCCTGCTGGCCTAGCTGGTAATGTACCAGGATCAACTCCTGTCAATAGCATCTTCAGTTACCGATTGCATTAAAAACAGGCTAACCAACCAAAAAATATATTTGTCAAAACTGGCTTCTTATATTGTGGGGTGACATGGGTCAAACTTTTTCGGGAGATGGTGCTGAATAGGCCTTCAATAGAGGATTTGGGAACTCCTTGCAGGAATATGATAGTGCAAAGGTTTTAGAAAGAAAATTGGAGAACTTCTACGGATCTCACCCCAAGGGGTGGATTTATTTTAAGAAAATAAATACCATTTTACAATAAGCGAAGACTATGGATCGGTCTTCTTCAACATCTATGATCTTAATTTGTAATAGTCATGTACCTCCAATGAGATGAGACTAAGGTTAAATATATCGTGGTTAGCAGGACTTCATCGTTCTCCGTTACTATGTGATTAATTGCAATGTATTTTAACTCCATCTTGTCTTTTGTCTCGAGTTGTAGCCTTTCCACTTTATGTTTCTTTGAGGTAATAAATGTAAATAAAACGATAATGCAATTGTTGGTGTGAGATCTTAGGGAATATCAGAGGAGGTTTCCTTAGGAAATCTGCTGCATAGACATCATAACATGATTAGAGGTCAACGGAAATTCTTGAAATGTTTTTTTTTCTCTTCTTGTTATTTGTATTTCCTTTATCCAGTGCCTCCGGTAAGGAGATCTAAGACAAGTTGCTGTTCCTTGTATAGCATCCTTGAGTACTTACTGATTAAGTCAACTTTTATATGATAATTTAGCGTTAATTTCGCCTTTTCTATTCATTAAATATTTTGGTAACCTTTCTTGGCTGCAATAGTCGATAAAGCATACATACTGATTAAGAAATCATAATTCATATTATCGGATAACAATTCCAATTGTTCTCCCTCCAGAAGAGATCAATATTTTAATATGGAATTCTAGACCTTCCATCTACATAACTAAATCTGCAGACCTCTAGGTTAATATGAACAACTTATATTTTTTGAAAATGAAAAATCTGCATTTTATGATTTTGCACAATGAAATTTAACTGGTTCTTTAAGTTTATAAAAAAAATATAGTGATTCCAACCCCACTTTCAGCGATTTATTTCGTAAAGAAACTGACACACAATTACAAATTTATTGCTTGTAAATTAAGAAAAAAAAGTATTTTAAAAACCAACCTCCAAGGACTCTGCATAGTTTCTTTCTGTCTCAGATATACGACTATGTGCTTCGATAGTTATTCTCTCAACCTCTTCCTGGAAAGCTTTCTGCTGTCTTTCATGTTCTGCAATGAGTTTGTCAAGTTGTATATCAAGTCTTCTTGATAAACTCTTGTAATCAAATTCCTCCTTTAACTTCACCATATTCTCCACCTTCATAGCCTATAGAAAAAAAACAAAAGTTTTGACAAACATCTATTCATTCGATATTAACTAATTATGTATACTAATTTTCTAAAGTATATCTGTAATTAATAAATAATTGGTATATTATATACAGTTGTCAAATCACCGGATCATCCACGGTCCATGATTCCCATGCACTTCTCATTCTATCCATTTATTCTTCTCTCCATACCATGATTCAACAACTCGGACTCGGTACTTTGTACCTCGATCACCCACAGCTGATCCCGAGTTGGATCGGGCGATCTGGCCCTGAGTTGGACACAACCCAATTCGAGACAATCTGAGTTGACTCGCAAAAACTCGGAGTAATTCCGAGTTCGAAAGATCCAAGACGACCCCTAGTTTTTTTCCAAAAATCTCCCCGAATCGGATCGGACCCCGCCGATTCTACTTATTCTCAAACTACTAAGCATAACCTATTATTGACAGACAGATTTAAGAGTTTACGCTATGAAGAATGTTCTAGAGAGGATAGGCGATATACTGGAGTGTTTTAGAAATTTTAAGCCTATCAACACTATTTGCATTGATTAAGTCCAACTACTAAATGAGTTATGAGCAATACTAAATAAATAGAATATAAAGCAAATACAACACAGGACCTACCCGTTGTCCAAACATAATGGTACTTGTAGTCTCTCCTCGATGGCGTGGAGATGGGCCTATAGTTACAATCAATGAGGTTCTTGCTGTACCTGCCAAATTTCAATAGATATTAACTAAGAATAAGATTTAAGAAATAAGTAAAGACTATGACAAGTACACATTAGAAGGGAACATAAAAAATGAGCAGAAAATATGGGCTACAAATTGGAAACAAAAATGACCAAAATATAAATATTAATGTGAACAAACACACTAGAACAGAGTTAAACGAGATAGAATAGATCTCTACATAAAATTGAAAGAAGAAAAGCACGTATACAAATCATGCGGAGAATTATAGTTTATAAGTAAACATCTTCATCAAATATCAAATTCAAAAGAAGAATGACCGCCAACATATTTAAGGATTATTATCTACTCTTTAAAAGCTTTTTTTTTCTTCAAATTTGGTCTACACAAGGAGCGACTCCCAGGCTTAGTTTGGTTCACAGGAAAAAACAGTTTAGAATACCAAAAAACCCATGGAAAATAGCTATCTGGGTGTGTGCAAGAAGACTAGGGGGAGTCTGAAATTGTTTTTCTCCAAAACCGCTTAAACCAAAGTCTCTCTCTCTCTCACAAGATTGTGACATGGTAAAATTTTGTATATATTGTTACTGATACCAACATTTATGTTTGCTTATGCATTTGCTATTTATACCAAAATTTTGTGCCATGGTAAAAAATGCACCCTAACTGTTGACCCTAAAACAACCAAAATGACTTCGCATGCACATGTTTTTACAAAATTTAAATAGGAAACTATGGAAATATGCCTTAAGTGTGATTATTGTATCTGGTTGTGGTTTGAGAAACCTATTACAAAAAAAAAAAGGAAAGGATAAATTGATTGCAACAGTGTCAAAGTCACAGTAAACTAATAGCATGACTGTACATAACGAATGTCTCACCTCCAAATGAATCTTGAAGCAGTCTGGTTAGTTTTGAATCACGAACTGGCACATGAGAACTATTTTCCGCAAGTGCATTTATACACTTCCCTAAGGAACTCAATGAAAGATTGATAGACTTGGCTTCTTGTAGTGTATGTCCCTCACTTCCTGCAGACAAAAAGGCAATCGAAAAAATTTCAACACAAATTAGGCCCTGGAAGTTGGTTAGCTTAAATATGTTAGCATAGAATAAAAATGATATCTTCGATATGATAGCATTTACTTTCCCAAATAGGTAAGATACCTTAGGCACAACTTGCATTAACTTCCTAGACATGTTATTTTTCCAAGGCTCCCTTCTAATTAGTTGCTTCCACCCAATTAGTTCTATGAAATTTGACATCATAGCTGTATAATTTCCATGGAGAGATTTTTTTTTTACTACTACAGTGATTTTCACCAACTGCTTTTCAGCAACCGCTACAATGATTTCAGCAAGGTAAAATTTGTGGGATTTTTTTTCTTTCTTTTCCATCACGATGGAAACGGAGAAATACAAACGCAAACTTGATGAGTGGCTGGTCATACACGGGATGACATACCCCGAGTACGAAGAGTTAAAACGTTTCTTGAACAAGTACAATCACTTTTTGGGAAAACCCATAGATGAGGAAAAAGATGAACGCGACTATACGAACTATGCAATACTTTAGGAAAAAGACGATAGGCTTGCAATCTCAGTTGATCACCGTCAACAAGAGATGAAAGATGAAGATGCAGAAGAAGAGATGAGGAATTGGGGGAGAAATTGCCGGCACCGGCAGGAAGGGCCGAGAAGACTCAAATCCTAGTCGTCACGATCCAGACCAAACATATCGATCCATACCCAGGTTTATAGCCCTCGTAAGAGGCAGATTTATAGGGATAGTCAATGTGCTCGCATATGCGACAACTGCGTTTAATGCGACATGGAATCGCATCGCATCTCCATCGCAACCACTTAAATGCGACCAGACGCAAATGCATTGCATATTATCGCACTTTCTAATGCAACACAAATGGAAGAAACCAACTCAAACACGATAAAAAACACAAAGAAAACATTATGCAAGTATATGCTAATACTACATGAAAAGTACAATATACAAAAAACAACTGCTAAATCTATAACACGATATTAATATATGATACAATAACAAAAAGTACAAGCTTCCTAATAAGATTAAGATATGAGATATGAGAAACGGGAAACGAGATACTCAATTACCATATTCAAATTAAAACCAAAAATATGAAACACTTACATTCGAAGAACTCCCCTAAAACCATATCTTGCAATTTGATACTTAGTATATTTGAATTTTCGAGTTATACTTGGCAACAACGATTAGATCTCCAAGTTATATTTGTTAGTTGTTACTTGGTATATGTAAATATTACAGTTATTCATTTCCTTTTTGGATTACCTAAGTTTGTTAGTTATGTTATGTTATATTATATTTTATATGTTTTCTTAATGAAGAGATTGCACATATAGATTATATGCACATATAGCATTGCAGTATTCACGTTATTCGCAATAACATTTTTTTTAATAGCACACCATCGTCCATAAAATGAGAGCCTCTTTAGATTTTAGAATTAGGTTGGTTTGAATAGAAAGTTCTTTAGTAGGAGCAATGTAAAGTTTGTAGGGGGGGGGGGGAGAGAGTTATTTATTTTCACAAAAAAATATTCATGAAAGGACTTATAAGAAGTTGCTAGAAAACAAAAGGGGAAAAGGAGTATAAACATAGTTGTATGTCAACAACCAAAAATGATACCCAAAATCTACCCTAAGAGAATGAGGGAATTGTAGCATACTCGTGACACGTACTGACACTATACAACATGTGACATTATACAACATGTGACTCTCCTTGACAGCTTTTTCCAAGAGTTGGAAGGTTACCTTCTTTCTTAAAAGATACATTGAGAAAGTTGAAAGTGGGGTTAAAATATGAAAAAATGGCGTACGTCTAAACCGCGACAGAGATCAAGGAGAAGAGTGGCAATTGAGACCAGACGCACCCTACTATATCTCAAAAATAAGATGAAGGGGAAAATCATTGAGCCATTCAAACTTTTTGAGTTCGATTCAATCAGGAAAAAAAATGAATTAGTCGAAAACTCTAGACTCTCGCAGGTGATATTCTAACACCACTTGCAAACATCCATGAATACAACAAAACTGCATCTACTTTCATTTTAAATTACAATATTTAGTGGAGTATTTATGTACAAACCAAGGGACACACAACACCTATGATGTCAGGGCGCCGCCAAGGCGCTCCGGGGCGGCGTCGGGGTGCCCAATCTAAAGCCACCCGCCCCGTCACAGCCTTTTATCGTCCTAGGGCACTTGAAAATCCAGGGCGCTACTTAGGCGGTGCGCCTCTCTCAAGGCGCTAAATGATGTGGCATTTTTTTGTTTTTTTTTTTCTTATTCCAGTTTTTGCCAAATGATTTGATTTTTTAGTAAAAAATATATATATTACAAAAACACATAATTGCCAAATCATTTAGCATTTCCAAATTTTTTTTTTTGACAAATCCTTATTATTAACTCTTCATCTCCTGCAATAAACCTTTTTAGGGTTCTTCAACGAAGATCAAAAAGAGAGATCACGAAAAACAAGATCTGAATGGAATTGAGCTTCTAACGATCACAACTCTAAGGTATTTGATCTTATCTGCAGTTTTTGTAAGGGTTTCCATCGATATTCTATTTTAGATTTTTAATTTGGGAATCCATGATTGTATGAACTTAGACCAAGTAAGGTTTCTATGCCCAGTTGGGGTTTTGATCACCAGGTTTTTATGCCTTCTCTTCAAACAGACTATATCATCATAGTTAGAATCAATATTTCATTCATTTTAGCATGCTTGGTCGAATGTGTATATTTGGCTTTATGGGTTTTGTATTCGTATTGCTCGCCATTCGCCTAGCGCGTTCTGCCCTGTCTAGAGCCATGCCCGCCCCGACAGTGACCATGCTCACCGCCTAGCGCCCCGCCCCTGACAGCATAGTGTTGCACCTCATTCTTATTTCTCCACATACTGCCCCTTTCTAAGCATCTCTATATGTCCCGCATATAAAATTAGCAAAGGCTTTGGAGATAGGATTCCTACTCCTTTCTGCTTTACAAAGGAAGTCAAGGCAGCTGTGATCAAGGATAAGCTAGGCATATTGCGGTAGCCTACTCGCAGCCTTCGACCTCCTTACTCGAAGTCCACTTCATATCCTACTCGAACATATCGAAGACTATTTCAACTCAGAATCAAGCCTCTCAAGAAACTCTTGTAGTCGAAGCCTCGACAACAGAGAAACCTTGGAGAACGGATCAGCACATAACAACATATAAACCTTCGAGAACAGATCAGCACATAATAGCAGATACCCTTCGACTGAACGTTCGAATAGCAGAAGTGTGATGAGACTAGCAGTTAGCTCAAACGGATTGGACGGCGCATTAATTGGTCTCTCAGCTACAGTGACAGGGATGTCCGTAATAAATGCCGCCGCCGGAAAACCCGGACAGTAATCATGTAGCCTGGCCCACTCTTGGTAACTCAGCCTCTTATGTCTCTATAAATAAGAGAGAGGGGAAACCAAGAGGGGGTTAGAAAAATCCTCTCAAAACCCTATGCTTTTTACCTTCGACCGCTTACAAACTGTATTCGATCTTTATTATTACTTATCAATATAAAATCCTCATCAGAGGTCGGAGAGTCACATTCGGGCCTCTACGCAAGTATTTGTCTCTAATTAGTCTCTTTTTAGGCGATATACTTGTACATCTTTGATGAGAGATTGACCTCCGTGTTGTGAGAGCCATCTTCGCTTCTCAACGAAGATCAGGCCCCTACACATATGTCCTCCTAAAGTCGGACACAATTTAGGGGCCGCCCTCTCATAAATAATAAATCTTTACTCTTGATTAAGAAAACAAAACAAGTGTTTATCAACAGATTTCCTTATGGAAAGGAGTGATAGATGATTAAGAAAAAAACTACATTATAAGTACATGAACATCTGTCACAAGTCGATTGGGATATCATATAATGTTTATGACGCAGGAAAAGCAAAGTCTTTGGACAGTCCCTGTTTAGGTGCTTGATATGATTCCCTCGTTGTTTTTAGTTATTGATTTACTATAGTAGTTCGGATTACAAGAGACCATTAAGAAGTTTCCAAGTATGATTAGGTTCCTTTGTTTTATTCGAGAAGAGAAAATTGTAGTGAGAAGGCAGTTGAGTGGTAAATAAAATTTGATGTTGATGTAGAAAGGTTTTATCTTCGCATGTTTTTTAATGGGAGGAGAGTCTCCTCCGCATGTCTATGTGATCGGAGAATAGGGGCTGGTACAAAAATATCAATGAAGTGCTTCAATTTCAAATCCGAGTCCGCATAACGAAAGTGGATCAGTTTGATATACTTCGAAATGACCAAAATAACAATAAACAAGTGACAAAATAGAACGATTCACAGGGTGAAAATATGCATCAATAAGCATTCAGATTGTTAAACAAGCAACTACACCTAAATATTGAAATAACCAGCTAAAATGAAAAGTAAACTGCAAACACCTGACTTGTCAATGCGCTCTGAACCGGCAAGATCAACCACAACTAGCTTTCCTTTCCGGACAAGGGGCGGTCTAAGACTTTTGACCAAGTGAGACGCATTGCCATTATCATTAGAATGAACAGGTTCACTACCCATCACCGTCCTCTTAATGTGTACCTGTATTAAGTGAGCAAAGTTAATCTCTTTCCCACATAAATAATTTATAAAACATTTAGTGCCAGAAACAACACCCTACAACTTCTAATCCTTCGTAATCTAACAAAATAAGGTAATTCACCATAAGAATAGCATGACTTCGAGAAGATTCAGTGTTCAACTTTGTATTTGCAGCAAATCGGTGATTTTCCCCTATTCTTAGTAGCTCCACAAAACTCTGCTGGTCCCTGATATCTACTAATGTTGCCCCCGGTACAGAAACATCTCCATTTTTTGGATCTTCAACAATAGAAATATTATCATTCGCAGGATCAAGTAGGTCTTGGATGGTTTCCATATAAAGCTGCCCATTATAATAAAGAGAAGGAAACACAAAAGAAAAAAATAAATGAGATTTTAGAAGCCCAAAATTGATTAGGAGGAAAAAAATAAAATAAAATCTTTTGAGGCAGACCCAAAGCGTTGGTAAAGGAGCTTCAAACACACAAAATGATCTATTGAGTTAAGGCGTAACAACCTGCAAGTAAGAAACTGAAACAGAATCGGTCTCCGGTGAAATATGTTCTAGAATATCCTCCATTGATCGGACCATAATACCACGAGCAGCGGTATCTTCCTCTCCAAGTCGTCCAAGAGTGAAAGTCTTTCCAGTGCCAGTCTGTCCATAGGCCATAACTGTCCCATTGTAACCGCTCAGAACGCTCTATAGAAGAAAGAGGTGCATTAGATATACCAATGAGTAGTTAATACTTAAGACCCTGGTTTGCAATTTCTACAGCAGCATACGGTATAAAAATGATAAAGCTAAAATTAAGTATATAAATTTGATGTAGAGTGGGACACCCAAACCAATGAGAATTGACCTATGACCCATTACAAATGATCAGTGGTTACATATAGCAAATCATTCGACGATAATGCTCATTTTCATGAGTAGATTATCCTCACAAAATATCAAGTATACAAATACTTTTAAACCCTAAATTGTGCAATTCAAGTTAACAGTGGAAATTGATCTATTTCAACGCTAATTTGAATTACACCTTTAACGAGGATAGAAGTATTGAAAGTTATGAAATTTCGAAATGATCTAATCATTGTGGCAAAATTATCACTGAATTGATTTTTTATAAGTAGCAACTAACACTGCATACTAGGCTGTAAATCGACGTATACGTCAACTCCCAAAGGTTTGGGTATCCCACTCCATACATGTAGGGAAATGTAGCATTTTATTTATTTTAAATCTAGTTTTTGAATAGTACACTACTAATTAATGTTGAAACTGTACAATGCGGCTACATGATAGTATATCCAGGTAATACAGAGGTCCTTCACAAAAGTTGCATGGTTTATATATTCTCAGATAAAAATGAAAATTATAAATGAGATTACTAACTAGGGTTAAAATTCGACTAGGACCATAAAATTGGAAGGGGGTGTCTGATGAGTTCAGAATCATCTAAACTGGTATATTATATATACAACACCGAGCAAACAAGTAATTACAATAAATAAATAATGAAATGGGAGAAAGGAGTTCCTGCAACAAGATTGAATGAAAAATCCTGTCTTTCGATGCAGTGACAGATCTAGGAATTTGGTCCAGGGAGGGTAACGTAATGGGGATTCGTGGGCTATCCGCTGGATTTATTTTCGGGTACTATAGGAGACATGATTTTTAAGAGTTGATATAAGGCTACATAACTTGCATTAAGTCCCTTAAATGGAGTTGGCAAAGTGCCAAAGTCACAAAACTGCACACAAAATTGAAAGATGGGTGGACAAACCTGTGGTATTCGTTTGTAATTAAAGAATTGGGGATGGAAAAATTCTTTTTATAGAAGGGATATGAGAAAATCTATTAAAACTAAATTGAAGTATTGTTGCCTCAAGATTTCAGGGTGGACAACTGGCCACCTTCAGTTCTACATGGGTCCACCCCTGGTTCGATGCAAGGGAATTTTATTACACGGTCGGGCAAATAAGGCATGACTTTTCTAGCAAATTTTACTGATTTCGAGTTTTTTTTAATTCCGGTCTTTTACTTCCATCCATGTTCATATCAATCCTTCACCGCCACCCCCCCCCCCCCCCCCCCCCCCCCCCATGTAGAAATCCTACTTACTAGACGATACTTCTAATAGGGTTGAACTCCCACCTGGTTCCTTTGAAAATATGACTGTTATTATCACGCTTTTCACAAATAATAAACATAATACCAGCACCGAAACTGTATTGTACGTATGTCAGCATGACTTTACTAAAGGATGTGCCTTTCAAAAGACGGAATACCAACAGTATTGACACAGTTATATACCAGACTTGATAGGTTCTGAGCTACATCGGTTAAAAACTGAACGTGCAAGCCAAAACAATCACTATATTTCCAAGGAACTATATGTTACCAAATGACAACAAAGATGTTTAAGAAATGACGCAAGTGTCTCATACAAACCTCCACAACAGGCTTCGCCACAACTTCATACACACGCTTTTGTGAGGCAAACTCTGTAAGAACTTCATCAAATTCATATGTGTCCGAGTCCCAATTATTTTTGCGAAGCTTCAACCTTTTAAGCTATGGTGGACAAATGAAATCATAAGTTGCTATGGCCAATTGCAACTATCATAAGTAGTTCTTACAATTAACTTCAGCATGTATAAACAGCGACAACAGTTAGAGGATACTAACCTCTGGTTGCAGTTCCACACAATCAGCAAAGTCTGCATCAGCCATTGATTCCTCCGCATTACGTGGCCGCAATCTCACAGCCACTCTTACTCTTCCAAGAACTGACCAAACATCAAGAAGATTAAAATAAGACCTCAAATTTTTTTTTTTATTACGGTCTCAAAAAATCCACAAATAGAAACCAATTGCCATCTAGTGAACAACAAAGACTATCATAGTTTTCAAAGAATATAAAATACAAGCTAGAATCACTGAGAAATTTAGCCAGTATGACAACTAGGTTAAGCCTAAAACCTACAAAAAAAAACTCCAACACATTTTATATTCTATTATCTCATAAGCCCAAATGTAGGACAAAGCTATGTTCTGACATAGATTCTTTTAGCTGCAGAACACGCTATCAAAAAATCTGTACGATTTTCCCAAATCCAAAACGACAAACTTCGTATTTAAAACATTTTCTTCAGCATGTATTTGTAAAAGTATTTGTTTTTATCTTGTACATGTATTCATAAAAGTATTTGGAAAACAAAGTCTATAAAAGCGAGAGGTTAGGGTCTTGTATTTGTTTGTCGTTCCTCCTACAAAAAGACTTATTGCGATGAGAAAAAAAACTTAATAAAATTCAAAACTGATTGAAGCGTAATTGTAGGACCATCGAAGGCCAACAAAATGCCTTAGATAGCACAAGCAAAGTGAAACTCAGTCCCAAGTTCCTATCAATAGGGTTGACGAGAATTATTCTGGGAAAACAAAATGCCTTAGATAGCACAAGCAAAGCGAAACTCAGTTCCAAGTTCCTATCAATAGGGTCGACGAGAATTTTTCTGGGAAATTTCATAAGCATTGCTTGTTTCCATGATAAACCAGTTGCAAAGGGTTGTGGATCTGAGCACAATACGGCCTATATTAGGTATAACCCTTGCACGCAGCATTTGCCTGGATAAGCTGATAGGTCATACTGTTTTATAAAGATAATAAAGCCATACAATATAGCAATGTGGGTTTAGGAGCAATTGATGATTTATAAGTATTCATTTAAGTATTTGCAGTGGAACTTTTGTTTAGATAGTAATGTAACAATAATACAGAAAGCCCCTTTCCATATGGTTGTAAGAGTCAAACCACATCAAGACCCAACTAAATTAGATCTTCCGGACCAGAATAAATCGCATTATAACTATGAAAAATGTAAGTGGAAATATAGTTGAATTCGAGTCAAAATAGGAATCCATGGCAAATGTCGGCTTTGTACGTGACCCTTTTGAGTTGTACAAACTTAGCGCCATAATTGAGACCTTACAATGCCATCTCAGCACCATTTTTGTGGCATGTAGAACTTAATTGATATTTTATCGTTGACGGCTGACATTATCATTCATGATCTGGCTCATTGTTTCTTGCCTGTTTGCTCAGAAAACTACCGAAGGGTGTCGACGTGTCCTCTGCGGCATGCGAGTAGTTTGGCACGATCTTAAAGACCTCTAGTAAACAGAATGCACCTGAAGCAGAGGACAATCATGACAACACCTCGTGTCTGAAGATACGGGACAAAGATTAATTACGCACCATCCACTTTTGGCTTCTGCGTAAGTTCATATTCTATTTCTGCTACAAACCCCCTACCCTCCTCTTGTGCCACTGTAAAATCCATCGTCTTCTTGCTAACATGAATCTTCGTAGCCACCTCACCAATGTCAAACTGTGATAGTATTAGCCATGCCAAGAAAAAATCAACTCAATATACTTGGTTGAGGGGAGTACTTCTAGAGTTAAAGTGCTATCAAATACAGAGCACCTGAAATGAAGAACAACATACAGTTGAGCCGTGATCACCAAAGCCAAGATTCAAAACCATTTTATGTCAGGAAATACACGATATCTGATAATTCCAAGTATCCGAAGTCACATTCTTTCCCATTTAGATAGGTAGATGAAATCACTGATTGGCTTTTATCCATTGCGTGATAACCTTCTTATCTACTCCAACACTAAAGCAACCAACTAGCAATTGTGGTACTGATAATTATTCATAATAGACCAACTTTATCGCACAGAAATTCTCTCAAATTGTTCTCGACTTGCTATCATTTAGATTTTTCGCTTGAAACTTAACAGATAGGTCAGGGCCTTTTAAGGGAGTAATGCAGATGGCCTAAAGACACCAAAGTGATTATGCAGGTGAACGGGAAGTGGACCTGTCCGCAAAGAGTTACGAAGGGCCTTTTAGGACTATGTTTAGTGGGAATCCTTCTTGGAGCAGGAGAGCTTTGTTTACCTTGCTATTTTATCTTTGTGTATTTTCTTTCTTTACATATATTTGTATCTCCTTTTATTATAGGTTGTCATATCATAACCAATAATTTTAGAGAAGGTTCATATCATACAAAAAAAAAACAACCAGAGGCAGACCAAATACATATGCTCCACTGTAAGGATCAAGGATCACTCTGGCACTTGACCCACAATTTTTATCACTTTAGATATCTTTCAAGATTAATATGAGTGAGAAACTAGAATAAATCCCCTGGTTTTCTGTCATATCGCAACAATGCTACAATGTTAACCCTGATAAGAATGATGATAATGAACAGATTGTGCATCCTCCACGATACCATAGACAAATGATCGAATATTCAAATAAAAAAAAAGTGATTTTCCAAACACTGAAAGCATAACCAAAAATGCATTCCAAGTAAAGCACAAGTCAATCAAGAAGAAAGCAAAGATTCTTACACATTTATCGAGAATCCCTAATTTTACATCTATCCACACTTGAATCAACAAATACACACTAAACTAAAACACATAAACAAAGAAAAACTAAATTACGAAATAAATAAGATTAGAGAAAGACGTAATAGTAATAATAACTAACCTCCAGCATCATCCTTTGCTCCTCCTCCAGTAAGCAAACCGGGACTACTCCTTCGAAGACTCGAAACAGGTTTCGATTTACTGGTAGAAGATTTAACACTAGAATTAAACTGTAAAGGTCTCTCGATCTTCATAGATCCCCTCAGCGAACCATTTCTATAACCTCCACTCGCCATTTTACAGAGAGAGGAGAGGTTTTTGAAAGCTAAAGAGAGAAGAAAAATCTAGAGAGAGAAAACAATGTGGGCCCACTCTCTATTAGTTTTCGGAGACGAGAGACTAGAGACTAGAGAAGCTGGATCGTGGGAGCATCTCGGTGCTAATTTCTAAACCAAGTGCCGGTTTTTTTGTTATCCTTTAAGTTTGTTGGGATCAAAAGTTTAACTTTTAAACAGATTATTAAGACCCGAATTTGGATTATTGTTGTTTATCCTCTTCCACTACATTCAACCGTCTCTTGATTAGAGTATGCACTAAGTTTAGGTAGCAAATGTTACTTTGGAAGAGCGTGATGGGGTAGACTTATATGAAGGACAAGGCAAGGAATAAAATTCATGTAATACCGATGCTTTGAAATCAATTGTATTGTATCATATGCTTGCAAAACATCATAAGTGAGACTAATGCCCCTACAAAATATTATACTGAAAGTGCCCAAATATGGATTTTGCCCTAACAAATATACATTATTTGAAATTAAACATACTTAACCACTTTATAACATCCTCACTCTTTTAAAATATAAAGTGGGATCCGTAAGTTGCCAGAAACATCTGAACTTCGAACCTGCTTATCCCCATCTAATCAAACTTTCATGTACATGGCATATTTGTAGGAAATCTCGAGGTACACAAATGGGAGTTTATCGTGTTGCTTTGAAGCTTAGAAACCAACATTAGCATTGGATTTTATTTACGAAAACCTAGCATAAGTGTGTGCCCAACATACCTTTATGTAACAAAATATGCAACAAAATATTCTTTGGGAGGGATGATGTTTACCCTAGTTTGTCTTTGGAGTGAATGAGCAACATTTAAATAGCTAGATTACATGTTTGCCCTATAATCGAAACCTAACCATGAGGGTTAGCTTCTTTTTTGTTCTTTGAGCAAAGCCCTACATTGCTAAAGAATTGAGAATATGAAGAGGTATATACCCTCTCACTTAATCATTGATTGTAGACATGAGTTAGTGGGAAGCCAACACACTTGCATACACCCACGGAGCAACCGTGCAGCGATAAACTGTTTGTTGGGCAGTGCGCAGAAACGTATTAAAGAAAGCGACATTGTCCGCGACTCGATTCTACTCATGTTCCAGTTCTGTTCATTGTTCCGTTGCTGCTGCAACCTCTCTCTTCGATCCGGTTACAATATCTATTTTCGTCTTCTTACGTATTGCTGGAAACCAAGTTTATTTTTTCAACATGTCGATGATGCATGAATCTTGATTAGACAAATACGACATTACAATCCCTAACGTTTTTTTTTTATTTTATTTCATGGGATGATCGGTCACCCTCAAACATAATCGGCCCCATCATTATCAATTCATTATCATCTATCACGAAAAAAGCATTTTCACCTTGCAACCTCAACATAAATGATGGCTCAAAAGGCTTGGTTTGTTGCTCCATCTTAATCTCACCTATGACCTACCTATAATAAGGGTTATGATCAAAATGCAAGACACAAAATAAAAAACATAAATGCCATCCCCGAGATCTCGGAATCTGTCGATATATGAACATCGACTAACCATGCTTGAGATTGATATTTTCCCACATTTAAGGTTGTCTATCAATCTCAAGGTGTTCAAACACCATGGACAACAAGGTCCCATATACTGCATAATATCCAATGTGTTCCTACAGGAAAACAATGCTAGCCTTCATATTCAAACATCCGATAGTTTGAGGCATATTCGATGTTTGGAAAGTTCTTCACTTGCGAATGATCAAAATACAAACTATTATACTCAGAGCCAGAGCCAGAGGGTCATTGTGCTACACAACGAATTACAGATGCATGTTTTGAAACACAATGCCTTCTACTAAGCCTGCATGTTTTGTGGGGACCGGGGTCATAATCCTAGAGATACGCAGAATGCTCGATTAGAGGGTGACTTGCAAACATTTCTGAGAGGGATTAAATCACTGACTAATGTATTATTGTGTATACATTGAATCAGTACAGTAAGGACCATATATTCTGAGAAAACAAGAGAAGGCTTTTGTGGAGAGCTAGCTTTCTCCTTTGAACTTTGCATTTAGGAAGGACACTATCTTCGTTTATGTAAAAAGTGTATCAAAGTAAATGGTTCATAAATGGTCCACAAGAATAACATATCACATTGCAACTTATAAATAGGGTATCCCTACTAAGAAACCAAATGAAGTGAAGACCGAGCGCTTGATGCACCATAAAACTTTCTAACAAGACCCCATTTCTCAACCTTTTTATACCACTGTATATGGCATTGGCATGCTATATACGCCAATGCCATATACATAATCGACAGTGAACCATTTGTTACACGTATTCAGAAATAAACGAAAATGAACAAAAAAGAAATGGAAAACTAAAGATCGAGGCTTGCTATCACTGCAATTTTCTTAAGACAGATTTCACCCTGCGTATGGTGTTTCACAGTTAATGGTGCCTACCTCCCAAGATACAGCGATCAAATCGTATAGACTTGAAGCACTCAAGTCAATACGTCTGTCGAACTATCTGTGATATTACTCTCAAGAAGGAAGCAATGAAAAATCAAAGAGATTCGGGTATTTTTCTGTGTCCTCAAACAATGCAGAAAATGGTTGTTTATAGAGGAGAAGGTGATTTATCGAAGCACCTGTTGGCAGGGTTGTGCCCCAAGAAACACCTTTGTGAAGAGTTGTAACTCTTGGAGAGAATAACCAACGATCCTGAATAAACACCCCAAAAAATGTTATATACGCCAATGCCATATACATAATCGACAGTGAACCATTTGTTACACATGTATTCAGAAATAAGCGAAAAATGAACGAAAAAGAAATGAAAAACTGAAGATCGAGGCTTGCAGTCACTACAATTTCCCTAAGACAGATTTCACCCTGCGTATGGTGCTTCACAGTTAATGGCGCCTACCTCCCAAGATACAACGATCAAATCGTATAAACTTGAAGCACTCAAGTCAATACGCCTGTCAAACTATCTATGATATTACTCTCAAGAAGGAAGCAATAAATAATCAAAGAGATTCAGGTATTTTTCTGTATCCTCATACAATACAGAAAATGGTTGTTTATAGAGGAGAAGGTGACTTATCGAAGCACCTGTTGGCAGGGTTGTGCCCCAAGAAACACCTCTATGAAGAGATGTAACTCTTGGAGAGAATAACCAACTCTTAAATAAACACCCCCCCCCCCCCCCCCCCCCAAAAAAAAATGACTAGGTGGGTCGTGCAAACAATCCCATGGGCGTCCCCATATAGCAAGCCTTCACACACTCGCCTCACACACGCGTGAGGGCACCACCTACTTACATATGCTATACATGATAATAGTGTGCAACCCAGTGAAAATTCTCTTTTCACTTATCCAATGAGAGACTAAAAATAAACACAAGTTTTGACATTCAAAACAAAGAAAACACATGGGGTTTTTCCAACACCATTTAGTCGAGATTATGGGTCAATCTAATCTAGAGGAGAAATCATTTAAAGTCTTTGAAGTTATAGATAAATTATGGATGAAGTCCAATTAAGATTAACTGTAAATGAGAATGTCTATACTTAACCTACAAATTATCTATAGAGAAAATATTTCCTTGGCGAGATTTCGTATTGGTCTAACCAAAACCAATTGTTCCAATTTTATTTTCTTTGTTTAGCTCAAAGTCTAAATATTTTTCTCTCGTCATGTACGTTCTTTCTTTCTCACATCATTCTTTGTTTGCTCGAGGGACCGTCTTGTCTTAGCCTACCCTGGCAGAAGAGAGGATTATACATGGGTTCAGTATTTATGTATTTTTCCCCATGACCAACATCAACTATTGACTATCGACAACCCTAATCCATCAATCAATGTTTGTTTGTTCTCCTAGGATCATCAAAATTGAAATTGACATTGAGTAATGCATAACAAGCAAGACTTTTGTCGAGCATCTAGTGTTAACACGAGCTTTTAATCAATATTGGTTGTGGTTTGAAAACTAAATTACATGTGATGGATTCAACAAATTTGGCAATGGTTAATAAATTATGCCATTTGCTAAATCTTTTGCAACTAAAAGATTATGTCTTTTTATAAATAATTTTTGGGTGAATTTGAGAAATACCTTGATGTTTTATCATATATTAGCGAATGACCCTGACATTTCCATTTCCTTTAAAAATCATAATAAACAATTAAAATTAATCCGAACCCGGAGTCGTTCGAACGACATTTTAATTTATGCCTAAAAAAAGAGGTAGCTAGATTGGTCTTCTGGGAGCCTATGTCGTTTGAACGACTTATCAATTTAAGCATGCAAAACGAGGCAGCTAGAATTGGTTGTCTAAATCCAATTTTACCCTTTATTTCTCTTTTTTTTCTCTCTCTCTCACTAAAAAAAATGATAACTCTCTATCTTTATCTTCTTCCTTTTCTCTCTCTCTATTTTGTATGTGTTGATGATGGGTAAAAACCATCAAAAGGAAGATGGTGGCACGAAGATGGGCGCACTGAAGAGGAAAGGGAAAGCATTAAAGAGGTAAGTTTTTTCCCCTCTCTCGGAGTATATAGAATATGTGTGCTTGAATTAATTTTGTTTTGCTGCGATTTGAAACAAGTTAGGGCTTTCATGATTGTAAAAATTAGGGCTTGTTGTGATTGTTAAAATTAGGGCTTGTTGCGATTGTAAAAATTAATGCTTTTCAAATTATGTATTTGTATGTGAGCTACTTGTATCAATTAAGTTTTTTCAATTGAAAAGTTCTGTTGACTTGCATTAATTGGGTTATGCAAAAATTAGGGTTTAGGTTTGGGGATTTCTGGAAACTATGTGTACAATGTTCTTATTTGGTAAATTTAGGGATTTGTCTTGTCTTGTTTCTTACACTGTTTTGTTGTGGTTGCTCATATGTTGTAATAGGCAGTGGTATGATATGAGGGATATGGTTATCAATTATGAGGGAGAGGGGCGTAATGTGAGTGAAACAGAGTGGGTGAAAACATGTAGATTACAAAGGGGAAAAGGGTATTATGCTTCCTAATGTAGAGGGTCAGAAGCTTGAATTTAAAAATTTTGTATCTAAGGTATCTAGTATAATAAACATAGAGGAAGATTGTGACCATGCTCCTAAAGGGGCAGGCGTTGAGGTGTGTTGTCTGCATAAGGGAGCCCTATTTTGTATTCACAATAACAAGGAGTTGAGAGAGATGTGGGCAGAAGGTGATGAAGAGCAACTTGGAGTAACCTACTTTTATTGTAGAGTTAATATTCTTGATATCAATTTAAATACAATCCAAAAGCCATTTAAGCATCCAAAACCAGCTCCAAATTCAAAAATCTCTAAAAAAGGAAGAAAGAAGGGGTTTCCCACAAGATGAAAATGCCAAAGAAGTTAAAACCTAGTATGCTACCAGAAGAAACATTGGACGAATTTCCTCAAACATATGACAGTGATAAGGAGTTATCTAAGGATTATGATGAAGAGTATATGGAAGAGATTGGGATTAATCTTTGGATTAATAAAGAAGATGAAGTATGAGATGACATAGAAGCTGAAGTGGGAGATGAAATAGAAGCTGAAGTCGGAAATTTTCCTACTACTGAAGAACTCCAAAGAGGAGAAGAATTTGAGAGATTGGCTGAGCAGATATACAATATATATGTAGATGAAGATAAAAACTTGTTTAAGGAAACTATTGAGCCTGCATACAAAGAGTTGACAGTAGGAATACCGTGGCCAACTATTTTTGATGCAAGGAAGTATTTCAAGAATTTTGCAATAATATGGTAGCTTAATTACATCTATATCAAGAATGAAAGTATCAGATTGAGAATAAATTATTATGATCCCAAGTGTAAGTGGTTAGCTTTTGTATTAAGGCTGAATGATGGGCATACCATAAAATTGAAAGGTTATCATTTTGAACATGATTGCAAGGGGAAATTATGGAGTGGGAATAAGTTGGCTAATACACAGTGGATGGAAAATGAAGTTGAAGACTTAGTAATAGATGTCAAAACAATTTCACCTAGAGAAATCAAGAGAAGGATTCTGAAGAAAAAAAAAATAGAATTGACATTTTTTATTACACTGCTTGGAATGCAAAAAACATTTGTATGGAAAGGATAGTGGGGTCTTATGATATGGGATACAATGTTTTGCCTGAGTTGTATGCTCAAATTTTGTTGAGGAACCCTAATAGTATTTCATCTACTAGCACAGATGGTACTACAAAGCAGTGGACTGGTACATATATTACTTTTGGAGAATCCTTAGATGGTTTTGTCAATGGATGTAGACCAATTTTGGGATTAGATGGTTATTTTTTGAAGGGAAAGTATGGTGGATTGGTCTTATATGTTTGGAGCCTTGATGGGAATAGTGGTTTGTTACCAATTGAAATGTATTTTTGCAAGAGTACAAAGAGACTTGGACAACTTTCTTACAAATTTTGGAATATGAGTTGAAAGCACACTCTTGCAAATTGACATTCATTTTTGATAGGCAGAAGGGCCTTGTTGATGTTGTGGTCAATGTTTATCCCCATACCAATAGTAGATTTTGCTTTTGGCACATGTTTAAAAATATAAAGAAATATCACAAAGGAAGCCACTTGGAAATGTTAACATGGGGAGCAGCAAAAGCATGCAGACAAGTTGAAATGCAGTATTTCCTAGACAAGCTCTAAGAAGATGATCCTGCAATAAAATAATGTTTGGATAGAGAACCATACAATTCATGGTATAGATCACATTTTGATTTTACTTCAAAGTGTGAACACATCACAAATAACTTTTCTGAATCATTTAATTGGTAGATAATGAGGATTAGGGATAAACCTATTGATAAAACCATTGAGAGGTTGAACTTAATGCTAATGAAGTTGATGTATGAAAGAAAAAGCAAAGCAGCAACCCAGGATCAGAATGGACTTGTACCTAGAGCTCTAACACATATTATAGAATTGAAAAAGCATTATGGGCGCTACTACTTTGAAGGAGAAGACAAATATACTTTTGTAGCAATTGGACCTACTGGGATTAGATGGAATTCAACCTTGCTTCACATACATGTGAATGCAATGAGTGGCAACTTCAGGATTGCCTTGCATTCATGCAGCTAGTATGATTATGCCAATGAGGTTTCCTTGGGAGGGGTAAGTTTGTATTTAAGTTTTATTTATCTATTTACTTCCCCATATTATTCTAAGTTTGTTTTCTTATACTGGAACATATTATGTAGTTCATTTCATCATGTTTTATCATATGGAAGAACATATAGATGAGTTATTCTACTGTGTATGACTTATCAAATTGGGGTAAAGTAAGATACTTACATTTATTTCACTAATGTGTTTGTTTTGTACTTGTTGAGTTCACTAATGTGCTTGTTTTGTACTTGTTGAGTTTACTAATATGCTTGCTTTGAACTTGTTGAGTTCACTTATGTGCCTGTTTTGTACTTTTTTTTGCAGCTATCGAGGCAGTGTGAACTCCCACCACTTGTGAGAGGTCCTGGTAGATCGTGGAAAGTAAGAATAAGATATTCAGATGAAGCAAAAGGCTAACAGAAAAAATGTAGAAAATGTGGAATGTTTGGGCATAATAAAAAAACTTACAAAGGACCTCCCGCCCCACCAAAAACTATAAATTCTCAACCAAGTACTAGAGTTGATACTCCATATGCTCAAACAAGATTCAGAAGTGAGTTGGGATTTGACATACCTCCTAACACTGTTAGAAGTACTTGGAGACCAAGGGGAAGCAAACCTAAACCACAAGCACAACATGTACCTGGAAATACACAAGCCTCACAAGTTACTAATGAAACTATAGTTCAATGAGGAAGGGGCAGAGGGAAGACATCTAATAGAGGTAGAGGGAGGGCATCTAACATGGTCACTGAGACATCATCTAATAAACAAGCTTCTCAAGAGAATAATAGTCAACCAACTACTAGTGGTGAAGGACAAGGCAGGAGGGGAGGGAGAGGTACCAGCAGCTTCCAAAACTTAACTCCAACTCAAACTATATTTGTAGAAAGCTGGTTGACAAGCCATCTGTAAATGAATGCAAATCAACCCTCAAGCCAGCCACCTATACAAGCTTCTCAGTCAGTTCTAGTATTAACAATGAATCCCACACCCAGGTCAACATTGAGTAGGGAAAACACATATAAAAGGTCATTCAATCAAGGCAGGTCAGCTTGGAAGCTCTAAAGTGTGGTTGGATTAATGCTGAAATGATCACTACTTTCCAATTTTTGGTAAATGTGATATTTAAGGCAATGTAACCCATATTTTTGTTGTTTTTTGTTTGGTGGATATGTTTTGTAGATGACTTCCAAACCTTGTTTTGTAATGGATATTATGTTTCTATTATGGCATCTTAATTGTGTTTTAATGGATAATATTATGTTCCTATTTTGTGTTTTGTGTTTATTGTGTTGTTTAGGCCTATCTTGTTTGCATATTTTATTGGATATTTGTGCATATTTGAAGCTTTTAATGGATATTTTGTTGTTTGCAGAGATATGAGGAAAGCTAAGCCAATCTGCCTGCGTCAATTTTTAGCTTAAATTTGCTAGTTGTTCGAACGACATTGGGAGTGGTTCGAATGACATAGGTTCCCAGAATACCAATTCTAGTTGCCTCGTTTTGTAGGTTTAAATTGGTAAGTCATTCGAATGACATTTGGAGTCGTTTGAATGACATAGGCTCCTAGAAGACCAATTCTAGCTGCCTCTATTATTAGGCAAAATTTGGCAAGTTGTTCGAACGACTCTGGGTTCAGATTTTTTTAAAATTATTTATTATGATTTCTAAAAGAAAGGGTAGTTTTGTAATTTTAAAAATCCATATAGGATTGAGCAGGGTCAATTGTAGTTGACCTTGGGTCAACTACAAATTTGTGACCAAACACAATAAAATGGAAATGTTAGGTTCATTCGCTAATATATGATAAAACATCAGGGTATTTCTTAAATTCATCCATAATTTTTTTTTATCTTCGCCCCAAATTTGATCTCATTCAACTCTACCAAATCTTAATTATAAAATAAAACAAATAGAATTTTATATCTAAGGTAAGAATAACTCATCATAAAAATACATTAGCTATATTAAGATGGAAAATAGAATTGCTCGCGGACCGTATCAAGATGGAAAATGGAATTGTCATATGAAAATTAAAACAAGTATAATAGTTGCAATCTTAAGTCTTAACTATGCATATGCTTAATGAAGGTTCAGATCTAACAACTGTTACATCCTAAAAAAATGTATTGGTTTTAGAGCCTACTCAACAGAAGTTATTAGAATATTACTGGTTTTCTTGACGATATATAAGATGGCGTTAGTCGCTAGAACAAGACACATTTTGCTTCAATAAAGAGCTCATACCAAGAATTTTAGATATATTTATAAGACTTATTATGGCCCACATGAGTAGAGGTTCTTTAGTAATTATGGAATTCTAATGATGATCATCCAAGTCTTAATAGGAAACAAATCCTATTGGTTAATAAGGCTAGGATTTTCTTCAACTCTCTACTTTAATGGAAAGTAGTCCTAATTAAAATAGGAAACTAGGTCCTCTTTCTACCTATATATAAGTGTGTTAAGCCCATCAATTAAAATACTATCTTAAAGAAAATGTTAAGGAAGAGAAAACCTAATTGTCACCGCTCGCCGCCGCCGATGAACTTAAGGACATACCTCAATCAATCAAGCTATGGATCAATGTATGTGATTATGTTTTAACACTATCGTTTATCGTGATTGTTGCATTAAGTCCTAGATTCTTATTAGATCTCCAACGTTTATAAATCTTGTCATGTTTTACATGTGGTATTAGAGCTATGTTTGGACTTTTACAATTTTCCATATTAATGATTTACACAGTCTTGCAAAATTAACTTTTGCAATTCTATGTTTGTGATCCTTATATTATATGTGTCATTAATATATGTGTCGTTAAAAGATTTTTATTTAGACTCTGGATGTAAAAAGATCTTTTTTACATGAGGTTATTAATATTTTTTTTATCCATTGTGTCATAATCGTAGGTCATAGAATAGAGTACTAACTGTTTATGTATATTTGATGATATAAAGTTTGTTTGGTGTACCACGGGTCCACCATCTAAGAGTTATTATATGTATCATGACCTTGGTTTAGACTATTCATCACGACCTTGGTTTTGTCTTTATTATTCTATGCATTAAGTTCTAACTTTTTTTTTTTTTTTTGCATATAAAGTATGGTTGGGTATTGTATGTATGGTTTTATTGTTTCCAAGTTCAGGAAAAGTTATGTCATGTCTATTTTATTTCGTTTTACTTTAATTTTCTTGACAACTTAATTGATTTTTCGTGTACACATAATATGATTTGACCATATATGTAATAATATCAATTTGAGATCTTAATTAAGGCCTATTGGAAGTCGCCAAAGTGACCTAACTATTATGAAGCATGGATATCAAACCGAAAACGTAATATAATTTATTTATCCCAAAATATTATGAATTTTCCCAAAGGTAGATTGATTTTTGCGAGATTAATGAATTGAATTCAGGTAATTGATATGTATTCTAGTTTGTGTTTAGAACTAATAACCCAAAGGTAAAGGACCTTACATAATTTAGTGTACACTTTTAATTAGCCCTATTAAATTAATATTATAACTATTTGAGTGGACATTTTATATATTACAATTTAGACCCAAAGGTTAATTTGTGATGATATTATTAGTTCATCATCGGAATATAATATGGTTTTAATTTCTTATATTCTAACTTATGCTTAATTTATCTATAACTTGTAACATTAATATTTTGTGAACTCTTAATTATTTTACAGTACCGAACCCAGTTTCGCTACATTTGCGTGCTTTATCTGTTCCAATTCTTAATGGAACTAATGTTTCAGACTGGAGTAAACAAATTCAGTTTACCTAGGTGTTTTGGATCTTGATTTAGTACTCTTGGCTGGAAAACCCGCTAATTTTTCTACTGAGAGTAGTGGATATGAGAAGATTTTCCATAAAGCTTAGGAAATGTCAAACAGCTTAAGTCTTATGTTTATGCAGATGACCATAACGACTAATATCAAATCTTCACTTCCTAAGTCAGAAAACGTGAAAGAATTTTTAACATCTGTGGAAGAACGTTTCAAAACAGCTGATAAGTCATTAACTGGGACTTTAATGGCTAAACTTACTACAATGAAAGATGATGGTGCACGAGGCATGCATGAGCATGTCTTAGAAATGACAAATCTAGCTGCTAAACTTAAAATGCTGGGGATATAAGTAAATGATTCTTTTATTGTTTAATTTATTTTGAATTCTTTGCCTTCTCAGTTTGGTCCATTCTAAATTCATTATAATACTATTGAGGATAAGTGGAATGTGAATGAATTGGCCAACATGATTGTTCAAGAGGAGGCAAGGCTTAGGCAACAAGGAAATTATTTAGTTCATCTTACAACACAAGAAGCTATAAAGAATTGGAGGAAGCCTGATAAGAAGTGAGGATCACTCAAGGTCAGGGGTGTAGGAACCAAGTTTTGTATGTGGGGAAACTGACTCTTACACTAAGGGGTTAATCATCGGCTAGGGGATTGCAAGTATATAATCAATAATAATACGAGATACTACTGAGATAATATACTTGCGTGGAGGCCTAAAATGGGTTACTCCACGACCTCTAGTGAGGATTTTAAGGAGAAATGATATATATCGAGTTAGTCAAAGGATCGCGGAGTAGATTATTATATGGTATTCGAAGGTAAACTTGTAAAGCTTTGCGGAAGAGTTTTTTTAACCCCCTCATAGTGCATCCTCCCTCCTATTTATAGGATATAGAAAGGGCTGAGTCACCATGAGAGATCAAGTTATATGTATATCCTTTGGGGACAATTGACTTGTACCCAGAGTCGGTTCTGACACTGTAGCTATTGGTTCCGACATTGTGGTTGTTGGTTCTGACACTGTAGCTGTCGAGCGGCGTGTTTCACTGTTCTGTCTAGTGAGCTGGCTGCCAGACATGTCTACCTTCGACCATGTACGTCCATGGTCAAACTATTTCTGGTACTGATACTAAGTTATGGTACTGCTCATCTGTCTTCAACTATGGTAGTTAGCTTCGATGATTCCTTCGAGTGTTCGATTAGTCTCCGAAAGCTTCATGGACTTAGTTATTATTTTATTGGGCTTCGAGTCTCTAGGTAGTCTTCGATGTAGCCTTCGAGTATTCGATCAGTGCTAAAAAGCTGTGAGTAGGCTACTACATTTGCCCCTTCTCAGCAGGGGCCTCAAAAATTAGTGTAGATGGCGTGTGCTGAGAAAATGATTGGGCATGGGAAGTTAGAGAGTTGACTGGTTGAACGTGGCCAATTCTGAGGGGAGTAATTATGAGAAGAATTGATTAAAAGGTAATTAATGACCCTTAATCCTGGTAGAAATTAGGGGTGTTAGGGGGAGTTACAGGCTATCTCTATCTTTTTCTTCTGTATAACCAAAGCCATGGAAACTACCCCAAATACGCGGTACCAGAAAAGAATGGAAGCCCGAGAGGGTCGAATAGAAGAGAAGGCGGCGGTGCTGAAGGAGAAATTCTTCGATGATCACGGTCTGGACTGGGTGATACAAGATTTAGTCGAGCTAGAACCAGAGGAGCCAACGGCAGGATGTCGTATGCACATTGGTGGAGGGTGTTGTAGTAGATGAACTTGAGCGCCAGCAATTGGTATTTCTTTTTGAAGTGGATAGCCAAGGACGAGGTCGATGCGGAAGACCGAGTTAAGGACGAGGAGGCGGGGCTCTGCATGAACTGCCCCGTGTGTAAATAGGGGAGTTTTGGTGGTAGTGGCAGTGGTGGTGGTAGGTTAGTAAATGTTTTTTGTGATGTGTTTTTTGTTGTTGCAGTTGTTGCTATTGTATTTCCCTTTCCTGTTGATGTATGCCAATATATTTATGTAATGGAAATTTACTTTTGCCAAACTGTAATAGCAAACTAGCAATGTGTAATGTAGACGATAATAGTATAGGCGTGGTATTGATGCTCAAACTTTGAATTTAAGTAATAAAACGACCAACAATGGTAAGAAACTGGAGTGATTTTTCAATACCTGATGTGTATGGTAGGCGTGGTAGCACTTGTGAAGGTCGAACACGATTAAAGATGCTAAGGAACTGGAGCAGTGTCATATAAACGAAAAATCTTGTATGAAGGTTCTAGTACTTTATGTGTATGGGCCGCAGGTTCACAAATAGGATTATGAGAGGTTTATAAATTTATGGTATTGAAGGCATACGGGCTTCGACTGCAAGTAGCCGTAAAAGCTGCATGCCAGAGGCGGTACTGTTCCTAGTGCAGAGTGCCCTGCCAGTCATCTTGATGTTTCCTCGGGTTGTAGAAATAAAGGTGGAAGTGATACATAGGTTTGATTTGACAGCTTTGGGTAGGGTGCCAGAAGGTTCGAGATGTTAATATTAAAAATTATTAGATGCGAGCGTGTGATACGTACGTATGAGTAATTGAGGGTAAAATTGTCAATACATGTCTTAGCCAAAAAATGAGAGGGAGTGGAAGAGTGGTAATGATGGTGAGTGGGGAAATCGAGGCGATTTAATTTTTGTAAGGTGGTATTTAAAGAGGTGAGGGGAGAAATTTAATATTCCTAATCATTCAAACATAGAGAAAACAGAGGAGGAGAGGAAATACGTACTCTATTGTTGTGGTAGAACTTGCTAGAGAGGAGAGAAAGATGATGCGTTGTTGCTGAATGATTTGAACCATTCGAATAGGTATCTTCTGATTTCCTTCGTAAATATGTGATTTATAATTATGCTGTGTCGTTCCTTTTGCTATATTTGTATATTGTTTGTATTGTGGGGTAGGTGTTGCTAGGGTTTTCATTGGTAATGGCCTGACCGTGGAAGGGGGTAACCCAAGTGGCTGGAGATACGACCCAGTGGAAAATTAGAGAGAGTGAGGGATTGATTGGGGTTGAAGTCGAACATTTGACTGTGGGTTGGGCGATTTGGAGAAGGTAGAACATAATGTAACATTGAAATGTAATAGTCGAGTATATCGATCTAATTACGTACCTCTTATTCTGTAGGGTATAATGCATACCCGTCAAGCTTCAAGGATGAGGCTGATAGATTAGAAGGTCAAAGTTAATGAACCGAGTGTATCTGGACGAGGTCGAGGGGGTGAGAGCAGCGACGTAGAAATGTTAGAAATTGCAACAGATGTCCCATTAGCTGTGGTAGTACCAGAAGTTAGAGCTTCGAGGAAGAGCCGTCGTAGGACTTGAGTGATCGAGGAGAGTGACGAAGAGGAGATTGAGGAAGGGGAGGGATGGGGAAACAAAGGTAGTGTCAAGCATTCGAGGGATGAGAGGGAAGAAGGGGAAGGGAAGCGGAGCGATAGTAGTGAGAGTTTAGATGGTTTGAGGAGAGCAACGGGGCCAGTCTCAGCTCAGGAAAGAGCGAAACTGGATCGATTTATGGCCAAACATGAGTTGTCGAAGGTGGGTGTTAAGTTGATGCTAGTAGGGGTTGAATTCACATTCAAGGATATTCCACGGGAGGGTTTCATGGCTTTCAGGGGCTAGATTCAACTAGGGATGCAACTGCCCATTTGAAAGTTGGTAAAGCAGGTATTGAACTACTGAGATGTGGCTCCTTGCCAGATGAATGACAACTTCTATGAGATGATGTGGGTGGTCGAGGGGATGAATGTAAAGTTGAAATGTGAGAAGAGGAGGTTGATTGAGTGGTTCGATATTGTATCTTTCTACTCGTGGAAAACCAATAAGAATGCGGATGCTTACCACATCCAATGTTATATAGATAAACCATGGCTATTCAATCTATGTTCAGCAGGGCGTGGGTGGGATGAGGATTTAGTGGTGGTAAGGGGTAATTATGAGAATACAGAAGGGGAAGAGGTGTACAAGCTGCAGCACAGGATGTATAATCCAAGTAAGTTGACAGTCGAAGGCTATTTATTATGTTGATCAAATAGGTTGTTAAACTTGTATATCGTTGTTTTACAGAACCCAGTAGCAGTGCATTGACGAATCCGAGGAGGTATATTGACAATTGATCAACCATGATGAGGAGTGGGCAAACTGGATATTTGGGAAGTTGGGTAGTGTGAGGAAGAGGCAGAAGAAGATAGATACGTTGCTTTGAAGCTTACCTATTATTGCAAGACCAACACAGAAGAAAATAGAAGAAGGTGCTTTGACAGGGGGTGTAGAAATGGGGAAGGGAAGGTTGACCCGTAATTTAAACTATGTGTTGAGGGATCAGCGAGTAGGGTCGGGGACCGTACACCCGAGTGTGCCCGAGGTCTTACCCAATGTGTCGTACCAAGTTAGCAAAGGTAAGGGAAAGGCTGTCGCTGAAGCTTCGACAGTACAGCAAATGAAGACTACTCAGTGCAATAGATATCGTGAGCAGGTGGCTGATTATGTGAATGACGCGGACAAGGCACGACGTGAATCCAAACTGGAAGAGCAGGTGTGAGCAACGGTCGCGTCGATGCGACCCTCTGCGGAAATGACCCAGATAAGGCATGGAACCAGATGAATAAGGCTTTGCATTAGGTAACTATTTTATGAGATTATGAAATATGTAAAAAGTGTAATTATGCTTTAAGAACTACTGATGGGTCAAATAATCTAGCAGGTGCATGCTTGGGCCTAGGCTTTTGCCAAAGCCAAGAGGGTAACAACTAAATAGCTGAGGCATGCGAGGGACAGTCTGGAGCTTGCTCGAGGGACCTCGATATCGCTGGAGACCGATATTAATATGTTAAAGCTAGAGAAGTTGTAGATTAGAGCCGATTATATGAGGGAGCTCGAGGCTGCGGTTGACAATAGTGATTAAATGTAGAAAATCTTGGAGGCGAAGCTGGCTGAAAAAGAGGAGCAGCTAGAGGAGCAGAGAACAAGTTTCCAGGCACAGTATCATGAAGTATATGCGCAACAATCACTGCTCTGAGGAATTTTATTGACGATTTGGGGTATAATCTCGAGACTTTCGAGAGCTTTCCGTCGACCACAGAATCTTCCCCTGTCAAAGATGTGGCGTAGTCAGTGGGGATAGAAGTTGATCCTGTTAGTAGAGGTGTTGGAGATAATGCGATGGCTCCTGTGGTCGAAGGGGATGGTATTAGTACAAGTGCAATTGCAATTGCAGGAGTTGTTATTGTCAGTGGTGGTATAGGAGCTACAGGACTGAACCCTATTGTCGAGGGTACTGGAGGTGCTGCAGTTGAGGAACCTGTTGGAGGAGTTACTGCGGCCACTCCTGTATGAGTGAAGTACTGGTAGAAGGTATGTCTTTGTTGTCTGTTTACTCTTCTCTCCTCTTATCTTGCTGTGATGTTTAAATTTGATTAATGTGATATTTGAATTGAATGTACTGAATAGGCAATACTTGAACAATGTGTAACGTATTTGAACTTGCTGCTTGTTTGTATGTGGTAGATGTGAATTGCTTGTGTATATTGAACTTGACTTGTTGGTATGTCTGTATGCTTGTGTCCGTGTGTGTGATTTGAAGTATGGAATGCTAGTATCAGGGTTTAAGTTAAAACCTTGAGGAGCTTTGAGGTCATCCCCGAGTATCAGCCAAGTCGAAGGGTTGACGTGATGCTTAAATTTGACCGAGTCGAGAAGTGTATTGAACCTCAAAGGTCGCCTCCGGGTCTAACTGCGGGATTGAGCCTAAATAATATAATATATGGTCGCCCCCAATGCATTCCCGAGGGTCCGGTATATCGACCATTCATTCCCCTTGGGTTTGCTCGATTTGGAAACTTAAAAAATTTCGAAGTCGCCCTCAAGTATTAGCCGGGTCGAAGGGTTAACGTGATACTTAGGTTAGACTAGAAAATTCACTGGACTTTGAAGGCCTAAGCCTGAGTGAAGCATTATGTGGTCGCCACCAATGCGTTCCTGAGGGTCTGATCTATCGACCATTCATTCCCCTCAGGTTTGCTCGAATTGCAAACTTGAAAAACTTCAAGGTCTCCCCCAAGTGTCAGTCGGATCGAAGGGTTGACGTGATACTTAGGTTAGACCAAGAAATTTACTGGACTTCGAAGGCCTAAGCCTGAATGAAGCATTATGTGGTAGCCCCCAATGCATTCCTGAGGGTCCGATCTATCGACCATTTATCCCTTTCAGGTTTGCTCGAATTGGAAACTTGAAAAACTTCGAGGTCACCCCCAAGTATCAGTCGGGTCAAATGGTTGACGCGATACTTGGGTTGGACTAAGAAATTCACTGGACTTCGAAGGCCTAAGCCTGAATGAAGAATTATGTGGTCACCCCCAATGCATTCCTGAAGGTTCAGTCTATCGACCATTCATGCTCCTCGGATTTGCTCAAATTAGAAACTTAAAAAGCTTTGAGGTCGCCCCCAAGTATCAGTCGGGTCGAAGGGTTAATATGATACTTAGGTTAGACCAAGAAATTTATTTGAAAAGAGGACATGAAGCTCAGAGGATAAAAAATATGTTCATTGATTATACTGTATTTACATCTGTTGAACAAGGTAGTGGCCACAGCCTGCTGTATGAGGCTAACTGCATTATGTTTCATAGATTAGCTTGAGGCCCCTCTGCCTCTATAATTAGATAATAGAATCCCTTGTTGGTTTTGTTGTACACGACATTAGGTCCTTCCCAGGACTCGGCTAGCTTGCCGACATTTTGAGGCTTTGAAGAGGGTGTGACTCGTCAAAGTACCAAATCTCCAATATAGAAAGTGCATGGTCGAACTTTCTTGTTATATGACTTTTGGAGGGAGATGTGGTAACGGCCGAGGTTTGCAATGGCTCGGTCTCTGGTTTTGTCAATCCTTAACATATTGTAACCAAGTTCGAACTTATTGTCTTCATCAGGGAAGTCAGGATCACGTGTTGGTACTTCGAACTGGGTAGGCAACACAACTTTGGAACCATAAGCCAGGAGGAAGGGAGTACAGCCCGTCACTTTTCTTGGTGTGGCATGATAGGCCCAGAGTACATGATGTAATTCTTGAACTTATCGACCTTTCTTTTCATTGACTCGCTTCTTGAGACCATCGACTATAGTTTTGTTGATTGCTTCGACCTGGCCATTCCCCTGAGGGTAATAATACGTGGAAGGGGAGAGGATAATGTTGTACTTCTTGAGGAAATTTTAAACTTTTCTCCCAACAAACTATGGACCGTTATCGCATCGAATCATGTGAGGGCAGCCAAAACGTGCGATGATATTTTCCCATAAGAATTTGATGACCTCTTCTTCTCTTGTTCGACATAGAGGCATGGCTTCGACCCATTTAGTAAAGTAATCTGTGGCTACCAGAAGATGTTCTCGTTTACCCGAAGCTTTGGGAAAAAGGCCCACTAAATTAATCGCCTATCGTTTAAAGGGCCAAACAACTTGGCCACAATAAAGGTCTTGGGAAGGGCTTCGGATGTCATGAGCACGACGTTGGCATTTATCGCAATGTTTTACGTACTCTTCGGCTTGTTTCTTCATATTAGGCTAGAATAAACCTTGTGTTACGGCTCGAAGGGCCATAGATCGACCGGTAGTGTGAGCACCGCGGGTACCTTCATGGAATTCAGTGAGTATGGTATTAGCTTTGTTTTGGGAAATGCATCGGAGGTGTACGCTGTTCGGGGATTTGCAGTGTAATCCGCCTTTGAGAATGTTATATTTGCGACAGTTTTCTAGTAACGAACGTTTGGCTTTAGGATCTTTTGGGAGAGTTCATTTTGGGCTTGCCACAGACGAAGAGAAAACACGACTCTATTTGGGTGATTATGGACTGTTTGACTAATCGACACATTTTGTCCCGGTTCGCACAACGTTGACGGTCGATGAGTTGAGCAGAATCTATGTGAAGGAAATTGTACGTTTACACGGGGTTCCGGTGTCTATAGTGTCAGATAGAGATGCCAAATTTACCAGCAAAATTTGGAAAAGTTTTCAGCGGGTTATGGATAATAGACTAGATTTCAGTACAACATTCCACCCTCAGACTAATGGACAGACAGAGCAAGTTAATTAAATTCTTGAAGATATGCCTCGGCTTGTGTTTTAGAATTCAAGGGTAGCTGGGACGAGTACTTACCTTGGGCGGAGTTTGAGTATAACAACAGCTTTCAGTCGAGTATCGGGAAGGCACCTTATGAGGCCTTGAATGGTAGATCATGCAGATCACCACTGAGTTGGGCAGAGGTTGGGGAGCAGAGTTTACTGGGGCCAAACTTAGTTTGCGAGACCACAAAGGCAGTTACCATCATCAAGGATCGGTTGCGTACAACACAGAGTCGGCATAAGAGTTATGCAGATGTCCGCATGAGACCTCTAGAGTTTTCTGCGGGTGATCATGTTCTGTTGAAGGTTTCTCCGATGAAGGGCGTGATGCGTTTCAGCAAAAAGGGAAAGTTAGCTCCGATATTTATCGGTCCGTTTGAGATTCTTGCTAGAGTTAGAGAGTTAGCTTACAAATTGGCATTACCGCCGCAGTTAAACCGGGTTCATAACGTTTTTCACGTTTCCATGCTGAGGAAGTATGAGCGGGACCCGACTCATGTTATTGATTGGGAACCCATCAAGGTTCAGGCAGATGACTCGTATATAGAGCATCCAATGAGTATTTTGGACCGTGAGGAAAAGATTTTGTGTAGCAAGGTTATTCCATTTGTGAAGGTCCAGCGGGGTCACCATAGACTGGAGGAGGCTACGTAGGAGTTGGAGGCTGATGTGAGGGGGTGTTATCCCCATTTATTCTCGGATTGAGGTATGTGTTAAATTTCGGAACGAAATTTCCTTTTTAGGGGGTAGAATGTAGTGACCCTGAAATTCTTAATTTCTTTTACTATTCCCATTTTGCATATTTCGAATTCCTGATCATTCTGCATATTCCAACTCTATAACGTCTGCATATAATCATTCACGTTACTCATTTCACACTTATTCTAACCATTATGCATACTTGGTGTACTATAATTTTAGTTTTTGGTATTAGATTCCCTTATAGTGGTTTTGGCGGTTTCGGCGGAAGGAGGCCATATCATGACCTTGAGAACCCCTAGACGGGTCGGGTATGATGTTGTAATAGAGTGTGTGTGGTTTGGGGTGATTCTGGAAGCCCGTTGGGTTCGCCGCCTGGTTTCTGAAATTTTTAGGTAAAAAGATTCCTTTTCGGCAACTTAGGCGTTCCGATGGTTTTAGGGCGGTGCAGGCTATTTTTTATTATTATGGGGAACCCCTAGATGGGTTGGTTATGTTATTGTGTGCATGTGGGTGTTGCCCGACAGCCCCTATCAGTTCCGTTAAGGCTTAGGACTTAACCCATCCATTTCGTCCTTTCAGTGTCTTTTCTGTCCATTTATGAACTTTTCTGAACTATTTTTTTTAGCTATTTTTTTTTAGCATTGGCTCTTCCTCATGATACGTATTGGCCTTCCCCTATATAAACAACACTTAACCCCCAAATTCATTTCACTCCTCTCTCTACAGATCCTCTCCTCTCTCGCCAATTCGTCGCATCTCGCCGCCGTGATCTTCACCCCATTACTCGGTATGTAATCCCTCTCTCTCTCTCTCTCCTGTCAATTCATTTTGATTCGAGATGCTAGGGAATAATTTAGGGTTTGTAGGGTTTATGATTATGGATCTTTAATTGGAGTTTTGGGTGTTGTTAGGTTGATTGGTTATCGTTGTCGCTCGTTCCGCATCCCCTTTGCCGATTCGCGACTTTTAGGGCTTGGAACTCCTATTTTGTCATCGTCAGGAATCGAGCATTATAACATGTGAGCTCCCATCCTTGCTAAGTTTTCCGTACTAATTACTTACTGCTGATTTAGAAAACTGCCTGTGTTAGAGAGGTGTTGATAATTTTAACTATAAACTAGTTAGCTGTTCTCGACACAATTATGGTATATTGCCTGTTAATTTAGTTAACTATGCTTGGTATTGGTTTGACTATAATTGTGGACTTCCGGTATCGTTAGAAGCATTTTGTGGTTAGACATGTCAGATTGGACCATCCTTCGCTGTTTAAGGTAATTACGGTATGGTACTGTGATGGGTTAATTAGTTACGGCTTGTCTGTGAATTCGCTTACCCCCCTAAAATATATTTAATTCACCAAAACTTAGTGTGAACGGGTCTCAGATACAGAGACAAGATATGGTTGGATTAGTTTTCCTGGTGCCCAGTCTCATCCTGCGAGGAGAGATATGGTTGGATACTATTTCCTGGTGCCCAGTCTTCTCATGCGAGCAAAGTCATGGTTGGATTAGTTCTCTTGGTGCCCAGAATTCTCCGTCGAGGTTGAAATGCATGTCTCACAACAACACATCACTTAGGATTCAGAATAAGTATGGGATTATACCAAATCTACAACCATCATATCATCTTAGCATTGCATCATATCATATTCTGCACTTCCCTATTTTTCCTAACTCTTACTCCAAATCCTATCTTCCATTCTTCTATTCTTATTCCTTACTCTAATTTCCTATTCCTATTCTCTACTCTTAGTCTCTACTTCTATTCCTTTTTTTTTCTCTCTCTGAGTAATTCTGGGCATGGTAGTGGATGCTAGAAGATCTCTTTATCCGTACCCTCTTCTCGCAGCGATTAGTTAGTTTAAATTCTATCCTTTGATAGTTAATTATCCTAGATTAGTAGTAGTCATTGTTAGTTACTTTACTCTAGCTGTTTCTCTATATCATTCACTCCTCACTCTTCTTCAGCACTGGCTCTTTTAGTTGGTTATTTAGCTTTGTTGGGCTACGGTGAGCTGTGGTTTTGCTTACCCTCGCTATTATTAACATTTCAGGGGTTGAGTAGCTATTTTCTACCGAGGATTCCAGTTGGATTGGAGCTGATTTTGGGGCTATTGCAGATCTCCATAGTTTTAGACATCCCTGTATATGATCTTAGTTTTTGACTCTGTATATTATATAGGACATTGTATATATTTAGTTGATGTATATATTTCTTTTGCTTCCGCTATTGTTGCTCATTCTTATATTACTCTGATGATTTTGCTAAGTGAATGATCGAGCAAGAATTTGGCTACGACTCGATCGTTCGTGGGTTAAATCTTCGGATTCCCAACCTGTGCAACCTCGTGTCTCATTAATAGGTTCAGGTACTGATTATTAGATTTTGGGGTCGTAACAAATTTCCAAGCAACGAAGAACAGTAACTCGAAGTTAAATCCCCTTGTGATTTAGAAAATGATAAATTTAAGCGTAATCATGGAATGCTTTCCCTATGGGGGTGAATGGATACCATATTATGATATAGGTTTAGAAGATGAACATTTTGAAGTCGACAATCCCATTTCACAAGAAGATCTTAAAGAAGAAGATACCATGTGCAATACAATTCTTTCTCAATCACCTCAAAATTATGCCCTTAACATTCAACCAACAATGTTACTATCAATTCTTTCATATGTCAACCCAACAAATTCTTTGAAGGAAACTATGAGAGATACAGAATACTTTTCCCATTACTTTAATGATTTTTTTGATGATGATGAGGACGGGATAGTATATGAATATATGAAATCACCGTATCATCATCCAAAAGCATAAAAGCAATTTGTAGATGATGATATTTTTACGAAGGCTAATAAATTAGAAAATGATGAACCTATTACAGATATTAAAATGTTGTTATTTCCTTCCCTGTCTCCTTTTGAGTCACCTCAAATTTGCATAGAGTTGCATCCACCTGACACAAATCACAATCTTACAAACCAGTAGGTGGACAACCCTTCTTTACTGGATATATCACTATTATTGGGGGCTAATTCTATTTTGGTTACTCCTTCACCATCCTTCCCTATGCATATGATACCCTGCATCATCATTTTACAAGTCACTTACCATAATTATTAATGAATTTGAGGATTTACTGCATGGTAACTCTAGTTGCACTCACTCCATTGATCAATGTTTGAACTATTTTAAATACTGGGATGACCCTAAAACCTATGAAATAATACAAGCATTATCACCTACAAGTAAATTATATAAATTCGAGTCCGACCCACAACCATTCGATAAACATCACTTTTCCCGTTCAAGTTATATTTTGATAAATGATGAATATCAAGATACATTTTTGGTATATGGGGTTATACCTTGTAAAATATCCCAAAGTGAGATTCCCCATAAATTAAATAAGGAAAATCTTTATCCCAGGGGATTAAACTCTGAGTTATTTTTATGTATCATGATTACATCAGCTAATTATGTACAAATAAGGAGAACCACTATCTTTTTATTATCTGGTTATTCAAGGATAAGGATAATTTTGGTGTTCCCTAGTTATTTAAGGGGAACTTACAACCTGGATTGTTCATCAATTCTTGTACTTTGTACCCCTCTAGACCTATATCATGACATTCAAGTTTGGGGTACATTTGTCTGGCGAAAGATGGTAAAAGATAGCGCTTCTTGGGAGGCAACCCAAGGCACATTCAGGTAAAAAGTTCTAGTCTTTCCCAATCCATATATTTAATTTTTCTCTTAACCATTGGGGACAATGTTTTATTTATGTTTAGGGGTAGAAAAACTACTTTTTATATACTTTTTGATGAAAAGTAAATAATGACTTTTTGGCAATTTATGGATTAATTTTATTTAGGCAAAATTGATATGCTGATTGGAAAACCAATTTTTTTTTGATATTCTAGTGCACACTAGAGTATTTATTTATCGTATTCTTAAACTCGATGAACTACCTTCTGATTAGCAAAAAACTTAAATTATTCTTGGTATATTTTTAAACCTTGCACTTCGCTGTAGTTATACTACCAATACTTTTAATAGAGTTTTTGACTAGAATATGGAAAATTTCGTATTTATGTTAAGAATAATTTACTTCAAAGGAGACAACTGCTTAAGAATAAATTCATTTATGAAAGTATAAAAGAAAAGCCAAATTTGTTCTAAAAGTTTCACGCTGCAAGGCATACTCCCATGATTAATAAGTAGAAGGAGAAAAATTATCACCAATCTCAAGTATGACCATGATGTTAATCCTGTGTCTTGATCAAGAAGGGGAACCAAACCCCCAAAACCTTAGCTAACTGGCGAGGATTGTCGACCAAAATTATTTGTTATAGAGGCTTCACTAAGAAACCATGTATTAACTAAAAATAAGATTTGTAAAATAAAAATACTAGGAAAACGAAATGACAAAGGCACCTGTCGAACTAACTGATGAATTTATTCCCAAAACTACTAGACTACCAAATACTGACTAAACTGTTCTATACAACATATTGATCTGTAATATTATCTTCACTATACGGAGATATAACTAAGGAAAATATTTGAATTTCTTTGTAAGCATAAGATAGTATTTAAAGTTTCAGATTCTGCAAATGATATTCTATGGTACACTTAAGAAATACTAAGTATTAAGAAATTTTTCGCCCTAATGTTTTCTTGTCATAACAAAGTAAGGATAAGTTGACAGGAAATAAGTCTTTTGTAATTAAGAGCTGCTAAAGTATCATTATAGGCTTTTATGGGTATAGTCACTATAAACTCTCACAAGACAACAATCATCCACTAGGGGAACTTAGGGGTTTAACGGCTTGTTGCATACGCTAAATGCAATCGCGTGACCTGTAAAAATAACTTTTATTTACTTTTGCTCGAGGCTAGTAAAATATAAGTTTGGGGGTATTTGATTGACACGTAATATTTACATGTACGACTCCTACGTTTATAATAAAGTAGGCATTTATTAATTAAATGTAGTACTTATAGCACTTTTGTTTGCATTTATTGGAATTGATCGCATAATAAAGAAGTTGTACATCACTTTTGTTTGCATTTATTGGAATTAATCGCATAATAAAGAAGTTGTACATTTTTACGGTTTTCAATAAAGAATAATGTCTTGTATGCTCTAGCAGTTTATTCCCATATCAATTGTTAACCAAGAGTCTAATGAAGAACATTAAAGAGGCATTAATGGAGATCATCAAGTCATATAATTTTGTGTATTGGCAAAGGCATAGAGTATAGAGTTTTAAAAATCTTATATTTTGTACATAATAGAAGGCATTGTTAAGGGGATTTTACATTTATGTCGATATTTTGTAACCCCACCTATACTTAATAAATATATAGGATGATAATTCCACCCATTTGTGATATCTTTGGGAGTATAAAATTATGGTTCAATAAACAATAAAGTTCATATTCTTCTATTTTTCTTGCTTTAACTTTTATTTTGGTAATAGTATTATGGCATTGATCAAAGGGTTGAGTAGCTAAACCTCTTAGATAAGTCTAGAAGAAGCTCCACCTAATGTAGCCTTAGTTGTAAAATAGTATAGTTTAGTTAGAGTAGTTACTTTCTTTTCTTATCTTATGATGTATTGAGTATACCCAACAAAGGATATGTGATACGAGAATTTGTAATCTATATATTATCCAAGAAGGGTATTTTTGGCTAGGGACAAGTTTGCCCCCAAGAGAGGAATTTTATATAGAGACAAAGAGGGGCTGGGATAAACTTCTAAATCATTGGGATTGAAGATATAAAAAGATGGATATAGATGGGTAGAGAAGATTAAATCTTACTAATGGTAGTTTTGTGAATTTTCAAAAGTCTTAAGGGCATTATAATCTAAAAGAAAACTTTAAAAATTTACTCTCTAACTCTTTCTCTCCCATCCCGACTCTCTCATCGACTCTCTTAAACCCCTTTTACTCTTGAGGGGGTTTCCTCTCTCTCTCTCAAGCAACCTTCTTTCTAACTAGATAAGTATACTCCAATCTTTTGTGTGTCTCAAGCCAATCTCTCTCTAATGGTACTTATTAATATCTTTTTATCTCTCTCGCATCTCTTCACGAACACCTAGGGTTTACATCTTGCTTAATCTGATTTCACTTAACTCGTGGCTTAGGATTTGAAAGCAACTCGCCACACCAAGTAGTCATGAACTTTATTTTTCTTGCTGTGAATGAGATAATTTGTTTGAAATGTCCAATTTGGATTATGTATATGGAATTTGGGTTTCAGTAATTATTAAACTATGTATATAATTGATGTAGTAGTTTTTGGGTTCCATTAGTTAAAACCATATGCAAGATCAACACAAATTTTATATGCTTTTTCAAACATTTGCATCTTGGTTTAGTGATATCACTGAGTATCTTTTCCTCATTAGATGTTTTAAAATGATTAAAGGGTAGATTTTTTAGGGCTTTCAGATGGTTGGTTCGCATTAGAAAGCAGGTAGGCAAAATGAGATTTTTATGTTGTGATTCATCAAGAATATGAAAATAAGTTATGGTTGGAGAAGTATAGTGATTAAAATGGTTAGAAGACCTTTGTTATAATAATTTTTACAAAGCCATTCGATATAAGAAAGAATGAAGAATGGAGTGGGGTACGACGATGGAAAATAAGATCCCCAAATTTGTAGGCATAGGATAATTTGAAGCTCCACAGTTCTATTGGTTGGGAAGAATTGTATTAATAGTTTAGGATTTACAAATGCTCGTATGTTGTCAGTAATACATACTTATGGTAAATACTATTTCTCATGTGTGCCTACATGTTGATGCATTTCCATGTAGAATACCCCGTCCCCATTTCTAAACCCGTTCTTGAGCCAAAGGTGCGTCAACATATTCATGAGTAGCGTCGAAGGCGCGTCAACGTTTTTGCCATGGCGAGCCACACACATCAACCATACGGTATGAAAAATAATATGATACATGTGTGAACCTAAAAAATGTTTATGATTTTCATGCACCTTTCTTATGATTTAACCACCCCAAAACGCTTTTATTGGAGATATTATATATATATATATATATATTATCCAAGAAGGGTATTTCTCATATAGACAAGTCTGCCCACAAGAGAAAGACAAAGAGGGGCTGAGATTTAATAACAGGGTGCGATGGACGGACCAAATCTTTTTACTATTAGAAGAGAAAGAGTAAAAGGGTAGTTTAGTCTAAAGCCCTAAGTCTAAGTTGCTCACCGCGTCTCTATCTCATGTCTCTCTCTCTCCCTTTCCTCCATGCCCTCTTTCCAACTCATAACCGTCTCTCTTTTTGCCAACTAATTGAAGGTATAGTCCCCTGTACTTGGGGTTTTGATTTAAACTCAACGAAACTCAACGATTTGAAGGTATGGTCTCATCTTCTATTCCTCATACTTTGATTTTGGTCTCTCTCTATCTTACTATTTTATGAGTTTCTGAATTGTACATGGGCTTCTGAGTTTTTGATTTGAAGGTATGGAGTCTCAAAATTGGGCTTCTGAGTTTATGAAATTTTGAGTTTCTAAGTTGTCCTGAATTGTGTTTCTGACTTTACGCTCCCTATGAACAATAAAATTTTTGAAAATAAAGATTTAGTGAATAAAAATTTTTGATGGCATTTTAGGGATAGTGTGTTAAAAATGGATTACCGAAGTTGACAGTTATACTAAACTTGGTAGTTTCAACAATGTCCTTAGATAGCGTCAGAGAATAAGCACAGAACCAGCACCTTTCGCCTGCAAGATTTATAAATGTAAGAATAATCAGAATCTCTTTAGTGTAGTATTAAATATGATGTAACTCTAGATGTTAGTACCACAATAGTGTAGAGAGAGTTCAGGATGATCGGAAAGACCAACATAATTTACTATCTTCACTCTAGGATGAGAAGAAAGGAATTCAACAATCTTTTGTGCATTCTCCTGCGCAAAACATAAATATAACATGAATCACTACATGCTCAATGCGACTGAAGAACATAAAAAGATGTGTCCAATAACACCAGTTAACAAATTTAGACCTTAGAAGGAAAACAACAGGACGAAATAAAATGTGATTCTAGAGGCATATCAAAACAAAACAACACAAAAAAAGGCAGTTGCAGAAATTAGTTAGTTAGGTTTATGTAAACTATATTGATATTGTTTAGGAAATCTAACCTATATTATTTCCCATTTCTATAATGACACCCTTGACTTCAACATAGTTATTGATTGTATTTGAGTGAGTTTATTTTGTAGCGGCAGTGTAACTTAAACTGCCCTTTCTACAATGGAAAGTTATATATTTCTTTAATACTATTTTTTATTTGACACAAAATACGTGTTAGAATGCAAATTATAATGTTTTTCATTTGATATATGAATGCACGTAAGAATACATCTAATATTTTAATTATTTTGGATAAGATAATAACAATCTATGAAGTCACAACTAATGTCATGAAAAATGTTCAAACTCAATTTTAAGATCAATAATTACCTTACTCTTTGAATCTTTTGTTACTTTGGTTATGAAGTTTCATTGGAAATAATGTTCTTAAGCCAGATATCTGATTAAATCGATTTGTGACCACCTAAAAGCTTTATATACAATCCATACATCTAAGACTTAATTCTTATGAACCAAACTGACTTCCCATGTTTACTGCCAAGTTTTTCATATTTTTCTTCTTCATCATAACCTTATCTAATGGTGAGACTATAACAGATGCAAATAGTAAGGATTCTAAACAGGTAGTTATCGGGGATATAATTCATATTAATTCCCGTATGGGAAAAGAAGAGAAAATAGCCATGGAAATAGCAATTAAAGATTTTAACAACATCTCAAGGAACAACAAGAAGTTGGTTTTAAATGTACGCGATTCTGCTAGGGATCCCTTCCAAGCAGCTTCCTTAGGTACCGTTTCTTTGTTACGATGAAAAATATTATTAAGGTTCACCTTAGATACATCGCATATGTTCACTTATGATTATTCTAAACGAACATGAGTATGAAATTTAGCAATATTTATGATAACATGGTTCCTCTTTTACTTTATTTTCTGCGTCAATCTTAGGTAGTTGGGTTTTTATGAAGTTTGTGAAGGTTTGGGTTTAGGTACTTGGGGTTGCTTGCATGTATTGGGCTTCAAGAGCTTCATCTATCCATTACTTGGTTAGTAGAGTAGACTGGTTATGGGAGAGTGAAGTATTTTTTTGAAGTAGAAATGTTTGTATGGACATTAGTGTTCTTTATAGTATTTGTTTGTATGGATATAGTATATGTGAAATATTTATGAGCTTTAACGCTTTCGGCGTGTTAACGGAAAAATTTTGAAGCGTCGAAGGCGCGTCGACGTATTTGCCGTGGTGAGCTACGGGTAGTACTAGTATATTTTAATTAAATATGTTATCTCATGGTTATAAAAGATTGAGTGGAATCGATGCCTTGACTTCCACCCCAATTTATCTTGCAATTTATTTCTTTTTTCATTTCAAAACCTACACAAAAACTCGTATTGGATAAAATTTGTAGCACGAAACATAATCCACACCTACAAGTCTCTTGAGATACAACTCTGCTACCGTCTATACTCAACGGTATACCATGCGCTTGCGGGTCATTTTAAGATGTCTGTTTTATAATCGATCACACGAAGTCCAGCCCAACCCGCTCAGCTAGGCAACCCACGTGTTGACGCAGGTCTAGCCCGTGCAAGCTTGATAACCACGTGTTAGGAATGAGTCGAGCCTTGCCCCGCAGCAGGCGACACATGTGCTTGTTACGTTAGAGTTCCAACCTGAGCCTTGAACTTGGAACAAACCCAGCGACATCGAGTCCGGCCAGAAGTTTGGATAAGACCTAATGACTCTTGAGTTCGGTCTGAATCCCGAATTTGAGTCCCGTCATAATCCTTGGTATAATTCAGTACTGTAAACCAAATCCAGTAGGCTCACGTCGATCGGTCCAGGTCAAGTTGTTAACTTGACTATCAAATACAAACCCAGACCTGACCTGAGTCTAATCAAAGCCTGAAGCTTGATCTAGACTCAAATTTGGCCTATCTGATCACAGCAGTCTAGGATTTGCTAGCTTTAATATCCAACTCGAGTATCTGCATATGAGGCCTAGAGCTTGAATCAATGTTCTCCAGAGTACTTATCGAGTTTATGCGAACCTGTCTTTAAGCTCAAACCCACAAACTCAAGGGTCAAGCTCAAGCATACACCCGAGTGACTTTCACTTAACTTTTTGTTGCAAGTCACACACTGAGCTAAAGCTCATGTGTCGTGGACTCGAACACGAGCCGAGTACTCGACCAGGACTGAGCCAAGTGTTAAGCTAGGTTGAGGATGAGTAGAATCCCAATTTCATGTTTTAGCCAAAGTCTCCTTGACTCAACCCTTATATCTTAGTTTTGACCTTCTGGTTTTACCTATGTTGTACTTCAGGTATCTAAGGCCCTCTGCTTACACAATTTAAAAACTGATAGTGAACGCATGGTTACGTACTTGACACATGATGCAGCCGTAAGGACTAGAATTATTTTAACATTTCTTATCCTATAACCCAGATAGATTAACTTTGACCTTCCCTGGTTGAAGTGATTAATACCCGTCTATTTGCTTGTTTTCCACCTGATGATCTAGGTTACTAATTAAGAACTTATTACCCTCCTGGATCGAGTCAATAGGCTTTTACATGTTTAAAAGAATAGTAGGACATAGATATTGTAATAGCCTAATTCTATAAGCTCGAGATGGCTCGGAATTAGCTCTTACACCAATATTCCTGTGATATGAACTAATGTAGAGTAAGAAATTATACAGGTAATTTAGCGTGGAAAACCATTGAATAGGTAAAAATCCATGACCTCGAGTTGAGGGTTTTAGTAATAGTAACTTTTATTGCCTGAGGTTAATATCTTATTACAAGTGATCTCTCGAACTAAAATTATTTAATCTTGTAAATAAGAAATTTAGTGTTTTTAGAATCTAGAAAATCTAGTTTTCTTGGTGATTTCTTGTATATTTTTTTGGTCATTGTTTCTTTTGGAACATTTTCTTTATATAGGCCTTGCCTGCAGTTTGTTATCGTGCTAAAGTGCATTTTCTAAATAATGAGGTAAGTGGTGGTTGACTAAGCAACTATTGAGTTCATGAGAGACATGTGTCTCTGACTTTTTCATACATTTCTATTATACTCGATCCACGTTCTTCCTCAGTTCATGGTGTAGGTGTCAATGTTGACTGTTCATGTCAAGTATTAAATGCATGAGTCTAGTATGGAGGTAGATCGAATTGGGTTAGGTCGAGGGATAGGTCCCTTAATCGTCCCCTCGCAACAGAAGTTACGAGTGGCTTTGGTTGAGAAAGAATCTGTGAAGTTATGGTGTTGGAAGTTGAAAAGAAATGATGTATTTAATGTTGATTTGATTGGAATTGAATTGGGTATTTCTTCTTTATGGAGGGATGTATCTGCATTGAATGATGATAAAAAGTATTGATGTACACAATGCTTGGGGTTATGAGAGTGGCTCTGTTTTGAATAATGACTGCCTGGGAAACGTACCTGCACATTAAATATAAGGGTTATTTAAATAGTAACTGTACCGTGGATTCTGGCAAAGTACGCTGTTGTTTGAAAAGTTTTTTGTAATCCTTGAGTGATAATGGTGAAAACCATGAGGATGGTGTATGAAAAAATGGTTGGTGATGAAATACAGAAATTCAAACAAAAATACTTTGGGGATCAGTCTGTAGAGATGCCCACCCCCACTCTCATTCCACCGGCGTTTCCGGGTATGTCAAAAGAAGAAGCGGCTGAAGCTGAAGAAGATTTTTACTGTATGTGGAGATTTCACTACGCGTCTTGACAGGCAAGCAATGTTGGAGGTGTCTCTCCATCCTTGCAGAGGACAAGGTTGAGGAGACATATATGGGGACTAGTATAACTGCTAGGCAGTATCGCCGGTATCTTGCACATGGTTAGATTCTAAAGTAGGGCCTTTTTTATCTCGACTAACTCTCTGATGGTGGTGGTTATAAAGGAGGCAATGGTGGTAGTGGAGAAGGGAGACGAAGATTGGAAGTCTGTCCCTGCACAATCATCGTCTTTTGGCTCTAAGAAGTCCTTATGTTTGAAGAGTTGGATCAAGCATTGATTTTTTTCTTCTATAACTTCCATTTGAAGTTTGACTCCATGTCTAAACTTCGATCAAACTTGGGGAAGGGAGGATGTTCTTTATTTTCTAATGCCTGCCTTGCTTTAGAAGATTCTCAGAGTGAAACATCACTGAAGATAGATGAATAGAAGGATTTTTTGTTTTCGGAGTACCTGAAAGACTTGTTATCTGTAAAGTACCTGAAAGACTTATTATCTATAAAGTACATGTAATTTATATTCGAGCTTATTAAAAATTATTTAGTCAAACTTTGTGTAGATAGATAAAATTAATTCTTGTTATTGGAATCGTGCTATGAGTAATTCAGAGATATATGAATTGAGGACGAACTGTAATATATCAGATTGAACTAAAAAGTATATTATAATAATCGAGCTGTAAAAATGTGTTTGTAAAATAAAAGATGTGTAAAAATTAGCTTTGAACTGAATAACTTAGATTTATCGGGGGAGATAACTGTAGAAGATTCAGAATTTGTAGGAATTAGAAATTCAAACTCAGGGAGATCTCTTTTGAAATATTGGATTTGGGGAAAATAAGTTTGAAATGTGGTAGGCCGAATCTACGGAGATCGTTGTGGTTAGATAAGTTCAAATCATATTTAATCAGGATATTAGGGTTTTCTGTTATGGAAAAATAGATATATATATATATATATATGAAATATAGGGGATTTGAAGTGATCTAAAAAATTGTAAAAATAAGTGGAAATGATTTTTAAACAGGAGGAAGAAATAGAATATGGTGTGGACTCGATATGAGAAAATTTGTTATGCTGTTGAGGGACGATTGACGATAAAGATAGCTAAAGTGCGAGATTGGATTTTTGGCTTGCTAGATTATGATGCTGACTTGCTTGATTCTGAAATCAGTTTGAAGGTTTAGATTCGTGGGGTATGGAACTTGAGTTAGGACGTTGCTTCTTCGAGAAGCTATTCTCATAAGTGATTCTGGAGCTTTCAGCCCGAAAAAGGGTTATGAGGCTAATTGCTGAGGAAGAGATCAAGGAGGAAGGTGTGAGGATTTATGGGGGCAAACTGATTAGGTGCAGCTCCTTAGGATATCTGGGATGTTTCATTTGTAATTATATGTGAATGAGTGAATTGTATGAGGTCGAATAGCTGTCAAGGAAATATAATTAGAATAAATTTTTTAATTTGGACACTTTTGTTGCAAATGTTATTGTGACTGTTTTAAATAAAGAATTTAATTTTTTGAAATGTGAGAGCTTTGTAAATGATGCCAGCACTTCTATAAGTAGTAGAGGCAAGAATAGAAAAAGTAGGTAGTTTTGATTTTATCTTTGGTATTAGTACAAGGAAAGTTCGATTGTATGTAAGTGTTGAGTCATCATGAGTGTGGGGAGGTCAGAGAAAGATTTGGGTATGAGAGATGAGAATATATTAAAATATATGGCAAGGGGCAATGATGGGAAGGTATTTTAACAGAAAAGGTGCCAAACGTTTGACATTAATTATGGAAGGGACGCCTCGGCTCCAAAATTAAGGGTGGCTCGTGTGAGGCCCAATAGTTGCCAACAGTTAGAGAGAGAAAATATAAATATTTCTTCATCTTCCTCATTTAAACGTTTATCAACTTCAAAAGAATCGAAGAATAGTGGGTGAGAAAAGAGAAAAAATAACAGAGATTCACGGGAGAGATTAGACGAGAGTGATTAACAGTCAAGGGAATAGAAGGTTGCAAAGACTGAGTTACAAAGATAATTGTATAGTAGCATTATGAAGGAAGGATTTGGCACTGCTTCAGATTTATTTTCAGATGTTCAAGGTTGGTAGACGATTTATGATATTGTTGATGTGTGTTTGAATAATTTTTGTGGTTTCTAAATTTTAAAAAATTACTATTTATAGTAACCTGTAAAAATCTGTTTGATATATGCATATAAAAGAGATGCGAATGATATACATATATATATGATGTATGTGTAAAAGATAAGGATAGAATACCTGAACCTGTATGTAGGTCTAGCGTGAGGAGTATTTGTGCATAATCAAACCTCATCTATAAAGTTGTAGTAGAGATGGAAACTTCCCCTGTTATAGAGGCGTTGACCCCTGATCGTTTGGCCGAGTCTAATAATATAGAATCTGATAGGGAGAACGAAGTAGGAGTGGTTTAATTTCTGGATTTCTCTCGACAATTGGTCCCATACCCTCCGAACTCCGATGTGTTTAAAGAGTTTTGTAAATCCAAGCCTCTTATAGGGGGAAGATGGGGAAACTTTGTAGAATATGCCGGTAGGCAGTTTAGTATATGTATAGTAGAATCTGGGAAGGAACATTTCTTTTTGTTTGCTAATTTAGAGAAAGAAAAATTAGACAGGGGAATAGACGAATCAATCTCTTTAAAGTATTATGATGGAAATGTCCAGGGCGACCTGTAAGAGGGCTTTCTGTGTTACCTGTCTCAGTTAAAGTACGGGTTAAGTCTGCCCCTTAGCAACCTTGCAAAAGGGATAATGAACATTATAAGGGCATGTCCTGCTCAGTTGAACGGGAACATGTGGAAGGTGATCAATATTTATGAGAGTTTGAATAGGTTGTGGGAGGAGAATAAGGTGGAGAGGAGAATATCTCCTTAAGATGCTTTACAGTTTTATGAAGTAAAAAATTATTCTGCAAGTAGAGGGGCATACTTTTTTGCGAGCTCCACTCGACCTCTTTTCTTCGATCTGAATTTAGCATGTCAAATGTAGAATGATAATATTATTTGGGTGAAAGGTGATTGCCTTAAGATAGAAGATAAAGAACCCATGGATCTTTTGTATAAAACTATGAAGAAAAGTAAGTGTGATAGCGTATAATATCGAACTGCTAAAATTGAATGTTGTTCAATTATTAATAATGTGTTATTGTTTTAATAGGTCCTCAGTCGAAGGTAAAGAAGAAGTCCCTGTTAGACACTATTGCTCAAGAAGGGGTTGAGCTCGAGGTAGTGCTGAAAGAACGTGTTAATAGTTTAGTTACAATAATACTCAACTGTGTATAGATAATATCAAAGTGTTAAAAATGTTATGACAGAGAATGTGTGCCTTAAAATTAAAAGTACTTGTTTTTGTTCATCGAACTAGGATCATACTTCAACCTTAAGTTTAAAAGCAGTTTCACACAGTAGATGCCAAAAAATAGAAATTTGTTAGAAAGAAGATTTTTGTATGTATTGATTGAGTGTTCTTGAATCAAACTTGATATATTGTATCTGTAATGTAAGTCAAACTGGAGTCAGTTCGCTTGAGCGAAGAAGAGACACTCCAATATAACCACGAATATGAGGTAGAGTTTGCGAGGATGCGGGAGGCATCTGAAGATAGAGACGATCAACACGTCAAACTATATTTCAAGCTTGTCGTGGTAACACAAACGATTGATGATCTAACTTGGAAGATCAAGGAAAAAGATGCTAAAATTAATAAGGGGCAGAAGGAGCTCGCGGAGGCGAAGGAAGAATCATCGAAGCTCAAAAGTCATAATGAGGCGTTGATGGTAAAGAGTAAGGAGATTGACACGGCTCGTTACCATATCCAGGCGTTAGAAACGATAGGAAAAGATTTACGTCGTTTTGTGGCCAGTCTGAAGGAATAAATGATTAGCAAACGAATGAACAGGAGCAGACTCGAGCTGATTTAGTGAGTTCCAAAGAGAACTGGAGCGATTGAAGAGTAAAATGATTAAAAAAGATAGTGAGCTGAAAAGAGCTCGAGATGATTTATCTAACTCTAAAATTATGGTTGAGCAGTTGACTGCAGCTTTACCTCTTAAAGATATAGAGTTCCGGTTGGTGTAAAGACGATGTGATGAGTTGAATGAGAGGGTGGCACAATTGAAGGCTGATTTGGCTCTCGCCAATTTGCGCATCAAAAATACCAAGGCTGGAGAGCACTCGAGGAAGAATAAAGGTGAAGCCAGGGTCTCCATTGTTCAAGGGGATGTGGTTAGCCTATTAGCTCGAATTAGAGGGTTGGAGGGAGATGTAGCTCATACTCAAGGTCACGTACCAAAAGGAAATGAACGGTTAAGGGAATACCAAGGTAAGTTGGATGCGGCTCATGTCAGGGAACAAGAGTTAGAGCGGGTGATTAGGGGTAAGGATCTCTTGATAAGGAAAAAGATGAATTGTTAAAGAAATCTCCTATTGGGGTAAGTGCATGTAAAGACAGGGAGCTTGAGTAACTTTGTACCCAGGTAGTAGAATTGAAGATGATGAACTGGCTGAGTCATATAAAGTAGTGGAGAAGGCGAAAGAGCATATCAATCTTATGCCCCGCGCATAAAGTCGTATGAAATGGCATGAAGCACGGTACACGAAGTTGGAACAGCGCCTTCAAAAAGTAACACTTAACTTTTCCAAGGCGGTTATGCCAAAGGCATCGCGCTTAGAGATGCTAATGATAGTTATTACCTATTTTGTGGATGAAGTCAGAAGGCTCGAGTTAGGGAGGGATACCTTGCACGACTGTCTGCCGGGTAGAGGTTGTATTTACAGAGCTGATGTAAATCGAGGAAACTGTATGAACTCCATAAAAATGGAGTTAAGTTCTCGACCTGCTGAATTAGTAGAGCAAGGTAGGATTACTGTAGCTGCCCGAGTTCAAGATTTTATGGCTGATCGTCCTCCTGTTGTAGGGGAAGGCGTAGCTGACCTCCCATCACTAAAAAAGAATCCTTAGAAGCGGCTTATAGATGCAACATGTAAAAGTATTTGTCGTAGATATATTGAGAGATGAAAGCTAGCTTTACCTTTGTTTTATCTAATCTCTGGTAGAGTTCTTTGATTGAAAACTAGTATTACCTTCGTTTTAATCGCAGAGTATGTATAGAGTTTGATTCAAAACTAGTTTTACCTTTGCTTTAATCGATATTGTCGCAGCTATATTCAGAGATGAAAGCTAGTTTTACCTTTGCTTTATCTTATGTTTGGTAGAGTTCTTTGATTGAAAACTAGTATTACCTTCATTTTAATCGTAGAGTATACATAGAGTTTGATTAAAAGCTAGTATTACCTTTGCTTTAATCCATGTCTGGAAGAGTTCTTTGATTGAAAACTAGTATTACCTTCATTTAAATCGCAGAGTATGTATAGAGTTCAATTGAAAGCTAGTATTACCTTTGCTTTAATCTATGTAATGTGGTAGTTTCTATACAAGTAGATAGTAATGTGGGAAAAAACTTTGAAGTTTTTATTGAATAAAATAGAATGTACATTGTATGGAGATGAAATCTCTCTTTTGGAATAGAAAGAACGAGAATTTTTTAAGTAGAGAAGTGAGGGACTTAATCATAGTATTGTTTCAGTCATCTAGTATTCCATGGATTTGGGATTCGAACTCCTTGTTCCGTCATGAGATAATATGATCCCAGACCAGTTTAACCAATAATTAGGAATAGACCCTCCCAATTTTCTGCCAGCTTCCCGGCATGTGTCTCTTTTCTGTATTGAGGGATTTCTCTGAGGACAAGATCTTAGATTTGGAAAGTACGGCTTCAGACTCTTATGTTGTACGAACTGGCCAACATATGGTGATATTGATCTAGGTTGGCAATAACATGTTCCCTAGTCTTATCAATCTAATTCATGTTGCAAGCCAATTTGAACTCATTTTCTTCGTCGGTAGGCTCGTAATCTTTGACTGGGTGGTGGTATTCTGTTGGAATGACGGGTTCTATGCTATAGGCGAGGAGGTACGGGGTACAGCCTGTTAATTGATATGGAGTGGTACGGTATGCCCATATGACATGAGGAAGTTCTCGTATCCAGTTTCCTTTTTTCTGTAAATGAAGCCTTTTCTTGAGTCCATCCACGATGGTTTTGTTGGAGATTTTTGCTTGGCCATTGCCTTGAGGGTAGTTGGAATTGGATGGTGAGTGGGTGATGTTCTGTTTGTTGAGGAAAGCTACAACTTTTTCTCCAATGAATTGTGGCCCATTATTGATTTGAATTAGGTGGGGGCATCCAAATCGAGTGATGATGTATTCCCAGATAAAAGGGATGACCTCTTCTTCTCTAGTTCGACAGAGTGGAACTGCTTCCACCCATTTTGTAAAATAAGCTGTTGCTGCGAGTAGGTATCGTCGGTTACCTTGAGTGTTAGGAAATTCTCTGACGAGATCAAGCACCCACCTCTTGAATGGCCAGAATATCTTGCTTGCATGTAGCTCGAGCGCAGGGGTGCGGATCATGTGTCCATGTTGTTGACATGTGTTACATTTGCCTGAGTACTCTTCTACATGGTTGCGCATGCCTGGCCAGAATACTCCTTATGTAATTGGTCTATTAGCTAGTAATTGACCTGTGGCATGGGAGCCGCAACTTGCTTCATGTAAATCTTTGAGTAATCTATTTACTTTCTTCCTGGAGAGGCACTTGGGATAAGTTCCCGTGACTGAACGATGATATAAAAAGCCTTTTTGAGCTGTATAGCGCTTCGAGTTCCCAATTAACTGTCGGCGCTCTTTCAGATCTGTTAGAAGGGTCCCATCGCATTCGCTCTTTGGGCTGAGGTAGGCAATAAATGGGTTTTCACCAATTGTCATCTTTCTCTTCATCGCCCCCAGTGTTGATCATGGATACAAAATGTCGATTAATGCTGGAGGTTGATATCACTTCGATATGGAGATATCTGGCTTCTGTACCCAAGACCCCGGCTAGATAAGCCGAGGAATCGGCTTGTCTATTTTCACCTCGAGGAAGTTAACCAAGAGTTACTTTCGCAAACTGGCTCATCCTATCTGCAAGGAGGGCTGTATATTCGATCATCTTGCCATTCTTCTTGTATTGCTCAGAGTAATAGTAGACAATGAGTAGAGAATCTGTGTAGACTGTGATCTCTGGGACACCGAGCTCGAGTACGAGGTCGAGCCCGTGAATTAGAGCTTCGTATTCTGTGACATTGTTGGAGGCTTCAAATTTTAGGTAGATTGATTTCTCGATTCTGTCGTTGGAAGGGGTAATCAATACGATTCCTATTCCTGACCCTCCTTTTCCTTGTAATCATTCAGCTCGTTCGTCAAATGCTTTGGTGGGTGGATCTTCTATAATTTCTTCTATAAGGTCAGGATCGTGTTCCTCCCACTCCGGAACTTCTACTGGAAAATCCGAGAGAATATTGGCAATGACCTGACCCTTTTCTGAATGTCGTTGCTTGAACTTGATATCATGTTCTCCTAAATTGACTGACCATTGTTGCACTCTCCTGGATTTCTCTTTTTTGGATAAAACTTCCCGGAGTGGGTAGTTCATTATGACTTTGACTGAGTGAGTTTGGAAGTAATGTTTAAGTTTCTGTGAAGTGTAAACATGAGTTAGAAGGAGTCTCTCAATTTTAGAATACCCCATTTCCACTGGAGTGAAGGTTTTGCTGATGAAGTAGACTAACTTTTCCATCTTTCCTTCAAGTCAAATGAGAACCGAGCTAATAGAAGTATCTGTAACTGCCAGGTAGATAAAATGTCTTTAGAAGATCACATCCGAATGACCGATAAAGAGTTGGCTGCGTTTGTAGAAGGTAGTTCAGAGATAGAGAATGGCTACGCTTTAAGTTTAAGAATGATTACGACAATATTAAGGTTGATCTCCGCGAGTTTGATAACAGTTGGAAGTGGCGAACCAACGAGCTCAGGTTATAGGTGCAGTGGCAATATTTTGTTCCCAAATTCCCCAAGTTACTCAGGTTCGCGTAGGGATGAAGAAATGGAGAAACACTTCAGCAGTTAATCAAATATATATCAGAAGCTTTATTCTCGATGATGACGTCGAGCTTATTGAGTGTGCAAGAGTTGTTAGCTGTGACGCAGTTGTACCCAGATTCCAGTAGGGTCATTACCATCGAAGATTGGCAAGGTACGTAAGGTGCCAATTTTAAGTCCTCGTTATGAGAGAGGCAATGAGAAGTTTTGAAGTTGAGAAACCTTTGTGACGATAGAGTAGCGATCACCTTTTCTACAGCCGAGTAAGGTGCAAATGCCTACAAATTTGCAGATGCCATTTATCGCTTAATAGCTTAGATAATGGGGTACCACGTAGTCTGGTAGAGTACAACGTTGCCACACAGATAGATGTCTCATGGGTTTCCCCCTAGTTCGTACAGAATGCCTTTATGGCTAACCTCAATAGTTTTGCTGGCGGTAGTGTCAATTAGAGGTCCCGCGCTTTGATAAGCTTCCTCGAGTGTTTCGTGGTAGTAGGAAAAAGTGTTTGCGCCTTTGTTGAGAGTATTCTATCTCCTATGGAGCTACCTCCTTTGTCCAAGTGAACAATGAGTACCAACTCAGTTCCATATTGGTAAGGCGAGAATGCCGCATCTCGATCTTGTGTCCCAGATGTTCCGTAAGAAAGGCAGACGCGGTTTGAAGACCTTTGTAGATTTAGTTGAAAGAGCAGTCATGCATTTTGAGAGTGCGACAGATGTTCCGTAGCAGATAAGAAGAGTTTACCCTAGGTTTTTGCAGACTTGCTCCTCACCACTCGTAGAAGAAGTGTGTAGTTTGAAGCTGAGATTCACAGAAAATTAAATTCTAGAGTAGCAAAGGCATTGCACGACTCTAAGAAAGAGTGCACCGGTGTGACTCAGAAGGGAGCACACCTTATTAACGGGATTGAAGATATCCTTGTCGGGCTGTTCGAAGGAAACATCAGGTTTGTTGAGTAGACCGACATTCCAAATTTGTCAGGGAAGAAGGCGCTTTGCAGGAGGATACAACGTATTTTAGAGGGCACAATGCTAGAAGCACCGCCTATGCACATATCAAAAGGCTAAAGACGCGGGACAATATCCAGAATAAGAGGCAGTCTCCAGTGTTTAAATGAAGCTCCAGTCATTGACGCACTCCAGTTTGAAAGACCGAAGATCAAGATTCATTTGTAAAGACCATAGTTTTCAACATCAAGACTAGTAGTTTGGTTCAGTATCCGCCAGTAGAGAAGAATGTGTAGTATTCTAAGCTGAGTGTGGGAGAGTGTTAATTTTTGGAAGATGCAAAAGATTGAATCCTTGCAGAACCGTATTGAAGAAAAGGTTTCGACGAGGACATCGAGATTATTTTAAGTGCGGGAGGGTGCGACTCCCTAGTGAACGTCGAGCAAATCTACCCAAACTTTTTGAGTTCTGACCTTGGATATATGTTTTTTATATCTTAATATAGCTACACGCTAAGTTTTGTTGAAAACGGAATTAGTTAAGGGAGCGTGAAGTGCTAGTATGCTTCGTCTCCACTTTCGATGTTTCTTTTTGGAAACTAGCTATTTACTTAGTAGCTATATTAAGGAGGAATTTGGTCCAAACCTCCCCATGACAAAGTAACCTTTATAGTTTGGTCATCTTGGATCCTGGCTTATGGACCATCCACAGGGATGTTCATGAGTTCTCCTTGGCATAAGAAGTGCCAGGAGACATTGCCTTGCAATGCGGACAACTTTTCCATATAGGGCTGAATAGGGCGCCGCTATGCCTCGCGAGCTAATTGAGACACACCGCCCCTTATAAATGGACTATGTAACTAGTACAGGCTTGTCGTCCCTTTATATATATCTGGAACCCGACATATTTAGCTACCCTGATCCGCTGCCAGGACAGGTGTGCTATTCGTACCTCGTGCTTAGACACGAGTAATTACACTGTAGGGATTATTGAAGGAACCTTCAATGTTGCCGCCTATTCCGAATACATATTCGACGACCCCTCATGAGTATCCAGGATTATTCAGATGTCGCTCTAGCATCCATGAGTATATTCCACAGGTGTCGTAGTGCCTAGTAAAGAATGCTTGTGTATGCCAGCCGTTCGTGCATGTACGCCGCACGACCTCATATTCTGCTGTGCTCCGGGCACCGTAGATGCCGCCCCCGAGCTTGGCCGTGACACTATGTTTGTCGCTTCAAATTATGTTTGTCGCAAACAGAGGTCGAGCTGGTGCATTTGAGTTGCGACCATTTGAAGTGATTCGAATCGGGTCATGACTGTTCGAACAATTGTGACTATTCGAAGAGGCACGGATTGGTCTGTTTAAACAGTGACTCCTCACCCGTTCAAACATATTCAAATCCCTTATTTTCTCTCTCGTTAGCATCATTGTTTTCTCACATGTTCTTTGGTTGGATCGAGTCGTACACAACTCGATTCCAACACTTCTCCATTGTATTTTGAGAGGAAGGTTTCTGTTTCACCCTAGTGTGTTCTCGTGGTTAATACTGGAAAGGGGGAAACATTTCTTAAAGACAGTGATTGCATCGTGCCTTAGAGTGTTCGTGTTTACTGTTCTTCATGATGTTTTCCCCAAATTTATTAACAATAGGGACTTCACCCCTTAACTTATAGAGGTCCTTCACATTCATTATGTGCGCCTCTTGAACTCTTCTTACCCAGGCCATGATCCACACCTTGGAAAAATCTCAGGTAAAACTGAGATTACCCCGAACGAAAAAGCAAACATTTTCCATGAAAGATATAGTTAGCAGATACAATATGTTAATTGAGTGCTATGGTAACAGAATTGGATAAAAGATGCGCGTGAATCCGTGATCTTATGAATTTAACTCATAATTTTTTATAAGTAGAGAAGCAACATAATTGTAACATTACAGCACATGAAAGAGACCTCTACTTGCATAAGTACTGATGTAAATTTGATACAGCGAATTCAGAGGGGAACTACATCTTTACATCATTACTTTTTTATTTTGGAAGGCAAGCTGCCACAATCACTCCAATGAAATGGCAATTCTTAATGCCGTTTAAGGAACGCCATCATGGGATTCCAAACAACGTGGTTAGCAGACATCCCTACGATGAAATCCACATGAGAATAATCCTTCACAAACTGATAAGTGAGTTTATTTCTGTCGTGTGACTTAAGATGACCCATTAAGAGATTTACGTCCTTGGGGTCTGAAAGTGCGTCACGAGATCCATGGCTGATAAAAAGAGGAAAGCTTTTCGGGATGTTGTTGAGATTGTAGAGTGAAGGGTTTACATGCCAGTAATATTTTAGGTTGGCAAATAGCGAGCCGTAGTCATACTTCGCGAAAACACCGCTACGAAACGTCTGAGACAAATGTGCCATGTTCTTCATTGAAGTTGGCTGAGGAAAGTCCTTCAGTCATTCTTCGATCGTGGAGGAATTGAGACAGCAATTGCTTCCTGTGAGTATCGTGAGTGCATCGTAACAATCGATATTGTTCAAAGAGCATAGGGACCTAACAAAATGTTGTAACTGAAACTTTTGCAAATCGAACTCAGCAAGACCCATTGAGAATGCTAGATCTCCCAAGAAATTTCTCGCGAAGACTCTGCCTATTAGGGTAGTCATATGTTGCAAGTATGCGACAGGGCTCAGCAACGAAGCTGATCTCAACTTATCATACACTTTCCCTTCAGAAAACGCTGCAAGAGCAATTATAGTCCCCTGAGAATGACCAATATAATGCGGTTTTTGCTGTGTTTGAGCATAAACATAGTTAACGCAAGCGGGAAGGTCATATTGGGCTAGTTCGTCCCATGACCAATCCCAGAACTTCCAGTCTGAGGGATGAAGGTAGTCATGATGAGAGCTATATCTAGTCCCTCGAGAATTTGCAATCCACACATCATACCCATTATCAGCCAAGACAAAAGGCAGAGTTTGACTCCGAACATTCATAAACCAACTTTGCCCGTCCAAAAAGACACCGTGTTGTAATATGACTGGTATCTTCGTGTAAGGAAAATTAGCTTTTGTACCAGGAACTTGAATTCTTTGCATGCCCAGAATATACCCATCTGAAGTTTTCACCTTATGCTCTTGGCATTCGTAACCACCATATGGCAGAATTGACGATTTACACAATCCTACCCTAGGAGCACCAAGAACTCTTCCACGGGGGCGTTGAATGAAAGAAGCTAGGCTCAAACCATAAGCTGCTACGTAGGGATCAACCACAAGAACAAGGACGGGAAGTACAATGACAAGCCATCTTAAGAAGGTGACTAAGGAAGTCATATCTATCTATCTATCTTTTTCTTATTGATGGTGATGGTAATGGTGACGGTAGAAATTGCATTTATAGACGAATTGCCTCAAAGTCGAATAGCAATTGCAGTGTTTTGAAGGTAAGTAATAAAGGATAATCCAGATTTCAACATGGCACCACATGGCACCACACCTTTAAATTTAGGGGAGGAAATATGTTCTGTAAATATTTTTACTAAGTTTGGAGAATGTTCGACGTAGATAAGGCTGACACTTGAATTTGTAAGAAATTGTAATCTACTCATCTAAAGATAGGAAAGTTGCTGTTCCTTTGCCATCAACCAAAAAGAATCTAGTCAAATCTCAAATAAATGAAAATCTGCGTTTACGTCAATGATAAAATCATTTCTCCGCTTTTTCTTTTCTTTGTTTGATTCTATGATTAATATCACAAATCTTTTTATTAAATTCACGTACAAAACACTTCGACATCCATCAATGACCAAAATAAAAAAAACTCCATCACTGTTGATTAATATCACAAACCTGTCGTGACAAAATGACTGGATGATGAGGTGAATATCCTACGTAGCATGGGAAAATGATATTACTTACAAGGTCATGAGCTCTGCTTTAGCTGCCATGGTCTACCATGTCATTCCCAAATCCCCGCTTGCAGTAGCAAAGTAAAAAATGACAGTGAGTAAAAGTGTGTTGTTTTTTGTTTTTGTTTTTTTGTTTTTTTAAGCAAAATATCATATCTAAGACAGTGAGTAAAAGACAATCGGAACTAGCAACTTCACAAAGCGTTCAAAATTAGTAATTAAAAAGATAATAACAAGTATCTTCCTTAATTATAAGCCTGAATTGGCCTTTTGTTAGGTAAATTACTCAAAATAACTCATTTGAAAGTTGAAAATATAAGTTTACCCTGGTTATAAGAAACCGAAAATGTTTAGCCCCTATATTTCCTATGATGAACCCAATTTGTTAGATAGACAACAACGAATTAGGGGGCAAGTTTATAGATATGACAAATGTGATTAGTTCTCACCCATTTCTTTATTAGCACACCCCAGTTTAACCTCACCCCATTTTTATTTCTCTAGGTTATTAGCTCACCCCATCTTTTATAAAAATACAAAATTAAATAAATAAGTAGCTCACCCCACTATTCGAACTTATTAACATTGAAAGTGTTTGTTTTCTTCTTCTCTCATTACTAAGCTAGAGTTTAGGAATTCGTTGGGTTAAACCGTTTAAGAAAAATTAAGGCCGTCGGAGTTAGGGAGGGGGTGAGTTCTTAGATTAAAATGTTTTTATGTTTTTAATTTGTGGGCATACTTGTTTTTAAATATTAAGAAGGTAAATAACTTAAAAATAATGGTATGGGGTGAGCTTTTAGAGTTTGGGATGTATTTAAAATTAACACTATCACCGTACCTGTAAGGGCCAAATTTCGCAGCTCAAATGGCTCTTACACCAAATGTACCTGTGACACAAATATAACAACAGAGAATATAAATTGACACATGTGTCTAGTGTGAAAACCTCTGAATAGGTAAAAACTACGACCTCATCTCGAAGATTTAGTGAAAGTAACTTTATTACTTGAGTTTGATAATTTGATTACAATTTTTAGATCTCTTGAGCTAGAAAAACCTTTGTCATTTCTCCCTGTTTCTCATCCTTTTTACAGGCCTTATCTTCAGTTCATTTTCGTGTATTAGCACGTTCTCCTGGAATAAGGGAAAGTGAGAGTTACTCCTGTAACTGCTAGTTCGTGGAAGACAGGTGTCTGTGACTAATTTTGTTTTACTTGAAGTACTCGAACCATGTTATTCTTCAGTTTGTGGTCCAGGTGTCACTATTGATAGATGTATGTCGCGTGTATTTTGCGTGAGTCTGGTATGATATTAGTTCGTTGTTACCTCAGCTCGAGGGACAGGTCCCTATAATCGCCCCCTCTCAACTGAAGGCACGGGTGTCTTGAGCTGATAAGTTTCAATCAAGCTTTTTTATGGAAATGTGAATAGTTTGTGTCTAACAAATGTTACGATGGATTTGCTGACGTGGATGCCTTCTTCTTGAAATTTGTAAAGCACTGTTGGAGACTGAACTGCTATAATAATGTGGCTGTTGTATTTGGCTATTGGGTTTCCCAAAAACTATTTCTTTTAATGATGTTATCATTATAATTTCTCATGAGCATTGAATGTAATCCCTGCTATAAGTATTGTTGACGTTGCACTAACGGATATTTTTCTCCAAGTATTCGTGTCTGGTGAAATCTTCTTCTTATCACCTTTCTTCTTAGTTGCTTCTGTTCTTTATAATGGTGACAATGAGACTTCAAACATATGAGGCAAAAGTTCTAGAGAAAGTGCAAGAACTTCAATTTCGATATTTTGGGACCCAATCTCTTAACATTCCAGTTCCCATTCTCGTCTGTCCTACCTATCAAGGTATGACGTACGAGGAGGTAGAGGAAACATATGAGGACTGGTACCAGATGGTCCGCTTACATTTTATTATGCCCAACGACGTATAGAAGCGCTTTGTCTGCTTGTAGAGCAGGTGATTGCGAATGAAAACGAAGCTGCTGGTGTCTGTTCAAGGAAACACGCTGCTGCTATGCATGTGAATGGTGTTCTTAGAAACCAATAATTTTATATTCTGTAGTCTCTATTTTTTTATTTTTTTAGCATTGTACCCTATTTTTTGTTATTTGGAGGAAATAAATTGAATTTTCTCTAATCTAATATATAAAAACCCAATGATTTGTATCATATGATATTATAATATGCCAAAAACTGTACATCAAACTGTAAAAAAGGGTAAACTCTTATGAAAAAAATAATTGCCTATGGCTCGAGCAAAAGTTTAACAGTTGACAAGTGTCTGTTTTGTTAGGGTGGATAACTATGACAGCTTTCCACCCCCGTAAAGCTCAACAACATATTAACTATTTTGTGTATGGCTGACAAGTGTCTGTTTTGAATACTTCAATGGGGACAAGTCAAATGATATGGGGAAGGGTTTTTATGTTATCTCTCCCAGTTCGACTATAGGTTAGTGTTGCCTTTAAGCAATTTTGCTAAAGGAATCATAAATGAGATCGACGCCTGTTCGGCTCAGTTTAACGGTAACATATATGTGGTAATCTGTGTATGTGAGAAATTAAATAGGAAATGGGCTAGTGAGGGGAAACATAGAAGATTAACTTCGTTAGATGTATTGAAGTACTATAATATAAAATACTTCGGCACCACTTAATCCACAATATGAAGAAAAACCCTCTAGTTAGCAGAAAAGTACGAAGAACACCAATTGATTTGAAAAAATAAGAGATTCGATTACTTTAAACGAAGTAATTACAATAAAAAAAACTCTAAAACCCTAGGCTTCTTCCTCAGAACCCTTCTTCCTCAAAACCCTTCTATTGAACTAACATCACCTAGCAATGCCTAGCCTTGCCCCTTTTATAAGGGTTACAAGTCCTAGTTACAAAATATGATAAATATGTTCTTAAACGCCTAAAGAGAAAGGTTGAATCGCGTCTCTATTCAAACATAACAATTTCTATTCGAATAAAAAAATATATTCAAATAGATTTTAATCTATTCGAATAAAGCACCTCAGGCCAAAATGTATTGGAATAGATTAAAATCTATTCGAATAAAATAACTCAGGCCGAAATGTATTCGAACAGAAAATAAATCTGTTTGAATATAATTGTCAACAAATCATTCCGAGATCCTCCTTGATCATGGCTCCCCTCTTTAGGAGCCTTGAGCTCCTGCTCAAGCTAGAACTAGAGATGTGTGAATACGACGATGCCCAATTCTCTGCTGTACCACTTCGACTTACTAGGTAGTTGACCATTCTTCTGCATTGAAGGCGGCAAATCCAATTCATACTCATATGTCTTGCCTTGCAGTAACTTTTGGCGAAACACATTTAGCCCCTTGGGATCATCATATCCTGCAGCATATCCTGACGTAACAAAAGGCTGTATCTGCATAGAAACCAACATAGTGGAAGTAGTTGAGAATAGGGGTCGAGATAACCTATCAACAATTTTATTGTCCATTCCCTCCTTATACTGTATAATCAAGGGGAATTGTTGGAGATATGACATCCCCTTCATCTGGCAAGCTTGTGATCAGTATGTACCACAACTGGAACAGTTTGTGCTTAGTATGTACTATAACCTCCTCTTGCAACTTCCCCAAGTCAGTTTGTTGCTTATAAAATGTTGTCATTGGAGGCAATACTCTAGCCGATGTACCCTCATGAACCGGTCGTACCAATAACACAAGCTTTCCCCTTTTATAAGGGTTACAAGTCCTAGTTACAAAATAGGACAAATATGCCCTAAAATGCCTAAAGAGAAAGGCTGAATCGCGCCTATGTTCGAACAGAACAAGTTTCTATTCGAATAAAAAAATACATTCGAATAGATTTTAATCTATTCAAATCAAACACCTCAGGCGGAAATGTATTCGAATAGATTAAAATCTATTAGAATAAAACACCTCAGGCCGAAATGTATTCGAACTAAAAACAAATCTGTTCAAATATAATTGTCATCAAATCATCCCGAGATCCTCTTGGATCACCACTGGGGGGTGTTTATTTTTCTTTTATTTGTACTCGACCCTAATTTTTTGACTTAAATTCTGCTAGAAAGGTTTGGAATGATAATTTGGTATCGGTGAGAGGCGAGTGTCTTCAACGAGTTGATGAGGACTCCCTGGCTCTTACACATACATCATTTAAAAAACATAAGTAGATCTTATTAACTTTGACATGCATGTATTTATGGTACTCTGTTTGATAATATATTATTTTGTATTCATATCCTCATTCTTCTGTTAAGAAAGAAGAATCCTTGATTGACATAGTAGCTCGAAAGAGGATTGAGCTTGAAGTTGTGTTAGACAAGCTTGAGAAAAGTAGAATTAAGAGGGTCAACAAGAAATCTCTAAAGGTTCAAAAAGCTCAAGCCAAGAGAAAAATGGTAGGCACAAGCTCAATATTCGGGGTCCCTATTGTTGTGCCCGAGTTCCCTGAATTGGAACGTTTATCTTTTAAACCTAAGTCGGCAGTGAGCGGTTCGGTTAAATCCAATTACAGGATGCCGAAGAGGAAAAGTGGAAAACTACTGTTTTATCCACCAGAGTTACCGCAGATTCAGAGTTTGCAGCTGGCTCTAAGAAGAGGAGATTAACTGACAACTCCCCACCTATTACTGGGAACGAGCCAAAAAAGGCCATTGTGGAAACGAAAAAGGGCTATGAGATGCTTGATCTTGAAGGAAGGTTTAGGAACGTTGCACTGGCTGGTCCTATGGAAGTGCAATTCAAGATGGAGCTCGAGATTTCGAGGATAAGTTGTGCATTGCAAGTTTTGTTCTTATTTTGCTTTTTATTTTTTGTTTTTTTTAATTGACGTTATATATGCTGTGTGCAAGTTTCCCACTCTTTGAAAGGCCTCTACTGGAAAAGGAGAAGACCCCGCTCGATTGGGGAGGTTGAAGTTTTAAGGGCCTCTTTTTAAGAGATAGCGGACATGCTCAAGAGAGAGTACATGGAAAAGATCAAGTAACTGACTTCTCTTCGGGACATCCTTGCCCAACGATTGCAGGATGATGGCTACACTGAGGCTGAAGTAATAGCTATCATGGAAGGATGATCTACGGATGTCCCGGGGCTATATGGAGAGGAGGAGACTCAAGTAGGGAGGACTCCACCTCAAGAGGTTGTTTTTGGGATGGATAACTTCACCACAACTACACAGGGCAACAATTAGGAAGTGGAAGACCGTGAGCAGGTAGTTTAAGATATTTGTTATAAAGTTGGTAGATCATTACTTTATCATTGTGGAAGGTAAACATTTGTAGTATGATTATTTTTTAGTAAAATATTTGGAACCTGTCAATGTTGCTTTGATATGAAAATTTCTATGTATAGGAACTTAACAAACTTTGCCTCAAAATTGAGGATTTAAAGAAAGACTTACTAAGGAGAAAAATGTTTCATACGCAACAGCTCTCATGATCGGACATACTGAGGCTCAGGTTTTCATATAAAGAACTTAGTGAGGATCACTGGAGAGATTTATGTTTAGCTCATTTAGGATGAGCTAAAGATTAAATCGAGAAGGACGTGGTAGTTATGAAATATAGGAATAGGTATTTGAAAATTTGACCTTTCTTTTCTGGTGGTATTAGAGAAAATTCCCTAAAAGTTACCAAAGACCTCATGATGTTAACCATCCACTTAGAAGTGGAAATAGACAGTAAAAGGGTTAAAAAAACATACTGTAATGGCCTAATTCCGTTAGCCCAAAATGGCTTGGAATTAGCTCTTACACCAATGTACCTGTGACAATATCTTATGTAAGACAAGAAATGATATAGGTGATTTAGTGTGGAAAACCTCTGAATAGGTAAAAAACCACGACCTTGAGTTGAGAGTTTTTAGTAACAGTAACTTTTATTGCTTGAGGCTGAAATCTTATTACAAATTATCTCTCAAACAAGAAATACTTGATCTTGTAAATAAGAAGTTTGATGTTTGAGAATATTGAAAATCTGGTTTTTTTGGTAATTTATCGTATATTTTTTTGGGTCCTTGTCTCTTATGGAACTTTTTCTTTATATAGGTCTCACCCACAGCTCGTTATCATGCTGAAGCACGTTCTCTGAACAATGAGGTAAGTGGTGGTTGACTGAGTAACTGTTGAGTTCGTAGGAGATAGGTATCTTGACTTGCTCATACTCTTTTGTTGTGCCCGATCAACGTTCTTTATCAGTTCATGGTTTAGGTGGCACTGTTGACTGTCTATATCACGTGTAAAATGCGTGAATCTGATATAGAGGTAGTTTAAATTGGGCTAGGCTGAGGGATAGGTCCCTATAATCTCCCCCTCGTAATTGAAGTCACGAGTGGCTGTGGTTGAGAAAGAATATGTAGAGTTGTGGTGTTGGAAGTTGAAAAGAAATGATGTGTTTAATGTTAATTTGACTGGAATGGAAATAGGTATTCTTTTTTATGGAGGAATGTATCTGCATTGAATGATGATGGAAAGTATTGATGTACGTGACGCTTGGGGTTTTGAGAGTGGTTCTGTTTTAAATGATGACTACTTTGGAAATGTACATGCGCATTAAATACGAGGGTTATAAAATTTGTACCTATACCGTGGATTTTGACAAAATACGTTCTTGTTTGAAAAATTCTCTGGAAGTCAAGATTAATTATGGTGAAGACCCGGAGAATGGTTTATGAAGAGTAAGTTTCTGCTGAGGTACATAAATTTAAGATGAGGTACTTCAGGGATAAATCTTTGGAGATGCCCATCCCAATTCCCGTTTTACTGATATATCAGGGTATGTCGGAAGAAGAAGTGGCTGAAGCTGAAGGAGATTTTTATTGTATGTGGAAATTTTACTACGTTATCCTGGCAGGTGAGCAACATTGGAGGTGTCTCCGTATCTTTGCGGAGGACAAGGTTGAGGAGACATATGTGGGGACCGGTGTAACTGCTAGGTAGTATCGCCGGTATCTTGTGTAGGATTAGATTCTAAGGGAGGGCCCTCTTTCATCTCTACCAACTTTTTGATGGTGGTGGCTATAGAGGAGGCAATGGTGGTAGTGGAAAAGGAAAATGGAGATTGGTTGTCTGCCCCTGCACAATCATCATGTCTTGGCTCTAAGAAGTCCTTCTGTTTGAAGAGTTGGTTCAAGTACTGGCTTCCTTGCTTCTATAGTTTCCATTTGAAGTTCGGCTCCATGCCTAAACTTTGACCAAAGTCTAAGAAATGAGGATGTTCAGTATTTTCCAATACCCGCTTTGCTTCAAAAGATTCTTGGAGTGAAACGTCACTAAAAATTGATGAACCGAAGGATTTATTATTTTTGGAGTACCTGAAAGACTTCTTATTTGTAAAGTACCTGTAATTTATATTTGAGCTAAATAAAAATATGTATTCAAACTCTGTGTTGATAGATTAAATTAACTCTTATGATTGAAATTGAGCTATGAGTATTTTAGAGATGTATGAATAGAGGACAAAATATAATATATATGATCGGACTAGAAAGTATACTTAGCAATCGAGCTGTAAAAATGTTCTTGTGAAATAGAAGATCTGTAAAAACTTTTTTATAACTAAAAAATTTAGAATTATTGGGGGAGCTAATTGTAGAAGATTTCGAATTTGCAGGAATTGGAAACTCGAGCTCAAAGATATCTCTTTAAATGCTGGATTTGGAGAAATATAAGTTTAAAAAAAGACAGGTCAACTTCCCGAAGTCGATGTGGATAGATACGTTCAAATAATTTATAATTAGGATACTCGGGTTTGCTATTATGGAAAAACAGAATATATATACGAAATGTAGGGGATCTGAAGTGATCTAGAAACTTGCATAAATAGTGGGGAATGAGTTTTAAATAGGAGGAAGAAAGATAATATGGTGTGAACTTGATTTGAGAGAATTTGTTATGCTGCTAAGGGACAATTGGCGATAAAAATAGCTGAAGTGCAGGAGCAAATTTTTGGCTTGCTAAATTATGATGTTGACTTGCCAAAGTCCGAATATCAGTTTGAAGGTTTAGATTGGATAGGTATGGAACTTGAGTTAGGGCGTCGCTTCTACTAAGGGCTATTCTGGGAAGTGACTGTGGAGCCTTCAGCTCGAAAAGAGGTTGTGAGGCTAATTGCTGATAAAGAGATCAAGTTAAAAGATGTGAGGATTGCTGGAGGCGAATTGATTAGGTGTGGTTCCCCAGGACATTTGGGATGGTTCATGTGTAATTATATGTGAGGAAGTGAATTGTATGAGGTCAAATAACTGTCAGAGAAATGTAATTGGAATAAAGTTTGATATGTCCTTATTTACTGCAAATGTTGTTTACGACTATTTTGAATAAAGAATTTGAATTTTGAAATATGAAAGCTTTAGAAATTACATCAGCACTTCTATAAGTAGTAGAAACAAGAATAGAAAAAGTAGGTAGCTTTGATTTTTCTCTCTTTTGTTAATGCAGGGAAAGTTTGATTGCATGTAAGTGTTGAGTCATCATGAGTGTGAGGAGGTCAGTTAGATATTTGGGTAGGAGAGATAATAATATATTAAAATATAGGGCAGGGGGCAATGATGGGAAGGTATTTTCACCTAAAAGGTATAAAAAGTATGATATTAATTGTAGAAGGGATGTTTTGGTTCCAAAACTTAGGGCAGCTCGTACGAGGCCCAATAACTGCCAGCAGTTAGAGAGAGAAAATATAAATATTGCTTCATATTCCTTATTCAAACGCTTATCAACTTCTAAAAAATTGAAGAACAGTGGGAGAGAAAAGATAAAAAATAGTAGAGATTTACATGAGTGATTAGACGAGAGTGATTAACAATCAAGGAGAGAGAGGGTAGTAGAGACTGAGTCACGAAAGTGGTTGTATGGCAATGTTGTGAAAGAAAGATTTGGCGCTACTTTAGATTCATTTTTAGACGTTGATGGTTGGTAGATAATTTGTGATATTGTTGATGTATATTTTGAAAGATATTTGTGGTTTTCAAATTTCAAAAAATTACTATTTAAGGTAACCTATAAAAATTTGTTTGATATATGTGTATAAAAGAGATGTGATATGATACATGTATGATGGATATGTGTAAAAGATTATGATAGAATACCTGAACCTGCATGTAGGTTGAGCGTGATGAGTATTTGTGTAAAATCAACTTTTATTCTTAGATTTGTAGTTGATATGGAGACTTCAGCTGCTATGGAGGCCTCAACCTTTGGTCGCTCAGCTGAGTCTGAGAGTATAGTATTTAATAGGGAGGGCAATGTAAAAGTCGTGATAGGGAGGGCATGTAGAAGTTGTTCAATTTCAAGATTTATCTTGAAAATTGGTATTATATCCTCCGAACTCTGATGTGTTTAGAGAGTTTTGTAAATCCAAAGCTCTTATAGGGGGAAGATGGGGCAACTTTGTAGGACATGCCAGTAGGCAGTTTAGAAGTTGCATTATAGAATCAAGGGAGGAGCATTTTTTTATGTTACCTGATTTAGAAAAGGAAAAATTGGACAGGGGAATAGACGAATCGATTTCTTTGGAGTATTATAATGAAAATGTCCAGGATGACCTGAAAGAGGGTTTTTTGTGTTATATGTCTCAATTGGAGTATGGGTTGATTCAGCCCTTTAGCAATCTTGCGAAAGAGATAATAAATACCTTAGGGGCATGTCCTTCTCAGTTGAACAGGAACATGTGGGAGGGGATTGATGTTTGTGAGGGTTTGAATAGGTTTAAGGAGGAGAATGAGGTGGAAAGAAGAATATCTCCTGAAGATGTTTTGCTATTTTATGGAGTGAAGAATTATTCTGCAAGTGAGGGGAATACTCTTTTACGAGTTCGACTCGACCTCTTTTCTTCGATCTAAATTCAGCAGGTTAAATGTTGAATGATAATATAATTTAGGTAAAAGGTGATTGTCTTCAGAGAGATGATGAAGAACCCATAAAACTTTTGTATAGAACTGTGAAGAAAAGTAAGTGTAATAACGTATAATATCGAACTGCTAAAATTGAATATTGTTCTGTTGTTGATAATTTGTTATTGTTTTGACAGGTCCTCAGTTGAAGGTGAAGAAGAAGAAGTCCCTGTTAGATACTGTTGCTCAAGAAGGGGTTGAGCTCGAGGTAGTGCTAAAAAGAGGGGCTGACATATAGAAGTAAACAAGCAAACAACAGGTTTGAGAAGGTTCAGATGCCTCAAGCAGCGAGACTAATGATGGAGGTCGGAGTTGTTAAGGAAAGTGGGGCTGACAAAGAGAGGCGTGTGCTATTTCTAAAGGCCTCTGTGGTAGATTTTGCGGATATTCTAGAATCTACTACGTCGAGTAAGCTAGCTCGAACATTTCTGAAGAAGAGAAATCTGAAGCGAAGCGAAGCCTCTAAAACCACAGGGAGTGGTGAGGTCGAGGCAGAGGCAAAAAAGAGAAGGGTAAGCCCTCCTTCTGAATTGGTTGAGGCAAAAGTCATGGAGACTCAACCTGATGAGGAAGATGAGCTGTGAGTAGTGGAGGATAGGGCTAGGTATGCAGCTCGCCAGGGTGTGGAAGAGATGGGAAAAGTGGTAAGTTTAACGATTTGGATGTTTTATGAATTCTGTATGGTGATTCAAGCTAAAAATGAGGTCGATTTTTTTTTGTAGGCTGCTCGTTTGATGAAGGGGATCTGCCTCGGGATGGAGGAAGAAAAAATTGAGCCCGAGAATGGAAAGGTAGAACTTGAGATGAAGATAACTCAATTGAAGTTTAATTTAGTTCAGGAAGGGAAGCGGCTGGATTCTGTGAAGGCTGCGCAAGAAGTAGAGATTATTGAGCTAATAGAAGAAGTACAGAAGAATCTGGATGAGGTGGTAGTCCAGGGTGAAAGACTTGGTGTAGTGTCCTAGTTTTTTTATATATTTATTATCATTTTAATTATTATTCATCATCATGCATACATCATCATACATCATGCATCTTCATTTTCAGCATTCGTATATTATTCTCCTTTTATCAGGGTTTGAGTTTTTTGTTCTTCATATCTGGATGAGGTGGTAGTCCAGGGTGAAAGACTTGGTGCAGTGTCCTAGTTTTTTTATATATTTATTATCATTTTAATTATTATTCATCATCATGCATACATCATCATACATCATGCATCTTCATTTTCAGCATTCGTATATTATTCTCCTTTTATCAGGGTTTGAGTTTTTTGTTCTTCATATCTGGGTTTCGGTGGTTGCTTGGCAGAGGAGGTGTGTTGTGGTTTGGGGAGCCAGTGGTTGGCGTGGTGGAGGTGTTCGTTGTTTGGGTTGTGAGTGATCTTGTGGATCTGAGAGGATTTTGGGGATTTTCCAGTTTTCGTTCGAACGAGGTTCATATTAGTTTGAACGAGTCAACTTGTCTCCTGGAACTTTTCCTAAGACTCTTAAGTCGTTTGAACGACTTCATTGTCGATTCACACGACCTCATTGTCCATTCGCACGACCCTGCTCTCTTCGAACGATCTATGGAACGTATTGACATTTCTCCTGGTGTGTTGGCCCAAGGGAATGTTTTCGTTCGAACGACCTTTCGAACGATTGTTGTGTTTCTAGGGTTTCAACCCATTTTAGGTGTTAGTCGTTCGAACGACTTTCAGATTCGTTCGAACGACCATCGTATTTCATCTTCTATTTCAGTCTTTCTTTTCTTTCCTTTTGGGGTTAGTTTTCTTGAGAGAGAGAGAGAGAGAGAGCTTTGGATAGAGAGTGTTAGAGAGAGGATCATCAGCTCCACCTTCTGTCATCTTCATCACCCGTTCCTTATCATCACCACTTCCTGATCATCAGCTCCACAACTTCTGTAAGTTTTCCCCTTTTCCCAAGTTTTCCTAATTCTCTAGATTGGTGGTTTAGATTTGATTGTTGGGTTGGGTTTATTGTCAGGATCTGGTATTGATTGATTGATTGATTACTATTGTGATTGTTTGATTTCCATAGTTTTTGGTGTACCGATTGCCGAGGGGCGGAACTAGGCTTTGGAGTATAGATCGTAGTTTTTGCCGGGATTCGAGCTTTATATCAGGCGAGTGTCCCATCATTGCTAAATTCCTCTACTAGTGTAACCTGTGTTAGTTAGAGTTATGCAATTGGCATTGAGGTGTTTATGGATTGGTTAATATTGTTATTTCCTATTGTTAGGCATGTAGGGTGTGTCCCCTTTTGTATTTTTGGCAGTTGTGCATTGTGTGGTATTCTCATGGGTTGTCCTTGGCGGCTGGGTTCCAGTCTTGTAGAGACTGAGGTTGTTAGATGCTGTGACTGGTTAATTAGTCACTGTTTACATCTGCGTTAGGATTGTTTACCATCCTCTGTGGCAGGTGATTGTCCTATGTGTCTGTTAGCCAAATTGTGGCACTTGTGTTAGGATTGTTTGCCCTTCTCTCAGGCAGGGGTTATCTTATGTGGTGTTGGATGTATTGGTGGCCGTTGTGTTTTGATCCTTAGGATCTATTTGCAGTGTGAGTTTGTATTCTTTTAACTTAACAGGGTCAAATACATAACAAAGCTCTGCATCGGCTAACCCTCGATAGGTCTTAGGATTCCTACATCGGGTTGAAATAATTAGGTGAAGTTCAGGCTGGACACTATCATAACTATTACCCTTCGGGAGTGTGGGATGGTATGGGATAGTTTCCTTTGGTCTCCGTCTTATCCACCGTGAGGTTGAAGGTCTTCGGAATAAGTGTAAATAAAGTTCGAACGTTGGCTCCGTGGGTTGCAAAGCCCAGAACACTCTGATCAAGTGATAAATCCTTGAGCGTGGTCGAGCTTGACAAAAATCGTACCCATTATATCCAACTGAGATCTCGTTAAGGTTATTATGCATTAGCGGCTGATCATCCCACCATATTGATTTATAGGGTCTGGTTCTCGGTTTCATAACATCACAAAACATTTATTTTATGACAATTCTAGAATCACACCATATCATATCATCATACCATCACAACATAATTCCTCATATTTCCTTTTCCTATTCCACTTCCCTTATTTTATGCACTTTTATATCACTGTACCGTTAACATCTTATATCTCATTCATCTCTCCTCTTTCTCTGCACCTATCATATTGGTATGTTATTTAGCCATGTTGGGCATTAGTGAGTCATGGTTTTGCTCACTCTTGCATTTTCTCCCATTTTAGAGACAGAGTAGTTACAGGTTTTACTGAGGCTTCAGTTATGTTTGGTGATTGTTTACAGCTGCAGATTCTGTCCCGATTTTAGTATTTCCTGAATGCTCTAAGCTTTTGACACTGTACATTGTTCGAGACATTGTATTTACGCTTTCATTTATGTATTTATATCTCTTGCTTCAACTTTATTCTTTTACTCTGATGATATTGCTATAGTCAATGACTGAGCCTAATCTTGTCTATGGCTCGGTTGTTTCTGGGGGCGAATCGGTTGGATTCCCCGACCTGCACATCCCGAATGATAATAGTTGGTCTAGCTGCCGATTATTAGATTTTGGGGCGTGACACACTTGGTATTAGAGCTGTAGATTAATCCCTATCTCTGTTCTAGCAATCATATGGCGAGTAATTCTTTCTAGATGAAGTTAGGATCGATTCTTTTTTGGTTTTACATATTTTATCCTTCCTCCTTTCCTGAGGTGTGCCTTTTTGTTTGTATAGTTGGCTAGAGGTAGTAGAGGCAGAGGTTGCACAGTAGGCCCTGGCTGTAGAGGTTTGCGCAGTGGTGTACTTGCTGATGAGCCAGCGCTCAGTTAGGAGAGTTTGGGGTCTGTCCTGATTGATCAAGGTGTTCCTCTAACGCCAGTAGTTCCAGAGTAGCCTGGAACTCTTCCTGTTCTAGTTGTTCCCGGTGTTTCAGCTGAGATAAGGCAGTTCATGGAGAGTTTCACCGCCTATGTACAGCAGGCTAGGAGCCCAGCGATCAGAGAGTATAGTTATTTAGAGCAGCTTCAGAAGTATAAACACCCGACATTTTCTGGCACGTTAGTTCCTTCTGAGGCTGAGACTTGGTTTAAGTTTATAGAGAAGACTTTGAACGCGATGATGTGTCCAGATGATCAGAGGGTGATACTTGCTGCATATCTGTTACTGGGTGAGGCAGATCATTGGTGGGATAGAGCCAAGAGGACGATTACTGAGACTCTGATACTTTGGGCATCTTTTCACGAGTGGTTCTTTGAGCAGTATTTCTCGCAGAGTTATAGGGATGCGCGTATCTCATAGTTCTATATGCTTGAGCAGGGTGATATGAGTATCTTTCAGTACAATTAGCGATTCAATGAACTCTCTCGGTATGTCCTGTTTATTGTTCAGGATGAGGAGCAGCGAAAGATTTAATTTCTGAAGGGTCTTCGTCCATATTTTACGAAGTTTTTGATTATTTCAGGGGAAAATTTGCACAGAGAGGTTTTGTCTAAAGCTTTGGCGATAGAGCATAGAGCAGAGTAATATTGAGGAGCACAAGTCTGAGGACTTGAGGAGCCAGCAGAGACAAGATCAGAGACCCGATAAGGGAAAGGTACTTTAGGCGCAGCATGAGAGCTTGGGTTCGAAGAGGCAAAAGTTGGGCATTACTGATGGTACACCAGTTAGAGTTGTGGGAGGCCAACATTCTGATAGACCATGGTTTGTTTATGGTGCGTGTTAGAACTGCGGGGAGAAAGGGCACTCTAAGAGGTTTTTTCCTAAACCATACATTGGTCCACAGCCATTGTGGCAGTTCCAGGGTCCTATTGGTTGCCAGTCGAGACCACAATAGTTTCAGTAGATTCAGCAGCGACAGTTTCAGGGTCCTCAGAGTAGGCAGATTGTTCCCTGTCCCCCAGGTGGGCTGAGACAGCAACATCCTAGTCAGTAGCCGGGACAGGGTTAGGGTCACAGGCATGGGAAGTTGTACGCAGTTAGGAGGCGAGGTGCTCGCACCGCTCCACCTATAGTGGAAGGTACAATTAATATTTCATATTCGCCCGCTAGAGTTCTTTTTGATTCCGGTGCATCGCATTCATTCATATCATACATATTTCTTTGTTATATTTGTTTTGAGTCTTCCTTATTGAATGACGAGATTTCTGTGGGTACTCCTCTCGATGTTTCGGTTTCTATCTCACGTATTTGTAGAGATTACCCGATTGTTGTTTGTGGTCACGTCCTTTCTATAGACTTGTTGGTACTACCGATGCAGGAGTTTGACATTATCCTGGGTATGGATTGGTGGTCGACGCATCGAATTACTTTAGATTGCTTTTAACGGTCGGCTACTTTCAGTATTCCTGGGGAGAAGCGGTTTATGTTTGTTAGTTCGGAACCTACGCGGTCAGGGGACGGCTTGTTGGCATTCTTAGAGCTAGAGTCCTTTGATGTTGATATTAGTTCCATTCCGATGGTGTGTAACTTTTTCGACATTTTCCAGAAGATTCCTGGTTTGCCGCTAACGAGAGAGATTGATTTCGGTATAGATCTTTTACCGGGTACAACTCCAATTTTAAAGGCTCCGTATCGTATAACACCTGTTGAGATGAAGGAATTATATGATCAGTTTAATGAGTTGACGGATCAGAAGTTTATCCGGCCGAGTACTTCACCAGGGGTGCTCCAGTGTTATTTGCGAATAAGAAGAACGAGTCTATGCGCCTCTGTATTGATTATCGTGAGTTGAACAAAGTTACGATCAAGAATAAGTATCCCTTACCTAGGATCAATGACTTGTTTGACCAGCTTCGGGGAGCTCAGTTCTTTTTAGATTAATCTCAGATTGGGTTATCATCAGCTGAGAATCAAGAAAGAGGATATATTCAAGACAGCATTCAGGACACGTTATGGACACTATGAGTTTTAGGTTATGCCGTTTGGATTGACGAATGCTCCTGCAGGTTTTATAGATTTGATGAACAAAGTTTTTTGCCCTTATCAAGATCGGTTCATTATCATATTCGTGGAAAACATTCTCATTTATTCGAAGACTGAGGCCGAGCATGAGGAACACTTGAAGATTGCATTACAGACTTTGAGGGAGAACACGTTGTTTGTAAAATTTGAGAAATGAAATTTTTGGCAGAAAGAGGTGAAATTTCTAGGGCATGTCGTATCCAAGGATGGAATTGCAGTAGATCCTTTTAAGGTTGAGGCCATTGCGGATTGGGTTCAGCCAACTAATGTTTTGGAGATAAGCAATTTTCTGGGTTTAGCCAGTTATTATTGCAGATTCATTGAGGGCTTTTCTCAGATTGCAGCTCCGTTGACTCGTTTGACACAGAAGGACATTCGATTCATATGGGATGACAAGTATGATTTGACATTCGCAGAGTTAAAGAAGAGATTGACTACAGCTCCAGTTCTTATTGTTCCTTCCAGTGGGCATAATTATATGGTTTACAGCGATGCATCACTCAGTGGACTTGGTTGTGCTTTGATGCAAGAAGGAAAGGCTGTGGCTTATGCTTCTAGGCAACTCAAGGTACACCAGAGGAACTATCTTTGCGGGGAGAGGTTTGAGCTCTTTTCGGATCACAAGAGTTTGAGGTACCTTTTCTCACAGAAAGAACAGAATATGAGGCAGCACAGATGGATGGAATTCTTGAAGGATTATGACGTTGACTCGCAGTATCACCCAGGGAAGGCGAATGTGGTGGCTGACGCTTTGAGCCACTTGCCTAGGGGATTTTTTGTACGTCTGATGATTCGGGAGTGGTTGTTGCTTTGCGACATAGTAGATTCCGGGCTAAATTTGTTTTCACAGGGTACCGGTGGCTTTATTGCTAATTTAAGAGTTCATCCGTCTTTGATTTCTCAGATTATAGAAGCTCGGTAGCAAGATGCGAAGTTACAGTCTTGGGCTTCAGGTATTAGCAGGCCAGATTGGACAGTTAGCTCAGATAGTAGTATTAGATACAGGGGCAGATTATGTATGCTTGATTCAAAGGTATTAAAGCGTAAGGTTATGAGTGAGGCTTACGGCTCCAGGTATACTATTCATCTAGGAAGTACTAAGATGTACCAGAACTTGAAGAGGCATTATTGGTGGGACAATATGAAGCGAGAGATAGCTGAGTTTGTTTCCAAGTGTCTTACATGTTAGCTGGTGAAAGCCGAACATCAGAAACTAGTGGGGTAACTTAAACCTTTACAGAATTCAGAGTGGAAGTGGGAGCATGTGACAATGGATTTCATTTTGGGATTACCGAGGACAAAGAAAAATCACGATTCTATTTGGGTGATCGTGGATCGATTGATCAAATCAGCACATTTTATTCTGGTTCGCAAGACTTTGACCCTCGACGAGCAGAGTAAGCTGTATGTGAAGGAGATAGTACGGTTACATGGAGTGCCAGTATCTATAGTATCAGATCGAGATGCTAGGTTTACCGGCAATTTCTGGAAGAGTTTTCAGGGAGCTATAAACGCTAGATTGGATTTTAGTACAATGTTTCACCCACAGACAGTTGGTCAGACAGAAAGAGTTAACCAGATTCTTGAAGATATGCTTTGAACTTGTGTGTTGTACTTCAAGGGCAGTTGGGATGAACATTTACCATGGGCGATGTTTGCATACAACAATAGCTTCCAGTCTATCATTGGGATGGCACCTTATGAGGCTTTCTATGGTAGACCGTGTAGATCACCCCTGAGTTGGGAAGAGGATGGTGAGTAGAGTTTACTGGGGCAAGATTTGGTTCGTGAGACTACAAAGACTATTTCCGTTACTAGAGATCGGTTACGTACAGCTCAAATTCGGCAGAAGAGTTACGTAGATATTCGCAGGAGACTGTTAGAGTTAGAGATTGGTGATAATGTTTTACTAAGGTTTCTCCGATGAAGGGCGTGATACGATTCAGTAAGAAGGGGAAGTTGGCTCCGAGGTTCATTGGACCTTTTGTGATTCTTGCTAGAGTTGGGGAGTTGGCTTACCGTTTGGCATTGCCGCTGCAACTGGGTCGAGTTCACAATGTGTTTCAGGTTTCGATGCTGAGGAACTATGAACGGGATCCTACTCATGTGATTGATTGGGAGCACCTAAGAAGTCAAGGAAGATGCCTCATATGTTGAACACCTATTGTGTATATTTGACCGAGAGGATAAGATTCTTTGCAGCAAGGTTATTATGTTAGTGAAAGTGCAGTGGACCCATCATGATCCTAGCGAGACTTCTTGGGAGTTAGAGGCGGACTTGAGAGATCGTTATCCACATTTGTTCTCGGGTTGAGGTATGTGGATTTCGTAGAATTCCGGGCAGAATTAATTTTAGGAGGGTAGATTATAGTGTCCCGGATTTTTTATTTTTTTAATTATTATTCATCATCATGCATATATCATCATACATCATGCATCTTCACTTTCTGCATTCATATTTTATTCTAATTTTATCAGGGTTTGAGTTCTTCGTTCTTCATTTCTGGGTTCCGGTGGTTGTTTGGCGGAGGAGGTACGTTTTGGTTTGGGAGCCTGTGGTTGGCTTGGTGGTGGTGTTCGTTGTTTGGGTTGTGAGTGATCTTGTGGATCTGAGAGGATTTTTGGGATTTTCCATTTGTCCTTCGAACGAGGTTCATATTCGTTCGAACGAGTCCACTTGTCTCCAGGAACTTTGCCCGAAACTCCTTAGTCGTTCAAACGACTTCATTGTCCATTCGCACGATCTCATTGTCCATTCACACGACCCTGTTCTCATTCGAACAATCTATCGAATGCATCGAACGAGTCAACTTGTCTCCAGGAACTTTGCCCAAAACTCCTTAGTCATTCGAACGACTTCGTTGTCCATTCGCACGATCTCATTGTCCATTCGCACGACCCTGTTCTCGTTCGAACAATCAATCGAACGTATTGACATTTCTCCTGGTGTGTTGGCCCAAGGGAATGTTTTCGTTCAGACGACCTTTCGAACGATTGTTGTGTTTCTAGGGTTTCAACCCATTTTAGGTGTTAGTCGTTCGAACGTCTTTTAGATTTGTTCGAACGACCATTGTATTCCTTATTATATTTTAGTCTTTCTTCTCTTTCCTTTTGGGGTTAGTTTTCTTGAGAGAGAGAGATAGAGCTTTGGAGAGAGCTTTGGATAGAGAGTGTTAGAGAGAGGATCATTAGCTCCACCTTCTTTCATCTTCATCACCCATTCCTTATCATCACCACTTCCTGATTATCAGCTCCACAAGTTCTGTAAGTTTTCCCCTTTTCCCTTTCGTCCTAATTTTCCTGATTCTCTAGATTAATGGTTTAGATTTGATTGTTGGGTTGGGTTTATTGTCAGGTTCTGGTATTGACTGATTGATTGATTGTTGTTGTAATTGTTTGATTTCCATAGTTTTTGGTGTTCTGATTGCCGAGGGGTGGAACTAGGTTTTGGATTGCAGATCATGATTTTTGCTGGGATTCGAGCTTTATATCAGGCGAGTGTCCCATCATTGCTAAATTCCTCTACTAGTGTAACCTGTATTAGTTATAGTTATACAATTGGCATTGAGGTGTTTGTGGATTGGTTTTAGACTATATTGTTCCCTTTGCTATTGTTGTTGTTGTTTCCTATTGTTAAGCATGTAGGGTGTATCCCCTTTTGTCTTTTTGGCAGTTGTGCTTTGTGTGGTATTCTAATGGGTTGTCCTTGGCGGCTAGGTTCTAGTCTTGTAGAGACTAAGGTTGTTAGATGCTGTGACTGGTTAATTAGTCACTGTTTACATCTGTGTTAGGATTGTTTACCATCCTCTGAGGCAGATGGTTATCCTATGTGTGTGTGGGCCAAATTGAGGCAGTTGTGTTAGGATTGTTTGCCCTTCTCTCAGGCAGGGGTTATCCTATGTGATATTGGCCGTGTTGGCGGCCGTTGTGCTTTGATCCTTGGGATCTGTTTGCAGTGTGAGTTTGTATTCTTTTAACTTAACGGGGTAGGATACATAACAAAACTCTACATCGGCTAACCCTCGATAGGTCTTAGGATTCCTACATCGGGTTGAAATAATTAGGTGAAGTTCAGGCTGGACACTATCATACCTATTACCCTTCGAGAGTGTGGGATTATGTGAGACAGTTTCCTTTGGTCCCCGTCTTATCCTCCGTGTGGCTGAAAGTCCTCAGAATAAGTACAAATAAAGTTTAGACATTGGCTCCGTGGATTGCAAAGCCCAGAACACTCTGATCAAGTAATAAATCCTTGAGCCTGGTTGAGCTTGACAAATATTGTACCCATTGTATCCAACTGAGATCTCGTTAAGGTTATTATGCATTAGCGGTTGATCAACCCACTATATTAATTTATAGGGTCTAGTTCTCAGTTTCATAACATCACAAAACGTTCATTATAGGACAATTTTATAATCACACCATATCATATCATCATACCATCACAGGATAATTCCTCATATTTCCTTTTTCTATTCCTCTTCCCTTATTTCCTACACTTTTATATCACTTTACCGTTAGCATCTTATATCTCATTCATCTCTTCTCTTTCTCTGCACCTATTATATTAGTATGTTATTTAGCCTTATTGGGCATTAGTGAGCTGTGGTTTTAGTCACTCTCGCATTTTTCCCTCCTTTCAGAGGCTGAGTAGTTGCAGGTTTTGCTGAGGCTTCAGCTGTGTTTGGTGACTGTTTGCAGCTGCAGATTTTGTCTCGGTTTTAGTATTTCTTGTATGCTCTATGCTTTTGATACTGTACTTTGTTCGAGACATTGTATTTACGTTTTCAGTTATGTATATATATCTCTTGCTTCCACTTAATTATTTTACTCTGATGATATTGCTATAGTTAATGACGGAGCCTAAACTTCTCTATGGCTCGGTTGCTTGCGGGGGCGAATCGGTTGGATTCCCCGACCTGCATATCCCGAATGATAGTGATTGTTCTAGCTATCGATTATTGGATTTTGGGGGGTGACACTTGGGTGCCACTTCTTTAAAATGGGTTACTCTAAGGCTGAGGTGAACGATATTATGGGGGGTACCTTCGTTAAAGAAGAGAACGAGGTGGAAGATGACGCGGCTGGAGTTGTAGTAGGGTTGGATGGTGTGTCTCCCCAAACAGAGGGAGATAATCAAGGGGATGACAATGAGCATCCTGAGAATGAGAATGAGAAGGTAGAGTAAAATTGTTGACTCCATGGCTGTGTGATTATGAGGGGTTTGAGAACTGTAATTGTATAGATCATTATTATAAATTTTTGTAGACTAAGAGATATTTGTAAACCTTGCTTGTAGGAAGTTAAGGATATGTGCCTCAGAATAAAAGAATTAAAGATTGAGTTCTCTAAGGAGAAAGATGCCTCGACGTCCCTATTGAATTCGCAAGCGAAGCTATAGGTTAGGGAAAAGCAAAAAATATTTGACTTGTATGTTGTATTACTTTAAAGCTATATCGTAAAAATTAGAGCATAGAGGTAGAATAAAAATGTGCTAATAGTTTAGGTGCAATGGTACTCAACTGTGTATTGATAATATCAAAGTGTTGAAGAAGTTAGAACATAGAGAATGTGTACCTTGAAATTAGAAGCACATGTTTTTGTTCATCGAACTGGGATCATACTTTAACTTTAAGTTTAGAAGCAGTTTCACATAGTAGACTTCAAAAAATAAAAATCTGTTTGAAACAAAATTCCTGTATGTATTTATTGAGTGTTCTTGAATCAAACTTGATGTATTGTATCTGTAATGAAGGTTGACCTGGAGTCAGCTCACTTAAGTGAACAAGAGACGCGCCAATATATCCAAGAGTTCGCAGTGGAGTTTGATAGGATGTGAGAGGCAAATGAAGATAGGGAGGATTATCACGTAAATGTACATTTCAAGTTTGCCGAGGAAACACAAGCTATTGATGACCTTTCTCGAAAGATCCAGGGGAAAGATGCCAAAATTAATAAGGGGCAAAAAGAACTCCCAAAGGCGAAGGAAGAGACAACGAAGCTCAAAAGCCAGAATGATGCATTGATGGTAAAGACTAAGGATGCGGACATGGTTCGATACCGCATCCAGTCGCTAGAAACAACAAATAAAGAGTTGCATCATTTTTTGGCCAGTCCGAAGGACCAAATGGTCAGTAAAACGAGCAAACAAGAGCAGGCACGAGCTGATTTAGTGAGTTCCAAAAATGAATTGGAGCAATTTAAGAGTAAAATGATTGAGAAAGATAGTGAGCTGATGAAAGCTCGAGATTACCTATCTAATTCTAAAATTGTAGTTGATCAGTTGAGTGCAGCTTTGCCTGTTAAGGATATTGAGTTCCAATTGGTACAAAGACGATGTAATGACACTACAACAAATAGTAGCTTTTACGTCACACAATTAATGCCATTTATATAGATAATAACATGAAAAGTCTAGTTTTGCAATTCTTTAGCACTAGAAAACGTGTCCAATTGAGAATCAACGTCATCTGCTTCAAAACCGACGTTATTGCCCTTTATTTATATAATTAACGTCACTTTTGTTAATGAAATTGAAACCAAATGCAATCTACGTTATTTCATGACATCTTCTACGTCGATTTGCTTCAATAGACGAGATTGTTAATCTCGCAATAAAAATATATAGAATAGACATAACTTGTTTGATTTTGAAAGGTGTCTGCAGCCCTAGAATAATTTAATCCTTCTTCTCTTTTACTTCTTCCAAGATGTAGACCCACTACTCTCAAGTTTCAAATTTATCTCTCTATCTTTCTCTATCACTCTGAAATATGATTTTAAGCATTTTAATTGGTAGAGAAAATTTCATGCTCAATTCACTCTTAATTAAGCATCTTCTTCTGGGCTCATGGAGTTACTGATCTAGGTTTTGTGTGTGGGAATCATTGGAGGAGAGTTGGTGTATTTGTGGAATATGATTTGATCTCTTCTAACTATTTTAGGAGCAAGGGGATCATTCAGGCTTGCTTAATTAGTTAGGGTTTTGCGTAATTTGTACGGTTTGTTTAAGGTTTGGTTTAATTAGTTTCGATTTGGTGCCTAAAATTCTAGTACTTATAATGCCAATCTCAGAAAAATTAGTTAATTTTTGAGTAATTGTGTTAAATTAATAAGCTTTATTTATTGATTCTTGTGAATATGATTCTTAATTTGAAATCAGTTTTTTGTGTAAGTTTTCTTTATTTGGAATTTTGTTAGCTTCGAATTGTAAGTATTTATGGTAACCTATAGTAAAATTAAAATGTTTTGGTCAATCTAAACCATGTAGAATCTTTTTTTAGCCTAAATCAGGGTATAAGCGTATCGATTCAAGGATAAAGTAGCTTCATTATTGATTTAAAGGTAACAAATAATGCATCTACAGTCTCATCTTTATTATAAGTAGTAGCTAGTTGAGTATCCTTTGAAGTGCGATGGTGGCTCACTTTAAGAATTATGCACACTTAATTGGTTTCTCTATTTATCTTTGAGATCATAGTTGGTCCTTTTTGTTTGACAATACTTACTTGGACCAGTTTCCATGATAAAGCTTAAGTTCTGGAGTTCGACATCTAGGACTTTGTTTTCTTCATCAAATTTTGTAGCATGAAGTTGAGAGCTTTACTGAGTTCTTATTATCTAAAATAGTAGTTTGGCCTTTTTAATCTCTAATTAGGTTCTCCTTTCCCGAATGATGCTAAACTAAGTTATTTATAAGGGGGATGAAGTTTAATGGAAAATAATTAGGTATGATGCTTACTTTTGATTTATGTTTTCATTATTAACGTTCTTGGCCAATTTAATTGGGAGTATTTTATATGGTTGAGCATTAATTTGTGCAGCTAGCAATCAACTCACGATAGATGTTACTACATATATTCAAAGTAAAATTTATGATCTAGCTCTTATTTCCTTATATTTTTTTCTTTGACGATCATGTGATGTGGTGCTTATATTCATTGCAATGCTACATTGGATAGGAGGGTTGAGGCTAAAAGTTACAATGGTAAGTGTGCCGTGACCTAGATTTTGATTTATGAAGATATAACTTGTATAAAAGAACTACCATTCATGCATTTAGAGATATTTGTTGTTCCTTCCATCTTAAATATTGAATGAAATATTAAGGAACTCCAAACAGGGAGTTACCTTTTGTTGTCAATAGTTAATTTTTTTTTCTAACTACCACTACATCAAATATGATCTTTTATGTCATCAAAGCCAAGTCATTTTCTAAATAATTGACTTTGTTGATCCTATTTGAACTTTAGTTATGTCAGTAAACGTACTTGATCGGGTTATTATGCTATTTTTTTAACTAGTAATGTTAGTTACTATATTAGTAGAGTAGGATTGACCTACTGCTGGCTGATAGGAAGTGAACTGCTGAACCATGCAGGTTCCTATATCTACTGCACCCCAATTACATAGACTTTAAGTATAACCTGCGTTCTTTGTCATGTATTACCTTGTTTTATAGTTGCTTAGACGTTTCTTATTTTATGATTTATTCATTGCTTTGTAGTGCTATATTTTTGTGTTTGGAAAAAACAAAGAAAATGTATAGTGACGAGGGCTAATTCTTGCTAAGAATAAGTATAAGTTGAGAGTTGTATCTGTTTGGGTAAGTTCTACATTTAATTGAAATGATCTATTTTACTTTATTCCTATAGGCTTTGAAAGGAATTCAAGTCTTATACATGCTTCTTTAGACTTCAAATTCAACCACCTAATGATACCTCAATTCCATTTGAAGCAGGTGAAGAAACTCTTAAATACTACTTCTTCAGCTCTTGGAAATCTAAGTCCATGTCAAAGGATGATGCACTGGATAATAGAACCAACACGACATCAAAAAGGAAGAACAAAGCTATTAACTTCAAACAAACTCTGAGTTCTTTAAAACCCTGATATCATGATATTTGGTATATGCATATGATCGCCAAATCAATTTTTATTTATTGGATTTTTACCATGCATTTTAGAAATATACATATGATTTTACTTATGGTATGAGGTCTGTGATACCTTCAATGTTATGAAAGATTTGGGGAATAATCAGCTAAATAATCTTGTAACATGGGTTGCAGATATTTGATAGAATTTACTACATAATGCAATAATCAAAGCAAAGGCAGTGGTTACACCTCAAAAGTTAGGTAGTACCATAGAGCTCCATAATGATGTTACACTTGTGCATTCAAAGAAGTTTCTCAATGTTATATAGATACTTAATGAATATTAAGCTGTCCTATTTGTTTTCATATAAAACATTTTGATCTCGGTGCTATTATTGGAGTTAACACCTACTGTTGTATTCTTGCAGGTTGATAGTTCATATATGGAAAATATTGGGAAAAAGTGTAGAAGCGCTATCTGAAGATTTCTAAACTATTTTAGGTTTTATTCTTGTTAGCCTTGATTATTTTGAATTAATAAAATTTATTTATTACAACTTATGGTATTGCTACTCTTTTTTTTCTTTAATAAAATTGGATTATTCTGAATAGGTATTGATGTTAATTTCTTAACTTAGATGTTACAACTTTCTTTTAATTTATGAAAATGGTAGTTTTGTAAATATTGACTTCACAGATGCAAGAGGTAAGATAGGGAGGAAGGGAGGGAAATATAAAGAGAGAGATAAAAATTAGGAGGGATGGAAGAGGAGAAAAGAGAACCTGAGGAGGGAGGTGTGTATAATATTTTTTAGTTTTTTTTTAATTTTGAGAACTAAATATGTCATTAAAAAAATGACGTTAAAGCTATAAACAACGTCATTAAAAAAAGACGTTGAAAACACTTTCACGACCGGCCATCAACCGGAATTGGTTACCTATGACGTCATGTAAAAAACATAATTAACGTCATTTTCATAAATGACGTGGATATACATTAAATTTCCGCGTCATTACTTTCCACGACACATTGTAAAATAATGTCAAAAGTTTTTAACGTCATTTAAACAATGGCGTCAAAACCCTTATTTGTTGTAGTGTGAATTAAATGAGAAGGTGGCATAATTGAAGGCCGATTTGGTTCTGGCCAATTCGTGCATCAAAAATGCTAAGGCTGGAGAGCGCTCGAGGAAGAATAAAGGTGATGCCAGGGTCTCCATTGTTCAAGGGCATGTGGTTAGCCTATCAGCTCGAATTAGAGAGTTGGAGGGAGATACAGCTCATACTCAAGATCATGTACAAAAAGGAAATGAGTGGTTATGGAAGTGCCAGGGTAAGTTGGATGTTGCTCATGTCAGGGAACAAGAGTTAGAGCGGGTAATTTGGAGTAAGGATCTCTTGATAAGGAAAAAAGACAAATTGTTAAAGAAATGTTCTGTCAGGGGAGGTGTAGATATGGAGCTTGAGGAACTTCATGCTCAGGTGGCTGAATTGAGGACGATGAACCAGGCTGAATTAGATAAAGCAAATGAGAAGGCGATGAAGCATATCAATCTTATGTCCCACGCCGATAGTCGAATGAAATGGCATAAAACACAGTACAAGAAGTTGTAAGAGCATCATTAGAAAGTGGGAGTGAATTTTCCAAGGCCGTTATGCCTGAGGTGTCACACTCGCAGATGCTAGGGACTATTATTGCCTATTTTTTGGAGGAAGTGAAAAGGCTCGAGTTAGAGAGGGATATCTTGCACGACTGTTTGTCAGATAGATGATATATTTGTTGAGCTGATGTAGATCAAGGAAGCTGTATTAACGCCATGAAAATGGAGTTAGGTTCTCGACCTGCTTAATTGGAAGAGCAAGGTAGGATTACGGAAGCTACTCGAGCTTGAGATTTTATGGCTGATCGTCCTCCTGTTGTAGGGGAAAGCGGAGCTGATCTCCTATCAATAGAGAAGAATCCTTTATAGTGGCTGTATATGTTTCCAATAAAAGAATCTGTCGTAACCATATTAAGAGATGAAAAGTAGTTTTACTTTTGTTTTATCTTATGTCTAGTAGAGTTCTTTGATTGAAAACTAGTATTACCTTTGTTTTAATCGCGGAGTATGTATAGAGTTTGATTAAAAGCTAGTTTTACCTTTGTTTTAATCGGTATATTTGTCGCAACCATATTGAGAGATGAAAGCTAGTTTTACCTTTACTTTTTCTTATGTCTAGTAGAGTTCTTTGATTGAAAACTTGAATTACCTTCGTTTTAATCGCAAAGTATTTATAAAGTTCGATTGAAAGCTAGTATTACCTTTGCTTTAATCAGTATATTTGTCGTAACCATATTGAGAGATGAAAACTAGTTTTACCTTTGCTTTATCTTATGTCTGGTAAAGTTTTTTGATTGAAAACTAGTATTACCTTCGTTTTAATCGCAGAGTATGTATAGAGTTTGATTGAAAACTAGTTTTACCTTTGCTTTAATCGGTATATTTGTCACAACCATATTGAGATATGAAAACTAGTTTTACCTTTGCTTTATCTTATGTCTGGTAAAGTTCTTTGATTGAAAACTATTATTACCTTCATTTTAATCATAGAGTATATATAGAGTTCGATTGAAAGCTAGTTTTACCTTTGCTTTAACCGGAATGGAGATCAATTGAGAGCTTGTATTACCTTTGCTTTAATATATGTATTGTCTACATGAGTAGAAAGTAATATGGGAATAAACTTGGAAGTTTTCATTGAATAAAGTAAAATGTATATTGTATGGAGATGAAATCTTTTTTTATAATGGAGAGAATGAGAATTTTGAATTGGAGAAGTAATGGACTTAACAAAAGTACCGTTTCAGTTGCCTAGTGTTCTATTGATTTGGGATTCGAACTCCTTGCTCCATCATGTGATAATATGATCCCAAACTAGTGAGACCTATGATTAGGAATTGGCCTTCTCAATTTTCTACCAATTTTCGGTATGTGCCTCTTTTCAGTATTAAGGGATTTCTCTGAGGATAAGATCGTCAATTTGGAAAGTATGGCTTTGAACTCTTCTATTGTACGAGCTGGCCTACATATGGTAATATCGACCAAAGTTGGCAATAACGCGTTCCCTAGTTTCATCAATCCAATTCATGTTGCAGTCCAATTCAAACTCATTTTCTTCATCGGTAAGGTCGTGATCTTTGACTGGATGATGGTATTTGGTTGGAATGACGACTTCTTTACCATAGGCGTGGAGGAATGGGGTACAGTTGGTTTATGACGTGGAGTGGTACGGTATGCACATAAAACATGAGGAAGTTCACGAATCCAGTTTCATTTTTTCTACTAATGAAGCCTTTTCTTGATTCCATCCACGATGGTTTTGTTGGTGATTTTAGCTTGGCCATTGCCTTGAGGGTAGTAGGGATTGGATGGTGAGTGGATGATGTTGTTTTTGTTGAGGAAATCTATGAATTTTTCTCCAACGAATTGTGGCCCATTATCAATCCTAAACAAGTAGAGGCATTCAAATCATGTGCTGATGTGTTACTAAATAATAAAGATGACCTCTTCTTCTCTAGTTAAGCAAAGTGGAACTGTATCCACCAATTTTATAAAATAATTTGTAGCTACGAGTGGGTATTATCGGTTACCTAGAGTATTAGGGAATTCTTTGACAAAATCGAGCGCCCACCGCTTGAATGGCCAGAATACCTTGCTTGCATATAGTTCGAGCGCAAGGGCATGGATCATGTGTTTGTATCGTTGACATGTATTGGATTTGCGTGAGTACTCTTCTGCTTTCTTGGTCAGAATAATCCTTGTGCAATTGCTCTGTTAGCGAGTAATTGACCTACGGCATGGGAGCCACATGTTCCTTCACGTAAATTTTTAAGCAATTTGTCTGCGTTCTTCTTGAGAGGTACTTGAGGTAAGTCCCCATGACTGAGCGGCAATATAAAAAACCATTTTGAACTATATAGCGCTTCAATTTCTCAATTAAATGTCGGTGCTCTTTCAGATCTGTTGGAAAGGGCCCGTCATATTCGTTCTTCGGGCCGAGGTAGGCAATAAAGGGCTTTCGCCAATCGTTGTCTTCCACTTCATTGCCCTTAGTGTTGATCATGCATACAAAATGTTGATCAATGCTGGTGGTTGATATCACTTCAATCTGTAGATATTTGGCTTTTGTACCTAAGACCCTGGCTAGATATAAGCCAAGGAATCTGCGTATATGTTTTCACCTTAAGGAAGATAATCGAGAGTTGCCTTTGGAAACATGATTATCCTATCTGTAACGTGGGCAACATATTCGATCATCTTGTCATTCTTCTTGTATTGTTCAGAGTATAGGTGGATGATGAGTAGAGAATCTGTATAGACTGAGAGCTCTGGGACACCGAACTCGAGTGCGAGGTCGAGTCCATGAATTAGGGTTTTACATTATGTGAAATTGTTGGAGGCTTCAAAATTTAGGCGGATTGATTTCCCGATTCGGTCGTTAAAAGGGGTAATTAATACTATTCCTATTCTTGACCCTGCGGGTCCTGCTGAACCATCTGTAAAAAGTCTCCACCTTTTCCTTATAATATATTTAGCTCATTCGTCAAATGCTTTAGTAGGTGGATCTTCTATAATTTCCTCTATAAGGTCAGAGTCATGCTCCTTCCATTCGGGATCTTCCACCGGTAAATCTATGAGAAAATCGATAATGGCCTAACACTTTTTTGAATGTTGTCGCTCAAATTTGATATCATGTTCTCCCAAACTGATTGACCATTACTGTACTCTCCTAGATTTGTCTTTTTTGGACAAAACTTCCTAGAGTGGGTAGTTCGTCATGACTTTTACTAAGTGAGCTTGGAAGTAGTGCTTAAGTTTCTATAAAGTGTAAACATGAGTTAAAAGGAGTATCTTAATTTTAAAATACCTCATTTCCGTTAGAGTGAGGCTTTTGCTGATGAAGTAGACTGGCTTTTGGATCTTCCCTTAAGGTTGAATGAGAGCCGAGCTAATAAAAGTATCTATAACTGCAAGGTAGATGATTAGTTTTTTATTATCTATTGGGGTGCTCATGATGGGAGACTTCCTCAAATAGGCTTTAAGATCCTAAAAAGCTGCCTCGCATTCCGATATCCATTGGATCCCTGCATTGGGCTAAATATTTTCTCGTTTGGTACAACCGCAGAGCAGTAGGAACAGCCAACGACAACGATCAGAAGATTTAAAAATGAATCAGTTGATAAGGGTAATCTTGTTGGCAAGTTTTTGTACGTCTTTCATCATCTTTGGAGATGGCATGTTGAGGAGAGTTCAAATTTGATCTAGATCAGCCTCAATCCCCTTCTTGCTGATGAGATGGCCATGGAATCAGCCTAAATGTACTCCAAATTGATACTTATCAGGATTGAGTCGCATCCTATAAGATCAAAGAATGTTGAATATTATGTTAAGATCTGTGATGTGGTTGTTTGACTGATGCTCTTACACAAGAGATCATCAATGTAAACTTCCACGATTTTCCCAAGATGTGCTTTGAACATAGTAGTCTTTAACAGTTAATAAGTCGCGCCTGTATTTTTAGTCTGAAGGGTATGACTTTGTAACAGTAAAGTCCTCTTTCAGTGATGAAAGTGGTATTTTCTTGATCTTCTTCCAAGATGGGAATCTGATTGTATCCAGAAGACATACCCATCATTAATGGGAGTTTATGACCTGCCGTAGAATCAATAATTTGATGGATGATGGGAAGAGGGAAATTGTCTTTGGAGTGTGTTTGTTTAGATTGTATCCAGAAGATACACCCATCACTCGGATCAGTTTGCTACCAAGCAGTACTTTTTGATGGTGGATTACAAATTGGAAAATAACTCTTAGTTAAATACATTGTTCGAGATTAGGGGGAGATGGGTGCCACTGTGGAACATGAGGCACTTCTTTGCAGGCCAGAGTATGACTAGCCGTGCCAAGGGCACAAACCACATGTTCGACAATTGGTTGAACGAGAAGACAAATTTGTACACATTCATCATGAGGTATGAAGCTTCCTTTGAAGAAGTTTACAAGAAGGAGAGTGATAAGGATTTTCAATGTAAGCCCAAGTTTCGTCAAGTAAACCCACACAATGTTTTGCTCTCAGAGGCGGCAAAGTTGTACATCCGGACAATGTTTAATAAGCAGGAGCTTAAGTGGAATCAAATTATTCGCTTCATAACATCATATGTTATGATTGAGGGAAACGTTGTTGCGTTAATAGAAATATCTCATGAATGTAGGGTTGAGAAATACTAAGTTCAATTCAACACCAAACTGAATACAATACGATGTAAGTATAAATTTATGGAGTACTTGGGCATCCCTTGTGGTCACATTATGAGGGTGTTCCAGCTTTACAATATTTTCAAGATTCCCCAACATTTCATTCTGAAAAGATGGCCAGTCAGGGCAAATGACCGCCGATTGGTAGTTGAGGAGGGGGGAGCATTTGTGGGGGAGCTATTAAAGGAGCCGCTGCAGCACAACCACTTGTCAATCAAGGCATCTAAATTATTTGAGGCAGCGTCGAAGGATGTGGCAAAATTTGAATTTTCCATTTTAAAGCTAAAATAGATTAAAGACTATTTTTACGAATACAAGATTGCGAAGGAGTTACAGCCTACACCAGAACCACAACAACAAACTGATACTGGGGAAGAATGGCAACCTGCTATTGGTAAACAATCCCATGCACCTTGAGGTGGTGGAATAGTCAAAAAAAAATTTGGGCAGCACTCGCAACCTAATATTGTTGAACAATCACTTCTCAATGTTGTGGATCAATCGCCTATCTTGGACCCTAAGGTAACAAAACATCGCAACAAGGCGGATCACAGGAAGAAGAGTAGGAGGCAGATGGGTATTTTGGAAAGAAGTAAGAAGAAGATGAGAAGAATGTACAGAGGGCGCCATACCATGCAATACCACGATAAACATAATTATCCTACTGCGAAAACACCCGAGTCGAGAAGTAAGTTATAAATATTATGTTTTGTTTTAATTTTTTGTTCTTGTGCATATCCTCTTGTCTAAATGAGTATCTAGTTGGTGGGCATTTATTGCCAAATATTTGTTTAGTTTTTAATTTATACATCTGAAAATCTATCAAGTTCGATAGCAGGTATTCCGAAACTAATTCATTTCTTCAACTTGCTACTCAAAATGAATATTTTTCAATCTTGTATTTTTGTAGGTGAAGAAAAGCATGAGAAAGAAGAGGAACAGGAGGAACAATAGGATGTTAGGTTACGGCTCGAAAAAGAGGGAAGTCGTTTGAATGAGACATAAAGTCGTTCTAACAAAAAAGTTTCTGTTGAAATCGTTCGAACAAAAAATGTTCTGCCTATTTTGGTTTAAGTTCATTTTGAAGGGGATATATTCCAATGCGATGGTTTATCTCATGATGCATACTTCCTTGATGACCTAATAGAAAGTTTATAAATATAGAGTGTAAGTTAAAGGCCTCTAAACAAGGAGAAAGAGTTAGAGAGAAAAGGGAAAAATCTAGGGTTTTGCTCTAGAGAGATTTCTTGGGTTTTCTTTTTAGGATTACTTACTGGAGATTATCTGTAAGGGTAGAGGTGAGGTCGAGTGATCTCTATAAATTCTTGTAACCCTAAGTGATAATATATTTGTCGTGCTTGTCGAGGGTGGTTTTGATCCTTTGGGGTTTCCACCAAATTTAAACCTTGTGTTTGTGTTTAATTATCTTGGATTGAATTCTCTATGGTTATAATTAGTTCTTCGATTCTTGGTCAATCGTAGTGTGCTTCCGCGTTGTGATTTTCCCCCCTCGACTTCCTAACAATTGGTGTGAGAGCGAGGTTAGGGGCCAGTAGAGAAGCAAGATGGGAAGATCTAAGTACTCTAACACGATCGAGTTTGATGTGGAGAAGTTCGATGGAAAGATCAATTTTGGATTATGACAAATACAAGTCTAAGATATCTTGATTCAAGGTGGGTTACGCAAGGCACTGAAAGGGAAGCCTATACCTAAAACTTCGGTTGAAGGTATAGTAGCCTAGAAAGTAGACGATAATGAAGAAGAAGACTGGGAAGATCTGGATTCAAGGGCTGCGAGTTGGATACGCCTTTGTCTCGCTAATAATGTTTTAGAAAACATGGTTAGAGAAAAGATCTCAAAGGGTCTTTGGGAAAATATTAAAAGTTAGTACCAGACGAAGAGTCTTTCGAATCGCTTATACCTCAAAGAACGGCTTCATATGCTTAGGATGGATGAGGGTACGAGCCTTGGTGATCACCTAGGTTCTTTGAGCGAGATCGCTTCAGAATTGGAATTGATCAGAGTTAAAGTTGAGGGTGAAGATAAGGTGCTTCGACTTATATGGTCTTTTTCTTCTACCTTTAAGCATCTTTAACCTACGTTGATGTATGGAAAATAAACCTTTAGTTTTGAGGAGGTTACGAGTGCGCTTCTTTCCGAGGAGAGAAGGATTAAGGGTAGCGAATCCATTTGTGGAAAACTCAGCGATGGTGGCTAATGGGAAGAGAAGAATTAATAAGTTTAGAAAAGAAACTAGTTGGAGCTGTGGTCAATCGGGTCATTATAGATTGGATTGCAAAGCTTGGAAAGGTACATGAACATGTTCAACAAAGGGTTCCGAAAGTGACACTAACAAACTGGCAACGGTTACTTAAAATGATAGTGACGAGGCACTCCTCGTGGTGGCCGCTGATGGTTCTTGTCAAGATAGATGATGGGTATTTGATAGCGGGGCTACAATATATGTATGGCACACAAGGCATGGTTCGACAAATATGCAAGGTGTAAGGGTAGCATGTTTATGTCGATGAGCGATGGCTCTCGAAGGCCAATTTTGGGAGAGGGTGATATTCGCGTGAGGATGTTCGATGGACACATCGTAGTTCTTCATGATGTTCGACATGTGCCAATTATGACTCATAATCTAATTTCACTTTCCAAATAAGATAATGAGGGTTACAATTACTTTGGTGAGCTGGAGTAATGAATGTTTATTGGAAGTCTTCTCTGATCATAAAAAGAGTTCTAAGTGAGAACTTGTATGTATTGGTTGGTAAATCAGTGGGTGGAGATGTGAATGTTGCATGTACTGATAGAGCTATGAAGATTTCTCGAAAGGGGAATTTAGTTCAAGGTGGAGCAATGGCATGGTCTACAAAGATGATTAGAAAGTGGGTTCTAATTTGTTGGTCTATGAAAAGCCTAAACTCGGGTAGTTCTCTTAATTGAGAAGTTTTCCATAGGGGCAACGTTGATACACGACGAATGCAGCAGAAGAAACTGTTTATTTTATTTTAAGGTGGAGATTATTAGGTTACGGCTCAAAACAGAGGGAAGACGTTCAAACGAGACATGAAGTCGTTCGAATGAGACTTAGGCCGCTCAAACAAAAACTACTCTGTTTATTTGGGTTTAAGTTCGTTTTGATGGGGATATATTCCAATCCGATGGTTTATCTCAGGATGCATACATCGTTGATGACCTAATAGAAAGTCTATAAATATAGAGTATAATTTCAATGCCTCTAAATAGGGAGAAAGAGTTAAAGAGAGAAAAAGGGAAAAAAATTGGGTTTTGCTCTGGAGAGATTTCTAAGGTTTTCTTTCTTGGATTTTTTGCTGGGGATTATCTGTAAGGGTAGAGGTGAGGTTGAGTGATCTCTGTAACTTCTTGTAACCCTAAGTGATAATATATTCGTCGTGATTGTCGGGGGTGGTTTTGATCCTTTGGGGTTTCCACCTAATTTAAACCTTATGCATGTATTTTATTGTCTTGGATTGAATTCTCCGTGGTTAGAATTAGTTCTTCGGTTCTTGCTCAATTGTATTGTGCTTTCGCATTGCGATTTGCCCCCCTCAGTTTCCTAACATAGAAAGTGGGACAGGAAGATGTGGTGAGTGATGAAGATAGCAATGATCCGTAGAAAGAGCCAAAGTAGACATTTTGGGTAGCGATAGTTGCCGTAAAATTTTTGTTTTAAATGTTTCATGTACATTTATCCTTATGTCATTTGGGATGTACTTTGTATTCGGCTTAATCAACTAGATTTTATCAAGAACCTTATTGATCCAATATTGTGTTGTATCTCTGTAATTTTACGATAATAGAATTAGATATCATGTTATGTCTTATGTACTTTTATGTTTGTCCTTTGTGATGCACTTATATTGGCCTTAATCTATTAAACTTGAACGACACTATTCTTCCAATTTTATGTTATATGTCAGTCAATGTTAGCGAAGTGAAGTTAGATACCCAAAACATAACACTTTCGGAAAGCATATGTTGAAATTGTGTACTTTCAAAAAAAAAATATCAAAACTACATTAAATGAGGAAAGTGCGATTTCAATAGTTAATGCTTTCAATGGCTAATGTTTTCCTTGAAGCCCAATGTCAATACATACAAAATATAGCCCACTTATACATGTATATCATAATCATGAGGTTATAGAATGTAGAATGAGTCAAAATATCAAAAATAGTGGCTAGTGCGTTACCTTAAGTCAAAAAATGAGTTACTCTGTGATAAGTCTTGAACGATGTTGTTTAAAATATAGTTGTCACCCCTACCTTCATCCAAAACAATCTTTTTGAACTTGTATTGGCCTTAATCTATTAAACTTGATCAAGGACCATATTGTTCCTATTTTGTGTGGTATGTCAATCAATGTTAAAGAAGTGAAGTTAGATATCTAAAACATTACACTTTCGGAAAACATATGTCGAAACTGCGTACTTTCTGAAAGAATATATCAAAGCAGCAATAAATGAGGAAACTACGGTTTCAATGGTTAATGTTTTCCTTGAAGCCCAAGAATTAGTTATCGATCCAGTGATAATATCCCAATGTCAAAACATACAAAATGTAGCCCACTTATACATGTACATCACAATCATGAGGTTATAGAATTTGTCAAAATATCAATAATAGTTGTAAATGCTTTGCCTTAAGCCAACAAATTTGTTACTCTGTGATTAATCTTGAATGATGTCATTTAAAATATAGTTATCACCCCTACTTGCATCCAAAACAATCTTCTTGAACTTTCCCATCTTTGCCAAGCAATCCTCTGGCCACATCTCATCAATGTCTTTGACCTCAATTTTCTGGGGGACCCTCAATTTTCCCTTGATGACCAATCTTACGTAGCGCGAGCGTCCTCCATATCCTAAAGTGGACATCCCAATGACGATGTGGTTGTCCTCTATCAAAATAGATCTCCAATAAGCTTCCCTCAAATCCCCATCTACCCTGGGGAAGCTCACCTTGTCTAAACTAAGGTTAAGAAATGTTAGCACCATGTGTGGGGCTATGAAGCATATAACATGCTGGTAATGGGTTGAAAATACATGCCCCAAGTCTAGTAACTCCCCATCTTGGTTAATTCGGCTTAAGTTGGAAACACATTTGTCGCAGTTGCGATGCCCCTGCTTGATGGAATTGGCATGCCTTTCTCTTTTCCCACTAAACACCTTCTTCTAAAAATTTAGACACTTGCATCCCTTTACTAGTTTGAACATATATGCTTTTGCTTAGATATAGCGGGATCAATTTTTAAAAACTAACTGCACCACGCGCCAACACAAGGTGTTAATTTCCATCATCTTATACATCTTTTACTCCCTTTGGAACTAACCAATCGAGCAACAGCGGGAAGAGATCACTTTCAAGGTTCCAAACCTAGCCCCCTCACCCTCTTTTCTACAATGGAAACTTTAGTTCCTTCTATTGCTATGGTAACATCATCAGCAGTTAAACACAATTCATTTCCATATTTCCTATCTGGCCCTTCTATCATGCATTTGACAACTTGATCCATCATTTCATACTTTTGTACTTGTTGGTTGTCCCTCATAGACTGGCTTATAGGCATTCCAAGCCGCCCATGGATTCATTTCCCATTTAATCTGATATAGTTTAGGATAAAAAAATGTCAGTAAGAGTCGAAATTCAACATTTAATAGTTTTGTTTGCATGATACCGAAACTGACCCAGTTTTGAAAAGTGTATAACGAGACGATCCTATTTCGGTATAGTCATACTAAAACTAGACAGTTTCGATTCACACTCCCGAAATGAACCAAGTTTTGAAATACAGATACCGATACTACTAAAGGGTCTAAACAATGCATAAAACAAAAGCTGATTGCTATGGTATTGAAGTTTCCGAAACAAATATGTAACTATAACTTTGAGGGAAACTTTTAAATTTTTGTAGCTTTTCATAAACCTCAACCTACTTTTGATTTAGACGTCTAGCATGAGATACCTATTATTCCAAACAACTTCAATTTACAAAATTCTATTCAATTTTTATTACTAATTGGGTAACCGATAAATTAACTAACCCATTTCGCAAGTTCTTCTTTTCATTCCTCCATTTGGTGGTTTAAGAACTAAACCTACATTTCAAACAACCATTATAGGTTAATCTCAAAGTAAACCTAAAGAGTTGTTTGCTTACAACTTTGAAAGAGCAATGCTTTACCTTAGTTTCGTTAGCTATGAATCGACTTTCAACGACTTTAATCATCCCCTTAAGCTTTGCCATCTCCATCAAAAACTCTGCATTTTTGGTTTTCTACACTCGTAAAACATTATATAGGGCTGGGTTAGTAAATCCCTTCTAGGATTTAGATTACGTTTTATTTGTTCAAGTGTTTGGGCCGAGCAATCACCACAAAGTTGAGGAAGGGAAACATCAGTATTTAAATTATAGACATGGCTACATTTTAATAAATTGATGTTTTCGATTCTAAATTTTATGGGATAGCATCCCCGCGTGCTGGATTTTGGAATTCAATACCAAGAAGTAATTATTTACAAATAAAAAAATTAAAAGCAACACTTCCATATTTTTGCAGAAACCAATATGTAATTACTAACTATTTTTACAATCAAACAATTGTAAACCTTTAAATGTTTTTATATCACAGAATATAAAGTAGAAATTAAACAAACATTAGGTGCTTCAGTCAAATAGATTTACGAGTTCATAAGGTGTAACTCATAAAGGGTCCAGTATCAAACGTCACGTCCGTGTAGTTCGTCATTATTTTCTCTAACTCCAATTCCCGTTCCTTTAGTACTTCCTTCAGATCTTGCAGTTCATTTGCTAAGTTCTTCCTTGATGCTGAAGATTCCCTTTCATCATCACCAACCAAACCAACCTATTTCCTCCTCAACTCTTTAATTTGTTATAATGCCACTTTTCTTTCGTCTTTCAGCTTCTGCCTATCTTCCAATACTGTAATAACGTGTTTTCTGGGAGGATAATCTTTGCCAATACTTTTAGTAAGGACAATACAATAATAAGCTTAAACAGACAAGATTTAATGTAGAAACTCAGTAAAGGCTGAGAAAAACCATGACCTCGAGGAGGGTTTTGATATAAAATTTAATAAGTTGCTAGTTATTACAATTTTTTTCTTGTTAAGAAAGTTAAGATGAACGAATTGTGAAATTGTAGATCAGAATAACTCATTCTCTGCCTGTATTTATAATAGATACATAAAGTTTACAAAAAGAAAAATATTTTCCTATTTTGGGGGCAGTGGGTGAACTTTTCGGATCTCTAACGGCTCTTTCTGAGGAAGTACAACTGCTACTTTTAGTAGGTCAAGAACTTGTGGTTACAGATGTGACATCTTCTTGAATGTTGGGCTGTCTTCGACAATGTTTTGTTGGCATCATTTTGTCAAACCTTGGATATATGATACTATAATTGCCCCATTCCCGACATAAGTACTTGTTATTGCGTCGAGAATAAACTAGAAGATGAAGAGTTTGTCGAATGTCACATAATTCTTCATTCTATCATTTCTGAGGCAAAAGTTAAATGAATCTGGCCATGTGTTTCCCGAGGAGCATTTAATACAGAACATTGGACTGTGCAACAGGAAGGTGAGGTTATTAATAGCGGGAGAAAGAAAGAGTTACTGTTTGGCAGGTGAATGGTTTTTAGGCCCTGATAGGAATGATGTCGCCCCAAGCATGGCATAGCGAGTGGTTAGAGTTTACAGGCGGTATTTATGATAACTATATAGAGGTAAACCTTGTTATTTTGTCGTTGTTGTCGTTTAATCTGGAACCTGTGGTGATGATTGTGGGGAGAACTGAGGGAGGAGGAGGTAGAGTGCATCAGAACGTAATGTGTTCATTGAAGTAAGCGTCATTTTGTATTATGAAAGGCCTTGAAGTTCATCAATGTTTTAGAGAAGTGGCAACTGCACATATTGAAGATAGCGATGTTAAGGCGGGTAGGGCGTCCTGTGTCTCTGGTCGACACAAAAAACTTTTTACAATTTTTTGCTGCTATCTCATTGCAGGGTGCACACAGGCTGCTATTTTTAAAGGTTCCCTAACCAGAGATTCATTAAGTTTATTAGGATATTGTTGCCCTTTCGCTGGAGGATATGCCAGATTCTGGTGAAATGAAGCAAATAGCTTCGAGTCCTTTATGTCGAATGATAGAATATAAAATGTAGCTTGATTTAATGTAATCAAATGAGAGAATTGTCGAATGTAAAATGCAATAGAGTACTTAATGAATAAACTTTCTTTTAAGTTTGTATTGAATTTGTAGATGGCGATTTCGAAGAAAGGAAATTTATTAGCCGAAGATAAGTGATCGAGTTAGTTGATGTTGAGATAGATTTTTCTGAATGTATGTGAATTTCAAGGTTATGTTGTCGAGTTTATTAGATCTCGAATTGGAGTTTTTGACTTTGTGTCACCGAAAATGATTTCCTAGGTGTAGTTTCATATTCCCCAGATTCGATAAAGCCAACAATCTGTAGTTGAAGATATCTCAGCCTTATGAAGTCAAAGTTAGCTCAGCACTCTGTAGTCAAAGACAGCTCAGTATTCCAAAAGATTCCAGGAGTCCTCGACTTACCAAGAGTAACCATTGTAGCCCGGTCAAGAAGGAACTATTAAAGATCCGCAAAGTTCGCCCACTACCTCCGGAATAGGAGACTCTATCTTTTTATAAAACTACCTATATATGCTATAAATACAAGCATAGAATAGGTTCTAAAAACTAGATTTTGGGCGTCTCCCTATCATAAATGTATGCAACACTCAGAAACTTGTAATAACTAGCATCTACTAGATTTTACAGAAAATCTTCCTCGAGGTCGTGGTTTTTCTCAGTTTCTGCTGAGTTTTCGACGTAAAATATTGGTTGATTCTCCTTTATTCCACACTTTTCTCTATTATTTCCGACCTGAGCAACGTCCAAATGACCAACATGAATTTAAGAAGCCATTCGAGTACCGTAAGAGATCAAGACATTCTAGGAACTCTTGATCTGCACGGTGCGGTTCATGAACTTTAAAAACAAATGGCTTCAGAAAAAATCAGAGACTAGAAGATCAACGTGTCTGCGCATAAGCTCTGTAATCGGAAATGGGCAAACACAGGAAATCCCTGGATCAACAGAGTCAAACCCATCAAAAGGAAATGGAAAGATTGCAAAAAATGAAAGATAGAATAACAGCTCGCCAAGCATCGCCACCACTGGCTCGAAGTGAACATCGATCAAGAATAATTTAACGCGATGATCAGCTTATAGAAGACGACCAACGAATGCCTCGATCCAGATTTGGAAATCCTAATAAGGCCTCTCGACATTTTGGTTTAACTTATTCAGCCTCGACAACTCAAGGTAATCGACGTACACGTCACCAGACCCCTCCGCCGAAAAGAAGACCCATCAGAGATCTGTTGGGATCAGAGGGACAGGGTGACCTTGTTCCTCAAGTTGCAGCCTTGCCCCTTCCCCCGCAGCAATTCGTCACCCTGGATAACCTTAATAACAGAATTCAAACTATCAACCATGATATCCTGGGCTGAGGATCTGCGCTCGACAGGATCGAAACAAACCCCATCTCTTCGTATCTTGAAAATATGCCTATTCCAGACAACTTCCATATGCCCAAATTCATCCAGTATGCAGGCCTTACTAATTCACTTAGACATATTCGAGATTTCAAAGCCGTAGTTGGGTTGTACTCCAAACTCGACCACATGCTTTGTCGACTGTTTAACATGAGCTTAAAAGAAGAACCACTTGGATGGTTCCATACTATACAAGAAGCTTCCATAATCTCTTTCATCCAATTACAAAATCTGCTCGAGTCCAACTACGCTCATGCAAGGGAACGCAAGATCAAAGTGGACTCTTTATTTTACTTCGTGCAAAGGGCGAAAGAAACCTTGGCAAGTTTTTATAAACGTTTCCTGCAGGAAACATAAAAGATTGCAAATTTAGATCCTAAATTCATGGTTCTAGCATTTACTTATGCCCTATACATCAACTCCAAAGTTTGTGAAGAACTTACTCTACACAAATCACATACGGTCACTGAAATGATTGACGTGGTAAATAATTACATCGAGCTAGAATGCTCGAAAAAAGATAAGATGAAAAGCTCTTCTGTCATACATTCTCGAGAAGTATCTTCGACCCCTTCTCAAAGGACAGTTACCACAACAGCACCGAAGTCTCCTGCCAAAAATACTGATAACATTTGAAGAAGAGAGGGTAAACCAGATAGGCCAGTCCCAATTCTGCCGCCTATGACAATAACTCTCTCCGCTATCTTGCCAATGATAAAGGGAGACTACTGTTATCGTGCACCACAGGTTATTGCAGATCTTCCAAATAGACCCTTATGTCAATACCATAATGTGTAGAGTCATGAGACCGATAGCTGCTGCTCCCTCATTTGTATCTTTCACCGTATCCTCTTGGCCGGACGACTCCATAATTATGTTATCGATATTCAGAAATTTCTCGATGAACAAGAAAAAACTATTGAAGTCGAATAAAATCATATCCAGGGCCTAACTCGACACTTATACATGATCGAGATCAAAAAAGAGAAGAAAAGAAAACAAGACGATCGTATTACGTCTTGCTGCAAAAATGACTTCCTCAGATAAATCAACAAAACTTCTTCCCAGCACCAGCAAATCCAAATGTCCTTACCATATAACATTCGAGGACTGTGATACCAACCATGTATAATGCCCACATGATGACCTACTTGTTATTATGCTTAAAATGGGGCATGATATACTACTTACATACCCTCCTCATTGTTACCGACAATGTCACAGATCTCTTATTCCGAAGAGCAATCGAAGTGTTAGGACTTACAGATTCTGTCAAAGCCTCGACAGCAGTAATCACAGGCTTTAATGGTTCCAAAAAATCAGCCACAGGACAAATCACTCTCCCCGTTCAAGCAGGCTCCGAAACCACCTTCGTCAAATTTCTTGTAATTGATGCAGAGTCTAAGCATTTAGGTATTCTGGGACGCAGCTGGTTACATTTGATCAAAGCGATACCATCAGCCTACCATTTAGCACTACGTTTTCCTACGGATCACGGAGTCTATGAAATTAAGGGTAGCCAAGCACTCCCACGCATGTGCGAAAATACCACCATCAACCCTCATACAGGAAAATTCCTCAAGGCATAACAACTACAGTCTACCATACCACCCACATTTAAGCAACATGATGCTGAAGTGGTGGGCACTGTTGAACTCGATGGACCTAAGAACACAACTTTCATTGGATCTAAGCTTTCACTCAACGAAAAAAAAGCCATGATACAGCTTTTAAAGAAAAACATTGACGTCTTCACCTTGACTTTTCAAGAGATGCCCAGAATCAATTTGTCTATCGTTTGCCACAACCTCAAACTCCTTCGAGACAGCAAGGCAGTCATCCAAAAATGACAAAACTTGGCTCCCAGACTTTGAGAAGCAGTAAATAATGAAATTGATTAGCTCTTTCGTGTCAGCTTTATTCGAGAAGCTAAATATCTGAAGTGGGTTTCCAATATTGTTGCCGAGCCAAAGAAAAATGGTAAAATACAGGTTTGTGTTGATTTTACTGAACTTAGCAAATTCATACCGAAAGACAGCTTTCCACTACCTTTGATTCCTCAACTTCTCGACTCAGTCGTAGGACACGAATTTCTTTCTATGATGGATGTTGCCTCAGGATACAACCAAGTTCCACTCACTGAAGAAGATCAAGAAAAAACTACTTTTATAACCGAAAAAGGACTTCACTGTTTCACAGTGATGCCTTTTGGGCAAAAAAAAGGCTGGCGCCACTTACCATCGATTGATCACTCAAATGTTCAAAGAATAGCTCGGCCATATCATGGAAGTATATATTGATGATATGATTTGCAAAAGCTTGGAAAGAGCATATCATTTCTAACACCTCCAAACTATCTTCGATATCCTTCGACAATACCCGATGAAGCTCAACCCAGATAAATGTCAATTCGGTGTTGCTTCTGGAAAATTCCTGGGCCATCCAGTTAGTAAACAAGGAATCAAAATCGATCCAGCTCAAATTAAAGCACTTATGGCAATGCCATCTTCTCGAACAAAAATAGAAGTCCAACAATTCGCCGGCAAGATCGCCACTCTTCACAGATTCATCCCAAAGTCATCTGATCGATACAAACTTCTTTACCTTCTTCTTCATGGTAACCCCACAACTCTTTTGAACAAACAGCAAAAAGAAGTTTTGTGGACTCCTGATTGTGAACTCGCATTTCAAGACTTTAAACGGTACTTGGGGCGTCCTCCTATAATGATTACTCCCATCGACGGGGAATACTCACCATGTATTTATCCACAGCTGATGATTCCATCAGCTCCCCTTATTCGAGAAGATACAGGCATCGAGAAACCTATTTACTTTATTAGCAAAACTCTTATGCCTGCTGAAAAATGATATACCACCACAGAAAAATAATTGGTTGCCTTGGGTTACAGCTCTCAAAAAATTCGTCCATACATCCAAGCACACCCCATCAAAGTCATTACAAAATTTCTTCTCAAACTTGTACTCTCCAGAAAAGAAAAATCTCAACGAGTTCAACAGTGGTCTGTTTTCCTTGGTGAATATGACATCTCTTTTGAACCTCAAATATCAATCAAGGGACAAGCAGTGACCGACTTTTTGGCAAATTTTCCACTTGAAGACCCCGATTGGGAAGAACTTGAAGAAATTTTTACTGACGACTCAATTGCCGAACCAGACGGATGGTCTAAGAGTTCTGGTTGGCGACTTTTTACGGAAGGATCCGCAGGACCACAAGGAACCAAAATTGGCATAGTATTTGTTACACCTTCTAATCATCGCATAGAAAAAGCTCTTAAACTCGCATTCTATGCAACCAATAGTGAAATAGAGTATGAAGGCATCTTACACGGCCTTGATCTCAGACTTACTCTTGGAGCTGAAAAATTAGCAGTTTATGTCGACTCCTTACTCATCATCAATCATTACAACAAAAATTTCCAGACAACAGGCAAGATGGTTGATTATGTTTCCCTAGTCGAAGACAAGATGAAGAAATTCAAGCATGTCACCATTTCATATTTACCTCGGCAAGAAAATCGGCATACCGACACCTTAGCTTACATTGCTGCCATGCTGGGAGACAGTAAAAAAAGATCTTTGGACATCGAGATCCTCAAAAACTCTAGCCTCAATATCTTGCCTAGACTCCATTTGACCGTTACTGCAGATGACGACCCTGAAGACTGAAGAAAACCATTTTCTGCATACCTCAACTCTAACATCCTTCCCAGTAACAAAGAAGAAGCTCGATCCCTCTTAGCCAAGTGCCCCTGATTCACAATTCAAAATGGAATATTATATCGACTCACTGGAAGAGGACCCCATATCGAATGTATATCACAGAAATAGGCTCATATCAAGATCAGAGAACTTCATGAAGGTATTTGTGGTGCACATGTGTCCGGAAGATCACTAGTTCAACGTGCATTCACACAAGGACTCTATTGGCCCAAAATGAGACAAGACTGTGAAGATTTTGTTCGCAAATGCTACAAATGCCAAATTCATGCTCAAGAGATCAAGAGCCCCACCCTCGACTTACATATTAATAATATCCTTTGGTCATTTAAATGATGGAGAATCGATCTTATTGGCCCTTTCCATCCAGCTTCGGGAAATAGAAGATTCATCTTAGTCACTACCGATTATTTCACCAAGTGGGTCGAAGCAGTCCTCTTATGCCATATTAATGAGAATGAGGTCATCAAATTCCTCTGGGAGCATATCATTACCCGGTTTGGTTGTCCACAGATGATACATTCTGACAATGGTAAATAGTTCATCAGGCTAAAGTTCTCACTTTCCTTCATAAATACAAGATTCAGCTCACAACTTCCACACCATATTACCCTCAAGGCAATGGACAAGCAGAAGCCATTAACAAGAGCATCAAGTATGGTTTACGCAAGCGCCTCGACGACAAGAAAAGTATATGGGTCAACGAACTCCTCAGTATATTATGGGCATACCGTACCACTCTACAAGTTTCCACAGGGTGTACGCCTTTCATGATGGATTTCGGCACTGAAGCAGTCATACGCTTAGATCTCGATCTCCCAGTGCTCGACAAAAAAAATACTGATAAAGATAATGAGCTCAGACTCCTTTGCAACCTTAATTAGATCGAGGAAACCAAGGACAAAGTCATAGCCAATTTGGGTTGTTACCATGATACATTGAAAAATCTTACAACAAAAGAGTTCAAGAACGGAAATTTGGTATTGGAGACCTTGCCTTACGAAGGATACAAGACCGTACCCGACCTAAAAACTTAGGAAAATTGTCAGGAAACTGGGAGGGACAGTACATTGTGTGTAACAAAACAGATAGTAGAACTTATTGGCTCATAACTGAAGATGAAGTTTAGCTTGAGTACCCATGGAATACTGCTCAACTTAAACTGTTTTGCAGATGATATACTGTAATTGTTTACTTCAAATAAAAAAAAACACTTTGTTATACACAAACTCTTTACTATTTTGACTTGTCTTCGATATATACTTTACTAGTATTTATCTGACAGTCTCTTTACTACTTCGACTCATCTTCGATATATACTTTACAAGTATTATCTGACAAAGTCTCCTTACTACTTAGGCTTATCTTCGATATATACTTTACAAGTATTTATCTGACAAAATCTCTTTACTACTTCGACTTGTCTTCAATATATACTTTACAAGTATTTATCTGACAAAGTATCTTTACTACTTTGACTTGTCTTCAATATATACTTTACAAGTATTTATCTGACAAAGTCCCTTTACTTCTTCGGCTTGTCTTTGATACATATTGTACAAGTATTTATCTGACAAAGTCTCTTTACTACTTCGACTTGTGTTCGATATATACTTTAAAAGTATTTATCTGACAAAGTCTCTTTACTACTTCGACTTGTCTTCGATATATACTTTACATGTATTTATCTAGCAAAGTCTTTTTACTACTTTGACTTGACTTCGATATATTTTTTACAAGTATTTATCTGGCAGTCTCTTTTCTACTTCGATTTGTCTTCATAATCTTCTTTACAAGTATTTATCTAACAATAGATCTCTTTACCTCTATCACATATACTACAACTTATTTTTAAAGCAAAATAGATAGTCATCACTATGTTAAAATAGGCAAACAAATCATTCAACACAAAATTCAAACTATTTTCGGTCCCACTAACCATTTGTTACAAACTTTCTAAAATTAATGTTAATTACTCCAAAATTAACATCTCCGAAGGAGATTTTTTTTCATTCACAGGACCTTCGGGAACCTACACATCTGTTACGTCCCCACGAGCTGACCTTCGACCTCCATCTTCTTTACATCATCAACAACTTTAATTCCTCCAAGGATATCCAGAGTCTGTGGTACTTCATCATCAGAGCTGCCATCACATGGTAGCCCACCAGCCTTAACATCTCCTTTATAATATTTCTTTCTTTCTTCCGACTCATCAAACTGCCCTTTAAAATGCTGCCTCACTTCGTGGCATTTTTGTAGTTTTTCTTCATTCATCCGAGTTCTCAATTCATCGAGAATTTTCTTCTGCTCCAACTCCTTTGCCTTTCGAACATAATCAACTTCCTTCTCAAATTCAGTTTTCTACTTTGCCAAAGCTTCTTTCTTTTCCCTCTCCAGCACTTTCTTCGCCTCTGCAAATACTGACTCCTTTGTTTTATTCGCTTCCAATTTGTACCTTTTTAACATCGCATTTAACTTCGCGTTCTCGGCAGTCAATTCTTTCTCGATGTTTTTGTACGCCACCAACCGGTTTGCCAGATCACCAGTACCCTCCACACATCGTATTGCTTGACTCAACACCAACTTAATCTACATGAAAGTCATATAATGATTATTTTTTAAATTTACCTAACTTTTTATTCAGGCATGCGCTTTGAAATTTCTCACCTTCGACAAGTTCCCCTGTGCTTTGTCTAAAAAAGTATCCAAACTATCAATACCCATGCAGTCCGCCATATCTTTCTTCTAATCCTCAGCCCCCCAAGAAAAAGTTTACATCGTCTCTGCCATCTCCTTTTCAAACTCTTCCCCTAACCCCTTCTTCGCAGTCCCAGCAGTAGTCTTCTTAGGAATGGCACTGCTCGCACTACGTGGAGGTAACCCATTCCCCACAGCAGGTTTATCAGAAACTTCGACAGCTTCAGATGATGATTGTCAAGTAGTTCTCTTCAAATTTACCAACGAAGGTTTATCCATATTTACCTTCCTTTTCCGCTTGTCTTTTCCTAGAGACTCCCCCAGCATCACATCAATCTCTGTATCTGTGTTATAACCTGTTAAAGATGGGTTATTCAAAGGCAAACTTGTATCTACAGTTCTTTTATTTTTTGCTGACATCTTTCCCCCAATAATTAACACTTTGGCACCTGCGGTTCTCGACCTTTTTAATCCTGCTTCTTGAAAAATCTTACTTAACTGATCTTGATTCGTTGCTAAATTATCAATTCTGCCAAAAAATCCTTCCCTTATCTTATACAACTTCTCATTTACAATAGTTGTTTTCCCAATTTCTTTCAGTATAGCAAACACAAAATAGACAAAAAATTTCTTTATATCAAAATCCATATCATATGAAAATTCATAAACTTTAACATTTAAGTTACCTAACTACAGACCTAGATGAAACGCTTTTCTTAGCGGCTCCCCTGGATCTTTGGGATCAAACTCATAATTTCTAGATACTAGTAATCGGCCTTCTGTATATCGACCTCCAGTGGATACCGTATCGTAAAACATCAGTCTCTTCAAAAACTTCGCCAAATAACGATACCCTTTTAACTTCGGGTTCATTTTCATTATGTAGTATACACACAAATCATCTACAGTTATTACCTCCTCCCTTCTGGCTTTCAGTCTGCCATTTATCGTACCACATACCCTAAACAGGTCATATACATTCGGATTGAATTGACCTGAGGCTACATCGAAGAAATTCATTAACTTTTTCTGATCGTCCCTGAGAGGTAACTTTAATCCTTTCTTTATCTGTTCTCGATGAACAAGAATACCATCAAAAGGTATATCCTGGTCGATAATTTCGTATTGATACTTCTATAATCTAACATCGTCAGGGATACCATATTTCTTTTTAAAGCTTAAAATTTCCTTCGTTTCAACACCCTCTCCATAACAGGCTTCTTTATCCTCTTCAACATCTTCTTCCCCATTCCCACTCCCTTCTCGATCACTCCCTTGAGGCTCATGATCTACACCCGTATCACTCGCCTCTTTCTCAGGTGCTTCATGCACACTAGGGACTACCCTAAATACTTCCCCACCCCCAGTATCTGCACTACTCGAACCTACCTTGTATCTCCCCACCAACTGTTGCACACACATTCTCACATCGATCATCAAAGGCACTACATCTTCGAGACTTTCAAATATATCTTTATCATCATTTAAATTGGGTTTAGCCATTTAAGAACCTATAAATCAGATTCCATATTTTCAGCACAGTTAGAATTTTACATATGTGATACATATATACATATTCTTACGTTAACATATTCATAATAGATATCGTTATTGAGGTCACTCTCCAACACTTCATTTACTTTTCCGTCTGTTACAATCATTAACATTTATACTTTTACATAGTTCTCGATCAAACCTATATCAAATTTTTCTTCTTGGAATTTTTATCGTTCATACATAATTTCCTAAGTTCTCGATGTTTTCTCTAATTTAAATTCAGTAACCTCGATAAAATTGTTAATTATTATCTTCTTATCAAATTTATAGGAAGTTGAATAGCTTCTCGAAGACGTTATCACTTTTCCCGCCAAAACCAGTTATTTCCATTTATACGAATTCTTATTCTTCGGCGTGAAATCCGGTGACCAAACCACACAATCTAAAAATTCTCCGCATATATCTTGTACCCTCAAAATCATCTCCTCTCACAGCGCCGTACTTACAGCACCCCATTTTACTTTCCTTCCAACTCACCCCTCCCATTTTACGTGACTAAGAATCACCGCCACACAGAAATTAAAATTACATTCCCTGAAACACCTCTATCATTATTTATCCTTCCCCTCTCTTTCATTTCCACTTCATTAGACGTTATTGATCACTTCTTCATACAATGCATCTACTCATGAAGCAAAATGTACATAAACAAAACCAAGAATGCAAAAACAAATTTACTAACCTTGTCGCCGTGCAGCTTCATTATCCCTCCCCTTCTCCTTCAATCAACACGCAAATTTCCTCCTTCGTAATCGTATCTAACAACAGCAGCAACAAGCAATAACAGTTTTCTCCCACAAAAAAAAATTCAAGTTACAAGTGATCTGAGTAGTCGCCTACCTCTGATATATTTATAGCCCTCATGCGACTGTTCGTCAAACCACGTGACGACAGTCTAGTTCGTCGAGTACAACATCTCATACGTTTCTTCTTGACATCTTTGGCTCTTAATCTTCTACCCTTTAATAAATTTTTACATTCACCCTTCAGACCTTCTAACTCTTGAAGAATAACTACAACCACATTCATCTCTGTCAGTGTACGCTCTATCTTTTCCAATAACCAATATACATCATTTTTTTTTACTTCATACCATCACCCAATGGAAAACATCTTGCCATATTCATTTTGCATTAACGTTCCCTTATTATATCATATTTTCACAAATACTTATATTTAAGGGATCATTTTCGACATTAGTTGATTTATTTATGTTTACACGCACTTCGTCTAAACACATTTTTATTTACATACATTAGACAGTTACATACACATTCGACTTTGTATACATGCCAATATTCGACCAAGTTCGATCATACATTTTAATCATATTGGATACTCGACAACAAAAACACAAACAATAAATTAAACCCACATTAATTTATTTGCAACTCATTTCTTACATTCGATATATCCCACATTCGATTACAATCATTTCTTAAGTTCGATATCAATCTCTTTCGAGTACATTCACTTCTACTCATTAATATTGTCTTCTATTACAATTTTACTGTTCTCGCTAATTACCTAGACATGTCAATATTTACTTTGTCTGCTTTTTATCAGAATCAGACATTAAAGCCTATTTCCGGTCCTCGAATGAGATGCTCAGCAGGAAAAGGCAACAAAAAATTGCAAACAAACCACTCATTCGGCAAGATCCCAGGACACCCATCTCATTTTCGTATCTTTATCACCAGTAAAGACAGCTACGTCTTCATCCCCACACTGACTCCAAACATTACCTTCACATACACATGATGTTCCAATCATCTCCAACAGCAACATCTCCTTCCTGTTTGATCTTTATTCCCACTTCGCTGCTCTACTCCGATCACATAACCCATTTTCATCTCTCCTTCTACGCCAGCTTTCACCCATCAAATCATCATTTTTAACTCCAGACTTCATCAACAACCATACTTGGGGCAATCTCATCACTTAAACCTTCAATAAAACTCTTATTTATACCAAGCATCCTTAAATTACATTTAATGCGCACATTAATTACACCTCAAAATCAACATTCCCAGATACAGCTCACCTTGACCTCGGTAATGACATTTGTTGACTTTTGCACCATTCGGCAGCCACTTCATATTTCAGTTTTTCTTCTCGACACAACTACAAGTACTTCTGTCGAGAATGGGACGATTGTAGTATCATATTCCCCAAATTCGATAAAGTCAGCACTCTGTAGTCGAAGATAACTCAGCATTCTAGAAGATTCCAGGAGTCCTTGACTTACCAAGAGTAACCATTGTAGCTCGGTCAAGAAGGAACTGTTAGAGATCGCAAAATTTGCCCACTACCTCCAGAATAGGAGACTCGTTCTTTTTGTAAAACTGCCTGTATATGCTATAAATACAGGCAGAGGATATGTTCTAAGAACCAGATTTTGGATGTCTCTCTATCATAAACGTACGCAACACTCAAAAACATATAATAACTAGCATCTTCTATATTTTATACAAAATCCTCTTCGTGGTCGTGGTTTTTCTCAGTTTCTACAGAGTTTTCCACGTAAAATCTTGGTTGATTCTTCTTTATTGCACAACACTTATGAACGAGAATTGGCGATGGTTTTCCTCCCCGAAAATGTGCCATTACATTAGAAATTGATTTGACTCAGATGTCTAGAGTTCCAAAACGAATTGAATGAGTGACTTGACTGTTCATATTTATTGTGTATATAAATACCATGTTTAATCTGGGGTTTAATCGCAGGAGTGGAGATGGTGAGGACGAGAGCACAAGTTTGGGAGTATAATCATTTCAATTGTGTTTATGCGAAGTATTGGGAGTTGCTGGATAGGTATTTTGGTAAGAGTTGTGTAAACTTGTAAAGAGATGAGTGAAGTGGAGCCCAAATATAAAGAGATGAGTGAAGTGGAGGTGAAGGAGGTAGAAGAGAAGCATAAATTCCATTATAACTTGTAATTCCTGAGTCGTCTTGAGCGCGTCGGGATAATAAAGAATCAAACCAAGGCTTGCGTGAAGAAAGAAGATGATGTGGCTGGTCGAAGTGGTTGAAGAGTGAAATGAGTGTTGTTGGTATGTAACAAATAAGTTTATGTGTAAGTTGCTATCTTGAAATAAATAAATTTATTTATAGTCGGTGTGTGTGTGTTTGAAATTGTTCTCGAATATGATTGAATTTGTTTGGACGAATGAAATTTATTGATACAATATTGTATGGGTATGGGAATGTATAAATCTCAACCTTCGTACAGTTTGTTCATCGAAGAATTTTTGAATTTTGAATTTTTGTTAAAACTGTCCCGAGAATATAGAAGAGTTGTAATTTAGGAAAGATGTTTTTAAGGTAATGAAAGAAGAATGGCTAGGTGTTCTCCTGTGGAAAGTATATTGATATATAAGGAATTGGATGTACGATCACTGTTTAATATTTTAAGAGTGGTTTTGGCGAGGATGGATTTATTAGAGGAGTTGTAGGAAGATATGGAGGGCTTGGAGCAACAGTGCATAGGCATGTTGGCTTTTAGAAGACGAAGGATAGAAGAATTCAAGAAGAGGCAAAAAAGGTGTGACGTTCGAGTACACGAACGGTCGCGAAGGGGTGCGGTGAACAGTTGTGTGTGGGGCCTTTAAATAGTCCTATAGTTGGCGACTATTCACACACCACTATTGATTCTGAAAAATAAAATTGTAAGTGTGAATTATGTGTACTCTTCGCTTGAATCGTTGTAAGCGATTGGGAACGAGGAGATAAGTGCCCTGATTGAGAGGGCAAAACTTGTGAAGCAGAGGGATACCGAGGCATTGCAAATCCATGGTTTATGGTTTTCTTGCATTCTTTAAATATTCATTGATTTTGTTTAAACCCTTTACAAGGCCCGGTGACTGAACAGCAGTATAAGGTACCATTTTGATTAGTGTAGCGCTTTGAGTTGTCTATCATCTTTCAACACTCCATCAGATCTGCTGGAAGTGGTCCTTCACATTTGTTGTTGATTCTAAAATAAACTAAGAAAGGATTTTGCCAATCGTCATCTCCCCCTTTATCGCCCCCAGTGTTGATCATGCATACAAAAATATAATCAATACTGGGGGTTGAAATCACTTTGATCTGAAGATATTAAGCATCTGTTCCTAAGACCCCAGCTAGATATGCCAAAGAATCGACATGTCTATTTTCTCCTCGCGAAAGATAGTTGAAAGTTGATTGTGCGAACTTGCCCATCCTATCTACAATGAGGGTTGTGTATTCAATCATCTTGTTATTCTCTTATATTACTCAAAGTAATGGTGGACGATGAGTAGTGATTCTATGTAAATTGAGAGTTAGGGGACACCGAGCTTAAGAGCTAGTTGAGTCCATGAATGTGAGTTGCGTACTTGGTGACATTGTTTGAGACCTCAAAATCCAAGTGGATTGATTTCTCAATTCTGTCGTTAGAAGGGGCAATCATATGATTACAATTCCTGACCCTGTGGGTCCTGCTGATCCATCTGTAAGAAGTCTCTACCCTTTCCTTATAATATATTCAGCTCGCTTGTCAAATGCTTTAGGAGTGGATCATCTGTAACTTTCTCTGCAAGGTCAGAATCGTGTTCTTCCCACTTGGGATCTTTCACTGGAAAATTCATGAGAAAATTAACAACGACCTGGACTTTTTTGGAATGACGTTATTCGAACTTGATATCATGTTCTCCCAAACTGACTGACCACTGTTACACTCTCCTTGATTTTTTTTCTTGGATAGAACCTCCCGAAGTGGGTAATTTGTCGTGACTTTGAATGAATTAGCTTAGAATTAGTGTTTGAGTTTTTGTGTAGCATAAATAAGAGTAAGAAGAAGTTTCTCAATTTTAGAGTACCTTGTTTCTCCTGGAGTGAGGGTTTTGTTGATGAAGTTGACTGGTTTCTCAATTTTCCCATCAAGTCGAATGAGAACCGAGCTGAGTGAAGTATCTATAATTTCTAGGTAGATAATCAGTTCCTCATTATCTATTAGGGTGTTCATGATGGGAGACTTCCCTAAATAGGTTTCAAGATTCTGAAAAACTGCTTCACATTCTGATGTCCATTGAGCCTCTACATTTGGCTGAACTTTTCCACATTTGGTGCAATCGCAGAGTAATAGGAACAGCCAACGGCAGCAGTCTAAAGATCTCAAAACGAAACGCTTGATAGTGGAAATTTGCCAGTAAGTTTCTGAACGTCTTTTGTCATTTTTGGAGATGACATGTTGAGGAGATCCTGAATCTAATTTGGATCAGCTTCAATCCCCTTTTTATTGATGAGGTGACCTAGAAATCGACCTGAATGTACTTTGAATTGACACTTATCAAGATTGAGACGCATCCGATAAGATCGGAGAATGTTGAATATTGTGTTGAGATCAGAAGTATGGTTGATAGACTGTATGCTTTTGCATAAGAGACTATCAATGTAAACTTCCACAATTTTCCCAAGATGTGCTTTGAACATAGTAGTCATCCACCATTGATAAATTACACTTGCGTTCTTGAGTCCGAAGGGCATGACTTTATTGTAGTAAAATCCTCTTTCAGTGATGAAAGTGGTCTTTTCTTGATCATCATCCAAAAGTAGAATCTGATTGTATCCAGAAGTATCGTCCATCATAGATAGGAGTTTGTGACCTGCTGTAGAATTAAAATCTGATGAATGTTGGGAAGAAGGAAAGTATCCTTTGAAGTATGTTTGTTTAAATTGGTAAAATCTACACAAACTCAAACTTTTCCATTCTTCTTTGGTACAGCAACAATGTTGGATATCCAATCTGGATATTTGGCTTCTCGAATGAATCCCACTTTGATTAATTTCTCGATCTCCATGTTAACTTCATCTCGAAGTTACGGTGACAGGCGTCGCTATTTCTATTTGACCGTCGTGGCGTTGATATTTATGGCCAATTTATGACATGCCTTGGCCGGAACGACCCCAGGCATCTCTTCGAAAGGCCACGCAAAAACGCTTTTATTTAGTCATAAGAACTAAATGAGAGCATCTTTTTTGAACTAAACCAGCTTAGTACTAATGAAAGTACCTCTGCTAGGTCCATTAATGTTGATGTATTCTGTGGGCTCCTCAATGGAAGGCTGATCATCGGGGTGATCAGCATTCTGTAATTGATATGCAGCATACCTGTTAAAGGTATCTACAATTGCTGAGACGGTGCTTTCGTAAGCTCGATAAAGATTTTAGCTACCCCTGATCCCATAGATACCATCGTTGTGTTTGAAATGGAGTGTTTGATGATAGGTGGAAGCGATTACCTCCATATTATGAATCCAACAATGGCCCATAATCTTGAGATAACGAGATTTGACGTTGATCACATAGAAAATGACGTCAATTGTGGTTGGCCCTGTGGTAATAGGTAAGATGATTTTCCCTACTCGTTTTTCTTTATAGCCAATAAATCCACTGATATCGGTATCGCTTTGAAAAACTTGATTGGCCAATCCCATTTGGTCGATAGTTCTTTGAAAGAAAATCTAAATATTGCTGCAGTATCGATCATCATTATGTGCGTGACAAACTTCTACATCTTAAGCATTATAACTAATGCATCATGATGTGGAAACCTGACATGGCTAGTATTGTAATCTTTGAATAAGATCCCGAGCTATCGATTGCTCGACTCAGGCAAAAGTTTAGCTTCTTTATCATGAGGTATGAGATCATAGCATTCTGATAGTCTCCTACGCTTGAATCTGTTAGAGTCGGTGATCTGATTAATTTCGATCACATTATTGCAGCATATATGGTAGTGATGCTTCTCCTCACCTTGATCTTCAACCTGGACAACTACAAGTTACTTCATATAGCTGCCATCCTTGTATGATTCCAGGTCGACAATATATTCGAACATCCATCCCTCCTTGAAAATGTATTCGAGCAACCTCTAAAAAGCATAGCAATTGTCACTAAAATGATGGTTTACCTTATGATGCATGCAGTACAGCTGGTTCTCAATTGGCTCCAATGGTTGGGAAAGGCGGTAGAGCTTATCCCTTAAGAGGATTAGAAAAATTGTGGAGATCCAAACATTAATCTTTGGGAGGACCAGTTTGACTTGTGAACTGCCTTTCTGAAGGTTGCCAATGTTTTCCTTGGCGCACTTTTGGTCACCCTGATCCTCCTTTGGTTTAGTATTCCGATCTGTAGATGGACCTTTTGTGGTAAGGACAAATTTAGTAGATTTATGCCATTCAGACATCATCCTTTCCAGCTCGACGTAACTATTGACCTTAGTGATCATATCCTCTAAGGTCGCAGGTTTGTTGAGGAAGAGGTGTTATTTGGCTTTATAATCGAGCTGGAGCACGTTAGTGAAAGCAGTAACAGCTATTTTTTTATAGAGATCGTCTACTTTACGCGCGAGCTCTAAAAATTTCAACGCAAAAGCCTTGAGCTTTTCTCCATGTAACTATTTGAGACTGATAAGAAAATATAAATTTTCTTCTTTATCTCTGTTGTGAGCATGTCTTGATGAATTGTTTCTGCAGCTGGTCGAATGTGTATATGGAATCTTCAGGTAGAGAGCGGAACTATTGGAGCGGTACCTCCTGCAAGCTTGTGGCGAACAGACGGCAGAGAATGTGGTTAATATTAGAGTATCACCCCAATGAATCACTATATTGTTGAATGTGCTCCTTCGGATCAGTACCCTTATATTTACAAACTTTCAGAGTATGAAAACCTTGCGGTACTTCCATATCAAATAGTTCTTTGGCAATTAAACTTCCTTATAACTTAGTAAGGTCGTCGGTAGTGCCCAGAACTTGTGCTTTGATCAACTCCTTAATATGCTGGTCCATATGCTCTTGTACAACATAATAACGGGTCGGCTAGGTGGTTTGATGAGGAGATTGTGGATTGTGATTGTCGGTACCCTCACCCAAACAATCTCATGCTAAAACTCAAAGTTAAGGTTGTTATTCTTCCTCTTGACGTATGGAACATTGGTAACCTCGGCTGATCTCAGATTAAACTTTACCGCCCAAATGAATGAAAGGTTGAGGTTTATTCCGAATATTTCTGGAGATAGCTTTGCTGGTGGCTCCTTGAGGTCCCAATCTTTCCTGCGCATAAACCCGAGAGGCTTATGGCACCTTATCGTGATCTTATGTTAGAGGAGCCTGCTAGGTGTTCTGCAGAGCTTGCAAGGTAGTCTGTATTTTTGTCATTTGAGCACTGTCAAACGAGCTTATCATTTAGCATCGAGCTCCTTCACACGGAGCTCTCGATAGATAATTAATTGATGCTCAAGCTCATTGTGTTTCTCTGTCTCGGTGTTGAGATTCGCCCGTAGCTCTGTAAGTTATTCCGGCTCAGCTGAAAGACTGAGCAGGATTCCGATTGCCGGTCGCCAGGATGTGACAATGATTGGAATTTATAATAGAGTGAATGAATGCCATAGGATATCATAGAAATGATTTCTTTTCCATAAATAGCACCAAATGTAATATCCTAATTCCGTAAGCTTGAAGTGGCTTAGAATTAGCTCTTACACCAATGTACATGTGACAAAAATCTAATAGAAAGTAAGAAATGATACAGGTGTTTAGCGTGGAAAACCTATGAATAGGTAAAAAACCACGACCTCGAGCTGAGGAATTTTGTAATAGTAATGTTTACTGCTTGAGGCGGATACCTTATTACAAGTGATCACTTGACTTATAAATACTTGATCTTGTGGTTAATAAGTTGGAAGCTTTGAGAATCAAGAAAATATAGTTTTATTGGTAATTTCTCGCATAATTTTAAATCCTTGTCTCTTGTGGAACTTCTTCTTTATATAGGCCTTCTTCGTAGTTCTTCATCGTGTTGAAGCATGTTCTTTAAAAAATATGGTTAGTGGTAGTTGACTGCGTAACTGTTGACTTCATGAGAGCCAGGTGGCTTTGACTTGATCAGGTATTTCTGTTTAAGCTCGACCTGTGTCTTTCATCAGTTCATGGAGTAGGTAGAAATGTTGAGTAGAGGAGTCATGTGGAGAATACGTGGATCTATCATGTAGGTAGTTTGAATTAGAGGTAGCTCAATTTAGGTAAGATCGAGGGGTAGTCCCCAACAGGTACTACCTTGATCGAGTGTAGCCAACTTCGACCAAAGATTCCCAAATATTTGGACTCGGGATCTATGACAACGAATTTGACGAAAGTGGTTACTGATCCCACTTGTACTGGTATGGTAATTTTTCCTGTGACTGACTCTTTGGAACCATTGACACCTATAATGGTCGTTGTTGAGGCTTTTACTAAATCTTTAATACCAAGAACTTTAATTACTCTTTTGAACAGAATGCCCGCTGCGCTTTTGTTATCAACGAGAAGTGTGTGTAGGTAATCATGTCCTGCTTTGAGCATGATGACCAGTGGGTCATCGTGTGGGTACTTGACATGGCTTGTGTCATAGTCCTCGAATGAAATATGGTACGGACGTTTTGATTTGCTGAAGCTGGGGAGAGGTTTTGTTGATTTGTCTGAGGATGTTATTTTGTAACAAGATGTAACTCTATCATCTTGTTTACTCTTTTTCTTTTCTCAATCTCGATCATGTAAAGACTGCAAGTTTGTCCTTGTATTTGATCTTGTTGAACGTCGTTTCTTTTAGTTTCTTCTTCGAGGAACTTCTGAACGTCGAGTACATAATCGTGAAGTCTTCCATCTAACAGAACGTGATTAAAAATCTAAATTAGATAGTAATAGTTGTCAACCTCGTGGTTGTGCAAGTTATAATAATGGTGCAAGGGTTTGTTGGGTATATCATGAATGGCTTGTGTTTCCCAAATAATTCATCTCCCTTTTATCGTCGATAAGATAGCGGAGAGTGTGGCTATCATAGGAGGTAGAACTGGGACTGGTCTGTTTGGCTTTCCGTCTCTTCTTTTGGCATTGTCAATGTTTCTTCCGCGTTGCTTGGTTGTACCAGTATTGGCTATGAAAATGCTTTATTAGAATGGATGAATGAAGAGCTCTTCATCTTATCTTTTTTGGATCGCTCTAACTTGATTTAGATATTAACAATATTAATCATTTTTGTCACCGTTCTGGGCTTGTGTAGGGTAAGTTCTTCTCGATCTTTGGAGTCGATATGTAGTGCTGAGGTGAATGTTAGAACGACAATCTTGGGATCTGAATTCTCAATCTATCGCATTTCTTACAAGAAACACAGAAGATTAAGAATTTAGATCCCTATAAAGACATGCCAAGGTTTCTTTTGCACCTTGCTTGAAGAAGAACAATGAATCCACAGTTATTTCTTATTCCTTAGCATGAGCATAATTTGACTCGAAGAGGCACTATAATTGGCCGAATGTATTAATAGAATCTTCAGGGATAGTATGGAACCACCTAAGTGGTTCTTCCTTTAGGCTCATGCTAAATAATCTGTATAGCATGTGATCAAGTTTGGAGTACAATCTAACTGTAGCTCTGAAATGTTAGACATAGGTGAGAGGGTCAGTGAGGCCTACATAATGATAGAATTTTGGCATGTGGAAATTTTTTGGAATGGCCATGACTTCGAGATGAGGAGAGATAGGATTTTTTTTTATTCTATCAAGAGCAGACCTTCAACCTGGGATGCCAGAGTTTATGGCTTGGATCCTATTATTTAGGTCATCTAAGGTAATAAATTGTGGTGGAGGATTTGGTGCGGCTACAACCTGTGGATCAACTTTACCCTATCCTTTAGGTCCTAATCGATCTCTTATAGGCTATCTTACCAGTGGTGGTGAAGTTTGATAACGTGTACGTCGACTTCCAAGAGTTTTCGATGTTGAGGATGTAAGTCCAAAATATTGAGAAACCCTGTCTAGGTTCCTTAATATGGATTAAAAAGTTTGTGCTCATTCTTCTCTTGGCTGATTTTCTCTTTGGGCTGCCCAGAAGCGATGATCACTTTGGGCCTCAGGAGGTGATGATTGATGGCCAATTAGCCGATCTTGAATTCTCCGTAAATACTTCATTTCTTTCTAATGTGTTTGGCTCTGTTGGTCTAAGTTTTTATCATTTCGTCTCTTTCTACTTGAAGAGCTTGGACGTGAATTCGTTGATCTTTAAACCTCTAGACTCGATCAGATTCCAATTGCTTCTAAAGTTTAATCACTGCACTGTGCAGATTGACTATTTCTGGTATCGGGTAGATCTCTTGGTTCCTCAGTGTACTGGAGGCACTTTGGAGCTTCATGTTTGTCATCGGACTGTCTTAGATCATAGTGGTAAAGAAAAGTATAGTATTCCCATAGATGGTACCAATTGTAATGGCGTGTTTTCCAGGAGGATAATCTTCGCCAATACTTATAGTGAGGGTTTTAATGAAAAATTCAATAAGTTGCTAGTTATTACAATTTCTTGTATGGTAAGATAGTGAGGATGAATTAAGAGTGAAGTTGTAAATTTGAATAACTCATTCTCTGCCTGTATTTATATTAGATACAGGCAGTTTACAAAATGAAAAATAGTTTCCAATTTTGAGGGTAATAGGCGAACTTTGCGGATCTTAACGGCTCTTTTTAACCAAGCATAACTGTTACATTTAGTAGGTCAAGAATTATGGTCACAGACGTGACATATTTTCAAATGATGGAATGTCTTAGACTAAGTTCTGTTGGCTTCCCTTTGTCGAATCTGGAAAATATGCTATTACGCAACTGAAGGAACGTGTGGCTTTGGTTGAGAAAGATCATGTGTATTTGCGGTGTTGGAAGTTGAAAAGAAATTATGTATTTAATGTTGATTTGACTAGTATGGAAATGGGGTTTTTTTTTATGGAGGGATGTATCTGCATTGAATGACGATGGAAAGTATTGATGTAATGGATGTTTGGGGATCTGAGAGTGGTTTTTTTTTAATGATGACTGCTTTGGAAATGTACCTGCGCATTAAATATGAGGGTTATATAAAAAAGTACCTGTACTTGCGGATTCTGGCAAAGTACGTTGTTGTTGAAAAATCTTCTAGAATTCTTGAGTGATAATGGTGAAGACCCGAAAAATGGTTTATGAAGAGAGAGTTTCTACTGAGATGCATAGATTCAAGTTGAGATACATCGGGGATCAATTTTTGGAGATGCCCACCCCAATTCCCGTTTTACCGACGTATCACGGTATGTTGGAAGAAGAAGTAGCTGAAGCTGAGGAAGACTATTATTATATGTGGAGATTTCATTACGTGGTCTTGACGGGTGAGGCACGTTGAAGGTGTCTCTGTATCCTTTTGGAGGATAAGGTTGAGGAGACAGATGTGGTGGTTGGTGTAACTGCGACGCAATACCGCCAGTATCCTGTGAAGGACTGAATTCTAAGGTAGGACTCCAATTTGTCTCAATCAACTCTTTGTTGATGGGGGTTATGGAGGAGGTGGCAATGGTAGTGTAGGAGGAAGATAAAGATTGAAAGTCTTGCCCCTACACAATCATTGCCTCTTAGTACTAAGAAGGCCTTCTGTTTGAAGAGTTGGCTCAAGCACTGACGTCCTTGCTTCCATGTTTAAACTTTGACCAAACTCAATTTCTTGTCAAAGAAAATGGCATGAAGAAGTTGGATGTTCAGTGATTTCCAGCGCCAACTTTTCTTTAGAAGATTCTTGGAGTAAAACATCACTGAAAGCTAATATGATTTTGAGAATGAATTGAAGGACTCGTTATCTGTAAAGTACCTGAAAGACTTGTTATCTATAATTGATATTTCGAGCTTAATAAGAATATTTTATTCAAACTCTGCGGTGATAAATAGAATTAGTTCTTGTGATTGAAATCGTGTTTTAAGAAATACATAAATGTATGATTAGAGGACTGTAGTAGCATATTTCCCAAATTCGACAAGGATAAGCTAGCATAACATAGTCAAACACAGCCCAGCATTCGAGAAAATGCCACATCTACAATCACAAGTTTTCAACCTACTAAAAGTAGCCGTTATGCTTGGTCAAAGAGAGCCGTTGGAGATCCGTAAAGTTCGCCCACTACCCCCGAAATAGGAAACCATTTTTCTTTTTGTAAACTGTATGTATCTACTATAAATACAGGTAGATAATAGGTTACTCAAATCTGTAAATTTTCTATTCATTCCTCCTTACTATACTATCACACAGCAAACTGTAATAACTAGTAACCTATTAGATTTTATATCAAAATCCTCCTAGAGGTCATGGTTTTTCTCAGCCATTACTAAGTTTTAACGTAAAATCTTATTCGTTTAAGCTTATTATTGCACCATCCTTACTAAAAGTATTGGAAAAGATTATCCTCCCAGAAAACATGCCATTACAATTGACCCCGTTTGTGAGAAAACCACACTTTTCTTTACCACCCCTAATCTAAAAGTAATCCGATGACAAACATAAATCTCCGAAACAATTCTAGTATACTGAGGAACCAAGAGATCAACCTGATACCAGAAATAGTTGATCTGCACAGTGCAGTAATCGAACTATAGAAACAAATAGAATCTGACCGAATCCAGAGGTTGGAAGATCAACAAATTCACGCCCAAGCTCTTCAAGTCAAAAGAGATGAAAGGAGAAAGGCCTTGGATGGACATATTAGAATAAAATAAAAAATTTATGAAGAACTCAGGATAGGCTTACTGGCCATCAAACATTACCTCCTTAGGCCCGAAGTAAACATTATTCCAAGGCGACCTAGAGGGAAAACTCGCCAATAGAAGAATGAGTACGAACTTCTCGATCCAGATCAAGAAATCCAGACAGGGCTTCTCGACATTTTGGACTTACATCCTCAACATTGACAACTCTCAGAAGCTAACGTACCCATAATCAAACCTCACCACAATTTATCACCTTGGACGACCTAAACAATAGGGAGACTTTGATCAAAAGGTTACAGCCGTACCAATTCCTCCACCACAATTTATCACCTTGGACAACCTAAATAATAAGATCTAAACAATAAACTCAGACATTCCAGACTAAAGGTTTGTTCTTGATAGAATCGAAACAAATCCTATCTCTCCTCATCACAAAGTTATGCCCATCCTGAAAATTTTCCACATGCCAAAATTTATTCAGTATGTAGGCCTCACTGACCCTCTCGCCCACGTCTGACACTTCAAAGCTGAAGTTGGATTATACTCCAAACTCGACCACATGCTATATAGACTATTTAACATGAGCCAAAAATAAGAACCTCTCATATGGTTCCATACTATCCCCAAAGGCTCCATCACCATATCCAACCAGTTACAGCATCTCTTTAAGTCAAATTATGCTCAAGCTAAGGAGGGAGAGATAACTGTGGATTTTTTGTTCTTCTTCGAGCAGGGTGTAAAAGAAACATTAGCAAGTTTTTACAAATGATTTTTGCAGGAAACACAGAAAACTGGGAATTAATATCCCATTGTCATCCCAACATTCACCTCAGCCCTGCATATAGACTCCCAAGTTCGAGAACTTATTTTACACAAACCCAGAATAATGAAAGAAATGAGAAAAATTGTTAATAACTACATCGAAATAGAACGATCCAAGAAGGATAAGATGAAGGGCTCCTCTGTCATCCATTCTCGTAAAACATTTTCATCTCCACCCCAAAAATCAACCAATAACGAAATACCAATGCAGCGTAGAAGAAATACTGACAATGCTCGAAGAAGAGACAGAAGGCCAGACAGACCCGTGCCAGTTCTACCTCCTATGACAACCACTTTCTCTGTTATCTTATCAATAAATGGAGATGAGTTCTATCGGGCAGCACAAGTAATTCCTGATATCCCCAATAATCCTTTGTGTCAGTATCATAAAGTGGATAGTCACAAAACTAACAACTGCTACTCGCTCATTCAAATTTTTTATCGCATTCTACTGGCTGGAAGACTTTATAATTATGTAGTCGACATTCAAAAGTTCCTCGAAGAAGACACTAAAAGCAAAGGCATTCATCAAGAGCAAGGCCAAGGGAAAGCTCGCCATCTTTACATGATCGAGATTGAGAAAGGAAAGAAAAGAAAACAAGATGATCGAATTATATCTTGTTAAAAAATGGCGTCCTCAGACAAATTAGCAAAACTTCTCCCCAGCTTGAGTAAATCGAAGTGTTTGTACCATATTACCTTCGAGGACTGCGATACTAGCCATGTCAAGCACCTTCATGATGACCCTCTGGTCATTATGCTCAAAGTAGGACAAGACTACCTACACACGCTTCTCGTAAATACAGGAAGTGCCCCAGATGTTCTGTTTAGAAGGGCAATTGAAGTTCTAGGACTCAAAGACTCAGTAAAAGCCTCGATAACCACCGTCATAGGTTTCAACGGTTCAAAAGAATTAGCCACAGGAAAAATTACCCTGCCAGTTCAAACTGGATCAGAAGCCACTTTCGTTAAATACGTGGTCATCGATGCTAAGTACAAATATTTGGGAATTTTAGGGCGGAGATGGCTACATTCGATCAAGATAGTACCTTCGACATATAATATGGATTTGAGATTTCTAACAGATCACGGAGTCTACAAAATCAAAGGCAGCCAAGTAGTTGCACGTATGTGCAAGAATACCATAACCAACTCTCACACGGAAAAACTTTCGAAGGCATAGCAACTACAGTAAGAAGCACAAGCCACATTCGAGCAGCATGATACTAAGGTAGCAGTTTCCAATAAACTCGATGGGCCCGGGAGTAATACCTTCATCGGCTCCAAGCTGTCATTCGATGAAAAAGAAACCATGATTTAGCTCCTAAGGAAAAATGTCGACATCTTTACATGGTCATTCCAAGAGATGCTCGACATCGATCCCTCGATCATTTGCCACAAGCTCAACCTCATTCAAGATAGCAAAGCAGTTGTACAAAAGCATCAAAAACTGGCTCCCTGCCTTCGCGAAGCTGTAAATGAAGAAATTGACAAACTCCTTCGTGTAGGATTTATTCGAGAAGAAAAATATCCAAAATGGATTTCTAACATAGTGGCGGTCCCAAAGAAGAATAGGAAAATCAGAGTTTGTGTTGATTTCACAGAGCCCAACAAGTTTACACCTAAGGATAATTTTCCTCTACCCCTGATCCCACCGATCCTTAACTCTGTAGCAGGGAACAAACTTATTTCAATGATAGATGCAGCCTCTGGTTATAATCAGGTTTCTCTCGCCAAAGAAGATCAGGAAAAGAATACTTTTGTCTCAATTAAAGGTCTTTACTAGTACACAGTGATGCCTTTTGGATTAAAAAATACTAGAGCCACTTACCAACGGCTTGTCACTAAAATATTCAAAGATCATTTAGGCAAAATCATGGAAGTATACATCAATGATATGATCTGTAACAAATTCGGTATCCTTCGTACCTACTAGATAAAACTCAACCCAGAAAAATGCCAATCCGGTGTCGCATATGGTAAATTTTTAAGACACCTAGTTAGTAAAAGGGGAATCGAAATCGATCTAACACAAATCAAGGCACTCATGGCAATGCCATCTTCTCGAACAAAAAAATATGTACAGAAATTTGTTGGCAAGATTGTAGCTCTTCGCAGGTTCATCTTCAAATCATTTTATCGATGCAAACTTCTTTACCTTCGCCTTCGTGGAAATCCAACTCCATTATTTAAAAAATAGCCCAAGGAAATTGTTTGGACTCCTGACTATGAATTGCCTTTACAAGATCTTAAACGATACTTGGGGAATCCTCCTATAATGAGTACTCCAGTTGATGGCAAAACACTGATAATATACTTATCAACAACATATGATTCCATTGGCTCTGTCCTTATTCGAGAAGACAAAGGTTAGAAAAACTAATCTACTTCATCAGCAAAACTCTCATGCATGCTGAGAAAAGATATAAAACAACCAAAAAACAACTACTTGCCTTGGTCAACAACTCTTAAAAACTATGACCATATTTTTAAGCTCATCCCATCAAAATCATTACTAAATATCCTCTTAAACTTATACTCTCTAAAAAAGAAAAATCTCGAAGAGTTCAACAATGGTTTATATTCCTCGACGAATATGGCATCTCCTTCGAGCCTCAGATATCTATCAAAGGACAAGCAATAGCTAATTTCTTGGCAGATTTTCCAGTCGAAGACCCCGATTGGGAAGAACTCAAAGAAGTATTGACCGATGACTCAATTACAGAGCCAGATGCATGGTCACGAAGCACGGGATGGCGACCCTTTACAGGTAGATCTGTTAGACCATGAGGATTAAGAATCAGCATCGTTCTTGTTATACCATTCAATCATCGTATTGAGAAAGCCATTAAACTCAAATTCTATGCCACCAACAATAAAGCAAAATATGAAGCTATCCTTCATGGACTGGATCTTTCTATTGCACTTGGGGTGGAAGAAAAAGTTGTATATGTTGACTTCTTACTTGTCGTCAACCATTACAATAAGACATTCAAGACATCATGCAAGATGGTTGATTTTACAGCCTTGGTCGAAGAAAAAATGACCAAATTCAAATCAGCAGCAATCTCTTACCTCCCTCGAGCCAAAAATTGCCACGCCAACGAACTAGCCTACAGTGTTACAATGCTCGAAGACAGGGAAAAAATAACTTTGAACATCGAGGTCATCGAGCATTCTAGTCTCGATATAAGTTATACGGTGCAAATAAATGTTACTGAAGATGAAGATGAAGACGATTGGAGAAGGCCATTTTATGCATACCTCAATTCCAACATCCTTCCAAGTAACAAAGAAGAAGCCCGATCCCTCTTGGCCAAATGCTTTTGATTTATAGTTCAAGATAAAATCCTATATCGCATTATAGGAGGAGGACCTCTTATTGAATGTTTCTCTCATAAGAAAGCTTAAATCAAAATCAAAGAACTTCATGAAAGGTTCTGCGCAGCTCATATTTCAAGATGAGTATTGGCCCAATGAGCATTCACTCAAAGGTTATACTGGCCGAAGATGTGACAAGACTATGAAGACTTTGTTCGTAGATACTATAAATGCCAAATCCATACTCAAGAGACCAAAAACCAAGTACTTGACTTGCACATCAGCAATATCCTTTGGCCATTCAAAGATGGGGGATCGATATCATTGGGCTTTTCCACCCAGCATCGGGAAATTGCAAATTCATTCTTGTAGCCACAGACTACTTCACTAAATGGGTCAAAGCAGTTCCTTTATGTCACACTAACGAAAATGAAGTCATTAAGTTTTTCCGGGAGCACATCATAACCAGATTTGGCTGCCCACACATGATACGATCTGATAACGGCAAACAATTCATCAGCAATAAAGTTCTTAGTTTCCTCTACAAATACAAAATTCAACTATCTACTTCAACACCATAATATCCTCAGGGTAATGAACAAGCTGAAGCCATCAACAAAAGCATCAAATCAGGACTACGCAAACGCCTCGATGAAAAGAAAGGCAGATAGGTCAATGAATTACTAAGTATTATCTAGGCATACCGGACAACTCCTTGAGCATCCACAGGCTGTACTTCATTCATGATGGCCCGGTACTGAAGTGATCATACCTTCAGACCTCGATCTACTAAATGGCCGAAGAAAAATCACAGATGAAGATAATGAGCTCAGTTTCCTTTACAACCACAATTAGATCAAAAAAACCAAAGACAAAGCCATTACAAACTTGGGACGGTACCATGACACACTCAAGAAAGCTTACAACAACAAAAATTGAAAGCAAAAATTTGGCATTGAGGTCCTTATCCTTCGATGAATCCAAGATAGTACTCGACCTAAGAATTTTGGCAAATTATCTAAAAACTGGGAAGGGCCATATATTGTCAGTAACAAAACGATAGTGAGACATATTGGCTAATGACTAAAGACGATATACAGCTCGAATATCCATGGAATGCAGCCCAACTGAAAATGTTTTACAGAAGACAATTGTAACCGCTTTCAACCAATTCCAATACAACTATCTTTACTTTCAATTACATCTTTACTATCTTCACATTCATCTTTATTATCTTTCATTTCACTTAATATCGATACATACTTCATAAGTATGCATCAAAACAAACAATCATCTTTACTATCTTTACTTAGTCTCGATACATACTTGATAAGTATAAGTCAAAACTAACATTCAATTCATCGACAAACACTATCCAATTACAGGATAATCTTCTTTGCATTTATTACTTATCGAACAAAACATGTCATATTTTGTTCTTTTTAATCCAAACCCAGATATCACATTGAGGACTAACATTTGGTAATTATTTCAGATACTTGCCATTACATGGCCATCTTTCAATAATCACAAAAACTTGGTTCAAAGTAACACTCTGCTACTATCTACATTCTCATTTCACAATCATATCTCTTACTATTGATTTTATCGAACCAAAACACTTAGCATAAATTGAACAAAAACTATGCATCAATTACTTTCAAACAAATTCTTTAAAAAATATAAACATCAGCATTCAAAAAACATAGTAAAATATTGTTTCGGTCCCATCGACTATTTTGACATCTTTCATGAAACAAAAACTTTTCCAAACATACTTTACTCTGCAGGGGGAGAAACTGCATCATCAACCTTCACGAATGCGCCTGGAGAAGCTCATCCAATATTTCCTCAGGACAAAAACCCTCAAAAATCGTCATCACCAGATCCTCGACAACCTTCATCCCACCAAGAACCTCAAGGGTTTCAGGAGCTTCATTTTCCACATCTAAATTGATAAACTCCAAGTTCCCAGCAATGACCAATCTTTTGCATTAATCTTTTCTCTCTTCCACTAATACCAATACCTGCCCGTTTACGCAACTCATGCCAAAATACATGTCCAGTAACTTAAAATACTTCACATACACCTGATTCTAATGATCATCCTCCCAAACTTGAGCCCTCGTCCTCATCATCTCTACTCCTATAAATAACCACAACTTAAACATTGTATTTATATATATAGCAAGCACAAACAGTCAACTCACTCATTCAATTCACATTAGAACTTTACATATCTGAGTCAAATTAATCATCCTAGGAAACCATTTATGGCCCCACACAGTCAACAATCTACAATTTGAGATCTACTAAAATCGACAATAAAACCTTAAAATTCATATATATTCAAGAAAATCTATCCAACTATAAACTAAGTCGATTACTCATATTCAACTAATAAATTTTATTTCTTCGAGATCGCCGTATACAAGTGGAATACAAGATCAAATAACAAAATTTATTTATTAAACACTCTGTTACATTTTACATTCAACAATTCACTCCTTCGATTACCTTACATCAAGCTACATTTTATGTTTTAACTATTTGACTTGAAGGACTCAATGATATGTGCTTCTTTTCACCAGAATCAGACATTTTTACCAGCGAAAAAGGTAACGATATCCTAAGAAACTCGATAAATATAAGGTCAGGGAACTTCTAAACAGAGTTACCTATGCGGAAAGGCAGCAGTAGAAAATTGTAAGAAATTCTTTGGGTCGACAAGATCCATAGGACGCCAAACCAACCTTCGTATCATCATCTTCAATATAGGCAGTGTCCACTTCTCCAAACATTTGATGAACACCTAAATATTCTGCAACAATAAATAACATAGACTTCAATGGATAAACTACGTTTCGACACTCTCTACCTCTTCCTCCCTCAATTCTCCCATCCATCATAACCACCGGTTCTATATTAAAACACATCAACGACTTAACACCAAGATTTATCTCTGTTTGGTCGTCACAACTACCGTCCACAAGATCTAACCATACCCTATGCCACTCCTAGGGTAACATCTTCACCATAACAGCTTCCAAACAAATCACATAACGAACAGCACCTCTAATCTTTTTCCTTCTATTTATACCCCACCCTCAAAAACTTACGAAGTCCAATATTCTGCATTAAATCCCCCTCAGAAAACACATGACCAGATTCATTTAACTTTGGCCATGGAAATAATAGTATAAAGACTTGTGCGACATTCGACAAACTCTTTTGCTTCCAATTTCTTTTCGACACAACAAGTAATTATGTCGAGAATGGGGTGATTGTAGTAGAATATTTTCCAGGTTCGACAGGGACAAGCCAGTATAACATAGTAAAAAATAGCCCAGTATTCGGGAAGATGACACATCTACAATCATAAGTTTTTAACCTACTAAAAGTAACTGTTGTGCATGGTCAAAGAGGGTCGTTGAAGATTTGTGAAGTTTGCCCACAACCCCTAAAATAGGAAACTATTTTCTTTTACAAACTACTTGTATCTACTATAAATATAAGCAGAGAATATATTATTCAGATCCATAACTTTACTATTCATTCTTCTTTACTGTACTACCATACAATAAACTATAATAACTAGCAACCTGCTAGATTTTATATCAAAATCTTCCCGAGATCATGGTTTTTCTCAGCCTTTACGGAGTTTTCACGTAAAATCTTATTCGTTTAAGCTTATTATTGTACCATCCTTACTAAAAGTATTGGCAAAGATTATCCTCCCAGAAAATACGCCATTACAAGGATGAAATGTTATATTTGAGATCGAATTTAAAAGTATCTTATAGAAAGTGAGCTGTAAAAAATGTGTGTAAAATAGAAGATGTGTAAAAAAATTGTTTCAAAAAGAATAACTTAGAATTATGGGGTGAGAATATTATAAAAGATATAGAATTTATAAGAATTAGAAATTCAAGCTCAAGGTGATCTCTCTTGAAATATTGTATTGGGGGGCAGATAAGTTCGAAATGAGATAGGATGAATCCAAAGAGGTCGATGTGGATAGATAAGTCTAAATAACTTTCTTATCAGGATCTTAGGCTTTCCTGTTGTGGAAAAGCATAATACATATATGGAATGTGGGGGATTTGAAGTGATCAAGAAAATTTCATAAATATGGGGAAATATGATTTAAAGAGCAGGAAAAAAAAGAATATGGTAAGGACTCGATCTATGAGAGTTCATCAAGCTGTTAAACGATGGTTGGCAATAAACATAGCTAAAGCTCAAGAAAGGATTTTCTGGTTATTAGGTAATGATTCCGAATTGCCTAAATCTAAATTGTAGTTTGAAGGTATGGATTTGAGGGTGAAGAAACTTGAGATTAGGTGTTATTTTTACTCATAGATATTTTGTAAAGTGATTCTAGAGCCTGTAGCTCGAAGAAAGGTCGTTAGGCAAATTACTGAGGAAGAGATCGTGGAGGAAGAAGTGAGAATTATTGGGGTAAAATAATTAGGTGTGACTCTCCAAGATATCTGGGATGTTTTATGTGCAATTATATGTGAGGGAGTGACTTGTATGAGGTCGAATAACTATAATCTAAATGATGTTTTGAATCAGTCCTCTTTTATTACAAATGTTGTTTGTGACTGCTGTGAATAAAGATTTTGAATTTGAAATGTGAAAGTTTTGGAAATGATGTCAGCAGTCCTATAAATAGAAGAAGAAAGAATAGAAAAAGGCAGGTAACTTTGTTTTCTGTCTCTTGCGTAATTATAGAGAAAGTATAATTGCATGTAAGTGTTGAGTCATCATAAGTATGGGGGGTCAGAGGGAGATTTGGGTAGACAGATAAGAATATATTAAAATATAGTATAGGGGGCATAGATGGGAAGGTATTTTTACCGAAAAGGTATAAAACGTCTTACATTAATTATGAAAGGGACGCCTCCATTCCAATACTGAGGGCGGCTCGTGGGAGGCCCAATAAGTGCCAGCAGTTAGAGAGAAAAACTATAAATAATATTTCATCTTCTTCATTCAAACATTTATTATTTTCCAAAAAATTAAAGAACATTGGGAGAGAAAAGAAAAAAAATAGCATAGATTCACGTGAGAGATTAGACAAGAGTAATTAATAGGCTAGGCGAGAAAAAGTTATATAGACTGTGTCACGATGGTGGTTGTATAGCAGCATTATGAAGGAAGGATTTGGCGCTACTTCAAATTCGTATTTAGACGTTGAAGGTTAATAGATGATTATGATATTCTGAATGTCTGTTTGAAAGATTTTTGTGGTTTTCAAATTTCAAAAAATTACTATTTATAATAACCTATACAAATCTGTTTGGTATATGTATGAAAATGAGATACGATATGATATACGTATATGTATTATGGATGTGTAAAAGATAATGATAGAATGCATGGACCTGTATGTTGGTTGAATTGGAGTATCTATGGAGAATCAAACCTCACCCTTAGACTTGTAGTTGAGATGGAGACTTCACCCGTTATGGAGGTGTCGACCTCTAGTCGTTCGACTGAGTCTGAGAATATAGCATCTGATAGGGATGACAAAGTAGTAGGTGTTCAATTTCCAAATTTCCCTTGACAATTGGTATCATACCCTCCAAACTCTGATGTGTTACCTGTCTCAGTTGAAGTATGGGTTGAGTTTGCCCTTAGCAATCTTGCAAAATGGATAATGAATACCCTAGGTACTTGTTCTACCCAGTTAAACGGGAATATGTGGGAGGTAATCAATGTATATGAGAGCTTGAATAGGTTGTGGGAAAAGAATGAGGTGGAGAGGAGAATATCTCATGAAAATGTTTTACAGTTTTATGGTGTAAAAAATTATTTTGCAAGTGGAGGGGAATATTTCTTTTTGAGCTCGTCTCGATCACTTTTCTTCGATCTGAATTTAGCAGGTCATATATGGAATGATAATGTGATATATGTGAAAGGTGATTGCCTTCAGAGAGAAGATAAAGAACCCATAAAACTTCTATATAGAACTGTAAAGAAAATTTAAGTGTAATAGTGTATAAAATCAAACTACTATTATTGAGGGTTGTTCTACTATTTGATAATGTATTATGTTTATTTCACAGGTCCTCAGTCGAAGGTGAAAAAGAATGAGTCCCTATTAGATATTGTTGCTCAAGAAGGGATAGAGCTTGAGGCAGTGCTGAAAGACCTCGGTATTAATAGAAATAAATGGGCTAACAGCAGGTCCGAGAAGGTTCAAAAGCCTCAAGGGACGAGACTAATGACGGGGGTTGGAGCTGGTAAGAAAAAAGGGGCCGACGGAGAGAAGCGATTGGCTTTGCCAAAGGCCACTGTGTTAGATTTTGTGGATGTTCCCGAATCTACTACTTTGAGCAAGTTAGCTCATAAGTTTTTGAAGAAAAGGGCCTTAAAGCGTGGCTCAGCCTCTGGAACTACGGGAATGCTAAGGTCGAGGGAGATGCGAAAAAGAGAAGAATAGATCCTCATTCTGAAGTGGTTGGGGTGAAGGTCGTGGAGAATCGACCTGTTGAGGAGGATGTGCTAAGAGCTATAGAGGATAGGGCAAGGCTTACAACTTGCAAGGGTGTTAAAAAGATGAGCAAAGTGGTAAGTTTTGTTAATTTGTATGTCTTTGAATTTGTATTGTGATTCGAGCTGAAAATATTTTATTTTATTTTATTTTTTTTGTAGGTTGCTCACCTGATAAAGGGGATTTGCCTCGAGATTGAGGAGAAAAAATCTGAGCTCGAGAATAGGAAGGTAGAGCTCGAGAAGAAGGTGGCTCGATTGAAGTCTGACCTGGTTTGAGAGGAGAAACGATTAGGTTTTGTAAAGGATGTACAAGAGGTACAGATAAGTGAGCTGACAGAAGAAGCGCAGAAAAACTTGGATGAGGTGGTTGTCCAGCGCAATAGACTTGGGTGCCAACTCCTTAAAGTGGGGTACTCCAAAGCTGAGGTTATAGCTATTATGGAGGATACCAACATTAAAGAGGACGAGGTGGAAGATGATGTTGCTAAAGTGGTAGGAGGGTTGGATGGTGCCTCTCCCCAAATTAAGCTAGAAAACCAAGGGGATGACAATAAAAATCCAGAGAATGATAACAAGAATGTATAGTATAATTATTGAATTTATGGTTGTGTGATTTGTGGGGTTTGAGAATTGTAATTGAATAGAATATTACTTTGTAGGATAAATTTTTGTAGGCTAAGAGATGTTTGTAAAAATTTCTTGTAGGAACTTAAGGATATGTACCTCATAATTGAAGAGTTAGAGAATGAGCTTGCTAAGGAGAAAGACGTCTCAGCATCCCTGTTGTCTTCGCAAGTGGATCTATAGGTTAGAAAAGAGAAAAAAAATATTTGACTTGTTTGTTGCATTACTTTAGAGCTACAAAGTAAAAAAAATTAGAGTATAGAGATAGACCAAAAATGTGCTAACAGTTTAGGGGCAATGGTAATCAACTGTGTATAGATAATACTAAAGTGTTGAAAAAGTTAGAACATAGAGAATGTGTACCTTGCAAATGGGTATACGTGCTATTGTCATCAAACTTGGATCATACTTCAACCTTAAGTTTAGAAGTTGATTCATAACAGTAGATGTCAAAAAGATAGAAATTTTGTTAGAAATCAGACTCCTGTATTACGATCTAAATGTTGAGTGTTGTTGACTCGAACTTAATGTATTGATTTTGTGATGTAGGTCGAACTGGAGTCAACTCGCTTAAGTGAGCAAGGGACACTCTAAAATAACTAAGAGTTTGCGATGGAGTTTGATAGGATGAGATAGGCAAATGAAGATAGGGAGGACCAACACGTCAAAGTTCATTTTCAGTTTGTCGAGGCAACAAAAACTGTTGAAGAGTTGACTCGAAAGATCGAGGAAAAATATACTTAAATTAATAAGAGGCAAAAAGATCTTGAGGATGCGATTGAGGAGACTGAGAAGATCAAAAGCCAGAATGAATTATTAATGGTGAAGAGTAAGGTGGCAGATATGGCTCGATACCGTATCCAATCGTTAAAAATGGCAGAGAAAGAGTTACAACATTTTGTGGCTAGTCTGAAGGGCCAAATGATTAGCAAAATGTATGAGCAAGAGCAGACTAGAGCTGATCTAGTGAGTTTCAGAAGCGAACTGGAGTGATTGAAGAGTAAAATAATTGAGAAAGATAGCGAGCTGAAGAGAACTTGAGATGACCTGTCCAAATCTGAAGTTGCGTTTGAGCAGTTGAGTGAGGCTTTACCTGCTAAAGATATAGAGTTCCGGATAGTTCAAAGGTGATGTAATAAATTGAATGAGAGGGTGGCCCAATTGAAGGCCAATTTAGCTATGGCCAATTCGCGTGTCAAGAAGGCTGAAGCTGGAGAGCAGTCAAAAAAGAATAAAGGTGATGCTGAGGTCTGCATTATAAGAAGGGATATTGTTAACCTATCAGCTCGAATTAGAAAGTCGGAGTGAGATGTAGCTCGCATTTAAGCTCACATATAAAGAGAAAATGAACGTTTAAGGGAGTGCCAAGGTACGTTGGATGTCGCTCAAAGTAAAGAGCAGGAGTTAGAGCAAGTAATTAGGGTTAAGGATTAGTTGATTAGGACAAAAGACAAATTGTTAAAGAGGTCTCCAATTGGGGGAAGTATAGGTAAAGATAGGGAGCTTGAGGAACTTTGTGCTCAGGTGGCAGAATTGAGAATGATGAACCAGGCTGAGTTAGATAAAGCAGCGAAGAAGGCAAAGGAGCATAATAATCTTATGTCCCGCTTAGATAGTCAAATGGAATGCCAAGATGCACGGTATAAAAAGTTGTAAGAGCGCCATCAGAAAGTTAGAGAGAATTTTTCCAAGGCAGTTATGCCCGAGGTAACGTGCTCAAAGATATTAATGGTTATTATTGCCTATTTAGTGGAGGAAGTAAGAAGACTTGAGTTAGTGAGGGATACCTTGTACGACTGTCTGTCGGAAAGAGGATGTATATGTAGAGCCAATGTAGATCGAGGAAACTATATGAACGCCATAGAAATGGAGTTAGGTTATCGGCCTGCTAAATTGGTAGAGAAAGGCTGGGTTACTGTAGTTGCTCGAGATTTTATAGTTGATCGTCCTCCTGTTGTAGGGGTAAGCGTAGATGACCTCCCATTAGCAGAGAAGAACCCTTCGAATTAGCTTGTAGATGTAACTTGTAGAAGTATCAATTACAGACATATTGAGAGATGAAAGCCAGTTTTACCTTTGCTTTATCTTATGTCTGGAAGAGATCTTTGATTGAAAACTAGTATTACCTTTATTTTAATCACAGATTTTGTATAGATAGCTGATTGAAAGCTAATTTTACCTTTGCTTTAAACTATATAGAGTTCGATTGAAAGCTAGTTTGACATTTGCTTTAATCGGTATAGAGTTCGATTGAAAGCTAGTTTTACCTTTTCTTTAATCGGTATGGAGTTTAATTGAAGCTAGTTTTATCTTTGCTTTAATCGGTATAGAGTTCAATTGAAAGCTAGTTTTACATTTGCTTTAATCGATATAGAGTTCGATTGAAATCTAGTTTTACCTTTGCTTTAATCGGTATAAATTTCGATTAAAAGCTAGTTTTACCTTTGCTTTAATCTATGTAATGTAATAGAGTAATGTGGGAAAAATTTGGAAGTTTTCATTGAATAGAATAGAATGAACATTGTATAGAGATGAAATCTCACTTTTAAAATGGAAAGAATGAGAATTTTGAAGTGAATAAGCGAGGGACTTAATGAAAATACCGTTTCAGTCGCCAAGTGTTCCATAGATTTGGGATTCGAGCTCCTTTCATAGATTTTTTGCCAGTTTCCTGGTATGTGCCTCTTTTCCATGTTGGGGATTTCTCTGAGGAAGAGATCATCGATTTGGAATGTACGACTTCTGACTCTTCTGTTATACGAGCTAGCCAGCATATGGTGATATCGACCAATTCGAACTCATTTTCTTCATCGATAAGCTCCTAATCTTTGATGGGATAGTGGCATTTTGCTGGAATGACGGCCTCGGTGCCATAGGCTAGGTGGAAGGGAGTATAGCCGATTGATTGACGTGGAGTGGTATGGTACGCCCATAAGACATGAGGAAGTTCTCGTATCTAATTCTCTTTTTCTGTGATTGAAGAATTTTCTTGAGTCCATCCACGATAGTTTTGCTTGTAATTTCGGTTTGGCCATTGCCTTGAGGGTAGTAGGGATTAGATGGTGAGTGGATGATGATGTGTTTGTTGAGGAAGTCTATAACATTTTTACCAATGAACTGTGGCCCATTATCCATCCGAATCAGGTAGGGGCATTCAAATCGTGTGATGATATGTTCCCTAATAAAAGAGATGACATCTTCTTCTCTAGTTCCACAGAGTGGAACTGCTTCTACCCATTTTGTAAAATAATATGTTGCTACGAGTAGGTATCGTTGGTTACTAGGAGTATTAGGAAATTTACGGCGAGATCGAGCGCCCACCGCTTGAATGGCCAGAACACTTTGCTTGCATATAGTTCGAGCGTAGGGGCACGGATCATGTGTCCATGTCGTTGACATGTGCCGCATTTACATGAGTACTCTTCTAATTACTTGCGCATTCTTGGCTAGAATAATCCTTTTGTAATTACTTTGTTAGCGAGTGATTGACCTGCGACATGGGAACTACAAGTTCCATTATGTAAATCTCTGAGTATTTTGTCTGCCTTCTTCCTGGAGAGGCACTTGAGATAAGGCCCGGTGACTGAGAGGCAATAAAGGCCACCATTCTAAACAGTGTAAGGTTTTTAGTTCTCAATCAATTGTTGGCGCTCTTTTGGATCTGCTAGGAGGGGTCCTGTGCATTTATTATCAGAGCCAAGATAGGCAATAAAGGGCTTTCGTCAATTATCGTCCTCCTTTTTATCGCCCCCAGTGTTGATCGTGCATACAGAATAAAGATCAATGTTAGAGGTTGATATCACTTGGATCTATAGATATCTTATTTCTGTACTCAAAACCCCAGCTAGGTAAGCCAAGGAATTGGCGTATCGATTTTCACCTCGAGGTAGATAGTTGAGAGTAGCTTACACAATTCTGCGCATCCTGTCGACAACGAGGGCTGCATACTCGATCATCTTACCATTTTTCTTGCATTGTTCAGAGTAATGGTAGACGATGAGTAGAGAATCTGTGTAGACTGAGAGCTCTGGGAAGTTAAGCTCGAGAGGGAGGACGAGTTCATGAATTAGAGCTTCATATTTTGTGACGTTGTTGGAGGCTTCAAAATCTAAGCGGATTGATTTCTCGAATCTTTTGTTGGAAGGGGTAATCAATATGATTCCAATTCCTGGCCCTACGGGTCCTGCTGAACCATCTGAAAGAAGTTTCCACCCTTTCCTTGTAACCCATTCAACTCGTTCGTCAAATGCTCTAGTGGGTGGATCTTCTGTATGGTCAGGATCGTGCTCCTCCCAATCGGGATCTTCCACTAGAAAATCTACGAGAAAATCGGCAACGGCCAGACCCTTTTCTGAATGTCTTTGTTCGAACTTGATATCATGTTCTCCCAAACTGACTGACCATTGCTGCACTCTTCTGAATTTTTCTTTTTTGGACAAAACTTCTTAGAGTGGGTAGTTTGTCATGATTTTGATTGAATAAGCTTGGAAGTAGTGTTTAAGTTTCTGCGAAGTATAAACAAGAGTTCTCTCATTTTTAGAATACCTCGATTCTACTGGAATGAAGGTTTTACTGATGAAGTAGACTGGCTTTTTAATCTTCCCCTCAAGTCGAATGAGAACCGAGCTGATAGAATTATCTGTAACTGCAAGGTAGATGACCAGTTCCTCATTATCTACCAGGGTGCTTATGATGGGAGACTTCCCCAAATAGGTTTTGAGTTCTTGAAAAAATGCCTTACATTCTAATATCCATTGGATCTCTATATTGGGCTAAACTATTCCTCATTTGGTAAAACCCTGGAATCGTAGGAATAGTTAATGACAGCGACCTGAAGATTTAGAAATGAATCGGTTGATTGCAGCGATCTTGCTTACAATTTATTGTACATCCTTCGTTGTTTTTAGAAATGGCATGTTGAGGAGAGCTTGAATTTGATCTGGACCGGCCTCAATCCCCTTTTTGCTGATGTGATAGCCAGGAAATTGGCTTGAATGTACTTTAAATTGACACTTATCAGGATTGAGTCTCATCTTGTAAGATTATAGAATATTGAATATTGTGGTTAGATTTATGATGTGGCTGTTTGACTATATGCTCTTGCACAAGAGATCATCGATGTAAACTTCCACAATTTTCCCAAGATGTGCTTTGAACATAGTAGTCATCCACCATTGATAAATTACACTTGCGTTCTTGAGTCCGAAGGGCATGACTTTATTGTAGTAAAATCCTCTTTCAGTGATGAAAGTGGTCTTTTCTTGATCATCATCCAAAAGTAGAATCTGATTGTATCCAGAAGTATCGTCCATCATAGATAGGAGTTTGTGACCTGCTGTAGAATTAAAGATCTGATGAATGTTGGGAAGAAGGAAAGTATCCTTTGAAGTATGTTTGTTTAAATTGGTAAAATCTACACAAACTCAAACTTTTCCATTCTTCTTTGGAACAGCGATGATGTTGGATATCCAATCTGGATACTTGGCTTCTCGAATGAAACCTACTTTGATCAATTTCTCGATCTCAATGTTGACTTCATCTCGAAGACAAGGTGAGAGTCATCATTGTTTTTGTTTGACAGCTGTGGCATTGATGTTGATGGCCAATTTGTGACATACCTTGGTCGGATCGACCCCAGGCATCTCTTCGAAAGTTCACGCAAAGATGTCTCGATTCATTTGTAAGAATTGAATGAGAGCCTCTTTATCATGTTGAACCAGCTTGGTATTGATAAAAGTACCATTGCTAGGTCCATCAATGTCGATATATTCTATAGGTTCTGTTGTTGAAGGCTGATCATCAATGTGACCAGCTTTTTGTAATTGTTATGCAGCGTATCTATCTGATGTATCTAGAATGGCAGAGACGATATTCTCGCAAGCTCTAGAAAGCTTCTTACTGCATTTGATTTCATAGATGCCATTATTATATTTGAAGTGAAGTGCTTGATAATAAGTAGAAGTGATTGCTTCCATGTTGAGAATCCAGCAGCGGCCCATAATCCAGAGATAACAGGATTTTGCGTTAATGACATAGAAGACGACGTCGATTGTGGCTGGTCCAGCGGTGATTGGTAAGATAATTTTGCCTACTCGCTCTTCTTTGGAATCATTAAATCCACTGATATTGGTGTCGCTGGGAATGACTTGAGCGGTCAATCTCATTTGGTCGATTGTGCTTTGAAAAAGAATCTCAATACCGCTTCCAGTATCGATCATCATTGTATGCATGACAAACTTCTTCATTTTGAGCATTATGACTAATGCATCATAATGCAGAAATTTTACATGACTGATGCCGCAATCTTCGAATAAAATCCCAAGCCAGTAATTACTCGACTCAGGTAGAAGCTTGGCCTCTTTATCTTGAGGTGTGAGATCGCAACATTCTGATAGCCTCCTGCGCTTAAATCTACAAGAGTTGTTGATCTGATGAATCTCAATCATGTTGATGTGGTACATATGGTAGAGATATTTCTCCTTAGCTTGATCTTCGACCTGGACTACTTCGAGTTGCTTCTTATAACTGCCATCCTTGTATGAATCCATGTCGATAATGTATTCGTACATCCGCCCATCTTTGAAAATGAACTCCAGCAACCTCTGTAAAGTATAGCAGTTGTCAGAAGCATAATGATTTACCTTGTGATGCATGCAGTACGGGCAGCTTTTGATTGGTTCTGATGGTTGAGATGGACGGTATAACTTATCATTGGATAGAATTGGAAAATTTGCAGAGACTCAAACATTTATCTTAGGGAGGATCGATTTAGGTAATGTGCCCCCTTTCTGAGGGTTGCCTGTGTTGCCCTTGGAATACTTTTGATCACCCTGATCCTCCTTTGGTTCATTGTTTCATTTTGTAGGTGGACATTTATTGGTTATGACAGATATAGTAGATTTATGCCTTTCGAACATTATCCTTTCCAAGTCGACATACCCATTGACCTTAGTGATCATATCCTCCAAGGTCGCGGGTTTGTTGAGGAAGAGGTGCTCTTGTATTTACGTATCTTTGGAGTGTGAAAACCTTTCGGCACTTCCATATCGAATAACTCTTTAGCAATTGGATTACCTTGTGACTTGGTAAGGTCGTCTTTATGGCTTAGAGTCTGAGCTTCAATCAACTCCTTGATACGCTGATCCATATGTTCTTGTGTGACGTATTGGCGTACGGCTTGAGTGGGTTGGCGAGGTGGTTGAGGATTATGAGTACGGTGCCCTCACTCAAGCAACCACGTGCTAGAATTTAAGGTTGAGGTCATTATTCCTCCTCTTGAGATTTGGAAGGTCGGAGACCTCTGTTGATATCAGATCGAACTTCACCGCCCAAATGAATGGAAAGTTAAGGTTCAAACTAAACATTTCAAGAAATAGCTTTGCTGGTGGGTCCTCGAGGTCCTAATCTTTCCTGCACATAAACCCGGGAGGTCTCTGGCATTTGATCATAATCTCTAGTTTGGGGATCCTGTTGAGTATCATGTAGAGCCTATAACACAGTTTGTATGGTTGTCATTTGGTCCTCATATCGTTTGAACGCTGTCAAATGAACTTGTTGCTCAGCTTTGAGTTCCTTCTCTCGGAGCTCTCTGTCAAGATTTCACTGACGTTCGTGCTCATTACGCTTCTCTATTTTGGCGTAGAGATTCACTCGTAGTTCTATAAGTTGTTTTGGCTCAACTGAAAGATCAAGCTGGATTCTAGTTGCTATGGAAGTGACCATGATTGGAGATTGAAAGTAGAATGAATGTATGCCTTAGGATATCCTAGAAATGTTTTCTTTAGAACAGACGGCGCCAAATGTCATGGCCTAATTCCTTTACCTCGAAATAGCTCAGAATTAGCTCTTGTACCAATATATACCTGTGACAAAAACTAATGTAAAATAAGAAATAACACAGGTGATTTAGCATCGGAAACCTTTGAATATGTAAAAAGCCATGACCCCGAGTTGAAGGTTTTACTAACAGTAACTTTTATTGCTTGAGGCTTATCTCTCGAACTAGAAATACTTAATCTTGTAAATAAGAAGTTTTTCCTTGTGGCCTTTTTTTTTTGTCCCTGTCTCTTCTAGAAATTTTTCTTTATATAGGCCTTACTCGCAGCTCGTTATCGTGCTGAAGCTCGTTATCGTGTTGAAGCACGTTCCTCGAACAATGAAGTAAGTGGTAGTTAACTGAGTAACTGTTGAGTTTATGGGAGACAGGTGTCTTTGACTTGTTCATGTTCTTCTGTTATTCTCAATCCATATTTTTTATCAGTCCGTGGTATAGGTGTCAATATTGATTGTTTATATCACGTGTGAAATGCATGAGCCTAATATGAAGGTAGCTCGAATTGGGTTAGCTCGAGGAATAGGTCTCTACAGTGATAATTTGTTAATTACCACAAACAAAGACTATAGAAAAATCATAAAATTGGTGTAGTGTATCAGATCAAAATGAAATAGTTAGAGATCTATATTCTTAATCAAAAAAAAATTCTTCTATATCAAGACTCTTGTGATTTCTATCTATGAACAAGGGCTTACCTATATATAGTACCACGCAAGATAAGATATTAATTCAAAGTTGAATTTGGCCTTCATAAAACAAAAATACCCCTCTTTTATTTTTCTAGAAAAGGTGTGCTTAATGTTTAGAATAGGGATGGCAATGGGGCGGATTTGGGGCTGGGGGGCAATACTATCCCCATCCCCACTTAAGTTTCTCACTCCCATCCCCACCACCAAACCCGTTTAAGTTAAACGGGGATCCCCAAATCCACCCTGCTATTACAATACTAAATCCCACCCCCGCTCTATTTAGCTAATAAAGTTATATTTTCAAAAAAAAAACTCTTTTAATTAGGTTTATAATTACTTATGTAAAGGGTAATAATAATAAACTATTTAAATGGGGTGGGGGCGGGTACAAATTTTTTGAGACAATAGCAAATTCACCCCGCTCCTCCATGAATTTTTATAATGCATCCCATACCCGCCCCCATACCCGGTTAACACATCCCAAACCCGCCCCGTTCAAGGCGGGGCAGGGCAAATCCCCACTGCGGCAAGTCAAATTTCCATCCCTAGTTTAGAAGGGTATCTTTGGGAACGGGGTGGGGCGGATCCCCACCAAGGCAGGTCAAATTGTCATCCCTAGTTTAGAAGGGTATCTTTGGTAAAACGGTCTAAGTTTCATTTTTGATCATAGAGGTGTGTTTGATATTAATAACGGGTTAGGATGTGACTTTCTTTAAAACAGCTCAGCAGAACATCTTTCGTCTTGCGCTAATGATTATTGATCATTTTCCCACAATGTTGTATAGACGACTAAGTTCAGTTAGGAAGGATTGTTTGATGTAAGATGATCTGCTATGTTTAAATATTATTATCGACCAACATAAGATATTTGAAAGAAAATTCATCCCTACCTATAGCTCTACCTAATTTCAATTCAAATATGCTACTTATCCTAGTGTAACTACAACCGAGCTATGCATATACAAATACTACCTTACCACACATGTAAAGCAATTATCCCCAAGGAGAAACGAGTAACTTTGGCTAGATTACAAATTTAGTAAGGGTTTGATGTGGTTGCATTGCAAAAAAACCTTAATTTGGGATGCATGTCCATATATACAGATAAAAGGTACAGTTTCAAGGGAAACATTAGACGTTAGATAAAGGAAATTCCAATCGATACCTTCGTGAAAGTACACTACTCATCAATTTTCAACAAAATATGACACCGACAATGAAAATTCGGATAATTAAATGATATTTTTTGATTTTCTTATGAAAAGTAATACATTAGATTATGGGTATGTACGAGCAGACACGCATACCCTTCGGGTGTGCCAAACATTATGTTAAAAAGTTATGTTTCACTCTATTGTTATTTTTTATGTTAAAGGTGTATCTTAAAATTATAATGTGATGAGTTATGATTCGGTGAATTGTATTATTTAAACTACTTGTCATTCTGGTTTAGAAATCTAATTTGGGGTTGTTGTGATGGTTAGTTTGGATGTACAAATTCTAATTCATATAAAACTCTTTCTAATAGGAACTATAGCGGAGGTTCTTTCTAACAATCACAATTAATCAAAAGCTGAAACTCAATTTTACTAAATCACTCTTAATCGCATAAAATAAAGGCAAACCTGGGGTTTATGAGTTTTACCCCAAACTTTGCATCACTCTCTCTAAAGCCAAGTCTTTCTCTCTCAAACCAACTCTACTAAAATAAACTAAGCTTAGGCTCTCTTTTATAATAAAAGAGACCTAGCAAAAATAGAAACCCTAGCTAGACCTAATTATAATACAATTAAAATAAAATAAATATAAATAACTAAAATATATAATATATGCCTGGAGTGAAAGTGGTGCAGTGGAGAAGGTAAATTATCGATTGTATTCTCTTCATTACCTAAAGGTAAGAATGAACCATGTTCTCCATTTTACAATAGTTTTTTTTTTTTTTTTTGAAAGGCAAGCTGGTTTTATATAGGGATTCGTAACCCTGAGTTTCCAACCCCATGGGGTTTCGAACCTACAACTCTTCTCTTGGTGGAGGGTCACAACCATGTACGATGGTTGTATGATCAATATTCATTTCCAAAGATTGAAGCAAAGTTTGATATACCGATCTATAACCATGAGTTTCCAAGCCTATGGGATTTCGAACCCACGACTCTCCTTTTGGTAGAGGGTCACAACCATGTACGATGGTTGTATGATTAGTATTCATTTCCAAAGATTGAAGTAGAGTTTGAAATGTCGTCGAAGATGACACCCGATGGAGAACTAGTTACGATAATATTAGTATAAAATCAATCACGTTGTTCACTAGACTCTATAATCTCAATAGTTGGATATGGTGGTGCCACAAGATCAATTATGGGAATATGATTTATCGTTGGTTGCCCATTAGCAACTTCAAGATATTGTTGGTTGAAATGCATTTGGAGGGTGTATGATCGCTAACCCCCCCCGGCGCTTCACTTTGCTTCTGATATAAATCAGCAATGGAGGTTGAATTCTAGAAACTTCAGCGTTTAGTGGGTTGATAGGTGAGGTAAGGTTCTCAAATTGAAAGGGGTTTTGTTAGTTTTTTTTATTTCGGTGATAGGCGATCAAAGGGGGAGATGTGCTTGGAGAAACCATGATTAAAGATGAAGAGTTGGACATAGAGTATGTTTAGAAAGATGATAAAGTTTAGATTAAATGAATAAAATTAACTGGTCATTCTATCTTTCCATGTTGTTTGAATTATGTAGCTCCTATTTTGTATTTATTTTGTATTTATTTTATTTTCTAGTATATAAAAAAGCATGATGCAAGATATTTAATTCATAGTGGATAGAGGTATCAAAATTTTGATGTGTTTAAATGTAGTAAATGTTTAGTTTGTCTTTACATGCTTTGGTTTTGAATAACGTACACATAATTGTACATTGAAAAGTGGTGTTTTGAAAATATACTAACCGTAGACTACATTTCATGTAGTTGGTGTATCTCACGTGACATTTGAGAACCCTAATGCACATTTTGTTTGGATGATATAATATATAAAAACCCTAACCATTGTTAAGAAGAGGTGGATGAGAACCAAAATATTTGGCATATAAAGTGAGAAGGGCTAAGAGTATGAGAGTTGCCATAATATGTGGCAATCTAGTGTAGGAAAATTGTGAGATAATTTGCAATATAAATATAACTAACTGTTGGATTAATGAGCTCATCCCATCTCTTTAAGAAATACCAAATTAAGATGAGAAAAAAGTTAAGTATGTAGCTCACCCCACTCCCACATATTTTAGCTTCTCCTTCTTCCGTTCTAAGGTTTCGAATCATCAAGTATATCTTTCTTTATCATTTCTACTCGGTCTAAATTCAGAATATTTAGGGGTAAAAGTCGCGTTTTCTTTTCTAGTGTATGCCTCTTTTAAAATCTATGAAAATGAGTATTTGCTTTGATGAGTGTATAGATATTTTTGTTATTAACGATCATGATCATGGAGTTGCATACTACGGGATGCATTACATCCCTTGATGTAATTTTTAGATTAAAAAGCTAGTTTTTATGTGTTATCATTTTGGAGGCATATTTGTCTGTACTTAAGAATTGTTATGTAACATAAAACTAATTGGGTGGGATGAGCAGTGAGCTTATAAAGGTTGGGGTGTATTTAAAACTTCTCAACACTCATATGACTGTTGAGATTCAATTCTTCGCCAAAATTAGTGAAGAATTGAATTGAGGCCGCACAAATCATTCCTCGAGGCTATGATTTTCGGGATGTACCGTTACGATTCTAACAAAAATGTTACTTCTTTCCTTATTCATATTATCACGGCCTGGCTCGGGGCAGGCACTACAATGCCTGAAGCACAACATAATATGAGGCCATGCGGCGTACATGCACGTGCAGCCGGCATGCACAAGCCTTCTTCATTGGGCGCAACGCGCCAGTGGAATAGAGTCACAGATTCTAGAGCGACATCCAGATAATCCTGGATACTCGTGAGGGATCGTCGAATAGATATTCGGTATAAGCGGCAACGCTAAAGGTTCCCTCAATAATACCTACAGTGTAATCTCTCGTGACGGGGAACGAGGTACGGATAGCACACTTGTCCTATATTGGATCAGGATAGCTCAATATGTCGGGTTCCAGATATATGATATACATATATAAAGGGGCGGCGAGCCTGGACTAGTTACATAGTCCATCTATAAGGGGCGGTGCGTCTCGGTTGGCTAGTGGGGCATAGCAGCGGCATAACGGCGCCCTATAAAGGCTATCTGGGAAAGCAGTTTGTATTGCAAGGCAATGTCTCCTTGTCTTTCCTAGGCCAAGGAGAACTCATGAACATCTCTCGTGGATAGCCCATGAGCCGGGGTCCAAGATGACCAAGATATAAAGTTTACTTTGTCATGGGGAGGTTTGGGCCAAGGTTCTTCCTTAATATAGCTACTAAGTAAATAGCTAGTTTCCAAAATGAAACATCAAAAGTGGAGACGAAGCATACTGGCACTTCTCGCCCCCTTAACCAATTCCATTTTCAACAAAACTTGACGTGCAGCTATATTAGGATATAAAGAACATATATCCAAGGTCAGAACTCAAAACGCTCGGGTAGATTTGTTTGGCGTTCGCTAGGGCATCACACATATAGATAGTTACTCAAAAAACAGTTTCGAAGTTTCATAAACTCCCTATAAAACAGTTTAATGCAATCAAAAAATTTAGAGTGATCAGGAAACAACAAACTGAACTATCTTTCTGAAAATTCAGGGATGGGGTACCCAAAAATCCTAATAAAGAATTACAGATCTGTGTTAAGAAGCTCTTTCACATTAGGTCCTTTTGCATAAGCTACGGACTGGTAAGACTTTTCTTCGAGGATATCTGCCACTATCTGCACAACTCTCAGACCTCAGTTGATTTCCTTTCCTCTGTTTGCAACCCTAACCATCACAGTTCTCACTCTCTTTCTTTCTTTTTCTCAGTGCTCCCATAAAATTCATGCGATGAATATGCAAAGGAATAACAAGGAAGAAGCGCCTAGGCCCTTCTCATCATAATTGAAGCTTCATCCCAAACTCACTTCACCGGCCCCTCAGTAAAACAACCATCCCAAATTGCTCCTCATCAGACAGATTCTGTACAAGCAGAAGCTGATCATGAAGTTCTCGAGTCCAAACGATTATGTTCTGCTGGAAAGTCTTAACTCTAAAGATAATAACACTGCAACAAATTAATGCAATGGGAAATTTTACAACCAGTAGATATTCTTACTCTTCACAAAAAACTTAAGGCCAAACCAAGCGCATAGACATGAATATCAGGCCAAGACTAATGAATTAAAACAAGCACTTATCAAAACAAAACACAAAAATAGAAGATAATAACAGTGCAACAAATTTGGAATTCAATCAAATGAACTGCAGCAATTATATGTATTGAGTCTATTGACTATAAATCAAGAAAAAGGCAACATCTATCTATCACTGAATATCTCCGGTTGAGTCCGTCTTCTGACTCAATCGGCTAATACTAGCGTACAGGAAGCATGTTTTGTTCACACTTAACTGTCAGGATATAGTTGGGGCCTGGGGGCAAGCACAATTTTTGTAAATTATCCACTAGAGGATGTATAAAACAAATCTAAACTTACAACAAGTATCAAACTGTAAGATTATAGCATAAACTGTATAATCAAAAGCAAAAACTAAAGTAAAAGATCCCAATCAACCTCAATTATACCATCACAATACTATTATTAGGAAACTCATTGAAGCATAACTCTAGGTACATTCTTTAAAATGGATAACAACGGCTAGTCAAGCTCTCCTATCTAACTTGTCTGCCTTCACAACTGGATTGGCTTTCAAAATCGCTTCACGGCCCACAGCTTTGAAGTTAAACCCGCACTCATGCTTCTCCGGGTACCTATGCATTGAACAAAAGGTGCTCCCACACTTACACTGAAACCCCGTCAATCCTACCCGTTTGTTACAACAGGAACACCTATTCTTGACAATCTTGTCTGGGGCAACAAAGTTAGCCGAATCAGGTAAACTTGACGATGAAGACGCCGCAGACAATGCAGATTCTATGTTAACCGAAAGTGAACGCCCTTTTGATGCAGGCAATGGGGGGTTCCTAGACTTTTCAAAACTAGTTTTGGCCGATGCAGCTTTCTCTACTTTGATTATACTATCATGGTAACACTTAGAACAAAGGTTTCGGGTCGCTGCGGTACCAAAGAACCCACACCCTTTCACGCATGCTTGTTGTTCGCTGATTCTGCTCCAACTATTTTCAGAACCCATCTTCAAACTATTGAATCGAAACAAACAAAATTCAGAATCTCAACTTAGGGTTAACTCTTATGATCTCTTCCCAAACTTTAATATTATCTCTAAGAGAATACATAGGCTTGTTTTATAGGACAAACATAGCCTAACTTCCAAGTCAAGTTCTAATCTAATCTTTTTAATAGACAGATTTACCCCTTCTATTTTCTTCTAGAACCTTACGTATTTAGTAACTTTTAATGGTATTATCGGTATACAAAAATAAATTCCTAAGAATCTTAGCTTAATTATGTTTATAGACCAATATAGCAAACTAGAAAATATGTCAAGCTAGGAACCTTAGATTTAGAATTACTCTGGTAATTTTTTTCCTACTAACTGATCCTAAAATAGCTCCGCCCAATTTCAACTCAAATAAGCTACTTATCCTGTATAACTGCAGCCGAGCTATACATACAAATCCCTTACCGTGCATGTAACGAGCAAGTAAACATGATCTCCCGAGAAGAAACAACATGCTTTGGCTAGATTATAATTTCGTAATTGTGGTTACATTGCAAAGGAACCTTAATTTGGGACACTTAGTCCATAAGGATACAATATACAGATTTGATGGAAACATTGGAAGTTCAGTAAAAGAAAACTCAACCAGATGCTCTGGGGAAAGTTTAATACAGTACTTCAATTTCGTAAGAAAAAAAAAAAATTCTGAAGTTTCGGCTATGTTTCAACAAAGTATAACACCAACAATGCAAAAGGAAAGGCAATTTCAGAAACTTTGAGAATTTGAATGAATAATTCAAACCCCTTAAAATAAAATAAAAACTATTTCATGCAATCTAAAAATTTAGAGTGATCAGGAAATGTTAATCCTCCAAACTGCAATAAGCAACAAACTGAAGAATCTATTTCAGAATTCATAGATGGGGATCCTCAAGAGTCAAGACGTCTAATACAGAACAGTGTTAGGAGATCCTTTTCGTTTGATACGGGTATGACTCTTCCTTGTGGGATCTCTGTTTGTTGCTTCTTTTATTCACTCTGCTAAATTCCTTTCCTCTGTTTGAAACCCTAACCATCTCTTTTTATCTTTCTCAGAGTGCTCCCTTAAAGTTCATGCAATGAAAATGCAAGGGAAAATTAAGAAAGAAGCTATTAGGCTCATCTCATCAAAACTGAAGCTTAAGCCCAGACTCTCTTCACCTGTCTCTCAGTCATCCAATCCATCCCAAACTGCTCCTTATCAAACCGAGTGTCGTGAAATCCTCTGTCCAAATGATCATGATCTGCTCGAAAGTTTCTAAAGGAAAGTATGATGTCCAAGAAGCAAAGTAAATATATAACCGCATTCTTATGCTTCATAAAAAAAGTTTTTTAAGTATAGACCAATGCATATGTACTTGAATACAAGAGCAAAACTAAGGAATTGAAGAAAAACTATCAAAACAGAAATAAGATAACCAAACTACAAACGAAACCGATAGTTGTACACAATACCACACTGGAATTCAATCCAATGATCTGCAGCATCCATACATATTGAACTGCTATTCGTATTGAATATGCATCTATATCAAACAAATGGAAACATCTAAATAGGGGCCACCAGAACTATCATGAATAACTCCGGTTGAAATCCGTCTATGTTTGAACACACTACACAGCCAAACAAAGACGAAGAAATGATTGGGGGCAAGCACAATTTTCGTCAAAAATCTACTTGAACATGTACAAAACAAATCTAAGTTTACAACTAAAGTTTCAAAACTGCAAGATTATAGCACAAACTGTATGGTGACAAACAAAAATCAAAGAAAAGATCCCAATCAACCTCAATGACACCATAACGATGTTATTATTAAGGTATTAAGGAACCCATTGAAGCATCACAACCCATCACTCTTGCATTTCATTAAAATAGAGAACAACAGCTACTCAAGCTCGACTATCTAACTTGTCCGCCTTCACAACTGGATTGGCTTTGGAAATTGCTTCACGACCCACAGCCTTGAAGTTAAACCCGCAGTCATGCTTCTCCGGGTACCTATGCATTGAACAAAACGTGCTCCCACACTTGCACTGAAACCCCGTCAACCCCACCCGTTTGTTACAACATGAACACCTATTCTTCACAACCGTGTCCTTGGCAACCAAGCTAGCCAAATCAGGTATACTTGACGACGAAGATGCTGCAGACAATGCAGATTCTACATTAACCGAAAGTGAACTCCCTTTCGATGCAGGCAATGGGGGGTTCCTAGACTTTTCAAAACTAGCTTTGGCTGATGCAGCTTTCTCTTCTTCGATTCTACTATCTCGGAAACACTTGGAACAAAGGTTTTGCGTCGCTGGGTTACCAAAGAACCCGCACCCTTTCGCGCATGCTTGTTGTTCGTTGATTCTGCTCCAACTATCTTCAGAACCCATCTTCTTCAAACTATTAAATCGAAACAAAACAATTTCGAATCTCAACTTAGTTTTATTATGTAAGCCCTTATGATCTCTGCACAAACTTGCAATTATCTCTAAGAGAATACATAGGCTTGTTTTATAGGACAAACATAGCTTAAGTTCCTTAGTCAGGCTGTAATCTAATCTTTTTAATAGACAGATTTACCCCTTCTATTTTACGTATTTAGCAACTTTTAATGATATTATGGGTATAAACAAATAAATAAATTCCTAAAAATCATAGTTTAAATACAATTGCTATGCCTCTGAATCACAATCAAATAATAATTTGGCCTTCTTAATAGACATAAATACCCCTTCTATTATCTTCTATAGATAATAATATATTCAGCAATTACAAGGGTATTTCAGGTATAATAAAATTAAATTCCTAAAAGCTCTTATTGGTATCGTTTACATGCAAATCAAATTAGGCTTCTGAACCAAGCCGATTAGGATTCAATCTCCACCGTTGATCAGGCATGAACAATCCAACGGTGAAAATTGAAAATTGAAAATCACAAAAGTATAAATCGAAGAGAAATTAGGGTTTCCCGTACCTCTGATTGTTGTTCTCTCCAAAAAAAAAAAATCCCAATTTGAGAGAGATGGATTTGAAATTGGAGGAGCAAAAAACCCCCAAAATCACAAGCCCTAAAAAAACGGAGTTCTCAAATGAAGAAGAAAGAAGAGAAACGGGCTTTGGGTGGTCTGCTTTTATTGACTCTCCTTTGTTGATCTCTAATTATTATTAGAATCATTTGGAGCGTTGGATTTGTGTAAAGAAGTGAATCTCGAGGAGTGTTTGGAAGTCCAGATAAGACTGGTGGATAGTGGAACACGTCAATTTGACAACTGGCAAAGTCGGTTTGCGGCGTGTGGGCCCACGGCCCGTCGACCTGTTTGTGTGATGTTTTTAAAACATCAATGTGATCGTCACGTTGATAATATGTTAAAACATACAAAGGACTACACCTACTACACGAGTTTCCCGTGAGCGTCCACCGACTATAATAAATAGCTCCAATCTCTCTCTATCTTTCTCTTCCTCTCTACTCATGAGCAGCATTGTTATGTCTCCAAGGCACTCCTCATTTCAGATTCCACGCTCAATTGCTTCTTACAACTACATCAGGTATTTATTTTATCTTCAAATAGATGTAATTAGGTTTGTCTAAAACCCTAAATTAGTATTTCGGGATTTGAGATATAGATGTTTTGTGATGAGCAGGAGAAGTAGAACATGAGGTCTCCACAAGCTGCAGTTATCCCTAATTTTCATCTCCCAATCCGTAGTAATGAAGTTAAACACAGGTACTTAATTACATACATTACTGTGTTGCGTTCGGATACTTGCCTTATACCATATTATTAAACTCTGTTGATAGATATATTGTGCTTGATGCACTACTGGCCTCACTTAGAATCTAGGCTCCCATCCGAAGACTCATCACTTTAAACTCACTCAAGGAGTCCATTGCTTTGTGTTATCCTATTTAAGTGCCATTACTTATCCCATCTTTTTTGTAGTAGCGTCATTAGAAATCTTATTGTTTAATCATTTGGTTTTTGAGAAAGTAGAAATTTTACTGAATTCAGATAGGATAAGCATGTGCCTAAATTGGAAATTTTACTGAATTCATAGAGGATAAACATGTGCCGAGATCGTTGGGAGCCAATATGACAGCATAACAAACCTTTATGCAACTTATATTAGGACAATAAACGCCACCTTCAACATTGCTTTCTCAATTTTGAATCCTAAATTTCCCATCAGTGTCACCGACTATATATAGACCCCTAACTCAGATTCCAAGCAAAGATAACAAAGCAAAAAACCTTTTTGTTGTTGTACGTTTAATGCTTCATGTACTTGAAGATTTCATGACCCTGATCATTCGGTCATGAAACTGGTTTGACTGTCTTTCTTTATGAGCATGACATATGGATTCAATCAGGCACCTAGAGCCTGGTTTGACTGTCTTTCTCTCTTTCTTCTAGGTACTAGGTTTTATTGCAGAGTGTTCTCTTTCAATCTCATGTTTTTTTTTATCTCTTTCGATCTCATGTGTCAATGACATATTTATCAATGAGTCACTCTCTAATTACTTCAGTTTTCATTCCAAATTCTCTCCCAATGCTACTTCATATCATCGATATGCATTGGATAATGACAATCTGTACATGTACGGGATTGTTTTCGTTCCAAATGAGATTTTGTGCTTAATCAAGACCGACGTCAGAAGGTCTTCTTGTCCTAGAGAGAACACAAAATGGCGTTAGTGACGTCATTTACATCTGCCCAAATTTTGAACTGCCTGAAATACCCCTCGGTTTTATGATTACGAAGGGTAAAATGTGTAATTTCATTTCTTTTTCCTCTCTCATTTGATCTCTTCAATGTTGCCCCTCTTCTCCTTCTCTCTTAATCTCACTCCTCTCAATTACAAACACTACATCTTCAATTTTATTAGGATCCTAACAAATTTCTCTCTCTCTCTCTCTGATCTCTCTCTAATGGCGAATTTGAGGGTTTGATTCACAGAGCTTTAGGGTTTCAGTCGACAATACGTCCCTAGATTTCGTCTTTGGTAATATCTTTTCCCTAAATCTCTTATTTTTGATTTATTGTTCTTATTTAGGGTTTACCATCTTCTTAGTTTTCCCCCTAATTTGATATCTGCTTTGGATTTTTTATAAACTTTCAGGAGTTTTGATTGATATTTTGTTTTGTATCTGGGTCCCTAATTTGATATCTATTTTGGGGATTTTGATTGATTGATTGATTGCGAGTTTGAGTTGTTAATCAATCTAAAACCCTTGATTATGGTTGTATTAGTTTGGGGTTTATCGCATTTTCATAATTAATCATTCTTATTGCATTCATTTTTATTGGGTTTTTTTGTTGCTTGATTGGGTTCATTTTTGTAGAAGACCCTCTTTAAAAGCACCATAGACTAACTACGCTTCCTCTCTTTCTTTACAAACAAAATGGTATAATGAGATTAAATGTAGTCTTTTGTTTTTAGTATTTCTTCCTTGTGCTGCCCTATGTTATTTTTAAGGATAAAGCTTAGTAGAAGAAAACGATTCTTTCAGGCAAGACTAGACATTTAAGTTATGACATACACATGTTGGTTTCAACCCACATACTTCGATGCTTATTTGATTCATTCTAAGCTGAAATTTCTCCTATCATAAACACACAATTTAACACCTCCATCGTAAAACTATACAAGGGGTATTCTCCTTTGAAACCAAGGGATCCCATAACATTTTTTTAGAGAAGCAATTTACTCAAAACCTATAATTTTCTAAGAACATATACCTCAAGCCAAAGTCTCTCAATTTTAGAAACTGGTACTTTCAAAAAATTTAATAACTATAGACCACATTCCCTTCTAGATAACAGATAAAGGATATTTGTTATACATCAACATTAAGAACTCACATCCTCCAAATTGCATTAAAAGTTGGTGCCATGATAGCATTTATCGAGGTCTCTTCCCCAGCTTACATATATACATACTAAGACTACTAAAACCCTAAATAGCTATTACATACTCATTTAGACAAGAAAGAGGCCTGCGATACATAGTGGTGGTTGTGACCCTCCACCAAGAGAGGAGTCGTGGGTTCGAAACCCCATGGGATTGAAAACTCAGGGTTACGGATCCCTATATAAAACCGGCTTGCCTTTCAAAAAAAAAATACTACTCGAATAGATATTGTTGAGGGAAGAAAACATCAGTTAGGGCCGATTATCAATCACGATTCTCTCTTGGTGTTGTCTCTGAAAATTAGTTGCAGACTGGTTTCAGTCTCTTTGCAGCTTGCACAAACGTTGCTATGACCTGTTATGAATTGATACTTGGAGACTGGAGTTCTAAAATTTGGTCTAAAATAGTTGGTGTTAACTATGAATCATGTTATGTTAGTGCAATTGTAGGAATCATACTATAGTGTCTGCTTGAGAATTGGTAGTTTGAGTTGTTCAAAAATGATTGATTAAAAACTATGCAAAATCTGACATATATATATATATTATATATAGAATAAAAAGTAGCGATTCAGGTTATACTTGATATTGGCGACCTACTGCTTTTAAGTTGTTGGGGCAACCTAGGTCTCTTTTCTAGAACTTGATTTTTCATACTGGAACAATTGCTTCATACACCAAAAAAAAATGATTGATTAGAAACTGTGCAAGACATATATATAGAGTAAAAAGTAACGATTCAGGTTATACTTCGTACTGGCGACTTACTGCTTTTAATTAAGGCAACTTAGGTCTCTCTTCTAGAACTTTGAATGAGTTTCAAGATAGTTAAGTTAAAAGCATGACAACAATGTTTTACTTATTGGCCATTTCATACAAGTCTTTTTTGGGTAGTGCCGAAGGCACACAGCTAAAAAGGTGTAATGGAGAAGGCATGTCTTTATGACTTTTAAAAAAATGTCGTGTCGGTCTCCCAACCGTTTAGCGGTAATACTAGTATGTTCGGATTGCATTTTAAGGCCCACTGCAAGTCTATGTATACTCCTATTCATGGGTGGAGCTAGGACTAGAGTCGAGCGGGGTCAAAAATAAATAAGGGATTTTTATGGCATACTGATGATGTTTTCCTATTTTTGCTATGGCTTCATAATGTTATAAATACATTTGAAGCATATAAAGTTACAATGAAATAAATATCATTTGCAAAAACTGTATTAAAGCTGATTATAATTTTATAGTTCGTAAAAAAAACTAACCTAAAAACATTAGCAAATAATAAAGAGAAATGAGGAAGAAAGGATGTGAATTTGTGGCAAGAATGCTTGCCACTAGTAAACAATGACAGATTAGATACCTAAAGTAACGTAACTGAATGATGATAATAAAAAATTAGTTAGAAAAATCAAGATAAATGAGGCAACAAGGCGAGTTAAACCATTGAACAAGCAGTCAATCCAACTGACGTGGCCACTGATCCAATGTTTCTATACTGTTAAATTTTCAATGGGGTCAAATATCTTCTATAACCCAATTTTTTTCGAATGCAAAGTACATACTGACGATTTTTGCCGAAGGTCCTCCTAGCTCTGCCCTTGGTCCTATTCCATAAAAGCATCGGTTGCATTTTTCGGAATGACTTACTTTTATCTTTTAACCCCTGCTAATGCCACTAATTTGCCCCGTAAATCTCATATACGCATAGGTATCCTCTATCGCTAACATATTTACAAATAGTGAAAAATGGAAGGGCACACAGAAAGGAGAAATAAAATTTGTAGAATGATGATTTATATATGCTGTAGAAACCTTATGTAAATCTAGAGAGAAGTTTAAAGAAAAATTTGTAGAAAATCTAGAGAGTGACATGGAAAGAAGATAAAGAAATAGAAATTCATGAGATGCATGAACCAGGTTACATGGATTGACATATATTGCAGCCTTCATCTATGGCTTGGCCACACAGAAAGGATTCAAATGATGAGATGGAGTGGCATTTGCGTGTCTACATGATACTGTTGTCTCTGTTGGGAACTTCTATGAAGTTGGTATTACAATTTTTTCCATTGTATTATTCAGAATAAAATGCATAGTAGTTGCTATGACGCGTAAAATTGACCCCAAAACCCTATTCAGTAAACCTCCCTCTAAGTTAATATACCATGGAACCTTCAACATGATTTTGAAGGGGCTATTATTGTATACAAGTTAGTCCAAAGTCAGTGATGGCAGGTACTACACTAAATGTATTTAAACTAATTTAGAGCATTCGCAGTCAAAGGTAGTCTGATGCGAGTGTTGCGAGCGCAATTGCTACCGATGCAACTGCGTCTACTCTTAGACGCAACTTAACACACCTCGCAACACCTCTGATGCACAATAAGGCAATTGCAAGTGCAATTTATCACATCATGTCGCAACATATAATGTGTTGCGAAGTCTTTGCGATAGTCTGCATGAAATTATACTCAAACGTCGAGTTAGAGATTTTTTAAACGTCAAAATTTGGTTACAAAATATACGTAAAACTAGATTCTCGATTATGATAAGTTATATGAGATACATCACAAAATTTAAAACTTAATCAAACAAACTCATACCAAAACCCATAACTCAAATATATTAAATCTTGATAAAACGTAAAACCCAAACTCAATTAACATCTAAATCTCTTAAATACGAAATAATGAAACCCATATACGATTAGTTATTATACATTTAGTGTGTGCATACATCAACCTAATGTATTGCAACAAATCACAGTATGTCGCATTGCGGTCGAAGATCCATGTTGCATAATGCTAGCCATGGTCGCATTCGCATCGCAACATGTATTGACTACCGTATGGCTAATAATAGTTAATATGTACACATAGCCTTAACTCTATTACTTAAGCTATGAATTTCATTGAAGCTACTTCTTATATATATTTCCTCTAAGGGGGTTTTCCAAGGTGAACATCTAAATTTAGATTCTCCCTTCTTCTTTTTTGATACCTTAATGATATCTTTAGATGTAATATTTACTTCATAGGCATGTAAGGGATGAATCATAATTATGGAATAATTAGGTGGTTTCTCTATGATGTTGTTTTTGGAACCAATCCAGATTTCAGTCATCCGTTTTCAATCTTCACTGATTTAACCAATATATCTCTTCTATGGTGTTTGAAATTGATAAAAAGTCAGATTGGCATATCTATAAACAGTTCATGACTAGTTTCTACATGAAATGGTCAGTTATTCAGAGCTTAATTAAGTAGTTCGGAAAGAGAAGAATACCAAATGTTAACAACAAATTTGGAGGGCTTCATTGGCATATTACTGTAGGTAGATTAAGTAGTTTCTCTGTAAGTAATTTTAGGGTTTTAATGCTGTAGTTACCATATTTCTTACACTTTGCTATCCAATGCTTACAAATAACAGATTTCCTTATTAACCTACCCATACTGATCTCAAGACTAAAACTTTACGCTTATCATGAATTGTAATTCCTTACACTTTGCTATCCAATGCTGTAGTTACCATATTTCTTACACTTTGCTATCCAATGCTTACAAATAACAGATTTCCTTATTAACCTACCCATACTGATCTCAAGACTAAAACTTTACGCTTATCATGAATTGTAATTCCTCATATCTATTTTCTCTGTCCTGGTCTATTTCGATTAAGCTTTGAGCAAGTATGAGACATCTTAACATTTAGATAGCCATATCTTCAAATTTATTTTCCAACTCCACATTCAGCTTACATTTCTTTTTCAGTAGCTTGCATCTTGACTACGGAAACATCCCTTCTTCCTGACATAGTTGTATTTAATTTTGTAGAACGTCAGCAGAAGAGATACAGAAACTTAAGTTAATTACAGCTATCAAGACCCCATATCTTCCTGATGGCAGATTTGACCTTGAAGCTTATGATGCCTTGATGCATATGCAGATTATAAATGGGACTGAAGGTGTGGTAGTTGGTGGCACAACTGGTGAGGGTCACCTAATGAGCTGGGACGAACACATAATGCTCATTGGGCACACTGTTAATTGCTTTGGCGGCCAAATCAAAGTAATTGGGAACACCGGAAGTAATTCTACTCGAGAAGCAATTCGTCCATCCGAACAAGGATTTGCTGTCGGTATACATGCAGCTCTTCACATCAACCCTTACTACGGAAAAACGTCTTTGGACGGACTTGTTTCTCATTTCGAAGCCATTCTTCAAATGGGTCCTACAATTATCTACAATGTGCCATCAAGAACTGGTCAAGATATTCCTCCTTCAGTGATTCATAGAATTGCTCAAAGTCCTAACATGACTGGTGTTAAAGAATGCATGGGTAACAAAAGAATTCAAGATTACAAGATGAAAAACATCCTAGTATGGAGCGGAAACGATGATGAGTGTCACGATGCAAGGTGGCATCATAATGCTGCGGGGGTGATCTGTCATTAGTAATCTCGTTCCTGGATTGATGGCTCGACTGATGAGAAGTAAACAGACCCCTCTGGTAAATAAGTTGTTGCCGTTGATGAAATGGTTGTTCCTTGAACCAAATCCGATTGGGCTGAATACAGCACTGGCACAGTTGGGAGTGGTGAGGCCAGTTTTTCGTCTACCTTATGTCCCTTTTCCTCTTGCAAGAAGAAACGAATTTGTTGAAATAGTTAACCAACTTGGTCGGGAGAATTTTGTTGGTCAGAAAGACGTCCAAGTTCTTGATGATGACTCTATCTATTTAAGTCGATATTGATGTACACTTCTTTTTCAATGTTTAGGATGTTAAACTCTGTTATCTTTAATAAGAGTAGGGCTAATCTATATTGTGTAAGAGTGTCCCTTGCTGCTCTAGAGTTTACTAGTTACCAAACTTATTTGGAAAATATATTGTGACAACAATTGTTCATTAGTTTTATTTGATTTAGATCCCATCCTATCACATCCCATCCCATTCTTCGATTCCAATCTAAACATCGAGGTAATAGAGAATAGTTATGTTATTATATTGAGCTGGTCCCTAGTTCTGTTTGTGCAACCCAATTGCCAATTGTGCAGAAGACGCTGTTTTGACGTATAAATTGGTGTAAACAAGATCAGTGATACGCTACTTTTCGCATTATCCTATCAAGAATCCGAATATTGTTGAAGATTATAAATGACAAAGATTGGTCTTGGGCTGGGATGTTGGCACTCCTTAGTGAAATCCCCAGACACTATGAAACTGTTCGGACTAGAATACGTGAAGTCCAAATCCGCACGGTTGATTTTTACTACCTCTTGTATGATTTCAGAGAGTTTTGTTTAGCTTTGGGGGTTAAAACTTTTCGAGTCCTGATCCATAATTCTTAGTAGTTCAGGTGAAACTAGTAATTCTAAGAACCTAGATTATGCTATATGGCAACAGTCTATGTAAAGGAGTGGCAATTTTTTCTCTTCACCATGGTCGAGAAGGATCTCATTCCAAAATAATTAACTCAAACTCAAAAACAAAAAGGCGCAAGAAATGAAAATATTCTATCTATTGAATCAACTGAGACAATTAGATTTTCCATAATAAAAGCTTCCTAAACTTTATTTATTTCCTTAAGACTAAGAACTGAAACTTTCATCAAAGACAGCTTTGATGAGAAAACTCATGCAAATGAGTGAAACTGTTTTGGAGTTGAGACAACAAAGTTTGATTCTCATGGTGGAGCAAAAGTGCTTTCTTCTTAAGCTTCTCATTCTCTTCTATAATGTTCCTGTTCTCCAAGTAAAGCTTCAAGTTCTCTATTTCCATCTCTGTCCCCACTTCCTCTCCATCTCTCCTTCTCGTCAGCCTGTAAAGTCCAAAACTTTCATCAATTAAAGATCAAACATATAAAAAAAAAACCCATCGAGTCAAAAGAAGGCGATATAATCGATGAGGTTGGGCTATATATATATATAATACAATTAGGTAAATCCGTAAATGTTCAGAAGAGAATGTATTCTCGGTGTTCAGAGAACTTAACTGCTGACAATGGCCGTAGCAAGTTCAGCATGTCAAGAAAGTAGAACTCATACTGCGTATTTTTGTGGATACAAACATGGCCTAAAGTTTCGATGAATTATATGAGTTTGGTTATCTAGTTAATCTAAATATTACAGAATTTGTTCTAGTTCAAATATTATGATCAGATGTGATTTATGTTATAGTAAAACCAATATACATACCTTGTCAGTCGACGTACTTGGATTTTAGATCTCTTCGGACGCCTCGAGGCAAGAGGGGTAGATAGTTTCCACTCTGAGTTAGCACACATCCTCTCTCTGTCTCTCTCTCTCTCTATAGGAGAAACTATGAAACTTTCTATAATCAAATGCAATGCTTGGAGTTAAGAGAGAGGGAAATGAGGGAAGAGTATGTGGGAGGATGAGAAGTATAAATAGAGGGAGGAGGGCTTTGTGTGTGTGAATGTGAAGTTTGATTGTTAGGAGGAAGAAGAGAGCCTAAATTGGCAATCATGGCATGAAGAGTAATGATTACTAAGGCCAACATATAATCTCAATTCATGAGGAAAGTTGAATAAGGGGAAAAAAGGAACCCAACCCCCTCAACTATTTTTGTTCTTTTCTATTGCATACGGTTTAGAAGAAATGGGACTGGCAATAATGGTGGCATTGTTTGTCACATGAGCTTCTCACCAGAGATATTAGGCTACGGGGAATGCCCTTTGCCGTTAGGCATCTCCAGTAGGCTATATTTGATGGCCGTGATCCTACGGTTATTATCAGGAGAAGAAATTGATTTCCTTGATTGATTAAGTTATTCTTAATATTGTAATTAGGACTATAACAGTAACACCCAAGCTCCAGGGATTCTTTTGACCATTAAAGGGTATTTAAAGTTCAAAAAGTTTGAGAAACCAAACCATGTGATAAAACACAGAAATTATTTAACACAAGAAAAGGAGTGGATTAATGTTGGATTCTAAAAAGGACTATTTCTCCTATGGGAATCTCATGTGTTGCTGCCAACTTGTTGTGTGTTAATTGACAGCAAGTAGAAGCCAAGAAGAAATGAGGAGAAGAAAGGAGAGGGGAAAGAGGTGTTGGTGTTTGAGTGAGTCAATGTGGTTAGGTTTTCTCCTTTTGTATATTTTCTTCATGTAATCAAGTGCTCAAACCCCATGTGCTTTCATTCTCATCTTCTTCATTTTATTCTCTCTTTGGTGATGATGATGGTGGACATGGTAACAATATTTGGATCCCTATTTGAACCAACCTCCTGTAGAGGTGGAAAATGAATTTGCAATCGATCCAGTTCTCAGAATACTAAGAACCAGTATATCCGATGAGCAACTCCATTTACAACCAAGGGTTCCAAAGCGATCGATGTTACTGAGGTCCAATGTTCTAAAAACATCGGGTCGCTCTCAAAGCTCTTTTCTAGATTTACTTTTATCGGTATAATGAGAGTGTTTTCTTCTCCTTTTTATCAATTGATGTTTGGGATTTTGGAACCACATCTTCATCATCTTTTAAAAATCTATATAACTCTCATTACAAGTCATTATGCTTGGTTTGAATGAAGAAAGTTAAGGGTCAATGTTATTTTTGAAGGCCTATCTATGGAAGAGTCTTATCTTCCTTTAATTGATGATGATGATGATAATGCCAACAGAAGGATGGATTGAATTTCACCATCTTCACTCGAATGGGTGTTGGATCATCATATACCCATTTGAACATTGAATCTCATGAAGGACTAGGACCACTCACTACTCACTACTCACTACTCACATCTACTTGATTCTCTTCTACAGCACTTGTTCTTTGGTCAACAATCAAATTGAGCTCTCTTACATAAGCATACACACACACGCCAAACATACTGTAATATTACACGAGCTCTAGGGACAAAAACTTGAAGACATAATCTACACATGTCACATGTCTCAGTGAAAATCGGAATTTAATTGAACCCACTAGTCTTGTTTCTTTGAAGTATTCAGAGACTTCTAACATCCTCTCCACCATAATGTTAGAAGTCTGATTTGTGAGAAGGAACAGGGAAGAAAGCAAATAGAACATTCAAATTTGAACCCTAACCCTTTAAAGAAAGATATCATGGTTAGTACCCCCGCTTTTTTGACAAAAATACCTAAAGAAGTGTTGCTACTTGCTAACTATCCAACATTTATGATACACTTTAGCTTATTAAGTTATATTATGAAAAAATAAATATGCATTACGACTCATTCTGCATTACCTCATACATCTTGGCTTATCGCCCACATATGTCAGGTATATATATCATATCAGAACCACAAGTTTGAAATTTTTAGTCGCCTGAGACTAACCAATTTCGATCATTTTAGGTCTAAATCGAAAGGGTCTTAATTCCTTTGAATTAATGGACTGGGATTAACCTAAATTAAGTTGGTCAAATTATCTAGTGCCAACTAGCAATAGGAAATTAAAGACAAGACCAAGCAAATTTTAACCCTGTGAAAAACCTTTCTCATGAGAAAAACCCACAGGTCGCTGTCGAATCACCCAACAGCTAAACAATCCACTATTTAAATCAAATTACAAGAGTTTGACTACTTACAGACTCGACAAACACATCATGTAGTTACCTCTCTTCTAATCAAGTTCCTAGTAACCAATTCCACATTCTCGCAACGCCTCGCCCCAATCTCACGTCGAAGTTCCTAATCTTGAATCGCTCAAGTTCTTCAATGCATGAATAGGGTTTCTTGACCAATTGATTGATTCAAGGTTTGAGTGATTTGATTCTCTCTTGAATCTCTCAAAATCTCTCAAGGATAGATCTCTCTTCACTCTAAAAAACAAGCTCTCAAAAAAAAATAGGTTTTCAAAAAGTGAGTCTTTAAAAAAAGGTAAGTATGTCTTAAGAAGGAAAACATAAAACATGGGCTTTGTTCGAATAGAAATTAATCTATTCGAATAGGAATCAAACTGATGAAAGTTATTCAAACAACAATTAATTTATTCGAATAGAAATGCAACTGTTGAAAATTATTCGAACAAAAATAATTCTATTTGAATACAATTCAAACTGTTGCAAAATATTCGAACAATATTAAAAGTTATTCGAACAAAAAGAATATTTCCAGTTATATTCGAATAGAAAATAATCTATTCGAATAGAAGTTCTGTTTTCTTTAAGGAGACATTCTTATTACTTTTTCATACTCGGTAAAATACATAGGCTCAACTTTTTAGAACAAAGAGTTAGAAACCCACTTACCTGTTCAGTATCAGTCAGCTGTAGTCGCTCAATGTGCAATTTCTGATGACGAGTAACCACTAGATTGTGTTGACATCTAAACTAGACACAGAATGAAACAAACTCCAAATATGGATGTTTCAAAGTTTACGTTATAGATCACAGGGTTATTTAAACATGGGTTGATTCCACTTTCCTCTAAGTTACAAATTTACTTAGTTCTAGTTCTTAATAGTCTACATCAAGCAATCTTACAATAAAAAGGTCTTCCTATTCAAAAAAATTATAACAAAGTTTCATGGGGTTTTTTTTCTCACACAAAAGATCTATAGAATTTGTCAAATATATGATTTTAGTTCTTGGTGGTGAGTTGTAACAGAGAGAAGAATGTGTCGGTGAAAAAGAAAGCTTTTGAAATTCTGACCCTTCTCATTCATGTATTTTATATATTTCCTGAATATGAATCATTCTGTTTTTTATACTACAGGAAGTTTTAAAGAACCAAACTACAATCTGAACAGAATCCTTCTACGATAACTTAGCGGTCATGATCATTTTTTACAGAATCGAAGGGTACCTCCATGTGTCAATTGATATTTCTGGGGTGCTAAATTATGCTGGAGTAGCTTGAGAAGACCAGCCTGTCGAAGACTGACTAGGTAAAGATCAAGGAATGGTGGCTTTTTTCTTGTCCCATAGCATGACAAGAGAGAATCCCATCAAAGACATGATCACAACCTAGATATATAGATAATTATGTTAGTTAATATAGCTCCAGAACATTCAAGTCTAAAATATTGTAAATAACAACCCGTCCTTTAATAAGGATATTTAACAAAAATTGTCAAAAGTGATATAAAATTTTCACAGAGAAAGCTCTGTGAAGAAGCAATTTTTATCATCAACAAATTTAGATAGTGACTATGTAACATGGACACTCCATATTCCTAAAACAAATCCGTGTCCAAACGTGTCGGACACGCCGACACTCGTTTGGACACTTCAACAAACACTTCTTGCTTAGATCATCAACTTTTTGACATAACTTTTAGAAAGTTTCCAATTCTTATACATGTTATTCAACCCTACTAACTAGTATCACTGTTTTATAATTGTTATTAGTTGTAAATTAACCCATAAGCTACTATCGTAATTATATATTCATAGTCACATATAATAAGACACAATACAAGAAACATGAAGAATGATACTATCTTATTAGTTATAAGGCCGTGTCCACGTTTTCACTTATTTTGAAACCGTCGTTCCGACACCCCGTACCCGTGTCGGACATCGACACACGTACCCGTGTCAATGTTACATAGGATACTGATTGCTAAAATCTTACCCTAAATATAAACATGTTAGTTGCATATGGTGTACATTTGCGTTGGATTACTTTTAATGGAAAAAGGAAAAGGAAATAAAGATAGTTCTAATTAAGGGAGAGTTATAGGCTTAATTGTTGCTTTGAATAACTTCATAAGTATAACTATTTTCACCCTAAAGAAAAGAAGATAAACCAATTTTATCTATTAAACCAGTAGTGCCAATATATCTTAACTCAATAAGATTTAGATAGCAGTGGTGCCTAAGAGGTTTTTGAAGTTTATGCTTAATGAATAGTGACTGAACTTTTATAGTTTTGACCCCTTAAGTAAACTATTTTGGGACTACTGTATAGAATCAAACAAATTTATTTTCACGGGAAGGCCCTTTATTTGCAATGAGCCAATAATCTATTTAAGCACTACCTAATTTCATTGACTGACTTACCGAGATTGCTGATGGCACACCCACAAGTGGATCTTGAAAAAATCTGTTTGCAAGTGCAAGAGCAAGTAGACTACTTTGCATCCCTAAAAAAACAGAACACCGAGTTATTTGCATAAATTTAACTTGGCCTCAATTCATTTGGAGAAAAGAGTGAAAATAAAATTGCATTTACCGTAGATAATTGTTTACTAGATGCAACTTTAATATGGCTTAGAGGAGAGAAGTACCTGTCTCAAAGGACAATGTCCTTTGCAAAGCTTTCACATCCAGTGCCTTATTGAATATGAGTCCAGAAAAGAAGTATCCAGCTACAAATGATGAGAAATGGAATCCAATAATGATCAACAAAGTAGTTATCCCGAAAGGAGACATAACAGCGTCTATATTTATTGCCAATGGTGAACCAACACAAAGAGCAGTTACAAGTACAGATAATGGAGGTAACAAAGGCCGGAACTTGTGACAAATCCGTGGAAAGAACCTGACATCCATAGACAGACCGCGAGTAAGAACTTCAAATTGAAATGAGGATAATGCCTATCATAGATTAAACAATCGATGGTCTGTGCAAAATATTAAACTAGACGTGTTCCAGGTCCACACAGACCTTATAGAAGAAAAAAGCAAACGGTGGATGATTATATTTACTATTAAAAAAGGTTATGCTCCCATTTTGCTGGAAAACGATTTGGTTCTTGAAGTTACATTGAGTACAAGTTAGTAAGAAAAAGAGGGTTTCTTGCAACTGGTGATTCTGCGATAATAAAATAAAATCTGCATCTATAGTCTGTGTGTGTAGCCACTACGGCGAACCAAGTTAAGACTGTCTTGTGTTGTGTGCTTGTTTTTTGACTACCACATTGTTTTCTTTGAATGCCAATTGGAGGTCTCGAGAGGTTAAGGTCTAGATGGTGCCTTGACACCTTATAATCCACAAGACAGAATTTACTATCTGCGATGGTCAAGTTGTAGATTTTCTAATTTAAAGATTTCGAAAGTGAGTAATCGAGTTCACAATCCATGTGAGAAATGGAGAGAAGATTAGACAGATTGAGGGATTTGGGAAGAGAAGAAGTAAAGAGAATTAAGAAGATAGACGAATCATGTTGAACCCATAACGAACTTAATAGGGAAATCATATAGAAAGTAAACATAAAAAATATTATGGTTAACATAAAAGTAAACATAGAAAGACGAGTCTACCTCTATGCAACTACAATGTTAAAGAAACTACTACAAAGGTTAAGCAAAACACAAGTGCGTGTTGTTAGCTTACATGACGGAATCCTGCGGGTCCTTTACCTATTAGAACAGCATGCAAAATGGATACATCCTTTTCTAAAGATTAAATCATAAAAGAGCAATATTTGGAATTTGAGGTCGAGTTACCCACAAGAATCAATTGAATAAAACCATAATATGTGACATTAAAGGTCACATATATTATGAAAACAATCGCCAACAACAAGACAAGGATTTACATAGAAACATCGAATAAAGGTGAGAGTTATTTGTGTCTAGTGTGGCGATCAAAGGTATCAATGTCACTAGAAATGGAAATGTATCTCCCCACTTTCTCTTACTGTCCCTAGAAATAACAAATATATTTAGTGAAATAGATGGCTAACCCACGGGGAAGATAGATATCTCCCTGCTAACTATTATTGGTTCACGTGGAAGTAAAAACCGGGAGACTACTTTTTTAGTTTTTTTTTCCTTCTTTTGACTTCCTTTTTCTTTTCTTTTTTTCTTTTTTTTTGCATTCCGGTTAGTAAGAGGAGTGGTCAACATGGGTTCAATAATTCTCTAAGAAAAATAATGATCTACGAAGATTACCAAGTTCCGGTTCAATTAAAGTCGGGATCGACCAGCATTAATTTGATTATAAAAACAACAACAAAATGAAGTGCTATGATCAACATAGGTTCAACCAACACGGGGTATATTTTGTTTCAAACAAGTTGAGGAGAGAGATCATAACCGATTATACAGGTATCTCATTCTATGCTGTCAGGGGCGGGGCGGGGCGCAAGGTGGTGGGCATGGTCACTGGCAAGGCGGGGCGGGGCGCTAGGCGAGGCGGAGCGCTAGGCGGGAAAATATGTGTAATATGTATAAATTTGTAAATTTGTATAATTATTTAATTTAAAGTATCAAACATGACTCAATGTATTTTTTTCCCATAATGTATATTATATATATATTGCAATGACTCAATGTATTATTATTATTTTTTGTTATATATTATTGTAATATGTCAATAACATAAAAAATAAATCCCAAATTGCAAACAATGAAGCAAACATTAAAATAGATTAATAGAAAATCAATTCAATATAAAATAAAATTTTAGCATATCCAAAATAAAATTCAACCCCATCATCCAAAATGTGCAAAACCAAAAAACCAAAATAAAAGCATCTAGCTAGAATAATGAAATCAAATGTCCTCATCGGATCCCGAGTCAATGCCATCATCATCTCCATCACCCATACCGTAGTTCGCATCAACATCGTAATCATCATCGTCGGAAGAGTCTTGAAGATGACGCGTTGTCGATCGTGAGCTTGATGCCACTTCTTGTGAACAATGTGAAGCGGTGTTCGTGCGAGAAGTACGAGTCAACGGGGGGTCATCAAATCCATCTTCGGCGTCCTCAAGCACACCATAAGTCATGTCCGTCCCTAACACAATGTCGTCTCTCGCATCGTCGGGAACTAACCACTCCGCACATTCATCGAAGGACTTCAACACAATTGGGTCTATCTCTTTTCCAGAAATGCGTTCTTCATAACGCTTTTTAAGCCTCCTATTGTATTGAATATATGCAAGATCCCTCATCCGATCATGCTCCAAACAATTCCTCTTTTTAGTATGGATCTACAATAGTAAAATAAATAAATAAAAACTTAGAGAAATAAACTTTAACCTATAAGATAAATTGATAATGTATTTTGTTACAAATACTAAAAGCAACTTACATTGTCAAAGGTACTCCAAATCCTTTCACAAGGAGAAGCCGCACTAGTAAGCCCAAGAACTCTTTTAGCAAATCTTTGCAAGGCGGGAACTTCACTTCCAAAAGTGATCCACCACTCCACTATATTAAAAATCATAAAATTTAGAAATCAAAAGAATAAAAACAAAAAAACCTTAAAATTACTAAACACTAAAAAGAAGTAACTTAAAAGCAATACTAAGTTACTAACCCGGAGCAATTGTTTTTACACAAGCTTGAGCACCCCTCTTTCCCAACCTCCCAGCCTTGGTACGATATGCAATCAGATCTCGCAAGATTTGGCTTTCATCTTCCTCATCCAAAGCAAGTTTTGCTATGCAATCTAACAAATCCTCTTTAAGTTTAGTATTTGATTCCATCTCATCTGAGCTTGTAAGAGTTGCATAATAATACTGAGGGTTAAGATAATGAGCCGTCGCGTGCAAAGGCTTTTGAAGCATACCAGACCACCTACGATCAAGAATTTTTTCCATCTTTTTCCATAACTCGCGGTTATCATCGTTTTGGTCTCCCAAATTAGTTTTTACCTTAAGCTTGCAATCCTCAATCGCCGAATAAATATAAGCCATAGAAGGTTTCTCCTCGGTATCCACCATTCGAATCACATCCACCAAAGGAGCCATAATTTTTAGGCAAGTATGCATATTGTTCTAAAATGTATTACTCTTAACTTTTTTTACAATTTCTTTTCCAATAGGGTGCTTTGGCCACTTGCTATTTCTCCACTCAACAGTATGAAACATGTCTCTTAGTTCTTGTCTCTTTTCATACATACTATGCAAACATAGAAAAGTGGTAGCAAATCGAGTCACCGCCGGCCTTACAATTTCTCTACCCTTTGTTTGCTTCCTCATCAAATGGAGCACATGTTTGTGATTGTAGATGAAAAGGGAAATCTTTTTCGCATCTTTAACCGTTTCATCCACCAAATGCATCTTGCTCACATCTCCAAGCATTAAATTTATACAATGTGCCGCACATGGCATCCAATAAATCTTTGATTCCGCCATAATCCATTCACCCGCTAGTACATAATTACTTGCATTATCCGTGCATATCTAGTGAAAAAGTATACAAAAATTCAAATATGTATAAAGTCTAAGCAAAACAACAAAGATAGGAAAAAATATAAATACTCAAGACTTACTTGAATAACATTCTTCTCTCCAACCTCTTCAATCACATCTTTCAACATTTTATAAATGAGTTCCGCATCATGAATATGTGCGGATCCATCAATAGACTTTAGGAAGACCGTTCCTTTCGGACAATTCACAAGAAAGTTAATAAGTGTCCTACCCTTGCCATCGGTCCACCAATCGGTCATGATGGTTACTCCATAAGTTTCCCAATGAACTTTAAAATTATCTACCCAATTTGAGGTCTCTTCCTTCTTCTTCTTCAAGATCTTGACTCTCAAGTCATTGTATGAGGGTGGCTTGAAAGCTACAAATTAAATTTAAAACTAAAAAGATTAAGAGTGTATTTGACAATTTTCTTTTAACTTGTATTGCAAAAAATAATTTGTAAGATAAAAGACTTACTCGATGGATCATTGTATTGGACAATTGCTTGCATCATCTTGGAATAACTATCTGATCTTGCACAATTAAATGATATGTTATTTTCATAAAAGAAGTCGGCAATGTAACCATGGATGTTCTCTAAAGCTTTTTTGTTTTCGTTTGAATTAGGAGCTCTAGGGCGGAAATCCACATCAATAGGGGCTACAAAAGCATCCATAGGCCCTTTCCTCTTCTTAGGAATTTGAATCATAACTTCTTCAACCTCGTCATCATCATTTCCATACACATTGACGTTCTAATCATCTCGTCTTTCTTACTTTGTTTCTCTTCGGTTATTTTTTGTTTTCCTTCCATAAAGCTTCTAAGTACATCAACAACATCTTGTGGAGCTTTATCACATTTCCTAACGTCTTTGTACATAGTCCCTTTGTACGAAGCTTTCACAAGATGTTGTTTTAACCTCTTAATCCCCCCTTTCGACACATGACCACAAAAGTCGCACTTAACATGATCTTTATTTCCATCTACCGGTTGGCCATAGTCCCACCCCGGATCATTCGAATTAGTCGGTCTATACCGACCAGTACTTCCCTGGGAACCTTCCACCGACATTACAAACCCCAAGAGATCGCAGTATCGCAAGAGAGAGAGACGCAGCAACCAGCAAGAACGCCGAGAGAGAGAGACGCAGCAACCAGTATAGGGTACTCTGAAGTCTTAACAATATAGGGTACTCTTAATAACATATATCATCCAAATTATATCATCCAAAATCCAAATTATACGCATCCAAATTATATCATCAAAAGCATATAAGTCTGAGGTATAAATGAAAAGAAGAAAAACTGATGTCAAGAAGTAAGAAATTGCTTTCAGAAATTACAGTATTAAACAAAGGAAGAAACACAGTATTAAACATATATGTATCTTCTTCAAATTTATTTTGAGGCTAACAATGTCCTCCTGGCATTTGCAGTTTTACTGACGCAAAGGAAGAACAAGTGTTGAGGCTAACAAAAGTGTGAATTAAAGGTCACTAGAAGTAGAACAGACCTTGATTGACTAGAAGTAGAAGTAAAACAGACCTTGATTGACTCTGTTCACGAGAAGCAGTTCCCGTCGGCCGTCGTTAGCTTGAAGAACGCCGAGGCCCGAGAGAGAGAGCAGGTGGAGAGTGAGAGAGGAGAGACGCAGGTGCAAGACGCAGGTGCAGTGAATGTAAATGATTTGGAGAGAGCAGGTGGAGAGTGGGAGAGGAGAGACGCAGGAGAGAAGAAATGTAAATCATTTGGTTTTTTTTTTTGTTTTAAACAAACTTAAATGAGCCAAATCATTTGGCAGTTTGAGTTTTTTTTTTTTTTTTTTTAACAAAATAAGCCATATCATTTGGCAGTTTTCAAAAAAACAAAAAACAAAAAAAAAAAACGCCATATCATAAGGCGCCCCGCCTAGCGCCTTGAAATGGGCGCCCCGCCTCAGCGCCGCCTTGTTCTCTGAAGCGCCTAGAGCGCTAAAATGTTACGGCGAAGCGGTTGGTTCAAATTTGGGCGCCCCGGCGCCGCCCCGTAGCGCCCTGGCGGCGCCCCTGACAGCATAGATCTCATTTGATTTAAAATTTGAAACTACGTGGAGCTATCCTAATGGAAGGATAGCCAACTAGCTACTCCCCTGGGTTAGCTAATCAAAGACTCAGAGGTCATCAATAGAAATGCCCTGAACATAATTTGAGATCACCTAACAAAAGGAAAAGTATAGAAATTCCCCATGGAAACGGACTAATGCCACCCACCTCCCGTACACCTCTAGACTATTTTACTATGTACACAACCAGAATGGTACCTACTACCTACTGATTTGGTCATAACTCATTCAAAGGAACATTATTAAAAGAAAAGAAAAGGACATGATATATTGACCTAAGTTTCTGTCATATTCTATCTACCTTGTTGGGCTAATGACAAAGACGAATAGAACCATTTGTTCTCATTTGAGTGAGAAGATTGTCATCAATCAATGCAGTTTGGACCAAATATGAAAGCTTGAAGACGATAACTATATAACCTGAAAATCATCTGAAAGAGAAAGAAATTTAGTAAAAATGCTTTTACCTATTCAAAAGCAAACCCCCAACAATTGGTGCAATTACTATCTGCATGATACTGGATATCATTCCCTTTACATCAACAGGCAGCTTCTTTCCAATGAGCAATAGTGACAAGGTTGGTGTGACAAAAACTGCCGTTGCAGTAGATAATGACGTCATAACAATGCTTAGTGGAGCCATTGCTGGGTCCGTTAAATAAGTTGCATAATTTGAAAGCTGGGCGCCACTAACACACGAAGTCAACATGATTCCAGCACCTGTTTCAGAGAATTACCATCACTAGAGCATTAATGGAAGAAGATAAGCCGTCAAACAAAATTGACTCCTCACCTATGGACGTTGGGAGACCGAAAGCTGATACAGACATTGTACCAAATAGATATCCAAGGAGAGGTTTTATGACAAACTGCCCAATATATCCAGCAAAAATAGCATCCGGTCTGCTAAACGCTTCAATAAAATCCTTTTCACTTGAATTTACCCCAACAGCAAACATCAAGAACCCCAGCGCTGGCGCATAGTACCTGAAAATTGACTTTGTATTAAACACAAATTTGTTGCATATGAGACGTATCTTATGTAAGACTAAAATAAAGTCAAACATCAGTTAAGCTTGGTTAAGAAAAACAAAAGGATATTGGAGATCTCCACATACAAGTCCAATTTTTAAATTTGATTTCAATACATTGAAAACCCAAATTGCAACATGTCTCTAGAAGCTATACATTTATTCAGGTCCAAATTAGATAAATAGTTGAATACACATATAAGCATGCATGCATTCAATATTACCTAAATGAATCAGATTCAAGTAATCTAAAAAAAGAAGTAGTTAGATAGTTACCTAGTTGTAAACCACGAGAAGGACGGTGGGAAAACGAGAGCTAACACTGTACTCCCAATTACTACTTGCGGTAAAACGGAATTTGCTCCCTTTAAGATCTCCAAAACATTAATCCCATTATCCTCCTCATTACTAGTAATTTCCTGAGTTTTTACCAGTTACCAGTTACTAATGAAAACAAACAAACCAAATAAATCACTAACAAAATAATACCTGATTGAGTGAGAAAGAATCTGATATCTTCTCTGGTACACATTTCCTGACTACCAAACAATTATAAAAACCAAATCAAGAAATCGATATTTAAAAATCCAAAGTAAGGGTTATTAATCTCACTTGATAATGATGATGAGATCGCGTATGAAGATTTATTATGAAAACCTAGAGATAATGATGATTTGGTGGATAAATTTGGCGGGAAAATCAAGATTTGATGTTGTTGTGAATTTGAAAGAAGAGATTTGGGGGTAAAATTGTTGAGATTCATTTTGGTGTTAAAGAAGAGAGTAAAGTTGGTGAACTAATACTAAGAGCATTTCCAACAGAGCTTAAAGACTTCCCAAACTCGAGATAATCTTTTTTTTAAGATAAGAGTCAGCTGAAAAAGAAGAACCGGACCATCTTACTTCAATTACGGGAGCTGTAAACTTTTATGACAAACGAAAGAAAGAATGCCACTTCAAAACACACCTCAGATGCTCCAAGATCAACCTTTAACAAAAAGGAAAATAATTAATTAGTATTGTAATAGCCTATTTTCGTATTGTACGAAGATAGCGCTTTACACCTTCAAAATCTAGTATGTTTAGTTATGAACAGGAAACAAACAATACTAGATTTAGCGTGGAAAACCCTTGAATGGGTTAAAAACCACGACCTCTCTTAAGGATTTTAGAATGAGAGAGAGATATATTTAGACCGCTAGCTATTACAAAGAGAGAGAGATGTAGAAATGATCTCTTAGAGGTTCTCAGAGCAGTCTCTCTAATTCGTAGCTATCTAGTCTTATTTATAGGTCTATTAATATGACCGTTGGTTACATTAATGAGGAACGTTATAATATCGGGTTTTGATGAGTCTTCATGGTGGACTTTTGTAACGTCTTGATACTTGTTGATCTGTAACGGATCTATTAACATTCTTTAGTTGTGGTTTCAGACCGTTGAGAAGATACGATCTCCTGTGATGCTCGCGTGCATACGGTCTGTTGACAAGTGGAAGAGTAACTTCTGTAGCGTGAAGTCACAGGATGCTTTGATATCTTCGAACTGTTGATGAAGATATGATCTCTAATAGTGTTCGCATGTATTCGAGTTGTTGATAGATATCTGAGTATATTCTGTAGTGCGATGTTATTAGATGTTTTGTCATCCCCGAGCTGTAGATGAGGAAGTCTGTATTACGATCTCCTTGCTTTTAGTCCTTAATTGGTTATCAGTATGTTTACTCGAGTTATGTGAGTTTGAATATCGAACTTAGTACGGGGATTAGAAATAAGCCCTTACAACTGCCCCCTCTCAGCCAATAGCAGGAGAAACGTGTGTTGCGAGTGGTGTTGGTTGAGAAGTCCAGTCGTCTAAATTGAATGTTGTATTGATGTCCTCCATTTTATCTTGGAAGAATAGTAGTTTCGACTTTTGGGTATCCCAAAAATTCCTCTTGAGACCTGCACTTGTGATAAATACCTTGTTGGAAGTTGTGGAGTGCATTAAATGCTACTAGTATAAAATATAGTGAATAGTTGTTATCACTGTTCACCCTGGTTAACGTTGTCAGTCATTTAAGTTGGGTTGAATAGTAGTGATGGTGACAACTCGACGCCAAGCATATGAAGTTAGAGTTCAGATAAAAATGGCAAGTCTGTAAACTCGCTATTTTGGCACCCAAAGCCTTTCTCTGTCGACTCCAATCACTGTTCCTCCAACTTTCCATGGGATGTCGTGGGAAGAAGTAGAGGAGGCAGAGGATAATTTTCATCAACTGTGGCGATTCCATTATGTGGTTTTGTTTGCTGCTCATCATCGGTCCTGTTTGCGGATGCTTGCAGAAGATGCGGTGTTGGCGAAAGACGAGAAAGCGGGGAAGTCGTCTGGGAAGTACTGTCGATACCCTACGAAAGATTGGGTATTGTAATGGTGGAGGAGGTCCTTCATTAGAACCGGAGGTGGGGGCTATGGAGGAGTGGTGGGATTAATTTTGGCCTCTGCTTCATTCCAATTCCCATCCTTGGGCTTTGAGTTTTTCTGTCGGGCCTGCCATTATTTCTTTTCAAGTGTTGCACTGTCATCTGCAACGTAGGCTATTCTTTGTAAAAAATAAAATTGTCTGTAGAACTTGTAATCTTTATCTCTGAACAGGTTGAAGTGTTCGTTCTTGTAACTTGTTTTCCTTGAATAATAAATTCGAACTTTATTATTTTATCTTGTAAGTACTTGAAGCTGCTGTTAGAACTGTTGTAAGACGCCATTGAACAAATATCGAACTAGTCACCGATAACATAGGTCGAAAGTATGTAGGTCGTAGTGTTGATATATCCGAACTGTGTAGGTCGCTCTTATATATGTATGGCTTTATTGAGATATAGTGTTGTTATGTCTATGGAGATGACAAGGTCGTGATTCCTTTCGTGCCATGAGTTCTTTAGAACCATGCCGTTGTTAACTTGAATACGTGTAATCATCGATGGAACTTGGTCGGAGCCTTTGAAAACACGTTGGAGAAACTTGCTAAAGAGGATGTGCGAGCTGTTGATATTGAAGCCATTCCGCGTGGTGAAGAGAGTTATCTGTTCTGTCATTGTATGTAAGGTCGAATGATTGATCATAATAAATTGATTTGTTTGTGTTGAGGTCGACTTATCATTGCTTTCTGTATTTATGATAATTTTTGACTGAAATGGAACTGAAGCAGGATTTGCTGCTGATTTTTTGCTTCTGTCAAGCCGATATTGTGGTAAGTGACAGCTGTAATAGTTGTACTTAGGTTTTTAAACTGGAACCATGCTATAAAAAAGTGTAGCAGGATCGTGCAGCCGTAAAAGGTTGTTGCTGTAAGTAATCGTGCTTTAAGATCTGTATAAATCTTCTTGGGCAGTGAGTCCGTAATAATGGCGGAGGAGAGGGACAGACGTGATAACAAAACACGTTACTCCAAAAACCATTATGAGGGCAAATGAAAAGACGTACCTGTTAGGATAGATGGCATGGACACGTATCCCGAAGAGCCATCGTTTCAAAAACCGATGGGTAATATAAAAGCTTTTCTTTCCTCTTCTCTTAAACCACAATCAGTTACAGACAGAGGCAGAAGCATTTGTAGAGAGAGAAAATCTTTGAATTTTGAACGCAGTCCTCCAGTGTTTGTGAGCTTACTAAGAATGACAAAGTTTTGTCGTCTGAGGTGCGAGCGGTGACCGGAGTCGACGACTGTTGCTCTTCTAGTACAGGTTAGTGTCTCTGCTTCCATATTTTCTTCTGTTGTATTAGTTTCTTGGGAAACTGGTAGGTTGCATTTGTGAATTGTTTAGGTAGATTAATAATGTGTTGGGTACGGCTGAGGGAGGAGGCATGTTTTATTAATAAAATCTCTGAATAGATTTTCCCTTTATGTGTGGCAGATGCGCTCAAAAAACCCGAAACCCAGTAGTAAATTTGTTGTATCTGCCAGTAGTGAGGAATCATCATCATCTGATAGAACTATGGATGATTCTGTGGTAATTGATACTGTGACTGCTGATAATCCGTCTGTGTCTTCTGGGAGGGATGTGGGATTGCATACGGGGGATGAAATTGGGCAATTTTTTAAGTATCCCGAGAATGTAGACGTAGCGAAGAAATTTTTACAGTATAAAAAGAGTTTAGACGGAGAATGGGGGGATTATATAATGAATGCAGGGTTGTGGTTTAGAACTCTGGTGAGACCGAGTGGTAATGTAAAGCATTATCAGGTGCCTTCTCTGGATCGCTGGAAGAGAAGTATGGATATAGGAAACGATATAGATATCGTTTATTATAGTGGAACTGGATCAGAGGTCGTAAAGGAAGAATTTCTCTGTTATTTGAACCAGGTCGCATATGGGTTGAGTATTCTCCTAACCTTTTTCCAAAAAAGGGTAATGAATGCACTAAAGAGTTGCCTTGGTCAATTAAATGGTAACATCTTTAAGATGATGAGGGTATGTGAAGTCCTTAATCAGAAGTGGAGAGACGGTGGTATTGCAAGACAATTCATTGCGGACGATGTCTTGAAATACTATAAGTTTAAGTATGTGAAAGATCGAAAGAGCGGATACTTGTTTAGTGATTCGGCGAGGCCGAAATTCTTTGATTTTAAGTTTTTTGGGAGGCCCTGGTGCGACCATCTTGTGATGGTGAGGGGTAATTGTATGCAAGTGCCTGGGGAACCCGCGCTTGAGCTGATATATAAGAATTTTAACGTGAGTAAGTGTCTTTATTCTGCCTGCAGTTTGTCTCTTAACTTATTACGAGCTGCTAACATAGTTTTGTTGCTATTTTGGCAGAGCCTAATCCAAAAGTTGTTGCTGATACATCGATTTTGTTCGACATCGTTAGTCGAGAAGGGAGCGAACTGAACAAAGTTCTTGGAGAACTAGGAATTCGTAGAGAGAAGAGGCTTAACTCTGTAGTTGAAAAAGTGCAACGAGCTCATCAAAAATGAGCTATGGCTGCATCTGGCTCTGCTTATGCTGATGTTATGGAGATTCCTGCCTGTGTTGTGGGTACTTCGAGCTCCTTAGTTCGGCGACCAAGAATGAAAAAGACGGTGCCGCCTTCTGAGCAAACAACTCTTGTGCAGATACCGCTGGTGGGAACAAAGGGGGTAGCTGCTGATGTGAATATGGCTCCTCCTCTGAAGAAGCAGAAAAAAGAATCTTGTAAATATATTCGAGCTTCTTCGAAGGGTGTCAACCTCGAAACCGTGGAGCAGGAGGCGTTGGACTTGGTTACGCGTGATCCCATTCGCCTAGATACTCAAATTCGATCCAGCATTTCTCAGGTATGCAATATGTTATTTGATTAAATCTTTTTCAGCAATGATCCGATCTTGTAATACTGTTTTGCTATATTTGTGGTGCAGCTGTCTGTTGCCTGGACGTCGGCCGCGGAGGTGTTGAAGCTAGCTGCTGCTAATCGTGTCAAACTTGTTCGGCAACATGATGCAGAGAAAGCTGCTCTGCAAGAACAGTTCGAGCAGGAGAAGGTGCTGTAGAGGGAGCAGTTCGAGAAGGAAGCTGCCGCTACAAAGCAAGAGGTTGAAGATGAGGCGAAGAAAGATGTTGATATTGCGGTGGCTTCCCGAAATAAGCTGATTCAAGCCTTCTACGTCTAGGGTTTGTGCAGAGAGGATGTCGACCTTGCTCTTGTAGGGAAGTATGGCGAGATCGTCTTCCCAGGGGATAATGCTTCTCCAATGGCTATGCAGACCCCGGCTCCTCCAGTGGATGATGATCCGACCAAGGAGGTAGCAGGATCTAAATCTTGATTCCGTAATTGTAGCATAGATCTTGAGACTTAGTCGAACTTTGTCCTTTGTATTGGTGGTAGAACTGTTTTGGGCGAGGTTTTGAAATTTATGTAATTGTTGTTCATATATGTTATTTTGATGTGAATGTATGATTTGTATGTAGGAGGTAGTTCATTTGAGGGGGAAAGTGATCGAGATGGAGAAGGCCTTGAGTCGAGCAAGGGATTCTATCAATCGTACTCAACACAATAAACTTGAATATGAGAGACGCCTTCATAAGTCAAATTTTGATAAAACCTTTAAAGAGTTATTCGAACTTCAATGTAGATATGGGAAGATAAAAATTGAGAGGGATGAGGTTTTGCGAAAAGAGACCGATAGGTTCGTTTTACTCCAAAAATCCCTTAAGGATAAGCGATTCGTAGATGAGAGCGATAAGTTAGAGTGTCAAAGATCATTAATGTCTTTGACGCTATATTTTGAGGCTGAAGTAGATAGTGAACGGGGTTTGAAGGAGGCCTATTTAGAACTATTGACCGAGAGAGACATAGTGCCGGACCCAGCTCGGGTAAAATTCTTAGCGCAAGAAGCGCGCAACCGCCATAGTAGAGAGGCGCAAAGATGCCCAGCTCAAGCTGAAGTATCCATCATATGGGGTGGTGTAGGTTCATTGCCTGATGAGCTTGACTTTTGTAGGGGCAAAGGGCAATGAAGATTCTTTTCTTCAATAAAAAAAAGGAGGATAGAAAGATCCACAAGCAATTAAAAATCGATCTGGGGCATGCTTGTGATGAACTGGAGCGGTGTAAGGGTCATAATGCATGTCTGGAGGCAGAAAAGGTAGAGTGTGCTAGGCTGTTGCAGAACTCTGAGAAGAGAGTGACATTGTTAGAAGCACGTTTACTAGATACGCAACAACGTCTGCAAGTATCCCAATCATGCTTGAAGAAGAAAATTACGCCAAAGAGAGGGAAACGTGCTGCCGATACGGGCCACGAACGTCAGATGGCAGATGTGATCACATTTTATGGGGCTGAGCTCGAGAGAGTAGAAAATGAATTTAGACTTTATATCTCGAGCTGTGGTAAAGATGTGGAAGTAGAGAATGATAAGGCTGAAAATATGTGGTTTGCAAAAAGGGATGAGGGTGGGGAAGCTTTAACCTCAAAACCACGAGCTGAAGAATCTGAGGAGGAGGAGGTCGAAGATCTGTTGCCTCACACACGGCATAAGACCCATCCGCAAGAGGTCATAATCTTTAATGAACATTTGCAAGTAGATGCCAGTAGTAGTAGAGTGCGATCACAAGCCAACTAGATTGTGGCATTTGGTTGTACGTTGCATTCGTTTATCATAGTTTGATGTTGTAACAAATGTTGTAGAATAATATGCCTTGTAGGAATAAATATATGTTGATATATATATTGTCTCTTGTGATATGCTCTTCTAGGTTGAAGACAAAGAAAATGACAATGTGACTGCCTTATCCACGTCAAATAAAAAATTGTCTGCCAAGTTGCAGCAATGTTCGTTAGCGGCTAAAAGAAAGACTTTGTTGAATTCAAAGTTGGAATCAGAGATGCTGGAGCTCCAGAGTTGGCTAAATGTTGTGACTGTAGAGTTGTCATGTAAGGATGTCGAGATATTGACTGCTAATAACGAATCCGAATAGTAGAAAGAATCTATGAAGAAGAAAAAGTCGGAGACCATGGCTGCGAATCAACAAGTGCTAGATCTGTTAAGTACGATTGAAAAATAGAAGAATGATCTGTTGTATCATCAGTCGGTGATAGCAAATAATACGGATCTCTTAAAGAAGCAAGATTCTAAAATCTGTTATATGCGCGAGCTCCTGAAAAAGCTGAACTGGGATTTGCGTGAGGCTCGAGATTCATGTAAGAGAAAAAACGACCGTGCCAAAACTCACAAGGATGCTTGTTCCAAGAGAGATCGAGAGCTTAATGAGGCCATCAATAAGTGTAATTCGCGGATCGCTACTCTTGATCAGGACAAGCAAGCTTTGGTACAGGAGTGTATTCAAGGTAATGAAATTTTCGAGGAACTCCATGCGAGTATAAAGAGTCGCAAAAGATGATGGACGCAGCTGAAGCCGAGATCAATTATTCGAGGGAGGTAGATAACAAGCTGCACCGTCTGAAGCAGGAGATGGAGCGCAGTGTACAGATAACGAAGCAATATAGAGGCTCATTGCTGCAGGAGAAAAAATCTTTAAAAGCTCGATGTAAAGATCTTGACGATGAACTAAACAAGGTGAAAACCAAATTTTATGAAGCTACGTTGTTGACTGCGGAAAATGTTACGTTGTGTGCTATGGCTATGTTGCATGCTGATGTAGAGAAATTTTGAACAGAGCGTGAGTCGATCTTGGCTGCTACAACTGAATATGTTACGGAATATGACTTGCAGCTAGTACGGTTATCCTATATAGATAATTTGATGCCGAGAGTTATGGAATTGTTGAATGCACCTTCTACTGTAGTGGAAACGACTATTCCTTCCCCTGTCTTACTTTTATCTGGGCCTAGGGAGAGTTCAAATGTTGTATGCCCAAAGCGTGAGCAGTAGTTTCATTTGTAATGAGACAGAGTGTAAGTATGTCTTTGCTGTAGAAAAATGTCAAATATTGTTGTTATCTCTATGTATAATCGAATTTGGTGCTCCAATGAACGATCATATAGAAATTTAGTGATGTGGTATTGTAAGTCAGTTTAAATTGTATAACATGTATAAATCAACTTGAACAAGTCAATAAAGACCGTAATTAGATATTTGAAAGTCGCGTTACTGCCAGGTCAAATTGATTGTCTCAATAAGCGACCCTCGGGGCAGCGCGTATGTAGATCCCAGTTATAGGTCGAGCTAAGCGACTGTGAGGGGACATGTATTGAATATTGCATAGCTAAATGGCTTCTCTACCAGATCGAATGGATTGACTCAATAAGCGATCCTCGAAGAGTGTGTATATTTGAAGAGATCCCGGTTATAGGTCGATCTGAACGACCGTGAGGGGACATGTATTAAATATTGCATAGCTGAATGGTGTATTTGCCAGATCGAATTGATTGACTCAATAAGCGATCCTCAGAGAGCGTGTATATATTTGAAGAGCTATGAAGCAAATCCCGGTTATAGGTCGAGCTGAGCGACCGTGATGGTACATGTATTGAATAGTGCATAGCTGAATGGTGTCTCTGCCAGATCAAATTGATTGACTCAATAAGCGATCTCCGGAGAGTGAGTATGTATTTGAAGATCTATGAAGCAGATCCCGGTTATAGGTCGAGCTGAGCGACCGTGATGGGACATGTATTGAATATTGCATAGCTGAATGGTGTCTCTGTCAGATCGAATTGATTGGCTCAATAAGCGATCCTCAGAGAGCATGTATATATTTGTAGAGCTATGAAGTAGGTATTGTTGTAGTAATTCTCCATAGTAGGTCGATTTGAGCGAACCATATGAAGATAAGTACAATGTTGAAATAGATTTGTAGCATGATGATGAAAATTTGCTTTATTGAGTGAAATCTGAAGTTACAGCATGTTTAATTTCAATACAGCTTCAGTCGGTGGGTATTCCATGGATTAGGTATAGGTACTCCATCATGTGTACTTAGATTGTAAGATCCCAAACCGCTCGCGCCAGTTATGATAAAGGGACCTTCCCAATTGTCTGCTAACTTCCCTGCATTAGGCGCTTTGCAATATTGGGGGATTTCTCTGAGAACGAGGTCCTTGATTTTGAATTCTCGATGTCGAACGCGCCTGTTATAAGACCGTGATAAAGAAAGTTGATATCTTCCCAGATTAACAATGGCTCTTTCGCGTGTTTCTTCGATCATATTCAGGTTACATGCGATCTGAAATTCGTTTTCTTCATCTGTCATCTCGTGACCGTGTATTGGGTGATGATACTGAGTGGGTATTATGGCTTCCGTCCCGTAGGCCTGTAAGAATGGAGTACAACCTATTGCTGTTCTTGGAGTTGTTCGGTACGCCCAAAATACGTGTGGTAACTCATTCACCCAATTCCTTTTTTTGTCATCTAAACGTTTTTTGAGTCCGTCCACAATCGTTCAATTAGTAATTTTAGCTTGTCTGTTTCCTTGAGGATAATAAGGGTTTTATGGTGGAGTGAATGATATTGTGCTTATTGAGGAACGCGACGACTTTGGAGCCAACGAACTATGGTCCATTATCGATTCTGATAAGATGCGGTCTACCGAACCGAATGATAATGTGTTCCCAGATGAATCTGATGACTTCTTCTTCTCGTATTCGGCACAAAGGGACTGCTTCTACCCATTTAATGAAGTAGTCCACAGTGACCAACAAATGCTTTCGTTTTCCTGGTGCTGTAGGAAATTCTCCTACGAGATCGAGAGCCCACCGTCTGAATGGCAAGGTGACTTGGCTTGAGTGTAATTCTAGCGCTGAGGCTCGTATCTTCGGACCGTGACGCTGGCAAGCGTCACATTTGCGAGCGTACTTGATCGCTTGTGCTTTCATCTTGGGCCAGAACATTCCTTGCGTTAAAGCTTTGTTTGCAAAAGATTGTCCTGCGGCATGGGACCCGTATGTGTCTTCGTGTAGATCGTGCAAGAATTGTTGTGCTTCTTTTTTGGATAGGTAGAGGAGGTATGGACCAGTGACTGATATTTTGTAGAGGAGGTTGTCCCAGACAATATATCTACGGGAATTGTCGATTAATCTCCATCGTTCTGTAGGATCCTCCGGGAGTGGGCCATCAAATTTGTTGTGAGGTCCAATGTATCTGATGAAAGGCTATCTCCAATCACTTCCAACCTCCTCGTTGCCCCCAGTATTAATGGCGTTGGACACGCTGGCATTAATACTGGGGTTAGAAATGACGTCGATTTTTAAATAACGAACTTCTGATCCAAGGACCCCAACAAGGTAAGTGAGTGCATCGGAATGTCTATTTTCTCCCCTTGGTAAATGTTCCATAGAAATTGTCTGAAATTTGTTCATTCGTTCGACCACTACAGCACCGTAGTAAATCATTTTCCCATTGGCTTGATAGATTCATGCGTGATGATTGACGATCAGTAATGAATCGGTGTAGACAGAGAGCTCTGCTACACCCTGTGTGAGTGCCATGTCCAAGCCATGAATTAGTGTCTCATATTCTGCTACATTGTTGGTTACTTTGAAATTGTGGTGAATGGATTTTTTGAGCCGATCATTGGAAGGAGTAATAAGAACAATCCCTACTCCTGATCCGGCTGGTCCGACGGAGCCGTCCGTTAAAAGTTGCCAACCTTTCTTTGTTACCCAATAGAACTTCTATTCAGACTGTACTGTGATTGGTTCATCTTTGTTCTCATCAACATCTTCTTCCCAATCGGGATCATCTACTGGAAAGTCAGCTAGAAAATTTGTTATAGCCTTACCTTTCTCAGAGTGGCGTGGCCCAAAATGTATGTCGTGTTCTCCGAGTGTTACTGACCATTGTTGAATACGTCGAGATTTTTTACGCTTAGATAAGATTTTACGGAGTGAATAGTTCGTTAAGACCCGAACAGCGTGGGCTTGGAAATACTGTTTCAATTTCTGCGACATATAGACGAGAGCCAAAAGGAGCTTCTCGATCTTTGTGTATCTTGTTTCAACAGGGGTCAGAGTCTTGCTGATAAAATAAACTAGTTTCTCAGTCTTTTCATCGAGTCAGAGGAGGACAGAGCTGAGAGAAGTATCAGTGACGGCTAGGTATACTGTTAGCTCTTCTCCATCTGTTGGTGTGCTCATAACTGGTGGATTACCCAAATGTTGCTTAAGTTTGAGGAAAGCGGCTCCGCATTTATCTGTTCACTCAATCTCGGGATCCTTCTTTGACTTTCCCCGTGATGTACCTTGTTTTAGCAGATCGAATAGAGGTCGGCATCTGTCTGATGATTTGGGTACAAATCTGTTAAGTGCTGCGATCTTCCCGACTAGTTTTTGAACATCATTTTTGTCTTTGGTGAAGGCATAGCCAAGAGAGCTCATATGCGTGATGGATCAGCTTCAATTCCTCGTTTGCTGATGAGGTGGCCCAAGAATTTTTGAGATTGTACTCCGAACTGGCATTTGTCAGGATTCAAACGCATTTTGTAAGCTCGCAAAATCTTAAAAGTTATTTGTAAATCTGCCAGATGGTCTTCTTTCTTGAGACTCTTGTAAAACATGTCGTCGATGTAAACCTCCATTGTTTTACCGAGTTGATCTTTGAACATTTGCGTCATCAATCTCTGATAGGTAGCGCCGGTATTTTTCAGGCCAAAAGGCATGACCTTATAGCAATACAGGCCTTGTTCGGTGATGAATGCAGTCTTGTCTTGATCTCAGGGAAAAGTGGTATCTAATTGTACTCTGATGCAGCATCCATCATAGAGAGGAGTTCGTGTTCTGCTGTTAAATCGGGCAGATGGTTGATGATTGGAAGTGGAAAGCTATCTTTTGGAGTGTGTCGATTGAGATCCGTGAAGTCGGCGCAGATTCTGATCTTGCCATTTTTCTTTGGGACTGTGACAATGTTCGAGATCTAGTCCGGGCACATAGCTTTGCGGATAAAACCGACCTCAATCAATTTGTCGATCTCTTTGTTTACTTCGTCTCGTATTTTTGGTGCTAGAGTTCATTGCTTCTGCTTAACCGGTTCTGCCTTCCCTTTCAACTCTAGCTTGCGACACGCCATGGCTGGATCGATCCCTGGCATTTTGTGGAACGTCCACGCAAAAACATTGTGATTATCTTAAAGGAATTGTATGAGACTTGAACGTTCCTCCTTGCTCAAGAGGGTCCCGATGTGAGTTCCTCTTTGTGTGCCGTTGATCTCGATATATTTTGTTGGTTCGGCACTTGGCAGCTGATGTTCTGCTGGTATTGAATGTTGTAATTGCTATGCTAGAGCTGGCTCAACTTCAATTGTATTATCGCAAGCTCGGGCTAATTTATGGCTGCCTTTGATTTTGTAGATCCCTCCTTTCCAGTCGAACCGTAGTGCTTGATGATATGTGGAGGGAATAGCTTTCATGTTATGCAGCCATGGTCGTCCCAGGATGTCCAGGTAACGGGATTTTGTATTGATGACGTAAAAAACTACATCAAGTGTGACTGGTCCGGGCGTGATGGGAAGTGTAATTTTTCCCACGCGTTTTTCCTTGGAACCGTTGAATCCAGAGACGTTGATGTCACTTGGCTCGACTCTGTCCGCTAAGCCCATTTGGTCGATCGTGATCTGGAATAGTAGTTCGATGCTGCTGCCGGTGTCTACCATCATTGTATGTAGAACTATGTTCTTCATTTTTAACATGATGACGAGAGCATCGTGATGCGGGAAGTTGACGTGACGTACGTCACAGTCTTCGAAAGAAATCTCAGATCGTCGGTTGCTGGACTCTAGCAACAAACGAGCTTTTTTATCTTCCATTGTCAGATTATGGCATTGTCCAACGCGCCTACGTTTGGATCTGTTGGAGTGGCTGACAGTCTGAGTCTCGATTAAGTACAGATGTTTTTCCTCATTCGCTTCGTCTGTCTGGACGACCGTGATTTCAGTTTTGTAGCTGCCATCTTTGTAACTTTTTACGTCCACAATATATTCGAGCATCCGACCATGCGAAAATATACTTAAGAGGAGTAATTTCAACACAAAACATTATTCCGTGTCATGATGGTGGATCTTATGGTGAATGCAGTACGGTTTCCCTGGTATGGGTTGAAGAGTATTGGCATTTTTGAAGAGTTCATCCTTTTGCAGTAGCGGATATATGTTTGCAATAGTAGTTGTCAACTGTGGTAAGCGCGGAACTGGTCTCTTTTGTCCTTGGCGTGTTCGATCATCATAAGACTTGAAACGTTTCTTATCACCTCTGTAGTCCTTACCGCTGTTATGAGTACGTTCTCCGGTATGATCGTTGGTGGATAGAACGATGCGCTGAGGTTTTTGTTTCTCAGTTGTCAGTCTTTCGAGGTCGATAAAATTGTTGACCTTTTCCATCATATCCTCTAATGTCTGCGACTTGTTGAGGATCGGATGTTCCTTGACTCATCCATCTATGAGTAACGCATTGGTGAAAGCGGAGATCGTGATCTTTTTTTCCAGGTTATCGAGCTTTCGAGCTAGCCCGAAAATTTTTCTGGTAAATGTCTCCAATCTTTCCCCTGGCGCTTGCTTGAGACTAAACAAAGAGTAAAGACTTTCCTCCTTGTCTTTATTATGCGAATAGTTCTTGACGAACAGTTCGCGAAGTTGCTCGAAGGTGAGGATAGATCCTTCATCAAGTGTGTGAAACCATCGTAGAGGCTCGCCTTTTAAGCTGGTCGGGAATAGACGACAGAGGATGTGGTTGGAGGAGGAATACAGTCCCAAAGAATCTTGAAATTCTTGGACGTGTTCCACAGGATCCCCCCCTTCGTATTTTTGAATCGTTGGAGTGCAAAAACTGGTTGGTACTTCTTCGTCTAGCAACTCCTGTGCGAGCGGACTCTTCTACAACCTTGCATAGTTGCTCCTCCCATTGAGTATTTGAGCGCCTAAGAGCTCTTTGATGCGTTTGTCCACCTGTTCTGGAGTGAGGTGTTGTCGAGACGTGACAACTCGTCTTGTTGTTGGTCCTCTCGCAGGATTGTGCTATCCTGTTGCTTCTCCCATGCGGTCATAGACTGAAACTCGAGGTTTTTCCCTGTTTTGCTCCTCTCGTGGCTGTAGATCTATTACCGCTCTAGCGGGTAATGGTGGATTGATGTGACTCCGAGGCAGGACTGGTTCTTGCTGAATCTGAAGAAGCGCGGTATTTCTACCTCGATGTCCCAGGCGATCATGGACCGATATCCTCGAGGCGGCGAGCAGAGCGTTCTGCTATCTCGGATTTGCCGTTATTTGAGCTTGTAGTGCCATGATAGTATCCTGCATGTTGGCAAGCTGTTTCTCTAGCTCCATTCGTCGCTCGGTTTCTGCCTGCACAGTCGTTCGCAAATCCGTCACTCCTTCAGTAGCGTCAGGCAGGGCGTGGTGTGATTTGTCTTGATTTGCCATCTTTCAAAGATAAATGCGTTGAAAACTGGATTTGGAGAACGCTGAGTGTAATCTTCGTTCCCACAGACGACGCCAAATGTAATAGCCTATTTTCGTATTGCACAAAGATAACGCTTTACACCTTCGAAATCTAGTATGTTTAGTTATGAACAGGAAACAAACAACACTAGATTTAGCGTGGAAAACCCTTGAATGGGTTAAAAACCACGACCTCTCTTGAGGATTTTAGAAAGAGAGAGATGTATATTTAGACCGCTAGCTATTACAAAGAGAGAGAGATGTAGAAATGATCTCTTAGAGGTTCTCAGAGCAGCTTCTCTAATTCATAGATATCTAGTCTTATTTATAGATCTTATAATATGACCGTTGGTTACATTAATGAGGAACGTTACAATATCGGGTTTTGATGATTCTTCATGGTGGACTTTTGTAACGTCTTGATACTTGTTGATCTGTAACGGATCTATTAACATTCTTTAGTTGTGGTTTCAGACCGTTGGGAAGATACGATCTCCTGTGATGCTCGCGTGCATACGGTCTGTTAACAAGTAGAAGAGTAACTTCTGTAGCGCAAAGTCAAAGGATGCTTTGATATCTCCAAACTGTTGATGAAGATATGATCTCTAATAGTGTTCGCGTGTATTCGAACTGTTGATATATATCTAGTATATTCTGCAGTGCGATGTTATTAGATGTTTTGTCATCCCTGAGCTGTAAATGAGAAAGTCTGTATTACAATCTCCTTGCTTTTAGTCATTGATTGGTTATCAGTATGTTTACTCGAGTTATGTGAGTTCGAATATCGGACTTAGTACGGGGATTAGAAATAAGCCCTTGCAAGTACAACAAGCTCAATTCTGTCCACCAGGAGGCCTAATTGAAGCACCAAATACTTATAAATCTCCCTTGTTAACTAGTTTTTACATCCGAAAATAAAACCACTTACAATTGACATATTTACATATACGCGAGAAAAACAAAGTTTGCTATTTGGTATCTCAGATTCATCACTACAGAAGCTAACCGAGGGAATCTTCTTCCCCATCATCATCATCATCAGTTTCATCCACTGTATCATCAACCGCATTTTCATCCTCTGCATCATCTGAAATTGCCTCACCTCTAGTATTAACTCCATTGACATCATCACCATCCTGGTTTTCGCTAACGTCTTCTGTATCTGAATCCGATACTTCAACTGCACCAAACCGTTCCTTCATATCAGGAGCAACAATTCTGATCATCTCACTCAATGCCCTGCGCTCTTGACTCAATTTGGTAGAACCAATTTGACTCCCGGCTGCCTGAGCATCAGAACAGACTAGATGAGCTGCCCCTTGATCAGCTTCATAGTCACTCCTTGGAGATTCATTCTCTCCATGGACAGAAGGAGCGGTGTTGATTGCCCAGCTTCCTGCCACTTCCGATGTCATCAGATCTGCGGTCCTTATTGTGATAGCTGCTTCTGTATCTTCCATTGCAGTTGGGTTATTTTCGTGTGTTTGCACCTCGTCATCCAGTTGCATCGTGTCCTCCCCAACTGTGCTGGGCTTGTTCAAATCAATATTGGGACTCTCGGTGCCAACTACTCTCTCAGGTTCAATTAGGTCTCCCTCCAACACTGGAGCTGTGCCAACTCCCTCAATGTCAGATCCGAAGGCACCACCCCTGACGCAGGGTGCCGCACTTGTGCAGTCGGCATCTTGAGTATTGTTACCATCCTCTTGGCTCCTGACTTCGCAATCATGTTTCTCAGTAACGCTCACTTCGTCACTTGTACTTTCAACCTGCAAAGGTTATGAAAAAAGGTGTATTATAGCCGTGTCAACAATTAAACATTGGCAATTTAACAGGTATAAGTCCAAAATGACAGAAACAGTAGATAAAGTTGGCTGACATGGTAAAAGTATAAGAAATGACCAAAAGTAAATAACGATATCTCATGAAACGGAAAACTTGCATAAGAGACAAAAATAGGACAGTCAACGGATTTGAAGTACAGGACTAGTGCGAATAAAAATCTGATCTGAACTTGTTTTTCGCAAATTAGAATATTAAAATATATGGCAAAACTCGTATCTCACTAGAATATTGATCAATAAATGAGAAATCGCAAAATATGGTTACAGAGTATAATAATATCTAAGTAAATTTAGACTAAGCCCAACCCATTGACATCCTTTCGCCACAAAAGGAAAGATATTAAATAGGTAAACCCCAAAAATGAATGTAATAAATCTCTTTCAAAGCTATTTTCAAAACCATGTTCACCTGTACTCTGTCAACCTTTGGGCTCGACGTACCAGATGCTTCTTTGAAACTCTTCTTTTGGTGATCCACTAATTTTTCTTCAAGTATGGCTTCATCTCCTTTTGTTGGAGTAGGGAAGTCCATTGACATGATGGGCATATTCTCATAGTTATCCTCATCCTCAAGAGTCCTCCGCATCGCCTTCAGTTGTTCCTGCTGCTTCGAAAACAGAGAAGATATCTCCTCCGTGGTTGAATAAAATGCCCGTAGTTGTGTTTCCCTACAAAGCATTGCATACGTGAATAACCACCAGTTAATAACCAAGAAAACCTTATTGCCATAAAATCACAAGAAATTTTGGTTGCTGCTATTGCATGTCTTACCGAAGAATAATTCTTTCTCTGGCCCCATGAAACCGCTGCTTCTCCATTGAGAGGTCCCGAAGTGCAGCAGCGATTTCAAGTTCAAGGGCAGAAACCTTAGCCCATGCTTCTTCCCGAGCCACCTGCTAACCAATGAAACCAGAGACTCTCAGATTGAAAAATAGAAGAAACAAGACTTAATGGCTCAGATTATATACTCTAGTTAGAGTATGATTAGTTAGACTTAATGTTCAAGAGCAGTATTAGTGAGGCAGTATTGATGAAACGTGATGAGCGAACTTATACAATAACATGCTAATGATATTATGCAGCATGTGAAGTAGTTTGCACTTCTAACACGTGAAATAACCACTATCAGAAAATGATAAAAAAACTATGTTTCTACCTTTTCACCTTCAAGCTCCTTCCTCACTCTTATCATTTCGTGCTCCAGAGCTTCCACTTTCTATTCCACATGCACAATAAAGGAAAACATATGAGTATATTCCGCAGGAATTGACACCAAGTTGTAAGGGTCTTTAAACCTCAGTACAAATATCGAGTAGCAAAGAGAATTCATTTTAAGGAAAAAGTTTCCCTCTGACAATGTGATATATACCCAAGGAGCACAAAATCATTCAGTTGCAATATATCATAACATAAGACTTCCGATGTATCGTTACGTTGGAATATGGAGTAACCTTAAAAGACCAGGCTTCCACTCAAGGACTATATAAAATCTTCTATTGGAAAATTATGTAGCAGATTCAATACATCATTTTTCTATACTTGTAATTAATGAAAAAATGCCTGATACAAGTATTTTCACATGGATCAAAATATATCATACGCCATATATCAGGACGAGCATGCAAACTAAGTAGTATTAGTCAGGGCATACTTTTCTGGTATTTGCAGAAATTTGCTGCTCTTCTTGAACTCGGGCCTCTAGTTGACGAACTTTCTTTTCTGAAATAACCAACCTTTCCCGTGTGTCCTCCTAGATGCAGAAAAACACATATTGGCCTCTTTAGTTAATGTAGAGATTCAATAGTATAAAAATGAAATTTAAATGAGGCATACCAGTTTGGATCTCAAGGTTTCCACAAGTAAGCGGCTTTCCTTTTCAGATTCCTGGAAACGTGAAGAAAAAAAACATATTTAACATAATATTTCAGGAACTATGTATTGACAACATTTTAGATATCTCTAATTATCGGGATGAAGTAGAATTCACACCTGAAGTTTATTAATTACTTCGTTGAGCTCTCTTTCTTGTCTCGAAGAGGCATCCGTTTGTCTCTTTAACTCTTCTTGAGCTTCTGAGTGAGCTCTTTGCAATGCAGCCCTTTGATCCGCCAGAGATTTTTCACGTTCTTCCCTTCTTAGATTTCGTTCTTCATCTAACTGTCTCTCAAGTTCAGATACAATTGCTTTCTGACTACAAGAGAAACCCAAGTTACAGTCAACTTTTCTAATTAAGATGCAAAGCAATTGCCGTAAAAGGCAATCGTTTACAACTTGAAAGGGAAAAGTTGAATGAGAAAACAAAAATTCCAGGAGGTTCAAAAAATATTAAGGGTTGTCAAATATGTATAGAGATATCTCATTAAGCAACGAAGACTACAATGGACCTACCTGAATAATGATTAAAGTAGCATTATTCAGGCGGCTCATTGTAGACTTGGTCGTGTAACTTAAAACAGATGAAAAACACCACAGAGGTCTCAACCACGTATAAGTGGCGCACACATAAGCATCACGAACGCAAGGAGTGACACATCGTAATCGTACATCTTGCTAGCCTTGCGTCACAACGTTGAAGATTATAGGCCAAGTAGACTATTTATCCAAGAAGCCTTTAAAAGGTGAAAGTAGATTAAGATACAAAAAGCCATGCATCAAACTAAAGGTGGCACCTGCACCTCTTATGCTCGACCTGAACAAGCAGAAGAAACGGTGCCATGACCTTTTATTAAACATCCATGCTCGTTGAGCAGGAGGTTATACGATAAGGAGCTTTTAATGCCACCTTTGGCCAGTACAATTGGTGACCGTATTCAAGACCTTCTGCCACTTTATCGGATGACATGAAACGACTTTCAGCCACCATTTGGCCATCTATCTAGGAAAGGCTGAGTTTCTTAGTATTTTGGATACAATTAACTGGAGATGCTCTGATGAGTATCGCCCACCAACTAAAATGGTGAAATGAGAATGCTACAGAAAAGTACAGGTCCACCCTAGAATCAAAACCAGCCAACCACTTTTTTCTACAAGAATAATGCACACATGAAGATGAAGGAGTTACCTATTAACTATCTCATCAGCATCAGCACGTGATCGCATAGATGCACTGAGTCTTTCATTAAGGTCTGCCATGGCTTGCTGTTGTACAGAGGATACCGTAATGAGCTCACCTAGTTCCTTCTGCTTAACATCTAGCTTATGCTGCAACTCTTTAATTTCATCAGAGGAAGATTGTGTGACTGATTCTTTCAGTTCTTTCATCTCCTACAGAGTAAATAGAGTTATTACTGTAGCCAGCACGGACAAACACAAAGCCAAGAATATCAATTTAATTTGAACTATTAGAGATGAAAAATATTTCTTCCCAAGCAATCTGGAAGGCATATACATTTCTTCCACGGATATCTACTATATATACACAGAGGTATCTTTTGGGAATCTTTTCAAAGACATTTTTCTTTGAGACAATTTCAAGGGAGATTTTGCCTTGGGATTTTTTAAATCATCGGATCTGTTGATGTTTCTAGTTCTAACAGAACTATGTCGTTCAAGACAATTTACGCGGCTCAGATGCTTTGGGCATTCTGTAAATATCGAATCACCTGATAGTCCATTAAATGATCACTCTTTAGTATAAAAGCAAAAAGCAAAAGAGCACCCCTCAAAAACTCAAACTTCCCCCACCAATCTCTCTCTTACCCTCTCAAAACGCGATTTCATGACCTCTCACCCGTTCAAATTCAAAAACTCTCCTCTGATCTCCAAATCGTAATGGAACGAAAAAGGCTTCGACGGCACGGCTCTCCATCTTCGTTTGAAGAATCAAGGATTTCAATTCATCTCCATGAAATCCATGTTGTCTCTCTAGGGTTTCAATTTCTTCTTCGATTACAATGTTTTGAACGATTTCAATTCATTCGACAGTGATTTCAGACACAAAATCAACCACGGAGTTCATTAACCGGTGACTTAGTTTGATTCGGAAGCCTAAAGTTTGATTACGATTTCAATTACATGCAATAAAAAAAAAGGGTTTCAAATTTGTTCAATTTCAAGTTAGTCCTGTTTCAATCATTGAGAACTGGTTTCATTTTGGTGAACAAAAACTTAAATCATGATATGTCCCGGGGTTTTAATTGCAGTGGGTTTTAATCATGAGGTTAATCACATGCTTCATTGAGGGTTTCAATCATGGGTTTGATTTTAATCACGGAGTAATGCAATGCATGTACTGATTTCTATTTCATTTCAATCAAAGATGCTCAACTACGGTGATTCAAGGTCTGGACTTAGAGTTTTGCAATTCATGCAAATAATGGCATGAGGTTGGAGTTCCTTGGTTTAGATATCTTGATGGGAATTCAGCAGAGGAAAAAAAACAGAAATTGGGTCTTTTCAGCTGCCTAGATGCATGAATTCGTGGAATAGCCGAGGTTATATTGTCAGTGTTGTAAAGTGTATATTTTATATTGAATAAGTCGTCGGTTCAATTTATTATGGTCCTAGATTATCAGACGATGGAATTATCGAAAAGAGGAAACTTCACCCATTACCTGTATTGCAGGGAAAGTTGCCGATATCCAGTCAACGGGCTTGGCTAATGTTGCATTAGATCACCTTGAGTTCATACATATGCAAGACTGCAGCTTTGTTAGAAGGCACCACAGTGCTGGGCCAATTTTGGGGGGTGGTTCTGATATGCAAGCTGAGAAATTGAGCAAACATGCAGGGTGCATTGGTTTGCTATTTCAGATAGTGGATGAGATTGAGGAAAATTGTTACTGCTTTTGACCTCGATATTTTTGGACTCTAAATATACTTGCACAATTGCACCGAAGCTAATGAAGGTGGTCGTATAAAATGGGATAATGTTTGAATTGCAGCTCCATAATTCAATAGGCTAATAAGATCAAAGATGTAAATCGGAAGCTTGAGTTGATAGAGAAAAAGGAGTTAATTCCTAAGAAAGTAAGTTGCACCATTCTTATTAATAAACCAATAAGACATTTTGAACTTAATCTTACGATATTGTTCTTTAATTTTCCATTTAACACTCTAATATAAGGTTTTCCTTATTCTAGAGCACTAAGGCTTGCGTTTACAATGCACAGGGGTTGTTTTTATGTAATTGATAATGATAAGTACAGTGTACGACAATGGTGTTGAAGGCATACACCTCAATGCTCCTGTTGAAGACATTCATAATCTACACGCTGTTTGTAATGCAAGGATACTCCATTGATGTGGCATAGTGCCGAAGGCACGATAATAAGGATAAACAAATGGGTTCTAAGAAGTGATCAGTGGTGTGACACGGGTATTCGCTAGTATATGTATATTGAGAGAGAGAGAGAGAGATACATTTTCATGACGAGCAGCAGTGGTCCTGTTCTCGTTGCTCATTGTCTCAATTGTATGAATATGAGATTCCAATTGTTTTCTTAACTCCTGCATATATATAACAAAAATTATGTAAAAAACTGGAATTATACGAAATAATCACTTAGTTTAACTTCAAAAGAAAACTCTAGGGTACAAAGTGTACATATACATCGAAAATAACAGAAGACTCAGGCTCTTCTTGGTATCCCGGGAATCCCTCCACGAATCAGGGATTTCCGGGAATCTCCTTCAATCTAGCCGTTGCGAACCGTTAGATTGAAGAAAATAACCAAATTCCCGGATTTGTGGAGGGATTCCCGGATTTATGGAGGGATTCCCGGAATACCAACCGGAGCCTCAGTAAGGATTATAAAGATACCATGTTGGATCGTTGAAGGCTTCTAACATCATCAAGTGAAATAGGACCTTCAGGTGCCCCTATGCCAATGCCTCTTATCCTCTTGTTTTCAGAAACAAACTCCTCTTCAAAATATATGCAAAACAGCAAGCCCAAAATTCAATTCCAACCTAACCTAGATATAGTAGCAACAATAACTACTAAGATAATGCAAATGATCTACCATTGTATTACAGACCTGCCTTTCTTTTCAAATTTGCACCTTCCACCAATGATGTGGAACTAAGATCATCTCGAAATACAAATGCAAAAGCAACCTCTGCAATCCAGAGAGGAATAAGAGAGAAAAAATTACTTGTGATGTTAGAATATTATGATGAAAATCTCTTACATATAATGGATCACACGAATAGAAAGGGCAATGATGTCAAATAAATAAAATTGATAATTCATGATTACACCTAGAAACCCTGACTGAACCTTAAAGCAAAACTTAGATGGAAAACATTAACAATTATAGAGACGATATAGATATCATTCAGGAAAAATAAATAAAAAATTTAATAGAACAGTATACTAAAAATTAGGGGTGTGAATTGTGATTGGTTAAACCCATTTCCCTTACTAGCTATTGCATGAATGTTAGAAAAAAGATTCATGGCAATCGAGTCTCCGCTGTTTAGTAGGACTTGAGAAAATAAAGATTAATATCTAAATTTGCTTACCAATAAGTTTCACGAAAAAAATGTGTCTGCTGCAAGTGGGGAACAAGGCACTCAGGCATAATCGTGCCTTAAAGGGCACGCCCTTGGTGCATGCCCCGGGGCATGCATTTTCAAGAAAAGGCACACGCCCTTTTACCGACACATTATTATTTACTAATTTTGAAATTATATAAATATACTGCACATAATCTCATTAAAATTTCTATTAGTTCCAAAGTTATTATTAAGGTGAACAAATGGAGTATACAATACCATCCACATGAAACAAGAGCAACTAAAAGTAATCCCACTCCACTTACTTTACTCCATTCTCTTTGATAATTTTTCAAATTCCATTATAGACTACTTTATTTTTCAAAGTATGTTACATGACATATTTTATACATCATGACCCATAGACATGTTTCTATTACCTTATTGAAGAAGTATGCTTAAAACATCTCTACAACAGGTTGATTTCAAACTACACCTTATGGCTGACAATTTAATGTTAGCTCGGTGAAACCTTTGTAAGAGTTGTAACTTAGCAGCTCAAAGACTCAACATATTAAAAAAATCTCACTTAATATTTGTCCCCTTCTCTCCAAGTTATCTATAGAAATCTCAAACCTTTGAAAAACAAGTATGATATTTTACATTTTATCCAATTTTTCGTTACAATGTCTTGCTAATTTGCTAAAATGAAATGTGACTAGGTAGCATTCTTTAGAGGAATATTAACATGTAAGAGTTTCACTATGCAAATAGTACATTGCAACATGTAAGTGGATTTGATATTTACAAAAAAATATAGTTTTGAGTAATATATTGTATGCATATATTTAAATTAATAAATAAATCAACTAGGGCACAATGAGGGGAATGTCGAGGGCATGCATTTGCCAAAATGCATGTCTAAAGGCATGTTCGTCTTAAAAGTTGGTGCCCCATACCCTAGCTGTAAGGCACAACCATATAAGACATTGCGACTCCAAGTTATACACACAATAGTCATTTGCGGGGGGCAACGGGCAGATGAAATTCAAATTCATAAATACTGACACGATGAACACCAACACATCATCAACTATATGCATTAGCGAGGCTAACCTTGAAATGTCAAGAAAACGGCTCAAGGTTATAAAAGCTCGTTGAAGAATGAGAGATGTTGATAGGTCATGGCCGTCTTCCCACCGTTATAAATAATAGGTCAACACTGGGTCCATGTAAGAGGCCCAACCTCTCTCCGTTTTTCAGAAGATTCCTATTTTATTTATTTAGATGTTAAGTTAATTAGTCAACCCTAGGTCCATGTAGGAGGCCCAACCCCTCTCCGTTTTTTAGAAGATTTTCTATTTTATTTATTTAGAAGTTTAGTTAATTTCTTCTCAAAAAAAGTTTAGTTAATTAGTATTTCTATTTCTACAAGTATTAGGTTTTCTATATCCTACTTAGTTTCCAATTGTGATGAGCCTTCTTTCTCTATTAAAAAAAAAGAAAAAAAACGAGCTTCTCTAGGTTAATTCTAATTCTTACGTTGTTTAGTTTGAAAATTGCCTTTTAGCCTTAAAATTATGTTTTAGGTATTTGAGATATGATTAGGGTGTTCGATTTCAATGAGGGCAAAAAGTGCAGATCGCTTCCACTTACGACGTTTGTCATACATCTCTATCTTTTATATCCCCATAGATTTTTTATTTTTATCTTTTAAAGATAATCCCATTCTTCACATCTTCGCTCTTCAAATATTCTCAATGTAGATCTTATGCTAGCTTAGCTTCTCAAGCCAATCGGTGCTTCAACATGTGAGAATAACACGAGGGTTCACATGATCATAGAGATATTTGGAAATACCACTTTCTCCTGCTCAGAAAATAATCATCACAAGGAAAGAGACAAGGGGCCCTCTCAGACAAGAGACCATCCCTTCCTGTACTCATCAGCTCCTTTATCTCCGGCCTACGTCTTCCCTCTTTCTAAACATTGTCTGAATGGAAATTGAGCTTGATTGGATTTTGAAACCAATGAAGGCAAATTTCGTTCAAGATTGTGTACTGCTCACACTCCAAAATTTCCCTTGATTTCAAGTCCTTCGATCATTTCTCACCAAATTTACCCTCTTTGGGTTTTATTTCAAACTATAGTCCCAAACTTCTCTCTTGGCATTTCTTTCTCTAGTTTCTTTTTTGTGATTTTCTCTCGCTAGATTAACTCTCTAAAACAAACAAAATAAAACTCAAAAAAACTAATTTTACGGAAACTTAATAATGTCTTTTCTATATTTTCCATGAACCAAACACACTTGATCCTAATGCAGGATATATATATGTGTGTGTAAAAATTGAAGGAAATAAAAAAGAAGAAAGAAAAAAAAAAGAGCAAAGACATGGCATAAGAAAAATAGGATGTGGCATCTTATTAAAAAGGCTACCTATCCAGACAATTAGATTTGGCAGGATAACAAGGAAAGAAAAACGTCAAATAATTATCTCCTCCTATGATAAAAAGTAAAGAAGAGGATAAAAGTAAAGGAAATAAATAAAGGTAATAGAAAATTACGTTTTCTTAATACTCTACTTCAAGTTAACAATATTGTCAATACAAAAAGATTTAGTCTAAATAAATTAAGTATAAAACATGTATATAAAAATACGCATTACCATGCTGAGGAACAGCTGCAAAAGATACAATATCTCCATGCTGAAGTTTACTTCCCGAGCTATTTTTCTTCAGCTTTTCCCAATTGAGGTATGTACCATTTGTGCTGCAAAAGGGTCGGACAATTTAGATGAATTACATTAACATTATCAGAAGAAACTAAGTGCTTTTAAGAAAAGAACCTGGTGTCCTTCAAAAAGACAGAGGTACAGACGCTGGATCCTTGCTCCACATCTTCGGCTGTAATCGTCTTCCGGTAAATTTTGCAATGACTACCACTAACTGCATTAGATTCAATCCGGAAACGTATGTCCTCTACTAATCGGCCAATGCAATGCTCATCAGAGGTTAAAAGAATATTCATACCCTGATTTCCAGTCAATGAATAAGCTAAGGATCATGGAGAATGCATAAATTCACAATACGGTAAACCAATACTACATAGATGATAATACTGTTACGAAATAAAATCACTTCCACTTGATTTCTTCAGCAATTACATTAAGATATTCAGTAAAACCTTACGAAAATAAATTTATACTTGAATTCATTATCTCAAATCCATCCTACTATATATTGTCAACTCCAAAAAAAAAAACATATGCCCCAATTTCTATTATTCTTGGCTTAATTTGAAAATATGGTGTTTCATTCTTCTCCTACTCTTCTTGTTTTATTTTCTTAATGTCTTACTCCGCTTCAAATGTTTGTGCTAAAAGAAATCCACAATAGAAATTTGGTGATTTTGAATTCAACAAAATGAAATGCTAAAGGGACACTAGTTGATTATTAGACTTGTTATATTATTTGTGCTTTCTTGGTCTTGAGCACTTTTCTATTTTAGATTTCTTCATTATTGTTTGTGAGCTGTTACTTGGCCTAAGAGTAGTTGCATACTTGGATCTGAAATTTTGACTGGCCTACTTGGATATGCATAGTTTGGTAGTAATCCCTATTAGATATTTATAGCGTGTTGCAGAGCTCGTATGTGTTTTTTAGTATCAACATACATTATGATTATCCAAAAAAATACTTCCAATAGTAGGAGAATTACATACTTTCCTCCCTAATCGCATTTAGCATTTTAGCTTTGTAAAACTGCTAGGATCAAATTAATTAAATGTAAGAAATTATGAAATGCTAAAGTGAATTAAGGTTTTGAAAGAGGTTAATTTATACCTGATGTCGTTTTCGAGCATTGGCGGAAATAGCAGTGAGGACACCCCAAACACCAGGCCCTGAATTCTGGAGTTGTTGAGTGGAGATTTTACGCGCAACAGCGATGATTGATTCTTTCGCAGTTAGGGCTCTTTTAGCTGGAGATATGCCGTTTTCACATGAATTTGTTTGAGAGACAACTAATTGAGCATCACTTTTAGGACTCGGTGTGGGTTTTGTCGATAAAGGAGTTCCCTCTTGGTTCTCCTCTAACGCCATTATAGATGGATTTCAGACACAAATTTGTAGTTCAGTACTGGAGAAAGCCTAATCAATCACTAGGGCTACTTGTTCACATAGTACCGGGTGGCATTTAGTTAATTAGCAGCGCAAGATGGAGTGCCAAACTTTGTTGCTCTTATGATTTACTATACGTGTAAGTCGGGATCCCCATTGTTTGTTGCAGGACGGACGGCAACAGGGGAGAAGGAGAGGGGAAGAGACCTATGTGTCAATAAACTCGATCTTTGTAACAGAGAATTGCAAGGAAGCTACAGTGAAACGGTTTGACCAATTCATCTATGTCAAGAAGGAAAATGAAAAGCATTCAATAGACAAGTACAACTTTTTTTGGAGAGCAAGCAGGGGTTACGGCAGACTCTTAGCCTAACAAGTAATAATGCATGTACTATGCATGACACACGCATCCTTGGACATCTATAATACAAGTAGATACCAATGGAAACCAAATCAATAAAATGCAAGTCTCAAACTACTAAAATAGCTTGACCTCACAAAGCCCCTGGCCCGGACGGTTTCACCCCCCTTTCTATCAAACCTCCTGGGACACGGTTAAGCTTGACCTCCATCAGGCAACACTTGCCTTCTTCCAAACGGGCTTTCTTCTTACTGAGTTTAACCACACAAATGTCACCCTCATCCCTAAAACCAAAAGGCCTGATAAACCTGAGCATTTTAGACCTATCAGCCTGTGCAATGTTAAGATGAAGATCATCACAAAAATCCTGGCAGCCAGGCTGCGTCCCTTCTTAAACAAGCTCATTTCCCCAACCCAGAACGCTTTCATCCCGGGCAGCCAGATTTTTGACAACATCATTTTGGCTCAGGAGCTCCTCTCTAATCTGCGGAAGAAGAAAGGTAAGGCTAGGGGAATGGCGATTAAGCTGGATTTTAGCAAAGCTTTTGACCGGGTGGAATGGAATTTCCTAAATGACACCCTTCTCGCTATGGGGTTCTGCAAGCAGTGGTGCAACTGGATTCAGCAATGCATCTCAACTACCTCCCTCTCTTTCAACATTAATGGCACCCCTTTTGGTCTCTTAAAGCCTGGCAGAGGCCTCAGACAAGGAGACCCTCTCTCCCCCTCCATTTTCCTTATCTGCTCTGAGGTCCTATCTCGCATCATTATCAAAAAAGAGAACAAATGAGAAATTCATGGCATCAAGACAGCTAGAGGTAGTACACCTATATCCCACCTCCTTTTTGCTGATGACAGCTTCATCTTCTGTAAGGCCAACGTCGAAGAAGCAGGGTCGCTCAAAGATGCTCTTGACTCTTTCAAGGGCGTATCTGGTCAAGACATAAATTTTAATAAATTTTGTATTCTCTTCAGTAAGAACTACCACCAACGCCAGCAGAAGCTCATCCAGAATCTTCTCCACATCAGAAAAGACACGATTGGCGAGAAGTACCTGGGCACCCCCCTGTTTTTTGATCGGGCCAAAACTCTTAACTTTCAAGAGATTATCACCATGGTCACAAACAGGATTGAGGGCTGGAAAGCTTACCCTTATAAAAGTTGTTAACTCAGCAATCCCTTCATTCCTTATGTCCGTTTTCCCTTTTCCACCTAAAGTCTGTAACAAGCTCGACTCCCTTAATGCTCGTTTCCTTTGGGGAACGAACGCAGATGGAAAAATAAAGCTCACCTTATTAGCTGGAAACAAGTATGTAAGCCCAAAAAGCTTGGAGGGATCGGCATCCGAATAGCCAAGAATCATAACCAAGCCCTGATGGCCAAGCTGTTCTGGCGCATCATTAAAGAGCCAGACAAGCTTTGGGCTCACAACTTAAAAGCAAAATACACCCGCCATGTCTCTCCTATGCTCACTACGATGGCTCCTTCTGATTCCTGGATTTGGAAGGGTATTATCAAGGCCCGGAACCGTATTTTGCCCGAGCTCCTGTGGCACATCGGTAATGGCGAAAGAGCAGACTTCTGGCTGGAGCCATGGATCCCTGGTATCCCTTTCCGTAGGCCGGCAGGGCCAGCCTCCCCTTTCCGCATGCTGCATCATGTCTACGATCTTATTAGCAAGGAAAACCGCACTTGGAACGCCGCCATCATCTACTCCAACTTCCACAAGGACGTCGCTGACATCATTATGGCTATACCTCTTAGTTCTAATCCGGCAAAAGATGTCCTTAAGTGGAAGCAAGAGAAGAATGACATTCTCACGGTTAGATCCGCCATGACTACTCCATTCAGGAGCACCCAAACTACCCCCCTGGACAAGATTCAGCTTACCTCAAAGGCCTATACTGGAAGACCATTTGGAACCTTCAGGTCCCAGCCAGAACCCATCTGTTCATCTAGAAAACAATCCACGACGGTATCCCTACAAGGATGAACCTTTGGCATGGAGACAGGGAATGGGACACAAACTGCCCCAGATGTGGTCAGGAACCCGAGACTACAACACACGCCCTGTTTTTCTGCTCCAAGATAAAATACATCAGGTCTGAATCTGATCTCGCCCTTGATTTTCACCATTACCAGTACTCGGATTCAGTTTGTTCTATCATCCAGAAGTGCTACCAAATGAAAGGAGGGCCATCGGGTCTCATCGCTTTCTGTAGTACCCTGAGTACCATTATGTATGTTGTCTGGACCAGCCGGAACGAGCTTCTTTTTGAGTAGAAGACGATTAATTCGAGGGTCTGTCTGAAGCGCGCGAAAAGTTTCTTACTCGACCCAACCATAGACATTCCTCGGACCCCCACAACCACCAAGGCTACCCCGCCAACGACAAAGGGCGGGTGGCACGTCATAAATGTAGACGTCTCCTGGAACAAACCAAACAATCCAGGGGGCTCCGGATTCACCATCAAAACTCACACTCTTTATCTTATCTCTGCAGGTTTTGATTCATCTCAGGCAGCAGACGCAGAAGAGGCCGAAGCTATCTCAGTTCTCAGAGGGATGACAGCGGCCCACAGACTAGGTTTGGACAGGGTTCTCCTCCTAACGGATTGCCAACGCTTAGTCAGAGCATTCCAGAATTGTTCTGATGACCTATCATGGGGAGCTCTTACATTGGCCCCTGACTTGCGTGCGTCTGCTACTATTTTTCAGGATTTTTGTTTAGATTTTGTGCCTCGTGCTTGTAATTTGGAGGCTCATTATCTTGCCGCTAGGGGAGCTACCTCCTCAGCTATTTTCTATTCGGAGCCGCTAGAGGCTTCAAACCTTGTAAAATTTGTTCACCCACTTTGCCCCTAAGGGCCCTTCTATGCTATTTCTTTTTGCTTAAAAAAAAAAAACTACTAAAATCGCTTGATACAATGGATCAAAAGGTATGTTTCCTGCTTCCTCATGTTCAACTGTTACATTACATAAAACAGTATGTTTCCTGTTTCCTCATGTTCTAGTGTTACATTACATAAAACAAGATTAACCTCTCAATGTGATCCATAGTCCATGAAACATGACTCTTGAGCACTGGAGATGAACATTTTGAAGGAAATGCAAGCTCGAAAAACCAAGCAGCATCAACTCAACGGGGTTAGCCTAGCCAGCCAGAGGGTTTGCGTGGATGGTTACACGATTCAGTCGGATTTCTGCAAGAGGTCGATCACCAGCTCCAACCTGAGTCTGGGCAAACGCAAAATGAAAAGAAGCATATTAACTCATAGTTAACCAAGCCTGGTGAAATAAAACGGAGCAATAAAATGAAAGGGTCAGAGCATGATGGGTGTTGATGATACCTTTTCCATAATGTCTAGGACTTCAAAACCGTGAATCACTCTACCAAACACAGTGTACAACCCATTTAGATGTGGCGCCTTTGCATAAGTAATGAAGAATTGGCTTCCGTTTGTGTTGGGTCCACTATTAGCCATTGCAAGAACACCTCTAGCATTATGCTGCAAACTCAGATGGAAAAAAAATGTTGTCAAACCCCCAGAGCCAAGATCATAAAAAACGGGTTACGAACCCAAATTGTGTTACACCGTGGATTGTAGCAAGTATATAAAAGGGTCCAAATTACTATAATTGAGAAACTTTAGCATTTAAGATTGAAGTGCAAAAAATATCAGAACGCCTATATGTTACTTGTGCTGCATCAGAGGCAGGCGTACTTTGTTGTTGTGTAACATTCTGTTTTTTTTGTCAAAACTAGGGACTTCTGATTATCGTTTTAGCTTTTATGTCAAAAACACCATGAACTTTAGATTTACAGCATTCCACTGTCATAGCTATTGGGGCTTCTTTTTACAGAAATACTTAAATTGTTAGCATTTGGATATCAAATCATTGGCAAATCAACCATAGGAATCATAAAAGAGTAACAGATTGCTTTATTGCATATATCATTGTGATATATTAATCAAGGCAGAATTGCCTTAAACTATGTCGACTTGGAAGTCATTTGATGCCATCATTACTATAGGCACCGATTGCAAAGAAAGTACCTTGAGTGACTCTCGTATCTCATCATTGAACTTTTTGCCCCATATACTGGTCCCACCTTTGCCTGTGCCTGTAGGATCTCCCCCTTGGATCATAAAACCCTTGATATTTCGATGGAAGATTGTGCCGTCATAATAACCACTAGCACATAATGCCAAAAAGTTCTGGATCAAATCAAGAATGTGAAAAAGTGAGTGCATATATTTTATTTTAAGACAAGGTAACCAAATACAAATGAGGATTCCATTCATAAAGGAGCCTTGAACTTCTTTCATGAATTGTCTGATAATATGAAACGATTATTAAGTTTAATAAAATAGTTATTGTCCACTTAAACCAATCCTAGATCCAAGAAAGGTGAAAATGTTAGTGAAATGTACAAAACCTGTATTAGTCAATGTGAACATAGCCAAACACCAACTTCTTACTCTACTCTCCCTTGGTTTATCACAAATTGGGGTGTTGAGCGTAATTCTTACGTTTCCTAAATTGGTACATTTTTAATTTAATCTTCCTAGTCTTGCCCCCCAATACATATCATCAATGCTACACTAAGTATTTGAAACTTTCCTTTCTTGATTGTCTCAGCACTATAAAAGATTAGTGGGATTCGCTTACATCTCCGCCTTATGAAACTTCCCTCATAGTTTTGATTATCTACAACCTCCTATTGCAATTCCTTAGATGATGCTATTCTAACAAACACACATAGTTCAAAAATTAATTGCACAAAGGATTTGATTATCCTAAGCCAAAACCCACGAATGAGTAACACACCCTCGGCCCAAAGATAATCGAGTAGTATATTAAAATAACTGCTAAACAAGAGTTACATAACGTCTTAGTTACCTCACCAAGTATTTATTGCCTTGCAAATCCCTAGCCAAAGTCTCCATACCACGATCCACTTTACCAAACACAAAGATATTGTCCCCACTTGATCACGTCAAGCAGAGATGAGGTTTTGTTTTTCTCAAAAGGCCTCGGTGACAAGTAGAGTGAGATCTTAACTTACGGACCATATGCTCGGCATGATCCTAAGCGATATGGGACTAAACACTGGTGCAACTATCATCAAACGCGGGTTATGCGCATCTCTAGTACACCCCCTTGTGTGAGGTGTCATAGTTCTCCCACCTTAAGATCGAATTATCCTTTACTTTGATAGCATTATGTCACGACCCTACTCTACCCAACAAACAATATTGGCCCCAATTAACCACCTCCAGAAGATGTGTGAGGTTTTCAAAAGGCCTTGGTGACAAGTAGAGTGAGATCTTAACTTGAGGATCATGTGGCCAATACGATCTTAAGCGGTATGCAATAAACCATTGGCGCAACCATCCCCACACACAAGTTAGGCGTAGATTAGTAAGATTCATCAAGTAATTTTCAGTTTGCCAGACTTGTTTAGACCACATTCAGTACATTTGTTTCTTTGAGATTATTACTTTGAGACTCGTTATTCTCGTTGTTTTTAAATTGTATTACTCGATGTTAAGTGGATAATTAATCAGACCAAAATCAGGAGGTCCTTCCTACATTAGATATGGCAAGGAAAATGACTTTGTCGACGTAAGTGTCCGTATGATTGTCCGTGTAGATTGCCGAAACTACCCCTATAATGTTTAACTGTACGTAATAATTCAATGTGTTAAGGGTAAATTCGTCCAATATGAAATAGAATCTCGTTCCTCTCAAACTCAGAAATCACTCTCGGTGAAGAACGTTTGTTTCTCTCTCGACCTCCTTCTCTCTCTTGACCTCCTTCTCTCTTCTCGATTTTTCTCACTTCGCCAACGCCAAAAACCCTAAAATCCGAACTCTAAAATTTACTCTTTTTCCTCAGATTTTCTTTAATTATGATTATGTATCTAGGGTTAGATTTGATTTCGAGGGTTTTAATTTGAAGATTTAAGGTTTCTATCATTCTCTGTGATTTAGGGTTTTGTTTTGATTACATGGGTTACAATTTTGGATGTTGTCGATCATCGAGGCAGAACAATTGAGTCTGATTTGGGGTTAAACCCTTAGGACCTACTCAAAATTCTGATTTGGTATTTAAGGGTTTCTAATCTTTCTTAATTGCAAATCATTGGGTTACAATTTCAAGGGCTTCAATTCGGAATTAGAGTTTCAAGGGTTTCAGTTTGGGTTTGATTATCTTCAAGTAATCCCTCTTTCAAATTGTTGTTCTTTCTAACGTGGGTACGTATGAAGGTCTATATATGAGGTTTAGAACTATTCGGGTTACTCTGAGGTTCAAGGTCTGAATCATGGGGTTTTGTTTGGAATCGTAGGGTTTTGCTTTGGATTTCATGGGTTTCGCTTATCATGGGTTTCAATTTAGGGCTTGAATCATGGATTTAGGGTCCCTCCAACTCTCGACTCGTCTCTAATTGGTAAATTTTTGGGGATTATTTGTTTCCAGTATTTCAATTTTGTACAATTTGGGATTTAAATTCAGATTTTAAGGGTCTTTAAGTTTCATTTGATTGAAGGTTTCAATGTGGGTTTGAGGTTTAAAATTTTGGAGTTTATTTGTGTTAGATTTTGGGGTTTCAGATCAGAGATTTAATCGTTCTACAAACAAATTTTGTGGGAATATGTTCATCCAAAGAAATTGTATAAGTTTGTTTTCAATTTGGATTTCAAGTTTCAGTGTAGGATTGTATGAGATTGATTTGGAGAAGTGTAAGAAGAAGAGAATTTGTGTCTGATTCGTATGTGAGTGGGACTTGGAAGAAAGGGGATTTCAAATTAACTACAGAGATCAGATTTTTATGGTTTTGATTTTCATTATTTGCTTAATTCAATAAGTTTTATCTATTTTTGGGAGCTTTGATATGTTGGAACAAAAGTTAGGCAATTGTAACAACCTAACACTTTACTGTAAATTGCTCTAGCTTAAATCTAGAGATATAGATGTACATATATCTTTGTATGTTAGTAGTTTGTGTATTGCAATAGATCACATATTTTCCGTCCAATAAATATCGCATTGTAATGTGATAGCTTATGCAAAGGTAATAAATTTGCCCAATTCTCAAATACTGACAGTTTTACAAAAGTCTTATTTGGGTAGTGCCATAGACACGCAATTAAAGAGGTGTAGTACTGAAGGCATGCCATTTTAGTTTTACAAAATGTCGCGTCGGTCGCCCTACTATTTAGCGGTATAATAGTTATCTTTACTTCTTAATTATCATCCATGGGGTTCAACCATGATGAATGTCTCACATGTTTATTGCCTTGAGAAGCTTAATTTGGAGCGTGACACTTCACATCCTCTCTAGTTTTTACTATCTCAATCAATCAACTTAAAAAGCTTGTATCACAAGGCTTTGCAAACTCAAATACCTTATCAAGATTTAATGGAAGTGGTTTATGAATCAATGTATTTTGAAAGAAAAATCATCAGAAATCCAATTGTTAAACTTTTGTTAAGTCCTGGCAATAAATTCATTAATTAGAGAGAGACCAATTATTTGGATTTAACAAACTTTAACAATTGAATTATTGGACAATTTCCTAAAATTATTGATCCATAAAACATGTCCATATAATCTTGCTCGAGGATTCGAGTGTACAAAACTTTGAGATGCAAGCTTTCTAAGTTGATTTACGGAGATAGTAAATATTGTAGATGCCACAAAGACTTCGGCTAGGGCTTGGTGAGGCAAACAATAACTTAGTGAGGTAACCAAGGCATTATCTAACTTTTGTTTAACAATTGTCTAATTTACTAGTGGATTAACTTAGTTTGGAGAATTTTTTACCCATTCGTGGGTTTTCCCTCGGAACAATCAAATCCTTCGTGCATATTACTTTCTTGCAATTCGAATTGTGTAATTGTTAGAATAGGGTATCATCTTGTTGGTTCCCTATTCAAACTCTCTTTAGTTTTATCAGCTAGAACCCTAGGAATTACATGCATTACACCCTAGAATCACACCGGCATGTCAATCATCAGCCACTAATCGGCAGGCACCGTCACCTTAGATTTTTCTATGCTTGTGGGTTGCAGATAACAAAAATGAATGAAACAGATGCATTTCGCAAACCATCAATTGTTCGTCGCATTTTTCTACTTGAGTTCTTGCTAAAGAAGCATTTAGTGCGCCCTGACTCCACTTTTTCTATTGCCCTTAGATTTTAAAATACTTCTCCATGGTTCTAATTTTGTAATAACATGTTCTCTAGTATTATCAACTAACACTACTCTGTCTACAATTGATTTACATAACGACACCAGTAGCAATAAGGAGTTAAAAAGCGTCGTGCTTCAGTTTCTCCTTATCAAAGGTGTACAACATATTGACGTATGTTTTCTTTCAGTAAATGTTAACTTGCGTCTCCACGGATGGTGGCATGTAAGCATGATGTTGATACCTGAGGCTAACCAGATGATATCATAAACCATGAAGTTTTACAAATGGAAACAAAAGTTTATATTAAGGGTATTAAAGTCTACTAAATATTTAATGTTGGCACAACGAGGGACCATTACAAATGCACAAATTTAGAATCTACCCATCGGATTGTTATGTTGAAGTAACAAGGTTAGGGGTGACAATGTAGAACCGATTACCCGAACCCGAACTCGAACCGAAGTCATTTGGGTCGGGTTTGGATCCTCTTTTCTACTACCCATTTAAATTCGGGTCTTTTATGACCCGACCCGATAGGACCCGAATCCGATGATATAAAACCCGATGGGTATTTCGGGTATTCCGGTCGACACGATTAAAACCCAAGCTTAAATGTTTAACTTTAAGAAGATGGTGAATATGAATATTATTATGAGGTAATTTCTTGAAGTCATAAGTATTTTACTTAGTTTATTGTATTTGTCTATCTTGAATCTTGATTTTGTTTGTTTGGTTGATATCATGAGTGAAACACTTTTTCCAAGTTGGAAGCACAATAAAAGATGAACCTAGATCTTGCAGATTTTGTACTATTTATTTATGATGCTGAACTTTTTAAACCGGTTTGCTTATTTTTTATTATTGTAGTAAGACTTAATTTTTTTATGTGAATTTAATTTCATCTACTTTAGCAAGATATGAGGTGTTTTATTGGGAATATGCTTTATAAATTATGTTTTTGATATGTGCTTGTACATTTGTGTGTGAATTCTTCTAGCTTGTAGATGAATTTTGATGTCAAGTCAGAGTATTATTATATGATGTATAATTACAAGGCTATGCAAGAAGTGTTTACCAAACTGATGCAAGAAGTAAGATATGTCAAAGGTCGAACCCGAACCTGACTAAAAACCCGAAATTTAAATGGATACGGGTCTGGGACGGTCTTGTTAGGACCCGAACCCGATATACCCGACTTAAATGGTTATGGGTCCTCAAGTAGTAAGACCCGACCCGAACCCGGCCCGTTGCCACCCCTAAACAAGGTAGAGAGAAGATAAAAGGTAAATAGTCTTGAATATGGTCACAAGAATATACACCAATCTATAATTGAACTCCAGTATAATGTAAACTAGCTATCTACTATCAATTTTGCCTAGTCAATGAGGTTCTTTTACTATAGCTATCATATATACCCCAGTGGTAACTTGGTTAAACCCTTAATCATAGTTTTAGTAGAAATTTACCTTTAGTATTGGGTTGGGTGCAAGATTACATAAAACATGCCCGTAGAGCAATCTAAAACTAAACTAAGCAACATTTTTTAGTTGTTCTTTGGTTTCATGACAATAAGTTCCAGTTCTTCTAATTACACAATCAAAGAGTTTATGTCCAACACTCAAACAAATTTACATTAACCTATTCTCTGACTAGTTTCATACCCAATTAAAGAAAACAGACAATCCCATTACTTAAAATTTGCCAAATCTTTCAATCAGTTGTAATTAAAGTGATACTCATACAATCAACAGAGCCTTATAGAACTAATTACATAGAACCAAGGGTTTCAATAATTAGGTTTCTGACCTCGGCGGCCTTTGAGACCTCGTCGCAAGCAATCTCGCACTTTATGTCTCCAAGATTTGTATGAAGTGTTACTGACTGCAGAAGAGAAAAACACAGCAACCAAGTTTAGAAGATATGTAGAAGAGTTGTAGTTGAGTTGTTTGATGAAATGCCTAACTGAATACAAACCATATTTTGCAGCGAGTTGAGGAATTTGAATAGAGGCTTTATGGGATCCTCGATTCCAACTCGAGAATTTTGGGAGTTGAAGCGAGAGAAGAAAGAAGAGTTGGCGGAGAGATCTGTGATTTGAAAATCATCAATTTATACTTCACTTAAGTCGGCAAAAAATAAAGGCACCTCCAACGGGGACTATTTAAGCTTGTTGAGAAGCTTGTTTTATTGCTAATTCTCCATCTGTGTTTGTTTTTTGGTCAAGGGTGAGAAGAGGGTGAGATGTTTTGAAAACTTCTCACTTTTAATATGTTTTTTTAAGTTAGCAAAATTTTCAAAAAAAATAAAAACTAGAAGTTAGGTTGACTTGCCTTTGACTGGTCGTTTTCCCTATATACCGTGGTGTTGGTCGTTTCCAACCCGAGACTGGTTTAAGTGGGGGGTATTTTGGGGTTTTCAACCCCAAAAAACTCAAATCTGCCGAATGAAGACCCACCCCCCAACTCCTCAAACTTGCCAAATCATAACCCAAAAAAAAAAACAAATAACAAAACCAAACAAACTCATCTTCCTCAGCGCCTTCCTCGTCTCCTTCACAGCGCCTCTCCACCCTCTTTCCATGCCTCACTCTGCACTCTCTCCCGTGCATCTCTCCATCTCCCACAATGCCTTTTCCCCGGTTGTTCAGGCCTCTCTCCGCCCTCTCTTTGCGTCTCTCCACGACAAGGTATTCTAATTTCTCTATATCTCTATGTTTATTAGTTTATTAATTTATTGGTTATATGAAAATTGTGATTATTAATTTATTGATTGTATGGAAATTGTGATAAATGGTTTATTGGTTGTATGGAAATTGTGATTATTGGTTTATTGGTTGTATGTGAATGTGATTGTGTTACTTGTTTGGATTGTTAGATGGCAGCACCTACAAATTTTGGAGGCAAACGTCCACAAATTAATTGGATTAATGTTATGGATAAGGTGGTTATCAAAACATATAAGGAGCAATAACTGCAAGGAAACAAGTTTGATAATGGTTGGAAGACTCTAGCATATACTGCAGTTAAACAAACACTTTTTAATCAACTTGGTATAATCGTTACCACTACAAATTACAGTAGTAGGAATAAGACTTGGAAGAACAAACTTGCTGATATGAAGGTTTTGATGGATTTGAGTGGATTTGGCTGGGATCCAATAAATTGTACTATGACTGCTGACAAGGAGGTATTGGATGCTCTTTTGGAAGTAGAGGTAAACTATTTAGCAATTTCTTTTCGTTTATTCCTATTATTTTACTAGTTTGATTCCCTTAAAGGAGTATTATTTTTTTCTTATATTTTGTTTCAGTCCAGAAAGAAGCTCAAACTCTATAAGGGTAAGAAATTCAAGGATTACGAGGTGTTACTTGAGTTCATGGGTGATGAGGGTACCAATGGCGATAATATGAGGTATATTGGGCACTTAATAGATGAGGAGGACATTGTTGATGATTTAGACAACATAGGTATTGACACAGAGTTTTTTCCCCTTACTTAAAACCATGCTGAGTTTGACTATGGCCAGAGTGATCTGGATTACCAGTCTATGCTTCTACTCAACTTCTTACTAGTACTGGTTATGTTCCTACCACTAGTACTCCCCCTGTTGCTGATCCTACTACTGCTCGTGCCACTGGTACTCTCTCTGCTGCTATTGCCGTTGGTAATCATACTTCTACTCAGACCAGGAGGAACACTCCCACTGCTAAGAGGCAGAGGACTAGGCCTACTGCTCATGTTCTTGATACGGGTATTAATGTGATAACTTCTGAGTTGTCTCGTATTACATTTGAGTTAGTCGTTAGGAGAGAGTTTGAATGGACTATGGGGTCAAAAGTTGAGGCTGTTTTATGGGGGATTACAGGGTTTTATATGACTCACCTCTTCACTGCATTAAGGAGAAACCCTTTTGTGATTGGTTCCTCGGCGTAGATGATGAGACTAGAAGGGGTTATCTATGTTCTAGGTTTGGTCCAGATAGTTGTCCTCTATATGACCTTGGTGATGCATCAGACGAGTAGATGTTCTTGGTTTTCTACCTCTATATCTATAGAGTATCTTTTTATCTTTTTATCTCAGTTGTTGTGAGACTTATTTGTTGCTTTGGTACCTATTTTGGAACAATCCATATATTCTCTATTGGTACCTATCTTTTGTATATTATTTGGCATTTTGTAGTATTGGTTGGTTAATATTTAGAGAGAAAAATGTGGGTTATACATGTGTTTTTGATATTTTTGTGGAGAAACTTCTAATTTGTGATCAAATTAGATAGCTCAACCAAATAGACTAGTGAGATGTTGAAGTTAGAAGTCAGGATTTTAAGTAGAACTTCTAACCTTCAGCCAAACGTATGTGAGTTTTTTTCAATCTTCTAATCTCAAAATTTCTAACATCAATCTTTTATGCTCTTCTCACCCAAAAAAATAAAATAAACATGGTCGTAAAAAAAGTGATAAGAGCATAGAAGATTGAAGGTAGAAATTGTGAGGTTAGAAGATTGAAAAAAACTTGTGTGTGTTTGATTGAAGGTTAGAAGTTTTATTTAAAATCTTGACTTCTAACTTCAACATCTCACTAGTCTGTTTGGCTTAACCATATAATTTGACTACAAATTATAAGTTTCTCCACAAAAATATTAAAAATATATGTAAACCGCATTTTCCTCTCTAAATCATCATATATTAATGCAACAACACAATTAAAACGGTGGTAAACTACCATTTTTATCTTTGATACATCATATATTAAGGCAAAAACAAAATTAAAACTTATAAATCACATACCAAAATAGCAAATATATGGGGACATGGTTCAACATACCTACATAGAGAGAGAGAGAGATGGGAAAATAACCATTGTATAAAGATAAAGATAGAGATAGAGATAGAGATAGAGGTATGAGAGAGATAGAGAGAGAGGTATGAGGGTGAGAGATAGAGTGAGAAAGAGAGATGTATGAGGGTGGGAGAGAGATAGGATAGAGAGAGAGGTGGAAGAGAGATATGATAGAGAGAGAGATAATAGAGAGAGAGAGAGAGAGAGAGAGAGAGAGAGAGAGCAAGCGGTGAGAGAGAAATCGTGAGTTTTGGGATTTGATTTGCTATTTTAAGTAATGCTTGAGGTTTAGTTGGATTTCGATTTGGCTTATTTGGGGTTGGGGTAGGTTTTTATTCAGTTTTTTTGGGTTGAAAGCCCCAATATACCCTTACTTAAATTGGTCTTGGGTGGGGAACGACCAAAACCACGGTATAAGGGGGAAACGTTCAGTCAAAGCCATGTTAGAAGTTTATCCAAAAAACTTCATGGGGGGGGAGGTGGAGGGGGGGTGTAGTTTTGAGGTTAGAAGTGAGGCCAAACTTCTAACCTCACTTCTAATTTACAAAATTTATGGAGATTCTTCTAACTTTTATAATAATAAAAACATACCAAGGGTGAGAAATTTTCAGAACATCTTACCTCTTCTCACCCTTGACCAAAAAACAAACATGGCCTTACAGGAAAATGTTAGTCATCTTGTAAAACAACCCTAATAAAGGAAGAATCCTAAGATGCAGTTCTTACAAGAGTTTCATTGTATTATTTGCCATAAGTGAGTAGACAATTGAAATAAAACTAGCATACATATGTCTTGAGTATGTTTTTGCACGCCCAACTTAAAATGTTGCTAATGTTTTTACTAGTCACAAAACATATTATACATTTAACAATTTTGGTATGATTTTTAAACTCTTGAATTAATGTGATATTATTAACCAGATTACCATAAATAAAAACACTCAACATATATTTACAACAACAAAATTTCCAACTATCTATGCAGAAAAGGAAATGAACATCGTGGTAAATTATGGCTCTACTTGGTAACACCAAAAACGTCTGTGATCACAATTTTTTTGAATAATTTAAACATATGCTAACAAATTTTTTAAATAATTTAGACATATACTAACCATCAGATTCGTGTACTAGAGTAAAGATAAATTATTATTTATTCAGCAATTATCTGAATTACCGAAATATTTTCCAATCACAAACATTTCCAGTGTATCAAAATATTTCTTCAGCCTAAAATTCTTGCGTAATCGGACTCTTCTGCAGTCTGTTAATGATGTTTTTGCTCGCGCATGTTTGGGTCTCCAAGAGTTCTTTGATGCGTTTGTCTATATGCTCCTGAGAAACGAACTATCGAGTTGTGATTGTTTGGCACTGAATACGCTTCTCCCAGGGGTTGTGTTATTCACTTCTCTCACTGAGCCTTTCCCATACAAGAATATGGGTTTTTACCCTTAGTCCGTTCTCCACCTGACTAGGGTCAACTGGATCTTTATCGACCTCTTGTTGAACGGCAAGTTCCAAAAAAATCTCGAGTCCCCGTGGGTTTTGGTCAGGTTATATATCGGCTCCATGGCTGATACCTCTGTGAGGTCCCAATCTGTCATGAACTAAAATTCTCGATATAGCTGACTACATATCTTTGTTCTTCTGAGTCGCTGCATGTTGTCCCTAAAGAATTTTTAGAGCATTTTGCACTTCTGCCAATTGTTGCTCTAACTTCTTTCTATTTCAGAGTTGAGCATAGCTCGCAGCTCTACCAGTTGATTTTCTCCCGCACCTATTCCTTCTGTTTATAAGACCGGGGGGGGAGGACGTTGACTGGGATTCAACATTTCTCAAACCTGATTAGTACTTGCCGTATTTGAGAATTGTGGCTAAGTTTGCCAGTTCCTACATACGGCGCTAAATGTAAGAACCTAAATTCGGAACTCGAACTTATTTCTCATGCCAAAGATGGTTAGAATACTAATAATAACAAATAACCACTAATACACAAAACTTAGCCTGGAAACCATTGAATTGGTAAAAACCACGATCTCCTGGGAGGATTTAAAAAGGAGAATGTTATTTATCTCATGATTACAAGTTACCAACAATATTTTTGATAGTATTGCATAGGCTTTTTAGATGGAAAAATCTCCTCATTAATATGTTCTTCCTTAGTCTTATTTATAGGTCTCATATTATGACCGTTTAATGATGAATGTTACAAACAATTTTGATGAACCTTCGTAGATGTTGCATAATGGTATGAATGATTCATCTTTCTTGTAACGATTACTTTAATGAGTTGCCACTGTAGCATATCTTCTTGTGATTGTCAGGTTGAGTCGCTGCTTGAAAGGTCGATTTAATACTTGAGTTCGAGACCGAGATTAAGTTCTTACAATCGCCCCTTCTCAACTAAAATCATTGGTGGTTTTGGTTGAGAAGCTCAGCCAAGGATCTTTCACTCTTGCTGCAGTCTGGAACTTGATACAGTTTGTTGTGGCTATTTAATGTTTGTTGCTAGAAATGAATCATTTGACTTGATCCTCGAATTTCCCATAGGTACTAATTATACTTTCTTTAACTGTTGGAATTTGTAGTCTGTCTAAATTTCTTATAAATAACTTCTCTTTTGTTTAGGGAATTAGTATATCTTCCTTCCCTTAGCAAAACTTGAAAATGTGATGGTGAAAACAAGATCTTAGACCCAAACTTAAGTCACAAATTGTAGCCAAACTGGATGAATTAAGAACTCATTATTTTGACTAAGAGTCACTTGTTGATTTGACCCCAGTATCGGTGGAGCCTACCTTTCAGGGTTTGACTATGGTTATGGCTGAAGAAACCAGTGAAGGCTACTTCTGGCTCACAAGTTTCACTACATCATTATGGTTGAGACTAACTGTGAGGATTGCCTTCGTGGTATGGAAGAAAGTATTGTGAAGGACGAAGACAATGCATCTGATGTAGGGCAGAAGCGTTCTCGCGAGTGCGGTTGTATAGGTTGTAAATAGGTTGAAATACTTGTTTATAGCCTATACAGTTTTAATGACATTTACTTTTGTTCTCTGCCTTTAGTATAATATTTCTACATCATGTAGCACTTCGATCTTTACCATGTGGATTGAGAAATTTGAACTTTTGATGATCGTTATCAACAGTAAAATTGTTCTGGATCATTCTTATCAGGTGAATGCTTGGTAGTATAGTCTTCGATAAAATCTTTAGTCTCCTCGGTAGACGAACCATTCTGGTATAGCTTTGAGTAAATCAAGTAATACCTCGATCTTTTGTGACTTTGCTCAAACTAGGTTTTTTGTTTGGATAACGGTGACATGTTAATTTTGCCAAAACTCCTTGGTCAATTATTTTGCCTCTATTTTTTTGGAGAATCTAGTGATTGGAAATATATGTTTTAATTTTCACAAATGATATTATTTCCCTATAATCACGCGTTGGGATTGGCATGTAATATATATTGTTTCCCAAAACTATGTTTTTCCTTCTGCTATATAAAGAGTTTAGCCCTTGGGTATAGCTCATCCTTCTTTCTCTGTATAAATTTTCTATTTCATTTCAATTGCAGTTATCATAGTGAGGACACATTCCCAACATCGTTGGTATGCAGTGGGGGGTAGATTAGCCATCAAAGTGACAGAACTGCAAGAATGGTATTTTTAGCTGCTGCCATATGATGCGGTGTTACCTGAGTGACCATTGCAATTTGATGGTCTCACTTGGAGGAAAGGTAATCCACAATCGAATAAAAGAGCTTCCAAATCGAAGAATTAAATGAAGAACACAATTTGGCGAGATAATTTTCCAATAAGAGCTTCAGTTGCTCAATAGATTAATTCCAATTAAATTATTATTTCAAACCCTAAGTTCTAGATTACAAAACTTGGATCTTTATTATCTTGCCTAGTCTTGCCCTTTATGAAGGTTACAAGTTTCCTAGTTACAAAATAGGACAAATATGTTGTTAAATGTACTAAAATTTCAAGTAGTCGTGATAGTCGTTCAAACGAACACATAGGTCATTCGAATGATTGGCTTAATTAAGCCTAAAAACTGATATAGAACTAATTGGTCTTCTGGAACCCAGAGTCATTCTGGAACCAAGGCAAATAAGCTTAAAAATCAGCAATAAAACCATTGGCTTTACTTTCCTTCGAACTATCTAGTTCAAACGGCTCCAAGGCTCGTTCGAACGACTTGATATCTTTTTAAGAGGTTGAATGTCTAGATCCTCCTGGATCGTGGCTTATCCCTTTAGGAGCCTTAAGCTCCTGCTCAAGCTAAAACTGGAGATGAGGAAAATCGGCCATCCCCATTTCCCTTTTATGCCACTTCGACTTGCTTGGTAGTTGACCTTTCTTCCCAACTCAGAATGACTCGATACTACCCCATCTTGTAGCATGAGTCTTCCTCTCTAGAATATTATCCTCCTATAATGGATCTTCTCTTTCCATCCATAAGTAATCAACTGACGGTAGGCGAGTGTCGATTGTAGAGTCTTCATCTAGAAGAAACGGCTTAAACATTTTCAAATGCTCGACATTAATCACCGAATACATCTTCATAAAAGGTGGTAAATCCAATTAGAATGTTTTGTCACCAATCTTCTTGAGTATCGTAAATGGACCATAGTAGATAGACTTGAGTTTCTTACCTTCTCCATTTAGTCGTTCCTTACCCAAATACAACCAAACTAGGTCGTCCTCTTAAAAAGTATACTTAACCTGATGCTTGTCATGTCGAGCCTTATACTTTACTTAAGTCTTCTTTAATTGTACTTTAATCGCCTCATGAACCTTGCTTATCCTCTCAATGAAATGTTGAGCTTTAACTTGTTCCGCTTCCTCCTTCCCAAACACCGTCTTATCTCCAAGACTAAAGGCTATATCAAAGGGGATCTAAGGCAAGTACCCAAGACATACTTCAAATGGAGACTTCAAAGTAGAACCATGAATCGCCCACTTAAAAGAAAACTGAAGATATGGTAAACTCTCATCCCAAGTCTTAGGATGCTTGGAATGAAATTCTCATAATAAATGAACCAAAGTAAGCTACCTCTGTTTGCCCGTCAGTCTGCAGATAAAAAGCGATACTTCTCTTCAACTTAGTGTCCATCATCTCCCATAATGATCTCCATAAATGTCCTAAAAAGTTGTTATCCTTATCAAAAATAATATATGATGGGAGCCTGAAATACCTTCAAATGTCTCTAAAAAATAATTGTGTTGCCCCTTTCCCGGTGACTATCTTCTGGCATAGAATAAGAACTATCATCTTTCTAAATCGATCTACTAACACAAATAGATAAACATTCTTACACTTGATCATGGGCAAACCACCCATAAAATCCATCAAAATGTTTTCTCAATGTCGGTTGGGTAGTGGTATTGGTAAGTACAGTCCCAACTTACGATTGAAAGGTTTCGATATGTTGCATATAACGCAACTACGAACCACACAAGCAACATCCACCTACATCTTTGGCCAATAGACATAACGCCGCAAATTCAAAAGAGTCTTCTCAACCCCAAAATGACCTTCCCCCAGAGAATAATGTGTATTTGTAATCTAATGTAAACGGTCTCTACCCTCAAGAATACATAGTAGATTACCCATGTAAATCAAACCATCATTCAATTTATAGTCGCATATCTTGCCTTGCAGTAACTCTTAGTGAATCACACTGGGCTCATTATCGTTGTCATACCCTGCAACATAATTAGATGGAACAATAGGCTGTAGTTGCATAACTACCAACAAAGCAGAAATAGTTGGTAATAGGGGTCGAGATAACATGTCAGCCATTTTGTTGTCTACTCTCTTCTTATACTTGATAATCAAGGTAAATTATTGTAGATACGACATCCACTTCATATGGCGAGCTTATTGTAGCTGGACTGTATAGATAAGAACTCTAACAGTTTGTGATCATAATGTACCACAACCTCCTTCCCCAATAAGTAACTCTACCAATGATTTATTGATTGATATAATACGTAGAACTCCTTATAGTAGGTGGGATAGTTGCGCACTTCTTCTGTAAACATCTTAGAATGGTAGGCATCTGTTTCAACCTTTAACGGCTTCCCATCCTATAACAAAATTATCTCTAATGTATAGTCTAACGCATCTGTTTCAACCTCAAAAGGACGATGTAAATTTGGCAATACTAAAATACGTGCATCTGTAATCTTCCCCTTCAGTAACTAAATGGTCTTCTCATGGTGATCTTCCTATACAAACTTCACCCCGACCTTTATAAAGAAATGCAAAATGTGCTAAAATCTGTGAAAAATACCGAATTAACTTTTGCAAATACTGACAAAAACCCATAAAGCTTCATACTTCCATCACTGAACAGGGTCTAGGCCAATTAGTAATTATCGATACCTTATCTGAATCTACCTTAAGTTCACCTCCATCAACAATGAACCTCAAGTACACTAGTTCCTTTTTCCCAAACTTACACTTCTTCCCATTGAGAAAAAGTTGCTGTGATCTCAAGGCTTCCAACACTTATCATATATGCACGAGGTGTTCTTCCCATGTTTGACTATATATCAAGATATCATCTAAATAAACAATCACAAAATAATTAATAAAAACACAAAGTACCTCATTCATCAACCTCATAAATGTTGTTGGAGCGTTGCATAACCCAAAAGGCATCACCAGCTACTCGAAGAGTCCTTGTCTGGTCTTGAAAGCCATCTTCCATGTATCGTCTTCCCGGATTCTAACTTGATGATAACCCGACTTAAGATCCAGCTTGGTAAAAAAACTGAGCCTTTTGTAACAAATCTAAAAGATGGCTAATCCGTGGAAGCGAATAACGATTCTTCATAGTAATCTTGTTCAGCGCCCGATAATCCACACACATTCTCTACGATCTATCCTTCTTCGATACTAATAATACCGATGAACCACAAGGTGAGCAACTCAGATTAATAACCTCTTACTCGAGGAGCTCTTGTACCTGCTTTTTGATCTCCTCAGACTCGGTCATAGAAGTCCGATACAACCCAATGTTGGGTAGTGGCTAACCACGCATCAAAGTGATATCATGCAACACATCCTTCTTACTTCACATCCCTTCTATGCTAAGAAACAAGTCTTTATACTCCTTTTGCAATTCCCCATTTCGGTTTATTACTTATGAGACATTGTTATAGTAAATAACACTTTAGCTGATAGACCCTCTTGAATTGGTTGTACCAACAACAACACAAACTTATCGCTCGCATTAACCAACCTCTTCTCCTGAGTCTTCATTACTAAATTATTCGTAGTAACATGCTTCTTATAAGTATTGATATTAAACTCTTTTCCCTCATTCACAAGATGATACTTGCGAGCTCTACGGTAATGAATTTGTAATATCCCGTATTTTAGTTACTCATTTTATTCGCTTATATTCCATTTCCGTAATATTCTTATTCCTTATCTCATCGGCATTTATTCCTTCACGTTAAGTTCCTCATTCATATTCCGCATTTACTCTTTCATCCATTAATCATCCATCATTCATCCATTTGCATCCATTTATTCCTTTCGGTGTTTTAGTATAAGATTCTTTTTTATGGTTTTGGCGGTTCGGTGGTCTTTCAGAGGAGGAGGTAACATTGTGGCCTTGGAAACCCCTATATGGGTTGGTGATGATGTTTAATTGTTGTGCTTGTGGTTTGGTGTGGTTCCGGTGAGCCGTTGGATTGGCCGGTAGGTTTTCAGGGTTTTCCGGGCAAAGATTCCTTTTTTGGCATTCTGGTGGTTTTAGGCGTTACGGCGGTGTTATGATTTGTGGGAACCCCTAGATGGGTTGGTATTGATGTTTGTATGTTGTGTGTGTAGTTTGGGGTGGTTCCGGTGAGCCATTGGAGTGGCCGATAAGTTTCCGAACTTTTCTGAGAAAAGATTCCTTTTTGGGGGTCTAAGTGTTTTGGTGGCCGTGAGGCGGTGGAAGTGGTATTTGTACCTTGATAAATCCTTGTTAGGCTTGTAGGAATGTTTGTGTGGTAGTGGTGGTGGTCCGGGGTGCCCGGAGTGGTCCAGGGCATCCCCGGGGTCCCTTTTTTAGATGCAAGAGCAGTTCTATTCGAACGGGGCCCTTTCTGTTCGAACAAACTAGTCTCTGTTCGAATAGACTTGACTCTGTTCGAACAGGATCAATTCTGCTCGAACAGAGGGGCGTCTGTGGCTCTTTTTGGACCTATTTTCTCTCTTTTCTTCACTTCCCTTTTTTTTTCTCTCTCTCTTCTTTCCCTAACCTATTTCCCCTTTCCTCCTCACTCTTGATTCACTCTCCCCCCATCGTATTGAGGATCCTTCGCCCGCTTCGTTGCAAGTTTCGCTCCTACCCTCGGTAAGTTTTCCCGATTCCTTCATTGTCCTTTTCGCTCGATTTTCGGTGTAGATTTTGATTCTAAGGTTGGGTTTATTGTCATTTTCTTTAATTGATTGCTTTCTTGTTGTTGTTATTGGTTGTGTTAGCTTTTCAGACGTTCCGTTTGCCGTTCTGCGGAATTTAGTCGGTTTTTCAAGTTGGTTTCTGCCGGACTTGGATTATTATCAGGCGAGTTTTATCCCTTCATTACTAAGTTTCTATACTAGTTTCTGAGTATTGTTTTAGAGTGTTAATTGAAGTTAGAGATGCTATGTTATTAACTATAATTGCACCTAGGAATTACTGGGTTTATTTTGTTAACATGTAGTTAGGTTTGTTTGATTTTGGGGGTTCGGTTAGTATTTGTATAGGACCCGAGCTTAGTTAGTTGTGGTTGGGTTAGTGTTCTCGTGGTTTTGCCCCTGAATGCCCCTTCTAACTTTAAGAGATCGGTGTATCGGATGTAGTGACGGTTAGACTACTGTGTCGGTTATGCTTAGTCGGTGTGACCGAGTCTCTGTTCATCCTAATTTGTGTTACCGTGTGAGCGGCAGCTGTGTTGTTTCTCTTATACACCTATTGCATCTTAATTACTTTACTAATATCTTCAAAACTTATTGAGATTGGATACACGAACACTCCGTTTCGGTTAACCTCTGATAGGCTCCAAGGAGTCTTAATATCGGGTTAAAAGATTTGGTGAGATTGGGAATGGCACTATCATACCTAGTTCAACCACTCAGGAGTGTGGAATGGTATGAGGCAGAGTCATGGAGATCCCAACTTATTCTACGGTGAGGTTGAAATTCCTTGAAATGATATGGACTATTGCTCCGTTGGGTTGATCCACCTATTACCACTTTGATCGAGTGCGACCTATCCTTAGCTTGGTCGAGCTTAACCAAATCGTACCAGTGTGTCCCCTTAATGATCTCTTTAAGAAATTAGACATTAGCGGTTGATCAACCTACTACTTAGGAATTACGAGTATCGGTTTTATTACATCACGTCACATTGCACCTAGGGTAAGTATGGAATTATCCTAGTCATCACGTCACATCATGGCATTGCATATTCTCTTATCATCAACTCTCTTTCCTCTTATATTCTTGACTCTATCTCTTTCCTTATCTACTCTCTATCCCTTGTGATCTTTTAGTATATTGCTAGACTACATTTACCTGCTTCTGTTTTACATTTATCTTTATCTTTATTCTCAGTACATGTTTATTAGTAGGATATTTAGTTCTGTTGGATTAGTAAGCTCATTGTTTTCTCACTCTCGCATTTTAACCATTTTAGAGGTTGATTAGTTTGGACTGCCGCGTGGTTGGCCAGTTCAGAGATAGATCTTGCCGCTGCAGATTTCTTTCAGTTCTAGACTTCTGTAGGTGTTCTCAGCATATGTCGCTGAGTTTTATTTCGAGATATTGTATTACATTTTCTTCTGATGTATATATATATATATATCTTTTTCTTTCGTGTTTTATTGTTGTATGTTATTTCTTTACTCTAATGATTATTGCTATATGTAAATAGCTGAGCCAGAAATTGTCTACGGCTTGGCTATTTGTGGGGTTCAATCTATAGATTCCCCGACCTGCACTACTTAGAATCTAGTAATTGGTCAAGCTACCGATTACCAGATTTTGGGGCGTGACAGAATTACATCTCGATCCCAAAGATAAGGGCTACCCAAAATGACTTTGACATACATCTAAAGAAACCACCTCACACGTCACCTTGTCAATAAAAATTTTAGTAATTGTAAACTTGAACGTACACTACTTCGTGATCTTCAACTCCACGTCTTTCTGAATCTACCCCAAATCATTCGGCTTAGGATGAGCCGTAGTATCCAAACCCATCTTCTTCACCAACTTCTCAGAAATTAAGTTTTTCTAACTACCCGAATCAATAATCGCCTCTACTAAGCTCTATTTTAACTGAATACTAACATAAAAAGTTCTTCCCGACTCGCTTCCTTGGTAGTCATAGTTTGTTTAAACATAAGAGTAAGCTTAGGAATTGGTTTTTCTAAATCTGAGAAATCAATAATCGTTGCAGCTAGTGCACGTTTCTCTCTCTTGCTCTTCTCCTCCTTTGGCCTAACTCCGGGTGATATTTATAACATTTATTCAAAATATACATATTTTGCCTACAATAATTGCAATAATTTCCCTTGGACGTAGAACCCTCTCCTTTGGACTCCCCCTTGTGCTCATTCTTTAAACTAGACTGTACCCTGACTTTCTCTTATCATTTTTCTTGCCACTATTTAAGTACTTGCATTTAATAGAAATTACCTTCATGGTAGTATCTTTGATATTGGCCATAGTAAAGAGCTTCAACTCCTTTCTAATGGACTTTAGCAAACCCCCCATATACGTCATAAACACCTCATACTCATTCACATCAATGTTCAAAACCAAAGTTTGGTTTTCAAACTCCGTAGTGAACTATTGTACGGATTACATATGCTTTTAGCATAAATTATGTCATTTGAACCATCTATCTTACTCATACCCAAGAGGATAAAATTGTAACATCTTAAACTCTTTCCAACTCAAGCTTTCTACTACGTAATGTTTCTTATATGACTTCCACCACGTGAGTGCATGACTTGTTAATTTTAATGTTGAAAAGTATATTTTATGAGCATTTGAATATTTGTAAACTAAAAAGTAGGTCTCTAACCTATCTAAAAAGTTATCTAATTTCTCAGCATCGATTGACCCGTCGAATACTGAAATTTCAATTTTAAAATCGATACAAAGATTAAGCATAGGATTCATAGACTTACTAATAACCGATTTCTCATTGACGAATTTGGTATCACTAGAATCTCTATCTTCCTCCTCGTTACCCTTATCATTTCCCTCCTCCGTAACTCCTTTCTTCATTTTGCGCTCTTGTCGCTTCGTCGAAGTGGATACTTTAGTGAGGTTCGCGAGGTGTAATGCGCTAGCAACTCCTTTACAGTTGTAGTTATGTCAGAAGAATTAAACGAAGAACACAATTTGGCGGGATAATTTCCCAATAAGAGCTTTAATTGCTCAATGGATTAATTCAAATTGAATTCCTCTTTCAAACCCTGAGTTCTAGATTGCAAAACTTGGATCCTGTTATCTTTCTTAGTCTTGCCCTTTTATGAAAATTACAGGTTTCCTAATTACAAAATAAGAAAAATATGGCCTTAAACGCACTAAAATTTCAAGTAGTCACGATAGTTGTTCGAACGAACCCATAGGCTATTCGAACAAATCCAAATGTCCTTTGAACGACATGACAAATTATGCTTAGAAATCGAGACAGTTATAATCCCTTCTTTTGGTTTTTGACTCGTTCAAACTGCTCCAAAGCTCATTCGAATGACCAAGGCAAATAAGCTTAAAAATTAGCATTAGAACCACTGGCTTCACTTTCCTTCGAACTAGTTCGAATGGCTCCAAGACTCGTTCGAATGATTTGGCATTTTTTTAAGAGGTTGAATGTCTATATCCTCCTAGATCAAAAGGCGTGTGAAGGTTGACCGTTACTTTTGGTGTGATGTCTTTCGAAGTCTGATGCTTAATGCTGGAGCTCGGGAAAGTTTTCTAAGAGAAAATGCATGGGACAAGTTTGCAGAAGAGGATAAAAGAGCATCCGGTGGGGAAATAATCCCTTGTGGTGAACCTAACCACCCTGGGTACTGTAAATGTAACTATATCTGAATGCAGTTTTTGTATGTCTGCGTCATTTTTGACTAGCTCAATTTAAGTGAATAAAATAATTTTCTGGATGCCTTTTAGTATTCTATAGTTCGTAACCAGCATTTGTCCTTTGTGTAATCAAACTTGTTACTTATGAATGAATATGTATCGAGCTGGGTAATATAAATATGTCTGTCGTAAATATATGCATGTTACATGCTTGAATGCGACAGTTGTTACCCAAGATATATGTTTCATAAATTTTGAAATTTAAAATTTTTGCTCTGCGAAAGTCTTAATAAAAAGGGTATGGAGGGAGATGGTGTAGGAGTACGAACTTGAGGGGAAAAAGAGTAAGTAGACGTTTAGACTGTATGGTATTTAGGTTTCCTAGGGAAAAAAGTAGTGTTAATATTATTTTAATGGCTGATTTGAAAAGGTATAATGATGACAGATTGCGTTTTCTCAAGGGAGATGATGGTAATGAGTGGCAGAGGGGAATGACGCCTCCTTTCAAAAATTGAGAGCCGTTGATATGTATTGTAAGGAACCGTCATTTCACCTGAGAAAGAGTATTAAATCTTGTCTCTGTCCCCAAATATTATTCTTCTATTTTAGAGAAAGAAAAAACTACTGAGAAAACATATTCTAGAGAGAGAAAGCCTCCACATTCTAGATTGAGGACTGTGGCTCTTCTATTTTAGGTTGGTACTTTTCCTTTGTGAATATCTGTGAAATCTGGGTTGGATTGTGTAATTCTGTTTGTTAGAATGTTTGTTTTCCTTTCATTTTGGTTGGTTGTATGTAGGGAATCTATAATTTTGTTTCTTTGAACTTGGGGGTTTTAGGGTAAATGTGGATGCAAATGTATAGAATTTCCTACTAAAATTTGAATAAAAAATTGATGGAATTTCTTTTTGTGGTAATTGTGTAATTTGAAAAAAATAATTGGTATTTAAATAAAATTTAGATGTGATCTAGGGTTTGTTGTTCAAAGTAGTTGTGAATGTTTAGGGTTTCTATGTTCTTGATAAAATTATTGACCCATAAAATCTTAGGACGAACCATAAAAGAAGTTTAGTAGTTGACCACTGCTTGTCTTTGTAGGTCGAGTATGCGTATTAAGAACTTAGTTTATAAGAGTAAGTTTGTAGTTTCATCGAGCTCATAAGAAATGTCTTCATCTGGACAAGATGACGAATTTGATAATGTGGAAGAGAAGGTTGTAGATATTCGGGAAGGACTGGGCGAGGTCGCAGAAGTCGTGCCTTTGCATGCTGAGCCTGAAATGTTAGGGGCTACTATAAGGGACAATGAGTCAAGTGCGATAGAGATGTGTATATATCCGGACAGGGTAGATATTGGGAAGGTATTTTTTAAGTATAAAAAGAGGATAAAAGCTGAATGGGGAAAGTATGTTGTAGAAGAGGGGTTATTATTTTTGAGAATTCACCCAAGCACAGGGGCCAAAAAAGTGTTATCAAGTTCTTGATCTTGAATAGGTTAGGAAAGATAGGAATTTACCAGACGATGTTTCTTTAAAGTTAAAGTACTATACTGGACCCTTGAGGTTTGGTTTTTGTGATGGTTTTGTGTTTTACACCAATCAGTTGTTATATGGTATTAATATCCCTCTAGCCCACTTCCAAAAGGGGGTCATGATTTTGCGACATTGCTGCCCAACGCAGCTAAATGGCAATCTGTACAAAATGATGAAAGTTTGTAAGACTCTAAATGATAGATGAAGCGCGAATGGAGTTGGGAAAAAGTTTGTCGCTTCAGATGTTTAAAAATTTTACAAGATAAAATATTTGAGGGCGAGTCAGAGCTATTTTCTGTATAGTGATTCCTTGATAATAAAAAATTTTTGATTTTGAATATGCTGGTCGACCTTGGAACGATAATCTAGTACGGGTTAGAGAGAACTGTATGCTGGTTCCAGATGAACCAGCACTCGAACTAGAATTTAAGTATTTTAATCTGAGTAAGTATTTATCGCTAACCTTGATAAGTGATTGACTTTGTATGTTCGTGCTCCTTATCATTTTCTTTTGTTCCTTGTTGTTTATCATTGAAGGTCCACATGCAACTGCTACACCCGACGATACGAGCCTTTTTTATCGTGTTGGTCTAGAGAAGAACGAATTGAAAGAAGTTTTTGCTAATCTGAAGATCCAAAGGGATAAAAGGGTAAATTCTCAAATTTCCAAAATTCAGTGGGCTAACTAGAGGCAAGCTATGGCTGGTCAAGATGAGAACCCAAACAAGAAAAGTTCACCTTTTTCCACTGGAGGTGGCCTCGAGTTACCAAATGTTACTGGTTTAGCGAATATTCTACCTCCTGATACTTTGGGTGCGACTTAGAAGCTACGTCGGCTCAAAAGGGCTAGTCATGAGCTTCCACTAAACAAAAAGGTGGTCCAACCGACCGGTGAAGATTTGACTTCACCTGCGCCTGGATCTGTTAAAGTTGAGATTCCTAAGAAAGAGAAGGCAAAAAGGCGAAAAGGCGTAAGGCTAGTGACACCGAGGTAGACGATGAGGACGATACCACGCTAACTAGGCAAAAAACTCATAAGCTCAAAGGAAGTGATCGAACTCGATCTGCTATCGAGACCAAACTCAGGGATGTTGAGAGCTTCTGCTTTCAACGTTGTTCTAACAAATTCGAGAAGATCAAGGAAATTCTCCAAGAGTAGGTCGCGCAGATATGTATGCTTCTTTCTTTTGCAGTATTGATATGAGTATGTTTTCTGAATCATGTAATTTTGGCAGTTAACAATGTTAGTTAAAGGTTCAAGGTTCTTCCCAGGGCCTGTTGTGAAGGAAAAATGACCAACTCGATATCTCATAGAAGGTCGAGTCCCAGTCCTTGGCGGAGCAGGCTCTAAAGAAAGAAAATGATAAGTTAAAGGCTCGGTTAGATGGTCTAGTGGTGGATGAGGCAAGGGCTGCAGTGAGGTTGGAGCTGCAGAAGCAGGTGATCGAGCACCAGAAGGCCATGAAAAAGGCGGTGGAGGCGATTAAGGTTGGACGTAACAATTTTATCCAATCTTATCGTTATTTTAGCCTTTCAATAAATGATATCACCCTTGGCCTCGATGGTAGATATCAGGACATCATCTTCCCTTCTGAGATCGAGGATGAAAATGTCAATGAAGAACAACCAGATGTTCGTGCTTCTACTAGGGATGCTGCTAATCTTCCTTCTTCGGTAGCTCATGATGGTGCTGATAAAGTTCTTGATATTTATGTTGAGAAAGTGTCACTTCTAGAAGTAGAGCTCGCCAAGAGCCGTTAGGCTTGTAAATTATGTCAATTTGGTCTTTTGAAGTTTTCTATTAGTTGTTTTGATTGTTGTGAAGTTTTAACATTATTTGGGAAAACTATAGATTTTTGAAGGGAATGACTATCTATAAACTAGACTTTGACTATGTGAATAATGTAGAATTTATAAATTTTGTAGGATATAGAGCAACTGAGGGTGACTGTAGATAGTCTGAAGAGAGCATTGAACCAAGCTAAAAATGATTTGAGTTACGCTCATCAAGTTATAGCTCTATCTGAATATTAAATAAGGTATTATAAATATCTGTCAGATAAACATTGGCAAGGGTTGTGTGATATCCAATTTAAGTTTGCCAAAGCCAAAATAGAGAAGAATGAGATTGTTAGGAAATAGCACGATAGATTTACGATGACCCAAAAAATGTTGAAAGAAATCCCCTTGAAAGATGAGTGTGAGAGGGCATTGCTAACATTAACTCTTTATTTTGATGTGGAAGTTGATAGTGAAAGAGGCTTAAAGGACACGTATATACACATATTATAAAAGAGAGGTGTGGTATCGAATCCAGCTCGAGTTTAATCTTTGGTGACTACATCAAGAAATTGTCATAGTGTAAAGGCAAAAGAATGCTTAGCTCGAGCTGGTGTATCTGTAATTTATAGGACTTAGTGATATGGGGGCCTGTGTATTATATGTTTAAACATATGTATTCATTCTTTTTGTAGGGTCGAAGATTTATGAGAATATTTCTTTTCAAAATAAACAAAGAACATAAGCGCGTGCAAACTGAGTTAGAGAACGAGCTGAAAATGACTCAAGAAACTTTAAACCACTATACCGATCAGAATGTTTAGCTCGCGACATGAGTTGCATATAAGATATTGCTAAGAAAAAAAGAGAAAAAGAGACAGGAAAAAATAGAATTAGAGCAAAAACAAACTCGTGATCGGCTAAAGAAATCACATGTGCAGATGATGAATCTCTTACATCCTAAACCATAAAAAATTGTTGCTAAAGACCTGCACGAGTTACATGTAGAAGTAGCTATTGCCTTTTATGGTGGTGAATGAAATAAAGTCGAGAATGAGTTTCAGAAATATGTTGATGACTGTAGAAAGGACTATGATTTGGAGATTGCAAAGACCGAGTATCTTTGGTTTTTAAATGAGAAGAACAAAATCGTTCGTGCTGAGGATCCAGCACCTGTATCTATGGAAGATTTGTCGAATGGCGACGAGATCGAAGATCTTGTACCTTGCTCCCAACGAGTACGACGTGACGAAGATATTATAAGATTTTGTCCTCCAGGGGTTACTAATTCTAGTCATGGTGGTAGTTTGTCCAGAGGTGGAACATTGTAGATGAGAGGAACTGTTAAATTTCTCAGATATTGGAAATGTCTTTTATAAAATCGATGCTCGAAATTATATTAGATGTGTACGTTGACCAAACATAAATATTTTATTGATGAAGGGAGAAACGTACATAAAAATGGAGAATAATTCTCACCTTTTGAATGTAAAAAACATTGGACTGTAAACATGTTTATCGGTTGTCTTCAACCTTTATGTATTCCAAGGATTTGAAACTCGAACTCTTTATTATGTTATTGGGTCGTATGATCCGAGGTTACTCTTACCAACCATAATTAAGGGTCCTTCCCAATTTTTTACAAGCTTTTCGACATTTAATTCTTTTATGTGTTTGGGTATCTCTCTTAGGACAAGATCTTGGATGTCGAATTCTCTATTGTGGACTCTTTTGTTATAAGATTTGGCCAATACTTGATGATATTGTCCAACATTTGTAATTTTCTGGTCTTTTATTTCTTGGATCCAGTTAATATTGCACGCTAACTAAAATTCCCTCATCCGTCATTTCGTGATCACGTACGGGGTGATAATATTCAGTCGGGATAACAACCTCAGTTCTATAAGCTAAAAGGAAAGGTACATATCCTATAGGTACTCATGGGACTATTCAATATTCTCAAAGTACGTGTGGTAATTCTTGGATCCAATTTCCCTTATTGTCGTTCAAGCGCATTTTTATCCCATCCATTATCATCTTTGTTTGTGATCTCTGCTTGATCGATACCTTGTGGGTAGTAAAGGTTTGAAGGAGAGTAGATGATGTTATGTTTGTCAAGGAACTCGACCACCTTTGCGCCAATGAACTATGGCCCATTATCGATCCAGATGAGGAGTGGGCAGCTGAATTTGGTGATAATATTTTCCCATATAAACTTGATGACTTCCTTTTCCCACGTTCGACATAAAGGGACCGCCTCTACCCATTTTATAAAGTAATTTATTGCCACCAAAAGATGTATCCTTTTCCCAGGAGTGTTCGGTAATTTACCCACTAGGTCCAGATCCCATCTTTTAAAGGGTCAATATTCTTTGCTCGCGTGAAGATCCAAAGTTGGAGCACAAATTTATGTCCATGTTGTTGACAGGCATTCACATATTCTTCTACTTGTATTCTTATTTTAGGCTAAAAAATTCCCTGAGTGACTGCTCGATTTGCCAAGGAACGACCAACAGCATGTGATCCACATGTTCCTTTGTGTAATTCCTTCAACATGTCATTAATGCCTTTTTTGGACAGATACTTCAAATAAGGGCCTATGACTGATCTTTTGTAAAGCTCATTTTCGGTAACTATGTATTGTTTTGCGTTGTCTATCAATCTTCTTCCCTTATTGATGTCTTTTGGGAGTTTACCTTTAAAATCGTTCTGAGGACCAATATATTTCAGAAAAGCTAACTTCCATTTGTCATCTTTGGGTTCATCGCCCCCAGTGTTAATTGCATTCGAGCTGACAATATTAATATTGGGTATAAATACAATTTTGATTTTTAAATATTGAACCTCTGTTCCGAGAATTCCTGTCAGATAAGCGAGAAAGTATGCATACTTATTTTCTCCCTGAGGCAAATACTTAATCATGGCCTTTTAAAATTTATTTATTTTATTGGCCACTAGGGCAGCATATTCCACCATCTTTCTATTTTTCTAATATCGTTCTATGTAATGGTTTACAATCAATAGAGAGTCGGTGTATATAGGAAGTTTAGGTACTCTAAGCTTTGATGCCATATCCAAACCGTAGATTAACGCCTTGTACTTTGTTTCATTGTTGGTTGCCTCAAAATTGAGTCAGATAGATTTTGCAATCCTATCATTCGAGGGTGTAATGAGAACGGTCCCGATTCCTGATCCTGTTAGCCTAGTAGACCCATCAGTCAAAAGGTACCACCCCTTTCTTGATACCCAATTAGCCTTTTCTTTAAACTATTCTTCAACTATGTCGAGATCGTGTTCTTCCTAATTCGGATCTTCTACTGGAAAATCCGTTAGAAAATTAGCTACCGCCTACCCTTTTTTAGAAATCCTTTATTCAAAACATATATCGTGCTCACCCAAGCTAACTGAGCATTATTACACTCGTCTGAATTTTTCTTTATTTGATAAGACCTCCTAAAAGGAATAATTCGTCATTACCCGAATCGAATGAGCTTGAAAATATTGTTTTAGCTTCAGCGAGGTATAAACAAGGGTAAGGAGTAATTTTTCAATTTTTGTGTACCTTGACTCTATCGAAGTAAGAGATTTAATGATAAAATACACGGGCTTTTTTGCTTCCCATCAAGTCGAATAAGTACCGAACTAAGTGAGTTCTTTGTAAAAATAATGTAAACTGTAAGTTCCTTCCCTTTTGCCGGGGTACTCATGACGGGGGGTTTTCCCAAATATTTCTTGAAGTCTTGGACTACTGCTTCATACTCGTTATTCCATTCGATCTCGAGATCCTTCTTATTCTTCCCTATTCGTCTCCCTTTGTGTAGTATGTTAAATAACCATCTACACCGATCTGATCATTTTGACACAAATCTATTGATCGCTACTTGTCAGCCAACTTTTAGACGTCTTTCTTTGCTTTGGTGATGACATTAATAAGAGAGCTCGAATACGATCAGGATTAGCTTCGATTACTTTTTTTTCTTCTTCTGATTAAGTACCCCAAAAATAGCTCAAATCGGACCCCAAACTGACATTTATCAGGGTTAAGCTTCATTCTATAAAATTAAATGATTTTGAAAACTGTGTGAAGATCTGTAAGGTGATCTCCTTTCTTGAGGCTTTTACAAAGCATGTCATCAATGTATACTTCAATTATTTCACCAAGGTAATCTTTAAACATTTGAGCCATCAATCTTTGATAAGTAGCTCAAGCATTCTTAAGTCCAAAATGCATGACTTTATAGTAGTATAACACTTGCTCTGTGATGAATGTTGTTTTCGTTTGATCATTGGGCAGAAATGGGATCTGATTTTAACCTGATGCTCCAACAGTTGAATCTAGCAAATTATTGATTATTGGAAGGGGAAAACTATCTTTTAGAGTATGTTTATTCAAGTTGGTAAAATCTATGTAAACTCTGATCTTGCCATTCTTCTTTGGAATCGCCACTATGTTTATAATCCAGTCGGGGTAATTTCTTTTCCTGATGAATCTAACTTTAATAAGCTTATCGATTTCTTTGTTCACTTCATCGCGAAGTCTGGGTGCTAATGTCCTATGGTTTTATTTAACCACCACTGCCTTATCTTTTAAACACAATTTATGACTAGGTGGGATCGACACCTAGCATTTCTTATAATGTCCAAGCGAGCACATCTTTATTTCCCTTCAAGAATTCAATAAGTACATTTTACTCCACCGAAGGTAAACGAGTTCCTACAAACGTACCTCGATCAGCTTCATCGATCTCAATATATTATGTAATTTCAGCATTTGATGGCTGGTCCTCTGTAGGTCAAGCTTTCTGTAATTGTTATGCTTCAAATTCCTTAGAAGTATTTGTCACAATAGTTACAGTATTTTTGCACGCTCAAGCTAATTTCTGGATACCCTTGACTTTGTAAATCCTAATATTCCAATCAATCATAATGCAAGATGATAAGTTGAGGGAATGACCTTCATATTATGCAACCATCATCGTCCCATTATCCTTAAATACCTTAATTTTGCATTCACGACATTAAACGTCACATCGATTATCGTCAGGTCTATTGTGATAGGAAGTATGATTTTCCTTACTTGTACCTCTTTAGATTTATTGAAGCCGTTGATATCCATATCACTAGTCTCTACTTGATCTACTAGTCCCATCTGTTCGATAATGCTTTGAAAATGTACTTCAATGGCGCTTCTGCTATTCACCATCATTGTATGCATTGCAAAGTTTTTTGTTTTCAACATGATAACCAACGCATCATGGTGAGAAAATTTGACATGGTTGATGTCACAATTTTTGTGGGAGATACTGATTTTTCTGTTACTAGACTCTAGAAGCAATTGAACTTCTTTTTCAACTACCATTAGGTTGTGACATTGAATGAGTCGACGTCTTTTGAATATGACCAATCTGTTTACCTTTTCTGTTGCTAGACTCTGGAAGCAATTAAACTTCTTTTTCAACTACCATTAGGTCGTGACATTGAATGAGTCGATGTCTTTTGAATATGACCGATCTGTTTACTTTGTGTGTCTTGGTAAAGTGACTGATGTGAAGACGATAGAGGTGTTTCTCTTCAGTCCATTCTTTGATCCGGATAACTTCATTATTATTTTTAGCTCCCGTTCTTATAACTTTCCATGTCAACAATATACTCGTACATTCTGCCGTCTTTGAGTATATACTCCATGAGTCTCTATAGAGTGTAGCATCGTTCTATATCGTGATGTCTAACTTTGTGATATTTACAGTACGACTTTCCTTCGATTGGCTTGAGGGGTTGTGCATTTCTTAAGAACTTATCCTTTTGAAGTGTAGGATATATGTCAACTACTATGGCATTTAATATCGGGAGAAAAGGCTTTGGGAGAGTATTTCATTTTCAAGGTCGGTCTCCTTTCTATCACCTTCAGTATCTGTAGTGCGTTTGAATTCTTGTTCTGTATATTGCCCTTTAGTTCCGAGTATAGATTTTGTAGGCTTTTGCCTTTCAAACATAATTCTTTATTGGTCGATGTAATTGTTTATCTTCTTGACCATCTCATTCAGAGTAGCTAGCTTATTCAAGATGAGGTAATCCTCCGCTCTACTTTCAATGACCAGAGCGTTTGTAAAGGTAACATTGTGATTTTCTGGTCGAGACCGTCCACCCTTCTGGCTAGATCTAAAAACTTCTTAGTAAACACTTTGAGCTTCTCTCCCAGTATTTGTTTGAGACTAATAAAGTGTAAAGATTATCTTCCTTATCTCGGTTATGTGAATAGATCTTGACAAAGAGTTCATGAAACTGATCAAAAGAGTGAATCGATCCTTCATCTAGCGAGTGAAACCAGAGCAGGGGATTGCCTTGGTGGCTGGTGGGGAATAAACGACATAAAATGTGGTTCGACATCGAGCGTAATCCCAAAGAATCTTGGAATTCCTGCATGTGCTTAATAGGGTTCGTTCCTTTATACTCTTGAATTTTCAGTGTATGAAAGCTTGATGTTACATCGATATTCAACAATTCTTACGCCATCAAACTCTTATGCAGTCTGCTGATGATGTTTTTGCTCGCACGTATTTAGGCCTCAAAGAGTTCTTTGATGCGTTTATCCATATGCTCCTGAGTAACGAACTGTCGAGTTGTGATTGTTTGGCGCTGAAGGCGCTTCTCCTAGAGGTTGTGATCTCTACTCCCCTTACTTAACCTTTCCTGTATGGGAATCTTGATTCTTACCCTTAGTACGTCCTCCACCTGTCTAGGGTCAGCTGGATCTTTATCGACTTCTTGTTGAACGGCAGGTTCCAAAAGAATTTTGGGTCCCCGTGGGTTTTGGTCAGGTTGAATATCAGCTCCTTGACTGATACCTCTGTGAGGTCTCAATCTGTCACCTAGGGGTTGTGATCTCTACTCCCCTCGCTGAGCCTTTCCCGTACAGGAATTTAGGTTTTTACCCATAGTACGTCCTCCACATGTCTAGGGTCAGTTAGATCTTTATCGACCTCTTATTGAATGGCAGGTTCCAAAAAATTCTCGGGTACCTGTGGGTTTTGGTCAAGTTGAATATCAGTTCCTTGACTTATACCTCTGTGAGGTCCCAATCTGTCACGAGCTGAAATTCTTGATGTAGCCGGCTGCATATCTTTGTTCTTCTGAGTCGCTGCTTGTTGTCCCTATAGAATTTTTAAAACATTTTTCACTTCCGCCAATTGTTGTTCTAACTTCTTTATATTTCAGAGTTGAACGTAGCTCGTAGCTCTGCCAGTTAATTTCTCAAACCTGATTAGTACCTATCATATTTGAGAATTGTGGCTAATTTTGCCAATTCCCACATACGACGTTAAATGTAAGAGCCTAAATTCGAAACTTGAAATTTATTTCTCATACCAAAAATGGTTAGAATACTAATAATAACAAATAACCACTAATAGACAAAACTTAGCTTGAAATTTTTTGAATAGGTAAAAACCACGACCTCCTACGAGGATTTAAAAATGAGAATATTATTTATCTCGTGATTACAAGTTACCAACAATATTCTGGATAGTATTGCATAGGCTTTTTGAAATTTATTCTTAATATATTCTTCATTGGTCTCATATTATGACTGTTTAATGACCCTCCTTTTAATTATGAACGTTACAAAACAGTTTTGATGAATATTCGTAAAAGTTGTATAATGGTATGAATGATTCATCTTTCTTGTAACGGCTTCTTTAATGAGCCACCACTATAGTATGTCATCTTGTGATTGTTAGCTCGAGTTGTCGATTTAATACTTGAGTTTAAAATGTCAATTTAGGCTGTAACTTTTGTTTGAATTTACTAATTTTTTTGAATTCCGATCCGATTTTTCCTATTTCGGAACCCTTTTTTACAGTTTTGATTTTCAAAAATCCGATTTTCGATTTTTTCTGAAAAAATTCGGATCGAAATCGGATAGCCTTCTGCTATTCCAAAATTATGAAATTTCTTATATGAATTTTTCGAACAGGATTTGATCCGATTTTTCTGAACAAAATCCGATCCGACTATTCTGAATACCCTTCGATCTGATTTAATCCGAATAATATTCCGATTTAATCTGAATTTTTCGGATTCGGATTCATTTACAGTTCTGAAGAAAAGCAGACGGATCGGAACAGATTTTACAATTCTGAAAAAATTCAGATCGCTCCCAGTTTTGATCCAATCCGAAAACAGGTCTAGGTCGATTTAATACTTGAGTTCAAGACAAGCCGCCGACCTTAGTTTTCCCTGGAAGCGTCAGCTGTTTTAGAATAGCCGACTTCATGGAACGTGTCATCACCACATACTAGGCGCTTTAAAATAACGGTCGGTCGTGACGTAGACATCAACAACTTTCGATGGCAATCTCGTAATAAAGCAATCTCTCTGTAAATAATTTCGTCTGATATTATTATTCGATGTTTCGTTCTCATCTGTCACTTTTATTAGTTGTTCTCCTCCATCGTTTTGTCCCAAATTAATATTTCCTCTCTTTTACGTTACGATTCTCTCGATTTCTAGGGTTTTAAATCCCACATTGCACCAATTTGACTCAAATTAGGTGTTTTTTATATCTCCAATTTGGGTTAGGGTTTAAGGTTTAGATTGTGAATAGATCGATGACGTTTAATGATGAATCGGTGGTTCCAGAGTTGAAGATGAGATTGGGGAATAATGGGGATTATGTGAAATTGAGAGAGTCGAGTAATTATGAAATTGAGGAGTTTAGGGGAGATGAGCCGATGTCTCCGCGAAAAGGGAGTCGTTGTTGGTGGTGGTGGAAGATGATATTGTTGTGTATATTGGCGACAGTTATCGGTGTAGTATTCTTCGTCTGGGTCGGACCGTATCTCTTGAATAAGGTTTGTTATTTGGTAACAATGTAGTTGTTAGTTTTATTTGAAAACTGTTATATATTCATATTCACCTTTAGCTAATAATTGAACAAGAGCTTCTTAGTTATTCAATTATGCAATTTAAGTTAAATGTGCTTTTGATAGGAGGTTGTCCCCATTTTGGATTGGGAGATAGCAACGTTTAGTCCTCAACTACTTGGGGTCTTACTTTTTCTTTCTCTGGCATTTCTTCCTTCCTTGTTGTTACCATCTACACCTTCTATGTGGGTAGCTGGAATAACTTTCGGTTATGGGTTCGGATTTCTCTTAATACTGGCTGGAATGACCATTGGCATGTCCTTTGCATATTTCATTGGTTCACTCTTTCATCATAAAATCCAGGTCAGTACGGCTGTTTGATTTTCTTACCTTTTCCATTATATACAACATATCAAATTTACGCTGTCACAATATACTATTTAAACAAGTTTTAAGGAAATCAAATGGTGGAAGTATCATCATATCATCAGTTGAAGTAGTGATAATATATGATATACTAAATAACATATTTCTTAGTTCTAAAATTGAAGAAATAAAATAAAATAGTGGACTCATAAATTGGATATCTTTTTAATACTTAAACTCTGTCGAAATGTCGAAACTAAACAGATATAAGTGTATATTTAGATTTGAGGATATGTCTGTAATAGCTGGACTGCTATGTTGTCGATTTCCAAATTTACTGCGCATGTTGTTTCTTCTTTATAGGATTACCTAATACCTGCATTTCTTTGCAGACTTGTTTGGAGAAATGGCCACAGAAGGCTGCCATTTTAAGATTAGCTGGTGCAGGGGATTGGTTTCATCAGTTTCGAGCAGTTGTGTTGTTCAGAATTTCACCATTTCCTTTTGTCATATTTAACTATGCTGCTGTTGCTGCAAACGTTACATATGCTCCTTACCTGATTGGTTCAATAGTAGGATTGATCCCTGAAATTTTTGTCACAATATACAGGTAGGTGAATCTTCTTTTTCTTTCTCATAATCAGCAATATTACTGAATAGCTCCCATATCTTTAAGGTATATTGGAATGCAGTATTGCTTCTCTTTTGCTCATGCCTTGCACACACGTACCAGATAATAGTAAGGACACACATTTCAATGGCTGTAGCTGATTTTCATTTATAGTTCTTGACCCTTAGATGATAATCTCTATCCCTGCTGATCTGTACCTTATTTGTAATAGAGGCCAAACCCATTGAACAAACCGTATGAACCACTACTTCGTTTATTGTTCACCTCCCTAAGGAATCTCGTATCTTAAACCAATGACCTAACCTCCTGAGGAATGTAAACGCACAGGCTGTTTATCTTGCCATTGTCTACATCCTATATATAGTCTGAACTTATCTCAGGCCCCTAACCACTGTGGGAAATGAGACTAGATATAGATAGGAAGCTTGAGCGCATATTCTTGACCAATCTAAGCCAGCTCCAGTCTCAGATCAAAAAATTTTCTTTTGTAAAGCGAGGTTTTGGTGTTGATTAGTGGCCATAGGTAGAACAAAATATGACAGTCAAACTGACGTATGAACCTAGTTTTTTCTGTTAAATAAGAACCTTCTTGTTTAGATAGTCCCATTAAGAAGCTGATCCTTTTCCTTGGCATTGGCTTCTTTGGTTGCTTTCTCATGCATGAAAACCTCTTTTGTTTTCCACGAACCAAACTCACCGTATTTCATATCATCCACAATACTCTCATTTCTTTTTTATGTCTATAGAGATTTACAAAGATTTAAGATTGCCTGTTTAATCTCTTATGAATTTTGTTTCTTGCAGTGGGATATTGATACGGAGTTTAGCAGATGCATCACAAGGGGACAAACCTCTGTCAACGTCACAAATCATATACAACGTCCTTGGGTTCTGTACGACCGTGGCTACTACAGCAACTATAACAATTTACGCAAAGAGAGCTCTTAAAAAATTACAAGAAGAGGAGGAGCAATTGCTGGAGTAGTCTAAGTGGTCCCGAAAGGGGGAGAATCACTATTAACATATGAGATTCATCTTCAAAGTTAATTCAATGAGAATGAACTTGGTGTAATATCAAGATTTGGTGGAGCTGACATGGTTACTAATGATGTGGATATACACGATTGATACCAACGTGGTCGTTGTTGTGAGAGGTGATGGAGTTCTTTATAGAGGAGAATATATTTATGGAGTGATGGTACTAGGGGAGGGTAAACTGTACATAATTATGGGGTTGTATGTGAGAATTAGAGTGAAACTGTTTTTTTAGACGAAAGGAACTTATTCAACTCATTAAGCAAGAAAAAGAATATACGGATATTTACATATTTCCTTGATTGAGATCTTAAAGTGTTGTTGTGATGTTCTACTTTTTTTTTCATTTTTTTTTCCCATGTTCTCATGTTTAAGAGCATTTCCTGAAGTACCTCTCATTTGGTTGACAAAAAAACAAAAATCAAGTGAGTGAGGTCCAATTTAATCCAACAATACCTCATTTGCTTTATCTAACAGGCGCTTAACTGTTGGGCGCCTGTTTCATTTTTATTTTATTTTTTTAATTAGGCTCTTAACTCTGAGGCGCCCGATTTGATTTTAAAAAACAAAAAAACAAACAATTGGGTGCCTAAGTCTTAGCCCCGATTTGAATTTTTTGTGAAAAAAATAATTAGGCACCCAAACTTTAGGCGCTCTATTAGAAAACAAATAGATGCCCAACACTTGGGGCGCCCAATCACGACGCAAGAAAGCAAAGCTCAACCTTTTTTTTGAAGCTCGAAAAATTAAGTGAGTGAGGTGTTGTTGGAGTTCGAAAATCCTACGTGGCACCTTGGAAAACAATTGAGTGAAGTACTTTAAGAGATGCTCTAATAGTCTTGTAAATGGTGTTTGATTATGAAACCCCCCATCAGGACCTGAATCACTCCGATTGTTAAAACTTATGACCGTTGAACGCGGAAGTACAGTAGGGTGAATTTGTGAGCCATGGGGCCTGAACTTTCAAGCCACTGAATTACGCCAAGGATTGGGAGACAATACCTCTGCTTAATCTTCCTGGGAAAAAAAGGGTTTGTGACAAGGGACAGACATTCTGGACGGTGTTCCAATGTTACTCCTGGACAGGGTTTTAATCATTATTTATTTCGATGATTAAGTATACAAAATGTGTCAGGTAATAAAGCACTTGTAGAGCCTTATTTTAATAAAGATCGGAATAAAGATTACCATGAAGATAAGTGATTAATAATACACATTTAAATCACTTGACCATTATCGATGATGACTTCAACGAATAAATAAAATGTCATTTCAATTCAATAACAGGGAAGACAAGATTGCTTTCGACGATAAGTTGGTACTTATAAGAGCATGGGCAGCAGGCTCGCTATCGCTAAGATAGCGATCTAATTGATTAAAAAATATATCTTTTGCAGGATTACTATCGTTGAAATAGCGCTCCGATTCATAAAATTAGTGGCAAAAAATAATCTAAAATCTTAATTTAATACTAAAAAAATAAAAATAAAATAAGAGTTGTGTGCCAATTCAATTGTTTATTTATTTATTTATTTATTTATTTAAGTAGTTATGAGCCAATTGAATTGGCGCAGTGTATTTTATTTTATTTAAATAAATATATATGTTTTTCGAAGAAAAAAAATTGAAAGTAAACAATATTTTTTTGCCAACGATAACTGAAAATTTTCAAACGGTCACTTTTTTGCAGAAAAACACAACGGTCAAATTGATGTACAACGGTAACTGCAAAGAAAAATACTACAGTCAAATTTATTTAAAAAGTTCTCAAAACATATAACTCATTTTACTCTTCATTCTCATAGTACTCTTCTCTCTACTTCTAATATCTCATTATTTTCATTTGAACGAATGGATAAGAGCAATCCACATAATAGCTTGTTGGGTTATGACTCAAAGATAGACAAAGTCGTTCGAACGAAAAAGCTTTCCGTTGAAGTCGTTCGAACAAAAATCGTGTTGTTTGTTTTGTAAGTTCGTTTTGGAGGCGATGGTTTGTCTCGTGATGCGTACTTCGCTGATGACCTAATAGAGAGTCTATAAATATAGAGTGTGAGTTCAAAACCTCTGTATGTGCGAGAAAGAGTTAGAGAGAGAAAATAGAGAAATCTAGGGTTTTACTCTGGAGAGATTTCTTGGGTTTTCTTTATAGAGTTTCTTGCTGGGGATTATCTGTAAGGGTAGAGGTGAGATAGAGTGATCTCTGGAACTTCTTGTAACCTTAATTTATAATAGATTCGTCGTGCTTGTCGGAGGTGGTTTTGATCCTTTTAGGTTTCCACATAAATTTAAACTTTGTGTATGTGTTTATTGTTTGGATTGAATTCTTTGTGATTAGAGTTAGATCTTAAGTTCTTGCTTAATCATATTGTGCTTTCGCGCCGCGATTTGCCCCCATTGTTTCCTAACATAGCTAGTTCGTCTTTCAACACTTTTTTATAAAATAGTTCAAACTCACCTCCCGGCCCCTTCTCCTCAATTCTCTCAAAATCAATTATATCAGTCACAATTCTCTCAATCAAAGTACTCCCAACCATATTATCCACAATACTCTCTACCTCATAACCAAATTTATCCAGTATCGAAAGTATCTATGTCGGTTGGCTATAACAATCCAACCCCGCTCGTGTTGCCGTCAATTACGTGAAGAAATTACAATGAAGATGAAGATTTGCTAATTGTATCAGGGTAGATAAATACTAGCTTAGATGAAATTTGTGGCACATGACAAATGGCTACTGTAATAGCCTAATTCCGGGATCCAGACTTAGCCTTTACACCAAATGTAATCGGAATGCTAATAATAACTAACACAACAATTTATCGTGAAAAACCTTTGATTAGGTGAAAAACCATGACCTCTCTTGAAGATTTTAGAAAAAGAGAGATCTTATTGAGAATGCTAGTTATTACAATGAGTACTCTGAATCTATGAAGTTATGGAGTAGGAATTCCTCTGTATAGAATTGCATGTTCCTAATCTGTAGTTCTCTGGTCCTATATATAGGTCTTATTATATGACCGTTTGATGACCATTAAAATTCTTAATGGTGGACGTTACAAAGTAGATGTAAGATATTCTTTGACCAGATGATGTAACGTCCTAACCTCTGTTACTGTACAACGGCTCTATTGATGATTATACTCTTGCGTAAATCGAACTGTTTCTGTGGAGGTCGAAAGTGATGACTCGAACTGAGGAATATTGAATATGTCTTTAGTAGTGCTTCATGTATGCTGATGAGGTCGAGGATGAATCTTGAGTCCGAGATGCGAAATAAACTATTACAAGATGGCTCTCCACCAATAGCACGAGGAGCCTCATGGACGAGTAGTATTGGTTAAGAAATTTGTGTTGTATTTGCTTCTTGATGTTGCTATCTTTGAGTTTTTTTGTGCCACGTGCTCTGTTAGTGAGATCGAAAGTTCATATGTAGTTCGAAGATGAATCATTAGCTCGAGATGCGGAATACGCCACTACAACCGCCCATTCTCAGCGGACAGTACGAGAAACATTGTAGGAGAGTGGTGTTAGTTGAGAAGTGGCATTAATTGTTGTAGTTAATATCTAAGACTCATTCATAATGTAAATTTAGAAGTATCTTGTTTGTGCCGTTTGAGTTTCCCAGAACCAATGGTTATAGTCAATGTTATTTCATGGGGAATCTTACTGATGTTGGGAATTTGGAGAGTCGCCTTTAATGCTGATCGTAGTATAAAGAAGATTTTGACTTGTGCATGATGAACCAAGTCTTCTTCTTGGGTCTTCTTCTGTATTCCACTGTGGCTAACTAGCTTACTGTAATTTGGCAATTTTTAAGTGTTGGAAAACATAGTGACGGTAAATACTCAGGCTTAGGAATCGAGGATTCGTAAGATGATGGAAGAATTGCGTATTAGGTATTTTGGATACCAACCGTTGCATCTGCCAATGCCAATTCCCATATCTCCCACCTACCATCATATGTCATATAAAGAAGTGATGGAGGCGGGGGATGATTATTATCAGATGGCACGTTTCCACTATCTTCTAACATCTGAGACAGAGAGCCGCAATGGCCTTCGATTGCTAGCGAAGGAGGTTGTGACAACTGAGGATAAAACGGCAGGCGTTCGCCCGATGGAGTTTCGTTGGTACCCTTCTTATTAGTAGGTTTTGTTAAAGAAATGAGGCCTTCCGTCTCTCTCTAGCACACGAGGAGGTGGGGGTTATGGTAGAAGAGGTGGGAGGATGCAGATGATCATTTTCTTCCATGGACCATAGATTTTGGCCATGAAGAAGATCTTTCATCTGTGATTTCTAGTTCTGACTATTTCCCGGATCTTGCAGCATGGGATCAGGGTTTGGAAGTTGCTTCAGTTTTTCATCATCTTATCTGCTGATTCCTGAAAAGCAATTCAAACTGTAACTTTGTGATGCAATCTGTTATAATTATTGGGGACATTTTGTTATCTGTAATGTATCTTGTAAAGAAAATTTTAAATTAATGAAGTAACTTCGTTCTGAGATCATGATTTGTTGTTAGGAACTTGCCTGTGTAATTTGTTGTTTGTATCTGTGAACTCGAACTAGGGGATAAAGTTTTTTAAACTGTGAGAAAGGGTGGGCATGGATCTGTAGGTACTACTGCTGGATCTGTGTGATCTTGCATGTTGCCCCTTCGTATATTTTCTCGTACCAAATCGGAGGAAATATTTCATACTATGGAAAAAATGACCTGTCACAATATTCTTTATTTGATGTTGATATTCTGTTGTTTTGTGAACTTTCTTTGAACAAGATATCATTTGGCCAAATTAGTGGGGTGATATTTGTAAAGATCTTCCTGGTAGCTATAAAATCATAACTTTAGGCTATTTTGATTTGCATCTTCTGCAGGGATAATTGTGTTGTGGAGGTGGTAAGTTTAGCCATGGTGAGGACTCGTGCTCAGTGTGCTAATCAGGTAACAGATGGTCGCTTTCATATCAAGGTTGCCAAACTTCGTGAGCGGTATTTTTGCTGACTCCCTTATGATGTCGTGTTGCCGGAATGGCCGTTAAATATGACCGGACTAGACGAAGAAGGGAAGCGTGTAGAGTATGACCGATTTTTCTGGTACGACGTGTTTCGGAGGTTATTGTTGAGTGCCACGGTGCGGGAACTAACTATTTAACAACTCGCCTGTGACAAGATCGTTGAAGAGGATGCCAGAGCAGCAAGATGGGAGATCATTCTGTACGGGGAGGCGCATCACCGAGGCTATTTTAGATGTGATTGGAGAGCTCGGTGAGCTTGAAGTATTGAAGCTCGTAATAAGTAATCTATTTTTAAGTGTTCTGTGGTTGGGTTTGAATAAATGTAAGATGAAGGATCTTGAGAGGATAAACGAATGTGATGTCTCGATCAGATTGAAATAAAAAATAAAGTATTCTGTTATAATCTTCGTGTACGGATTTTGTGAGAGACAGATGTAGGATTTTAACAACTGTATTGATATCTTTGAATTTTGAATATTGCCCTATTTTAGGAAAGTTGTACGATCTTGGCAGGGTATTAAAATAAGGTAATTGGTCATTTGTATTGTGTTTGTAGAAGATGTACAAAATTGTGTAATGACAGATAATAGGGAAAGACGTGATGACTGTAGACGTTATCACAGAAGTCATGATAATGTCTTTAACCGAAAAGACATGCCTGCAGAGACAGTAGGGATGGCTGACGCATGTCAGAAGGTGTCGTCGTTTCACAAACCGAGGGAGAGTATAAAAATGCGTCTCTCTCTTCCTCATAAATTATCTATAGTTTCAGAGAGAGAAAAAAGCTGTGTCAATCTTATTTCCAAGGAGAGGAAACGTTTGAGTGTTGAGTGTAATTTGAGAAAGAAATCTTCATCATGTGATAGAAAACAGTCTGAGAAGCGACGTGAGCGTTCACATTCGAAAAGACGTCCGGGTAAAGTAGAGGATTGCTGTTCTGCAAGTACAGGTTGGCGATGTAAAACTCTATCTGTTTGATTTGTGAGTAATTTGTTTAATATAGTAATCTGTATGATTAGTAATCTGTTTAGTTTTTTTGCATATGTGGGTACCAGTAGATACGAATGAAGGTAGATACGAATTTGGGGGTTTTAGGTGTATTGCAGAAAGATACGAGTCAGCGGCTGCATAAAGTGTAAATGATATTGAAGGATCATCTATATCTGTCGCGAACAAAGGTCGTTACTCGAACAGAACATGAGTGTCATATAGACAGTGTTATTAAATTTAATGGGGGAGAACTGTCTAGGGTAGAGAACAAATTTAGGATGTTCGTGATGGGGTGTGGGAAGGATTTTGATATATAGAACGCCAAGGCTGAGAATGTGTGGTTTACCAAAGGTGACAATCCCATTTCGAGGTCGAGGGAACTATCATCAGAAGAGGGTAAGGAGGAGGTCGAAAGTCTGATACCCCGATCGCGGCGTAAACGATGTCCGCAGAAGGTGATGACCTTTACCACTCCGAAAGATGTGCAAGTAAATGACAGTCTTCTCATTCCTTGGATAATCAAAAATAGGATACTCTCGGTTTTCTTTACCGTCCCTGCTTATGTGTTAGATCTTTGTATACTGTTATTGATGATAAATGAAATTTATTCTCTGTGATGATGAATGAAACAGTATATCGATATTACTCAGATACCATGTTCTTATTTTAAATTTGTTAACTATGAGATGTAATCTGTTGGTACAGTCAAATTATTTATGAATGTAAACTGTGATGCCAGGTGGAATTGGTAGCTATGCAAAGTCAGTGTGACACTTTACGTGCCCATAACGAACAACTGACCGCTGAGCTAAGCTCAAGTCAGGTCGTACTAAAAAGTACTACTGAATTAGTAGAAAAAACGAAGGTGAAAGTGGCGGAAGAGCGAGACGTTGGAGCTCTATTGTCCGAGGATCTATAAAAGAAAAAGGTGGATCTGGCCAATGGACTGAGAAAATAGAGAAGCTAAGGGAAATTATAAGAAAGAAAGAGGTGGAATTAACAGGTAGCTCGAGCCAGCAGGGAGCGGAGTTGACATCAGCTCGTGTTCAAATCTCAGAACTACTGGCAAACTTAGAGAAGGGAGGAAAGAATGTGAAAGACTTACAATTCCAAGTGAATGTGCTCGAAGTGGAGGCAACTGATATGCGAGCGCGCGCTTCTAAGTATGAAGTGTTATGGCTAGTCGCTGACATTCGGATAAAGAAGATGGAAGAGGCCCGTAATAGACAAGACAAAAATATAAATGCTGCTTGGAATGAAGTAGTCATGCTAGAGCATACCATACAGAGATTGAAGTTAAATGCCTTAGAACACCTGGATAAAAATACGAAATTGAGGGATGCGAACACAAAGTTAGATGCGAACCTATTTCAGGCGGAGATACGTCTCGATGAAAGAAGGGTTAAATGGGAGAGTCGTGAAGCGGAACTTGGGGGGTCACTGTCTCTGATCTATAATATGGATGAGTTTATGACAATGCTGGAGTCTCAAAATTCATCTGTGCAATATGAGAAGCGTCGAGTAGAGGATCGGTGTAAACATTTGAAGGCTTCGCCGCATGAAGCTCAAACTAAACTCAGCGAGCTTATTCTGCCTAAATAGGTCAAGACTGAAACGGGTAGTGTGTATGATAGAGATATGACAACAGTGAATTTCATTCTTTGCGTCAGAGTTCCAGAGACTGGAAAAAGAAAGTGAACTGGTGCATGACGTTGTCGTTAGAAAAGTGTGCAGTGCGACATGGAGGCGATACAAAGTTTATGTGTCAACAAATGTACGCACGTTGTGCACCTGACGTTGCGGGACCTTCCAATAGAGATGACAGCTCGAATAATAGCTCTAGCAAGGAGTAACGATTGAGGGGATGCGCTATGTATACTAATGCGTATATTGTATAAGAATAGGTATATCTAGAATGATGATTTATACTAATATTTGGTTATATCAACGATGTTGTATTGGTTGAACATCTATTGTATAGGATGGTTCCCAGAGGTTATCAATCGTAGAGGGACATAGGTGGTTGATCGGTCTGGCCTAAGTGGCAAACGATCTCTAATGTAATAGATGATCAATTTGGCCAAAACAACAAATGATCTGTAATGTAATAGATGATCAGTTTGGCCAAAGCAACAAACGATCTGTTACCTGTATATAGAAGTAATTATTAGATATATTAGAAAAGTACTATATTATAGGGAAATCGAACACAAGTATTTCATTGGTGTAAGATTGATGTACGATGAATGTGGTAGACAGAGTACTGTATGAAATAGTAAAAAGTACTCAGATGTATTTGGATCAAACATAAGTCTTTCATTGATGTAAGACTGTCATACAAGATGATAGATTGACTTGTAGAAAAGTATACTGTGATGGATTTTTATCGGCGATACAATTTTAATCTCCTCGTGTTCCAAGGATTAGGGATTCGATCGCCATGTTCAGTGGCGAGATCATAAGAACCAAGGCCGCTTTTGTCGACAATAACAAAAGAACCTTCCTAATTTTCAGACAGCTCCTAGCGCTTTCTTTCTTTCTAAGTTTGGGAATTTCTCATAGCACGAGGTCTTCAATTTCGAACTCTCTGTGACGAACGCGCTTATTATAAGATCGGGCTAGAGCTTGGTGGTATCTTCCCAAATTCATGATTGCTCTGTCTCTAGTTTCCTCGATCAAATTCATGTTACATGCCAATTGGTACTCATTTTCTTCATCCGTCATGGTATGGTCGCGTATTGGGTGGTAATATAGAGTGGGGATGATTACCTCTGTACCATATGCTAGTAAGAATGATGTGCATCCCGTTGATACCTGAGGTGTTGTGCGATATGCCCACAGGACATGTGGTAGTTCCTGAACCCAATTTTTCTTCTTCTCTGCCAAGCACTTTTTGATCCCATCCACTATAGTTCAATTAGTGATTTTTGCGTGGCCATTTCATTGAGGGTAATATGGATTTGAAGGGGAGTGGTGATGTGGTGTTGATTGAGGAACTCAACGACCCTGGAGCCAAGGAACTGAAGTCTATTGTCGATTCTGATGAGATGGGGGCAACCGAACCGGATGATGATAGTTTCCCAGATAAATTTGATGACTTCGTCTTCGCGTGTGCGGCATAGAGGGGTTGCTTCTACCCATTTTGTGAAGTAATCTATTACTACTAGGAGGTGTTTCCTTTTTCCCTGTGCCATGGGGAATTCTCCTGCGAGGTCGAGGGCCTATTTTTTAAATGGCCAAACAACGTTGCTGGAATGGGGTTCTGAGACTGAAGTTCAAATTTGGGGGCCATGTCTTTGGCAGGCATCGCACTTGCTTGCGAGTTTGATGGCTTGAGCTTTCATCTTGGGCCAAAAGACTCCTTGTGTAAGAGCTCGATTTGCGAGAGATCTTCTTGCATCATGGGAACCACAAGTACCCTTATGGAGTTCGCATAGGAACTTCTGAGCTGCTTTGTTTGACAAACATTCGAGGTACGGTCCCGTGACCATAATTTTGAAAAGGAAACCGTTGTCCACGATGTATCGCTTAACATTATCAAATACGCGTCTCTTCTCTATGGGGTCTGTAGGAAGTTTGCCGCAAATATATTTGTAGTCCCAATATACTTGAGGTAAGGTCGTCTCCAATCGTCCTCATCTTCTTCAACGCCCGAGCTTAGGGTGTTAATGCTGGGGGTGGATGATACTTCAATCTTTAGATAACGTGCTTCCGTACCAAGTATTCCTGCCAGGTACACAAGAGAGTCTGAATGTCGATTTTCTCTGTGCAGTAAATGTTTAATAGTAATCCTTTTGAATATGCTCATTCTGTCGGCTACTGCTGCCGTGTAGTCGACCATTTTTGCGTTCTTCTAGAACTTTTCCGTGTAATGGTTCACAATGAGTAATGACTCGGTGTAGACAGATAATTCAGAAACTCCGATCTCTAGAGCCATATCTAGACTGTGAATCATTGCTTCATACTCGGCCTCATTGTTGGTTGCTTCAAAATTGAGCCTGACTGCTTTCTCGATCCTGTCATTGGAAGGTATGATAAGTACGATTCCGATACTTGACCCTACAGGTTCGGAAGATCCATCAGTTAAAAGACGTAATCCCTTTTGAGTTATCAAGTCTGACTTTTCTTTGAAGTATTCCTCATTGTTATTTGTACTGTCTTCTTCCCAGTTAGTATCTTCTACTGGGAAATCTGCCATGAAATTTGCTACTGCTTGACCCTTTTTAGAGTGTCGTGGTTTGAAATGGATATTGTGTTCGCCAAGAGTGACCGACCATGTTTGTATTCGTCTAGACTTTTCCCGTTTGGACAAAAACTCTCAAAAAGGGTAATTTGTCACCATTAGAACCAAGTGTGCTTAAAAATATCATCTTAATTTTTTTTATGTGTATATGAGAGCTAAGAGCAATTTATCGATCTTGGTGTACCGGGACTCTACAGGAGTGAGAGTCTTACTGATGAAATAGATAGGTTTTTCTATTTTCTCGTCAAGTCGAATGAGAACGGAACTTAACAATTCATTGGTAACTGCAAGATATATTGTGAGTTCCTCCCCTTCATGAGGTGTACTCATTACTGAAGGTGATCCCAAGTAAAGTTTGAGCTCCTGAAATGCTCCTTCACATTCTGTTGTCTACTCAATCTCGGGATCCTTTATAAATTTCTGTTCCCTTCACATAAAAGGTTGAACAGCCATTGACATCGATCTGAAGACTTCAAAACAAAATGATTTATTACGATGATCTTGCCCACCAACTTATATACGTCTTTCTTTGTTTTCGGCGAAGGCATAGATAGTAAAGCACAAATACGATATGGATAAGCTTTTATACCTCTCTTACTGATTAAGTGTCCCAAGAATTTTCCTGACTGGACCACAAACTGGCACTTGTCAGGGTTGAGCCTTATCTTGTAGGAACGGAGAATTTTGAAATTAGTGCGCAAACATGTAATATGGTTATGCTTTTTATGGCTTTTACACAACATATCATCAATGTAGACCTCCATCGTTTTTCCGAGGTGATCTTTGAACATTTGTGTCATCATCCGTTGATAAGTGGCTCCTACATTCTTGAGACCGAAAGGCATGACCTTATAACAATATAAACCATGTTCTGTAATGAAAGCTATTTTTTCTTGGTCATCAGGTAACATAGGTATCTGATTGTATCCTGATGCAGCATCAATCATGGATAGAAGTTCGTGTCCCGTAGTAGAATCGAGCAGATGGTTTATTTTAGGAAGTGGAAAACTATCCTTTGGAGTATGTTTGTTGAGGTCCGTGAAATGCACATACACCTTGATCTTGCCGTTCTTCTTTGAGACTACCACAATGTTTGAGATCCATTCTGGGTAATTGGCCTTTCTGATAAAGCCAACTTCGATGAGTTTGTCAATAACTCTATTTACTTCTTCTCAGAGTCTCAGTGCTAAAGTTCTCTGCTTTTGTTTGACAGCTTCGGCTTTATCCTTTATATTGGGATCGATACCTGGCATCTCGTGAAATGTCCAAGCGAATACATCACTGTTGTCTTTGAGGAACTGAATGAGGATATCTCATTCTACTGTTGGCAAAAGAGTGCCAATGTATGTTCCTCGCTTTTTGCCACTGATTTTGACATACTTTGTTGTTTCTGAGCTTGGCAGATTGTTCTCTGTAGAGTGTACTGTATAGTTTTATGCAACTTTTCTTATGGTGTTTTGTAATTGCTATGCGAGTTGTGGCTTTGAGGATTCTGGAACGATGATGATAGAATTTTCACAAGCTCAAGCGGGCTTCTGACTTCCTTTGATCTTTTATACGCTGCCATTCCACTCAAATCGCAGTGCCAAATGATAGGTGGATGGGATAGCTCGCATATTGTGTAACCAGTAGTAGCGCTTCATTATACCTAAATAACGGGATTTTGTGTTAATAACATAAAATACAATGCCAAGTATCATAGGTCCCGCCGTGATAGGAAGTATGATTTTTCCTAAATGCTCTTCTTTAGATATGTTGAATCTACATATATCAATGTCACTGGGCTGTACTTTGTCGGCTAGTCCCATCTGATCAATCATATTTTAAAAAAGTAAATTGATAGTACTCCCAGTATCTATCATCATCGTGTGAAGTACTATATTTCGTATTTTTAGCATGATCACCAAAGCATCATGGTGAGGATAGTTGATATGATGAACATCATAGTCATCGAAAGAAATTCCTGTTCGTTAAGAGCCGGAAACGGGAAGTAAACGAGCTTCTTATTTTTTCATGGATAGGTCGTAGCATTGGTTGACCCATCTTCTCTTAATTCTGCTCGATTGGTTGACAATATGAGTCTCAACGAAGAGGCAGAGCGACATATGGTATAAGTGTTTATCTCCTGCCGGCTCTTCATTTTGTACGGTATAAGTAGGAAGTTTATAACTCCCGTTCTTCTAGCTTTCGACATCTACAATGCACTCATGCATCCGTCCATCAACGAAGATATACTCTAACAACATCTATAAGGCGAAACAATGCTTTGTTTCACGATGTCTGACCTTGTGGTGGATGCATTTTGGTTTGTTCTCAATGGGTTGGAGATTTTATGCATTGTGGAAGAAATGATCCTTATGAAGTATAGGATAAATGCTGTATATGGACACATTTATCTTGGGAAGGCGGGGCCAGGGCAAGTTATTCCCCTTTTGAGGTCGTTTGTCGTTAGATGTTGTCCGTTTTATGTCTCCTCCCTGATCGGCAGTATGATTAATGTCTTGGCTGGCTGACTGATCTCTAGCTGTTAATGTTAACTTCATGGGTTTCTGTCTGTCAGACACCATCTTTTCCAGATTGATATAACCGTTGACCTTTTTGATCATGTCTTCCAGAGCTGTTAGTTTGTTGTGGATGAAGTATTCCTTCGCCCTTCCATCAACAAGTAGCGCATTGGTGAAAGCCAAAATGGTAATCTTCTGGTCTAGTCGATTTACTTTTCGGGCTAACTCCAAGAACTTTTTAATAAACGTCTCAAGCTTTTCGCCTGATATCTACTTAAGGCTGAAGAGGGAGTATAAATTCTCTTCCTTGTCTCTGTTGTACAGATAATTCTTGACGAAGAGTTCTTGCAGCTGTTCGAAAGTTATGATGGATCCTTCAGGTAGCGTATAGAACCATCGTAGAGGTTCGCTGGTCAGGCTGGTTGTGAAGAGTCGACAGAAAATGTGGTTGGATGTGGAATGTAGGCCTAAAGCGTCCTGGAACTCCTGGATATGTTTCGCTAGATCTCTTCCTTTGTATTTGCGGATCTTTAGAGTATGGAACCCGGTGGGGACCTCGCCATCCAATAGCTCCTGTGCGACCGGGCTCTTCTGTAATCAGTTGTGGATTCCTTTAGTTAGAGTATGAGCTTCAAGCATTTCTTTGATTTGTCTCTCGACATGTTCCTGGGTCATGTATTGTCGAGCTGCGATGGTCAGGCGGGTGTCGCGTCCTTCTCCTGGATTATGGTCGTTATTCCCTTCATTTAGACGATCTTTCGCTGGAACTCGAACTCTTCAAGGTAGATTTTCAATCTTTCTGACTCCAATTGGGCCGCCATCTACTTCCTAGTGGTCCTGAATCGGGATGGGATCCATTTCCTGTTGATGATGGTTAGACCGAAGCGCACCTCCGACGTGATTCCCTTTCGGTGGAGGTCCTATTATGTTGTAAACGAAAATTCGCGAGACTTCAGGATGCACGGCTTTTTTCATATGGGCGGCGACTTGCTGACCCTGTAGAACCTTCAATACGTGTTGTACATTCGCCGGCTGTTACTCCAAAGCAGTACGTCTTTCTATTTTAGAATTTAAGGTGGTCTGCAGATTTGCTAGCGCAATATTTTTCTCTGCTTGAACTATTGGCGTACTCTGGCCTGGAGGCGACATTCTGAAAGGAGATAATTAGCGGTTTCTGAGACAATGGGTTTGAGAACTTCGGTTCCCACCGACGGTGCCAAATGTAATAGCCTGATTATGGGATCCAGACTTAGCCTTTACACCATATGTAATTGGAACGTTAATAATAACTAACACAACAATTTAACGTGGAAAACCTTTGAATAGGTTAAAAACCGCGACCTCTTTTGATGATTTTAGATAAGAGAGATCTTATTGAGAATACTAGTTATTACAATGAGTACTCTGAATCTATGAAGTTATGGAGTAGGAATTCCTCTGTATAGAATTGCATGTTCCTAATCTGTAGTTCTCTGGTCCTATATATAGGTCTTATTATATGACCGTTTGATGACCATTAAAATTCTTAATGGTGGACGTTACAAAGTAGATGTAAGATATTCTTTGACCAGATGATGTAACGTCCTAACCTCTGTTACTGTACAACGGCTCTATTGATGATTATACTCTTGCGTAAATCGAACTGTTTCTGTGGAGGTCGAAAGTGATGACTCGAACTGAGGAATATTGAATATGTCTTTAGTAGTGCTTCATGTATGCTGATGAGGTCGAGGATGAATTTTGAGTCCAAGATACGAAATAAGTTATTACAAGGCGACTCTCCACCAATAGCACGAGGAGTCTCATGGACGAGTGGTGCAGGTTGAGAAATTCGTGCTGCATTTGCTTCTTGACGTTGCTGTCTTTGAGTCTTTTTGTGCCACGTGCTCTGTTGGTGAGATTGAAAGTTCATATGTAGTTCGAAGATGAAGCATAAGCTCGAGATGTGGAATACGCCACAACAACTACAACTTTTTAAGACCGGGTTCATAAATATTTTGTAGAACATGGAGAACTTGAGTCACGTCGTAATGCAGGTTTGATACAACGGGAATCGTAAGACGGCGTGGACGTGGATGTTGAGGAATTTCTACATCAATATACCAATCTCTAAGACCAATCGAGCGCGCGTAACGAGTGATTGTATATGTACCTGGGTGGTGATTGGTATGCAGAGGATGTAGAACGTGAAATTGATCTGTATATCTTACATGACCAACCTCATTAGTGTTTACAACATGAAAAAACTCTGGAACCCGATAACCTAACGTCAAAATTCTCCAGAAAACTGTATAGTTCGACTCTGTAAACCCTTGAAGGGCAAATGGTATAACATCAATCCAGTCAGCTGCTTGTAATCTCTCAATAAAATCACTGGGAACACTGTCGATATAAGTAGGGGTGGGATTCGTAGGGATTGAATACTGGCCAATCAATTGTTTAGTGCATCGCTCTCTTAAATACCATGCACCCTTGAAGTGTGATCCCTCATACAAAATGACACGCTTTAGGCTAATAACTTGTGCTCGAGTGTAATCTACATGTGTGGCACGTGAACATCGTTGCCATGGATACCAATGATTACTCTGGAGAGTCCTAAGCTCGATTTGTTGTCTTGATTTAGGTAAATTGTGTGCAACTTGATCTTTACAATTTTTTAATCTTTTCCCTTTATCCCATCTATTTATCCTAGGCCATTCATCCAAACTGTCATCCTGCATCACTGGGTTCATGTTTATAAAATATTCGTACGTAATACCAATATTGCAAAATCTCTGAATAACCACAGATGTTATGATCGATACATCTACAACATAAGTCGAAGCCTTGGTACATGTAACACATAATCGATAACCCCCAGTCGTACTCAATTACCTTATCAAGATTCCTTAAAGACATGAGATGACCTAACCGGATCTTGCTATCGTTGTGCCCATAAAAATACATTGACAACATGTACAATAAGAACATCCTAGCAATTGTCTCATGGTCGTGCTCTCCAACTTTTTCCAAGTAAAAAACCTGGTAAATAAAGTTTTCCGAAATACACTCAGATGAAATTGTTGTATATTTTATATTAGGTATATAGAGTGCAGCGAGTTCCTCAACCTTATTACCCGTGACAAATGGGGGAGGAGTCAATCCGATCTCTCCACATGGGAAATAAAATGTATGTGTTAAATCCCACCACCTTGATTATGTTTTATATTCCACCACCTCTCAATTAAGCCTATCTGATTCACTAATTTAGCCAGCCTGGTGTTGATGCTCTATTGTCCTGCATATTGTGAGATCTTTTATAGTGTGGATTTATAGCCTGGAAAAGTTTTCCTCAGGATTATGTGCCTAAGGCCCTAAAAAAAATTCACGACATATAATATACCCAAGCAGGGCCTTGACAGTCCCTGTCATTGTTTATTTCCAGAAAGAGAACAACGACAGAAATGGTGGGTGTGTGAGTGGCGGCAAAAAAGATTCCCATATTATTCTGCAATCAACACTCAAAGTTGAGTAGAGAGAGAAACAGTAGTAACCAGCACTTCTCCCACTCAAAAATAAAAGCTTTGAATTTCTTGGCTCTGAAACGCATCTTCTCCTTTTGTTCACATAGATAGATAGATAGTTGTTGGTTGTGGCAAGAAAATAAATGCAACCCAGAAAGAAAGTAAGTGCTAGTATGAGCAGCACGTGGTTATCCAGCAACCTCTGTACATCATCTTAAATTAAAAAGCATAACTTATTTAATTCCCTCCCTCTTCACCTGCCTCTTTGCATGCCTGTCAACTCCAACAATATCATCAAACCTTCCCCGTTGTAGATAATGTGATAAAATGTGGGCTCGACTTCTTCTTCAACTATGTTTCTTACAATGTCTAAGATCCACAGTTCCCCAATTTTCAGAACAACAAATACTCCTCGAATTCAAAGGAAACGTTTCAAACGACCCATATAACGCCTTGTCCTCTTGGTCACCAGCTCAAAACCCATGCCAATCTTACTCTGGCGTTTCCTGCAACTCGGAAGGAAACGTCCAAAAAATTTCTCTTTGGAATACTAGTCTTTCCGGGGTGTTATCGCCGAGTTTGTCCGGGTTAAAGTCTTTAAGGATCTTATCGTTGTATGGGAACCAGTTTACGGGCAATGTTCCTGTGGAGTTTGCGGAGATAACCACATTGTGGAAGCTTAATTTGAGTGACAATGCTTTATCTGGAGTGATCCCGGAGTTTCTTGGGGATTATGATAGTCTTCGCTTGCTTGATTTGTCTCGAAATGGATTTACCGGTGAGATTCCAGTTGCTTTGTTTAAGAAATGTTTTAAGACTAGGTTTGTTTCATTGGCTCGTAATAGTCTAAGTGGTTCCATTCCTGTATCGATTGTGAATTGTGTTAATCTTACTGGGTTTGATTTTAGTTTTAATAATTTAAGTGGCCATGTTCCGGCCGAGATTTGCGGGGCACCTAGTATGAGTTATGTGTCTCTAAGGAGCAATTCTTTAGTTGGGGATGTTAGTCAATTGGTCACATTGTGCAAAAATTTGGAGCTTTTGGATCTTGGGAGTAATTTGTTCACCGGGGTCGCTCCGTTCCATGTTCTTGGACTAGACGATATCAGATATTTCAATGTGTCGTTTAACCAGTTTGACGGAGGAATCCCAACGATAGGACATTGTCCATATACATTAGAGATTGTCGATGTTTCGGGGAATGAATTGAGTGGGGAGATACCGTCTAGTATTTTGAGTTGTGGAGGACTGAAGGTTTTGAATTTGGGGTTTAACCAATTGAATGGGAGTATTCCGGTTGGTATCGGGAGCTTAAAGTGGCTATCTGTTCTTAGATTGGGTAACAATATGATTGGAGGAACAATCCCGGTGGAGCTAGGAGGTATCGAGGTGCTTCAGGTTCTCGATTTGCATAATTTACGCCTCATTGGTGACATCCCTAGCGATATAAGCAAATGCAGGTTTCTTCTTGAGTTGTGAGTCTAATATCTCTTTGTCTATCTTAATCTTGTTACATTAAATTAAATTTGGTTGTGAAGTCTATGAGTTTGTATTTGAATTGAGCCTCTGATTGCAGGAATTTGTCTGGGAACATGTTAGAAGGAGAAATTCCTCAAACCCTTTACAACATGACATACTTGTTGATTCTTGATCTACATGATAATCGCCTAAATGGAAACATTCCGACTACGTTCGGAGAACTTACTCGTATCCAATGGCTTGATCTATCGGGAAATTCTTTGTCAGGTCCGATTCCTTCTTCCCTTGGAAACTTGACCATGTTAACTCATTTTAACATCTCCTTCAACAAGCTCACTGGTCCCATTCCTCTTATTCCCGCCATCCAAAGTTTTGGCTCTACGGCTTTCTCCCATAATCTTGGGCTATGTGGTCCACCTCTCGGTACTTCGTGCTCTTCAAGATCGCGGAGGTCCAAGATGCTTAGTGTTTCTGCAATAGTCGCGATTATAGCTGCTTGTCTTATCATTACTGGCGTATGTATCATTTGCTTCATGAACATTAGAGCTCGAAGGAAGAAAACTGATGATGATACATTGGTTTCTGAAAGTACCCCTTTAGCTTCATCTGATTCGAATGTGATTCTCGGAAAGTTAGTTCTGTTTAGCAAGAGTTTGCCTTCGAAATACGAGGATTGGCAGGCAGGGACTAACGCTTTACTTGATAAGGATTCTCTTGTTGGTGGAGGGTCAATAGGAACAGTTTACAGAACTAGTTTCGAAGGTGGAGTATCCATTGCAGTTAAGAAGCTTGAAACGTTGGGGACGATCACGAACCAAGACGAATTCGAGCAAGAGATTGGAAGGCTGGGTAACCTTCGCCACCCCAATATTGTTGCTGTCCAGGGTTACTATTGGTCATCTACAATGCAGCTAATTTTATCCGAGTTTATTCCCAATGGAAATCTCTATCATCATCTTCATGGACATATTTATACCGGGGCGAGCACCAGTAGTGGTTTGACTGAATCTAACTGGTCTCAGAGGTTCCATATCACTATCGGAACAGCAAGAGCGCTCGCATACCTCCACCATGATTGTAAACCCCAAATTTTACATCTTAATATCAAGTCTAAAAACATTCTCTTAGATGAAGGTTTCACAGCTAAACTATCTGATTATGGATTGCTAAAGCTGTTACCGATTGCGGGTAATCACAGTTTAACTAAGTTACGAACTTCTGCTGGCTATACTGCACCAGAATTGGCTCATCGAAGCTCGAGAATTAACGATAAATGCGACGTTTACAGCTTTGGCGTTATTTTGTTAGAGATAGTTACAGGGAGGAAACCTATTGAGGGTTCAGGCACCAAGATGGTGGTTCTGTGCGATTATGTTAGAGGGGCGTTAGAAAGGGGAACAGCTTCAGATTGCTTTGACAGAAGATTGCGAGGGTTTGCAGAGAACGAGTTGGTTCAGGTCATGAAGTTGGGGTTAATCTGTACTTCTGAAGCTCCATCTAGACGACCTAGCATGGCAGAGGTCGTTCAGGTTCTTGAATCCATCAGAACTAATTCCGAACCGTAGGCAAAAAAAAAAGTAAATAATTTATTTATTCTTTTGTAGCTACAAATCACTGATAACTTCAGGCATTTGCAATTTTGTAGTAAATCATTCAATTCATGTGTTTCACTAAAACTTTAGATTTGCAATTGTAAGATTTCTAGAAATAAAAGTGCTACAGTTGGACCTAAAATATTAGGAAGATAAGCAAGAAAGAGAGCCTAACTACTCCAACTCCAGAAGTGTTGCAGTTACAGACTTACAATTAGGTGCAGTCCCTCTAACCCACTTATGCTCTAACTATATATTACAATGGGACGTCGATCAAGGAATACAGTCGGGTTTCTTCCGATGATGACAGAGAAGGAAGTCTCCAAGCCCAGTGTTCAGAAACGCGTGAGACAACAAGGTCAAGTTCCATTTATTTGGGAAGAAAAACCAGGGACCCCGAAGAAAGAGTGGAAGCCTGAAATGGTTACCGCTCCTGTTCCAGCTCCAGCTTTAGCTCCTGTTGCTGCAAAGACCACTCACCCTCCCGTTAAGCTAGTTGCTTCGGTTCCTTTCAAATGGGAAGAAAAGCCTGGAACACCATTGCCCTATTTCTCACCACTGTCTTGGGGAGGAGAATCTCCGCCACCCCATTTCTTACAGCTGTCTTGGGGAGGAGAATCTCCTCTGCCACTACCTCCGGGAAAGTTCAGTGGTTCTCCGTGGTCATCCCCAATTATAATTCATGGAGAAAGTTATGATATGAAATACGAGGAGGGAAACATGAATGAGCAAAAAAATGATGGTATGTTTGAATTGGATCTTGAAGCTGAAGCTAATGGTTTTGATACTGATTTTCTCCTAGCAAATCGCCTTTTATCAGCAATCACAATCTCTAGAGCAGTCCCGTTGAATGAGCATTCAATGAAATGTGATATTCCTGGCTCGCCGGATTCTGAAACAGACAGTACTACCAGTAGCTATGCAACTGGAAGTAGCAGCCTCATTGGGTCATCGTCATTCCTCGAGTGCTTCTTCCCATTGCGTTCACCAGAATCTGGATTTCTAGACAAGGTTGGTCGCAGCAGAAACAGTCGCCGTTCTTCAGTTTCCTCTCTTACTCTGCCAGATTCAATGATGGAAGAGTTTGATGAAAAGAGTTGTTTGAGCCAAATTTCCAGAAGGACACCAACACTGGGAGAGTTGTTGCTGATGAGTTGCAGACGAAATTTTAGGAGGTCCATTCATGCAAGAGAGCAAAATTCACCCTTGGTAATCGCTCTAACCCCAATATTAATCCGCAATTACATTTACCTTTTACTTTTCAAGAAACGTCTGGCATCATAGGTCTAATCTTTTTTTTTTCTTTGGTGAGATGTACAAGTTATCATCAACCATTCAATAGAGAGCCTTCCAAATATCAAAAGCAAAATGCTTTCAATCTCAAGTTAACCCGTAAAGAAGAAATTTATATTTGGGAAAAAAATATCTTCATACCATTCTAAATGTTTTGATACTAATAACCTTCTACCAGGAGAAGATATAATTCTAACTAACCCTTATTTTGGAGGGAAAAAATAATTTGAGAGAAATATTTACATCAGAGATTCTCCTTTCTTTCCTGATTTTGATTGATGATTCTGATTCGTTTCTGATGTCGCAATCATAGGAACACGTGAAGAAGAGAATGTTTGGATGCTTCATTGCTGGAACTGACGACAATGGGATTGAGGGATTGCACAGGAGACAACGGCGTCTGAGGCTTCAACTTATGTAGCTTAGCTTTAAATTTCCATGCCTGTTTCAAAAAACAAGCTTTTTCCTACGATGTTGTATGTGCCGTTAATCTGAATTGTCACTTGCCTACTAAAATGAATTTATATTCAACTTCGAGATTTACACGTTTCTGCAACTTTCCAGATCCGCTCTAAGACAACAGGAATATCATCTTCTGTCAATGTAGTAAAACAACATCGGAACCATCCAGGTTCAATACAGTGACATGATGAACCAGGGGTAACATTAATCTTTGCGATATTCAATAATTTATCCCATAATTCGAGCTCACCTTTCTCACTGTAAGAGCGTATTAATCCACTCATGTCCGCCCAACAGTAGAAACCACCGCTGCTTCGGGTACACTCTATCCCCAATTTTTTCAAACCTTCCACAAAAAGTGTATACATTTTCTGAAGCCTCTCTTTACTAGTTTCAAGAAATTCACGGATAGATCTTGAATCTGAGAGCATTGAGATCAGCAAACGTTGTGTAGGAAGAGAGATCGAAGAGAACCTTGTTAACCTCTTAGCAGCAGCAAGAACTTTTTCGTTATATGAATAAATAACCCCTACTCTGAACCCTGGGAGTGAGAGATCTTTGGATAACCCATATAAAATGTGAACCCTATTTCGGTCAATGTCTTCTGTTTCGAGAATCTCTGCCATGCTCACAAACTCTTCATCTCCATAGGTGGAACCAGCAAATATCTCATCACATATGATGTGAATGTTCTTCTCTCTAGCAAAATCTAGAAGACTATAAAGAGTTTCGCGATTGAGTAGATTGCCAACAGGGTTCGAAGGATTTGAAACAAGAACTCCACGGACTTTTAAGCCTCGTTTCTTTGCCTGGTTGAATGCTCGGTCAAGAGCATTTAAACTTAGACCGAAGTTGTCTGCACTACGACATGGAACCGGTATTAGCTTCACCCCTGTTCGCCATTTTATATCCCTGTCAAAACTGCATATTGTTCTTCCGTTCAGCTTCTTAGATTAAAATTGACAACTTGATTTAGGAGACTGGAAATGGAGAAGATAAATATTACCCTGGGTAATATGGCGAAGGGACAAGAAAAGCGTTTCCAGTGTCCGCGAGGCAGAAGCTGAGAATTTCAATTGCAGGGGTTGCACCAGCTGTCAATACTATTTGTGACGGGTTAAATGAGACCGAGTTTCCCATGACTTCAGACATAAATCCTGCCACAGCCTGCAAAGTTGCAACACTTATCAGAGAAATTAAGACTAGATTATAGTATGCTACTCTAAACATGTTCACAAATTTCAATCCTTTCATGATGATCAAATTCAAAGGTATATCATAATTCATCAAAAGGAGCGCGTATTCCTTTTACATAAACTCTAAACTGGTTGAACGCTAGTCAATGATAATATTTACAATGTAAAATCTTTTTCAAGACTCTATTGTCCATGTTTGGTCATCCCCTCTATAGCTCTACTCTCTGCATCTGTCTTCTTCCCATAGGAAAGCCACTAACTAAATCTGCTAACCTTCCTCTCACTCTCAATTCCTCAATCTATGTCTACAATATAGCATATCATCTCAATTCTATTATTCACGTCGCAATGTTTACTAGTATGAATTTATGTAGAAAATGATGTATTCTGCAAATATTAGCCTAAGCGAAATAAACAATAAGAACACCCCACAAAAATTAATCATGAGAGGTTCTGTGTCATCTGTAAGTTTTTTGGCGCTGTTAAAATACATTTACTTTTATGCGTAACCAATCAATCACACCAAGCTACGAAAAAAAAAAAAACTGAAAATAAAAGAAACACATCCCAGTTGACATTTCATCAAAATTTACAAAACAACTAACTAAAATTTGAACTGAATCATGATATTCAGGTTGAGCATAAGACTGAACTAAATTCCCATTTGAGGCATTGTCAAATAATTCCTAGCAAATAAAAAGTGAAGAACATAGCAAATTCAATGTAGTAATATTAATTGAATCAAACACCGGAATAATTTTTAAAAAATGGGAATGAAACTATAACTCTTACCACTTTTAATTCAGTCAATCCATCAAACGGCTGATACGTTGCAATTCTGCTTATATTCAAATCCCCACCTGCCCCCATCATTGAACTCTTTACACTCTCCTTAATCCAAACTTGAAGCAAATCCAATGACAACTACAGTCACCCAAAAACACAAAACAATCAAAATCAATATATCTAGCGAAAACACGGAAAACATTAAAATAAAAACTAACAAACCTTGTTCTCAGCTAACCCAAGTTGAATAACCCCATCTGGGTTCCTCACAGAATCAAAGGGGTCATCCAATACCTTCTCAAGTCCAACATAATACGGTGAATCACTCGATTTCTCAATCGAATTCGCTCTACTAGACACATAAGCAGGTCCAGAAGAAGCCCTTGGAGATAGATGTGTTCTTGACTGAGACCTTGATAACCCAGACCCAGAAAGCTCCAAAGATGACAACAACCCATCTGGAGATGAAGGTGGAGATGGGTTTCGATTCTTTCGCTTCAAATAGAGTTGAAAGAAGTAAAATAAAGCACAAGGGATGATTGAACCCAAAACAAGACCTCCCCTTCCTTGAACCACACCTTGTAATGGAACTATGATTCTCATGGCAGTTTTTGTACCCCGGTCTGGTTCTTGTTGGTTTAATGTGGTGGTACGGTTGAACCGGTTTTGGGTCATTTTAGAAAGGGGAAATGTGAGACTTTGGGGAGTCCGTCCGGCTGAGCCGGCGGAGTTGAAGAAGAGAGAGAGTTTTGTTTGGAGGAGTGAGTGAATGAATATAGGGAGGGAAGGAGAATTTTGTGCCGTTCCTTGTTGGATGTGTGAAGATGGGATCTTGTCAATTATTTTTAGTGTTTTACTAATTTGCCCTTAATCATAATTATTCTAAGTTTTTTTTTTTTTCTTCTAAGGGAGAAAGAAACTACTACACTTTTCAGTGGTGATCCAATTTTAGAAACTCCAAAACAAGTTTTATGATCCAGTGTTGCATTATGTTAAAATATGTTTTTCTTAAACTTTTTTTTTAAATGGACCAATTAGTAATTTCAGATTCTCAAATCTCAGGGATGTTTTATTTGGAACTTCACATGAGAAGAATCAATCTCTCAATGTTGGCTTTGCCTCTCTCAAAACTCCTTTCATGTAACTCCAAATTCAAACACTGTCCTACTTTATATACACCACATATTTGAGATATGTCACCAAAAATTTTAGGTCCCACACATCGGATTTTGTTGAAAAAGCAACCACTAGAAACACAAACTTTCGCATCTAAAACCAGTATACAAATATTGCCAAGGAAAAAATGTTTCCCAAGAAATACAGGTCGGGGACCATGCCTCAAGAAATAGAGGTACTAGGATTGTCTCACCATCAACGGTGCTAATCAGCCAGAATGGTTTGGGGCGGGTATAGTATTTGCCCTTGATATTCGGGACCCGTTCCCCAACCCGTTTATATTAACCTAAGAGTTCTTTTTTTCACCTTAGAATATGACTATCAATGGATTTGATTTGACCATGTATCCGATCCGGTAACAAAGGATAATGATCAGGAAAAAATTGATCATCTACGACCCTATCCGTTAATAATTCGATCCTTTAACTAATGGATCAGATTAGAATTTACCATGACCCGATTCTTTAAAAACTCGATCCGTTAGCAAAAACATATACCTATTGGTTATGTATAATAAATCTCTATCTTTGTCTCTTATTTTGGATATAGACTGCATCATTTTTGGTTTATAGGTATGTATTGTTGATTATATGTATATATGTTAAATGTCTAATGCCTATGGTTTATAAACATGTGTTCCATTGTTAATTGCTAGATTTTAATATTGCAAGTATTGAAAATTTGCAAAAAATTTAAGCATAACAAATTGAATCGGATTAGGTCGGATAAGGATCACCTAAATCCTTAACGGATCAGGTCAGGATCACAAAATTAGTGATCCTTTAGGATCACAGATCGGGCCAGGATCTCTATATTTCTTAACGGATAGGGTCAGGATCGACCAATATCTTAGCCCGATCCTATCCATTCACAACCCTACTTTAGAACTTTGCCTCTTCTCTTTCTCCGTTTGTGGTCTCTACTTAAAAGTGTGTGGGTCTAAAAGACTAAGAGAGTTTGATCAAAATTCATCAATAACATTGTGGATATAAAAAGATGATGGCTTTTGCTCATAAGTACCACTAATCTTCAACAAAATCACTGTTATTAAGTAAGATTTATTTATTTATTTATTATGTTTGCATAATTACTTCATGTTTTGTTTGAAAAATGAGGAACATGTGAAATTTGAACTTTTAGCATAACTTTCCTAAATGGGGCGGGTGCGGGGCGGGTATGGTATTAGGTAACTTTGGCGGGGCGGGTTTGGGGAATCCCCGATTAGATAAATGGGTTAATGGGGCAGGTTTGGTGTTAATGAACTTTGGTGGGGTATGGGGATGGTATAGGCCAACCCGCCCCAAACCCATCCCATTGTCAGCCCTACCCTGGTCAACAGTAAAATACAATATATTTATTGAGAATAAAATAATACCTTTTCAAAGTAGCAGAAAATAAATTGTGGTTGTCGTGGCGTTTATGATATTCTTGGCTAAATGATTTTGTATTGCTCTTCGTTGGAAGAGGTCCTCACTCCTAAGCATGGGGGTGAGGATTTGAAGTAATTTAGTTAAGCTTTCACGCTCTGTTGTAAACTTGTAATTGTTGTGTTTGCCTTAGCCCGCGTTTAACAAGGAAATGGAAATCACATTTGTCCAAATTTGAGCTCACATTAACCGTAATTTAATATTATACTAGTCATGAACTCTATCTATTGATATCATATTTTTGAATTGCAATGTCTTTAGAAACCTTGAAGTAAAGAGTAAGTCGAAGAATTATTTCACTTAATAATTGTGTCAAAAGACTCAAAACCCAACAACATATTTGATTTTAATTTTTTTTCACCAAAAGAGTTTATCGAACATATAATAAAGTTAAAACAAAAATTTAAGAGCATTCCAGGATCAGAAAGAAATCAACGGCGAACAGTCTTTGATTTCGTGTCTGCGAACTACTGCAAACCACTACCGAATCAAAAAGTTACCGAAGTTGCATGTTGTTTGAGTAATTCGGCAGTACGAGATTAATCCACAATTGCTAGGAGAGAATTAATTAGAAGAACAACAAAAGAATAACGAAGAACACACAATAGAATTGGTGGGGAGGAAAATTTCTCCTTAGGGTTTCTTTATTGCTCCATAAAAAAATTACAATAAGACTCCTAAATTCCAATTAGGTTTTCTAATCTTAGGCTTGTCCTTTTATAGGGTACAAGTCATATTTTAGAAGTTAAATTACTTTCAGAACCTTAGAATGGGAACCTCCCCCCATGAATTATGTGTCCAAAAAGTAAGCAATCAACTTACCTCAGAATGAGAACCTCCCCCCATTTCCAAATCAGTAGTATAAAGCGAGAGTTACGGGTTTTAGAGAGAGAGTGAAAGAGTGTGTGCGTGTGTGTGAAGGTTTTAGGGAGGGGAGAGTTTGAGAATTTTAGAGAGTTTTAATGGAGGAGAGAAGAGTTAACACTAAATGGGCGGTATGGTTAGCTTGAGGGTACAAGAGGTATTAGGAAAAATGAATCATGGCCAAAGTCAACAAGCTCAGCCAATCTATTGAACCATAAGAGCATATATCCAACAGGGTGAGAGTTTGGGTTGGGTTTGCAAACCCAAACCCAAGCTCACACTTTTAGCCTCCGAGCAGCTCTAAAACTAGTTTGAGTTCGCCAGCTGGCATTGCCAGAACTCAACCAAGTTTGAGGAGCTCAAACTAAATAAAAAGAGTTTGGCAGTGTTTTGATTACCGCGTGATAATCAAAACTCCTCCAATCTAAATTATTTCTTTAACGTACTCCCTGACTACTTCTTCTCCCCCAAAACCAATTACAGAGCATAGAGGTGAACCTCTACGCACTCCCCAAATGGTGAACTCCGACACCAGTAGTAATAACTCTACACCGTCGACCTCATCCTCCCATAACCTACCTTCAACACCATTCGCTCAACACCCATAATCACAATTCACTCTATACCTTTACCACAACCCATCACAATTCTAACCTCAATTCCAATCACAGACCCTACCTCTGTTTACCATGTCGCAAGGGGATCCCAGTTATGGACGATATCAAAATCTATTTACACTTTCTCAACCACAACCTCAGGCGTTTAGCTTATACTATCAACCCTATCCGCTCACTCAACCTCAATGTTTTCAACCTCCAAATTACTTTTAGAACTACCTATTCTATGGTGAATCTACTCAGCATAGTCAAAGTAACGCAAATGCGTCAATACCAGTTGAAGCAGCGCCTTAGAAAGAAAAAGGAAAAGGAAGAAAGAAAAGAACACCCACAAAATAAAGACAAAGCGTGCAAGTGCTAGAAGATGCTGAGTTTTTGGACAAGATGGATGATGCTGGAGTGCATTGGATGGAAATAGACTTTACGTGTCTCGCAAGGGCGTGGGTAACAGCTTCTGTCCAGACAGTGGGCCGCACAAAGGGTTTCACTTTTTATCAAAAGGTTAATATTGCCTTTAACAAAGACCCCGAGTGCCCCACACGATGATCAAGTGGGTCGACCAAAGCTCAGTAGCATACCCTTAATGCACAATGTATGGCGTACAAGGGGATAGTTGTTCAAGAACGATTTAAGAAGAAGATCGGGTACATTCTAATTTTCTTTAACTCAAATTTGTTTATTTATTTGTATTTGGTAATTTTGCAAATTGTTGGAAAATGATGCACACAAGATCTATCAAGGCTTGAATGGCGGCAATGACATCAAACACCGTGAAGCGTCTAAGATTTTGGTGCGAGAACCGCGATGGACCAACCTAAGGGATGATGGGTTGAATCATGCAGGGAATGTACCAAGAAATATAGCCAGGAGAACATCGGACAATTTTTCTCTGGGGAACTCTGTCGGATCAAACAATTTATCAGAGGACCCCGACGGCCTACCTACACCTTAATCCGTGGGCCCAAATTCTGAATTAGATGGTTCATTGTATGAGGGTGGAAGCAGGCCCATCGGCCAAAAAAATCTTTAGAAAGAACCTTATAACACAAAAGGCATTAGATGGTGTTGTTATATCTGGTAGCGGTATCCAAACAATGCTGGACGAACTACAGTTGGAGAAGAGACAAGCGAAAGAAGAAAATGAAAGAAGAAGAGCAGAAGCAAATCAACAATGACAAGCCAAAATAGATTTTGAACAAGCAAGGGAAGATCGCAAAATCATGGATAAAAACCTGATTAATCTTTCTGGACATGTATTGCAATACTATTTGCAAAGGCAAGTTGAGGTCATGGAACGTCTGGCCAATAGGGGCGTACCAAGTACTTGAAGTGCTGATGAAATCTAATTTAACTTTACTGTATATAGAAATTTTCTTTCCAGGAATGTAGTTTACCTTCCAATAATGTAATCGTTTGAATAATGTACTTTTCTATTGAAGAATGCAATCTTATTTTCGAAATATTTATTTATGATAATATTGTGTTAAATCAAATACAAGATTAATGTAATATCAAAAACTTGTTTAATAAACTTGTACGACTAAGAAGCATTAAATTATATCAAGAACACGTAGATAATACAAGAAATGGAGTACTAGGTTTAAAGATTTCCCTTCACGGATGTTCGATTAAATCATCCTTTAGATCAAAGTACAGTTCTCGACTTCGAATGCGGTTCATTTTCGATATAAAAGATTTTATTGTTCTGCGTTCGCGTACAATATTTAACCATTTCTTCGATGGTTGAGGGATCAGTCGGATTGTAGTCTAAGTATGATGGGAATGAACCTCGTTCCACTTCGACGATCATGTTGTGCATTATCACGCACGCCTTTATGATATTGTTCAAAACCTTGGGTTTCCACAATTTAACCGAAATTTTTATAACATTAAACCGAGATTATAAAATCCCAAACGCTCGTTCTACGTCTTTTCGGCAATTTTCTTGTTGTTAAGAAAACAAATTTTGTTTCACTGTAACCGGATTGTATATGGTTTGGACAAGTATTCCCCATTTAGGGTATATGCTATCCGCTAGGTAATACCCTATATCATAAGCTTTTCTAGCAATTATATAATTGCAAGGTGGAGCGATACCATCGGCCAGGTCGGTGAAAAGATGTAATTATTGCAGGACATTGATATCATTGCTAAACCCTGATAACCCAAAAAAGGCATTCCAAATCCAAAGGTCGTGTGAAGCTACCGCTTCAAGAATCAGTATTGCCTTGGGGTAATGACCAGTAAATTAGTCGTGCCAAGCTATGGGATAAATTTTCATATCCAATGAATGCAATCAAGGCTTTCTAACATGCCGGGAAATCCCTGTGACTCTCCGATCACTTTTAACCTTTCGACGTCGGCCGTGTTTGGTGCTCGAAGATATTCCTCGCCAAAAATTTCTATACCGCAACACAAAACCTTTCTACACATTACAAGATTGTGCTTTCTCCTATTTGGATATACTCGTCAAAAAGATCCGCCGTAACACCGTAGCTTAGGAAACGTAGTGCTGCAACTACCTTTTGGTACGGTGATAACCCCATAGTACCAGCTTTGTTGGGTTTTTGGATAAAGTAATGATCATGTGTAACGACTGCATCAAATATACACATAAACATGCCTATACTCATACGAAAATATTGCCGAAATTCTCATGGCTCATATGTGCAATTCAACTTGAAGTAGTCCCGTATAATGCTGTAATGCCCCAATGGGTGATCTCACTTCTTTCTCTTATCCTTACGACCCATAACACTCCCGCCGTGACTCAAAGTTGCATCATGTACTACTAGATTTGTTGTAGTTTGGTACAGTATGCAAATTGCTTTGCACAATCGAAGATAAGATCGTCAGAGGAGGACAACGATACACGTGGAGGATCATCAATGGATGAATAGGATTATAAAGAAGATATTTGAGGTTATGGAGTTGAGAGAAGGATGGTGACGGTGAAGGGGAACAAGTTTCCAATTAAAGAGAGAAGTGTAAAAAAGAGGGAAGAAGAAGCTATGGGTCTTGAAAATCAGGGATTTGGTGGTGAAAAGAACACTGCGCAGTGTTCCTATTACCGCGCGGTAAAAGGAACATCGCGCGACATTCTTTCTACTGCCAAATCCTTAATTTTCTTCAAATAGACACAAGGTCTGTTCGAATAAAATAGCTCAGGCCAAAATCTGTTCGAACAGACTTTGGGTCTATTCGAATAAAACTACTCCTGTGGAAAATTGTTCAAATAAGACCTTATTTTATTTGAATAAAAAGGGATCTATTCGAATAGACATTGGAAAAACTCATTTTTAAATTCAAGACTCAAAAAACAATGGATACTTCCTCTGGTGGGTCCTTCACAACGGCTAGTTTTGTATCACAACGGCCTAATTTTGGATCACAACGGCTAGTTTTGGATTATAACAACTACTTTTTGCTTTAAATATATGTTAGCTGAAGATGCTCTAACAACACTCCTCTACTTGAACTCAAAAATGTCAAGTTTTTCCACTCTAACACAAGATTCTTCAGTGGTATTTGGCTGGAATGAAGACTGTGCCATGGACGCGTCCTGACAGTATTATATTGATAATCCACCTTTCTGATAACTCAACTTCAATCAGTTATGGAATAGAATTCATTTCCAATTCAGGATGCACACAAAACTTTGATACTCTCCTGGAGATTTATACAACAGGTGGAATGTTATTAAGGCTAAGTGTGACGAGTTTCATGAGATACAAATGAGTATTGATATACGGGTCAGAGGTGTTCCACTAACTTATATTCTCCGTGAAGCTATAAATGAATTGTATGACAAATACAACCAGCCGTTCCTGTTCGAGACTCTATAAGATATTTTTTACTGGAATTACGTCCCGCCTGATCCTCCTGTAAATTATCGGCTAGAAAACTATGGACATGATTCGCTTACCCTTACTGAATGGACTGAGTTTATTCCTTACATCAGACGTGAACGATGAATTAAATTAAATTGTATCTGTTTTGAGTTATATTTCGTGCGTAGAACTACTATATCAAGAAGTATAATTGTATTTCTATTTAAATTCAAGACTCAAAATAAATTGATTAATATTGATTTATATAAAGAAATGTGACATCAGGTCGTACAAGTACTTATATTGAGAAACAAACCCAAAATTAATAATAGAATTTGTTTAACACTGATGTTTGCAATAAAAGATTACGTTTACAAAAATATCAAAAATACCTATATCTACTGAGTCGGGTCAGAATCATCTCCAGTACCCCGCCCCCTGTGGCTGGTACCGCCTCCCTTGATTTTTGGACCAGATCTATGCTGCCTCATTCTCACACCACCTCCAGGTGGTAGCGGCACCACCCGTACGTCACGCCCCCTCCTCAGATGTAGATCTTAAATAGGACAAAGAAAATTTATAAATATTTTGACAGAATAAATATGACATTAAGAAAAAAATAAAAAAATAAAAACATAAAATAAATTACTTACATGCACATATAGTTGGTCGTCTACACTGTCCAAGTGTCTCCTCAGAGTAGCATTTTCATAAGTTAACTCCTGGAGCCTCTGGGTGTCTTGCGCAGACTTTGCAAGGCAAAATTTTTGTATACCATAAGTCAGGTGCCACAGCTCCTCTGCGCCGTAAGAGGCAGACATGGGTGGCAGGTCCCTCAAGCGGTGAATGGGGAACATCTCATGCCTCCCTGTCCACTCCATGTGCTACCCTGGGTCTGGCCCCTCTGGCTCGCCAGGTAAACTGAAGTCCTGGGTAGGGTTGCAACTTTTTTTCTTCTTCTGAACTTCCGATTTTTTATGATTTCCGATCCAATATTTCTGATTTTGGAACCCTATTTTGCAATTCCGATTTCCGAAAATCCAATTTTCGATTTTTTTTGAAAAAATTCGGATCGGAATCGGATAGATGTGTGCAATTCCGACATTCTAAAATTTCTGATCCGATTATTTCGAATTATTCCAATCTGATTATTCCTAAAAAATATTCTAAATATCCCTCTAATTCGATTTAATTCTGAATAATATGAATTGAAACATAAAACATTAGAGCTTAAAATTCTTAACCTTGAGCATTCTCCACCGCCTTTTTTCTCTATTATCTACTGCCTCTATTATCCACTGCCCTCCACTACCTTCTACTATTAAGTTAAATCTCTACCACCTCCACTCCCTCTACTCTTAAGTATAATCTTCATTGCATCTATTCTCCATTTTTCACTGCCTCAATTTTGATTCGCAGCGAAGAAGAAAAGTTAAATCTCATCTCTGGCTTTAGTTTTCTTTTAGCTTCGATTTTAAATCTTTGATTCTTGGAGAAGTGAGAACTCTGTTATTCCGAATTTATTCCAAAATTTATTCCGAAATAGTCGGAATTCCAAAAATTCTGAAATTTCCGAATTTGGATTCATTTTTAGTGTTCTGAAAAAAATTAGATCAGATCGAAATAGATTTTATAGTTCTGAAAAAAATTGGAAAAATTCTAATCCCTTCTATTTCCGATCCGATCTGAAAACAGTCCTAGTCCTAGGACAAGCTATGAACCGACGCTGACGTAATGACCACAGGTGTAATACCAGCCCTGAGTGCAGAGGGTCCGGACAGATCTATATTCCCCATCCTCTGGGAATTTGTCAACAGGTGGCCTGCCTCTACAGTTTGGTCAGCCCAGTATGAGGCATAAGTTTCTCGTTCCTCCCCTATCACAAACTACTCATAGTCAAGGAAGTCAGCCTACCTTATCACCTATAAATCTATTGGAATAATATGTGGCAACATGCTAATCAGAGGATCCAAAGAAATACCCGCAGTACCAGTCAACTGCCTCCAGCATCTATCCCCCAAGTAATACTCGCAGTTTTTATTTGGGACTTGAAGTGGCATCCTCTTACGGGATTGGAACGACGCAATCCGTATGTCATCTAACTCAGACATCGCATATTCCAACCAAGGTCGCCAAGTGATCATCTCAATAATCTGGTGGTCAATGAGGTATCTGCCTAGAGTAAATAAATTACCTGCCTGGTCATTTGCTTTCTTAGTGTTCCCCCTCTCCTATGCTCTGAGGCACGGATAAGCCAAAAACTTATCCTCTTCCTTGACAATAGGGTGACCAACCCCACAATACTCATAGAACCAATACTGCATTTCAGAACAACATAAAAAATAATTAGAAATTATATTTACGATGTTTATTGGAAGATATTTGATTTGTAACTTGTAAGGAAAAAATGTTAGTGTACCTCAAGAAGTTGGGAAAATCCAGTGATGGCACTCCTGATCATGACTGCGGTATCCAAACCTTGGTACAGGGAAGCACGAATAGCAGAACCCCAATCATATTAGGTAACCTCGTCCAAATCGGCCACGGCCGCGAGATATTTATGTGGGACGGTGTCGTTGTCCGTTTGGAACCTCAAATGTTCCATCATGAAGTGGATAAAAGTACGAATAATAGTAATATCATCCTCCTAATCAGCTACGATGGTCAAGTGCATCCTCAAATGTTAAATACAGACGTTCCCACTCTTTATATTGCTGGATTCAATGTTGGGGAACAATTGCCTCGCATTGGATAAAAAATACCATGTCTCGTCATACGACACCTGTGTCGGATATCGGCCGATTGATAATGATGTCAGCATCTGGAAATCCAATGAAGTGACCCTTATCTCCACACACGGGAATATAAACGTGTGAATTTTTGGCCACCAACGCTCTGTAAGCATCTGAATTAGGCAATTATCGGAATTGCCTAAGCGTATATCCATAAACTGCCCGAATATATTCACCACAATATCCCTTACAAGTAGAATTGTGGAAATATATTTCCAAACTTTGATTACCATAGTGAATGTGCCGTACAGACTGATCAATTATAAACTGATGTCTTAAATGACCCGCAAGCGCACGGTGTACCGTTAAGTTCAAGAGTAAGCAAGGTCGTATCCCAAGAGACTTGTGGTACGAATTATACTTCGAGCTATTAGTTTTATCCAATAATAATGATTTTGAGTAGGTTTCAAACTAAAAAGAAGAATTAAACAAATGCTAGAAAATATGAGTTGTATGAGTTGGTGTGAGAACAAAGGCTTAGATTCCACTCCACCCTTTGTACCCATGAGATAACATAAATAATTAGAGTAAATTACGAGTTCCCGTATTGCATATCCTTGGTCAGGCATATGCAATACATTAAAAGATAAAAGAGATTTATGATTAGGAACTACCCATAAACTACCTTATTCAACCATGGTTCGGTTGATAAGAGCGGGTTATGTCTTCTTCTCCATATTCCAGACCATCTTGTAATGGTCAAACAAGATGGTTTCCTTAGATTATTTACTCCCTCGAATCCAAGCTATGGTCAAGCTAGGATCGTAGGAAGAAGAATATGCATTAAAACGAAAGAAGAGAAAGTAACTACTCTAGTTAGACAATATTATTCTATACCAAGGCTACATTGGGTAGAACTTCATCTAGCCTTGGCTAAGATGATTAGCTACTCATCCCTTTGATCATTGCCCTATTATTTGCTTAAAGGAAATGACAAGAAAAAGAGAGAAATAATAACCTTTATTGCTATGAACTTTGATATTACACTCTAATATGAGATGCCCAATTAGAATGGGGGGAGGGTTCCTTTTATAGGAGAAGGAACCCAAATTTAGAAACTATACATTAAATTGTAAATAATATTTTTACAATAATATCTTCTAATTTTACAACCAATCTCCAAAGATTCTTGCATATAATTCCCTTAAGTGATGTAAAGATCTTTCTCAATATAAAATATATTCAAGGATCTTGGATGTAATATATTCTTTGATCTTGAGATCAAATATATTGTGTCTTTGAGTTTGTGTGCTATGAACTGCTGGAGACACTTTTACTTGACTTTAAGAGCTTGGTTTCAAATATCCATCTCCAATAGCTATAATCAAACAAACGCACATAAGTACCTTAAATTAAATATAATGGACGACTAAAATACATGTTCAGGTATATTAAAAATGTCAAAATTACGTGCTCATCACGGACGCATTGAATCTTGATTTTGTTCATTGAAGCATTTTGTCAAATACTTGATTTATGGAAGTAACAAATTTATAATTACACTAAAACTTACCGTGAGTTCCTTGCCAGTGTAATAGATATGACTGACGTCGTCTGAGAGTTGGGCAATAAACCTTTATGGGTAGTTTTCTTGGGGTGGGTTTGGTATAAGTTGTTGGACATCTTCAAATTCTACTCGTTTTTTTCCTTTCAGACCTCGATCGAGTTACGGCTCGTTCTGAATCTCTTGTCACTCTAAACCCTGGTAATGTACTGGGGTGTGGGTCTCCCTCTGGCATATGCATTATGTTTTTAAAGAAATATTGGAATATTTTTTAGGTATACCTTCGAATTGAGAGAGAAAGATGAGGAAACAATGTTATAAAACTCGAGTTGGAAGTGATTTTTTGTTAACAGTTGAAGCAACGGTAAAATGATTACCGCGCGGTAAAAGGAACACCCCGCGGTGTTTTAAACTCCTCTAAATAAATAAATAAATATACGTCACGAGCTCAAACTTGCTGCTGGGAGAGACCGGGTGTAGGTTAGGTTTTTTGTGGTCCCTCTATCAGAGCCTACACCCAAACTCAAACTAGCTGCTAGAGATACCCTAAGGTAGACCAAGAAATGGAGGGTATACCACAATAAGTGACAATTATGGGGGTCAAGTGCTAATTTTCCTTTAAACCTGGGGGTATAGTCCATATTGCTCTAAACAGTAAAGTACAAAATCATTAACTCACATACGAAACTACGAAACGTTGTAAACTTGACTTTATGTTAGTAAAAATGAGCTTTACTCTTCGATTATTTGCAATCAGTCAAATTGAATCTACTCTTCAACAAATTAACAATGTCAACTTTAAAAAAGGCAACATGAATACAAATAGATGGTTGTTGGAAAATTGAATAGTCGAAGGTTATCACGATTTTGTCAAGGTATAATGAGTATTATGTAGATGATCAAAATGTTCTGCTCGAATAGACACAATGTCTATTCGAACATAAGAGACATAACATTTTCTGTTCAAATAGACTTTGGAGTCGAACATACATCCTAAACTCAATTTTAAAGTGTTGAATTGAGGATGCTTGTTTTGCCTCGTGATCCGTATTGATGTAATAAGTCTCCTAAGTATATAAAGGAGACTTACGGTATTTGGTAACCACCCTTGGTTAGATCTTTTGGTGAGGAATCTTTTAAAAGAAAAACCTTGAGAGACATCAAATTAGTTTGTGAGTGATTTTAACCTCGGATTATTAAATAAAATTATATCTCTATTTTGTGTTGACGTAGGCAGTTGAACCATGATAAATGTGCGTTCTCGTATGATTGTGTTTATTCCTTAAGTTTATTTATCGGTAATCGGATTGAATCAAGGTTTGGTTTCCGCGGTGCCCCCCAATAATTGGTATTAGAGCAAAGTTGTATCCTCGGTGGTTCTTAAAATTTGAGATATCGTTTTATCTTGATTTTGCTTTATTTTCGATTTAATTAGTATATGAAAATTGGGGGAACAATGGTAAAAGATGAATCAGGTTCCTCAACGGCGCCTGAATGGAATAACACAACGATTATGTTTAACAATGCTAAAATTAAAGTTATAATATTCAATGGCACAAATAGCTTTGGCATGTTGTGATGCAAAGTTATTGATGCACTTAATCCACAAGATTTGGACGACGTTTTAGAAGGCAAATCCGAGGAAATTGAAGAGAGTGTTTGGAAGAAGATAAATAAATGGGTATGTGGTCACGAAACCTCGATGAAAGAGATTTGGAGAATTCTTGAAGAAAAGTATTTGGTAAAAATATTTAAAATCGACTCTATTTGAAGAGGAAACTTTACCGCTTCACTATGAGATAAGGGATTTCTATGTCGGAGCATTTGAACAATTTTTCCAAGTTTCTTACCGACTTGGCGAATCTAGAAGAGGTTGTTGGTGATAAGAACAAAACTCTATTATTCTTGAATTCGTTTCCCGAAGAGTACGAATACTTCATAATGACGATTACCTATGGGAAGAGTTCCTTGAAATATTTGGATTTTACGATGGTAGTAGTAAATCATGAGTGGAGAAAAAATGATAAACGTGAGCTCACAAAGTCAACGTTCCAGCTATTGATGGAAAGTGGGAGGTCTGCGGATCAGAAGAAGTCTCATGGTAACTACTTTCGATCGAAATCGAGAGGTCACGGTGGTAATCATAAAAATTTGGGTAAAGATGAATGTGTATTTTGTCGTGAGACAGGACATTGGAAGAATGAATGTCTTGTGCTTCTAAAGTAGAAGAAAGGTGGGAAAACTGGCTCTTCAGTTAATGTTGCTCAAGAACGTGGGGTAAATGAAGGTAATGATTATGACTTTTCTGTAACTATATCATCGAGTACATGTATTGCTGATTCCAAAGAATGGATTATAGATTCGTGTGCCACTTATCATATTTGTCCCAAAATGTGTTATTTTTTGGTTTTATAAGGCTTGGAGCTGTGTTAATGGGAAATGATAATTCATGTCGTATAATGGGGATAGGTACTATTCGTCTTAAGTTGCACAATAGTTTGGTTAAAGAAATTAAAGAGGTTCGGTATGTTCCGGCTATGAAGAAAAATATTTTCTTAACCAGTTTACTTGAAGCGAAAGGCTGGAATGGTATGGCTATTTTTGGGGATGTTGCTACTGCGGGAAGTGTGGAGACTACTTCCAAAGATACTACTAGACTATGGCATATGCTTTTGGCACATACGAGTGAGAAGTCCTTGAGAGTTCTTGCGAATTAAGGGCTATTGAAAGGTGCTAATGCGTGCTAGTTGGATTTCTGTGAGCATTGTGTTATGGGCAAGCAGACAAGGGTGAATTTTGTTACGGCTATCCATTCACTACAAAAAGAAAATAATTATTAGGGACCAGATATTAGAGACAGTAAAATTTATCTTTAATACCTAAACATTTAGGACAATTTTGATTTAGTTTCTTATATTATTGTTTATGGGATGGATAGAATCACCCCGTTCTTAATAGTATAAGTTTAAGGACTCCATGATATGGTCATCCCTAATTATTTAATTTTAGGGACTACTGTATAAAACATTGACGACAATCACAATTTCAACTTAGTCACTTTCACGCATTTCAAATGCTATCCTTTTCTATAACTCTCTGCAACTGCGCAAAACCCTAATACCCGATCAGAAACCCTAAACCTAAAACCTAAGTTCATTTTCATCTATCAATCAATGATGCCAAACTCAAGCTTTCACAAACCCCAATTTTCAGAGTTAAATTAATAAACAATATTATTTCAATCTTCTCTTTCAACTCATATTATTTACAAACCCCACTTTTTGGATTTCAAATTGGTAATTTTTTTTTCTCCAATTGGGTTTTGAATGCACTACAATAAAATGGGCAATGGCCACTAATAGCTTTTAGTTTTGGCCATTGTTTTATCAGTGACAAAGTACCACAAGTTTTATCATGGCTAATCAAGACCCACGTCAGGAGGTCTTCTTTGTACTAGAGAGGGCACAAAATGGCTTAGCTAATGTCACCTACGTCATCCCAATTTTTTAACTGGCTGAAATACCCCTCGGTCTTAACAGTTTTACAGGTTATCATTTTCATTCTCTCTCTCTCTCGATCTCTCTAGTATTGCTCTCTTCTCTATCTTTCTAGATCTCACTTCTTCAGTTTCTCTGTGATTATCTCTCTAATGACATCTTTGAGTGTTTGATTTCGCAGCTTTTAGGGTTTAATCAATCTCTTCTCCTCCAATCTCGTATTTGGAAAGCTCTTCTCCTATCTCCTATTTTTGATTCATTATTCTTGTCTAGGGTTTATCATCTTCTTAATTTTCTCCACAATTTAATATCTATTTTCTAAGTGCAAGCCAACTTATATCCATCCAATTTGTTAAATGTTAAAATCATATTCGGACCTGATGGTTTTGAAATCTGGTGTACGCTAGTCATTTTATTAGTGTTGGATTTGATGGTAGGCAATTTAGTTTATGCCCAACCCTTGATAATTCTTAAGTGTTAATGCTAGCAGTTTAACAAATACATATTTTTTTTCTTCAGTATTGAGATTAAACATTTGTTAAGGTGGTTAATGGACTTTCATATATTGGTTTGAATGAATTATTCTACAACATAGGCATATAGGTAGTATTTTGTCAAGCATAAGCATCGGAGGGGTGCATCTGCTCAGCTTCCTCCAAAAATAAGAAGTTGATGTCATCGGTAGAATTGTGATACAAAGTGCTTATGAGGTGATAAATTGTGTAAGGAATGCACATCAGGAGTGATTACATTTTATATGGTAAGTCTTTATGAAATATTAGGAAAAAGTCAGATTTACATCCATTTACTCTCAATTCTAGCAAAGGACGTCCATGGTATTGGTGGTGAACTTGGACCAGTGGGTAATGTACACCTTGCCAATGAGAAAGCACATCAGGCCCATGCTTACTTCAAAACTTACTGGGTTCCGTTAGAAGAAAAACACCGCATCTTTAAATCTTCTCCAACTTCTAGGGATATGTATTGAAATCTTTACTTTTAATTTTTTCTTGTAAATATGTGTATGCTTAGAATATTACTATGTCTATTCTTTATTCGTTAAAGCCTATTGTTTGGGTGGATAGTTGCATTTTAATGTTGATATCATGGTTTAACAAGTGAGTCAATGCTATTATAGCAGTTGCCAATTCTTCAGACTTACGTCACTTATCTTAATAATAGGCTGAGCGCCCGAGCTTGCAGCAGAATTTTGGGAATAAACATACACCATAACTCTACTCATAAATAAGAATGCGTACTTATAATCTAAATTTATCAGCTGCAGATAGTTAATAAAATTAGATTTTCATTGCACGATGGTCAATGTGTAATGGGGAAAATCTCCCGTATGGCACCCAATAAAGCACCTTCTTAGAACTACACATCTCAAGACATGAGTGGCTGAGAATGTTGACGAGGTGGCATATTTTGAAATTTTGAACTGTTAAAACCTTATGACCGGATAGGTGTCAGTTTTGCATTATTATTTTTGCATTATTACTTTTACTTTTACCCTATCTTCACTCCATCTTTCTTCCCCTCTCTCATTTTTTGAAAATGAGCTTCAAAACTGAGTTCCCCAAGCCCTAACCATGGCGAGGTAATAGATTAGCTCGGTGATGGGAAAGAAACTGTTAGGATGACTTATTTTAGACATACTCAACTAGATCTAGCTGTGGTCATCTCTCAGTATTATTTCGTTCTCCCTCATTCCATTGTTGAAGTGCTAAAAGAGGGCAACTTCTAAGAATCTTTAAAAGGTTTGTCTCACACTTTAGCCCTATTTTGTTATATCTCATTTGGTTATACAAGTTTTTGTAAATTTTGAACTTTTTGTGAAAAGTAGATCTAGACAGGGACGGTTGTTACGAAAATTGTTTATTTCGTTATCACATTTTCTATTCATTAGGAACTATAGCAAATTTTTTAATTTATGGTAGGGTCCCTGTAGTGGCTTATTCTGTATCTCGGACTTATGCGTCATCTTCGACCCACATTTGAACTTTCGACCTCACCAATAGAGCACGTGGCATAGAAAGAAACAAGGCAGTAATATTAGGAAATACATACAACACGAGTTTCTCAACCAATACCACTCACCCCTGATGCTACTCATGCTATTGGTTGAGAGCCATCTTGTAATAGCTTATTTTATATCTCGGACTCAAAGCTTCATCCTCGACCTCATCAGTATACATGGAACACTACTAAAGGCATATTTAATATTCCTCAGTTCGAGTTATCGCTTTTAACCTCCACAACAATAGTTCAATTTATGCAAGCGTACAATCATCAATAGAGCCGTTGTACAATAATAGAGGTCAGAACATTACATTATCTAGTAAAAGAATATCTTACATATACTTTGTAACGTCCACCATTAAGAATCTTAATGGTCATCGACAGTCATATTATAAGACTTATATATAGGATAAAGAACTATAAATTACGGACAGGTAATTCTACATAGAAGAATTCTTACTTTGAAATTTCACATACTCAGAGTACTCATTGTAATAAGTTAGCAGCCTCAATAAGATCATCTTCCCTTTCTTAAAATCCTCAAGAGAGGTTGTGGTTTTTAACCTATTCAAAGGCTTTCCACGCTAAATTATCTTGTTTATTATTGCTTAATGTTCTTGAGCATTCTAGATATATTTGGTGTAAAAGCTAAGTCTGAATCCTAGAATTAGGCCATTACATTTGGCGCTGTCTGTAGGAACCGAAGTTCTCAAACCTATTATCTCAAAAATCGTTGATCATCTTTTTTCAGAATGTTACCTCCAGGTCAGAGCACGCTAATAGTTTAAGTAGAAGAAAATGCCGTACTAACAAATCTGCGGGACACTTTAAATTCTAAAACAGAAAGACGTACTGCTTTGGAGTAACAGCTAGCGAGTATACAGAACGTATTGAAGGTTCTACAGGGTCAGCATGTCATCGCCCTGAAGAACAAAGCCGTACAACCTAAAGACTCGTGAATCTCTATTCATGACAGAATAGGACCTCCTCCGAAAGGTAATCACGTAGGAGGTGCGCTTTGATCTAACCATCATCAATAGGAAATAGAGCTCATCCCGGTCCAGGAGGCCCACCAAGAAGTAAATGGTGGCCCAGTGGGAGTCAGACAGGCTGAAAAACTACCTTGAAGAGTTCAAGTTCATGAAAAAGAATGTCTAAGCGAATGGAGTGGCAACCATAATCCTGGAGAAGAACGTGTGACACGCCTGACCACCAAAGCTCAACAATATGTGATTCAGGAACATGTTGGCAGGCAAAAAAAAAGAATTACTCGAATCTCAAACTCCGACTAAAGGATTCCACAACAGATTATAGAAATGCCCGATCGTACAGGAGCTGTTGAATGGCGAGTTCCCCACCGGGTTCTATACTCCGAAGATCCAAAAATAGAAAGGAACTGATCTAGTAGAATACATCCAAGAGTTCCAAGATGCTTTAGGCTTACATTCCATATCCAACCACATTCTATGCTGGCTCTTTTCGACCAGCTTATCAGGCGAACCCCTGCAATGGTTCTACATACTATCTGGAGAATCAATCTTAACTTTCGAATAGCTGTGAGAACTCTTCATCAAGAATTACTCACACAACAGAGGCAAAAAGGAGAATTTATACTCTTTTTTCAACCTTATGCAGATGCCTGGAGAGAGGCTCGAGACATTCACTAAGAAGTTTTTAGAGTTAGCTCGAAAGGTAGATCGGCTCGATCAGAAGATTACAATTTTGGCTTTCACCAATACTTTACTTATTGATGGAAGGGCAAAATAGTACCTCATCCTTAAAAAGCCAATAACTCTGGAAGACATGATTGAAAAATTCAACGGGTATATCGACCTGGAAAGAATGGTGTTTGACAGGCAGAATCCTCAGAAGTCAACAATAGCAGCTCGAGATCAGTTAACCAACCTGGATTTTAATCATGCTGTTGATCAGGGAGGAGATAGGAAATGAACAAAACCTAACGACGAGCAACCTCGAAAGGGAAGTTACTTGCGAAAACCTTATCTTTTCAAGATGAATGTGACCATAGCCATCATTTATCCTATACTTTAGAAGGATAGGTTTTTTTTTGTAATGCACAGTATCTCCAACCCATTGAGAACAAACCACATTGCATTCACCACAAGGTCAGACATCATGAAACATAATACTACTTAGCCTTACTGTGATTATTGGAGTATATCTTCGCTGATAGACGAATGCATGAGTACATTGTAGACGTCAAAAGTTATAAGAACGAGAGTTACAAACTTCCTACAGAAGCCGTATAAACTGAAGAGCCGACCAGAGAGAAACACTTATACCATATGCGTTCTGCCACTTCATTGAGACTCAGATTGTCAGCCAATCAAACAAAAGCATAAAAAGACGTGTCGGCCAATGCCACGACCTATCCATGAAAGACAAAGAAGCTCATTTACTTCCTGTATCCAGCTCTCAGCGAACAGGAATTTCTTTCGACGACTGTGATGTTCGTCATATCAATTATCCTCACCATGATGCTTTGGTGATCATGCTAAAAATGGAAATATGGTGCTTCACACGATGATGATTGATACTGGTAGTACTATCAAACTACTTTTTTAAAGCATGATTGATCAGATGAGACTGGCCGACAAGGTACAACCCAGTGACATTGATAATTCAACGGATCTTGAGAAGAACATGTAGGAAAGATTATACATCCCATTACGGCAGGACCCGTGACTCTCGATGTTGTCTTTTATGTTATCAATATAAAATCCTATTATTTGGGGATAATGGGGCATTGTTGGTTACACAATATGCGAGCTATTCTATCTACCTATTATTTGGCACTACGATTTGAATATAATGACGGCATATATGAAATCAAAGGAAGTCAGAAGCTAGCTCGAGCATGTGAAAATTTTGTAGTCATCATTCCAGAATCTTTAGAGCCGCAGCTCGCATAACAATTGCAGAAACAACATGACACACTACAGAGAACTATATAGTAAACTCTATAGAAAACTATCTGCCAAGCATAGAAATAATAGAGTACGTCAAAATCAGCAGTGAAAAATGAAGAACATACGTTGGCATTCTTCTGCCAGTAGCAGAACGAGATACCTTCATCCAATTCCTTAAAGACAATAATGATGTCTTTGCTTGGACCTTTCACGTGATGCCAGACATTGATCGAAATCTGGCTTGCCATAAGCTTAACTTGAAAGATAAGGCCAAAGCTGTCAAATAAAAGCAGAGGACCTTATCACCAAGACTCCGAGAAGAAGTCAATAAAGAAATTGACAAACTCATTAAAGTTGGCTTTACCAGAAATGCCAATTACCCAGAGTGGATCTCAAACATTCTGGCAGTCTCAAAGAAGAATGACAAAATTAAGGTGTGCGTAGATTTTACAGACCTCAACAAACGTACTCCAAAGGATAGTTTTCCACTTCCTGTCATAAACCATTTGCTCGATTCTACTGCGGGACATGAACTCCTATCCATGATAGATACCGCATCAGGATACAATCAGATACCTATGCTACATGATGACCAATAGAAGACAACTTTCATTACAAAACATGGCTTATACTGCTATAAGGTCATGCCTTTCAGGCTCAAGAATGCTGGAGCCACTTATCAACGTTTGATGACACAGATGTTCAAAGATCACCTTAAAAAAATGATGGAAGTTTACATTGATGATATGTTGTGTAAAAGTCTTAAAAAGGAGAACCATATTGCAAACTTATGCACTACTTTTAAAATTCTTCATTTCTACAAGATGAGGCACAACCCTAAAAAATGTCGTTCGGGGTCCAGTCAAGAAAATTCTTGGGTCATTTAATCAGTAAGAGAGGTATAGAAGCTGATCCAGATCGTATTCACGCACTATTGTCTATGCCTTCTCCGAAAACAAAGAAAGGCGTACAGAAGTTAGTTGGCAAGGTTGCCGTAATAAATCGTTTTGTTTTGAAGTCTTCAGATCGATGTCGATGGTTGTTCAACCTATTTTGTGAAGGGACAACAAAACAGAAGTCTAAAAAAGATCCTGAGATCGAGTAGACAACAGAATGTGAAGCAGCATTTTAGGAACTTAAACTTTTCTTGGGTTTACCACCAGTGATGAGTACACCTAGTAAGAGGGAAGAACTCACAATATATCTAGCAATTACCAGCGAATCATTAAGTTCTTTTCTCATTCGACTTGATGGGAAGATGGAAAAACCTGTCTACTTCATCAGCAAAACTTTTACTCCAACAGAGTCCCGGTATACCAAGATCAAGAAATTACTCTTAGCTCTCATGTACACATCATACAAATTGAGACAGTATTTTTAAGTAGACTTAGTTATAGTGGTGAAAAATTACCCTTTGTGAGATATCTTATCCAAACGGGAAAAATCCAGATGAGTACAACAATGGTCGATCACTCTTAACGAACATGACATCCGTTTTGAATCACGACATTATGAAAAGTGTCAAGCAGTAGCAGACTTCCTTGCGGACTTCCCAGTAGATGATCCTAACTGGGAAGAAGACCGCACGGATACCAATTAGGAATAATTTAAAAAAAAGTTCAAAGAGAAGAAAGACTAGGTAACTCGTAAGGGGTGACGTATTTTAACTGATGGATCTTCCAAACCTACAAGATCAGGAATCAGAATCATGCTTATCACACCTTCCAATGATAGGATTGAGAAGACAGTCAGGCTCAATTTTGAAGCTACCAACAATGCGGCCAAGTATGAGGCAATGATTCACGGTCTAGATATGGCTCTTGAGATTGCAATCTCTTAGCTATCTATGTATACAAACTATTTACCCATTGTCAACCATTACATAGAAAAATTCTAGAAGAACAGAAAGATGATTGACTACGCAATAGCAGTAGCTGACAGAATGAGCAAATTCAAAAAAAATTACAATCGAACATTTACCGCGCAGAGAAAATAGACATTCAGACTCTCTCGTTATCTGAAGATCAAAGTTTTATCTAAACCCAATATTAACATCATAAGCTTGAATTCTGTTAATACTGGGGGCGTTGAAGAGGACGAGGATGATTGGAGACGACCTTTCCTTAAGTATATTAGGACTAAAAACACGTTTGACGATGAACTCTCAACAGATCTAAATGAAAGGAGATGCGTGCTTTATAATGCTAAGGGGTACATCGTGGAAAATGGTCTCCTATACAAATTTTTTATCACAGGCCATATCTTGAATGTTTAACTAGCAAAGACGCTTAAAAATTCCTATACGAACTTCATGAAGGTACTTATAGATCCCATACAGCAGGATGATCTCTAGCCAATCAAGTTCTTACTCAAGGGATCTTTTGGCCTCAAATGAAAGCTCAAGCCATTGAGCTCGTAAGTAAGTACGACGCTTATCAACGATATGGCCCCCAAATTCGAGCTCCAGCCTTGGAACTCTATTCCATCAACATTGTCTGCCATTTCAAAGATGGGCACTCGATTACGTAGGAGAATTCCCTACTGTGTCAGGCAAAAGGAAGCACCTCTTAGTAGCAACGGATTACTTTAGTAAATGGGTGGAAGCAGTCCCACTGTGTCACACACGAGAAGACGAAGTCATCAAACTTATATGGGAAATCATCATCATCCGTTTTGGGTGCCCCCATCTCGACAGAATCGTCAATGGATCTCAGTTTGTTAGCTCCGGAGTCGTTGAATTCCTCAATTAGCACAACATCATGCACTCTCCTTCCAATCCATATTTCCCACAAGGAAATTGCTAGGCCGAAATCACTAATCGTACAATCGTGGATGGAATCAAAAAAATACTTGACAGAGAAAAGGAAAATTGGGTCCAAGAATTACCACATGTGTTATGGGCGTATCGAGCAATACCTCGAGTATCGACGGTATGTACACCATTCCTCATGGCTTATGGTACAAAAGTAATTATCCCCACTTGGTATTATCACCCAATACGTGACCATACCATGACAGATGAAGAAAATAAATTCTAGTTGGCATGCAACATGAATTGGATCGAGGAAACTGACAATACAATAATGAATTTTGAAAGATTCTACCAAGCTCTAGCCCGATCTTATAACAAATGTGTTCGCCATAGAGAGTTTGAAATCAAAGATCTCGCCTAAAGGGAAATTCCTTAACATTAAAAAGAAGTGAATGTTGGAAAACTGTCCAAAAATTAGGAAGGTCCTTTTGCTATTGTTGGAAAAAGTGGCATTGGTTCTTACGATCTCGCTACTGAACACGGAGATCGAATCCCTAATCCTTGGAACACAAGGAGACTGAAGTTGTATCGCAGATAAAAATCTATCACAGTGTACTTTTCAACAAATCAATCTATCATCTTGTATGACGGTCTTACATCAATAAAAAATTTATGTTTGATCCCCATGCGTCTGAGTACTTCCTACTATTTCATACAATACTCTATCTAACACATTCATCGTACATCAATCTTGCACCAATAAAATACTTATGTTCGATTGGCCTACACTATAGTTCTTTTCTAATATATCCAACAAGTACTTCTATATACAGATTACAGATAGTTTGTTACTTTGGCCACACTGATCATCTATTATAGTACAAATTGTTTGTTACTTTAGCCAAACTCATTTATTTACATTACAGATCGTTTGTTGCTTTGGCCAAACCGATCATTTACTTACATTACAGATCGTTTGTTGCTCTGGCCAAACTGATTACCTATTATATCACAGATCGTTTGTTGCTTCGGCCAAAACGATCACCTATATATTACATATTGTTTGTTGCTTCGGCCAAACCGATTACCTATTACATTACAGATTGTTTGTTGCTTCGGCCAAACCGATTACCTATTACATTACAGATCATTTGTTGCTTTGGCCAAACCAATCATCTATTATATTATGAATCATTTATGGCTTCAGCCAAACCGATTTTTCATCTATGCTCTTCTACCTTCGTTGCCTCAGTAATCATCTACTATATGATAGCCTTCGGGATCATCTTATACAACAAATATACGACTCATACATTATCGTTGGTTTATCAAAATGTTAGTATAAATCACTATTCTAGATAGTCCTATTTTTATACACTTTATCTACTATATGCGTTAGTATACATAACGCCTCCTCATAATCGTTACTCCTCACTAGAAGGTCCCGCAACGTCACGTGCATATCCCTTGTATAGCCGTTGATGTATAAACTTTGTCATTTTCCCCATAACGATTTTCTTTCCATCTCTAACCATACTCAGTTTTAGAACTCCAATTTTTGCTAACATGGGACCTAGATACTCAGACCGTATTACCTCCATGTCACACTACGCACTTTTGCCAACTAAACTATCATATACCAGTTTACTTTCTACTTCTAATCTCTTGAACTCTGATGCAAAGAATAAAATCACTGCTGTCATATCTCTCTCATACACGTCACCTGTCTAAGTCTTTACCTGTTTAGATAGAATAGGCTCGTTAAGTTTTCTTTAAGCTTCCTTCAACGAAGCTTCCAAATGATAGCAACGGTTCTCTACTCGTCGTTTCTCATCTAACAAATCATAATTCTGAGACTCCAATACTATCATGAACTCATCCATCTGATAAATCAATGATATTGAGTCATCAATTCGTGCTTCGTGATTCTCCCATTCTACCCTCCTCTCATCAAGACGCATCTCTGCATGTAATAGGTCAACATCTAACTTGGCATTTGTGTCACGCAATTTATTATTCTCTTTCAGGTGCTCCAAGGTATTTAACTTCAACACCTGTATGGTATGCTCTAGAGTCACTGCTTTGTTCCAAGCCTTATTTGTGCTTTCATTTTGTTTATTTCGGGCCTCTTCCATCTTCTTTATCAAAACATCAGCAACTAGCCACAACAATTCATACTTAAAAGCGCGAGCTCGCGTATCATCTATCTCCGCCTCTAGCATATTTACTTGGAATTGTCTTTCACATTTTTACCATCCTCCTCTAATTTTACCAACAGTTTTGTAATATGAACTCGAGCTGATGTCAACTCTGCCCCCTGCTGACTCGCTTACCTCGAGGCACCTGTAAATCCAACCTTTTTCTTACTTATAATTTCTTTTAACTCCTCTATTTTTCTCAATTCACTGGCTAGATCCGCCTTTTTCTTCTATAGCTCCTCAGACAAACGAGCACCTATGTTCCGTTCTCGTACAATTTTTGCCTTCATGCTTTCTTCTAATCCAATAACGCTTTTTAGTGCCCCCTTACACGAACTTAGCTCAACGTTCAATTTCCCATTTTGGACGCGTAATGCGTCACACTGACTTTGAATAACTATCAGTTCTGCCTGTCATAATAGTTTACATTTATAATAGTTCAATTATACCAATAGATTACATATCACAATTAACAAGTTTAAATCAGGAACATAGTATTTGAGTAATATCGATACATTGTTCTATTCATCATCAGAGAGAACTAATTTCATTCATCATCAAGACATCAACAATAGTATACAAAGATCTAACACATACGCAGGGCTGGTAAAAGGAAAATGATAATACCCTATTTTTGATTCTTCAAGAAATGAGAAGACTGCCCTTAATCTCTCAAACTCTTTCTATTCGTTTCTTGAATATCTACCGGAGTGGTAAAGGTCACCACCTCTTCCTGACGTTGTTTTCTCCGCGTTCGGGGTATCAGACTTTTGACCTCCTTCTTACCCTCCTTCGATGACTGTTCCCTCGGCCTCATAATAGGTTTTTCACAAACAATTTCTTCATCACCTTTGGTGAACTGCATATTCTTAGCCTTGGCATTCTCTACATCAAAATCCTTCCTATATTTTGTCACGAACTTCCTAAATTTGTTTCTACCCTAGCCAGTTCTCCTTCATTAAAATCAATAACACTGTCTATATGGCACTCATATTCTGTTCGAGCAACGACTTTTGGTCGCGGCGGATATAGATGCTCCTTCAATGTCATATGTGCCTTGTGCAGCCGCTGGCGTATTTCTTTCTTCAATACACATAAAGCCCTTAAATCAGCTTCTACCTTCATTCGAACAATTTTTTCTTTCGACAATCGCGTTGCTAAAGACAATTTTTGCTCCACATGTTGCAATAACTCATCCTACAACCCCTTTAATTCACCCTCTAATCACTTTTGAACCTCCATTTGCTCTTTCTTTATCCTGAAAAATACAATTCTTATGGCCCTCCAATCCCATATAAAGCCAAACACATTAGCTAAAGGTTATATATTACCTTATACAAATGATACACCAGCTCAAGCAGAACATTTTCCCGCCTCTAAACTATGACTATTACGTACTTCTTGAGCTAAAAACATAACTTAAGCTGGGTCTGGAACTTTACCTCTCTCCTTCAAAAGCTCTACATAAGTTTTTTTTAGCCCTCGTTCACTATCTACTTTGACCTCAAAATACAATGTCAGAGCTATTAACATACTTTGACACCTAGCCTTATCACTCGGGTTATTAAAACATGCCAACTTTTTTGGTTTTCGTACTACTGCCCCCCTTTCCTCTTCCTTTCTTAACATCTCATCTCTTACTATTTTTATCTTAGCATATCTACACTGGAGATCATATAACTCTTTAAAATTTTTCTCTAAATTTAACTTAAATTGCCTTATCTCATAAGAACTGGATTAAATCAAAAATAGATTACCATAGAAGGTTTAGAGATTCTTGCTAATTTCTACCTCAGATGGAGGACCCAATGTTTTCCCAACTGGATGACCTGGATTAATAGGTTTAGAAAGATGATCCAATGTTTTTTCAGCTACTCTGAATGGCTCAACACTTTATGGTGGAAGCTCCAGCATTTTCTCAGGAGAAACACCTGTATCAGCCATCACTTCCTCTGGAACCTCTAAAGGGAATACTATTTCCTTGTACCTACCGACTATGCCTAGTTCCACATCAGCTTGACTCAATCCAAAATCATAATAAAATTGGACGAAGTTATCTCGTTCCACTTTAAGAGCCTCGACCGATTTTGGCATCACATCATCATGTTTTACCAGATCAGAATACTTTTCTGCGAGCTCTGCAGCCGCTATAGCGTCTTCTGCTCTCTTTTCCTTTTCCAGCTTGAGCTCTTCTTCGAGCTCCTTTACATGAGTGGATTGAACTTCAAACTCCTTTATACGAGAAAATTAAACTTTAAACTTCGCTGAAAGAGCCCCGAACTCATGGCTTCTATTTTCTAGATACTTTTTTGCCCCCTTCAAAAGCATTGAGATCTGCCATCACAAACATACAGAGACAAAGTCAGCACAATAGTTTTCAATATGAATACAAAGACAATTAAGGATTCCAGGAATGTACTGTAAAAGTATGTTCGTAATACTCATCATCGAGCCGTTCCGGATCTGTCCCAGCCATCAGACAGTATTTCTGCTCCAGCCCTTTCATCTTAGCTGCGACATGAGAATTAGTTCGAGAAGTACCCTATTTATCATTCTTTTTTATTTTCATCGAGCTCTTCTCAACCTCAGCAGGAGAAACTACACTCACTTCAAGTTTCTCCTCCACATCGCCAGAAATAGAATTTACGATCTCTTGTGCCGTGGCCACCACTCCAGTGACTGAGGTACTCTGCCGAATTGACTTCCCGGACCTCTGAGTATTCTGTTTGGTGGTCTAGGGTACAGGAAGTGGAAGACTAAGAACGTCATCCACAGTCAGAGGAACGTTCCCTTCAGCCATACCTTGTTTTTCATGAGCTCGTTAAACTTTGGGTACTACAGAATCTACCATTTTATTCCTACGGATACCGAGCTCACTAAGTACCTGCTTTAGCTTATCCTGATCATGAGCAACGCAGTCAAACAAACTTTCCTTATCAGGCGAAGATAAAGGCTTAGGTTCTGTCAAAACAAGAGACACATCATTAAGTAGTTGATCGAAGATAAGTTATTGGTTATTTGAAGTTTGGTCAATATTACTTACTCGGATTATAATATCTATGGTTTAGTTCAAGCGCTGGTTTATCTGGAACCTGCATACAGTTACCTTCTACCTACACAATGTGGTCATTTTAGGGTCTACCCGCAGATTCAAAATTAAAGAATTTTGGCCTAGCTGAATCACTATATAGGTAACCACTACTTTGACCTTTGACATATTTCCATTTATAAAACTTCACCACATCTTTAGCTTCAAACTGCTTCCCAGTCCCTTCCTTCTTCCATTTTTCCTTCAATGCCTCACATACCTTCATCATTTCATAAACATTCCCATTTAACTGGGCAGGGCAACACTGTAACACATTCATAACCCCTTTTTGAAAGAAGGCCAAAAAAATTCTAAGGCCATATACGACCTAATTCAAAAAACATAAAAACCCATCACTCGGGCCTGATAGCCTGAGACCATTATAATACGATAGATTAACCTCCTCACTAATCCCTCTATCCTTCTTCCACATTTCCATGCATGGGACTTGGTAGTATACAACCTCATCCCCTTTACCAGGGATATAGACCCTGAACCAGAGACCTTGATCCTCCACATAACTTCCTCATTCTCCCTGCAATTTCGTTTTATATGCCCCACATAACTTCCCTACATCTACCCCCTCTGGGTATGTAACAAAGACTTTCTTTGATCTATCCTCCATCTCTATCACCTCCTCAATTTTACAAGGCCCCCCACCCTCTATGCTTATCTCTTTACTGTTTACAGTTTCCTCCATCACACTACACTCGTCCCCCCTCCCTAACGACGATGTTTCCTTAGAAATAGACGATACTATAAATTTACTAGTAGAAATACTAGGTTTAGAACGCATATCAGACCTACATATGCAGAAACATATTTTATCATTATCTCTATATTGCATACAAACAAAACAAACCCACCTTCTACCCAGTTAACACGTGTATTTTGCCAATTCCAAAAAAAAACAAAAGCAAAAATCAATCATTTTAATTTCCCCTCTCCTTCTTCAAGTAAACATTTTCTCTCTCTACTGTCTGTTCACATATAAAAATTCTTAAACTCTAGAACTCCCTTATATTTATTCAAAAAAACCCAAAACCTTTATATTATCAGATGCACATATCAAACAGGTTACTACACATCAAACAGGTTATTACACATATCAAACAGATTACTAAACAAATCAAATAGACAGAGCTTTATATTACAACCTGTACTAGAAGAACAACAGTCTTCTGCTTTGCCCGAATATCTTACCGAGATTGAACGCTCCCATCGCTTTCTCGACAATTTTCTATCACCTAATAAAGATTTCCTTCTCAAATCATACTCAGAGCTCATTCGTTTCCTCTTCTTGGAAATAAGGCTTACACAACTTTTTTTTTTCTCTAAAACTATAGATAATTTATGAAGGGGAGAAAGACGCATTTTTTATGGATCTTTCAGACACATCTCAGTCACCTCTACTGTCTCTACAGGCACGTCTTTTCGGTTAAAGGCATTATTATGACTTTTGTGATAACATCTACCGTCATCACATCTGTTCCTATTGTTTGCCATTAAACAATTCTGCACCTCTTCCTTAAATATAGTACAAATAACCAATCACCTTTCTTTTATACCCCACCAAGAACGTACAACTTTCCTAAAATAGATCAATATTCAAAATTCAAAGATATCTATACAGCTTTTAAAATCCTACAGTTGTCTCCCGCAATATCCAAACACAAAGAGTAAAATAGAATACTTTATTCTTATTCCAACAGATCGAGACATCACATTACTTTATTCTCTCAAAATTCCTCACCTTACATTTATTTAGGTTCCAACATAGAATACTGCAAATAGAATACTTCGTACGAGATCTCATACTTTAAGCCTACTGAGCTCACCAGTTACATCTAAAGAAACCTCGATGGTACGCTTCCCCACGTAGAATTATCTCTCCATTTGTTGTCCTTGCATCCTCTTCAATGATCTTATCCCACGCGAGCTGTCGAACAGTCAGTTCCAATACCGTGGCACTCAACAACGACCTTCAAAATACGTTACATCAGAAAATGCGATCATACTCTTTACGCTTACCTTTATCATATAATTTGACCATATTTAATAGCCACTCTGGAAGTACAACATCATAAGGCAATCGACAAAAATATCGCTCGCGAAGTTTAGCAACCATGATATGGAAACAACCATCTGCTGCCTGCTGAATACACTGAGAACAAGTTCTCACCATTCTTAAATACACTGCCTTCTGAGCAAGATTATCTTTATAAATGATACAAATCATAACAGCAAGGAATCACTACTTATAGCCACGAGGAAGATCTCCGCAAATCCAGATCACTCCATAGATTCTTTTTAGAGAAATTTTTTGAGAAATTTTTTAGGACAGCATAATATCTACATCAAATGCAGAATATTGTGACAAGTCATTCTTTCCATAGTATAAAATATCTCCTCAGATTTTATATGAGCAAATATAAAGATGAGAACATACAAAGATCAAGCGAATCTAGCAGTAGCACCTACAGATCAATATCAACCCTTTCTTATAATTTGAAACACTCTATCATATACTTTGAGTGCAAAAATCGGAGAAAACGATATATAATTTCTTCCACCAAGTCACGTTTTTGAACTCTAAATTTTCAAAGCATACCTATCATTACCATTTGCCATCATGTACATGGAATTCTTTACAGCTCATTTTACCCCATCATACCCCATGATAACTAATTCTTATTGACAGACTCTTATTTTACACTAGAAAACTACACAAGCAAGCTCGATTCTAGGAAATAAAATACCATAACATTGATATTTCACTAGTTCAATGATTTCACTTACAGAATACTTTATTGATAACAAAATGTTCCCAATAAATTACAACAAATTACTTCACAAAGTAATAGTTTGAATTACTTTCCAGGAGCCCACTGAGAAGATGATGAAAAACTGAAGCAACTTCCAAACCCTGATTCCATGCTGCAAGATTCGGGAAACTGTTAGAACTGGAAATCACAGATAAAAGATTTTTTTCAAGGCCAAAATATATGGTCCATGGAAGAAAATGATCCCCTTCATAATCGCCATCTCTTTCACCATAACCTCCACCCTGCATACAAAAAATAGGCGAAATGTTTCATTTCTTCAGCAAGACCCACTCATTAGAAGGGTACCGACGTGACTCCCTTGGACGAACACCTGCCATCTCATCTTCAATCACCACAGTCTCCTCCGCTAACAATCAAAGGCCTCAAATATCAGCAAATAGTAGAAATGTACCATATGATAATGATCATCCCCCACCTCCATCACTTCTTCATATGATATATGATGGTAGGTGGGAAAAAGCAGGAATTGGCGTTGAAAGATGTAATGGTTGGTATCCAAAATACCTTATACAAAGTTCTTCCATCTTCCTACAAATCCTAGACTCTCGAGCCTGAATCCTTGCCGTCACCATGTTCTCCATCACTCAAAAATATAGTAAAACAGTTTACCATAGTGAAATACAGAAGAAGATCCAAGAAGATGACTTGGTTCATCATCCACAAATCAAGATCCTCTTTATACTACGGTCAGCATTAAAGGCAACTCTCAAAATTCCTAATGTCAGCAAGATTCCCCACAAAATAACATTGACTAGAACCATTGGTTCTGGGAAACCCAAAAGGCTCAAACAAGATATTCATGAATATGTGTTGGAAATAATCCCAGTTATTAACTGTAGCATTAATGATACTTCTCAACTAACACCACCCGCCTACAATGTTCCTCGTACTATTGGCTAAGAGGTGGTGGTTATAGTGGCTTATTCCACATCTCAGACTCATGCATCATCTTCGACCAATATTTGAATTTTTGACCTCACCAACAGAGCACGCGACACCGAAAGAAACAAGATAGCAACATCAGGAAACTCATGTAACAAGAGTTTCTCAACCAATACCACTCACCCCTGATGCTACTCATACTATTGGCTGAGAGCCATCTTATAATAGCTTATTTCGTATCTCGAACTCAATGCTTCATCCTCGACTTTATCAGCATATAAAAATACTACTAAAGACATATTTAGTATTCCTTAGTTTGAGTCATCGCTTTCAACCTCCACAACAATAGTTTAATTTACGCAAGTGTACAGTCATCAATAGAGCCGTTGTACAACAATAATGATCAGAACGTTACATTATCTGGTCAAAAATATCTTACATATACTTTGTAATGTCTACCATTAAGAATCTTAATGGTCATCAAGGATCATATTATAAGACCTATATATAGGACAAAGAACATGAGATTACGTACATGCAATTCTAAATAGAAGAATTCTTACTCTAAAATTCTACATACTCAGAACACTCATTATAATAAGTTAACAGCCTCAATAAGATCATCTTCTTGTTTCAAAATCATTAAGAAGGCTTGTAATTTTTAACCAATCAAAGGTTTTCCATGCTAAATTATTTTATTGATTATTGTTTACTGTTCTTGAGCGTTCTAGATACATTTGGTGTAAAGGCTAAGTCTGAATCTCAGAATTAGGCCATTATAGGCCCTAAAATTGTTAACGGAAAAATTGTAGTCCGAAAGTGAGGCCGATATTTATAACAGAAAATAGATGGTTTGTTATAGAAATTTTTTATTTTTTTATCAAATTTTTTATTCCTTAGGGTCTATAGCAAAAATGTTTATTTTACCTCTATGGTTTTCCCAGAAAAGGCGCCCCTCTATCTAATTTTGGTCAGGAAGACCTGGTGAAGAGGGGTTTAAGTTTGTAGCATTCTCCAATGAGTAAAGTGGAGGAAGATGAAAGAATAAAAGGCATACCGATGCCAGAAGATGCGGCAGAAGAGGATAAAGAGAAGGAAGATGAAAAAGATGAAAGTTAACAGTCTTTTTTCTTCAAAATAATTTTTGGGCCAAAAGAAATGATGTATTACATTGTGTCAGATGTTTTATGGGTGTTTTGTCTGTTAACATTTAATTGAGTTTTAGTCATTGACATCTTGTTCTTCTTCCTTTACTTCTTATATTATGCTATTAAAATCCTTAATATTGTCACCCATCTCCAGCCCCAGTAATATAAATAGTATATTGGATTCTTTTAATTTGTCCACATTATGTAACAGAAAAATTTAATTTCATGTATGGTTATAGTAATGGAATCAGATCTTCTGAAAACTTTAATAATAAACGCCCAGATATACCGTTTGATGTGGTTGTGGAAAATGAAAATTTTGATATTGGGAAGAACGTAGCTGCATACATGGGGACAAATAAATATAACAAACACTGATAAAGGAATAAAATCTATTCTATCTACAAGTAAAATTTTACAACTTATGCTTGGTTTGAGGGATGACATCCACTGCGAGAGGGATCAAAACGGATATATAAAAATTTACAAATCCACTATGAGAGGGATAAACAAAAACTAAAAAAAAGGAGGACTTCAAAGCACTTTTGAAAGCTTCATCCAACTCGGCCTTGAACTGAAGCACGACATCCAGCTCAGAGACCTGTCTCTTCAAAGCTTCACATTCCCTTTCCAACAAAACTAAGTAGAAATGATGTTGGATTCTTGTATAACTATGTATCAGAAAACATCAAATTCGAAAGTTCAGTAATGAAAATTCATGAATTTTGTAACTTAAAAAACCCTTTTTCCCACTAACATAATTTTTAACTTTCTAATACTACTTTTAACACAGATCTGGTAATGAAATTTTTTCTCGTTTTGTACTGGTTCGTTTGGTACTATTAAAATTTATAATTTTTGACACATAATAACGGAAATCATACATTGTATCTGTAATGGCCTAATTCCATGAGCTCGACGTGGCCTAAAATTAGTCCTTACACCAATATACTTGTCGCAATAATCTTGTAAACAAGAAATGATTCAGGTATTTTGCGTGGAAAACCTATGAATAGGTTTTAAACTACGACCTCGTGTTGAGGGTTTTGTAATAGTGACTTTTATTGCTTAAGGTTGATGAAATCTTATTACAAGTTATTTCTAGACTTAGAAATATTTGATCTTGTGAATAAGAAGTTTGGATTGTTGAGAAAATTTGAAGATATAGTCCTTCTAGTCATTTCTCGTATCTCTTTTTGGTCCCTGTCTCTTCTGGAACTTTTCTTTATATAGGCTTCTTCCGCAGTTCTTCATCATGTTAGAGCATGTTCTTCGAATAATATGGTTAGTGGCTGTGGACAGAGTAACTGTTGAGTTTGTGTGGAACATGTGGTTTTGACTTGCTCAGGCTTTTTAGTTTAAGCTCGACCCACATTTTTCATCAGTTCATGGAATATTTGGCAATGTTGACTAGAGAAGTCGTGCGGATAATACGTGAGCCTGATATGGAGTTAATTTGAACTGTGGACAACTTAATTTTTGGTAAGATCGAGGGATGGACCCCTGCAATCGCCCCCTCGCAACCGAAGTCACGAGTGGTTTTAGTTGAGAAAGGATTCAAATATATGGGTATTCGGGTTAGAAATTTGAATTTTGAAAGAAGTAATAATGTGTGTTGACTGCATAGAAAATGCGCGTGTCAAAGGAGGATGTATGCGCATTGAATGTTGATGTGTATTGATGGACATGACAGTTAGGGTTTAAAGAGTTATGTCTTTCTAAATGATGACGCTTGGGAAAATGTACCTGCATAATAAATATAGGGTTATATAAAGGGTACCTGTACCATGGATTGTGGCAAAGTACGTTGTGGTCTGCTGCAATTTTTTTTGTAAGTTTTGAAGATGGTGAAGACTCGTAGGATAGTTCTTGAAGATTGAATTGCTTCAGAAATGTAGAGGTTGAAGTTGAGATTTTTCAGGGACCACTCTTTGGAGGATCTTGTTCCTGCTCCTGTCCCTCCTACGTATAAAGGTATGTTGATAGACGAAGCAGCTAAAGCTAAGGAGGAATTTTACTACAAATGGAGATTTTACCATATTGTCTTAACAGGCGAGCAATGTTGGGCTTGTCTCTGTATTCTTACCGAGTATAAGGCTAGGGAGACAGATGCAGGGATAGGCATAACTGCGGGGCAGTTGCACTAATTTCTTGTGTCACAATGGACTCTATGGTCATTCCCTTTTCATCTCTACCAACTCTGCGGAGGTGGTGGTTTTAGAGGAGGCGGTGATGGTAATGGAGGAGGGAGACAAACAGTGGAAGTTTGCTTCTGCATTTCCATCACTCTTTTGCGCTAAGAAGACCTTCAGTTTGAAAGGTTGGTTTAAGATTTGAGTCTTCTGCTTACATAGTTTCCATTTGAAGTTTGTATAGATTTCGGCCAGACTCATGTGAGCGAGGATTAGCACTGCTTCCAAATTCTGCTTTACATCTGTGTGAAAAATCACTAAAGTAGGATGAACTGAAGGATTTGATGTGTCGGAGTGTCTAAATGACCTATTACTTGTAAAAGCACTGAAAAACTTATTATCTATAAAGTACTTGTTGTTGAGGACTTGGAAGACTTTTATTTGTAAAAGTACTTATAATCTGTTTTGACATGAATAAAATTTGTTATCCAATTTTCGTATTGATATAAATATAGGATAACTCTAGAAATCAAGTTGTATGATCTGAAGAATGTATGAAATGTATGAATGCAGGAAGTATAAATTCTTGTAACATTCGAACTGAGATATATATGTGAAAATGCATGATAAGATGTAAGTATGAATCGCCCTGCATGTTAGAAATGTGGGAAAGAAAAAATTGTAAGAATTTAAAAAAACAAGAAAATGATTCGAGCTCAACGAGGAATTAAAATCTGGAAAGAATAAGTTCGACCTGAAAAGATGTGGAATGATTGAGTTTGAGGGGAACTGATAATAGGAAATAATTCTCGCAAGATTTTGGTGCTATTGTTACAAGATAAAAGGATATTAACACTTTTTGAGGAGAATCGGTAGTAAAAAATATATTAATAAGGCAGAAAGATTTTTGAATATGGGGGAAGAGATAGAAATGGTACACACTCGATCCAAGATGATTCGTAGTGCCGCTGAAGGATGATTGGCCATAAAGATCGCAGAAGTGCAGGAAATAATTTTTAGATTATTGGGTTATGATATAGAGTTGCCAGTGAGAGAGTGTCAGCTCGAAGGATTAGATTCATGGGTTAGGAAACTTGAGTATGCCCAATTTTTCTTTGAGGGATTTTTTCGTAAACTGGTAAGGGATCCTGCAGATCAAGAAAAGGTCATTGGATTGATTGCTGAGGTGGAGGTCAAATATGAGGATTGTTGTAGGCTAACCGGTTGGATATGGTATTCAGGTGACCAAGGCTGTTTTTGATGTAATCATATATGAGTTACATGGAGAGGATACAAAATAGGGTAAAAGAATAAGATTTTTTTTAATTTGAATAATTTGAAGTAATTTGTTGAATAGATCCTTTATTTTTGTGAAATTTGTTTGTGACTGTTGTATAAAAATGAATTTGAAAATATTTGAATCTCTTTTATGGTAGCATTGGAAATGACATCATGATTACTATAAGAGTAAAAGAAGAAGCACGTACAGAAAAGCAGGTAGATTCTGATTTATTCCCTTGTGAAATGTTGTGAAAACTCAGTTGCGTGTAAAGAGTGAGTAATTATGAGTGGGGTGAGGTTCGAGGGAGATTTGGAAGAAAGAGATAAAAATAGATTAAAATATAAGAAAAATGGTAATGATGGGAAGGCATTTATGCCGAAAAGGTACAAGACGTCTGACATGGATAGTGAAAGGGACGCCTTGGTTCTAAAACCAAGGACGACTCGTGTGAGGTTCAATAACTGCTAGTAGTTAGAGAGATAAAATATAAATACTGCTTCATCTTCATCAATTAAATGTTTTTTAACTTCTAAAAACTTGATGAGCAGTAAGAAAGGAAGAAAAAAGAGAGGCAAAAACAGTACTAAAACTTGAGGTGATTCACGCAAGAGGATCATCAGTCAAATTTTGAGAGAGTTGCCAAATCTGAGTCGCGAAGGTGGTTATATAGCAGCATGGTGAGGGAAGGATATGGCGCAGCCTCAGATTCTTACTCCGATATTGAAGGTTAGTAGATATATGTGACGATTTATGTATTTTTTGAAGATCAATTTTGTATTGTTAGGAAAGTGATAAATCATATTTATAGTAATATATGAAAATCTGCTTGTTATAAGAGATATATTTAAATATGGTTGATGTATATAAAAGGATAATAATAGATACCTGGACCTGTGTGTAGGTTGTTCGTGAGGAGTTTTGAATAGGATTATAATCCTTACTTGTAGTTGAGATGAGGAACTCCCCTGTTAGTAAGGCATCAACCTCTGGTAGAGCAACTAAGTCTGAGATTGAAGCGTCCGAAGGTGAGCATGAAGTAGGTGTTGATCAATTTCCAGATTTCCCTAGAAGATTAGTATCCTACCCTCCTCGTTCGGATGCATTTAGAGAGTTCTGCAAAGCCAAGGCTTCTACAGGAGGTAGATGGGGGAGCTATATTAATTATGCCAGTATGCAATTTAGGGGTTGCACTATAACGACGAGATAGGAATACTTTTATTTGCTGGCTGATTTGGAGGAGGAAAAAAGGGTTAGGGGTTTAGATGAATCGATCTCTTTTGAGTACTTCGATGGGGATGTCCAGAGTAAACTCTCGGAGGGTTTTATGTGTTACCTATCTCAGTTAGAGTATGGGTCAAATCTTCCCCTTAGCGATCTTGCGAAAGAGATTATGAATCTTATCGGTGCATGTCCCATTCAAATGAATGGGAACATGTAGGAGGTGATAAATGTTTATGAAGTTTTAACTTACGGTGGGAAGAACAGGATAGAAAGAGGAGGATTTCTCCTGAGGATGTGTTACAGTTTTATGGCATAATTTTTTTTGGTGCAAGTGGAGGGGATTATTTTTGCACGAAGGGAACTTGACTTTACTTCTTCAATTTGAACTCAACAGGTCGAACTTGGAACGATAATGTGATATGGGTAAAGGGTGACTGCCTTCAGAGAGATGATGAAGAGCCCATGAAACTTATGTTTAGAACAGTAAAATAATGTAAGTATAACAATGTATAATGTATAAGATTGATAGTTGAAATTATATGATGTTTGTTGATGTTCATGTTGTGTGTATGACAGGTTCCAAATCACAGGTGGAGAAGAAATAATCATTGTTGGATAAAGTCGCTCTAGAGGAGACTGTGCTCGAGGCTGTATTAGAAGATCTTGGCATTAGCAGGAAGATGCGTGTCAACAACAGAGTTTATAAAGTTTTGAAATCTCAGTCGACATGGCTGGCAACACCAAAAAGAAAGGGACTGATGGGGAAAAGTAAGCTAGCTTGCTGAGACCCCTAGAATGGACAAAAGATTACCTGATTACGTTGACCAAATTAGCTCGAACGTTCCCCTAAAGGTAACCACTGAAGCGTACTATCATTGCCGGGACCTCAGGAAGTGGTGTAGCTGCAGAACAGGCAAAAAAGAGAATGGTTGAACCTTCTGAAGTGTTTGGTGAGAAGGTCGTTGAATATCGACCTGACGGGGAGGTTAATTGGAAAGAGGTAGAGGAGAAGGCCAGGTTAGCAGCTCTCCGCGGAGAGGAGGAGATGAGCAAAATGGTAGGCTCATATGCTCGAGTATTTGCTTATGATGGATTTTGTACTATAATTCAAACTAATCAATGAGGTCGATTTGATTAATCTTTTGCAGGCTACCCGGCTGATGAAGGGAATATGCCTCGGGGACGAGAATGATAGAGCGGAGCTGAAGAGGAATAAAAGTGAGCTCAAATAGAACGTAGCTCGATTGAAAAATGATTTGAGCAAGGAGGAGAAGCGGCTAGAGGCCCTGAAGGCTTCCCAAGTTGTTGAGATTAACAGGCTGCAAGCAGAGGCGAGCGTGGACTTGGAGGAGGTGGGAGCTGATCGTGACAGGCTTGGGCGTCACCTTATGTCAAAAGGATACTTTAAAGAGGAGGTGGATGCCACTTGAAGGTGATTCTGCTGGGGTGGTTGATGGGATGGATGGTATGTTTCCTCAGACGGTAAGGAATAACCAAGGAGATGACATTGAACGCCCGAAGACTGAAACTGAGAAGATAGGATAGTGTGATTGTACTATGATTGTATCAATATTTTTGGATGTTTGTAAATTGGTTGGACATATTTTGGATCTAATTTTGTAGGCTAAGTCATTTTTTGTAAACCTTGATGTAGGAACTTAAGGACATACGCCTCAGAATAAAAGATTTAGAGGTTGAGCTTACTGAGGAGAGAAAGAGACCTCAGCATTCCTGCTATCTTCACAAGCACAGCTGCAGGTTAGAATAATGCAATAAATTTTGATTCGTATGCTTCATTAGTATAAAGCTACAAAGTAATGAATAAAATGTAGGGACAAACCAACAACCCATTACCGATTTAGGGTAAAACGGCACAGGAATAGGGCTAGACATAAACCCATTACCCATTAAGGTCGAGATTATACTTCGACCTTAATTTCAGAAGTAGTTTTACACAGTGAATGTCAAAAAATAGATATCATGTTAGAAAAGAGAAATGTAGTGATAGACGTTTTAAATCCAACTAATACAATATATTTGTAATGTACAGGTCGAATTGGAGTCAGTTCGCCTACGTGAAGATGAAGGTCTACAATGTAACCAAGAGTTTGCAGGGGAGTTTGATAGGATAAGGGAAGTGAGTGAGGATAGGGAAGACCAACATGTGAAGGTGCACTTCAAGTTTGTTGAGGCCACGCAGAGAGTTGTCAACCTAACTCGGAAGATCGATGAGAAGGATACCGAAATTCAGAAAGGGCAAAAAGAGTTCGAGGAGTTAAAAGAACATGCAACAAAACTCAAAAACCAGAATGATGCACTGTTGGTAAAGAGCAATGAGGCAAATATGGCCCGTTACCGTATACAGGCTTTAGAAGGGTCAGAGGAAAATTTAAATCGGTTCGTGTCTAGTTTGAGAAATGATCTATTTAAAGAAAAGACTAATCAAGAGTACATTCGAACTGATTTGGCGAATAGCAAGAGTGAACTGAGGCAATTTAATAAGAAACTAGTTGATAAAGATAAGGATATAAAGGGAGCTCGAGATGATCTAACTGCGTCTGAATTGGCAGGAGAGCAATTGACTACAGCTTTTTCTGTAAAGGATATGAAATTATGGATAGTTTAGTGAAGACGCAATGAGTTGAATGAATGGGTGGCACACCTGAAGGCTTAATTGGGTCAGGTCAAATTACATGCCAGAAATGCTGAGGTTGGGGAGCGCTCGAAGGGGAAGAAAAATGATGGCAGAATGTCTCTTTTTTTAGGCGATATTGTTAGCTTATCAGCTCAAATAAGGGAGTTGGGGGATGTTGTACAGATTTAAGGGTATGTGCGCAAAGGGGTAGAGTAATTACGGGCGTGTTAAAAAAAATTGGACGTCACTCCCGCCAGGGAGAGAGAGCTAGAGTGTGTTATCAGATATAAACAGATTGTGATAAGGGAAAGTGGAATTATTAAAGAAAATGCCAGATGTCGACAGACTGAAGAAGGAGATCGAGACACTTCGTGCTCAAGTTGTTGAATAGGAGGCGATTCATCGGGTTGAGTCAGCAAAAACTGACAAAAAATATGCAGGGAACATTGCCTTTACAGATTGGGTTGACAAGGAAATGGTGAGTCAAAAAGCTAAGTACAAAAGGTTAGATGATCGCCTTCAGAGGGCGAGGACAACTTGTTTTTACTCAATTCTAACTAAGGCCTTACATTCAGAATTGCTGAGGATTGTGATTGCTTATTTTGTAGAAGAAGTTAAAAGATTTAAGTTAGAGAGAGATACATTTTTTGAGTATATGTCAAAAAGGGAATTTTTTTGTAAGGTTGATATAGATCGAGGAGATTGCACTAGCTCTATGGGAACGGATCTGGGCCCTCGAACTGCTAAATTGATAGAGGAGGGTAAGACTACTGTAGCACCTCGAGCTCGAGAATTCATGGCTAGTCGACATTCTATTATGAGGGTAAACGAAGCTGATATTCCTACAATAGAAAAAACTGCATTGTAGTGGTTGTATATAAACCTAAAAAAGAAATAATATGTGTTGCAGACATGTTGAGAGATGAAAGCTAGTTTTACCTTTGCTTTATTTTATGTTTGGTTGAGCTCTTCGATTGAAAACTAGTATCACCTTTATTTTAATCTAGGAGTTGAGTAAAGTCAGTCGATCAAGCGTAACCTTGAACAAACTGATAGAATGTCGCAGACATATTGAAAGAGATAAAAGCTAGTTTTACCTTTGCTTTATCTTATGTCTGGTAGATTCCTTTGATTGAAAACAAGTTCTACCTTGTTCGAACCGCAGGAGATTTAGTAGTCAGCCAAACCAAGTGTATTTTTTATTTAACTGATATGATGTCGCGGACATATTGAAAGAGATGAAAGGTAGTATTACCTTTGTTTTATCTTATGTCTGGTAGAGTCCGTTGATTGAAAACAAGTGCTACCTTACTCTAATCGTAGAAGATTTAGTAGAGTCAGTCAAACCAAGTGTATTCTTAATTTAACTATTATGATGTCGATTGAAAGCTAGTACTATTTATGCTTTAATATATGTATTGTCTACAAAGTAGAGAGATGTATGAAGAAAACTTTTAAGTTTCATTGATTTCAGAAAAAGGATGTACATTGGATATATATAAAAATCTTATATTTGGATTGAAAAAACGAGAAACTGAAATGGAGTAGTGAGGGACCTAACGATAATATCATTTTAGTATCCTAGTATTCTAAGAACTCGAGATGTGGACTCCCTCTTTTGTCATGAGGTAATATGATCCAAGGCCTGAAAGACCTACGATAAGGAATGGACCCTCCTAATTGTCTGCTAGTTTTCCAGCATGAGACTCTTTGCGGTGTTGAGGTATTTCTCTGAGAATGAGATCATTGATTTGGAAAGTACGACTTCTGACCCATTTGTTGTACGAACTGGCTAGCATATGGTGATATTGACCTAGGTTAGTGATGGCGCATTCCCTGGTTTCATCGATCCAATTGATGTTACAGGCCAATTTGAACTTATTTTCCTCGTCAGTTAGCTCATGATCTTTAACTGGGTGATGATATTCAGAAGGAATGGTGGCCTCAGTGCCATAGGCAAGGAGGAATGGAGTACAGCCTGTTGACTGTCATAAAGTGGTACGATATACCCATAAGACATGAGGAAGTTTGCGAACCCAATTCCGTTTTTTCTAAGAGTATAACCTTTTTTTGAGCCCATCTACAATAGTTTTGTTGGCAATTTCGCCTTGGCCATTACCTTAAGGGTAGTAAGGATTGGATGGTGAGTGAATAATGTTGTGTTGCTTGAGGAAAGCTACGACCTTTTCTTCAACAAATTGGGGCCCATTATCGATACGAATTAGGTGGGGGCACCCAAACTGAGTAATAATATGTTCCCAGATAAAAGAGATGATCTCTTCTTCTCTGGTTTGACAGAGTAGAGCTACTTATACCCATTTTTAAAAATAATTGGTAGCTACTAGGAGGTGGCGCCGGTTACCTGGAAAATTAGGAAATTCGCCGATGAAATCGAGTGCCCATCTTTTTAATGGCCAAAACACCTTGCTTGCATGGATTTCAAGCGCAGGGGTGCGTATCATCTTTTCATGTCACTGACATGCATCACATTTGTGTGAGTACTCTTCAACTTGCTTGCGCATGTCGGGCCAGAGTACTCCTTGTGTAATGGCCCTGTTTGCTAGTGATCGGCCTGCGACATGAGAACCACAAGTCCCTTTATGTAAATCGTAGAGCATCTCGTTCGCTTTCTATTTGGAGAGGCACTTAAGGTAAGGCCCCGCGACTGAACGGCGGTAAAAGGTACTATTTTGATTGGTATAGCCCTTCGAGTTGTCTATAAGCTGTTGGCACTTCTTCGGATCTGCTGGAAGTAGTCCTTCACATTTGATGTTAATACCGAGATTAACTAAGAAAGGCTTTTGCAATTCATCATCTCCTCTGTTATTGCCCCCAGTATTGATTGTGCATATAAAAATGTAATCAATGCTGGGGGTTGAAATCACTTTGATATGGAGATATCGAGCTTTTGAGCCCAAAACCCTGGCTAGATATGCCAAGGAATTGATATGTCTATTTTGCCTCGAGAAAGATAATCGAGACTTGCTTGCGCAAACTTTCTCATCCTATCAGCAACGAGGGTTGCGTATTCGATCATCTTGTCATTCTTCTTGTATTGCTTAGAGTAATGGTGGACGATGTGCAGTGAATCTATGTAAACGGAGAGTTCGGGGATACCAAGCTCGAGAGCGAGGTCGAGTCCATGAATGAGAGCTTCGTACTCGGTAATATTATTTGAGGCCTCAAAATCAAGGGGGATTGATTTCTCAATTCTGTCGTTGGAAGGAGTAATCAGTATGATTCCAATTCCTGACCCTGCGGGTCCTGATGATCCATCTATAAGAAGTATCCACCCCTTTCTTGCAATCCATTCAGCTCGCTAGTCAAATACTTTAGGGGGTGAATCTTTTGAAACTTCCTTTGAAAGGTCAGGATCGTGCTCCTCCCACTTGGGATCTTCCGTTGGAAAATCTGCGAGGAAATCAGTCAAGGTTTGCCCTTTTTTGGAATGACGTTGTTCGAACTTGATATCATGTTCTCCCAAGATGACTGACCATTGTTGCACTCTTCTCAATTTTTCTTTCTTGGATAAAACTTTCCGAAGTGGGCAGTTCATCATGACTTTGACTGAATGAGCTTGAAAGTAGTGTTTGAGATTTCGTGACGTATAAAGATGAGTGAGAAGAAGTTTCTCAATTGTAGTGTACCTCATTTTTGTTGGAGTGAGGGTTTTGCTGATAAAGTAGACTGGCTTCTTGATTTTCCCTTCAAGCCGAATAAGAACCGAGCTGACTGAAGTATCTGTAACTGCGAGGTAGATAATCAGTTCCTCATTATCTAATAATGTGCTCATGATGGGAGACTTCCACAAATAGGTTTTAAGATCTTGAATAGCTACCTCGCATTCTAATGTCCATTAAATTTCTGCATTTGGCTGAACTTTTCCTTGTATGGTACAATCGCAGAGTAATTAGAATAGGTAACGACAGCGGTCAAAAGATTTTGAAATGAAACGGTTGATAGCGGCAATCTTGCCAGCAAGGTTCTGAACGTCTTGCTATTTTTGGAGATGGCATGTTGAGGAGAGCCCGAATCTAATCTAGATCAACCTCAATCCCCTTCTTGCTGATGAAGTGGCCTAGAAATCAACCTGAATGTACTTCGAATTAACACTCAATAGGATTGAGACGCATCCTGAAAGATCAAAGTATGCTGAATATTGTGTTGATATCTGAAATATGATTGATGGACTATACGCTCTTGTATAAGAGATCGTCAATGTAGACTTCTACGACTTTCCCAAGATATGCTTTGAACATAATAGTCATCAATCGTTAATAAGTTGCACCTGCGTTCTTGAGTCCGAAGGGCATGACTTTGTAGTAATAAAGTTCTCTTTTAGTGAAGCAAGTGGTTTTTTCCTAATCTTCATCCAAGAGTGGAATCTGATTATATCCAGAAGTAGCATCCATCATAGATAGAAGTTCACTACCTGCTGTAGAATCAAGGATCTGATGAATTTTGGGAAGAGGAAAACTGCCATTTGGAGTATGTTTGTTGAGATCGGTGAAATCTACACAAATGCAGACCTTTCCATTCTTCTTTGGGATAGCGATGATGTTGGATATACAATCTGGATACTTAGCTTCTCGAATAAATCCCACGTTGATCAATTTCTCGATCTCCATGTTAACTTCATCCCGAAGTTGTGGTGATAGCCGTCGCTGTTTCTATTTGACTACGGTAGCGTTGATGACGATTGCCAATTTTTGACATGCCTTGGCCGGATCGACCTCAGGTATTTCTTCGAAAGGCCATGCAAAAATGTCTCTATTTAGTCGTAAGAACTGAATGAGAGCATTTTTTCGTGTTGAACTTGCTTAGTACCAATGAAAGTACCTCTGCTTGGTCCATCGATGTTGATGTATTCGATGGGTTCCTCATGGAAGGCTGATCAACGAGGTGATTAGCTTACTGTAATTGTTATGCAGCATATTTGTCGGAGGTATCTAGAATTACAGAGACGATATTTTTACAAGCTCGAGAAAGTTTTTGACTACCCCTGATTTCATAGATACTATCGTCGTATTTGAAGTGGAGTGCTTGATGATTGGTGGAAGCGATTGCTTCCATATTATGAATCCAACAACGGCCCATAATCCTGAGATAGTGAGATTTGGCATTGATCACATAGAAGACGACGTCGATGGTGGCTGGTCCTGCGGTAATAGGTAAATAATCTTCCCAATTCATTCTTCTTTAGAACTATTGAATCTACTAATATTGGTGTCGCTTTGAATAACTTGATCGACCAATCCCATTTGGCCGATAGTGCTCTAAAAGAGGATCTCAATACCGCTGCCAGTATCGATCATCATTGTGTGCATGACAAATTTTTTCATCTTGAGCATTATGACTAACGCATCATGATGTGGAAAATTTGACATGGCTAGTATCGTAATCTTTGAATGATATTCTGAGCCGGCCATTGCTCGACTCAGGCAGAAGTTTGGCTTCTTTATCTTGAGGTGTGAGATCGCAACATTCTGACATTCTCCTGCGCTTGAATCTGTTAAAGTTGGTGATCTGAATGATCTCGGTCATGTTGTTATGGCGTATATGGTAAAGATGCTTATCCTCAGCTTGATCCTCGAACTTGACAACTTTAAGCTGCTTCTTATAGCTGCCATCCCTGTATGATTCCAGGTTGGTAATATATTCGAGCATCCGTCCCACCTTAAAAATCTATTCAAGCAACCTCTGTAAAGTATAACAATTATTAGTAGAATTATGTTTTACCTTATGGTGCATGTTGTACGGTCGGCTCTCAATTGGTTTTAATGGCTGGGAGAGACGGTAGAGCTTATCCTTTGTGAGGATTAGAAAAATTATGGAGAATCAAACATTCACCTTTGGGAGGACCGGTTTGACTTGTGATCCGCCTTTCTGAGGGTTGCCAGTATTTCCCTTGGCACGTTTTTGATCACCCTTTACCTCCTTAGGTTCTGCGTTTTGATCTGTAGAGGGACCTTTTGTGGTAAGGATGGATTTAGTTGATTTATGCCTTTTGGACATCATCCTTTCTAGGTCAACGTAACTATTAACCTTGGTAATCATATCCTCCAAGGTCGTAAGTTTGTTGAGGAAGAGGTACTCCTTGGCTTTACAATCCTATTAGAGTGCGTTGGTAAGAGTAGTAACAACAGTTTTCGGATCAAGATTGTCCACTTTATGCGCGAGCTCCAAGAACTTCTTTATGAATGCCTCGAGCTTCTCTCCGTTAGATTGCTTGAGACTGATAATAGAATACAAATTTTCTTCTTTGCCATTGTTGTGAGCATATGTCTTGATGAATTGTTTCTGCAGCTGGTCGAATATATATATGGAGTCTTCAGGAAGAGAATGAAACCATCGGAGTGGTTCCTCTTATAGACTTGTGGCGAACAAATGGCAGAGAATGTGGTTGAGATTAAAGTACAGCCCCAATGAATCACGGTATTGCTGAATGTGCTCTTTGGGATCGGTACCCTTATATTTGTGAATTTTTAGATTATGGAATCCTTTCAGAATATCCATATCGAATAGTTTTTTGGCAATTGGACTTTCTTGTAACTTGGTAAGGATGTCGGTAGTACCCAGAACTTGTGATTCGATCAGCTCCTTAATACGCGGGTTCATATGCTCTTGTATGACATATTAATAGATCGGTTGAACGGCTTGATCAGGAGGTTGTGAATTATGAGTACCGGTACCTTCACTCAAACGATCTCGAGCAGGAACTCGAGGCGGAGGTCTCTGTTCTTCCTTTTGACGGATGAAACATCGGTGACCTCGGCTGATTTTAGATTGAACCTCCCCCCCCAAATGAATGGATGGTTAAGGTTCATTCCAAATATGTCCGGAAATAGCCTTGTTGGTGGCACCTTGAGGTCCCAATCTTTCTCGTACAGAAATTTGGGAGGCTTCTGGTACCTGATCATGATCTCGTGTCGGAGGAGCCTGCTGAATGTTCTGCAGAGCTTGCAAGGCAGCCTGCATTATTGTCATTTGATCTTCGTGTCGTTTAAGCACTTTCAAGCGACCTTGTCGTTCGGCGTCGAGCTCTCAATCACGAGTTAATTGTTGTTCGAGCTGGTTGCGCTTCTCCATTTTAGTGTTAAGATTCGCTCGAAGCTCTGAAAGATATTCTGGCTCGATTGAGAGATTGAGCTAAACTCTGGTAGTTGATTGTCTGGATGTGACCATGATTGAAATATTGTAGTAGAGTGATTGAATGTCTTAGGATACCGTGGAAAGAATTTCTTTCCCACAGACGGTGCCAAATGTAATGGCCTTATTCCGTGAGCTCGACGTGGCCTGGAATTAGTCCTTACACCAATGTACCTGTGGCTGCAATCTAGTAAACAAAAAATGACACAGATATTTAGTGTGAAAAACCTATGAATAGGCTAAAAACCACGACTTCGTGTTGAGGGTTTTATAATAGTAACTTTTATTTCTTGAGGCTGATGATATCTTATTACAAGTTATTTTTAAACTTAGAAATGTTTGATCTTGTGAATAAGAAGTTTGGAGTGTTTAGAAAATTAGAAGATATAGTCCTTCTAGTCATTTCTCGTATCTTTTTTTGGTCCCTGTCTCCTCAGGAACTTTTCTTTATATAGGCCTCTTCTGCAGTTCTTCATCATGCTGGAACGCATTCTCTAAACAATGTGATTAGTGGCTGTTGACTGAGTAACTATTGAATTCATGTGAAACATAGAGTTTTGACTTGTTCAGGCTTTTCGGTTTAAGCTCGACCTGCGTTCATCATCAGCTTGTGGAATATGTGGCAATGTTGACTGGAGAAGTCGAGTGGATAATGTGTGAGCCTGATATGGAGTTAATTCGAACTAGGGACAACTCAATTTTAGGTAGGATCGAGGCATAGGCCCCTACAGTAGCGAATATAGAATTTCCATAACTAAATATTTTGTTATTATAAGTTTCAGATCTACAGTTCATCATCGTTTCGTAAAATAAAAACTTAAAAATTTGATCTCACAGAGAATAAATCCCAAAAAGAGTTCAACAATTTTACAATAGATAAAACGAGTAATAAAATTTCTAAAGTTGGGTTGGAGTCTACGAAGTCTATACTTCAACGGGGGACACAATACACCACCGAAATCGATACCTTCTCTAAGGAACTTTGCCACGAAACAAATCAACTGAATGGGTAGATTAAAGAACATATTTTAATTGATTTATGGCACCCAATTTTGTGAGAAACAGTGGTCTGTTCGTCAAGGATGGAAAGGGAGAGGGAGAGGGAGAGAGAGTAAAAAAAATATGTGAGGAAAGAAAGATGGGTAAAAGTAGAAACTTGTTAAACTGTTAAAATTGCCACGTCAGCAGGTCAAGAGGTTACCCCAACTACCCTATTTTAATCACAACTACTCATCTCATCTTGATCTGTGGTTCTAGGATGGTGGTTTATTGGGTGTCATAAGGGAGGGTGGTCACGGATGATTTAAGTCAAACTTATCTTCTTTGTAGTCGATTGTTTATGAAACTCATATTAGCAAAGTAATACTTAAATATCTAACTTTCTTACGCTTATTTATTAAATCTTCTATCAATAGAGAATGGATGACAATAACCCTATCGCCGAGCTTAGCATTTACAGAGCAACTTGATGTATTTGAAATGATTTATTCAATGTGGAAGATGGATTAGCTAAAAGAGAGGTAATGAAAAATTCATATATATGTAATCACTGCAATAAATTTAGAACAGTAGGTATCCATTGATCTTTGATGTTGGGGTTGGACTCTTTGCAATATATATAGTTTCATAAATTATGATTGACATATTTTCTTATATTAATTAGGAAACAATTCGGCGATGTTAGCTTGAGTTACCAGAGGAAGAGCGAGAGACTAATATTGAAGCAAGGGATAAGATTTTTAAAGATGTAATTGGAGAAGATGGACATGGACGAGTATTGTGCAAATGATCAGTTGCCCACCCCAATAATACAAGGTCACGGTCTTCATCATCATCATTTCATAACTACGGGGATGAGCTTGCCAACCTACGATGAGAAGCTGATGAGAGATAAGTTCAACACCAGCAAGAAATTTAGAATGTAAAGTCCTCTATGGATAGTACAATCCAAATCAAAGTTCAGCGATTGACACAAATTGCAGGCATCCCTTTTATGGGTAATAATTAGTATCGCCGGGTCTCAAAGATGATCACTATTTTAAGGTAACTACTCTTTTCTTTTCTAGATAATTTTTTTGACTAAAGTTAACATCTGTTTTTATTGTTGCAATGATCTCATTAGTATTTTGTTTGTGGGATTTTTGAATTTTTGACTCAATATGTTAGTATCTTAAAGCTAAAATTGGCTTAACCAACATATGACATTTGTAGACCAACATGATATAGTGGCATTTTCTATTATCTTATACGTTGCACATAGGTCATATTATTATCTTCTAAATTTTCATTTTTGATTTAATTTATATCAAGCAATGCTGATTAAAATTGTGGATAACTTCTTTTTCACAGGTATTTTTTTTCTTGCTCCGTAGATTGGCATTGATATATTTTTTTGGACAAAATACTGGTTGTAAGAGTTTCCTAGTCCTTTCAGGTATGTTTATTCATGGTGTATACAAATATTTTACATTTTGCCATACTACGTGTCGAGTAGCATTTGGTGGTATAGTGTCACAACTTATAGATATTTATACTCATGTTATAAAACTATACTTAATCGGGTGTTAATGTTTGCAGTTGCTGAGATTTATATATACTATCAAGCCTTGTGGTTTATATGACATTAATGTGATATCCAATTGTCATGCGATTTGTGTGGATTTCATAATTTTAGGAATTGGGAGCATATTGTGTGTATACTAGCCCTAAGCGCTCTCGAACTTAAAGATTATGTCATTATCTTAAGTGTTTATACATTGTATATGTTTTTTAGCATACACAAAATGGAAATGTCAAATTTATAAGGGAAGTGCTACCAAATTTTTGGTAGGATTTTTCCTATTTGACTTGCTTCCACACTGGACTCTAATATAGATGTGACGCGCCATTTATTTTTTCAATTTTCAGTTTCATAATGTGTACTTGACTTTTTTATTATCTTTTGGATTATAATTATATTTTAATGTTATGGTTGAGGTTGTAGCAATTTGATTTTTTTTGTTTTAGGTAGTTTCTAAACAACTATGGGAGTGATATAAGCAAGTATTTATTGTACGTAGAGATATTATTCGTGTGTCGATTGTTTCATGTTTAGTACGTAAGAGGTTGAATCATTAATTTGAATGCTCAAGTTACATTTAGTGGTTGAACAATAATTGATAATATTCTAGTTAGATTGAGACCTTGTTTAGTTAGATATAATTGGTATTTGTGGAACCTTGTAAATAAATCATTTTCTCTTTTAAATTAACTTGTGGTTTATGAATGATTTGTATTATCTAACAGGGGCGTAATTCAAATTGCAAAAATACTATATTTAACATTACCTTATTTAGGCACGATTTATTATGTTTATATTACTATTGTCGTAAGCGGGTAAATTTTGGCGTCATACTTTTAAAGATAAACAAAGCTGTCTCAAATGTTATATATTAGATACGGAATAATCCATCTCTATTAATATTGGTGTTAATGGAAAATTTGGCGCCATACTTTTAGAGACAAACAAATCCGTCTCAAATGTTATGTATTAGAGACAAAATAATCCCTCCCCAATACTATTGGCACTGGCAGGAATATTTGGTGCCATACCTTTAGAGATAGACAAATTTGTCCCAAATATTATGTATTAGGGACGGTTATACTCCATCCCCAAAGGATTTGAAAATAAAGGCCTTTAGAGACGGATTTTTGCCATCTCTAAAGCTGTCCTCAATAGTATTAGAAATGGATGTGTCCATCCCTAATGTATTTGGGATGCCACCCTAAAGGGTTAACACTTTTTCGTCCCTAAGGACATCCCTAATAGCTGTAGGGACAGATTAATAACTTTTTGGGATACTTTGATGCTCTCCCTAAAGGTTGTTTTTCTTTTAGTGATCGTACTCATGGAATCCTTGACTATGTTCATTCATATGTATGGGGACCCTCCAGGAATGCATTACTTGGAGGTAAACATTATTTTGTGTCGTTTGTTGTTGAATTTTCTAGGCGTGTGTGGGTATATACCATGAGGAGGAAGGATGAAGTCCTAGAAATATTTATGGGGTGGAAGAAGTTGATCGAAAGTCAAACTGGCAGAAAGATTAAATTGCTTTGTTCAAATAATGGTGGGAAGTATACAAGTGATCTGCTATTGCAAGTATGTCAAGATGAGGGAATTATTCAACATTTTACCGTTAGGGTGACACCGCAACAAATTAGGTAATGGAGACACCGTACTTTGTTGGAGAAGGTACGGTATGTATTATCTAATTTATGGTTGGGCAAAGTGTTTTGGGCTGAGGCTTTGACATATGCATGCTACCTCGTTAATAGGTTGTCTTCAACTGCAGTTGAAGGTAAAATACCAATGAAAGCTTGGTCGGGAGAACCTGGTATAGATTATGATACTATTTAAATTTTTGGGTGTCCAACATACTACCATGTCAAAGATGGTAAGCTGGATCCTTGAGCAAGAAAAACCATTTTTCTAGGTAAGAAGAAAGGGGTGAAAGGTTACAAGTTATGGGATGTGAAAGACCGAAATATTATTCTAAGCAGGGATGTCACTTTTGATGAGACTTCTATGTTGATGTCCCATATCTTTGAGCACGAAGAGAAGATGACAATCAAGATTTTGTAGCGCATGGAGATTGATGCATCTTCACATGATCCAAATAGTTATGTACAGGTGGAGCTGTCATCTATCGGTGGGGCAATAATTAATATACTATTAGTTCATGTTTTAGATAATGAAGACACAGACAAAAGTGGAGCATTTGGTAGTACAGATGAGGAGACTCTGGTAGAGGAGTCAATTGAAACTAGTAAACCAAAGAGGAATGCAAGTAAAGCTAGGATGGCTTATAAAGGATATGATACTTCCAAAGGCTAATGCCATGGTAGATTTTGTACTACTGGTCGTTGAAAATGATGTTCTTTCTGCTTATAAATGAGCTATTTACAGTTCTGAAGCTGACCAATGAGAGGGAGCGATGAAGGACTAGAGGTATTCTCTGCTTCAGAATGAAACTTGGGAACTTTTAAAGTTACTTAAGTGAAAGAAGGTGATTGGTTGAAAGTGAGTCTATACAAAGAAACAAGGATCTCAAATTGATGATATACACTTCAAGGCAAGACTCATAGCCAAAGGCTATGCTTAACGAAAGGGGATTGATTATAATCAAGTTTTATCTTCAGTAGTGAAATACTCCTCCATTCATATCCTTTTTGCCTTGGTAGCACAATTTGATTTGAAGTTACAACAACTCGATATTAAGACGATATTTTTACTTGGGAATTTGAAGGAAGAGATCTATATGACTCAGTCGAGTGGGTTTAAAGCTGCTGGAAAGGAAAATTATGTGTGTAAACTGAAGAGATCATTGTACGGTTTGAAGCAGTTTCCAAGACAATGGTACAAATGGTTTGATTAGTTTATGATTGGGTAAAAGTACAAATAGGGTAATTATGGCCACTTTGTCTACTTACGCAAGCTACATGATAGGTCATTTATTTACTTGCTTTTATCTGTGGATGATATGCTTATTGCATGTAAGCATAAAAGTGAGATTGAGAAGTTGAAGAAACAAATTGGTGAAGAATTTGAAATGAAGGATCTAGGTGATGTGAAGAATATTCTTGGTATGGAGATTCATAGAGATAGGAGAAGGGAACGATGCATCTTTCTCAAATGATGTACATGAAGAAGTTACTTTAGAGATTTGGTATTTATGGGAAAACAAAACCTATAAGTACGCCCCTTACTCCCTATTTTAGGCTTAAAGCTACTATGTTTCCAAAAACTGATGAGGAATGTGATTATATGAGTCAATTTCATTATGCTAATGCAATTGGTAGCTTGATATATGCAATGGTATGCACTCAGTGAGATATTTCATAGAAAGTTAGGATGGTCAGCAAATATATGCATAATCTGGGAAAAGATCATTGGCGTGTTTTGTAAGAATGATTCCATTGATCAATTTTGTGTAGATTATGTGAATTTTGACTATATAGGTGATTTGGATAAACGACGATCTACTACAGGGTATGCTTTTACATTGGGTGGAGGACCGGTTAGTTGGAGATCTACGCTACAATTAACGATAGTCTTATCTACTAATGATGCAATGTATATGGTGGTTACAAAAGAAATTAAAGAGTCCGTTTGGATGAAGGGTCTTTTGCATGATTTAGGCATCAAGATGGAGCATCTTGATGTATTTTGTGATAGCTAAAGTGCTATTTTTTCTTGGCAAAAGATCAAGTTCATCATCAATGCACGAAGCACATTTATGTACATTACTATTTTGTCAAAGAGGTACTTGAAGAAGGTAAAATTTGGTTGAAGAATATCCACACGAATGATAACCTCATTGATATGTTTACGAAAGTTGCTTTTGGGATTAAGTTCAATCATTGTTTTGACTTAGTCTAAATCTTGTATATGGATTTATTTGGCTCCTAATGGGGATATTGGGAACTACAGGCAACTTGATCCACGGTAGGTAGGTAATCATTATTTTGGTGCAGTTGATTTGCTCATTTAGGACCTTTACTTTGGGGAGAGAGGTTCGATTTTGTTGGTTGGTGAAGTTTAGCTCAGATTTGAAGAAATCTTCACCGAGGTGGAGAATTGTAGAGGATCAGAGTGTTCTCGAACAGAAGAGGCAGAACACCTTATGTTCGAATAGACTTTGGAGTCTGTTCAAACAGAAAGAGGTTTCTTGGAATAGACTCAAAGTCTACTCAAATAGAAGAGGCAGTACACCTTCTATTTGAATTGGCTTTGACGTCCGTTTGAATAGATATCGAAAACTCAGTTTTAGAGTGTTGAATTGAAGACGTTAGTTTTGGCTCATGATCCATGTTGATGTAAGAAGTCTCCCAAGTATAAAAGGGAGACTTAGGGTATTTGGTAGCCACCCTTGGTTAGATCTTTTGGTGAGGAATCTTTGGAGAGAAAAACCTTAGAGACTTTAAATTGGTTTGTGAGTGAGTATAACCTCAGATCATTGAATAAAAATATATCTCTATGTTGTGTGGACGTAGGCAATTTACCAAACCATGGTAAATGTGTGTTCTCGTGTGATTGTATTTATTCTTTTAGTTTGTTCATCGCTAATCGGATTGAATCAGTATTTGGTTTCCCCGGTGCACCCCAACATATTGGATGGTCTGGCGTCCATTCTTTTGAAGTTGTTGATTAAATGACTTTATGCCTGAAACACATATTAGATGATCATAAAAATTTAAAATAAGATTAAGTGTTATACCTGGGAGAGAGAGAGAGAGAGAGAGAGAGAGAGAGAGAGAGACGTCAGACGTAAGATAAAGGGATAGCTGGAGAAGAGAAAGATGTGAGATAGTTGGTGAGATGAAATTTAGGATGGACGAAAGTTTTTGGTTTGGAGAAAACTTAATATCCAAGTATACCCCCTGTTTAGGTTTGGTTATTACAATTTTGATGTCTATTATTAACTATTTTCATTTTGGTTCTTTGGGGGCATTTTAATATTAAAAAAAAGGCTAAATCAACCAAAGTAGTAGAAATATCCAAGGGCTCATATTGATCCCTAGATTAGTTGTTTTAGCTATAACTCTAAATAAGTCCTCAACATGTGTAGGGATTTGTAATTAATAGCCGAGATTAATTCTGATTGCATGGTTATTCTTTTAGTAGTATAGATAGGTGTGGTGGCTATGTTTTTCTTAAAGTATAACTTAAACTAATTTTAAAAAATGGACCAATTAGTAATTTTAGATGTAGCCTGATTTAAATTATTTAGTTCTCAAATCTCAGGGGATGTTTTATTTGGGTTTATTCGCCGGTTTGGAACTTCAAATAAAACACATATTTGATATATGGCACATGATGTTTTAAGTTCTCCCAATGTTGGCTTTGCCTCCCTTGAAACTCCTTTCATCTAACTCCAAATCCAAACTCTGTCCTACTTTATGTACACCACATATTTGATATATGGCACTAAAAAGTTTAGGTCCCATGAACACAAAATTTTGCAACTAAACCCTATATACAAGTATTGCCAAGGAAAACATATTTCCCGAGAAATACAGGTATGGACCCTTGCCTTAAGATATAGAGGTACTGGGATTGACTCACCATAAACGGGGCTAATCAGCCAAAATTTATCCTGACTTACCTAACATGTGTGTCTGCGTGGGATGTCAAGTGCCCAGGTTCTAGTCAGGTAAATATTTTTGAATTAGTAACATGGAGTACCCTGGTCAACGGTAAAATAAAATAAAATATTTATTGAGAAAAAAAAACACCTTTTTAAAGTAGCCGAAAATGAATTATGTTTGTCGTAGCATTTATGATAGTCTTGCCTGAATGATTTTGTATCGTTTTTTGTTGGAAGAGGACCTAACTCCTAAGCATGGGGGTGAGGATTTGAAGTAATTTAGTTCAGCTTTCAGGCTCTGTTGTAAGCTTGTAATTGGTGCGTTTGCCTTAACCTGCATTTAGCAAGGAAAATGCACCACATTTGTCCATATTCGAGCTTATGTTAACCTTATAATATTATAATAGTAATGTACTATGATATATGTTGGAATATTAAGAATATATGACAATATATTTATTTCAACCCATTATATGATCCATATCGAGTATCTAGATTTAATAGGAAACTACTGGATGTATTAGGTTTTATTAAGAAAGATATTATTCCTAATATTCTCTACCGTGATGGAAGGTCGAGATTAAAGCATGGTTTAGGAAACAAAGTCTCTTTCTCTACCTATATTGTAGATCCATCTCTACAGGACATCAAATACATAATTAAGGTTTATAGGTCAAGAGAGAGAAACATGGTTTCTACATAAAGCTTAAGGATTAATTGAAGATCTAAAGGGAGTTGTTGTAATTGAAGAATGATATGGATTCAGGTATGTTTAGATTTTATCATAATGATGTTTATGAAGTAGTAGGATCAACAATCAACATATTAGATCTGTTAATGTTAGATTTGTAGGATGCTGATGATTACAGTTTATAGGTGGTATCAAATTTTAGGTTTAAGAACTCATTATCGTCATATTTATGTTAAATATATGTCTGAACCCAAAATCTACTTTTGTTTAAAGCGAATTTAAATGATCGAAATAATTTTTTCTTGATTTATCTATAAAAATTATTTTGGCTTCCAAAAGTTGAAAATAGCAATCGAAAAAAGGTTTGATTGAAAATCGAGTGTTTATAATAGAACCCATAGCTTTTCCATGGGCACCATCAGTTTTTGGTGATATGAGGTCGTTTAGGCCATCAAAAATGCGTTTTTGCCATTTTAGGTAAGAAAGTAAATCTATATCTCTTTACAAAAAATTCTTAAAATTATTCTGCGAATTGGGTTATGATCGAAATAATTTTTTCTTGATTTATCTATAAAAATTATTTTGGCTTCCAAAAGTTGAAAATAGCAATCGAGAAAAGGTTTGATTGAAAATCGAGTGTTTATAATAGAACCCATAGCTTTTCCATGGGCACCATCAGTTTTCGGTGATATGAGGTCGTTTAGGCCATCAAAAATGCGTTTTTGCCATTTTAGGTAAGAAAGTAAATCTATATCTCTTTACAAAAAATTCTTAAAATTATTCTGCGAATTGGGTTATGTTTCTAGAGATGTAAATTTTGTATCCGTATCGAAAAATCAAAATTTTCCGTTTTTGGAAAATTTTCTTATTTCTTAGCCAAATTCCATAATGCTTACATGAAGGGGCTATTTAATTGTATTTTACATTCATGGTTTTAAATAACAACACCATTATAACGGTAACGCCTTGAGCCCGTTCTGTGATATGCCTTGTTCTGTTCTAAAGAATAACACCCGTTATGTACTGTTACAAACCGTTATTTTTTGCTATAACGGTTGTTGTTACCATTATAACAATGCGTTATTACAACTCCCGTATGGAAATAACTAATTGTTATCATTATTTTTAAAATTTAAACAATTTAACTACTTGGATTTGTTATTTGGTTTTAGAAAACATAGCACTGTTATAACACTATTATAACAGTAACGGCCTCTGCCCGTTATACCGTTATAACATACCCTTTTAAACCTTGGTTACAAACTTACAATGCTTAATACTGATATTAATATCTTGTATGATTAATAATTACCACAGTGGTCAAATCATGTTTGTGAAATTATGTTAAGCAAATACTTATGCTTATCCGATGTTTCATATTATGTATGTTATACTTTATTTTGAACCGTATGTAATTTAAGATGCCCACAGGTTAATCAAGTTAGATGGTTGAATAAACATGAATGGGCAATATGTATTTCTTGATTAGGAAGGTTAATGATATCTTGTTTAATTTTGAAATACATAAACCAATTATGTTATAAAGCATTAATATTAGTATATATGGTTTTCTACCCACAAGAGAAACATTGTTATACAACTGTTTGTTATTTTTTATTAGTGTATTAACGCCTCAAAACTTAATATTGTAAGTTATTTTATTTGTCCTATTATTGCAGCATCTCTTCCAATTACTATTAACTCGTATACATCATCAGTTCCCGTGCTGAATGGGATTAATTTCTTCGAATAGAGCGAACAAGTTTAATTCAGTTTGGGTGTTCTAGACCTTGATATGGCCCTTTTCTATGAATTACTAACTGACCTTACTGCAACCAACACCGTAGATGAGAAGGCCATGCATAAAGCATGGTTTAGATCAAACAGGTTAAATATGATGTTCATGCAAATGGCAATTGAAAACAATATCAAATCGTCTCTTCCTAAAATGGAGAATGCTAAAGAATACCTCTCTAATATCAAGGAACGGTTTAGGACTGCTGAAAAATCGTTAGCAGAAAAAATTATGGCTGATCTTACGACCATGCGTTACGATGGTACTTATACCATGCATGAGCATATTATCAAGATGACCAATCTTGCTGCCAACCTAAAGAATTTGGGAATGAAAGTTGAGGACCCTTTTCTAGTTCAATTTGTCCTGAATTCCTTGCCTTCACACTATGGGTCTTTTAAAATTCATTATAACACTATTAAGGATAAGCGGAGTATAAATGAATTGGCCAACATGTTGGTTCTAGTGGAGGCAAGACTTAAGCAGCAGGGTGGTCATATCACTAATCTAATGGTTCATGGAGCTGGGCAGTGGTTTGGAAAGAAGGCTGGGAAAGGCATTAAGCGCAGGGCGCCCAAATTGAATGAAGCATATCATAATACACTGAAGAAGGATCGCAAGGCAGATAATTGTCACTTTTATAAAAAGAGTGGACACATAAAGAAAGATTAATTGAAATGTAGGCTTGGTTCGAAAAAAAGGGTAAACCTATGGCTTTTGTATATTTTGAATCAAATTTAATTGAGGTTTCTTCTAACACATGTTTGATAGATATTGTATATAACATTCATGTTTCTAATATGATGCAGGGATTCCTTTCAACCTGGACCACAAGTTCCAATAAAACCTTTCTATATATGGGAAATCAGGTGAAAGCGCCAGTTGAAGCCATCAGCACATTTCGTATAAAATTAGATTCTGGTTGTTATCTTAATTTACCTTGAACCCTTTTTGTTCCTTCTATTTCTCATAATTTAATTTTTATGCCCGAATTAGACAAAGATAGTTTCTTTCTTCAAATGGGAAATTATTGTTTCAGTTTACCTAAGAATTTTAAATTTGTTGGTTTCAGAATTTGTTTTAATGACTTATATCAAATCAATCTTGATCATTGCTTTATTAAATCTCTTCTTACTTTGCATTAGAGATGGAAAAGTGACCCACGACCCGCCAACCCGACCTGACCCAACCCTGTTTTTGGCGGGTTTAGGTTTGGAGTTAATAGGTCGCGGGTCATTTGACCCGAACCCGTCTAACCCATTTAATAAAGAGGTTGGGTTAGGGTTTTCCTTAAACGGTTTAGGTTAACCCGTGACCTGTTTAAGTTTGATTTGGGCCAATTATAATTTATGATTTTTATGGTTCCATCCACCATTCCAAGTAAGATTTGAGCCCAAAGAGAGGTTTATGTATTATTACTACCCATAAACATATGGCATTTGATCTAATCCTACCCTAATTTCATTCTCTCCTCTTCTGTTATTGCTACTCATTTCTTCAACAAGCCCACTTTCCCAAAATCGGCATTTGATCTCCATTCCCATTACTGGACTCATCATTTGAGAACACATGCAACATAAATACCTACCAACCAAAGCTTCAACAAACCCACTATCACACAATTGTATTAACTGAGATTAAGACTCATGACCCATAACCCACCCTAAACCCAAATTAATATTTATACATGTCAAATGGGTCAGGTCGGGATTACCTATTTAAATTAAGATCGGGTTTGGGTTTATATTTTTGACCCGTTTAACTAAACGGGCCAGGTTTGGGTTTGCATTTTTGACCCACGAACCCGTTATGTCCTGACCCGTATATTCCAAACCCGACCCATTAGCCACCTTTACTTTACATCATAATGTTGGAACTAAACGTAGTTTAACTTATAAAAACTTGTCCTTCTTGTGGAATCAAATGATGGGTCACATATCCAGAGTAAGAGTACAAAGATTAGTAAAAGAAGTCCTTATGAACCTAGACTTTACCAATTTTGGTGTGTGCATGGATTGCATTAAGGGTAAGCAAACCAAACGCACCAAGAAAGGAACCACAAGATGTATACAACTTCTTGAAATAACTCATATAAACATGTGTGGACCTTTCGAAGCTCCATCTTTCGATGGGGAAAAGTATTTCATTACTTTCATAAATGATTTTTCAGGTTATTATCATCCCTATTTGTTGCATGAAAAATTTCAGTCAGTAAATGCTTTTGAAGTATATATAACTGAGGCTAGGCGTCAATCAGAGAAAAAAGTGCAAATCGTAAGGTCTGATAGAGGTGGTGAATTTTATGGAAAGTATGACAAAATAGAACATCTTCCTGGCCTGTTTGCTAAACTCCTTGAACGATACGGTATTTGCGCCCGGTACACAATGCTTGGTTCACTGTGGCAGAATGGTATAGCTGAAAAGCGTAATCGTATCCTTATGAAAATGGTTAAGAGTATGGTGTATAATGCTAATTTACCCATATCATTGTGGATGCATGCTCTTAGAACCACAGTTTATATCCTTAGTTCAAAAGACACCTTCTGAATTGTGGATAGGATGGAAACCCAGCTTAAGATATCTCCGTGTTTGGGGATGCCCTGTGGAGGCTAAAAGAAATTGGATCTGAAAACAATTTTTGGTTACTTTATTGGCTATCCAAAAAAATCTAAAAGGTATAGGTTTTACTGTCCTAATCATAGTACAAAAATTATTGAAACTAGAAATGCCAGATTCATTGAGAATGGTGAAGTCAATGGGAGTGGTAAAATTAAGGATGTGGTCATTCAAGAAATCAGAGTACAAATGATCCATTTACCTTAGGTTTCAAGATACCTTGTTGTTACGCCTGTTGTTGAGCCAATTAACAACGACGTGCAACAATTAAATGAACATCTGCCTCATAATAAGACTATCACCAATTAAGAGATTGTAGATGAACCACAAGATGTAGCATTAAGAAGATTTTAAAGAACAAGAAGATCAGCTATTTCGGATGATTATGTGGTACATCTACAAGAATCTGAAGAAGGGATTAGTATTGATCCAGTTACTTATTCACAAGCCATTTGTTGTAATGATTCTACTAAATGGAATGATGCTATGAATGACGAGTTCAAGTCTATGGATAATAACAAAGTCTGGGAGTTAGTCGATTTACTTGAGGGATGCAAAGCTGAACTTGTGGCCAAAGGTTTTACCCAACAAAAGGGCATTGATTATAATGAGACCTTATCTCATGTGTCAAAGAAGGCTTCTATGAGAATTATTATGGCATTGATGGCTCATTTTGACTTAGAGTTACACCAAATAGACGTGAAAACGGCTTTTCTAAATGGGAGTTTAGAACAAGAAGTCTATATGGCTCAATCTATAGGCTTCATGAAAGAAGGAAATGAAGACAATGTCTGTTTGTTAAAGTAATCAATATATGGACTTAAACAAGCTTCCCAACAATGGTACTTTAAGTTTCATAGTGCCATCACTTCCTTTGGGTTTACGAAAAACATTGTTGATCAGTGTATATACCTGAAGGTCAGTGGGAGTAAGTTTATATTTTTGGTTCTATATGTTGATAACATATTACTTGTTAGCAGCAATCTTGGTTTATTATATGAAACCTAGGATTATCTTTCTAAGAATTTTGAAATGAAAGATATGGGTGAGGCATCCTACGTGATCGGGATAGAAATATTTCGAGATAGATCATTTGGATTGTTAGGACTGTCTCAGAAGGCTTACATTAACAAAAGTATTGAAAGATTTAATATGCAATCCAAATAACATTCTAATTCAGAAAGGGGATAAGTTAAGTCTTAAATCAGTATCCTAAAAATGATTTGGAATGTGAAAGAATGAAAGATATTTCTTATGCTTCACTTGTTGGGAGTTTGATGTATGCACAGGTCTGTACCCGACCAGATATTAGTTTTGCAATTGGGATGCTTGGTAGATACCAATCCAATCTAGGTTTTGATAACTGGAAAGCTTGAAAGAAAGTGTTGAGGTATTTATAAAAGACAAAGGATTATATGCTTACTTATAAGAGAACCGACCATCTTGAGGTGATTGGTTACACAGATTCAGATTTTGGTAGATGTTTAGATAGCAGAAAGAACACTTTTGGTTATGTGTACATGTTAATTGGATGAGCTATTTCATGGAGTAGTGCAAAAGAAGGTCAAATTGCAACATCCACTATGGAGGCTGTGTTTATTGTTTTGAGGCTGTAACTCATGGTTTATGGTTGCGGAATTTTATTTCATGACTTAGAGTTTTAGACTCTATCTCTAGGCTGCTGAAAATTTACTATGATAATGTTGTAGCTGTCTTCTTTTCCATAAATGATAAATAGTCTAACGGAATTCTGCACATGGAATTAAAGTATCTCGTAGTCAAGGATGAAGTTCAAAAATAATGAGTGTCAATTGAACATATTAGTACAGTTCTTAATATAGTAGATCCACTGACTTAGGGGCTATCACCGAACACCTTTAAGAAACATCTTGACAAAATGGGTATTCGGGGTAGTCAATAGATTAGTATTAACTGTGGTTTGCTTAATACTTATTAGTTTGATATTTTGAGCTCTTTATTAAGAAGTTTCTTATTTTACTGTTTTCCATTATTTATGTACATGTATGGTAATAGTTTAATGATACTTTTAATAAGACATTACGGGACTATTATTGATAATCTCTATTTATAGATCTATTTGAGTAGGTTATTGGTGTAGTAGTGCATTGAAGGAACCGCACGATTAATAGTGTGGAACCGCTATGACTCACATTAATAATTTATTTAAATACGGTATTTATGAAAACCAATTATAAAATTATTGATCTAGTATTTATCGCATGCCTTATATTCTTTTATTAAATCATTAAGAAAGATTCTTGTATGGCCCAAGTGGGAGACTGTTGGAATATTAAGAATATATGAAAATATATTTATTTCAACCCATTATATGATCCATATCAAATATCTAGATTTAATAGGAAACTAATGGATGTATTAGGTTTTATTAAGAAAGATAATATTCCTAATATTCTCTACCGTAATAGACGGTCGAGATTAAAGCATGGATTAAGAAACAGAGTCCCTCTCCCTACCTATAAATATGTCATTGTATATCCATCACCACAAGACATCAAATACACATTTAGGATTATAGGTCAAGAGAGAGAAACCCAATTTCTACATAAAGCTTAAGGATTAAAGATCAAAAGGGATTTGCTGTAATTGAAGATTGTTATGGATTCAGGTATGTTTATATTTTATCATAATGATATTTATAAAGTTCCACAATCAACAATCAACATATTAGATCTATAAGATGTTGATGATTAGAGTTTATAATATACTGATATCATATTTCAAATTGTAATGTCCTTAGAAACCTTGAAGTAATTGTGTCAAAAGACTCAAAAACCAACAACATATTTGATTTTAATTTTTTTTAGCAAAAGGGTTTATCGAACTTATAATAAATTAAAAACCAAAATTTAAGAATATTCTCGGATCAAAAGGAAATCAATGGTGAACGGCTCTTGATTTAATGTTGTCAAACTACTACCGAATCAAAAACCAGTGAAATTGCATGCCCTTTGAGTAATTTGGCGGTACGAGATGTTACTCAGTTATAATATTGACAATGTTCTTTTCCAAAAAGAAATCTTCAACTTGTACAAAGAAGTGACTAGAATAAAATAATTGAGAAGACGAGACTCATGAATTCACATATCTCGCCTTGTCATGAATGCAAACATTGGTGACAGATTATCAAACAGTTGAAAACAGAGTTCTAAACTCTAAAGAAGAAATGTTCATTTATCAAACTTGGAATGAGATGATTTGATTACAACATATATCAAGCCTTTATATAGGCATTAGAACCTAAATCCAACTTGGCTTGTAAAGCCGAAATACAAACACTACCTTACTTTGTTTACCTACTATGACTATTGTGGTTTTGGTAGCTTGACTTTATTGCTTCATGTGTTACACATTTACCCATATGTTTCACATATTCTAACACCCTTCCTTAAACTAGATGTGCTAACACTAGTTTAGGAAGTAAATGTACCACCTTCTGTTATGCTGAGTTTTCTTTGCAACCCCCTCCCCCAAAAGACCAAACCCCGAGTAGCTTTTGAAGTTTCTCAAATGCGACTAACTTGAGGGTTTTGGTGAAAATGTCTGCAACTTGATCTTCGCTCCTGTAGTGGATAAGATCAATCGTTCCATCTCTCACGAGATTTTACAAGAAGTGGTAATGCACATCAATGTGCTTCATTCTTCCATGTTGAACTAGATTCTTCAACAATTTAATTGTCGAACTATTGTTGCAATAAATAGAAGTTTCCTTATTTTGATGAAACCCTTACTTCACCCAGCATTCTTCTTAACCAAATTGCTTGACATGCACAAGATACAATAACGATATACTCTGTTTTTGTGGTAGATAAAGAAATAATTGGTTGTTTCTTTGACGACCATGAAATCGCTCCAGATCCCAACATAAAAGCATACCCAGAGGTGTTCTTCCTGCTATCGGAATCTCTATCATAATCGGTATTAGTATAGCTGATTAAAGCAGTAGCTTCTCCTTGTAAAATATTCCTAACCCAATCGTACCTTTCAAGTATCGTAAAATCCTCTTTGTAGCATTTAGATGCAACTCTGTTGGATTCTCCATGTATTACCTGATGTAGCTGGCAATGTGATATGTGACTTCCCACAGGCTGCTTATACAATATCATGTCAACCTTCTTTCCTACGGGATCCTTTATTAGCTTCAATCCAACTTTAACTGGCGCGCGCACCAGATTGCAATCCTTGATTTAAAACCGTTCCAAAATCTCCTGAACATATTTTCTCTGTGATATGAAAATTCCCACATCAGACTGAACTACTTCTATTTCTAAAAAATAACTCATCATTTTGAGATCTGGCATTTTAAACTCGGCTATCATTGATTGTTTGAAGTCCTTGAACATCGTATGATCGTTGCCAGTGTATATCAAGTCGTCCACATATAAGCACACTATAAAAAAAATCTATTGATTCCGGCTTTCATTAAAAGTGTGTGCTCATATGGACACTTATAGAACCCCGCTTTCACGAAATATGCCTCTATATGACTATACCAAGCTCTCGGTGCCTATTTTAGTCTGTATAAGGTCTTCCTTAGTCGGTACACTTTATTCTCTCCACCTTTCTGCATGTAACCAGGTGGTTGATCAACATACACAATTTCTTGCATATCTCCATGTAAAAATATTGACTTCACGTTTAGCTGGTTGAGCTCTTTGCAAGCATTAGTGGTTGCAAATGACTTTCTTCATTATCGAAGATTATCGGTACATGATTTCGTGCATCTTTAACATTCCATTTCCATGTATTTTTTTCGTCGAAAATCACATCTCGACTAATGATGATTTTATCAGTTGTAGGTTGATAGAATTTATAAGTTGTTGAACTATCACTATAACTGAGAAAAACATATTTTCATCAATTATCATCGAGCTTTGTTCTCTGTTCTTTCAAAATATGGGAATATGATATATACCCAAAGATTCGTAAGTGCTCCACATTTGATTTTGTGCTGCTCCATGCCTCCTCTGGTGTCATGTTCCTCACAACTATGGTACAACTCCTATTGAGGATGTTGATGCTCCACAATACTATTTTTGGCTAAAATCTCTGAGGAAGATTTGATGTTTGTAGCATACTTCGCACCATATTCATAATTGTGTGGTTCTTCCTCTAAGCTATGCCATTTTGTTGTGGTGTGTACGATGTCGTCAATTATCTTTTGATTTCAAATTTCTCACAAAAATTTATAAAATCGTGAGAATTATAGTATCCACCACGATCTGAGCATAAAATCTTGATAGATCTCCCTATTTCCTTCTCAACAAGGGCCTTGAATGACTTGAAAACTGAAAAAGCTTTAAATTTTTCCTATAAAAAATAGACCCATATTTTTTGGCTATAATCGTCAATAAAGGTAATAAAATATCTCCTATTTCCATTGGATTGTGGATTAATCGGCCCACATATATCGGTATGGATTAGCTATAGTATCGATTTGGCTATCCATGTTTTTCCCTTTGGAAATGAATCCCGATGTTGTTTACCAACAACACAACCTTCACATACTTGCAGATATCGATCAATCTGAGGGATTCCCGTCACCATATTCTTCTGATGAAGGAGCTTTAGGCTGTTGAAGTTCAAGTGCCTATAACAAAGATGCCATACCCAGTCTTGATTTTCACCATGCTTAAAAAGCAAGGAATACATGACGCTTAACAGAAACATTCAGTTTGGAGTCATATGTACTTGTGCAATTACCAAGCCTCTCTTCAGATCTTCAATCTGATAAACTCCATTCTTAATGATGATCACATATCCCTTCTCTTGAAGTTGCCATGCACTAAGCAAATTACTCTTTATGTTCGGGACATAGAAAACATTTGAGATGGCCTGATGAGTATTATCTCTAGCCCGAATTTTGATATCACTTTTCCCTATAACAACAATTGTAGAACTACCTCCAAATTTTATGGAGGTACATAAAAGAATCATCTATTTTTGTGAAATATGGAATTTTCACCATACATATGGTTACTTACTCAGTTACTCTTATGTCCAAGTACTCATATGTTTTGACGAAAATCTTTTTCAATATGAGATTCGTCTTTGGTTTTGTAAACCAAAGGAAGAAAAACTTCATCTTCTTTTTTTGAAAAATTAGATTTTTTGTCCCTTTCCTTATAAAATTAAGAACGATAGTGACCGTACCTGTTACACTTATTACATTTGATATTTGACTTATCAAACATTTTGACTTTTGGCCTCCACTATGTTGATTGTTGCTTCTTTTATCTCTGCCATGATAATTTGATAATCGGTTATCGGAGTTACCTTTTTCTCGACTTGTTTTTTCCCTTTGCTGACTGATTGCCTAATTAAGAGATGAGACTTTAGCGCTTTCTCTACTGCTACATGTTTGTTGATTCGTTGCTCGCGAACCATCAATGAACTCATTAGTTCACCCGTCGAGAGTTTATCAAGATTTTTCGACTCCTCGATCTAACATACCACATAATCAAATTTTGACGTCATTGACTGAAGAACCTACTCTATTATCGTAATGTCCTTCATCTTTTCTCCATTTGTTCTCATCTTGTTGGAAATCGCCATGGTTCTAGAAAAATACTCCGAAATAGACTCTATCGGTTGCATACGAAGAGTCTCAAAATCTATGCGAAGCGCCTGTTGATGTGCCCGCTTCACTTTAGCGGTTCCCTGATATATTTTTTCCCATTGCATCCCAAATATCTTTGGATGTTTCCTTGCATAAGATCGTCTCCAAGATGTTACGATCAATAGCTTGAAATAAATAATTTTTGGCTTTCACGTTTTTAAATCGTAATTCCTCGATCTTGGATATTTGAGCGGCCGTCATTTCTTCTGAATGGTTAGAAACACCAACTTCAACGAGGTGCCAATACTCCTTGAATCTTAAGAAGTTCTCCATAATTAAACTTCAATGGTTGTAGTGACTATCAAATTTAGGAATTGCCGCTTGAACATAATTCTCCGTCATTTTTGCAAAAAATAGACGAAATCAATAACCTCGAACGAATGAACGATATCTTAACAAAATACTAGAAAATGTTATACTTTTCTTCACGTTGTCTCCTTCGAGCTAGAGACCGTGCTAGCTCTTATACCAGATGTTGAAAACAGAATTCTAAACTCTAAAGAATAAATGTTTATTGACCAAATTTGGAATTTGAGATGATTTGATTACAACTGATAGTAAACTTTTATAAAGGCATTAGAGCACAAATCCAACTTGGCTTGTAAAGCCGAAATACAAACACTGCCTTACTATGCTACCTACTACGACTACTGTGATTTTGGTAGCTTGACTTTATTGCTTCATGTGTTACACATTTACCCATGTGTTTCGCATATTCTAACACGATCCATACACAATTGTTATCACATGCATTGGGGATTTGTAGTTCTAGCTTCCTCCAAAATTATAAGACAATCTTGGGCTTTCATAACTGCAAAGATGGAAAAGGAATTTGAGCATTGCTTGAATGTAAAGTAACTAGTAAAGCACAAAATCATTAACTCACATGCAAAACTACGAAGCGTTGTAAACTTGACTTTCTGTTAGGGAAAATGAGATCCAATATTCGATTATTTGCAATCAGCCAAATTGAAACCACTATTCAACTATATAACAAATGCCACAACGTAAAGTAGAGGGAAATAGATGGTTGTTGAAAGATAAAATAGTCGGAGATTATCCCGATTTTGTCAAGATGATAAGTTGCAGATTATATGACTTTATGCCTTAACCACATATTAGATAATCGTAAAAATCTAAAATAAAATGATGTGCTATACCTGGATCAAATATATTATTCGACTTACGTAACTAAGAGGCTGTGTTTGTTTTTTTAGCTTAATTGACTTATTTTTGGTCCCCTGCGAATATCTACGCAAAGTCACATATCCGATTCAACACAATCACATACCGAGTTAGGCAATTATCATCTTACTTATTGCTCAAGTTGTATAACGGATAAGCATGGTTAGACATGTCCAAATCGCGGGATGTCTTATTTGAGCCTCACCAGACTAAGTCGACAGTCCAAAACATGCTCGGTCTTGTAGTCTCCTAGAATCCGTCTGTAGATACAGATCAAAATACGCATCAAAGAGATTGCATGCACCATAGAAGTTGCAAGCTGTGAGACAACAATTATAGAGGCGGGATTTTTTTTTTCTTCTGTGGGGGATTGATGTTGATGTTTGTAGGTTGAGTGAGTTTATAAAAGTAAGGGAAGAAGACACAAAATGTGGGTCTATTTTCATGACAGTTTAATGGTTTTGTTGCTAAGTGATTCCAAATACTGAGTTGGAATGCTTGAACAAGAAGCTCAGAACTTTGGTTGGCTGAGCTTTTGAATTTCCTCTTCTTTTCTTCTTCTTTTCGACTAAATTCCACGTGTAAATTTGATGGCCTAGTCGGGCGGAAGATACGTGAGGACTTGATGTTGCTTGGAGAAGCATTATCATGTAAAAATGCAAGGGCGAAACCTCTAATGGTAAAATTATTAGAACGGGAGGTTCCATCTCAAAACCAATTGGCTATGAGAAGAGTAGTCCAGGATCTTATATTATTGAAGTGCAAGGTTTGATTGAATACCCAATGTGAGACTATATATCTGGGTACGATCATACCAGCACTAATACACCGGATCCCATCAAAACTCCGTAGTTAAGCGTGCTTGGGCGAGAGTAGTACTAGGATGGGTGACCTCCTGGGAAGTCCTCGTGTTGGCACCCCACTTAAAAAAAAAGAAAAAAGAAAAAAGAAAAAAAGACTATATATCTCAACAAAAATAACTATCTATTATTATCGCGGATGATTATACAATAAAGACGTTAATGACTTCTAATTGTTTATTTTTCTTTCCAAAGGTTTTATAACCAAAAATTCCCACATTAAACAGCTGGAAGTTCGACATTTTTCACATGATTTGTTTTTTTTACCAGTGAATTAGTATTTCAAAGGAATGTTATAATCATTATAAACACTTTCTCGCCTCATTCACCAGCAAATTAAGCAGAAGTATGAACGCAAATACAACAATATGAGCTTCATCATCCGCAATCTGCTCATATGATGTTCTTATAGAGAACTTCCTAAATATATCTTCTTTAAGAGAAGTGTTCTAACTGCATCATATTCATGCCCGGCCTACGAATCTACGATGCGGAGGGAGGTATACTTAAGACCATCCCTAGCATAACCCTTGTGGGCTGGGCTTTGGAAGTCTGTCACAAACGGTCAAGCCCCACGTCAACGTTTTAGCTTAAGCGGAGTCTAAAATGTTTAGCCTTGCAAGACATGTTATGTACTACTACTCCCTTGGAGAGTCTGGACTCGTTCTTAGCCTTTGGACAAGATGCACAAGAATGGCTAGCTTTGCTAAAACTCGAATATCCCTGCACTTTGACAGTTACTAACCGTTAGATTAATGTACAAGCAGAAACCATACCTAATACATTACACAGTGATCATAAGTTGCCAAACTACTAGAAATTAATATCGTTCAAATCACAAATATTTCCAGTGTAACAACTAACAAGCACAGCTTTGATCACATCGAACTCAATTCAAGGGTATGGACAACGTTAGAGTGTGATCTATCATAAACTCAAGAACTACAAAGAAGAGAAAGCCCAGGCGCGCGTGCCCTTCTATTTAATAAAAGACACATTTGTCCTAAAGCTGAAAACAGAATAAATACTGGTACGGTCATAACTGTCATTTCACGAAATACCAACGACACAATGCCATAAATACCGAGATATAGAGACAATGTGCAGGCAAAATTTCTCAAAACACGATATAAAAGCACCAGAAACCAATGGCACTGCTTTCCAAAGAAAAAGACAAATTAGTTCAACGTCTTTCTTGTAAATGACACACTCACTCCCATCCTTACCCCACATTTGAAATTTCAAAAAGAGCTACACCTGGAATTGTCAGAGAATAGTAAGGTTATAGTTGGTGTTTTGATAAAAGTGTAACGTTCTTCAAGCGAGTATTTTATTATTTCGAAGTCTCCAAAGATTCAAATTGGGACCTCGGCGCTATAAAAAGTATTGATACTGTACTTCAGGTGCTAGATAGTAGATATTAATTTGTAATTTGTTTCTTCTTTCAATTCTTTTGTAAATACCTCGGATAATATTTCAGGGTGTCAATGGTAATCGACATGTCTGCCTTAACCCAGTTTACCTTTCAAAAAAAAAAAAAAAATTGAATAGCTAACCCACGGGGGAGCTAGCAAGTTTAATCTGCTCATTCTGATTGGTCCAACAAGACAGCTGTAACTCCAGGTTTCTCAAGTTTTTTTTTTTTTTATATCTTTCTTCGCCCAAGGAAATGGAGAATAATTGCTTCAACATGGTTTCGAAAATTTGTTGCCGCTTCAATTAAAATAGGGACCAACCAACATGGGTTGGATATTTTTTTGAAAGTGATCCCGCTTCGATTAAGATGGGGAGCGACCAATATGGGCTCTAATTTAATGTGGAAGTATATTGTAACTTTCTAAGAAGGTAGCTCATTTGAGTTGTTGTGAGGTGGCGAAATTCTATTGGTGGGGTAGCTATCTAGTTCCCCTGTGGATTAGCTAATCAGGACTAAAAAAAAAACTTGAAGTAATCAATTGTTCTGGGAGAAGAGTTGGACAGCTTTCCTCGCTAACAGATTCAAGTTAACCAGTTTGCAATTGTATAAGTCTGTTGTACAAAATCTCATATCTTCAAAAGCTTCCACAAAAATTGACATCAAAATGTCTAATACGCTTGTCAAATACGAGCACCAATAGAGTTTTGAACTACGATGATAGTTTAGTACTGTTTGTAGTGTATCAGTTTGCTGCTACAGAAAAAACACTTCGTTATCCGCCTCTTCCTCTGTCACCATTCTTTGCTCTCAACGAAAATTTCGCCGTTTTCTTCGAGAAATCTCAAATGCCTCATTCTCTCTTTTCCCCAATTTCTCCAAATTAGGGTTTAAATCAATTTCAACATTTCAAATTCACAGAGATACACAAATCTACAAAGATTGATTTAACAATGGCTTCTTCTCTCCATTGTTTCGTCTTCTAAGAGAAGAGACGAATATTGTTTCTTCTTGAAACCCCCATTGTTATCGAAGAGGAAGAGATGGATGAAGATATGAGTGATATTGTTGATGAAGGGTTCTCATCATCTGTGAGAATCGATTTCGATTACGAGTTCGAAGCATCGAGATTCTTTGATTTCTGCCAGGAGGAGTCGCCTTTGGAGGCTCGAGAAGCAGAGGGATGGTTCGATACCGCTGAAACTTATCCTCCTTCGCGTAAGTTTTTCTTTTACCTCTTTTGAAATCTTTGTTATTGAAATGTGATACTTTTATGCGTATATTGACATGCTATCAACTTTTATTAGGTTAGTTTTGATAGGTTTCAACATAACTGAGTTCGTCGGACTAATTTAAGAGCGGCCCATTGATGTTTATATGTAGTTATTAAGAAAAAAATATGACACATTTCTAGTTTTTCAAGTGCGCATTTATAGTTTGTATTGCTGATTTGGGATAATGTTAGATTGTTTTGAAGTTTCACTTACAGTACTAAGTAAAATGTCCACGGCTTACCCTTTCGATTATTTGTAAAAAAGAGAGTTATGGTGTATAGTGGGAGTTTATGGAAAAACTAACAATACCCTTCTTATTTCCCTCCTGTTAATATTGTGCTAAATGTCCAGTCTGTATTCAGTACTCAGGTTGTATTTTCTTAGACGAAGCTCTAATCAGTCATTATCTCACCTTCACATTCATCCTCATTTCTTCAGCGTTTGTAGCAAAGTTGAATTTGGAGGGAAGCACGTGCATGGAAAATGTAAATATCTCTCCGAAAACTAAGGGTGCAGAAAACATAGATTTGTCTTGCATTCCCTCAGATACTTGCATGAGCACAGAACATTCTGTACCAGAAGACGAGGCTAGAGGTATATATGTGTTTTATTATTATTGTGAAGTTCAAAACTTCAGAATGTTAAGCCTGATGTTTCTTCATCTCTTTTTAGGTCAAGAAGGGACGGGAAGAGGAGATGTTAACGTACCGACAAACAATACACAAAATGGTCCAAGTGAACCTCATTCATTAATGAAAGGTAATTTGCTTTGCTTATTAATAAACATTTGTGACTCTACTGATCGAGCAATATTTCCCGTCTCTTATAATACATTAGGAAATTTCAGGTAGAATTTTTATCTTAAAACAGTTTTTTTTTTCTTTCAAAATTAGTGCCAATCTCTTGTGGATTTGTCACTTTTTGCATCTGTTTCGGCGCAAAATTTGTTGATGATAACACAGTAACAACAGCACATCAGTTAAATGAAACTTTTGTTAAGTAAAAATAGCTTTTATAAAACATTAATTGGGAACTTAACAAAAGTTGTAGACATAAACAATGTAGCACGGGATCGATTTGATTAGAAGAGTCGCTATAAGTAGTACCTTCATGCAGGTGGATACTTGAGAAGGATTGGTTTAAAAAACTACCTGTATTCAATAGAGTTAGGTTATGCGTTGAAGCTCTTAAGCGTTGGCCACATTGTAGTTATACATACATTATTTGTTTATTTGTTGTATCATGAGATGTAATTATAGCAATCAGTTTACATTGTGGTTTGTGGATAAATCGCAATTAAGAAGAGAATAAATGAAATTTCACTAAAATTACGACTATTAAACATTATGTTACGCAACAAAAGAAGATGAGAATATTGATAAGCTGATTTTTTTTTGTTTCATCACCAACAATAAGACTAGTTAAATGTGTGGAAGATGATGAAGTTGGAGAAGAAGGAAAAGATATGCTAATATTGTTTTGTTGTGAATGAAAAAGTTTCGGAAATAATTAACATGCAATTTTAAGTAGATGGAGAGTAATTATTATTGAACGCTGCTAGCAGGGGAGAAAAAAATAAATTAAAAGTGATTGAATCCTTTGTCTATTTTGGAAAAGTAGACGTAGAGAACATTTTGTTGTTAGTCACTAGCCAAGAAGGGAGGTCTGGTTTCTCCATTTTTGTTTATTTTGGCCGCGAAGTCTTTGAATACAGTTATGTGAAATCTTGCAATATTGATGATAATTTGCATAAGCGACTGTTCAACTGTGTATCTTTTGCTTCGGTTCTCTTTTTTTAGATTCTTATCTGTGACGTTCTTAATATTATTATTTGTAGGGTTGACATTCTATAATCACATGGCTCAAGATATTCCAAAAGTAAAGACTAAGTATGCTACGAAGCCGTCTATGGCGAGGGGCTCAACTCTAATGAAACCTACAGAAAGTCAATTGGCCAAGCAAAATCCAGCACGAAAAGTCCATAGTTTCAGCAGTAACCTGGAAAGGTTTTAATTCTTTCTCAGTTTTCTTGCATAAGATGTTGATTGGGATGAATTATGCTTTTTATCTTGTATAGTATAACTATATAATTTTACTTTATTCTATATGCTTTACTACACTTAGTATCTTTTGAGGTCTGATTATCAGGCCTGCTTTCTATATCAAGTATCCCCATTTCCTTGTTTTCTGGCGCTACTATGTTTTGTATTGGTGTTTTTGTATTAATGCCAATTTGGTTATTGTTAGGTTGCAAAAGCCATTCCTACAAACTAATGAGAGAATATTGGAGAATATTCCTATTGTTGAAAGTCAAGCTGCCAAGAGACAAAAGCTAGATGGAGGTCACTTATTCAAGGTGCATAATGTTTTATACTTTAATCTTCTATTGTGCTCTATGTGGCATAAAGGTCATATTTGTAAGATTGAGCTTACAATATCAGGTTTCTCTAATTGCTGACAAACTTCCTTTTATGACTATTTAATTGTAATCTAAATATTCTTTTTATGTATCTTCACTGGAATAAACATTTTAATTTTCTTTATTATTTCAAAATAGGTCCCTGATATGAAGCACCAACCAAATTTGATACACAAGGCGCCTAAAAAGGTAATGACTGCCTTTTTCTTCCGTATAAATACATTTATAGCCCCCAAATTAATCTACATGCTTTCTATGCTGCAAGGGATTGCGTTTTTTACCTTTTGTTGTAATTTTCAGTTCAGCACATCATATTCACCCGTGGGTTTTTCAAACATCTTGGAATGTTCTTGCAGAATCCTGTTGATAATATTTTAGCTCATAGTAAGCTGAAGCTCACCGTTCCTAGAGAGCCTGATCTTGAGACAGCACATAGAGCACAAAGGATAAGGTGATCTTTCTTAAGATAGTTAATTGGTTATCATACATCTGAAGGTGACAACCATGTTTGTAGGAGCTGAATAGTTATTTTCATTTTGAAAATTTTCAGGTCCAAGAATAACAATGAGTCAGAGAAGTGCGTGAAGTCAAATACATCCATGTTTAGGGCACGACCGTTGAACCGAAAAGTTGGTACTTGCAATTATTCTAATTTTTTTCCTGGTAACTTAGGTTTAGCAAACTGCTTTATCATCTCACTTCATTCTATTTTATTCCTTTTGCAATTTTTAGATTCTCGATGCTCCTTCATTGCCACTCTCGAAAAAGAGCACACCCCGTTTGCCCGAGTTTCAAGTAAGTAGCTATCAGTCCCTTTCCCTATTCCTTTACTTGCTAAGTCTAAGTCCAATTTCTGCAACTCATTCTGTCTTTCTAGGTGTTTCACCTGAAGACATCGGAGAGGGCCATGCAACATTCTTCTGCCGCTTCGTCATCTACACTACCTTACAACCAGTCTGATAAGGTTGCCCATTATAGCTTATTTTATCCATTCTACTGTTCATTCTTTAAAATACTCTTCACTTGTTACGGCATGGGGTCCTCATAGAATTTTGATTTCCTCTTTCTTACATACTATTGATTTGATGTGTAATTTAATTGTTGGAAACTCATAAAAACTTTCAATGCAGGTTTTGAACAGAACTAAGGCGGGATCCGTTCCACAAAATTGTGATACAGACTCCAAAAGGTATTAATCTTGGATCTTTTATCACCCCATCGTCCCTTGTGGCGTAGCTTCAAAATCACTGTAGGCAGCCTTATTAAACGCTTTCCACACTAACTGGATATAGGGATCATTTTGCCAGTCAAAATTAGTGTTCTATTTGTATCGGTGTAATCCATAATTGCTAAAAGCATAGCTTCTTTTTTCAAATGCTTATGCTACTTGCCTTTAGAAATCCAGTTCCCTAGTGCTAAAAGTCTGAAAAAACAGAATTTGCAGAAGTAATACTGCTTAGAAACACTATAAGAAAGCTTTTAAAAATCGATAAATGACTTCGGTGGTACCAACACCTTATTTTTCTTTTTCTGGAGAGTAAAAAACAGTGCTTTCTGAAAATTCATTGTTGTCAAAAATGCTTACAATCGGGTGTAAGCTACGCCAAGGGCTTCAAAATCCAACAGTATGAACATGTATAGTATCTCTCTAGTTCCTCCTATTGATAGTTATATTCACATAGAATAATCTCCTTTAAGTTGTAATAGCCTGATTTAAGAAGCCAAATTAGAATTAATTTATCAATTGTGGAGATATGTTAAATATCTTATCTAAATGATAATAGTACCATGGTTTAAATATAGACCTGAGTTATTTCTTTCTTGTCTGTTCAGATCAAATCCTGTAGATGTTCCGAAGCACGAGGTCTATGAAACAATGCACAAATTCAAAGCTCGGCCTCTGAATAAGAAGGTGATTTTCTTAGTTTCGTTTGTACACTATCTATATTACCCTAAATTGTAATATAGATAGTGTACTTGGATAGTAATAGATAATTACACGTCCAATCCACATTTCTTTTCCATACAGATATTTTCAAGTAAAGGAGACATTGGAGTGTTTCGGAATAGCAAACGTGAAGGCACAGTACCCATGGTAAAGTAGTGGATATGTATCTAGTGCTCAGTATGGTATATATAATCAATTTAAATTTGTATGTAATCATGTTCTCCTTGTTGTGCAGGAGTTCAACTTTTCGACAGATAAAAGAAATCAATGTAATCCTCCCGTAGATCTTTTTAACAAGGTAAGCTTTTGCACAGATAAACTTACCCCGTGTTTCAAATCACACGACTCATTTTTTTGCTTCTATTGTTTATTGCATCTTTTATGTAAACCTTTTTTAGGTGTATATCTGACATGAATTTACTCATCTTTTGTGTATTCTTTAGATGTCCTTGGCATCTGAACTCCAGCAGAACAATGAACTTCAGCCAAAATTACTCCGTCATGCGTATGTACATAAGGTTCTCATTGTTCTTCTACTCTCTTTATATTTGAAGTTGAGTAGTCTATATTTCTGTGTATTTACATGAGCGTATGTGTTATTTGATGTAAGGGCTCTAAAGAGAATACAGCCGTTTCTTTCCAGCAAGAACATAGGGTGAGTTACCATAGAAAGTATAAGCTGCTGTCATAACAAATGAGCCATTTGTGATATATTTACTAATCAGTTTTTTCATTCACATCAACTGTAACTTGAAGATAACAAATGAGATCCAAGACAAATCACAAGGGTTTGGGGGGAAGCAGGTTCAATGTGGCATTAATGGGGAGATAACTGAGATTGGATCACGGGCCAACATGAGCAGGTATTAATTGACGTCTTTTAACTTCTAGGAGCTTAGGCCAACTTGTTATTTAGATGTTTACATTCGAGTCTTTTTGGGATACAATTTCGAACTCATCAATCAATCTATCCTTTGATATTACTGCAGAAGCATGGGCATTCGTTGAACATGATACTTTTGATTTACTGGGATATATTTAACTCTGCTCCTGCTGGAGATTTCTGAGCATTTATTACAATCGGCAGAGTGCTCCTTGTAGCAAATACCAGAGAATACCTGTATCATAGTCACGAGAAGTCCATCCAAATGCGTGATACATTTTTGAACAGTAGAAGCAGATAGCGAATGCGAATGCTAGGCGTGTGTACAGCTATCATCAAGGTCTCTAATCTAGAAAATGTAGAAAAACATACCCACATGTAATGCCAACTTTAAAATATATACATTACAGCTTCCCTATTTTGCTGGTCTTATTTTCCAATTTTTTGAAGGTTCTGAATAAAACTTACTGTCAGATCACTATTATCTCATGATGCAGACAGGCAAAAAATCTTCTCTGTAGCGGTTGCTTCACATAATATTTTCCGTAAGATTTTATTTACTCTTACTTTCTGGCAGAATATTTTTCTATTTAGTCGTAGAGCACCTGATACATGGACTTCACTAGCTTTAGACCAACTTCTCACCATCCGAGTCGGTGTTTACTGAATTTTTCTTTGTGATAGAGGAAACTAAGGATAGAGGTGAGTTCTTGGTCCAACGTCTTATGTCATACGCCTTCTTCACATCTCTTTTGTCCTTGGCTGATGCTTTACCACTGGTATTCCTTCTCTTTGTTATAGCAATAGCAAGATCATTTGGAAATAGGGATTGCCAAACAAATGCGTGGAGGAGAGTGGAGACGAATAACACTGACACCATTGTTGAAGACATGAAGGAGAGTGTGATAGCAAGGCTCTTGCTCAAGAAACATGGTACATGCTCCGCGTATTTGATGGTAGCCAAGGACACAGTTGTCATAGGGAAGGTGTAAGACCACCATGCCACTGAAAAGCTGCAATATGCGGAAAACAATCGAATTTAGGACCTGATTTGACTTGGATTTTAACCCTTGTAGAATGAAAAATCAATTTTACCTGAAACCTCTGAAGAAGTTGATGCGTACAACGAGTGAAATATATAGAAACAATGCAATGAAGTAGCAAGTCCTCGACAGACCATCGAATTCACCATATATAGATTCCCATGCAATGCTTGCTGCGGAAGGTGCCGCAATGAACATTGAATACACGGGGTGTAACTCTTTAGGCAACGCTTCGCTTGTTGGCAATCTCTGATATAACGTAACAAATACAACTAGATAATGTGCAAAACCAACGGCCCACAAGAACTTCGCAGGCTCATTCCATCCCACCTTCGAAGCCAAGATTGCCCCAATGAAATTCCCCACAACTGACAGATGCGAAGATGGGTTTGCCACTTTGCAAAGACGCCTCTTGCCTCCGGATAACCATTGCCCATAGATCTTGAGCTCGAGAATGAACACGGGTGTCATAAACACGCACCATATAGCTGGGTGCAGTCGCTGTGGTGCTATAAAAGGAGGTACACCTAGGGCTAAGAACATGCAGACTATCCAAGGAGCAAAGAAAAAGTTTACTCTGACGGGGTGGAAGTACTCCCTGCGGACTGCTTCGAAGTAAAATACACACTTAAGTGCGTAGATGAATGAAATGGAGAGAAGGACAGCCAGAGCTAAAAGCCATATGACAAGGTTTATGAGAGGGGTAACGTGGAGGAATTCGGTTGCTGGGCTTGATGCAAGAGAATGCCAAAGAATTGCCTGACTGCTGAGGCCAAGACAGATGCCAAAGCAACCGATGGGAAATCTGAGGAGAAATGGCCATTTCTCATCCTTGGGGAGGAGAATATCTTCATACTCCTGCGGAAAAAATGATTTCGTGATTAATAACATGATAAACATGTATGTAAATTTGCCATTGTGTTCAGGATTAGGACAACTTATGCTTGGAAAAGAAAGACATTTTAGCGCCCCAATCCATCGTGGATATTGTCCCCATCTTAACGACCTCTCGCATGGAGGTGCAGGGTTCTTTATCTGTTTGGACTGAGATTGGTAAAGACTAGTGTTCAGTGCCTTTTGCGGGATGATCAAAACCTCACAGATCTGGGAAATGGTAAAGACTAGACAACATCGCTTATTAGAATGGCGCTAAGAAGAGATTTACCTTCACTTGATCAAGTTCAGGTCCTCTCAATGCAGCGAAGTATCGACCGGCAGGAACACTAGTGTTATCAGATCTTTCAAAACCTCCTGAAACATTTGTTCCTTGTAAATTCGTTTGATCGCGTTCCTTTATCAGTGGTAAAGAACTATTTTGTTTCATAGTTGATTTGGTCCTGAATATACTAAAATCTCCCTTCTTTCCTTCAGTAACATTACTAGAGGAACCATATTCTCCACAACTTTTACCACTCCTTGAAAGCATTCTTCTATCATCTTTATCCTTGGTCTCTCTCTGGAGTACCGCGAACCCTGTCTCCAGTGAGACTTGTCTACTGAAGTTTCTCTGTGTTTTCTTCATTTCTCTCAGTTTAGTTGGTTGGCTTGATTGGCTGTCCATCATATTTTCTTCTTCTTTTACCTGATGAATATCAACATAGTAGGGTTTGAATGAGGTTGGAGGAGTAATCGATGTTGTGGACATTTTGAGTACTTAAGTTTTGATTGAAGCTTGTTGTGGGGTTTGTGTTAGACCTTTCCAAATGCACTATAGTTTGATATCTTTACATGTATAGGTCACGAGAGGTTGGTAGAATCCACTGTTAGATAGTTGAAAGCAGCACTTGATAAGGAAAAAAGTGGTATCTGAGATGAGTATCTTGTGAGGTGAATTAAAGAATTGGTTGGGAAGATAGATTTCACCTCTTCACGAGTACACAACGGACAATTAAATGCTGGGTAGGTTTCTACATGAAAATCTAGGCATTGCTTGTATAAATTGAAATTAAGTTATATTCGGATTGTAATGTCATTAGAAACTTTGGAGGGAAGTCAAAGCACAAAGGCATACCTATTTTTCCTTTTTCACTTCTAACATAAAATTAATAAGGAATCACTAGAACGTTTAACAACAACTTTATTAAAATTGCATAATCTTGAAGCTGAAGCTGTTAATCAGTACGAGATGTTCCACAAAGCTAATCTTGACAGTGTTCTTTTACGAAAGGGTGTAATCAACTTTATGAATAAGTGGCTAAAAGACTGAAATTGATGCAACAAGCACTTCAATCAAATTATCCAGCCCTGTGATAGATGAAAACCTTGATGATAACCTAGCAAATAGCACCTGATTGTCATCAATGATAGTGTCGATTTGTAAATTTAGCTTCTTCCAACATATCAATCTTGTGTAAGCACCTGAATTCAAAAAATGGAGAAGAAACTTAACCATTTTTGGAACTTAAAGTAACTATTAAAGCACAAAATCATAAACTCACATACAATTGAAATTGTTTACCAAACTTTAGATGTAAACTGACTGTCCCGTAGCTAAATTGAGCTCTAATCCTATATTATTTATTCCTGATCATGTTTCTCTAAATTTATTCCTGATATGTACCTTCGATTCGAGGCAAAAGAAGACGAAATAAGTAGAGGAAAATAGTTTGTTGTGGGAAAGTCGTCACGATTTTTTTATGGTGAAATGAATATTATGTGGGGCTGTTGTCATGGTTGTTCGAACAGGCTTCATAGTCGTTCGAACGACCCTCGAGTTTTTGGCTCAAATTTGCCTCAGCGTATTTGAAGACTCAAAGCCGTTTGAACGAGATAGTCGTTCGAACGACAATCAATTTTTGCCTAAAAAACTGATCCAGCGTGTTGAGTTGCTTTATGTCGTTCGAACGAGACTTATAGTCGTTCGAACGACAATGCAGATGTTAGTTTTGTGAGATTTGTTTGAAGCCTCTTGTTTGCCTCGAGATTCGAGTGATTGTATTTGGCTCTCCCAAGTATATAAGGGAGAGTTCAGTTTTTTTGAAGTTACCTTGGGGAGATCTTTAGTGGGAGAAATTATTGATAGAAAAACCTCAATTGTTTGTAAAGATTGTAACCTTGGTCTTAGAGTAAACTCTCTCTCTATTGTGTGTGGATGTAGGCAATTGCCGAATCACCTTAAAACATTGTTGTTGGTTGTTGATGAAACATCCATATGTAGAGTTTGTTTTATTTCGTGTCTAGAATAGGTGTCAGCACTATCTCGTGATTATTCGTCATCAGAGGGTGCACGTAGAGCGAGTACAACTGGACTGACACTGAACAGGTATGTGGGTTTGTACCTCTTAACTTTAAAATGCTCAAGCCGTTAGTATTTTACAAAAGTTAACAAAAAAATGTTTTTTTTTTGAAGAAAATAGGTTTTTGTTAGAACAGACTTTTTATGTTATAATAGACCCTGTTCGAGCAGACTTTTTTATGTTAGAAAAGACTCTGTTCGAACAGACTTTTTCTATGTTCGAATATTTTACTCAGAATCCTTTTTGTCCGAATAGGATCTTGCCTCTGTTCGAATAAAAACCATGTCTGTTCGAACAGACTATTTCTCTGTTCGAACAGAGGTTGGGTTTTTAGTTTTTTGATAAAAGATATCCTTTTTTATTTATTTAATTTAACTCTTCCAAAACTTATTTTTTCTAGGGCTTGAGATTTTAGAGAGAAGAAAGATTTTTCATCGAGCGATTCAATGCGAAGTAAAACTCAAATTGAATTAATCGAAGATTGAGAAAACCTAAATCGAATTTTAGATTTTGTGAGTTCGAGCGATTCAAGCTTTGAAGCTTTGGTGCACTATCCGAGGTGAAGCGTTATGAAAACGTAAAGTTAATTGCGAGGAGTTCAATTAGAATATAGGTAATCACGGGATGTGCTTATCAAGTCTGTAAGTAATTGAATTATTGTAATTTTGTTTCAATATTGGATTGTTTAGTTGTCGGGCGATTCGACAGCGACCTGTAGATTTTTCTCCTGAGAAAGGTTTCCCACAGGGTTAAAATTATTTGCTTTTGTGCTTGATTTACTTTTGCTTGCTATCACAAGAACATCAGACCAACTTGAATTAGGCTAGGGTTAGACCGTTAATTCAAAGTTTTTCAGATCTATTCATTTTGACCTAAATTAATCGAAATCGGTTAGTCTCAAGTGATTAAAAATTTTAATTGGTATCAGAGCGGTCACGCTTTGAGGATTAATGACCTGAGCGTGGATCCTAACTTGATTGCTTAAGAATAATAGATTATGAGAAGTTTGGAGGTTCTGTAAATCGTCCTCCACTCTTTGATATTAAAGATTATTCATACTGGAAAATCTAAATGGTTATATTCTTACAATCAATCGGGAAAGATGTATGGATTGCCATTGAGGATGGATGAAAGTAACCTATCGTGATACAATGTACACTAGGTAGTGCTATAAAGGTCCTTAAACCTAGAAACCAATGGTCAAAGGAAGAAAAGGATGTTGCCGGTTATAACTCTAAAGGCCGCAATACTACTTTTATGGCTGTGAGTCAAAGTGAGTTTCGACATATTTCTGCTTGTACCACTTCGAAAGAAGCTTGGGACATTCTAGTTCAAACTCATGAAGGCGATAATACAATTAAAAAAAGTAAGCTACAAATGCTTACTTTACAATCTGAGAATATCCGAATGAGTGAAAATGAACATTTTGCTGAATTCTATGCGAGGCTAAGTGATATTTCAGACACTAGTGTCGCATTAGGAACAGTTAATTCCGATGTCTAAATTGTTTGCAAAGTTCTAAGATCTCTTCCTAAGAGATTTAGATCCAGACATGATGCTATCGAGGAAGCTTGGGATCTTAAAAAAATTAAACCAGATACATTAGCTGGAAAGTTAAAATCTTTTAAACTCGAGATGAAAATAGAAAACCTTGAGAAGAACAAGAGTGTTGTTTTTAAAACCAGATACAAATAAGCTGACAACTCATGTGATTCAGATAATGATGATGGGTCTGATATGGATTCACAAATTGCCTCTATGAGCAACCAGCTTACCTTGTAAAAAAATGTCAATTTCAAAAAATAAGGGCAATCAGTGAATTTCAAGTCACAAACTCATGATCAACTTAAATTGAATAACCGGCAGACTAACCTTGATACTGATCTAAGTCAAGTTGAATGTTATAAGTGTCATAAGTTTGGTTACTATGCACATAGTTGCCCCAATAAAAGATCTAGTAATAATAATAAGGTTATGAATATTACTGTTACTTGGGATTATAGTAATGATAAATTTGATGCTAATAATGATCATTCCCAAGAAAATAAAAATGATAACTATTGTGCGTATCCTGCTAGAATAAACTCTACTAATAATCATTTTGACCCATTTGAGCTAGAAAACCATATTGAAAGTCAAAGTGATCATGAAAATAATGAGTTTGAGGACCCTAATTTTGAAGATTTGTATGCTCAAACATTTGCGAAGTATGTTAAACTTTGCAAAACGAACAAAGTATTGAAAAATCAAGTTAGCACACCCACGCTTGAACTTAAGGAAACGGCCGAGAATACAAGTCATGAGATAGAAGGGATTGAAGGCGAGAAACAAGGTCTCCATGAGATAATTCTAATTTTAGAAAAAGATGTTCATGACGCTAGGGAGAAAATGAAATTAACTTTGGACGAATTTGATAAGTCCAAGCTTGATTTAGTTTACTCTCAGCAAAAACTTATTTTTTTTTATCATGGAGCAAAAAATATTGATAAAATGTTATGTATGGGGAAATCTGAGAGTCACAAAATGGGTTTAGAATATGAGGATCATGACTCTAATGCCAAGACTCCTTAAGTCACAAAATTAGTCAAAGCAATAATTACTTCACTTTTGCCCAAGCATAATATAATATCCACCCTTCACAATCAAGCCAAAAGGCTTTCCTTCACTCATATTTTTTTATTGTCAAATGTGTGGTCGAAAGGGTCATGTTGCTTCTTATTGTAGATTTATCGAGCCCTATCGATCATATGTGAGACCATCTAATTGGCAAATATATAACCCAAACATGAATTATTCTAATGTGAAAAGTGAGAATGTAAGTAGATGGTTTGCTCAAGAAGCACCACCTCGAAAGGTTATTTGGGCTGTTTGGGTGTGAAAGGATGACTTGTCACCACAGATAAGGTAATGAATATAAACTAAGACAGGTTATAAGTATGCTCCATTGATTAGGTACGTTTCTTACCCTGTCTCAGTTTGATTATTTATTATTATTATTTTTAGGACAGTAGGGTATTGTTTTGATTTTATTTATACTTTGCACTTTAGGAGCTTTTATATGTAGAATATTCTTGCTAGACTTGGAGTCTACTTTTGTGTTATATTCATTCTTGGGATAATTATTTGGTAAAATCACATTTCATAATAGTCATTGATTATCTTGTTTAAACTAAAAGCTCATCGTGATTAGAAACACGTGAGGATAACTGTAGAGACATCGTACCTAATGCTATGTGAGGATCTAGCCTTTTTATAAGCTTTGAGTGTTATTTCATAAATTCATTCAAGATTCAGCATTATTTTTTTCATGATCTCATTTTTTATAATCAATTGTCGATGGTGTAGTGGCTTATTCCGCATCTCAGACTCATGCTTCATCTTCGGCCATCATACGATCACTCGACCTTATCAACAGATACGTGGTACAGTGTATAACAATTACAGTTACAAATTTTTAGTCATCACTTTTGACCTCTACATCAACAGTTCGAGCCAACAAACTCACAGTCATCAATGAAGCTGTTACAAAATAGTAAAAATCATAACGTTATACTATTAGATTATCAAATATATATTGTAACGTCTATCATTAAGGATAATAATGGCCGACAAACGGTTATATTATAAGACCTATAAATAAGACCAGAGAATTCCAGATGAAGGAGGGATGAATCCTAACTCTAATACAATATACTCGACTATTCAGAACATCTATTGTAATAGCTAGCAAATCTCAATAAGATCGGTTTATCTTTCTAAAATCCTCAAGAGAGGTCGTGGTTTTTAACCTATTCAAAGGTTTTCCACGCTTAACTTTTGTGTCAGCTATTATTTACTGTTCAGTAGTGTTCTGAGTATCTTTGGTGTAAAAACTAAGTTCAGATCATGAAATTAGGCTATTACATTTGGTACCGTCTATGGGAACGAAGTTCTTAAACTAATTATCTCAGAAAACAACTGATTATCTCTCTAATGGTGCTTCCAGACTATAGTACGCAGATGTATCCAGGAGAAATTGAAAGAGCCGTACTAGCAGAACTGCAGGCTAATCTAAACTCTAAAATTAAAAGGCAAGCCACTATGGAGCAACAACTGGCAAACGTACAAGATGCGCCGAATTCAATAGATCGTAGCCCAGAAGAATAAGGCGTACTACCAGCTACTTCGTAGGTTTTGTTCTCGACAGGATAAGACCTCATGCGAATAATCTAGAAGGTGAATTTATAAGCAACATGGGGGCGAGCCCGCTATGGTATAGGAAGTTCACCAAGAAGTTGATGGAGGACATGCTGGAGTCAGACAAGTAGAAAGCCACCCCGAGGAAGAGTTCGTATTCAAGCATGTGATCGACTAAGTGAAGGAAGTGACGACTACAACCCTCGAGAAGGACGTATTCCACGACCGATCATTACAGCTCATCAGTACGTAACTCAGGAATATGTTGAAAAATGTATCAAAGAACTGTTTGATGCCCATGATCAAACCACTAAAGGCATTCACAGCAGGTTATAGAAAAGTCTGATCGCTCAAGAATTATTGGATGGCGAGGTTCCCACCGGTTTTCACACACCAAAAATCTGAAACTACAAGGGGAAATGATTCTGTGGAACATGTTCAAGAATTCCAAGACGCTCTCGGCCTATATTCTACATCGAACCACATTCTATGCCGGCTCTTTCCTACCAGTTTATTTGGCGAACCTTTGCGATGGTTCCATTCACTACCAGAAGGGTCCATTACGACTTTTGAACAATTGCTAAAACTTTTTGTCAAGAACTATTCGTACAATAAAGATAAGGAGGAGAACTTATATTCTCTGTTCAGCCTTAAGCAAGTGTCAGGGGAGAAACTCAAAATATTTACTAAGAAATTCTTAGAGTTGGCCAGGAAGGTAGATCGACTCGGTCAAAAGATTACTATTTTAGCCTTCACCAATGTTTTGCTCGTGGATAATAGAGCAAAGGAATACCTGATTCTGAACAAACCGATGACCGTGGAAGACATGATTAAGAAGGTCAATGGTTATATCGATCTTGAAAGAATGGTTTCCGAAAGACAGAAAACTCAGAAATCGACCTTAGCAGCAAAAGATCAATCCATAGACCAAGATTTTAATCGCGCTGCTGATTATGGAGGAGACCGGAAGAGAACCAAATCTAATGATAATCGAACTAGGAAAGGCAGTAATATGCAAAAATCCTGTCTTCTCAAGATGACTATTACCATAGCTAACATATATCCTATACTTCAGAAGGATATGTTTTTTCGCAATGCCCAGTATCTCCAACCTATTGAGAATAAACTATACTGTATAAACCACAAAGTCCAATATTACGAGATGGAACATTGCTTCACTTTGCAATGATTGTTGGAATACATTTTTGCGGATGGAAGAATATATGAATACATTGAGGACGTTGAAAGATACAAAAATGAGAGTTATCGGTTTACCACGGATATCGTGCAAGTCAAAGAAGCAGCCGAGGAGAAACATTTGTATCATATCTCCCTCAGCCACTTTATCGAAACACATAGCATTAATAGGTTGGTCCGATGCAAAAGATATCATCTTGGTCAATGTCACGACCTGTCCATAGGTGACAAAGAAGCATAGTTACTTCCCGCATCTAGTTCCCAACGCACAGGGATCTCTTTCGACGATTGCGACGTTCGGCATGTCAACTTTTCTCACCATGATGCACTTGTGATCATGTTAAAAATGAAAAATGTTGTACTACATACAATGATTGTAGATACGAGTAGTAGCATCGAACTACTTTTTTTGAGCACAATCGATCAGATGGGACTAGCCGACAAAGTTTAACCTAGTGACGTAAAATTAGTGGGTTGAGCGGTTCTAAGGAAGATTGTGTAGGAAAGATTATACTTCCAATTACAGCCGGTCCAACAATAGTCGATATAGTATTTTATGTTATCAATGAAAGATCACGCTATCTGGGGATCATGGGATGCTTCTGGTTACATAACATGCGAGCTATCCCATCGGCCTATCATTTGGCGCTACGATTCAAATGGAATGGTGGCATTTACGAGATCAAAGGCAGTCAGAAGCTAACCCGAGCCTGTGAAAATTTTGTTTCTACTGTGACAGAACCATCCATAACGCTGCTCGCATAGCAATTACAGAAAACCACTGGGAACATTACAGAAAACTTTACAGAATATGAACTGCCAAGTGCAGAACTTACAGAGTACATCGAGATCAATGGAGATAAAAGGGGTATCTACATTGGCACTTTTTTTCCCACAATAGAGTATAATGCTTTTATTCAATTTCTCAAAGACAACAATGATGTTTTCGCTTGGACGTTTTACGAAATGCCAAACATTAATCCAAAATTTGGTTTGCCATAAGCTTAGTTTGAAAGATAAAACGGAGGCAGTGAAATAGAAATAGAGAACTTTAGCACTGAGACTCCATGAATAAGTCAACAAAGAGATCGATAAACTCATTGAAGTTTGTTTTATCCGAAAAAGTAACTATCCAGAATGGATCTCGAACATTGTGGCGGTACCAAAGAAAAATGGAAAAATTAGTGTCTACATGAATTTCATAAACCTCAATAAACATACTCCGAAAGATAGTTTTCTACTTCCTATCATCAATCATCTACTCAATTCCACCGCAGGACACACGTTCCTATGCATGATGGACATCGAATATGGGTACAATCAGATACTTCTATTAACCGAAGATCAAGAAAAAATGGCTTTCATTACAGAGTATGGTTTGTATTGCTACAAAGTCATGCCTTTCGGACTCAAGAATGTAGGAGCCACTTACCAAATATTAATGACCCAGATGTTCAAAGACCATCTTGGGAAAACGATAGAAGTTTACATTGGCGACATATTGTGTAAAAGTCTCAAGAAGGGTAGCCATCTCGCAGATTTACACATAATTTTTAAAATTCTTCATTTTTATAAAATGAGTCTCAATCCTGACAAGTGCCAATTCGGAGTCCAATCCAGCAAATTCTTAGGCCATTTAATCAGCAAGCAAGGCATAAAGGATGACCCAGATCATATTCGTACACTGTTATCTATGCATTCTCCAAGGACGAAGAAAAACGTACATAAACTAGCTGACAAGATAGCGACAATCAATCATTTTATCTCCCAATATTCAGATCGCTGTCGATGGTTATTCAACCTACTGCGTGAAGGGACAAAGAAAAAGAAACCTAAAAAAGATCCTAAGATCGCTGTAGAATGTGAAGCAGCTTTTCAAGAACTCAAAAGCTATTTGGGAAAGCCACCAGTAATAAGTACACCCAAGGAAGGAAAAGTGTTTACCATATATCTTGTCGTTACTGAGGAATCTTTGAGTTTAGCCCTCATTCAACTTGATGAGAAGACAGAGAAACCTATCTATTTCATCAGTAAAACTCCCACTCCCGCAGAGTCACGGCATACTAAGATTGAAAAACTATTGTTAGCTCTCGTTTACACATCGCAGAAGTTAAAAAAGTATTTCCAAGCTTACTCAGTTGGAGTCATGACAAATTATCCTTTGTACAAAATCTTGTCCAAGTGCGAGAAATCTAGACGAGTTCAACAATGGTCGGTAACCCTCAGTGAGCACGATATACGTTTCGAACCACGACATTTTGAAAAGGCCAAACAGCAGTAGATTTCTTTGCAGATTTCCCAGTAGATGATCCTAAATGGGAAGAAATATCAATGAATATCAGTTTGAGGAAAAGTTAGATTGAATATCCAAGAAAGGTTGGTGCATTCTCACTGATGGTTCTGCCGGACCTGCAGGGTCAGACATTGGTATCCTCCTTATCACGCCTTCCAATGACAGAATTGAAAAAGCTATCAGACTCAACTTTGAAGCCATCAACAAAGAGATAAAATATGAGGCACTAATCCACGGTTTGGATATGGCTCTAGAAATTGGGGTTCCCAAGCTAGTTGTCTACACAGACTCTTTACTCGTAGTAAACCATTACACAGACAAGTTTCAAAAAAATAGAAAAATGATTGATTACTCGGTAGTAGTAGCCGATAGAATGAGTAGATTCAAGAAAGCTACCATCGAACATTTGCCTCCACTACAACAAATAAAGGCTACGACGTCAACTAATCAAAGTCATTTTTTTGAATAATAACGTTGATTGTTATATTTTTCATTTTTCTCCGTAACTTAAGAGGTTCATTAACGCATCAAAGTCATTTGATTAGAAAATGATGTTGCTTGCTATTTTTTACAGTAAATTAAGTCATTTTAACAAATGACATAAAAAAATTTGAATCTAAAATACTATACTAATGTCATTAATAGCTTAAATGACATTGTTTCTATTAATAAAATTTAGGAAAATACGGGAGAGGTTACGGGAAATAGAAATTAAGATGCGATTTCTAGAGAATTTTGTGGGATGATAATTAACCCAATACGAGAGAGGAGATTTAAGAGCCACAATCGAAAGTGGAAATTTTCCAATGAAGAAAATATTAGCCGCCGTAGTAAGGCAACCGTAGCTTCAGGCCAATCTTCTATAAGGTTTTTACGGTGCAATTCAACCCTAACTTCAGCCCTAATCTGTAAGGATTAGCCATTGGAGCAGGTATGAACTTCTACCTTTAGCTAGTGCCACACTTCAGCTCAATCTTCAATATTTTCCCCATAATTTGGTTTAGATATCCTAATTAACGATGTAACCCCAAATTCCCCACTATTCTTATTGCTTATAAATTCTTATAAGGTTTGGGATAGTAGAAATTTAGTAGTTAATTCTCTTTGGAGTAATTTTATATTTTTAGCAATCTCTTACACTTGCATTGTGATTCTTAATTGATCTCTGATTTTATATTTTGGTTTTATAATGCTGCTTCTGTTGTAACTTGAGTTCTATAGTCATATGAGTAGAAGAATGGGAATTGGAATTGAATGATATGGATGGGTGAGGGTTGTTTAAGAATTGTTGGGGGAGCTTTCAATCTTTGCAAGCTATAGCTTTACCTCACCCTCTTTGGATATCTATTTTTTTGGTGTTGTGATGGGTTGTTAACTGTATAGTTATACTGTTGTTTGGCTTAATTTAGATTTTGTCCTTTAGAATCAGTCACTGTACATTCAAAGTTTATTTCATTTTAGTTCTAACTTTGTTAAATTCAGTTGGTGACTATGAAATTTAAAAATTACCTTAGAAATATTAATAGGGAACAACATCCTCCGTTGCATAGCTTTGAGGGCCAAATCCTACGAAAAAGATTTTAAACCTACCTATGCTCTTTGAGGATCGCCAAGCTCTTCATATCTGAAGTTGCCATGAGAGTGGTGCTTAAACCCAACTTTTCTGCTACATTATTTGTTCTACACTGATAAAACCTCTTTCAAACAACCATTCCCTGTACAGTCTCTGAGAAAGAGCCTCTTTCAAACAAGTATTATGAAGAAATAACCTCTTTCAAACAAGTATTATCTGTACATAGTCCCTACTCTATTTACCTTTCACATTGTTCAGAAATATTTACTACAAATTTTGTGGTGGATTAATATTAATTGGACTCATAGCTAGGAACTGAGGGTTGCTTTGTATCCATTGAATTGTATATAATGCTTGTAAACCGCTATGCAGTGGGGAATGACAATCTATAACTTAGAAGTTCCAACACATTAAACTTTACACCCATGCCAATGTTTATCAGGCATGCTAATCATTCTAGCATTCGTGGTTTTGCGACCGTCAATAGTAAGGGCAACAAGCTGTATCAGGTGATGTTTTGATACACTTGCTTACTACAACATCATAAAAACCATGATGTAGAATTAAAGAACCCTAACTATAGTCACCAAAATCATAAAAATCCTAAGCAAAATCATAAAAACCCTGACTACAGCCACCAAAATCAAGTACATGATCAGGAATAAATTTATAGAAACATGATGTAGAATTATGGAACGTCCAAAGCAAAATCATACAACCATAGTGAAAAAAAACCAAATCAAGAATAAATACCCAAATAATAAATACCTAGAACTTGAGGGATTCAATTTTGGTTTGCAAATTCCAGGCTTCAATAAACCCTGTGAGTTCACTCGAGCAAATCGATTTAGAGAAAAAGACTTATATATGCTTTGAGAGCTTATGACTCTCATCGATCAATTAGAAATTAAAACTTAATTACCTTCATAAGATTTGAGATTCGGAGAAAGAGGGATATGGTGGATGATTTCGTAGACAAATTTACTGCTCAAAATCCTAGAATTACTGAAGTGAAGTGGGAAGAGAGAGAGTCGAGGGAAATAGTTTCCATAAAAAAGAAACCGAGGGAAATAAAACTTCTCAAATTTAGGATCCCGCATTTTTAATGTTATTCGCCACGGTTTGGCCACGAACCAGAATTAGTGCCACTAAAAACAAATATGTATATGTCTTTAGCCACAAATTTTGGGGTTTGGCCACGGTTAGGTTTGTAGTATTTAGCTACTATTGTTACTGTTGTTAAAACTAATATAGATCGTGGACGTTGGTCCATTTTCTAGTAGTGAAAATAGTTGCTATGACATTTACTGATATATATTTTTTATATATTATGTGTTTAACTCATTCAGTGACTGTTATACATTTTGTTCTACTGGTTTGCTTCTCCTTTTATCTACTATTGTATGTTATTTACCCTTTGTTCATCTGTGCCAAAAGAGGGAGAGATGATCCTGACTGGTAAGTTATGATTTTTTACTGGATCTTTTTTTTGATCGGTTACGTGATGTATCTTGTTTAGTGTACATGGATTCCAGTGTATTTGCTATATGATAAAAGAGTAGCTTTGAGTATGGATGTTCAGTGATTGAGTCAGTCCATCGAGTTGTATTTGTTTTCTTATAGTTCTAGTTTTGACACGAAATGAAACATCCATATTTAAAGTTTGTTTCATTTCGTGTCTAAAATAGGTGTCAACACTATCTCGTGGTTATTCGTCGTCAGAAAGTGTACGTGGAGCGACTACAACTGGATTGACACCGAATAGGTACGTGGGTTTGTACCTCTTCGCTTTAAAATACTCAAGCCGTTGGTATTTTGGAAAAGGTCAAAAATAACTTAAGTTTTTTTTTGAAGAAAATAGGTTTATGTTAGATTAGACCCTGTTTGAGCAGGCTTTTTTTATGTTATAATAGACTCTGTTCAAACAAACTTTGTTTTTTCTTCTGTTCGAACAGACCCTCTTAGAATAAACTTTTTCTCTGTTCGAATAAAAACCATGTCTGTTCGAACATACTATTTTTCTGTAAGACTATTTCTCTATTCGAACAGATGTTGGGTTTTTAGTTTTTTGATAAAAGACATTCTTTCTTTTTATTTATTTTAACTCTTTCAAAACCTTTTTTTATAGGGCTTGAGATTTTAGAGAGAATAAAGATTTTTCATCGAGCGATTCAATGCGATGTAAAACTCAAATTAGTGAGTTATCCGAGGCGAGACATTGCAAGAACGTGGAATTGATTGCGAGGAGTTTAATTAGAAGAGAGGTAATCACGGGATATACTTATCGAGTCTGTAAGTAATTGAATTCTTATAATTTTGTCTCAATATTGGATTATTTAGTTGTCGGGCGATTTGGCTGACCTGTGGGTTTAACTCCTGAGAAAGGTTTCTCACAGGGTTAAAATTACTTATTCTTGTGCTTGATTTACTTTTGCTTATTATCACTAGAACATTGGACCAACTTGAATTAGGCTAAGGTTAGACTGTTAATTCAAGGTTTTTCGGACCTATTGATTTTAACCTAAATTAATCGAAATCGGTTAGTCTCAAGTAATTAGAAATTTCAGTTGATTGTGTATTCCTATTTGCTTGTTTGTACCCTTATCGAATCGATAGGAGTTCGGCTTCCGTAGTACGGCTCAACATATTAGATAATCTAGCGTTCAATCTTTTATTAACATTGCAGATTTGTATGCGTTTATGCCTGAAACGCGTATTAGATGAATCAAATATCCAAAATAAGGTTAAGTGCTATACCCCAACTAAATATAATAATCAAACCTAAGTAGGCCTATCAAAATTTCTAACGTAAGAAATTTGTTTATCTAAGATTTTCATGTAACGAATTTCAGCTGAATCATAAAACATTCATTTATAAGATTAATCATAAAATTAAACCCAGTGACAATCCGCCAACTATAAGAGCATCTCCTAAAATACCTCACTACCTTGGAATTCAAGGTGCCACCTAGGATTTTCGTCATCCAACAGTGCCACACTGACTTAGATTTCATTCTCCAAAAGTAAGGTTGAGTCTTGGATTCCAGCTTTTTAACGTCGTGATTGGGTGCCCAAGTGTTGGGCGCCTGTTCTGTTTTTAAACAGGCGCCTAAGGTTTGGGAGCCCAATTGTTTTTTTTTAACAAAAATTCAAATCGGCGTGCCTAATTTAATTTTTTTAAAAATAAATTCAAATCGAACGCCTAATTTGGACTTATAATTTTTTATTTTTTATTTTTTTTTCTTTCAAAAAAATTAAAATAGGCGCCTAAGTGTTGGGTGCCTGTTAAAAAATCAAAGTCAGGTACTGTTGGAGGAAATAGAGCCTCACTAACTTGGATTTGGCTTTTTTTCAACCAAGTCAGTGAAACACTTTAATGCTCTAAGAACTCAAATTCTAAGGTCCCCAAGTAATAATAAGTGGAATTTGTGATGATAACGTTGACATTTTAGAGAATATTTTGAAGCTAAATAATGGTCCCAAAAGTCTAAATAAATTTATATCCAAATCAAATTTTGCATGTGCTCTATTCTCTCATGGGCCATGTTATGTCTCTTATTTCCACGAAATACACAGCTGGTTTGACCCTCTTTTTATTTCCACGCATATCCCACACTCGGTAAAAACGCAGGATACTTCCGTGCTAAGTTGATTCTAATACCCATATATTTTGCTGTTTTTGCAGCTTGCCCATATAGACATGTGGATTCCATATTTTTTTTTATCACTGGACATGCAGTACTCCTAGGCTTTCAAAAAAGATTTCATTGAATGATTGAAAGATTAGTAACTAGGGTGCGATTCTCTGTTTTAGGCATTAATTCTTCATCTTCCTCACCTCAAGAGTTGAGTTCAATATCCAAATCATGGGTACGAGGCGGTATGCAATGAAGAATCGAGGTTGGTGATTGCGATGATACTCGAGTAATTGAGGAGCTAAAGTTCTCCACTTTAACTTGAATAAAAATGCTAAAAATAAAATATACCAGGCTTTAGAGAAATTTTTAGCAGGATTGTATGTTCCGGTATTAGGAGCCGCATTTGGACGTGGTTGAGGATTAATTTCTAGGGACCAATCCCAATACGTGAATAATTGCATGTATAGGATACATTGTCTCAATCTCTCATTGACTTAGCTAATAGTGCATTGTTTGAATTTGAGTCACAGCAACCTGAATGGAAGATTGTAGTTCATACAAATAACAAAAAAATTATAGCCAAGTTAGAACGAAAGAAGAGAAGAAACAAATATAAATCGAAGGAATGCATAGAGAGAGAAATATAAAGTGGGACCCAAGAATTACCCATTTGAAATCTTGGGCAGGGATTGTATTTGACATGTGAGGTGGAATCCACGGGTAGATCTATGAATGGGCAAGCCGCAAAGACAGCAAAATGGAGAAGCAGCAAGCAAAAATGTACTCAGCAGAGACAAAGTTTAATTCGAGGAAATTTGATAGAGACGTCTAATTAGAGAATTAGTTAAATGAAGAAAGTCAACAATTGTGTCACCGTCTTTGCACAAAAACTAAATCAAAGGCTAAGTAAAAGTTGTCATAATAGAGCACATTTTTATTTTCTCCTCCGCCCATAATATTAGAAAGTCATCTCTCTCTTACAACCTCTTAAATATTCCATGTTTTGAGTTTTGACTTTCTCATAAATAACTAGAGAACTCTTGCTCATCTCAAACACACTTAAACCAATCTTCCTCTCTTAGCCTCTCCCTCAACTTCTTACTCAACTCTTTTAAGTTCATCTTAGATTGTTATGGATGAGATCAACATTCCTTCTTACTTTCTTTGCCCGATTTCGTTAGAGATTATGAGAGATCCTGTTACGCTATCAACCGGGATTACTTACGATAGGGAGAACATTGAGAAATGGGTGTTCTCCGGGAAGAATGATACTTGTCCCCTTACGAAACAAGTCTTGGTAGATATGGAGTTAATCCCGAACCATACCCTTCGTAGATTGATCCAAGCGTGGTGCACCCTCAATGCTTCGTATGGTATTGAAAGGATACCTACACCGAAGCCACTAGTGGATAAAGCGGAAATTATCAAGCTCATGGATAATGCTATGAAGTCTAGGTCTCAAATGGCGTCTCTTTGTCGGCTTAAGGAGATTGTTTTGGAGAGTGATAGAAACAAGAGGTGTATGGAGGCTGCAGGTATAGTTGAGTGCTTGGCTTCAATTGTAACGAGTTCTACACCAGGCATGGAGAATGGTGTAGCTAGCGATGAAGCTTTGAGCATTCTATACAGTCTCCAGATCTCTGTATCCGGTCTCAAAACCCTTGTAGGGAAATCTTGTGGCTTTCTTGAGTCCTTGGTGCAAATTTTGTGTCATGGAAGTTACCAATCTCGACCTTATGCTATATTGCTACTCAAAATGATGTTTGAGGTGGCTGATCCAATCAGGTTGACTAGTTTAAAGCCTGAGTTGTTCGTTGGAGTAGTCAACGCTTTACGGGATCAGAACTCACACCAAGCTCATAAAGCATTACTCCAGATTCTAATCGAAATTTGTTCTTGGGGTCGTAACAGGATCAAAGCCGTTGAGGCCGGTGCAGTTTTGGTTTTGATCGAGCTCCTTCTAGAGACAAATGACAAGAAAGGCAGTGAGATGATTTTGATAGTTTTGGATCAACTATGTGCATGTGCCGAGGGAAGAGCGCAATTGTTAAATCATGGAGCGGGTATTGCCATTGTTTCGAAGAAAATTCTTCGAGTTTCGCAAGTTGGAAGTGAAAGGGCAATAAGAATATTGTCCTCCATTTCAAAGTGCTCTTCAAATTCAAGTGTTCTTCAAGAGATGCTGCAAGTGGGAGTTGCCTCCAAATTGTGCTTGGTGCTGCAGGCTGAGTGCACAATGAAAACCAAGGCAAAGGCTAGGGAAATCCTTACATCGCACTCTAGGGTTTGGAAGAAAGGCACTTGTATTCCACCACATTTGCTCACTTCGTATCCCTGTTGATGTTGTTACATAATTCGATTCTTTTCTAACTATTGTACATATAAACACAAATGCTAAAATTGTATAGAAAATGATGTCTCTGGAAAATTGGAAATTGGAGCTCATTTTTTTATTCACTGTGTCAAACATTTTCTTTGATGTTATGCTAGAGTTTGGCACCTAATCAGCCAATAATTATATCATTATGTATTTCATCTCAATGTAGAAGGTCCTATTACAATTACAAAAAGAAAAAAAGAAAAGTCTTCTCACTATAATTTCTGGAAAAAAAATCACTAAATTAATTTGAGCCTCTAAAATATGAATATACTGCTACTACTCAAAACATTTTTAGTATTGCATTTCTAATGTTAATCCACCTCAGTTTTATCATCTTATAAGTTTAGTAACCACAAATGCATATAGTTTCTCCAAGACCAAACATTATTTTTGAACGAATGTTTAAACATATATGAGAAAATTCAGTTGTAATCGATACCCAACACATCATAACGCATGTGCCGTGTTTCTCACAGTGGCCTCAAACCTACAATAAGTGTACAAAGTGAGTGGCATTTTAAGTTCCCTCCAATATTTCATCCAATCACCTGTTTTCTTAGCCTCGAAGGTAATTAACATTTATGCGTACCTGAAATCAAAATGAGATAATGTTACATTGTATAAAATTACAGACTAGTAAGTTTTCAAGATGCCTATGCAGCATGACTCATTTAACTTCATATGTAGGTTGTAATGGCCTAATTTTGTAGTAGCTCGAAATAGCTCGAAATTAACTCCTACATCAAATTTACATGTGACAAGAATTAATATAACCTAATATAAAAATGACACAGGTCATGATTTAGCGTGGAAACCTCTGATTAAGTGAAAACCACGACCTCTGTGAGGATTTAGTAACTGTAACTTTATTGCTTGAGGCTGATATTTGATTACAAGTTTTTATATCTCTTGAGCTATAAAAACTTGGTCTTGTAGTATAAATTTTTTGGTCCTTTCTCTTCTGGAACTCATCCTTTTTATAGACCTCACTCTCAGTTCGATATCGTGTAGAGGCACATTCTCCTGAAAATGGGGCAGGTGGTAGTTGAATGTGTAACTGCTAGTTCGTGGGAGATAGGTGTCTTTGACTTGTTCATATTTTATCTAGTGCTCTCGATCCACGTTCTTTATCAGTTCGTGGTTCAGGTGTGTCATTGCTGATTGTATATGTCATTTGTATAATGCGTGAGTCTGGTATTGAGGTAGTCCGAGTTTGGAATAGGTCGAGGGATAGGTCCCTACAATCGCTCACTCGTAACTGAAGGCACAAGTGGCTTTAGTTGAGAAACGCCTGTTTGAATATTGGTGTTGGAATTTGGAAAGGTATATTGTGGAATTGGACCGGTTTGGGACTTGTCACTTCTGTGTTGAAGACGGTATTTGGCATTGAAGGCATTTGAAAAGACTGATGGATTGGGCTTTTGGGTTTCTCAATAAGTGCTGGCTTGGATGATGACTTCCTTGGAACTCCTTCCTTGCATTGAATGTTGTTCTGCTATAAATATAGTTGTTACAGTATCATTGTGAGGTTCTCCTTGTCTTGAGAATGGTGACTACTAGACGCCAAGTATATGAAGCTAGGGTTCTTGCTGAAGTTCAGAAGCTCTAGCTATGATATTTTGGCAACCAACCTTTAGATTTACCTAGTACCATACCTGTTTCGCCGAGGTATCACGGGATGACGGATGAGGAAGCAGCGGAGGCTGAGAATAACTAATATCAAATGTGGTGGTTCCACCATCTGATTGTGTTGGGTGAGCAGTGCTGGGTATATCTTGTATAAATTTATAATTTAGATTCTATGGGGGGTGAGCTGAGAAAGGAGAGCTCGGAAGCAGTAGAGTTAGAGGTGGAGGGGAAGGATGAATTATAGCTTCTAGATTTCACTGGTAACTTTATATCATATTCTGTAGATTCAGATGTATTCAAGGAGTTTTAAAACATTAAAGGTAGTTTAGATAGTGTATGGGGTGAGGTGATAGAACATGCTGGTGGGTCGTTTAGGGGGTATACAATTAAAAATGGTGTCGAATAATTTTTCTTATTACCTGATTTAGAGCGTGAGAAATCTGAGAGGGGAGTGGATGAGTCTATCTTTTTTGAGTACTTCAATAGGAGTGTCACAAGTGATCTAGATCAGGGATTCTTGTGTTATCTTTCCCAGTTAGATTTTAGACTAATGATACCTCTAAGAAATCTTGCTAAAGGTATTTTGAATGCCATTGGGGCCTGCCCTGCCCGGCTGAATGGGAACATATGGGAAGTGATAAATGTGTGTGATAACCTAAACAGAAGGTGGGCTTTTAAGGGGGTAGAGAGGAGGATAACCCATTTAGATGTTTTGTAGTATTATATTGTATAATACTATGCGGTGATTGGGGGTGCGTACTTCTCTTCTAGTTTGTCTCGACCTCAGTTCATCGACCTGAATTCAGCAGGGTAAGTGTAGAATGATAACTTGATATGGGTGAAGGGTGATTGTCTCCAAAGAGTGGACAAGGAACCCATGGATCTTATAAATAAAACTCTGAAGAAAAGTAAGTAATTGTTTGTGATATTGAACTATTGTCATTGTGTTAACATTATGTCTGCATGTAACAATGTTTTGTGTTTATGCAGATTCTCGATCTCAAGTAATGAGAAAGGAATCGTTGATTGATATTGTAGCTCGAGAAGGAACGGAGTTTAAGATTGTGTTAGGAGAGCTTAAAATAAGCAGATTTAAAAGGGCTAATAGTAGGTCAGAAAAAGTTTAGAAGTCTCAAGCTAAGAGACAAATGACAGGAACTGGCGTAACCGTAGGAGATGGAGGGAAAGAAGCATCAGACATTGTAGGACATCCAACACTAGTAAAGGCTACACCGATTACTCTGAAGTCAAAGCCTTTGGGGACCACATCGAGTAAGTTAATTCAAAGGCACCCAAAAAGGAAGAATGTGAAAGTTGAAGGTTTAAAGTCAACGACCACAGAGAGTGGAAATGTTGGAATATGTTCAAAAATGAGAAATGTGGACGCTCTTAATGCAGTGAGCGAGGTGGAGGAGGCTGAGAGTAGTCTCATTGTGGAGGATGAGGTATTGGCTCTGGATAATAAGCTGAGGGTGGCAGCTTGAGAAGGCTCTGAGGATCTGGACATGTCTGTAAAGTTAGAGCTTTGTAGGGTAAGTGAAATACTTCATTTTATTTGATTCATGTGCTGTTTTTGAACTAAAATGTTTCCCTTTTATTGTAGGTTTCTCGTGTGTTGAAAGGAATTCGTCTTGGGTAAGTGAAATACTTCATTTTATTTGATTCATATGTTGTTTTCGAACTAAAATGTTTGTAGGTTTCTCGTGTGTTGAAAGGAATTCGTCTCGGGTTCGAGAATGGGAGGACTGAGTTCGAGAAGAGAGTTGCTGAGCCCGAGAAGAGGGTTGCTCAACTCGAGGACAATTTAACACAGGAAAAAGAGCTCTTAAGCTCTGTGAAGGATTCATTCCGGGTCACGATGCTCGAACTCGCAGAAGAGGCAAAGAAGAATGTCAAGGAAATTTTAGTTGCTCGTGACAATGTTATAGCATATTTCCTAGATTCGACAAGGACAAGCTAAGTTAAAGATATTTTGTCATTTGAGAAGATGTCACATCAGTAACTACAGAGCTCAACCCACAGTAGCCGTTACGCTTAGTCAAATAAGGGCATTACAGGAAGATTTGCGAAGTTCGCCAATAACTTACCAAAATAGGAAACCATTTATTTTTGTAACAGCCTGTATCTACTATAAATACAAGCAGAACATATGTTAATCCGAACCGCAACTCTATTATTTTTCCACAATTTTACGTCCTTACTGTTTACCAATTCTAATAACTAACACCTATTGGATATTTATACCTAAATCTTCCTCGAGGTCATAACTTTTATCTGGTTTTATTGAGTTTCCATGTAAAATCTAGCGTGTTTAGGTTTACAATTACAATTTTCTTACTGAAGTAAGGAATTTGACAAATATGCCATTATAATTGGTGCCGGCTGTGGGAATACCACACTTTTTCTTTACCAACTATGATTCTAGGCAGTTCTATGACAAATATAAACCTTAAAAGTACTTTTAGTACTCAAAGGAACCACGAGATCAACCCTATACCTGCCTTTCCAGAAGCAATCGATCTGCGCAATGCCGTGGTCAAACTTTAAAAGCAGATGGAATTTGACAGAATCCAGCGACTTGAAGATAAGCGAATCTACGCTCAAGCTCTTCAAGTCGAAAGAGACGTGAGGAGGAAAGCTCTGGAGCAACAGAGCCAAACCCATCCGAAAGAAATGGAAAATTTGTAAAGACATCAAGATCGATTCAATGTCCGTCAAGTGTCACCTCCCCAAGCCCGAAGTGATCATCGATCCAGAGCTACCCAGGAAGAGAACTTACCAAGAGAAGAACGAATTCAAACTTCTAGATCTTGATCAAGAAACCTAGATAGAGCTTCTCGAGACTTTGGACTTACTTCATTATCATCGACTACCCAAGGAAGTCAATGTACACGTCACCAAACCCCACCACATCCTGTGAGGTGACCCGTGAGAGATAGGTGATGAACGCCTAATTATGATATTTTTAATATACCCAAACATATATTTTAGTCGTCCGTTATATTTAATTTTAGATACTTATGCGTGTTTATTTGATTGTAACTATTGGAGATGGATATTTAAAACCAAGCTCTTAAAGTCAAGTAAAAGTATCTCAAGCAGTTCATAGCACAAAAAGTCAAAGACACAATATATTTGGTCTCAAGATTGAAGAAATATATACATAAATATTCTTGGAGAATAAGATCAAAGAATATATTGGATCCAAGATCTTTGAAGATATTTTATATTAAAGATATATGCAAGAGTTTCCATGAAGAAAGATCTCTACATCACTTAAGAGGATTATATGCAAGAATCTTAGTTGATTGGTTGTAAAAGAAATTATTGTGAAAATATTATTTAGAATTTAATGTATAGTTTCTAAATTTGGGTTCCTTCTCCTATAAAAGAAACCCTCCCTCCATTGTAATTTGGCATCTCAAATTTGAAGATAATAGTGAATAAATTAAGTTTTCTTCTTCTTCTCTTTAGTTTAGTTTTTGTTAATGTCTTCATTAGTTGTTAATGCGATGAAGTCCGAGATGAGCGGCTAATCTCCTAGCTAAGGTTAGGATGAGGCCTCTTCTTGGATGAGCAATAGTTAATATTAATTAGGTTCTAATTAGTTTTCTCTTAGTACTTTATGATTGATAAGTTAGTTCATCATATCAAAGGCTTGACCATAGCTTTGGTTTGGTGTACGATAACTTTGGATACAAACAAGTGCTACTAACCGTTGACTTGATTTGGAGATCTAAAAAGAGGAAATATTAGAGAACTCACTCATATCTAGCTATGGTTGAGTTGATAATTCTCTAAGGCACTCTTCACCATATCTTAAAAGTATAGCCACTAAATGCTTGACCATAGATTTAGTGGTTTATTTTACAAATATCATATGTGTCTTAACTCGAACATATGATGGGTGGAGATATTATGATCAATTTATATATTGATTAGTGCTTTGAAAGGTAGAGGCCAAGTCCGAACCTTAGCTCTTTCTTATTAAGTTTTATAGTTAGCTTTTATTTCTTTCTTTTAGATTTATCTCTTTCAAAACCGTAATTCGGCCCCAAAAGTATTTGTTTTCCCAAACCTCCTTGTGGATTTAATCCCACTCATCCGTACTACAATTCGACAACCGTACTTTGAGCAAATATTTTGCTAGAGAACCTAAAAACTTTCTTATCAATAGGTTAGGACCCGAAGGATAAGGCGATTTTGACCCTTAAGTTGCAGCTGCGCCAAATACTCCTCTGGAATTTATCACCTTGGACGATCTGAATAATAGGATTCAAGCTATACATTATGATAATCCAAGCCGAAGATCTGTTCTCTATAGGATCGAAGCAAACCCTATTTCCCCTCATCTCAAAGTTATGCCGATTTTAGCTAATTTTTACATGCCAAAGTTTCATCAATATGCAAGACTCACTGATGCTCTCACCCACATCCGTCACTTTAAGGCAACAGTTGAATTATACTCCAAACTTGATCACATGTTATGCGGGCTGTTTAACATGAGCCTTAAGGAAGAACCTCTCAGGTGGTTTTATACTATTCCTGAAGGTTCGATCACCAGTTTTAGTCAGTAATTACATCGGCTCTTTGAGACCAACTATGCGCATGCTAAGGAGTAGGAAATAATAGTCGATTCGTTATTCTTTTTTGAGCAAGGTGTAAAAGATACCTTAGCTAGCTTTTATAAACGTTTCCTGTAAGAAACAAGAAAAATTGGGAATTTAGATCCCAAAATTATCGTTCCAGCATTTACTTCTGCACTCCACATCGATTCTAAAGTTCGAGAAGAACTTACCCTACATAAACCCAAGACAATGACAGAGATGATCGATGTTGTCAATAACTACATCGAACTTGAGCGATCCAGGAAATATAAACTGAAAAGCTCTTCAGTCATTTATATCAACGATACGTTCTTATCGCCATATCCAAAGCCAGCAAGTAATGTTACACCTAAACAACGTCGACAGACCAACGACAATATCAGGAAGAGAAATAGGAAAACAGATAGACCCATCACAGTCCTGCCTCCTATGACAACCACATTTTCTGTCATTTTACCAACAATAAAGGGTGATAAATTATTTTGAGAAGCACAAAAAATTCCTGATGTTCCAAACAAACCCTTATACCAGTATCATAATGTACATAGCCATGAAACTGACAACTGTTACTCTTTGATATGGATCTTTTACCATATTCTACTGGCAGAAAGACTCCACGAGTATGTAGTCGATGTCCTCAAGTTTCTCGAAGAAGAGTCGAAAAGAAAAGAGGTCAAACAAGAGCAAGGATAAGGTCAAGCTCGCCATCTTTATATGATTGAAATTGAGAAGGGAAAAAAGAGAGAGATAGACAACAAAATCACATCCTGCTGCAAGATGACGTCAACAGAAAAATCTATAAAACTTCTACCCAGCTTCAGCAAAGCTAAATATCCATATCACATTTCCTTCGAAGACTGTGATACTAGCCATGTTAAATACCCTCATGACAACCCACTGGTCATAATGCTCAAAGTAGGACATGACTACTTACACACATTTCTTGTCGATACGGGAAGTGTAGCTGACATCTTATTTAAAAGATTAATTGATGTTCTAGGCTTCAAGGATTCAGTCAAAGCTTCGACAACAACTATCACAGGGTTTAACGGCTCCAAAGAATCTGCCTTGGTAGAAATCACACTACCTGTTCAAGCAGGATCAAAAATCGCCTTTGTTAAATTCATTGTCATTGATGCTGAGTTAAAATATTTGGGAATCTTAGGAAGATGTTGGCTCTATTCTATTAAGGCAGTACCATCGACATATCATCTCGCCTTATGATTTTCAACAGACTACAGAGTTTATGAAATCAAAGGGAGTCAAGCTGTACTACGAATGTGCTAAAATACCACCACAAACTCTCACACAACATAACTTCTGAAGGCATAACAAGTATAGCAAGAACCACCTCCATCATTTGAGCAATACGACACTGAGGCGGTAGAATCCATAGAACTTAATAGACCAGGAGGAAATACCTTTATTGGCTCAAAGCTATCATCCAAAGAAAGAGAAACCCTGCTACAACTTTTAAAGATAAAGTTAACATCTTTGCATGGTCTTTCCAAGAGATGCCTGACATCGATCCATTGATTGCATGCCACAAACTCAACCTCCTTCTAGACAGTAAAACAGTTATGTAGAAGTATCGCAATTTAGCCCCCCACCTTCGAGTAACAGTTAATGAAGAAATAGAAAAACACCTTTGCATTGGATTTATTCGAGAAGCCAAATATCTAAAATGGGTCTCAAATATCGTGGCTGTCCCAAAGAAGAACGGGAAAAATCAGAGTCTGTGTATATTTTACCAAGCCAAACAAATTTGTACCTAAAGATAACTTTCCCTTCCCTCTGATTTCTCATCTCCCTGACTCCTTAGCAGGGCATGAACTTCTATCGATGATGGATGTAGCTTCTGGTTACAATTAGGTTCTTCTTGCCGATGAAGACCAAAAGAAGATAACATTTTTTACGGAATAAGGTTTATACTATTACACAGTTATGCCCTTTGGATTTAAAAATATAGGAGCCACTTATCAGTGACTTGTCACTCAAATGTTTAAAGATCACTGAGGCAAAATCATGGAGGTATACATCGACGATATGATCTTCAAAAGCTTAAAACGGGAGGATTATTATAGCAATCTACAAGCCATCTTCGACATCCTTCCTACTTACCAAATGAAACTAAACCCAAAAAAATGTCAATTTGGTGTTGCATCGGGGAAGTTACTGGGATATCTGGCTAGTAAGAGAGGCATAAAAATAGATCCGGCAGAAATCAATGCACTTATGGCAAGGCCATCACCACGAACCAAAAAAGATGTACCGAAGCTTGTTGGCAAGATTGTGGCTCTCCATAAATTTATTTCCAAATCCTTTGATCGATACAAACTTCTTTACCTCATTCTTCATGGAAACCCAACCACAGTGTCTAAGAAATAGCCCAAAAAAATCATCTGGACCCCCAATTGTGAATTGGCTTTCCAAGATCTCAAAAGATACTTGGGGAATCCTCTCATAATGAGTACTCCTGTTAATGGAAAAATATTAACGATGTACTTATCGACAATAGATGACTCCATCAGTTCCGTTCTAATTCGAGAAGACGATGGCATGGAAAAACTAATCTACTTCATCATTAAAACTCTCATTCCTGTTGAAAAAAGATATACAACAACTAAAAAGTAGCTACTTGCCTTGGTATACAGTTATAAAAAGCTTCGACCTTATTTCCAAGCCCACCCTATCAAGGTCATCACTAAGTTCCCCCTCAAACTCGTCCTCTATAGAAAAGAAAAATCCCAAAGGGTTCAACAATAGTCTGTGTTCCTAGGCGAATATGATATCTCCTTTGAACCTCAAATATTGGTCAAAGGGCATGTAGTAGTTGACTTTTTGGCAAATTTTCAAGTCGAAGACCCGAATGAGAGGAACTCGAAGAAGTACTGGCTGATGATTCAATCATAGAACTTAATACATGGTCGCAAAACACATGATAGAGACTCTTTACAGATGGGTCTGCTAGACCACAAGGATCTGAGATTGGTATCATCCTCGCTACACCATTGATAAGAGGTTTTTAGGGGCCCTCTAGTAAAATACATGCTCAAAGTCTGGCTGTCGAATTGTAGTTCGGATTAGTGGGATTAAATCCACAATAAGGTTTGGGAAAACAAATACTTTCCAGGACGAATTATAATTTTATAAGAGATAAATCTAAGAAGAAGAAATCAAAACTAATTATAAAACTTAATAAGAGAGAGCTAAGGTTCGGACTTAGCCTCTACCTTTTAAAGCACTAATCGATATACAACTAGATCTTAATATCTCCACCCACCATATGTTTGTGTTAAGACACATGCGATGTTGTAAAATAAACCACTAAATTTATGGTCAAATATTTAGTGGTTATGCTTTTAAGTGATAGTGAAGAGTGCCTTAGAGAATTATCAACTCAACTATGGCTAGGCTTGAGTAAGTTTTCTAGCGTTTCCTCTTTTTTGATCTCCAAATCAAGTCTACGATTAGTAGCACTTATTTGTATCCGAAGTTATCGTACACCAAACCAAAGCTATGGTCAAGTCTTCGATATGATGCACTAACTTATCAATCATAACGTACTAAGAGGAAACTAATTAAAACCTAATTAATACTAACTATTGCTCATCCAAGAAGAGGCCTCATCCTAGCCTTAACTAGGAGATTAGCCGCTCATCTCGGACTTCATCGCTTTAACAACTAATAAAGATATTAACAAAAATTAAACTAAAAGAGAAGAAGAAGACAATTAAATAAAACTAAGACTTTGTTTCTTCTAAACTTGCTCCAATATGAGATGATCAATTACAATGGGGGAGGGTTCCTTTTATAGGAGAAGGAACCCAAATTTAGAAACTATATATTAAATTCTAAAGAATATTTTTACAATAATATCTTTTAATATTACAATCAATCACTTAAGATTCCTCCATATAATTCTCGTAAGTGATTCTTCATAGAAACTCTTGCATATATCTTCAATATAAAATATTTTCAAGGATCTTGGATGCAATATCTCTGTTGATCTTATTCTCTAAGAATATTTGTGTATATATTTCTTCAATCTTGAGACTAAATATATTGTGCCTTTGAATTTTTGTGCTATGAACTGCTAGAGACACTTTTACTTGACTTTAAGAGTTTGCTTTCAAATATCTATCTTCAATAGCTACAATCAAACAAACGCGCATAAGTACCCAAAATTAAACATAATGAACAACTAAAATACATGTTCGAGTATATTAAAAATATTATAATTACGCGCTCATCAAATACCCCCAAACATGTCTTTTGCTCGTCTCGAGTAAAATAAAATAGTAACCACTTTCGCAGGGAGCGCGATTGTATTTAGCATATGCAAAAAGTCATTAAATCCCCAGGTTTAGCCTGATGGACGAGTGTTGTCTCGTGAGGGTTTACAGTGACTATACTCACAAAAGTCAATACTGACATTTTAAACAATTTTTGAATACACATTACTTATTTCCTGCGAACATAACCTTACTTAGTTGTGACAAAAATATTTCGATGGGAAATCCTTAAACCTGTTATTCTCCCATGTGTACTAAAGAATATTATAAGCTTATCCAAAACTAGAGGTATACTATATCGAGATTAAAATGAGATTCAAGTATTTTGCTTTAGATATTTTTGAGTGTATGGTAAAAATAGTTTTATCGCCTAATACGTTGTCAAGAATAATTTACTCACTTTTTGGTAGTCTAGTTCTTACTAGAATAAATTCAACGGTCAGTTCGACAAGTGCCTTAGTCAATTCGTCTTCCAAGAATCTTACTTTTTTTTATTCATTTATTTTTCATGCCTTTTCTTTTGAGTACATTATTTCTTAGTGAAGCCTCCATAACAAAGAGTTTTTGATCGACAATCCCCGCCGGTTGGCTAAGGTTGCCGGGGTGTGGTGCCCCATCATGACCTAGACTCTGGATTCTCAAACATTTTCTTGTACTCCTTTTACATAGTTCTTGGTCAAACTTGAGATTGGTGATAATTTTTCCTCTTTCAATTCTTAATTATGCGAGTAGCCTTGTAGCGTGAATGTTTTTAGAGCACATTTGGCTCTTTTTTTCTGTCATAGAAATGAACTTATTCTTAGGCAGTTGTTTCTCTTGAAGCAAACTATTCCTTACATAAATGCAAAATTTCTCTTACACTGAGCAAAAATTTATTGAAGGTATTAATTGTAAAACTAAAGTGAAGCACATGTTTTCAAAATACACTAAGCTAAGTTGAATTAGTCGCTAATAAAATGATAGTACATCTTGCTTAAGATAGTCCAAAATTTTCTAGTGTATACTTGGTATAATTTCATAATTTAGGCTTTTCTATAATATTTATGTCAAGGTAAAATCATTTTAAGTGCTTGGAAATTTGTCAAAAATATATCATAAATTGTCAAAGTGCCATTATTTCACTTTTCTTCAAAAAAACATTTGAAGAAATGGTTTCCTATCCCCCAACTTAAATGAAACATTTCCCCCAATTGTCGAAGTGGAATTTTTCACCTGAATATGTTATGGGTTGCCTCCCAAGAAGTGCTAAGTTTACCGTCTTCAGCCAGACGAATGTACCCCCAAACTTAAAATTTTCAATATAACCAGAATGGTACAAAGTTAAAAAGGTGATGTACTATCCTGGTTGCAAATTTTCTCTCAAAAAGCCAGATAATACAAGAATGGTGATCCTCAATATTAGCCCTTAATTGGGCAGATATATTTTGTAAAAACCAGAAAGAGTTCAAAACTAATTTTTTATGAAAAAGATTTTTTCTAAAAACATTGCCTATCATTCAAAGTTAAAAATTTTAGACAAATAAAGAAAAACCATTTTCTCCAAGATAAAGCAAACACATACCCAGGGAACATATTTTTCTTTAAAGTTTTTAATACAATCATATGATTATTACGTGTTGCAGTAAATAATAGGATTGGTATACAAGTATTCGTCTCTAAAAATATACTAGATTCAAAACTCGATTTTCCTAGAAAGATATTTTCTTTGAAAATTTTCAAAACCCCCATGCTATCGTTGCTACTCCAAAAAAATGTAATAGGTTGTTCTGACAAAACAAGTCCGTGCGGCATCCCCAAAATTATAATTTTTCAAAAAGATATTTTCTTTTAGTAGAAAAAAAAACTATATGACATATTCATGGATATGGGGATCGGGGAACAATTAACTTTAACAAACATTTTATATGTGTGTGCCTTAAATCACAACTTATCTCAAAGGACTCATCTTGACCATTGACGTGGATATTCATTGGCTTAGGGTATAGCCAAGTTGAAATTTATTTTCAGATGATAATAATTGCACCATGTCACGGATATCAGGATCATTCGAGTCCCTGAAATAATTAAATCATTTATGGACAGAAATGTAATCAGAGTTATCTCCATATAAGTCCGCAAAATTGCTTATGGTCATGGTACCCCCATTAGGCTCAGACAATGGAGGTTTGGATTCAAGGAAGAGAGATGAAGAAGGTGACAGTGGTTAGGATAAAGATGGAGCTCGTATTTTCTCAAAGATCGATATCGAATTCATAATTTTAGAAAATTTGTTATCATCCTCATGATTTGAAAAATTGTCTAAGAATTTGGAAAAATACTTACTTTCTGTCATATTATCATTTTTGAATTGGTGGGGCTCTATTGGTAAAGGGATGGACAATGACATCAATGTTTGAATGTTGAGGGCTAAATTAGGAGGTGATTAAGACAGAATTTTATTGCACATGTTAGCTGCATCTTTTAGAACTTCTTGTGACATAGGATCATCAGCCTTAAAATATTTATCTTCTAAATCTGTCTCATAATATGGTATCCATTCACCCTATAGGGAAAATATTCCTTGATTACGCTTGAATTTATTATTTTCTAAATCACAAGAGGATTTAACTTCAAGTTATTCTTCTTCATTGTTTGGGAGTTTTTCGTGCTCTATTTTACTCCACATGGTTGACAACTGAATTATCTGAGTCTCTAACATAGAAGTAGATTCGGTCGCAGAAGTTTGATTCACTAATGTCTGTTATTGGAATTGTATCATTTGTTGTTGAAATTGCAACGCTTGTTTTTTACTTTCCATGTGATTGCTGCATGAAGAGAGAAAGGGTATCTTCCAAAGATGGTTTGAGTAGAGTGGGTGGGAACTGTTTGGATGACTGAAAGGATTGCTGAGACTGCATATAGGAATGAGGTTGGAAAGGTTCTACGTATTGAGAATTTTGGTGATCCCATGATTAAAAATGATTTTGAGGATATTGTGGGATGTCAAAATGTGAGCCATATAAATTCTAATGTTCTTGCATTTATAACATTTTACAATTAAATTAACACCCAATAAGCAAAAGTAATCAAGCCTAAAACTCTAGCACTTTAACGTTTTTTAAGAAGTAATAAGTAGGTCTCCCCTATATTCTTCTATGTTCACAAAAGGGTAGAATGGTCAAAGGGTTTGATTCCTACACTCCCTTGCGTTACTGTGCTAGTAATAGCTTAGAGTAGATGTTCAGTCCTTACGTCCGAGTGAGTCGCCTTATCGTACATCAGCACTCGGAATGGTGATATTGCAATCCTACAACCAGTATTTTACGGTGCTAGGCTTGGGCCGTATCCTACGAACCCGTGTTTGTACCCAGGTTCGGTACACCTATCCATTGGGTGATAAAATCCTATGGGAATCTTACTATTTTTTTTTATTATCAGTTATTTTTAGGTCCGGGACTTTCAATTTTTGTATGATACAAATTTCTTTGTATCCCTAATGGGTGGTCCCACTTGTTAGAGAGCTTTTTGGGTGATAAAATCCCGTAAGTACCTTTACTAATGTTGTAATGAAAATAAATTTTAAGCACAGCAATAGGTCAATCCAACACAATAATTTTTTTTATTAGAGCAGCATGTATTTATACAGTCCACACAACTTTATGTTCCTAGTGCCGGGGCAGAGCATATATGAACCCCTTCTAGATGTCAAGTTTATAGAGGTACCAACCTACAAAAAATGTTTCCCGGTAAAGCCATCTCCGCCTCCTCACTTAGGGGCGAAAGAAGAAAGTACCCCTTCAATTAGGGGCACAAGAAGGATTAGACAAAAGCTTGCCAATGTACTTTGTAAATTTCTCATGATATTTGAAAATCAACTTTGTGACTATCCTACAAAATAAGAGAAAAAGAATGAGTGAACTTGCGATAACAAAATAAATAAATAATCTAATTTCCATGTTTATTGTAGTCAATGATGTCCTGATTTTCAAATGTGTATATCGTTTAACTCGGTTAAGAGAGAGCATTAAATAATATAAATTTGGAAAGATAATTCATAAAGTAAAATCATTGAATAATTTTTTTTTCTAGAATTTAGCTTCCCAACTGCGCAAAACAAGTAATTAATGAGCAGCAGCGTCCTTTACTAAGACTGTATTTTATTGTTGTTTCAAAAGAATGTAACTCTTAGATGACTAATTATAAAAATATGATCTATAGCAATTCGGAAAGGGTTTTGAATTATCTAAAACTTTTGTAGAAAATGTATGTCCCAATTGTGAAGTATAGATGGTCAAAAACTGTGAAACATTCAGGAACGCACTCTTCGTTGAAAACTGAGTTTGTTTCTTCCAAAATTAATATCTCCGAAATCGCTTATTAGGAATTGATAAGACAAATTTATTTGAAAATAAATCCCATAGATCCAATCATAAAACTAATTAGAAATCTTAACAACTTAACTTGATAGCACACCAATACCAATTAAGCCCAGATATAATAACATTAAACACAACAAGCTAAAATAAAAGAAAATAATTTAAAGAAAAGAAATTCGGTATTATAAAGAATCATTTTCACCATTGCGTCCCTGACAACGACGCCATTTGATAAGAGACTTTTAGGCATTCTCTAGCAAAATACCCGCTCAAAGTACAGTTGTCGAATTGTAGTACAGATGAGTGGGATCAAATCCACATGGAGGTTTAGGAAAATAAATACTTTCTAGGCCGAATTACGATTTTATAAAAGATAAATTTAAGAAGATGAAATAAAAACTAATTATAAAACTTAATGAGAGAGAGCTAAAGTTTGGACTTGGCCTCTACCTTTCAAAGTACTGATTAATATATAACTAAATCCTAATATCTCAACTCACCATATGTTCGTGTTATTGCATATACGATGTTGTAAAATAAACTGCTAAATCTATGGACAAGTATTTAGTGGTTATGCTTTTAAGTGACGGTGAAGAGTACCTTAGAGAATTATCAACTCAACCATAGCTAGACTTGAGTGAGTTCTCTAGTGTGTCATCTTTTTAGATCTCAAAATCAGGTTTACGGTTAATAGCACTTGTTTGTATCCGAAGTTATCGTACACCAAACCGAAGCTATGGTCAAGTCTTCGATATGATGCACTAACTCATTAATCATAATGTACTAAGAAAAAACTAATTAGAACCTAATTAATACCAACCATTGCTTATCGAAGAAGAGGCCTCATCCTAGCCTTAGCTAGGAGATTAACCGCTCATCTTGGACTTCATCGCATTAATAACTAATGAAGACATTAATAAAAATTAAGCTAAAAGAGGAGAAGAAGACAATTAAATAAAACTAAGACTTTATTTCATCTAAACTTGCTCCAGTATGAGATGATTAATTACAATGGGGAAGGGTTCCTTTTATAGGAGAAGGAACATAAATTTATAAACTATACATTAAATTCTAAAGAATATTTTCACAATAATTTCTTTTACAACCAATCACCTAAGATTCTTGCATATAATTCCCTTAAGTGGTGTAGAGATCTTTCTTCACGGAAACTCTTGCATATATCTTCAATATAAAATATATTCAAGGATCTTGGATGCAATATATTCTTTGATCTTATTCTCCAAGAATATTTGTGTATATATTTTTTCAATCTTGAGACCAAATATATTGTGCCTTTGAATTTTTGTGCTATGAATTGCTAGAGACACATTTACTTGACTTTAAGAGCTTGGTTTCAAATATCCATCTCCAATAGTAACAATCAAACAAATACGCATAAGTACCCAAAATTAAATATAATGAACGACTAAAATACATGTTCGGTTATATTAAAAATATCATAATTACGCACTCATCAACCATCTAATTATTGAATTAAAAAAGATTTCAAACTCAAGTTCTATGCCACAAATAATGGAATAGGGTATAAAGTTATCCTGTATGGACTGGATCTCGCCATAACACTTGGAGAAGAAGAAATAGTTGCCTTCATAGATTCCCTACTAGTAGCCAACCATTACAATAAGACATTCAAACCATCACGCAAAATAGTTGATTACCCAGCTCTGGTTAAAAAAAAATAAAGATATTTAAAACAGTAACAATCTTTTATCTACCCAGAGTTGAAAATCGCCATGCCGACGCACTAACATACATCGCTTCAATGCTCGAAGACAGTGAAAAACGAATTTTGGACATCAAAGTAATCAAACATTCCAGTCTCGATGCAAGCTATAAAGTCCGTTTTTTGTAGTACATCGCTCACCATGCAGATCTAAGTTACCGAAGAGAAAGATCATGAAGATTGGAAAAGACCGTTTTTTGTATACCTCAGTTCTAACACCCTCCCGGACAACAAAGAAGAAGCTTGATCACTCTTAGCCAAATGTCCACGATCAAAGTCCAAGATGGGGTCCTTTATCGAAAGATGGGCAATTGACATTCAAAAGATGTCAATTGACATCATTGTTCCATTCCACCTAGCGTCGGTTAACAAAAAGTTTGCTCTTGTGGCAATAGACTATATCACTAAGTATGCCGAAGCAGTACTACTATGTCACACTGATGAAAACAAAATCATCAAGTCTCTTTGGGAACACATTATAACCAAATTTAGCTATCCACAAATAATACAATTTGATAATGGCAGGCAATTCATCAGCAACAAAGTCCTTAATTACCTCCACAAATCAACTGTTTGTGATAATGGTAAGCATTTCATCAGACTATTGCCGAACCCTCTATGATTTTTCTTTTTTGAATAACACTAATTTGAGGAGAAATTTGGTTATGACTTTGATGGGGTGGGCTTGGATATAAGGTCAAAGTTTTTGAGAACTATACACCAAAGCGTAGCTACTTTTCAGTTGCTGTATATCTCTTTTCAGCAAGCATGAGAGTTTTATTGATGAAGTAGATTAGGTTTTCCATACCATTGTCTTCTCGAATAAGTACAAAACTGATGGAGTCATTAGTGGCTGATAAGTACATTATTAGTATTTCACCATCAATAGAAGTACTCAAATGATTTTTTTGTCTATTTCTTAGAAATTAGAGTTTGATTCCCACGAAGGAGGTAAAAAAGTTTACATGGATTAGATAACTTGGAGATAAACCTGTGAAGAGCTACAATCTTGCCAGCAAGCTTTTGTATATCTTTTTTAGCTCGAGGAGATGGCATCGCCATGAGTGCTTTAATTTGTTCCGGATTGATATCTATTCCCCTCTTACTAGCCAGATGTTACAAAAACTTCCGCGGTGCGATACCAAATTGGTATTTTTCTAGGCTGAGTTTCATTTGGTAAGTACAAAGGATGTCGAAAATGGTCTGTAGATTGTTGCAATGATCTTCTCGCTTTAATCTTTTGAAGATGAAATCGTCGATGTATACTACCATGATTTTGCTCAAATGATCTTTAAACATTTTAGTGACAAGTCATTGATAAGTGGCTCCTATATTCTTTAATCCAAAAGGTATAACAGTGTAACAGTAGAGACCTCTTTCCGTTATAAATGTTGTTGTAGGGACCAGATTTCTCAAAGCTCCAAATAGCTTGAAATCGATCTTTACACTAAGAACTACTATGTCAAGAATTAAATAAGGGATAACACTTGACACAGGGTATTTAGCGTGGAAAACCTGTAAATAGGTAAAACACCATGACCTCGAGTTGAGGATTTTGTTAAAGTAGTATTATTGCTTGAGAGAGAGAGAGAGAATCTGATTACAAGAGTTAATCTAAGAAAATGTAGCTAGAGATCAGATAATTGTGTGTATAGAATTGTCTGTCGACCGTCTTGTTTCCTTAGGAGCTCTGCCCTTTTATAGTCCCTACTCTCAGCTTGACATCGTGCTTGAACACATTCTCCTGAAAGTAGGAGTCATGGGCAGTTGAGTGTGTGACAGGTAGCTCATGGGAGACAGGTGTATGTTGACTTGTTCTGTTTACATTTGTTGTGGACGACCCACGTTCTGCTTGAGTTCGTGGTCGATGTGTAACTGTTGACATGTATGTAACGTGTTTGTTTATGCGTGAGTCAGGTACTGGATAAGATCGAGTCTTCCAGAGCTCGAGGTATAGATGAGATCGAGTGTCCATAGCTCGAGGGATAAGTCCCTACAATCGCTACCTCTTAACTGAAGTAACGTACGGCTTTAGTTGAGAAAAAACCCTAAACTCGGACCCTATGGTGACGTAAGAAAAAGTTTGAAAACCGGAACGTCTGTATTGATGAGTGTGTTGTCATTATGATGCGTGAGTGTTATGGGCAGACTTGTAGTTTTCCCGAGCGGATGACTGTCTTGGGAAACAACGTGCGTTAAATGCGGTATCTCAATAAATAGTGGTCAGATCTGATTGCTGAATAACCTGCAACAAATCTTCACTACAGAGAAAAATAAACAAATATTTTTTTTAGGGGTGAGAAAATAAGTAAATATGAGTTTTTGGATGCGTACCTTTGTAACATCTTGGTTAAGATGAGGAATCGAGTGTATCATACCCGATTTTCTTTCATCATGGAGGAACCCCGAATACAGGGCTATCGGAGTAGGGAAACTCCCTTTGCTGTTTTGTTGAAGGAGTGTTGTTTGAAATATTTATGGGTATTATGTAGCGTCCGATTTAGCAGCTGGGGTATATGCAATGCAAAATACCTGGCCTCTAATGATGTTCTAATTTCTAAGGTAGGAGTCCTCTTCAAGCTTTACTAACTCCGGGTTGGTAGGGATAAGGAGGAAGAGAGGGCGGTGGTGGAGGTGGCGTATGGAAGATGGATCGCTTCCTTCGGCACAATCGTCTTTTCTTTTAATTCTTCCTGCAGAAAAATTAAGGGGAAAGAGGTGTTTGACCTATTGAAGTCTTGCATTTTTCGAGCTGTGGCTGAGGTTTCTTTGGAATATCAGCATTATCTTGGCAACGAAAAAAGAACTAGAGACCTGTCCTCGTGCTTGAGAAAGTATCTGTAATATCAAGCTTCTAAAAGCTTGATTCTATAATTATAAAGCAACGCTGTAGGGGTAGTCCTGTAATGAACTTGTTAGATTGAAATCGAACGTAATAAAAGAATATTTTGTTTGTTTCTTACTAGCGAAAAGCAGAAATAGTCGACATGTCATCGAGCTATAAAAATATGGGAGTAAATAGTTGGTGGGATAACATACCTTATCCTACCTCGTAAACGACTCGAGCTTAACAGATGTAAAGATAAAGCTTGAAATGTAACCTTTAGATAACTCGATTAAGCACAAAAAGATAATAGTAAGTAGTTCGAACCCGGGAAGAGTGGGTTATAGAAACTGAAATATGTTGCGTATAGTCAATCGAAAAATTAGTCCTGTTAACTGAACAATATAAAAGTGTGATTTGTTCTTTAAGAAGGTTTATTCATAAAAATGGTGAAGACTCGCTCTTAGAGGGCTGTTGAAGCGCGTGCGTTGAACGACTTACGCTTAGCACTCAAGATTGATGAAATAAGGGAAGCTATTTTCGGGCAGCAAGGTTATGATGCGTTTCTGCTCAAGACCCGAGCAAATTATGTGGGTATGACTGATGTAGAAAGGGGCGAGGAAATGAACAACGTTAAATGGTCTGAGTCCATGCGTATCTGTTGGCGATCTGTTGAAGATCGTAAAGAGTTCGCCATGATGATGGCAAGGGAGGAGATCATCAATGAGGATAAGGATATCGCCTCAGGGCAATTGAAAGCTTGTGGTGTCGAAGGGCACACCGGTTCCTTCAAATGCAACTTTCTTGGAGATTGGAGTGATTGACTGTTGTATTTTTGAATTTTTAAAATGCAACTGCCCGAATTTACTTGAAGAAAACTCTGTTCACGAAGATAGGCTGTAACTAGCATTGCTGTTGAAACTAAAATTTTAAATTTGTGTTGCTAATTGATATTGACGTTAATGTTAAGGTGTATAAGTAGGGCAAACAAAGGTACATGGAATTTTTAAAATAGATAATTAAGAATCATGAGTTTGGGGCATTGTGAAAAGAGTGGGACCAAGAGGCTGAGAGATACGCTAAAGTATAATATTTGGTGTAATGATGGGAAGGTGGTTTCACCGAAGTGGTACGATATGCCTGACAGGTTCAGAAGAATAGACGGCTTGGTTCAGGAATCGATGACTAATTATTTAAAAACTTAAAATCACCAGCGGTTCGGGGAAAGGTGTATAAGTACTCCCTCTCCTCCCTCTTCGAATACAAAAAACCAAAAATAGAAAAGAAGGGTTAGGGAGATAGAGATCTTAACTGACGATTCCATTACTGCCGAAGGAGGAAAAGATAAGAGGAAAACAGTGTCTAGGAGTTTTAATTACGAACAGCGAGAGGAGGCTGAGATCGATGAAGTTTTGAAGAAGTTGTAGAAATTGAGCAAACTGGTGCGGACCAACGCTGTAGACTCTCACTCGGGTGTTGAAGGTAAGTCTATCTTTGTGTTTATACGAGTTTTTTGTATAAAAATCTTTATTGTGTTGGGATAAGGATGTAATCCCCACCCAAACACAAAATAAAAATAATAAGGGGAATAATGACTACGGGGCCAGAAAAATTGTTGTGTGATAATTGTGATTGTAGAAGTGATCTAGTAGTGCGAGATAATAATTGATATATATATCTCGACCTATTTGTAGGTTTTGCTGGAACAACTTCTTGTATAGTAGATCCTTTACTGTAGATAAGTATGGTTTTGACCTCTGGTTGTGCAAAGGCTGATGAAGTAGACCTAGTAGGGCATTTATCTCCCGTAATTGGAGTAAGGGACAAGGAGGATATTGCAGCAGAGTTGGTAGAATGGCCTCGTTTGAAGGGTGCTCGAGTTGAGTACCCTATGGGTTGTAGTCGATTTAGGGAGTTCTATAAGACTAAAAGTAGTATAGATGGGATCTGGGGGCACACCTTCGGGTATAGGGGTAATTTCTTTAGGACTTGCAGTGTCAGACAAGGAGGGGATTACCTGTATTTGCTGCCTGATTTGGCTAAAGAAAAGAAGTGCAGGTGTTTGGGGGACAAAGTGTCCTTGGAGTGCGCTTAAGGCATGGTGAAGGAGAGTCGAACTGGTGGTTTTTGTTGTTATTTAGCCCAGTTCGACTATGGGTTGACGTTGCCTTTGAGCAATTTGGCTAAAAGTGTTATGAATATGATTGGGGCTTACCCAGCGCAGCTAAATTGCAATTTTTGGGAAGTTATCCTTGTATGCGAAACCCTTAATGAGAGATGGGCTACATCTGGTAGTGAGAGTAGGATTGCTGCCAAGGATTTTCTCGAGTATTACGCTGTGAAGTATGTCACAGCAACTGGTGGTGCATATCTTTTTTCTAGTTCTTCAAGACCATGCTTCTTCGACCTGTCTTCAGCAGGGCGAGTTTGGAAGGACAACCTTTTATGGGTGCCTGGTGAATGTCTTCAACGGTCTGATGAGGAACCCCTGGAACTTAATAATAGAATTATAACAAAGGGAAAGTATACCATTGAAAATTGAACTATTATTTGTATGTTGAACTATATTTCTATAGTTGATTATTATCTTACGTGGCCTATCTTTAATGCAGGAATTATTTGCAAAGTTTCGAGGAAGGAATGCTTCATAGATTCTGTTGCCAAGGAAGGCACTGAGCTCAAGGTCATTCTCAAAAAGTTAGGGATAAATAGGTTTAAAAGGGTAGCTAGTAAGGATGACAAGGTCAGGAGATCTCAAGCGAGGAGGAGAATTGCTGGGAAAACTCTAGACTATATGGAAGAGAATATGTTAACTCCTGAACTTAATACTCCTTTGAAGCTTGCGCGGCTAAACGAAATTCCAGATGGGCCAGGAGACATGGCCACTGTGTCTAGCACTGTTGTTCGGAATCTTGCGACGAGGAAGGCTGTGAAAAGTGGGGCTGCTTCTCGTTCTACTAGGTCAGACAGTGTGGACGATAGCAGTAAGAGGAGGAAGGTAACTCCTCCCATAAAGTTGCAGGTGGTGTTAGAGGAAAGCGCTAAGATCGCTGAGGGGGCTGACTTGAGGCTTCGTTTTGAGGTTGAAACCGGTCTCATGGAGGAATAATGTCGAGCTAAAGCTTGAGAGATGGGGGTTACTGTTGTTGAAGATGAGTTTAAGAAGGTTAGTAAATATTTTTTTTTCGTATGTTTTGTCATCTCGAGCTGACTTATTTCTTGTTGTAGTTTGCTCGTGCTCTGAGGGGGGTTCAACTTGGTCTCCAGGATAGGTCTATTGAGCTAGAAAGGAGGATCTTCCAGCTTGAGGGAGAGAAAAACCAGTTTGAAGAGAGCTTGACTCGGGAGAGGGAAGCTTTTTAGGGTGAGCTGGAAAAAGAAAGGGAAGCTGTTGCCCTAAAGCTGAAGGAAGTTAAGGCCGAAAGTGTAGCTGAAGCAGAGCGATTGGTTTCTGCATCTGCTACTTCTTGGAACAACCTTCCAGGGAAACTGTACCAGCTAAGGTATATAAAGGCAAAGATTTTGGCATTTAGTAAAGGGAATTATGAGGAGAAGGAAATTGTGGATGAAGAGGAGGTTGAGGAAATGGAGGATGGTCTGAATGTTGCTGAAAAGACCGTTGCCGATAATCAGGAAACTATTAATCAGTTAGGATGATCGTGTAATGTAACATCGGTTGTGAAAAATGAACTCGAGATTTGTAATATTATACTGCTGTTTGATGCCAACAACGTTTTTCTTATGAAACCTCGTATTGTAGGAGATAGAAAGCTTGTACCTCAGAGTTGTGGACTTAGATGGCCTGCTTAAAGTGGAAAAAAACTCCTCTGCTGATTTGTAGGTTAGATAATTAAGATAAATTAATAACTAGATGAACATGAATTTAATATAAGAAGGGATATGTACCTTGTAAGTTTGTTCTAGTTCAGGATGTTTGTGTATGTACACTCTGTCTTATGACCAAAGCTTGTTTCTTGGCCAGTAGGCCAGGGGGGCACTGGCTCTCTTGAGCTTACAGGTGTCTGTTCTACAAGTTTGTCAGTATGCTTTTGTCGATCTGTTTCCCAATTAGGTACTGATGTTTTGTATCCTTACTAGCTGTTATGCAGAAGGAGCTAGATGTTGCTAGATAGAGAGAAGAGCAGACTCTTTTGTATAATGCTGAGTATGCAGAAGAATATGAGGCTTTGATCTCTCAGTATGAAGATCGATTGGATGATAATGTGAAGCTTTCTCTAAAGCTCAAAGAAGCTAAGAGCTAAGTCGAGGATAAGACTGCAACACTTTTGAGTTAGGATTTGGTTTTGAACCAACTTATCAGCGAACTTGCTGAGTTGAAGAAAAGAGCGGCATCAGGTTCTCGACACGATGCTGAGTTAACCGAATACCGTATTAGAGCATTGAATGATGATATATCTGATATGAAATGTAACATTCGTGTTCTGAACGAGCAGTTGTTAAAGAGAGAGATCGACCTGGATACTGTGCGAACTAACTTGGCTGTGTCTGAGGCCAATTTTGAAAAATTGAGCAGTAGTATTGTGGGCAAGGATTTAGAAATGCGTAACTCTACACAAATACGTGATAGTTTAATTGCCAGGTTAGATCGTTTAAAGACTAATTTACGTCGTTTAAAAGAGAGAGAGGCTAAGAGCAGGGCTGATTTATCAGGGGTTCAAGCCAAGAACAAAAGTTTGGTGGACAATTTGGCCCACGTTCATGGAAATGTGAGGAGGGCTGTGCAACGTGATAAGGAGATGAATAAAAGAATTAATCAACTCTGTGCTCGAATTACCGAATTAGAGCGGGATTTACGTGCACGGGAAATGAAGTATGAGAAGGATCTCAAATTAGAATTGGATAAAAGGGATGGTAAAATTGCTTCTGGCAAGGGGAGTCGAGAGATCAAAGAATTCCTTCGTCAAAAAGAAGAGTTAGTGGAGAATATGCGTATTGACCTCACAAATTCTCGACAGAAGTTGATAGACCTTACGAGGCAGATGAGTGAACGTATTGATCAATTAACAGTGGAATTGACTAAATCGAAAGTTCGTCATTTGAGGGATAACAAGAGTGCTGCTATTTTTCACCAATCCTTTAAGGAACTAGAAGTTCATGAGCAAGATAAATGTGACGGTAAAGCTTTGTATCAACGGTAATTAAGCGCATTGGTTGTATTTTTTGTCGAGGAAATAAAATTTCTACAAGTTGAGAGGGATTTGATGCAAGATTTCTTCTTTGGGAGGACTTGTGTATGTAAACTCGATATCTCGAGCATAGATCTGATTGGGGTTATAGATCGTGGTATTGGGACCACGACGGCTGAACAGATAGCTCGAGGGAGAGAAATTATTGCTGAGTGAGCTTAGAATACATGGCATCTAGGACTGAAATAGGTGGAAGCTCGAGTGCAGTCTCACCTACTCATGTGGGAGGATGGTCGACTGCTCTCCCATCAAGAAAATCCAACAGAATTATGATAACGAGTACCTTTTCTAATTAGTAGATGTTGATACTTCAGTGACTTATTGAATTGATCAGTGTTTGATGTAGGCCCTTGAGAGGAGCGTTGTAATTTAAAATGTTGATATTGGAAACTATCATTTTCTTTGCCTGCAGTAGATGTTATTCTTTGGTTTGACCCATCGAATTAGAAGAAGTCTGTGGGTGTAGAAGTAAGTATTATCTGTGCTTCAACCCTTGGACTTTAGGGAGTTTAGCAGCATCGAGCAAGTTTTTTCCTCACTCCTGCTTTAGGCGTGTTATTTTCAGGCTAAGAGGTTCATTATGGCCCCCGCCTTCGGATGTTTGGGTATCCTCAGGAGTTAGGCTAGTATTATCTATGCCATTACCCATATTAGATATTAGAGCTTATCGATAGCGAGCAAGCTTTTTCCTCACTCGTGCTTTAGGCTTGTTATCTTCAGGCTAAGAGGTTCGTAATGACCCCCGCCTTCGGATGTATGAGTATCCTCAGGAGTTAGGCTTGTATTATTTATGCCATTACCAATATTAGATGTTGGAGCTTATCGGCAGTGAGAAAGTTTTTTCCTCACTTATACTTTAGGCTTGTTATCTTCAGGCTAAGAGGTTCATTATGGCCCATGCCTTCGGATGTATGAGTATCCTCAGGAGTTAGGCATAGTATTATCTATGCCATTACCAATATTGGATGTCGGTTTTACCCTTAGGTATCGAGCTTGTATAAACTGTGCTTTAACCCTTGGGTGGAGATGGATGGAGATGAAGTGGAACTGTATAGCAGAGATTCTTGTGATAAAAAAGAGATTTCATTGATTGAAAAGAGTTTGTACATACATTGGAGGTGAAACCTCAAGGTGAATTGGGCGTTGCTGAGCGACAGAGGAGCTGTTCAGCGTCGATATAACTTTAATCTTCTTGTATTCCATGGATTTGGAATTTTGTCACCGGCCTCCGTCATGAGATAGTATGAACCCAGACCAGTTCGACCTATGACCATGAAAGGACCTTCCCAGTTTTCTGCTAGTTTCCCAGCATGTGGATCTTTTATGTTATCTGGTATTTATCGAAGGACCCAGTCGTTGATAGTGAACTCCCGAGTGCGAACTCGTTTGTTATATGAATTTACCAGTGTCTGATGATATCGACCAAGATTTGCGATAGCTCGATCTCGTGTCTCATCGATCCAATTAAGGTTGCACGCCAATTAAGTTCGCACTCGGGCGCTCATGGTCTCTTACAGGATGGTGGTACTTTGTTGGGATCACTGCTTTAGTTCCATAGGCAAGTAGAAAAGGAGAGCACTGTGTTGATTTTTGGGGCGTAGTTCGATAAGCCCATAAGATGTGAGGTAATTCACGTATCCAATTGCCCTTCTTTTGTGACATAAGGTACTTTTTGAGACCATCCACGATGATTTTGTTTGTGATCTCCGCCCATAAGATGGATTATGTTGTGTTTGTTGAGAAATGCTATGACCTTGGCTCCAACGAATTGAGGACTGTTATCGATATGAATCGAATGGGGACAACTGATTCTTGTGATGATATGCTGCCAGATGGAAGAAATGACCTCTTCTTCTCAAGTTTTGCATAGAGGAACAAATTCGACCCATTTAGTAAAGTAATCTGTGGCAACAAGGAGAAATTTCCTGTTACCAGGAGTATTGGGGAATTTACCAACTAGATCGAGTGTCTATCGCTTGAATGGCCAGTACACCTTACTGGCATAGAGTTCAAGGGCAGGGTCCCGAATTTGATTCCTACGGCAGTGACATGTGTCGCATTTCCGTGAGTATTCTTCAGCTTGCTTCTGCATCCCTGGCCAGAACATTCCTTGGGTAATAGCTCTGTTAGTAAGAGCTCGTCCTACGGTATGGGATCCGTAGGTACCTTCATGTAGATCTCGAAGCATCTTGTCGACAAGTTCCTTAGAGAGGCACTTGAGGTATGGACCAGTGACTGAACGTTTGTAGAGATTGCCGTTTGGTTGGACTGTGTAGCGCTTTGAATTCTCGATGACGTGTCTGCGCTGCTGTGGATCATCTGATAGTGGCCCGTTACATGAGTTATCTGGACCGAGATAAATAACAAATGGTTTCCTCCAATCATCTTCCGCCATCTCATCGCCCCCAATGTTAATCGCATATATTGTAGTATAATTAATACTGGGGCTAGAAATAACTTCAATTTGAAGGTGTGTTGATTCTGTACCCAATACTCTGTCTAAGTAAGCCAAGGAGTCGGCGTGACGATTCTCTCATGGTGGGAGGTATTCAAGCGTAACTTTGTGAAATTTGTTTAGCTTTTCTGCAACCAGAGATACATAATCGACCATGATGCCGTTCTTCTTGTAATGTTCTTAGTAGTGATAGACGATTAGAAGAGAGTCTGTGTAGGCTGAGATTTCAGTGATTCCGAGTTTGAGAGCCATATCTAGACCATGAATGAGTGCCTCGTACTCTGTAACATTATTTGAGGCTTCGAAGTCGAGACGGATGGATTACTCGATTCTGTCGTTGGAAGGTGCAATGAGAACAATCCCAATTCTTGACCATGCGGTCCTACTGAACCATCGGTGAGGAGCCTCCACCCTTTTTGAGATATCCATGATGCTCGATCATCAAAAGATTTAGAGGGTGGAAACTCATCTGCTGCATCTTCGGTGAGATTTGGATCATGTTCTTCCCAGTCAAGATCTAAAACTGGAAAGTCTGCTAGGAAATCAGCAACTGCTAGACCCTTTTCTAAAATTCACTGCTCAAATTTGATTTCGTGCTCCCCCAAACTGACGGACCACTGCTGTACTCGTATGGATTTCTCTTTCTTAGACAATACTTCCCGAAGTGGGTAGTTTGTCATGACTTTGACAGGATGTGCTTGAAAATAGTATTTGAGCTTTTGTGCAGTGTAAACGAGAGTTAAAAGTAATCTTTTAATTTTAGAGTACCTCGTTTCCGCTAGAGTAAGTGTTTTGCTGATGAAGAAGATTGGTTTCTCAATTTTTCCTTCAAGCCAAATGAGAAGCGAGCTGAGAGATGCATCTGTAACTGCGAGGTAGATAATCAGTTCCTCATTGCCTATCAGAGTGCTCATGATTGGAGCCCTCCCTAGGTAAGTTTTGAGTTCCTGAAAAGCTGCTTTGCATTCTGGTGTCCAGTTGATATCTTTGTTCTTTGAACCTTTGCCTCGTTGAGTGGAACCTCTGAGTAGCATAAATAACCATCTGCATCGGCCTAAGGATTTGGATTCGAATCTGTTGATTGCTGCAATCTTTCCTGTGAGCTTTTGTACATCCTTCTTTGTTGACGGTGAAGGCATGTCCAGAAGAGCTCAAATATGATCTGGATCTGCTTCTATCCCTTTCTTGCTAATAAGATGACCCAGGAACTTGCCTGAGTGAACACCGAACTGGCATTTTTCTAGATTAAGCTTCATTCTGTAGGATCGTAATATACTGAATACTGTAGAGAGATGAAAGATGTGATCTTCTTTCTTTAGGCTCTTGTAAAGCATGTCGTCAATATAAACTTTGACTGTTTCTCCCAAGTGTTCTTTGAACATACTTGTGACCAGCCTTTGGTAAGTGGCTCTAGCGTTCTTAAGGCCAAATGGCATAACCTTGTAACAGTAGAGACCTCTTTCTGTAATTAATGCAGTCTTTTCTTGATCTGCTTCTAAGAGTAGAATCTGATTATACCCCGAAGTGGCGTCCATCATGGACAAGAGTTCATGACCTGCTGTAGAGTCAAGGATCTGATGAATGATCAGAAGAAGGAAACTGTCTTTTGGCGTGTGTTTGTTAAGATCTGTAAAATCTACGCAGACCCGAACTTTCCCATTCTTCTTTGGAATAACAACGATATTAGAAATCCAGTCTGGGTACTTGGCTTCTCGAATGAAGCCGACCTTGATAAGTTTGTCGATCTCCTTGTTCACCTCATCTCTAAGTCTTGGAGATAACCTGCGTTGCTTCTGCTTAACTGCTGTGGCGCCTTTGCGGATATTTAAAATGTGGCAAGACTTTGAGGGGTATGCGCCTGGCATTTCTTGGAAGTTCCATGCGAAAACATCTTTGTTGGATTGGAGGAAAGAAATAAGAGCTTCTTTCTCTGTTTGAATTAATTTCGTACCAATATAAGTACCTCGATTAACTCCATCGATCTGGACATATTCTACGGGTTCGGCTGGAGAAGATTGATCATCGAGGTGATCAGCCTTCTGTGATTGCTATGCAGCAAGCTGGTCGAGAACTGGCAAGACTGTATTCTCGCAAGCTCGAGAGAGTTTCTGACTTCCTTTAATTTCATAAATATCATTGTTATGTTTGAAACAGAGTACTTGGTAGAACGTGGACGGGATGGCCTCCATATTGTGTAGCCAACAATGTCTTAGTATCCCCAAATACCTTGATTTGGCATTGATGACGTAAAAAATAACGTTGATAGTGGTAGGCCCTGCTGTGATCGGGAGAGTAATCTTCCCAACTCGTACTTCTTTGGACCCATTAAACCCACTGATGTCTATCTCGCTTTGAACGACTTGATCAGAAAGTCCCATCTGGTCAATCGTGCTCTGGAAAAGGATCTCAATCCCACTTCCTGTGTCCACGATCATGGTGTGCATTACGAAGTTCCTCATTTTGAGCATAATTACTAGTGCGTCATGATGAGGATACTTCACATGTCTTGTGTCACAGTCTTTGAAGGAGATTCCCTTTCGACGACTACTTGTCTTTGGGAGGAGCTTGGCTTCCTTATCCTCGATGGCAAGGTCACAACACTCACCCAACTTCCTCCGCTTGACTCTGTTAGAATTCGAAACCTGATTGATCTTGATCATATTGCTGCAGTAGAGATGATATAGATGCTTCTCCTCTGCTTGTTCTGTTGCTTGAGTCACATCACCTTATTTCAGATAGCTTCCATCTTTATAGCTGAGAAGATCGATGATGTATTCGAGCATCCTCCCTTCCTTAAAAATGATATCAAAGAGCTTCTTCAAACCATAGCAATTGTTGGTGCTGTGGTGCTTAATCTTGTGATATTCGCAATAAGGTCGACCAGCTATTGGATCAAGAGGTCGAGCTTGACGGAAACATATATCTTTCTGGAGAACAGGATAGATCACGGAAAGCTTGGCATTTAACTTTGGTATGACTGTTCTGGATGGTTTTTGCGACCCCTAATTGTTGTCTCTTCCTGGTTCTATCTTTGCTTATTTAGGATCGCCTTGATCGCTCGAGCTGCGGTTGTTGCTGGAATCTATAGAAGGAACCTTGGTGTTGTGGACTGCCTTTATGGGTTTATTCGGTTCAGGCATCATCCGCTCGAGATCTATGTAATTGTTGACTTTCTCGATCATATCTTCGAGAGTTTTGGGCTTCTTCAGGAAGAGATACTCTTTAGCTTTACAATTGAACTGCAGAGCATTTGTGAATGCGGACACGGCTGTCTTCTGATCTAGATTTTTGACCTTCTGAACCAGTTTGAGAAACTTCTTGGAGAACTCCTCGATCTTTTCCCCTTGTGCTTGTTTGAGACTTATAAGAGAATATAATTTCTCTTCTTTGTCTTTGGTGTGGGCATAAGCCTTGATGAAGATTTTCTGTAACTGCTCGAAGGTATGAATCGAACCTTCCAGTAAAGAATGGAACCATCGGAGAGGTTCGTCCTGGAGACTGGTAGCGAAGAGACAGCAAAGGATGTGATTCAGATTAGAATACAAACCTAATGAATAGTAGAATTGTTGAACGTGCTGTCCAGGATAGGTTCCTTTGTATTTGATGATCTTGGGTGTATGAAAACCTGTTGGGACATTCATATCAAATAATTATTTAGCAATTGGACTAACTTGTAATTTATGCGAGTCATCCTTCATGTCTAAATCCGTTGCTTCGATGATCTCCCTGATACGCTGGTCCATGAGCTCCTGAGAAATATAATGCTGAGGGATAGGAGCTGCTGGAACTGACAAAACTGCTGGAACTGTCGGAACTGTTGGAACTGTTGAAACCGCTTGACGTATGAGTCTGGGAACGTGGTTACCTATTTCCTCGCTCATAAGTTTAGGAAGCAGAGCTCGGTAAGGACGTCACAGGACTTCCTCGGGTTGCTTGGAAGGCCTGCGATCTCTGCTGATATCTGTCTGCGCCTCCTGTCCCAAATGAATTGAGACTATCGGCGCTTGTGGATCCTCATAATGAATCTTGGAAAATTCTATACTACTACCTCATATGGCCCTAACCTCTCATGAACGGAAACCCTTAAGGTCGCTGGTACTATCTCACGTTCTCTCAGAGCTGGTGTTGGTTGGCTGCACTGTAATGCTTTTAGAGTTATTTGAAAAGCTAACATCTGAGCTTCTTGTTTCTTTGTCTCCAGAAATTGAGCTTGACGTTCTCGTTCCGAATCCTTCTCGTGGAGCTCTCGATCTACCAATAGTTGGCGCTCGAGCTGACTCTATTTCTCGGCTTCGACAATTAAGCTCGCCTGAAGTTCGGCAACCCAATCAGGCCCCCTTGAACTTTCAGGCTGAGCTCCCGAAGATTGACATGTTTGAACCATAATTTAATACCGTTGACTGATGAGTATTTATCGTGGTTCTTAAGTACGTGGAAAAACCGTGCGTTCCCACAGACGGCGCCAAATGTAGGGACCAGATTTCTCAAAGTTCGAAATAGCTTAAAATCAATCCTTACACCAAGAACTACTATGACAAGAATTAAATAAGGGATGACACTTGACACAGGGGATTTAGCATGGAAAACCTGTAAATAGGTAAAAAACTACGACCTCGAGTGAAGGATTTTGTTAAAGTAGTATTATTTCTCGAGAGAGAGTGAATCTGATTACAAGAGTTAATCTAAGAAAAAATAGCTAGATATCAGATAATTGTGTGTATAGAATTGTCTGTCGACCATCTTGTTTCCTTAGGACCTCTACCCTTTTATAGACCCTGCTCTCAGCTTGACACAGAGCATGAACACGTTCTCCTGAAAGTGGAAATCATGGGCAGTTGAGTGTGTAACTGCTAGCTCGTAGGAGACAGGTGTATGTTGACTTGTTCTGTTTACATCTGTTGTGGACGACCCACGTTCTGCTTGAGTTCGTGGTCGATGTGTAACTGTTGATGTGCATGTAATGTGTTTGTTTATGCGTGATTCAGGTACTAGATAAGATCGAGTCTTCCGGAGCTCGAGGTATAGATGAGATCGAGTGTCCATAGCTCGAGGGATAAGTCCTTGCAGTTGTCTTTTCTCGGTCTTCTTCGGCAAGAGGAACCTGATTGTAACTGAAAGCGACATCCATCATTGAGAAAAGTTTGTGCCCAGCTACAGAGTTGAGGAGTTGAGATATTAGAGGGAGTATAAAATTATCCTTAGGTGCGAACTTGTTTGGTTCTGTAATGTCAACATAAACCCTGATTTTCTCATTCTTCTTTAGGACAACCACAATATTTGAGACTCATTTTGGATATTTGGCTTCTTGAATGAATTCAACGCGATGGAATTTATCTATTTATTTATTAATGGCTTCTCAAAGGTGGGGTGCCAAGTTGAGATGCTTTTGCATAACTGCTTTACTGTCTAGAGGGTGGTTGAGTTTGTGACATGCTATCGAGGGATCGATGCTAGGCATCTCTTGAAATGGCCATGCAAAGATATCAACGTTTTTCTTTAAGATTTATACCAGTATTTCTCTTTTGTTAGATGACAGCTTTGAGCCAATAAATGTACTTTATCCTGGCCCATCAAGTACTATGGATTCAACCGCCTCGGTGTCATGTTGCTTGAATGTCAAAGGTGACTCCTGCTGTAATTGTTATGCCTTCAAATGTTTTGATGCGCGAGAGTTTGTGGTGGTATTTTCACATAATCGTGCTATAGCTCGACTTCCTTTAATTTCATAAACTCCATGATCTATTGGAAATCGCAAGACCGGATGATATGTCGAGGGTACTTCCTTAATGGAATGGAGCCAACTTCTTCCCGAGATTCCCAAATACTTTGATTTAACATCTATAACAATGAATTTAACAAAAGTGGTTTCTTGTCCCGCTAGAACAGGCAGTGTGATTTCTCCAAGGCAGATTCTTTAGAGCCATTAAACCCTGTGATAGCTGTTGTCAAAACTTTGACCGAATCCTTGAGGCCTAGGGCATCAATGGCTCTTTTGAATAAAATGTCCACTGCACTTCATATATCGACAAGAAGTGTGTGTAAGTATGTAAGTAGTCCTGTCCTACCTTGAACATTATGACCAGTAGGTCGTCATGAGGGTACTTGACATGGCTGGTATCGCATTCTTCGAAGGAAATGTGATATGGACGTTTAACTTTGCTGAAGCTGGGTAGAAGTGTAGCTAATTTTTTTGATGACATCATCTTGCAGCAAGATGTGATTCTGTAATCTTTCTTTCTCTTCTTGACTTTCTCAATTTCAATCATGTAAAGATGGCAAGCTTGGCCTTTTCCTTGTTCCTGTTTGACCTCTTTTCTTCTAGTTTCTTCTTTGAGAAACTTTTAGACGTCTACTACATACTCGTGAAGTCTTCTTATGAGTAGAATGCGGTGAAAGATCTGTATCAGGGATTAACAATTGTTAGTCTCATGGCTATGCACATTGTGATACTAATACAAGGGTTTGTTAGGTACATCAAGAATCACCTGTACTTCTCAAAACAAATCGTCATCCTTTATTGATGGTAAGATGGCAGAGAGTGTGGTTGTCATAAGAGGCAAGAGTGAGATGGGTCGATCTATTTTTTTGTCTCACTTCCCGACGTTGTCGGTAGTTCTTCCACACTATTTTGGAGTCATATTACTTGCGAACTTTGGGGTTGGCGATGAAAACGTCTCGTTGTCATGAATGACGGAGGAGTTTTTTATTTTATCTTTTTTGGATTGCTCGAGTTCGATGTAGTTATTAGCAACATTGATCATCTCTGTCACTGTCTTGGGATTGTGTAAGGTAAGTTCTTCTCAAACTTTAAAATCCATGTGAAGTGCTAAGGTGAATGCTGGAATGACAATTTTGGGATATGAATTCCCAATTATCCTTCTTTCCTGCAGGAAATGATTATAAAAGCTCGATAAGGTCTCTTTCAGACCTTGCCCGAAAAAGAATAATGAATTAGCTGTTATTTCCTGCTCCTTAGCATGAGCATAGTTTGATTCAAAGAGCCGCTGTAACTTGTTAAAACTGGTGATCGAACCTTTGAGAATAGTATGAAACCATCTGAGAGGTTCTTCTTTAAGGCTCATGGTAAACAATCGGTACAACATGTGATCGAGCTTAGAGTATAAGCTGGCTGATACTTTGAAGTGACGGACGTGGGTGTGGGGATCAGTGAGTCTTGCATATTGATAAAATTTTCGCATGTGAAAATTCCCTGGAATTGAAATGACTTCGAGATGAGGATAAATAGTGTTTGTCTCAATTCTATCAAGAATAGATCTTTGGCTTGGATTGTTAGAGTGTATAGCTTGAATCCTATTGTTCAGATCTTCCAAGGTGATAAATTGCTGAATAGTATTTGGTATGGCTGAAGCTTGAGGATCAAAGTCACCCTATTATTCAAGTCCTAGCTTGTCTTTCACTGGTTGCCTCACAGGTGGTGGTGGGGTCTAGTGACGTGTACGTCAACTTCTTTGGGTGGTCGATACTGAGGGCATGAGTCCAAAATGTTGAGAAGCTCTATCTAGGTTCCTCGACCTAGATCTAAAAGTTCTAATTTGTTCATCCATTAGTAAGTTCTCTCTCTAGGTAGCTCTGAAGCGATGATCACTTCGGGCTTGTGAAGGCGATGTTTGACGGCCAGTAAATCGGTCTTGATATCTTCGCAAATTTTCCATTTCTTTTTGATATGTCAGGATCTGTTGTTCCAGGGTTTTTCTCCTTTTGTCTCTCTCGACTTGTTGATCTTGTGCATGGATACGCTTATCTTCGAGCCACGGGACCCTGTCAGATTTCATTTACTTTTGGAGTTCGACCACGGCATTGTGCAGATCGATGGCTTCTGGAAAGGCAGGTAAGGGGTTGATCTCGTGGTTTCTATAAGTATTTTAGGCACTTCTGAGATTCATATTTGTCATCGGATAGACTAGAATCATAGTTGGTAAAGAAAAATTGTATTATTCCTAGAGGCGGTGCCAATTGTAATGATATATTTTCTATAGGGTTAACTTCGCCAGTACTTTAGTAAGGAATTTGCAACTGTAAACTTAAGCACATAGGATTTTATGTAGAAACTCCGTAAAACCTGAGCAAAACCACGACCTCGAGGAGGATTTAGGTACAAAATCCACTAGTTGCCAATTATTACAATTGCTGAACAGTAAGGATGTGAGAATGTGTCTAAATAGAAGAATTGCAGATTCGATTAACATATTCTCTGCCTGTATATATAGTAGATACAGGCAGTTATAAAAACAAAATAGTTTCCTATTTTGGCAGATAGTAGATGAACTTCGTAGATCTCCCTATAACAGCTCTATTTGACCAAGCATAATGGTTACTGTAGTGGGTCGAGCTCTGTAGTGGCAGATGTGACATCTTCTCCAATGATGGAATATCTTTGACTAAGTTCCGTTAGCTTCTCCTTATCAAATTTTGGAAATATGCTACTGCAAGACTACTTCACCAAGTAGGTTGAAACAATACCATTATGTCACACTGACGAGAACGAAGTAATTAAGTTTCTTTTGGAACACATCATAACTAGATTTGGTTGTTCACAAATGATACGATCTGATAACGGCAAGCTATTTATTAATAACAAAGTCCTCAATTTCCTCCACAAATATAAGATTCAGTTGTCTACTTCGACACCATGCTACCCTCTGGGAAATGGCCAAGCTGAAGTGATCAACAAAAACATCAATTCCGGATTACGCAAGTGCCTTGAGGACAAAAGAGGCAGATGGGTCGATGAACTACTTAGTGTGTTATGGGCATATAGAACAACTCCTCGATCAACCCCTGGCTGCACACCATTTATAATGGCCTTTGGTACCGATGCAGTGATCCCCTCAGAGCTTGATCTCCCAAGTACCAGAAGAAAAGTCATAGACGAAGAAAATAAACTTGAACTTCTCTGTAACCTCAATTGGATTGAAGAAAATTGAGACCATGCCCTCGCAAACTTGGGGCGATACCATAACACTCTCAAGAAAGCTTATAACAAGATGGTCAGGAAACGTACATTCGACATCGGTGATCTGGTCCTTCGAGGAATCCAAGACAATACTCGACCTAAAAACTCTGGCAAATTATCTGAAAATTGGGAAGAACCTTAGATCATCAACGATAAGAGTTATAGCAGAACATATTGGCTATTGATTGAAGATGAAGTTTACTCGAGTATCCATGGAATACAACCCATCTGAAAATGTTCTACAGATAACAACTGTAATCTCTTTTTACTACTTCAAATAAAGGCATCTTTACTATCATTACATCGCCAATTTACAATTCCTAGTACTGGTAAATTCTTGTCAAGTATTTATCCTAACTAGAGTTCATTTCTTCGACAAACATCTATCCAATTAAATGATACATTTGTTTATAATTCATTATTTATTGAGCAAAACATATCATGTTTTGCCATTTATTCTTCTAACACCCAGATATCCCATAGAGGATCAACATCTGGTCGTCATCCTTCATTCGGCAAAGCCATCACATGGCCTTCTTTACATCAACTCAGATACTTGCACTAAGCAACACTCTAAATATTCATCTGCAGTAGTATGTAATATTATCAATCATGTCGAATCAAATGCTTAACATATTTTCTTCAAAAAAAATAAAACAATCTATGCATCACTATCTACTATTTAATTATTTTAAATAATCATTCTGTAAAACTATTACCAAAAAATAATCTTTCATACCCACCAAATCAAGAAATTGTTTTCGGCCCCATCGACAACTTGTACATAAACCGCAACAAAAACAAACAACTTGAAAACTACTTTCCACTCTGCAAGAGGAGAGATATGAATAACATCCTCTAGAACAGGTACTTCGGACAACATCGACATAGGCACTTCAGGCACGTCATCTTCGGGATCTGAATCAAAGAAGATGGCCCTAGCAACAGTGGTCAGTCTCTTGTAAAAATCTTTCCTCTCCTCCATCTCCCAAAATTCCTCTCTGAAGTAGGCCTTCATATGCCTAAGATCATCCATATTGACTCGCTTTGCTTATGCTCATTATTCATCGAGAACCTTGGTATGTTCCTCATCCATCAACCTCCGCGCTGCAAAAAACTATTTATGGACATTGTTCTCGAAGTTGGTTTACTGCAGAGTACGAGCCTTTTCCCCCTCCTTCACCAAATTAGCCTTGAGCTGGGTGATCTCTTTTCTCTTTTATCCAAGACACATCTTTTTAGTGTCTGTAATGGCTACCCCCCACTTCATCTTCTCGAGCTTTTCCTTCAGCTCCTCCTTCTCCGCTGTGGGCTCCTTTTCAATGTTCTTCGAGACCAAGAGCTCATTGGCAAGACTCTGCCCACCAAGCATCTGAGGCTTCACATCGAGAAGCAGCTTCTTAATTTATATCACTATACAACAGTGAGACTTCAATGAAGACACCAAAGTCATTAAACGAGACAAAGCATAAATTTTATTAACCTGGTTCATCGTGCGGTGAGCTTCGATGAAGAAGGTCGACAAGCTCTCAGCCCTAACAATGCAGTGGGTAAAGTCTTCTTCTAAAGAGCCCTTCCCAGCAACAAAGGCCTCGATGGTCTGCTGAGTCTCCTCATGAGACCCACCCAACCCCCTACCAACCTTCGCCTTCTTCGACTCTATGGATTCCTTTTTCACATCTAAATCAACCTTAGCCTTGGTCAACTCTTGAGAGTCCTTTTTCACAGAAAAAGTAGTCCTTGCCTTGGTCGACTTAGGTGACAGCCCTTGCATGCCTGTCGCATCAGCTTTCTCTCCCTCCTCGATAGGAGATTGTCGAGATGACCTCTTTACCAGGGGACCAAAAGGGTTGGCAGCCCTTTTTCTCTTATTCTTAGAAAAGGACCCACTCAGTAGGGCTTCCTTCTCTACTACAGTATCAGTGGTGTGCACACTCAGTATAGGGTTCTCGAGGGGTAGACTCGATTCAGCAGCCCTCTTGTTCTTAGCCAACATTTTTCTCTCGATAAGGGGGGAATCAGCTCCTTTGGTTCAAGTTCTTTTAATTCTAGCCTCTTGGAAAATCCCCTCGAACTTCTCTTTATCAGAAACCAGAGAATAAATTCAACCGCAGTAATTGGTCCTGATGTTATATAACTTTTCTTGGACTTTAGATTTTCTATCAACCTCCTTCAATGCTGTACGAAGACAAAACAAAAGACACTTACACACCAGTTTCGAACAAACAATCAAGTCAAAAAATTGGACAAACATGTTACCTAAAAATACACCTAAGTGAAAGCACTTTCTTTTCAGAGGCTCCCTTGGATCTTTTTGATCAAATTCATAATTCCCAGATACAAGGAGATAATCGGCAAAGTATTGTCCCCCTATAGATACTATCTCATAAAATAGTGGCCTCCTTAAAAACCTCACTAAGTACCTGTACCCCAGCTTTTGTGGATTCTGGTTAAGTGTGTAATACACACATAGATCATTCACAGTGATCTGTTCCTCCCCCCTCTCCTTTAATCGACCGTTTATCACTCCCACCACCCTGAAGAGGTCATTGATATTCAGATTGAACTGACCAGGGGCAACATCAAAGAAGTTTAAGAACTTCTTATGATCAGCTCGAAGAGGTAACTTTAACCCCTTCTTTATCTGTTCTTGATGGATAAGAATATCATCCAAAGGGACCTCTTGATTCGTCATTTCATAATGGTATACCTTAAACCTAATGTCGTTGGGGATACCATGCTTCGACTTAAAATTCAGAATTTCACTAGTTTTTGGAGCCTCCCCATAACACTTCCCCTCTTCCTTCTTCGCCTCTTCCTCTTCAACATCTTCTTCCCCACCATTACTCCCTTTATGATCACTTGACTGAGGCTCGTGATCCACATTTGTTTCAGTCATCTTCCGATCGAACACTTCTATCACCCTAGCCCCCAATTTGAATCGGTTAACACTAGCCACTTCTAAGCTACTCTGCCCGATTCTATACCTACCACCTAACTCTTGAACACAAATTGTTACATCGATTAATAGTGGCTCTACGTCCTCAAGGTTTTCAAATATCCCTTCTCTATCAACATTTTGGACTGGTTTAGCCATTTTTTAACCTAAAAATCATATCCCCTTTTTTAAGTTAGTATAATATTATAACTTCCATGTTATGTATGTTTGTAAGTTAGTCTCGATACTATTGTCGAGTTATATCTCCAATCCATCATTCTTTCTATTACTATTTAGTTCGACATTATTACATTAGTTACCGATACAAGTTTTATATCAAATTTTACTAAGTCCTAACATCGAGAACTATTTTATGTCCCTAACATATTCTGCTCGAGTGTACAGGAACTACATAACTTCTCGAAGACATTTCATCTGCCACACGGTATCCCGCCAAAAAGGAGCCGAATCCAATTTTTTTTATTTTGCACTCTCTCTGATGCAAAATCTAGCCTAATTAACATAAAATCTGACACCACAACTGCAACTATCCTACGACACCAAATATCACGAGAGAGATCCCCTAAATCCCGCCGTAATACCAACAATGTCCAAACCACACTCTCTCCCCACAATATTATTAATCTCTTAACACCCTTCTATCCTAAACACTCCATTATCATTTATAATACCTTCCACATATAAAACACATCACCATATCATTACACAATTGCAAAATTTATGATAAAACCCTAGAAACTTTGTTATTAATTTCTCTACAAATACTAACCATTACTCAAATTCCTTCCTGCACACCATTCCTAGAGTTCATATCTACAATGGGTTTACAGAGAATTGTAATACATATAAACAAATATTGATTACCAAACAAATTCTCAAAATAGAAAACTTACCTTGTATTAGCGACGCTTCCAAATCCCTTTCTTTTGAAAGCTTAGATCTCTTGATCAAAACTTCAATCTCCTCATTACCAATTATGGACAAAGACATAAGTGAGGAATGCAACGAGTTAGGGCTCAAACCAAAAGTTTTAGAATTTGTGGAGTGTACAGTCGCCGACCACGGGGCTATTTATAGGCCTTATGAGACTATTCATCTCACTCCTTCGCGACCGTTTGAATACCTGAGTATAATGCCCTGCACGTCTCTTCTCAAAGTTTTTAACCCTTCACTTCCTGAACGCCAACAAGCCTATGCAGTACAACACCAAACCGTCCATATACCCCTCTATTGTCTCTGTTATATCCATCTTCACCAAGGCAACTCTTATGCTAATCAAAAGCGATTGTACCTCCAATTCCTTGTACCTTAAAACATCACCTGCAGGAGAGCACCTACCCATTATTCTACATGCACCCACAATACATCTTTCCTTTTTTTTGTATTCCCCTCCTATTTTCTAGGGATAGTTGTAACTACAATTCAAATTCTAATAATCTTTGACAATACAACTACCCATACATCGAGCAGAAACACAATTCAAATATTTAACATAACACTTGTTGTTAATCACAATTCTAACCATATTCGAGGATAGTTCATCCCACAAATTCATTTCCTATAACAAAATTAACATTTGCTAACTCTAATGTTCATGAAGATAAAGGAAGTGTCACAACACAGTACTTCGAGACTATTTTTGCCATGTGAAGGTTGATAACAACATACAACAAATGGACCAATAAATTTATTTCAAAATAAACAAGAGTATAAGATGATTCATTCATTACAACCACGACAACCAATAAGACAGTCTTTCAGCCGTCCCCTGTAGCAAGAGCATCTTCCTTCCTCACCAACGTCTTGGCACAGTTTATTATACAAAATTTTGGATTACAACTGACAATGATACAAGTAGTCCTCTATAGCCACCTTTGCCTCCACCTCGCTCATCCCCTCATATTTGGGCTTCATCGATACCAACGTCTTCCCATTTATACATAATTTACTAAAATATCGGTTCAACAGCTCCCAATACTTATCGTGCATACGGTTGTAAAATGCTTCCTCCAGGACATGCACCCCATCCTCACCATCTCAGCCAGTTAAAAATAACTTCCTCACGCACACATGGGGTATTAATATAAACAACTCAATGCATCACAACTCTCAAGAGTCAAAGACAACAATTACTATACATTGGAACTCTGACAGCCCAGTCAACTATATTCCTAAGGAGCTGCTTAAGGGCCCTACACAGTCAACACATACCTCTTCAAGATCCTATAATAATTTGTAACAGCAGATTTCGACATTTTCTTCCCGTAACAGCAGCGTGAATGCTTATTAGTTTCCCAAATTTCATCTGCGAAGATACCATACTAGAACTAGCGATCAGCTTCAACTTCAATTTCTTTTGGGGATATACATGTATTATTCAGTACCCCTATACTGGATAGCTCATTCTACAACTATTTTCCATTCCATTTGAGAAGACATAGATTTGCAACAATTTATGTCGATACAAAATACGCCGATACAAAATTAGAAGAATGAACAACAATTTATTTTGCACAATACCGATAAAAATTATATTTCACATTCACCATTCATTACTTCAAAAAACATTGCAGATCGACCTACAAGTTGCTTTATATCAGTTAAACCTCATATCAAGTCCTCTACACATCCAACATGAAACACTCCTTCATGAAGAAAAGGCGATGACTGCGCGAAAGAAATTTCCAGCCTTCGTCTCCTCTTCCGTAGTCCCCACCACCTCATACACCATAGGGATTACATAGACGACAGTAGACAGAATAACCCCCACAGTTAGCACTGCCCGCCAAAGCATCTTCATCTTCCACTATTGTATTGGCTAATGTGAAAAACTCCGCAGTCGTCAGAAATACGTAGTGATACTGGCACCAGAAGAAAAACTCCGCTTTAGCATAATTTACCTTTAATTCTACCATTCCTTCATACGATGGCTCAACAGGTTTCAACATCAACGTTGACAGTGACAGCCAGCAAAAATATAGCTCCTTCAGCTCCCAATACCTGGCGTCTGCACGCCTTACAAACTCGTTATACAGGGTCTAAAATTATGTCATCACCATCTTTGGAATATCTGTACCTTCACTGTCTGCCAAGGAATACCATCCCATCATTCTCTAATACTATTTATAGTATGTTACTCTTAATATCATATTTACCACAGTCAAACATCCTGCTATTAATGCGTATCGGGGCCATGCAGCCATCAAGTCCATTTAACTTTCACACCTTAGAAATAACAAATACAATATTTGTACACCAAAGTTTGTGCAACCTTTCACATTCAGATAGTCTTCTCGATGCAATAAGTAGTAATTGTGCTGATAATGGGGCGATTGTAGTAGTATATTTCCCAGATTTGACAAGGAGAATCTAAGTTAAAGATATTTTATCATTCAAGAAGATGTCACATCTACAACTACAGAGCTTGACCCATTATAGTAGCCATTACGCTTGGTCAAATAGAGCCATTACAAGAAGATCTACGAATTTCATCCACTGCCCACAAAAATAAGAAACCATTTATTTGTGTAACTGCCTATATCTACCATAAATAGAGGTAGAGCATATGTTTATCCGAACTGCAACTCTATTATTCTTGCATAATTATACATCCTTGCTGTGTACCAATTGTAATAACTAACATATATTAGTTTTTTAAACCTAAATCCTCCTTGAGGTCACGGTTTTTCTCAGGTTTTACTGAGTTTTTACATAAAATCTAGCGTGTTCAGGTTTAGAATTATAATTTCCTTACTAAAGTATTGGGGGAGTTTACCATCCAAAAAACACGCTATTACAGGCAACCTTGGTCAGAAGCTCTTTGAAGTTGGATACTCTGTGTCTGATATTGAAGCTATTATAGAGGGGTGATTCATCATGGTTGAGGAGGCCGATGTTGAAGAGGAGCCTGATGTTGGAGGTGACTCTCCTCAGGAGACTGTAAAAGGGTTGGATACAATTTCCGTGAGAACTGATTTTGAGAAGTGTGAAGGGGATGAGGATAAGGTAGAGTAAAAATTTGAAGTTTAATTTTGTGAGGAAAAAATGTTTATTATATGGAATATATTCCATATAATATTAATTTGTAGGAACTTAAAGGTTTGCGCCTCAGAATTGAGGATTTAGAGAAAGAACTTGCTAAGGAGCAAAACTCTTCAGCAACTCTATTGACTTCACACACAGAACTACAGGTTAAAAGATAGCTAATTTTTTTTGACTTGCTCGTGTGTAATTATAGAGTTGGTATAAAAGGATAGGGAAAAATAATGTAAGTGGTCAGAAAAAAATCACATTAATGAAAGTAAACCAAGAAGTATCAGATAATTTTTGTAATGATAGAGAATGAGAATGTAGAAAATGTGTACCTTCAAATATTTAGAAAATCAACAGTGTCATCTGATTCTGAGAGTAGATTGTATGGCCATCAGGTTGAGAAAACTGCGTAGCTTGAGGGCTAAGTAGTATCTCGTTTTGTTGGTTCATGATAGAAAGAATTTTGTTAGATATGTGTATAGCGAACTATAGTTTAATGACCCTATATGTCGAGTACTGTTTAATTGAGCTATTTATGTAGGCCGAGTTAGAAGCTGCTCGAGCTAGTAAGGACTGTGCTATAAAATGCAATTATGAGTGTAAGCTCAATTTTGAAAGGATAAAAGAGGCAAGTAAAGATAGCGCGGATCAGTATTTCAAAGTGGATGCCAAACTTGCTAAGGCGGAGAAGGCTATGAATGACCTAACCCAGTAGGCTGAGAGTAAAGATGCTGAAAAGGAAAAGCTGCAGGGGGAGCTCATTAGTGTGTAGAATGAAATGGGGAAGTTGAATAGTCTAGTAAAATTGCTGGGGGTTAAAAGTAAGGATGCGGATGTCGGGCAATATTGCATCAGAATGTTTGGGGTGGAAGCGAAAGAGTTGCGAGACTATGTTGCCAGTTTAGAGGGTCAAGTGGATAAGAAGGAAAGTAAACTTATGAAGGTACGAGCTAATTTAGGAAGTACCCTAAGTGAAGTGGAAAAGCTGAGTGAGGCCATGCAAGAAAAATATATTAATCTTCGGGTCTCCCAAAATTAATGTGACAAAATGAATGAGCGAGTTACGAAGTTGAAGGCGAACTTGGTTAGTTCACATGGCAAGAAGGCCGAGGTTGGAGAGAGGCTGAAGGAGAGACAAAATGACACCGAGGTTGCGACTACCAAGGGTGATATGGTTAATGCCCAATCCCGAATTAAAGAGTTGGATGTAGATTTAGTCTTCGCTTGAGCTGCCGTAAGGAAAGCTAATGAATGAACTAGAGAGAGTGGTGATAGGTTAGAGGGTACTTTCCTTAAAGAGAAAGAGTTAAATGAAGTTATTAAGATGAAGGATGACATGTTGAAGAAATATAGTGTTGGAGGACGTGATGTAAATGAGGTGGAGTTTGGGGCACTGGGTGGTGAATTAGAGGAGTTAAAAAAAGAAAAATTGAGCTGAGCAACAGAAGTCGATGGGATTGATATCGGAATTAACAGGGGCTATATCAAACTTAAAATGGCAGTTAGAGCAAGCCAATTTCTACTACACACATCTAGATAATCATCATAAGAAATTAAAGGTAAATTTTGCTGAGTTGGTTGTGCCAAACCAACACAGGATTTCCATGGATGAGGTGTACTCAATGGAGATAATGGCAGTAATCGCCTATTTTATAAAATAAGTAAACAGGTTGAACTTCAAAAGGGATACCTTACATGATTTTTTTGGCATTGAAAGGATGTATCTATAATGCTGATGTAGATCGAGGGAATTGCCTGAACTCTATGGGGACCGATATAGGCCCCATTACTACAGAATGTGTGGAGCATGGAAGAGATATTATAGTTGCTCGAGAATCAAACTCTATGGCTTCACGACCTCCCACGGTAGGGAAAAATGCAGCTGACCTTTCACAAGAAAATCCTATATAAGTGACCTATTGGTTTTGTATGGTAGATGTTTAGAGAGATGAAAGCTAGTTTTACTTATGTTTTTTCTTCTGTCTTATATATAGTAGAGATCATTGATTGAAAACTAGTATTACCTTTGTTTTAATCGTTGATATTTGTATAGATGTATCTATTAAAAGCTAGTGTTACCTTTACTTTAATATTTTATATTTAGTAAAGTCTATATGTATGTCTACAAAGAGTAATGTGGGAAAAGGAACTTAAAAGTTTTTATTGAGTAGAAAAGAATATATAAACTGTTAGAGATTGGAATCTCACTTATAAAATGTAAATAATGAGACTAGAGATATTATATATTTGGGAACTAGGGATTTAACGATAATATTGTTTTAATCTCCTAGTATTCTAGAGGTTTGGTATTCGGACGCCTTTCTCTATCATAAGGTAGTATAATCCAAGGCCAATGCGGCTAACAATTAGGAAAGGACCCTCCCAATTTTCTTCGAGCTTCCCAGTATTTAATTTTTTTTATGCTCTTGAGGATTTTTCTAAGGATGAGATCGTCGAATTTGAACTCACGACTTCAGACTCTTCCATTGTACGAGTTGGTTAGCATATGATGATATCGACCCAGGTTAGCAATACCTCGAGCTCAGGTCTTATCGATCCAGTTCGTATTGCAGGCTAGCTCAAACTCATTTTCCTCGTCTGTTAGCTCATGATATTTGATATGATAGTGGTATTATATTGGAATAATGGCTTCAGTTCCCTAAGCTAGGAGAAAGGGGGAATATCCAATTGATTGTCGCGGTGTAGTACGGTATGCCCATAAGACGTGAGGCAGTTCCCATATCTAGTTACCTTTCTTTTATGAATAAAGCTTCTTCTTGATTCCATCCACGATCATCTTGTTGTTGATCTCGGCTTGTCCATTGCCTTGGGGGTAGTATGGATTGGATGGGGAATGAATGATGTTGTGTTTGTTGAGAAAAGCCATGACCTTTTCTCCAATAAACAGTGGCCCATTATCGATCCAAATTAGGTGGGGGTATCCAAACTGATTGATAATATGTTCCCAGATAAAAGAGATGATCTCTTCTTCTCCTGTTCGACAAAGGGGAACTGCTTCCACCCATTTTGTAAAGTAATCTATTACTACGAGTAAGAACTTTCAATTACCCAGTGCAATTGGAAATTTACCCACTAGATCGAGCGCCCACCTCTTGAAAGGATGGAATACCTTACTTGCATAGAGCTTGAGTTCAGGGGTTCAAATCATGTGTCCATGTTATTGAAATGTATTGTATCGTCGTGAGTACTCTTCCGCTTGCTTATGCATTCCTGGAAAAATAATCCTTGTATAATTGCTCTGTTTGTAAGTAACCAACCTGCACTGTGGGATCCACAAGTTCTTTCGTGTAAGTTTTTGAGCATTCCATTGACTTGCTTCTTGGAGAGGCATTTGTGATAAGGCCCTGTAACAGAATGGAAATATAAAAAACCTTTCTGAATGACATAACATTTCGAATTTTTGATTAGCTGTCGGCGTTCTTTTGGATCTTCTGGAAGGGGTCCATCACATTCGTTCTTTGGGCCAGGTAGGCGATAAAAGGTTTCCCCCAATTGTCGTCCTCCTCTTCATCGCCCCCAGTGTTGATCGCGCATATAAAGTGGAGATCAATATTGGGGGTTGATATCATTTTGATTTGGAGTATCGTTCTTCTGTACCAAAGACACAAATAAGTTAGCCAAGGAATCGGTGCGTCTGTTCTCTCTTGAGCGGATTAATTTCTTAATTCTATTATTTAATGGGGTAATCAGTATAATACCAATACCTGACCCTGCAGGTCCAGTTGAGCCATATGTAAGAAGTCTCCATTCTTTTCACGTAACCCATTCTGCTCTTTCGTTAAAGGGTTTAGAAGGTGAATCTTTTGTTATTTCGTCTGTGAGATCAGGGTCGTGCTCCCAATCTGAATTTTTTTTGATCAAATATGGGTTTTATTTATTTATAAAAGCAATATTACATGTGGAAGATATGAAGCCTGGCTACTAGTCTACTGTCTTATTGTGGTTATTTCTAGTTTATCCATGAAGTATGATACTCTAATCTACCTTGGAATGGACTTTGAAGTCTTGCTTGAAGGAAAATTTCAACAGTTCATTCGAACGGACTTTAAAGTCGCTCGTACGACTTGTGCGTTCATCTCAAAACTGCACTTTCATTTTGTCGAGAAAGACGACAATTTCTAGGTTTTCTTTATTTCATTCGAATGACAGTGGGGGTCATTCGAAAGTGATTGCTCCTGTTGTTCGAACGAATTGTTAATGATGTGTACAATTTCCTTGTTTATTTTCTTATGTATTTCCTTATGTACGTAGATAGCCCATTTGCATATGCCCTAGTGAAATGTACTAAAGTATAACATGGTTGGTTTTCCCTCATCTTGTAAACGTTTATTTGGATATATTTTACTAAACATTTTGCAAAACAAAAAAAAAACAAAAAAAATAATATGCCTTGGAAGAGTGGACACAATCCAGAAAATTTGTGAATGTTGGGAGCTGCCAAGTTTAGAGAGTCCATAAGCTATTTTATTGCCTTCCCTATAGGTGTGCATCATGATAATATGTGGCTCCCTTCCTAATTGAGTAAGCGGCTTCCACGTCGTACTGTATTTATAGGACAGACATGCTTGCACTTGTACCTGTTTACTAGAAGTTCAACATCTACCTCAATAATTAGAGGAAGCCAACCTTGTTGTTTGCAGTGCATTAAACCATGAAGTAAATCATACATTTCTGCAGCTTTATTTATGCCATGACCAAGTGCAATGTTCTACCTGAGCTGAAGTTCACCAAGGTAATTTATAATTATCCCTCCTGCATCACTCATTCCTGAAGTAAGTGCTGATCCATCACTGGTCAGTTTGAAGTATCCAAGAGGTGGATATGTCCATCTAGCTAGAACAGGATTTATGGTTCATACTAACTGCTGAACCAGTTGTAAGACCTGCAGGGAAATGAGGTCACTGAAATTATTGTGTTACATGATTTTTTGTTTGGGCATGCTCTCTTGTAGATTCCTTGTTGATATTTTTTATAATGTCTAAAGCAAAAATATACCCTTCCTCAAATCTAGTGATATACCTTGCTTTCCATACCTCCCAGATGATGTAAGCAGGTAGCACCCCTTTGACAATGCCCATTTCTGTACTCAAATTAACTACCTGGAACCATAAACCTTATCTGATCCACCAACTATAATTTACCATTTGCCATTCTGGATCTTCTATAAGAAAATCTACTAGAAAATCGGCAACTACTTGACCTTTTTCTTAATCGACTACTCCTAAACTTATAGACCATTATTGTACTCTTCTTGATTTATCTTTTATAGATAGAATTTCCCAGAGTGGGTAGTTTATCATAACTTTGAAGGAATGAGATTGGATGTAGTGCTTGAGCTTCTGTGAAGTGTAAACGAGAGTTAAAAGGAGTCGCTCGATCTTGAAGTATCTTGTTTCTTCTGGAGTGAGGGTTTTGCTAATAAAATATACCAGTTTTTCAACCTTTCCTTCATGTCGAATGAGGACTGGGCTAATAGAGTTTTCTGTAACTGCGATGTAAATGATCAATTCCTCATTGTCTATTAGGGTATTCATTATGGAAACTTCCCCAAATAGATTTTGAGTTCTTCAAAAGCTGCCTCGTATTCTTCTATCCAATCGATCTCTTCGTTAGGTCGAATCTTTCCTCGAGTAGTGCATCCTCAAAGTAACATGAACAACCATCGATACTGATTTTAGATGAATCGATTGAGAGTTGCGATCTTTCCAGTAAGCTTCATAACATCTTTCTTTGTTGCTGAAGATGGAATGTTGAGTAAAACTCGAATTTGATCCAGATCAGCCTCAATCCCTTTTTTGCTAATGAGATGTCCCTAGAATTTGCTCGAGTGCACTATGAGTTGACATTTATCAGGGTTGAGCCTCATGTTGTATGAGCGTAAAATATGGAAATTTGTATCGAGATCTGCGATATAATCATTCTTCTGTAAGCTTTTGCAGAGTAGGTCATTGATGTATACTTAAACGATCTTTCCCAAGTGTGCTTAAAATATTGTTGTCATTAAATTTTGATATGCTACTTTGGTGTTCTTATGTCCGAAAGGCATGACTCTGTAGTAGTAGAGCCCACTTTCAGTGATAAAAGTTGTCTTTTCCTGATCATTATCTTGAAGAAGGATCTGATTGTATCTGGAAGCAGTATCCATCATAGACAAGAACTCGTGTCCTGCCGTTGAATCAAGAATTTGATGAATGATTGGAAAAAGAAAACAATCCTTTAGAGTGTGTTTTTTAGATCTATGAAATCTACGCAAACTCGGACCTTCCTATTCTTCTTTGGAACTGCAATAATGTTGGAGATCCAATCCGGGTAATTTGCTTCTCAAATGAAGTCGACTTAGATCAATTTATTGATTTCATTGTTAACTTCCTCTCAATGATGAGGTGATAGTCTTCACTATTTTTGTTTGACTACCGTGACATTATTGCCGATGCTCAATTTGTGACATGCCATGGCTGGGTCGACTCCCAGAATTTCTTCGAGAGTCTAAGCAAAGACGTCTCGGCTTATTCATAAAAAGTGAACGAGGGCCTCCTTTTCATGCTAGACCATCTTGGTACCAATATAAGTACCTCTGCTAGGTCCATCAACGTTAAAGTACTCTGTAGGTTCTCTTCTGTGGAAGGCTGGTCATCAATGTGACCAACTATCTGTAATTGCTATACAGTAAATCTGTCGAATGTATCAAGAATGGAAGAGATGGTATTTTTGCAAGCTCGTGAAAGCTTTTAACTACCTTTGATTTTGTAGATGCCGCCATTGTGCTTGAAGTAAAGTGCTTGATGGTACGTGGAAGTGATTGCTTCCATGTTGTGAATTCAGCAGTGGCCCATAACCCCTAAGTAATGAGATTTCACATTGATGATATAGAAAACGACATCGATTGCGACAGGTCCAGCGGTGATGAGGAGTATGATATTGCCTACGCATTCTTCCTTAGAGCCATTAAACCCACTGATATCGATATCGCTTGGAATAACTTAATGAATTAGTCCCATTTGCTCGATTGTACTTTGAAAGAAGATTTAAATACCTTTTCTAGTATCAATCACCATGGTATGCATTACAAATTTTTTCATCTTTAGCATGATAACCAGAGCGTCATGATGAAGAAACTTGACGTGACTGATATCGCATTCCTTAAATGAAATCCCAAGTCATCGAGTACTTGATTAAGGAAGGAGTTTAACTTCGTTATCCTGAACAGTAAGGTCACAACATTCTATTAATCTCATCCGCTTTAATCTGGTAGAGTTGTTGATTTGATAGATCTTGATGACGTTGATGAGGTACATATGGTATAAGTGTTTTCCTTAGACTTTTCTTCGACTTTAGCTACTCTGACTTGTGCCTTATAGCTTCCATTTCTGTATCTTTCCAGGTCGACAATGTACTCGTACATTATCCCATCATTTAAAATATATTCTAACAACCTCTATAAAACATAACAACTATCAGTTTTATGATAATTTACCTTGTGATACATGCAGTATGTTTTGCTTTCAATTGGTTCCAGTGGATGAGATACACGATAGAACTTGTTTTTTGCCAGCATTAGAAATATTGATGAGATCCAAACATTCATCTTGGGGAGGACCGGTTTGGGTAATAAATTTCCTTTATGAGATTTGTCGGTGTTTGCTTTAGCACGCTTTTGATCACCTAGGTCCTCTTTTGGTTCACTGTTATGCTCTGTGTTTTGACATTTCGTGGTTAGGATAGATTTAGTAGATTTATGCCTTTCGGTCATCATCTTATCTAGGTCTACATACCCATTGACCTTGGTAATCATGTCTTCTAAGGTTGAAGGTTTGTTCAAGAAGAGATGTTCCTTTGCTTTGCAATTGATCTGTAGTACATTTGTAAACGCAGAAATAGTGGCTATTTTCTGATCAAGATTGTTAACTTTCTGTGTGAACTCCAAAAACTTCTTTGCAATGACCTTGAGCTTCTCTCTTTGAGACTATTTAAGACTAATAAGAGTGTATAAATTCTCTTCCTTGTCTTTATTGTGAGCATATGTTGTGATGAAGATCTTCTGTAGTTGGTCAAATTTGAGAATATAATCTTCAGGTAGATAATGGAACCACCAGAGCAGTTTTTCCTGTAGACTTGTGGTGAACAGACGACAAAGAATATGGTTTAGATTTGAATATAATCCCAGTGAACCACGGAATTGCTGAATGCGCTCCTTCAAATAAGTGCCTTTGAACTGCCATATCAAATAACTCTTTGGCAATCAGACTACCTTATGACTTTGTTAAATTATCCTTATTGCCTAGAGATTGAGCTTCAATCAAACTCCTTGATACGTTGATCCATGTGATCTTGTGTGACGCATTGACATGGTGCTTGAGCAACTTGGCATGCTGGTAAGGGATTATGAGTATCAGTGCCCTCGCTTAAGCGTTAACGAGCTAGTATTCTGAGTTGAGGTCATTACTCCTCATCTCGTTGCCTGGAAGGCCGACGACCTCTACTGATATCGGACTGATCTTCTCGTTCCAAATGAATTGAAACTTGTGGATCGTTATAAAGACCTTTGAAAATGACTTTGCCAGTTGCTCCTCAAGGTCCTAACCTTTCCCGTACAGACACTCAGGAGTTTGCTAGGATCTGATCACGATCTCTGGCAAGGGGAGCTTATCGATTATCTTGCAAATCTTGCGAGGCAGTCTGCAATGTTATTATTTATTCTTCATGTCGCTTGAATTTTGTCTGGCGAGCATGACACTCGCTCTTGAGTTCATATTCGCGGAGTTCGTAGTCAAGGGCTAACTATCGCTCGAGCTCATTACGTTTATCTATTTTGGCATGGAGGCTCGCCCTTTATTCTACAAGCTAATCTGGCTCAATTGAAACATCGAGCTGGACTCGTGTCGCTGGACACTTGGAAGTGACGATGATTAGAAATGGATAGTGGAGTAATTGTATACCTTAGGATATCATGAAAATGTCTTCTTTCCCATAGATGGCTTCAAATGTAATGGCCTAATTTCTTAGTAGCTCGAAATTGCTTGAAATTAGCTCTTGTACCAAATTTACCTGTGACAAGAATTAGTATAACCCAATATAAAAATGACACAGGTGATTTAACATGGAAATCTTTGAATAGGTGAATGTCACGACCTCTGCTTGAGGATTTAGTAATTGTAACTTTATTGCTTGAATCTGATATTTGATTATAAGTTTTTATATCTCTTGAGCTAGAAAAACATGGTCTTGTAATGTAAAATTCTTGGTCCTTTCTCTTCTTGAACTCATCCTTTTTTTAGACCTTACTCTTAGTTTGATATCGTGTAGAGGCCCATTCTCCTGAAAATGGGGGAGGTGGTAGTTGAATGTGTAACTGTTAGTTCATGGGGGACAGGTCTTTTTGACTTATTCATATTTTTTGTAGTGCTTAATCCACGTTCTTTATCTGTTCGTGGTCCAGGTGTCATTGTTGATTGTATATATCATGTGTATAATGCGTGAGTCTGGTACTGTGGTAGTTCGAGTTTGGAATAGGTCTAGGGACAGGTCCCTATATAGGTGGCATAAGATTTTTTCCCTAGGCTAAAGAAATAAAGATCAACAGGAGTAAGAAATATATGCAAGAAAAAAATTGAGAGTTGTTCAAAATTGTGAAAGCCTAATATAAACACAAATCATAAACTCATTTACCAAATTACAAATCTCTCAGCGAACAAAAGAGAGGTCTGAGCTAAGTATGTGAAACCATCATGCTATTTTATATCGACTCTTCGTGAAATTAACAATACAGTCGAGTTTGAGATAAATTAGTAGGCAAGACAGAGAGTGAATGATTGTTGGAAGATGGAATAGTTGAAGGTTATCATGGTTTTTTCTGAGGTGAATGAATATTAGATGATATAGTTTTTTTTAAAGGGAAATGTGCATAATTTTTATCTTTCACCTAATACACATATTAGATGATAAAAATGTGCTACTATCTAAGTAGGCAGTGTTAAACCTCAAAGATAACTGTTAACGTGTATCTAGCATAGATAAGGGCTACATTGGATAACCCATGCCTTGTATGATCTATCTATGTAAAGCGTGGGTTATCTCAACAAGGCCAAATTAGATTTCAAGCAATGTCTAAATATATGACCTGATAAACTGTAAACCCAACACTTTTAGGTGTGTGGGAAATAAATAATCAGTATTCAAAATGGTAATTGAACAAATAAATACAAGTTAATGCAATCTTCCTCAAATCGGACCCCGAGAACATTAAATTCCCAAATCGATACTTTGGACATAAGTTTCTAGTTCTTACCCTATTAAAGTTCAAAATTACGGTAGTTAACCACTCTGAAAATTCTAATTTTGCTAACAAGTGGGTCAGCGGGTATGAGTCGTCACATTAGGCTGAGGAATAGTAATAACTGATCCGAGATATCAATAATTTATCGGGATATAACTCAAATTTAAATTGTAATGACATCTTGATCTACAACTGTTTATTTTTAATCAACATATGCACATAGCAGTTTGTACACGTTGCATATATTTTTAAGAGCCTCACATATATTATTTATGAACAATTTATAATACCCTTAAATATAACATGTCATTTGTAATGTTCAAATTTAAAATGCGCTGATCCATCAATTTGTCATTTGTTGTACATATATTTATCATTTGTTTTGACGCTAGTTATTATTGCCGTTTATACATATACATAACTGAGTTTATCTGTCCATGTGTGATTCACACGTATGCGGGATGATGGCTTTTGGTGCCAAACGATATCAACCATTGGATGTATTAGTCAATCGAGGAAAAATTAGTAAAACAATGGCAATAATTTTTACATGTATCGAGTGGAGTAATCATTTAAGTACACAGAAGAGACAACTATATCGATACTGGTACCATTTCATTTCAAACCACCTTCATTAACCCTGTCCGAAACCCTCAACAACTGTCTCTCTATATTGACGATTCTTAAAACCTAAGTACTTCAATCAAAATTCTCCACTCTTGCTTTGTATTAATTTGAGAATCTTAGGCATCCTTCTGTCACTTGTTTGGTAAGTTTTAATCTCACCTCCTCTCTCACTTTGTACTCTCTCTCTCTCACCCCTTTTTCTCTCTTTCTAGTATATGTGTATTTGATTTAAATATGAGAATATTGATTTCTTACAAAATCAACATTGTTGCATTCCCTCTGCCCACAGAATTTCTGATGAAATGATGTTTATTTTTTTCTTAGTCCAAATAATGAGGATGAAGAGTGCTAAAAAAAATGGTGAGAGAGAATGTGTTTAGAGCCCCATCGAAAAAAGATGAACTAAATAAGAACCGTGTCAGAATGATATAAAGAACTACAAATTGGAGGAGGTTGACAATGAGATGAAGAGAAAGAGTAACCCAAATCAAAAAAATAATACATCTCGCTGTTCAGGTATGTTCTGCAAAAATTTCTATTGATCGATTATAAACTGACGTCTTAAAAGACCTGCAAGTGCACGGTGTACCGTTAAGTATAAGGGTAAGCGGGGTCGTATCCCTAGAGACTTGTGGTGCGAATTATACTTCGAGTTACTAGTTTTATCAGTTAACAGTAAGTTTGTGTAGGTTTTAAAATAAAAAGAAGAATGAAACAAATTACAAGATAAATTGGAGTGGAAACTAAGGCATCGATTCTACTCTACCCTTTTTAACCGTTAGATAGCATAAATAATTAAAGTAAATTACGAATTCCCGTATCGCATATCCTTGGTCGGGCATATGCAATACACCAAAAGATACAAGAGATTAAGTAATTGGGAACTACCCATAAACCAACTTACACAACCATGGTCCGGTTGATAAGTATGAATTATGTTATCTTCTCCATGTTCCTAACCTATCTTGTTATAGTCCAACAAGATGGTTATATAGATTCATTATTCCTCCTAATCCTAGCTATGGTCAAGCATAAAACGAAGGAATATGAATATGCAATATTTCAGGATAAAGAGAAAATAATTACTCTAACTAAGCTACACAATCTACACTAAGGCTACATTGGGTGGAGGTTCCTCTAGCCTTGGCTAAGAAGATTAGCTACTCATCCCTTTGATCATTGCCATACTACTATTACTACGATAAAATTAAAAGACAAAAACAAGAGAAGAACAAAAACTTTATTGCTTATTAAACTTTTATTTATAATCTCCAAGATGATCCCTCATGGGTAGAATTCCCCTCATATTTATGGATTATAGGAAGGGTTACTAAATATTACTATTAATATAAAATCCCCTAAATTATACCTAAAATCATGCATAAATATTATAACTCAAAAGAATAATATCTATATCTAATTCTCTTCAATGGGCTTCCATGCATGGGCCTTTGGTTGACAACTCCAAATGAGAATCATTGCTGGAGTGCATCACTCTTGTTCTTCATTAAAAACTGGAAAAATGTACGACTTGTTTATCATGTGACTGATTTTTGTAAATAGAAACAAAAACACTATTAGTGTCACATTTATTTAATAAATGACTAGGTAGATATAAATTTTGGAGTTGTACACGTAAATATGATGTATCTATCAAATACCCCCGAACTTATATTTTGGTAGTCCTTGAGCAAAAGTGAACAAAAACCATTTTCGCATGTCACGCGGTTGCATTTAGCGTATTCAACAACCCGTTAAACCCTCATGTTTAGCCTAGTGGACGAGTGTTGTCTCGTGAGGGTTTGCAGTGACTATACCCAAAAAAGTCAATAATGACATTTTAAACAATTCTTGAATAGATATGACTCATTTCCTGTAAACTTATCCTTACTTAGTTGTGACAAAAATATACCAATGAAAAAATCCTTAAACTTGTTATTTTCCCAAGTATACCAAAGAATATTTTAAGCTTATTCGAAACTAGAGGTACTACCTCAAGATTAGAAAGAAATTCAAGTATTTTACTTTAGCTATATTTGAGTGTACAATGAAAATAGTTTTATCGCCTAATATGTTGTATAGAATAATTTACTCAGTTTTTGGTAGTCTAGTTCTTACTAAATAAATTTAACGGTCAGCTCGACAAGTTCCTTAGTCAATTCGTCTTCCTTGAATTTTTTTTTCTTTTCCTTTACAAGCCTTTTCTTATTGAGTACATTGTTTCTTAGTGAAGCCTCCGTTACAAAGAGTTTTCGGTTGACAATCCCCGCCAGTTAGCTAAGGTTGTCTGGGTGTGGTGCCCCATCATGACCTAGACTCAGGATTCTTATAAGTAACATTTTCTTGTGTTCTTTTCACATCGTTCATGGTCAAACTCGAGATTGGTGATAATTTTTCCTCTTTTAGCTCTTAATCATGCGAGTAGCCTTGCAGCGTGAAAGTTTTTAGAACACATTTGGCTTATTATTTATTCTCAGGAATGAACTTATTCTTAGGCAGTTATCTCCCTCGTAGCAAACTATTCCTAACGTAAATGCTAAATTTCTCTTATACTGAGCAAAAATCTATTAAAGGTATTAATTACAAAATTACAGTGAAGTGCACATTTTCAAAATATGCCTAGTTAACTTGAATTAGTCGCTAATAAAAGGATAGTAAATCTATGTTAAGATATCTAAAATATTATAGTGTATACTTGGTGCAATTTTAAAATTTAGGTTTTTCCATAATATTTATGTCAAGGTAAAATCAGTTTTAGTGTTTGGAAATTCGTCAAAATATATCATAAATTGTCGAAGTACAATTATTTCACTTTTCTTCAAAAAACATTTAAAGAATTTTTTTCCTACCCCCAAACTTAAATGAAACATTGCCCTCAATGTTTGAAAGCATAAAAAAATGGAGGAATAAAAACTGGAATTTCTCACCTAAATGTGTCATTGGTTGCCTCCCAAGAAGCGCTAAGTTTAATGTCCTCAGCCAGACGAATATACCCCCAAACTTACTGGAAGGGTACAAAGTTGAAAAGGTGATGTACTATCCTGGTTGCAAATTCTCTTTCAAAAACCAGATAACACATTAATGGTAATCCTTAATATTAGCCCTTAATTGGGAAGATATATTCTGTAAAAACCAGAGAGAGTTTAAAACTAATTCTTTATGGAAATTTTTTTTTCTAAAAACTTTGCCTATCATTTGATAATTCCAAGTTGAAAATCTTAGACAAATCAAGAAAAACCATTTTCTCCAAGATAAAACAAATACATACCCAGGGAACATATTTTCCTTTAGAATTTTCAATACAATCATATGATTACTACATGTTGCAGGAAATAAGAAGATTGGTATACAAGTATTCATCCCCAAAAATATACTAGATCAAAACTCGATTTTCCTGGAAATATATTTTCTTTGAAAATTTTCAAAACCCCCATGTTATCGTTGATATTTCAAAAAATGTGATAAGTGGTTTTGACAAAGCAAGTCTGTGAGGCATCCCCAAAATTATAATTTTTCAAAAAGATGTTTTCTTTTAGTAGAAGAAAAACTATATAACATATTTGTGGATATGGGGATCGGGGAACAATTGACTATAACAAACATTTAAAATTTATGTGCCTAAAATCACAACTTATCTCAAGGGACTCATCCTGACCATTGACGTAGATATTCATTGGCTTAGGAACATGGCTAAGTTGAAACATATTTTTAGATGCTAATGATTGTACCATTTCCCGAATCTCAGGATCATTCGAGTCCTCAAAATAATTTAAACATTCATTAACAGAAATACAACAAGAATTATCTCCGTACAAGTCCTCAAAATCATTTATGGTCATGGTACCCCTATTAGGCTCGTGAAATAGAGATGTAGACATAGGTATAGATATGGTTGGTGAATGAGTAGCCAAAACAGAATTAGTCCCCAATAATAGTGGTATATCCTGTAAAGAAGGGTCGTCCACCCACTGGTTTTCAATATTGTAATTTTTGTCAGGTAGACGCGACTCAAGGTAAGGCTAAGGTGACTTATAAGGAGACTAAGAAGGAAATGACAAGTTGATAACATCTACAACAGGTTCGGCAATTTCTAATTTCTAGACTTTGGTTCAAATATCATCATCTACAAATTCCTCGCATATTATCGTATAATGAGATGATGATTCCATATATTCATATTTTATCTCGCCATCATCATCGTCAGAAAAATCATTAGAGGAGAGAAAAAAATATTCAGTCTCAGTCATAGTTTCCTCGAAAAAATTTATTGGGTTAACAAATAAAATGATGGATGGTGACATCGGTGGTTGGATGCTAAGGGCTGAATTTAGAGGTGATTGAGAAAGAATTCTATTAGACATGATAACTGCTTCTTCAAAATCTTTTTGTGACATAGGATCGTCGACCTTAAAATGTTCATCTTCTAAATCTGTCTGGCAATATGGAATCCATTCACCCCACAGAGAAAACATTCCTTGATTACACTTGAATTCATCCATTTCTAAATCACAAGGCGATTTAACTTCAGATTATTCTTCTTCATTGCATAGAAGTTTTTCATGCTCTATTTCACTCCAAGTAGTTGACAACTGAGTTATCTGAGTCTCTAATCTAGAGATATATTGGGTCATAGAATTTTGATTCACCAAAGTCTGCTGTTGAAATTGTATCATTTATTGCTGAAATTGAAACGCTTGTTTTTGGCTTTCCATTGATTGTTTTGGGCTTTCCATTAATTATTACATTGTATGGATTCTAATATTCTTGCATGTATGACATTTTGAAGTAAAAGCAACACCCAATGCAATAAATAACCAATCAGGCCTAAACTCAAACACATCAATATTTTTTTAAAGTAATAATTAGGTCTCCCCTATATTCTTCTATGTTTAAAATGGGTAGGATGGCAAAAGGCTTTGGTTCCTATACTCCCCTACGTCATAATGCTAGTACCAGTTTAAAATAGATGTTCAGTCCTCAAGCCCGAGCGAGTCGCCTTATCGTACGTCAGCACTCAGAACGGTGACGTCGCAAACATACAACCAGTATTTTGCGGTGCTAGACTGGGGCCGTATTCTATGAACCTGTGTTTGTACCCCGGTCCGGTACTCCTATCCGTTGGGTAATGAAATCCTGCAGGAATCTTGCTACTCTTTTTTATTAACAGTTATTTTGAGGTCCGGGACATTCAATTTTCGTGTGATATGAATTTCTTCGTATCCCTAATGGGTGGTCCCACTTGTTGGAGAGCTTTTTGGGTGATGAAATCCCGTAAGTCTCTAGCAGTTTTTTCCTTTACTAATATTGGAATGAAAAAGAATATTAAATACAACAATATGTCAATCTAACCACAATAAATTTTTTATTAGAGCAACGTGTATTTGCACAGTTCACATGACATTATATGTCCTAGTACCGGGGTGGAGCGGATATGTACCCCTTCTAGATGTCAAGTTTTAAGAAGTACCAACCTACGGGAAGTATTTCCCGGTGTAGCCGTGGCCGCCCCTTCACTTAAGGGGTGAAAGAAGGAAGTGCCCCTTCACTTAGAGGGTACAAGAAGGATGGATTTGATGATGTTTTTAGCTTTGCATATTTTTTGTCTCGTTTTCAACTTTGTGACAATCTTGCAAAACAAGAGAAAAAAGATTAGTGAACTTGCGATAAAAATATTAATTCAATTTCAAAGTTTATTGTAGTCTATGATGTCCTAATTTTCAAATGCTTATATCTTTCAGCTTGGTAGAGAGATAACATTAAATAATATCAATTTGGAAAGATAATTCAGAAAGGAAAGACATTCAAAAAGGAAGTTTTCTAAAATTTAACTTTCGACTGCTAAAACCAAGTGATTAATGAACACAACGTCCTTTACAGAAACTATTTTTTACTATTTTTTCAAAAGGCTATAACTCACAAATGCCTAAACAAAAAAAATGATCTTTAACAATTCGGAAAGGGTTTTGAATTATCTAAAACTTTCATAGCAAACGTATTTCCCAACTGTGAATTATTGATAATCAAAAATGGTAAAATATTTAGGGACAGACTTCATAGCTACTATAACGCCAAGAGAGTTTGAGCCAATCACTCAATCACTTTATTTCCAGATCCAAAAAAAGAAAAGAAAAAGAAAAAGAAAAAAGAAAGAAAGAAAAATTGGCTTAAAATAAAATAACTCAAAAATAAAATGCAACTTTGCAAGTCCCCGGCAACGGCGCCAAAAACTTAATCGATTATAAACTGACGTCTTAAAAGACCCGAAAGTGTACGGTGTACCGTTAAGTACAAGGGTAAGTGGGGTTGTATCCCTAGAGACTTGTGGTACGAATTATACTTCGAGCTACTAGTTTTAACCAATAACAACGAGTTTGTGTAAGTTTTGAAATAATAAGAAGAACAAAACAAATTACAAGATAAATTGGAGTGGAAACCAAGACATCGATTCCACTCCACCCTTTTTAACTGTTAGATAGCATAAATAGTTAAAGTAAATTACAAATTCCCGTATCGCATATCCTTGGTCGGGCATATGCAATACACCAAAGATACAAGAGATTTAGTAATTGGGAACTACCCATAAACCAACTTACTCAACCATGGTCCGGTTGATAAGTATGGATTATGTTATCTTCTCCATGTTCCTAGCGTATCTTGTTATGGTCCAACAAGATTGTTACATAGATTCATTATTCCTCCTAATCCTAGCTATGGTCAAACATAGGACGAAGGAATACGAATATGCAATATTTCTGGATAAAGAGAAAACAATTACTCTAACTAAGCTACACAATCTACGCTAAGGCTACATTAGGTGGAGGTTCTTCTAGCCTTGGCTAAGAAGATTAGCTACTCATCTCTTTGATCATTGTCATACTACTATTACTACGATAAAATTAAAAGACAAAAACAAGAGAAGAACAAAAACTTTATTGCTTATTAAACTTTTATTTACACTCTCCAAGATGATCCCTTATGGGCAGAATTCCCCTCATATTTATAGATTATAGGAAGGGTTACTAAATATCACTATTAATTTAAAATCCCCTAAATTATGCCTAAAATCATTCATAAATATTATAACTCAAAAGAATAATATCTATATCTAATTCTCTTCAATGGGCTTCCATGCATGGGCCTTTTGTTGACAACTTCAAATGAGAATCATTGTTGGAGTGCATCACCCTTGTTCTTCATTAAAAACTGGAAAAAGTACAACTTGTTTATCATGTGACCAATTTCTGTAAATACAATCAAAAATACTATTAGTGTCACATTTATTTAATAAATGACTAGGTAGATATAAATTTAGGAGTTGTACACGTAAATATGAAGTATCTCTCAGCTATCAAAGACGATTAGTCCACATGAACGGGAAGCCATTGGTAATACCAATTTTGCATTATTGTTATTGATAAATCCGATTAAGACGCAGTCAAGGCTTGTTGTTAAACTTTTTGACCGTCATGTCGATGATATGCATTTCAAATTTAGAGGGTCAACAATGCAGATGAAACCCCAAGATGTTGTTCTCATTCTTGGGTTACGTGTTTCACCTGTACCCTATGATTTCATTTTTTGTTGATTTTGTGCATCAATAAGAGTTCAAGAAGAGGCGCTACCTAAAAAAAATAGACTTATGGGTTTAAGGAAATTGAGGATAGTAGGAAGTAGGCTAGAATGGACCAACATCATGGTAAATTTCATAATTTGTCCTTTGTTATGAAAGGTATTGTTAGTTGTCTAGGCACCTATTGTCATTAACTTTTTTTTGTCATTTATTCTTGAGTTATTGTCAGCTGTGTGTTTGTTTGTTGTTTTTGTTATGCAGAGGATGTTCTTCACTTAAATTTGTTTGACATTATTTGATACTTTCACCTCCCAAACAACCCAAACAAAGAGAGAAACGTTGAGGAGGGGTATGTTGATTTAGTGGATAATCAAGACAACTTTAACAAATTCCCTTGTGGATAATAAATATACAATTTTTTGTTGAGCCAATTAGTTGAGTAGACTGAGTATCGATCTGCCGAAGGTAAAAAGTTCGACAGGGCGTTATCCTTGCAAGAATGTACTTGGGCACGTATGATATGGGCGTTTATGAGTATTCCTGCCTTAAAGTTTCCAAAAATTTATGAACTAAAATCTAACTTCCCTAGGTTGCAGGGATGCAGAATGCCATCTTTTAAACTAATTTTTTTTCCACTTTTAAGAAGATTTTATCTGATTCTATTTTTATTGAGACCTTTGGAACCTTCTGAATCAGATAAGGCGCATGAAATTGTGATAAAGGCCATCATAAGCTTTATTCCTCATTCTTTATGATTCAAATCATTTGTCTGTATCATATTTATCATTGATAAGTATAAGTTGTATTAGTTGTTACCGTTTGTGCCATTTATCATTTGCTCTGATATGTTTTATCACTTATATGAATGAGTTTAGTCATGCGTGTCTTTTATTTTCTTCTTTTACCTTCTTCGAAACTTCAAACTAAAGCAGCACGTGAGCAGCAAGATAGTAATAGGTCGATCAAAATTGATATTGGAATGGCTCTTTGTGAAGATATATTGGTCGAGGTACGTTCTAATAGTCTATGCCTGAAAGTCATTATTTTTTTACTTAATTTGTGTTGTTACTTATATCATAACATCTGTTGGTTTAGCTACGCCACCGAATAGGGGATCAAGATAGATTGTTAAAACATCTTACGAAGACTTTTGGACCAGTTGATAGTACTTTTGATGCAGAAAAGCAGTACTCTACACATGTTTCAATAAATTTGTGAGAGATCATTTAGACTAAGATTCCACATCCATTGAAATGAAAGCATGAAAAAAATGTTGAAAAAAATAGTGGGAATAAAGGTAGAAAATATAAAAAGTGCACGGATGTTCAGAGAACATGGCAAACATATGCACACAAAAAATCTCAAGCTTGTAAAGAGGAATAAAAAGAAGAGAGAAAGATAAGAAGTTCAAGAAAAAATAGGCAAGAAGGTAAAGAAGAAGAAGGCTGAGCCCAAAAAGGATCATATTAAAGAAGCTCAAACTGAAGATGAAATCGATAATATCGCCCTGAAGTTGTTCATCACTAGGAAACCGAGGAGAGGTCCTAAGGGGAAACCCATATAAAAAGCTATGGTACATTTCCTTATAAAATAACAAATATCATTTGATTTGTATAATATTAACATCTGTTTCTACTCATCATATCATTTAATCATTTTCCATATACTTTCACTAGATTTGTTGGATTATGTTGGTTTAGAGGGAGAAGAGATTGGGTAGGATGTGGAGCCCACTGAAGTTAAAAACGTTGGTGGTTTTAAGGCTAAGGAGGCCACTGAACTAAAGAATAGTGGTTTTGAGGATGAGGGATATATAGATGAAAATATCATTGTGAATATGAGCAATATATCTAGTGATTACGGTTGGGATCTTGAGGTTGGTAATCTTTATACAAGTATCATATTTTTATCTTGATTGGTTGTTGACATTTGTTTGCATCTCTCCTAATCATTTGATTTTTTTATAGATGGTTGCGGCCCAAGACCAAACCATTGTTGAGGAGGTGTAATATCATTTTCTTTGCATCTAGCTTATCATTTTTTTGCATATATATTATCATTTGTTTATCAATAGTGCTTTCCTAATTATTGTATAGATTGTTGTTGTCCAAAACAAAGATCACATGGCTGATGCTTTCCAAATGGTTTCCCAAACCATTGGAGTAGGGGAAAATAAAGATGAAAAAGACGACGAAGGTGCTATTGAGGAGGTATTTCGAGTCAATTTTTTTATTTGTTTATATTTTTACATTCTATTTTCTACCATGTGTTTACATTTTATATATCATTTATAAGCTATTATAATGTCATTTGTTTTTATCTTTATTATAATTGGTTTGTGTATATATTGTCATTTGTTTGCATTTATATTATTATTTGTTTACAATCTTATATCAGTTAGCCGTTAACCCAACTTAAGACCCCAAACAAAATCAATGAGGATATAGTTAAAAATGAAGACCAGAGGAGTATAAAAGAAGTTATAAAGAATGTTAGGATGAAGGAGATGAATGATGAGGTTAAAGGCGGAGAAGGGGAGTTTGGGATTGGAAAAAACAAGAAAGCGAATGAGTCTGGGTCCATCATGAAAGTATGTATTAACCATTTCTATGTATTAATATTCATACACTAAAAGCTATCTTGTAGTACCTAATTGTATATTATTTTTATAATGTTTTAAGGTACTTGATGATGGGAGTGGTGTGGGACAAGCTGCAGATGGGTTACCATCAGATCTGGCTGAGGAGAATGTTGATGGAAATGCTAAAGATTTAATACTTGAGGTGAGAATACATGTTCAAGAGAAGGGGGAGAATGAGCATGTTGAGAAAGTATGATTTTAGTTGGAATTTTGTAGTTTATCATTCAACTGGTTGTGATTTGTCGTTTGCCTATTTGAGTTTTGTTATTTGTGTAAACCCAATATTGTTATTTTGTTTAGCTTGTTGTCTCAATATACTCGGAAATTGTGAAGGACAATGATGACAATGATATTAAATATGCCTTGAAACAAAGCCTATTACATGCTTACCTTGACTGAGTACTTCCTAGTGTATTTTATGACCAATTTATCGAAAGACCGATATCTAAAGAGTAGAAAATTGAAGTGGATAATATTTGGGCACTCAAAAAAGATCCGATATCTAAGGAGGATGTTGACTTCAACCGTAGCATTTTCAAGAAGATAGGGGAAGAAACAATCTTATTGGACGCTTTTGACACTTTACGTCCAAGACAATGGTTGGATAACAAATTCAGTGCTCAATTATTTTTTCTAATACTATACCATTTCTTTGGTGGTTTCTTGTCAGTTGTTAGATTGCTTCTTCCCATTTCTCATATCAGATAACAAATGTTATTGGTTTACTTCTATATGTTATTTGTTTAGTTGAATATTATTATTTGCTTCATATGTACTAGGCCTATTTTTGGATCGGATCGGAAATGGGGACGGTCATAATTTTTTCAATTTTTTTATAAAATGTAAAATCTACTTCGATCCGATCTGATTTTTTTGGAACTTTAAAAATGGGGCCAAATCCAAAAAATTTAGAATTATGAACATTTTAGAAATTTTTTGCAAAATTTGGATATTTCCAAAAAATTTGGAAATTCAGATTTTTTCTTCATAATTTTTGATAAAATCAAAAAGACTTGGTCTAAAATCATAAAAGAGAATGTTTTGACCTTGAATAGATGTCAATTCCAAAACTAATTTTTTCATAATCTAATCTAAACCCCCCTTGTGCAACTTGTATGCATGGGAAATAAAGTCTATTAACATCTTCAATACAGTGCCACAACGTACCATATGATTAAGTCTATTAATATTTTTCTTCAATGCATTGCTCTATGACTTCATCAAAGGTGATAATGGTCAATGTACCACAAGATTAAATTATATTTTAATCACAATGTAAATCAACATAGTACATCTTCAATACACTAGACAAAAATTTAGATTAAATCAGAATATTGTTTGGATTAAATCAGATCGAATGGTATTTGGAATAATTAGATCGGATCTTGTTCAGAAAAATTTGATCGAATCTTGTTTGGAAAAATTGGATCAAAAGTTTCGGAATAGTAGAAGGCTATCAAATTTTGATCTAAAATTTTTCAGAAAAAATTAGAAATCGAAACTATAAAATAGGGTTCTGAAATTGGAAAAATCGGATTAGATTTTGGAAAAAATCAGAAGTTCGGACAAAATTTACGGCCCTAATAGGTACTTATCATTTTTCTTTAAGAAGGTCATCAACGTTTATGTGAAATCTCTAAGCTAAATGTTTAATTAGAATTTTTATGTCGCAGTAGAGGGAAGGATTATAGCTACGGATGTGTATGCATGTCAGGTGATAGATAAGTAGTACAATGTGTGGTTAAAAATGTAGAAAAAGGCGGCAAAGAACTAAAGAATAAGTCCCATTGGTTTCAAGTCTCTGCAGTAAGATAAGATCAGTTAGTAAGCCATGTATAAAGTGCAGGACTGCAAGATGATACTTCTCCCGTGGCATCTGAATGGTAACCATTAGGTATTTGTCGCTGTATGTTATAAGAAGAAAGAAATTGTGATCTATGACTCTATGTGTCCTGCAGAATGGGGAATAAAAAAAAGCTATCTCCTAGTCATTAGTTAATTATAGATCAAATATCGTTGATGTTCTCAAGAATATTCTTATGGCTTGTTTTAAATATTTGCAACGATCTCCTATAGGGCAAGAGGTTAATAAGTATGGCTTTTCAGGGAATGGACAAGCCATTTTGTGGAGTGTCCACAACAGCCTAATAATTTTCGACTATTGTGTTTATCTCCAAATATTTTAGGATAGTATAATAGGAAATGGGGCATTGCCAATGAACATGGTAGTAGATGGTGTAGAATGTCGTTATACCATCATTAATGACTTTCTGAAGCTTGGACTCTTGGAGGATGCCGATGTGCCGGATGACGCCAATGTGTAGCAATCGTTAATGAATCATTTGTCTTTTTTGTAATTTTGTTGTGGTTAACTACTATTAATTGTACTTTTGGTTGATAAATAATGCTAATCTTTAGGAATATATGTATGGAACATGAGATTATTTGGTTCTGAATGTAACTTTTTGCTCATTATTACAGGTTCATTTTACTTTGTCATTTGTAACGAATGGTTTTATCATGCATCAAGGTCTTATATGCCATTGGTACTTTATAATCTATAGTAGTTATCATTTGTAATTAAGAATCTGCCATTTGCAGGTGATAATCTTTCATTTGTAACGTTGAGTCTATCACTATATTCTTCAGTCATGTAGTATGCCATTTAAAATGACACAATATGGCAATGCGGTACATTATTCTTTATTGTTGGTTTATGGTATGTGTGACACTCTGAAATTTAAAAGTATTGTGCACTATCTCTTCAAGCTGTCGTATCATGCTGATACCACAACTTTGAACACGTGAAGCATATATATTTTTTCAAGACTCGTGTATATTTGTTTATAATTAAGAGTTTGCAGCATGCTGTACTCATCACTAAAGCAAAAATAGATCGCATTGATTACTTTTTTTATAAGAGCAATGAAGGGCGGCAGTGCCCTGGATGTCGGCCACGTCATCATTACAACCAACCACCATATTTGAAGACGTAAACCTTGCCAGTAATGGACTAACCTATTATGGAGGACAATATTGATGATGATGACTTCTCTACGAGGGTATTTGATTTTTTTAGTAAGCTTCAATCCACTGAGAAGACCTTAAAAATAGTATGTGTAGTAGCATATCTTCTAGATTCAATAAGAAGAAGCCAGAAGAATTTAGTCGAAGATATTCTATCATTTGAGAAGATTTCACATCTGCGACTGCAGAGCTCGACCCACTAAAGTAACCCTTATGCTTGGTTAAATAGAGCCATTGCAGGGAGATCCGCAAAGTTTGCCCACTACCTGCCAAAATAGGAAACTATTTTTTTTTGTACCTGCCTGTATCTACTATAAATATATGCAGAAAATATGTTAATCCGATCTATAACTCTACTATTCAGACATTCTTACGTCCTTACAATTTTTAGCAATTATAATAATTAGCATTTAGTGAATTTTGTACATAACCCTCATCAAAGTCATGGTTTTTCTTAGATTTTATTGAGTTTCCACGTAAAATCCTGAGCGCTTAAGTTTATAATTATAAAATTCCTTACAAAAGTATTGGTGAAATTATCCTTCCGAAAAACATATAATTACAATTGGTACAGTCTGTGGGAATACCATACTTTTTCTTCACCACTTGTGATCCTAGACAGTCTAATGAAAAATATGTATCTCTGAAGTTCTTCTAGTACTCATAGGAACCATGAGATCAACCCCATACCAGAAGCAGTCGATCTGTACAGTGCTGTGATTAAACTTCAGAAGCTAATGGAGTCTGACCGAGTCCAGAGGCTTGAAAACTAGTAAATCTACGTCCAAGCTCTTCAAGTCAGAAGTGACAAGAGGAGAATTGCCCTAGATCAACAAAGTCAGACACATCATAAAGAAATGGAGAATTTACGAAGACATCAAGACTGGCTCACTGGCCGTCAAACATCACCTCCTCAAGCCCAGAGTGATCATCGTTCTAGTACAACCCAAAGAGAGATCCTACCGAGGGAGGAACGAGTTTGAACTTCTCGATCCAGATCAAGGAATCCAGACAGAGCATCTCAACATTTTGGACTCACATCCTCAACATCAAAAAGTGAAGGAAGTCGATGCACACACCACCAAACTTCCCCACCACTGGTGAGGCAACCAGTGAGAGACAGGTTAGGGCCTGAAGGACAGGGTAACTTTGATCCTCAAGTTACAACAACACCAAATACTCGACATTAATCTATTACCTTGGATGACCTGAATAATAGGATCCAAGCCATACACTCTAACAATCCAGGAGGAAAATCTCTGTTCTTAATACGATTAAGACAAGCCCTATTTCTCCTCATCTCGAAGTCATGCTCATTCAAGAAAATTTCCACATGCAGAAGTTTCATCAATATGCAGCCCTTACTGACCCTCTAACCAACGTCCGATACATCAAAGCAGCAGTTGGATTGTACTCCAAACTCAATCATATGCATGCAAATTATTTAACATGAGCCTTAAAGAAGAACCTCTCTGATGGTTTCATACTATCCCTGAAGGCTCCATCCAGCTACAGTAGCTCTTTGAATCAAACTGCACTCATGCTAAAGAGTGAAAAATAACGGTTGATTATTTATTCTTTTTTGAGAAAGGTGTGGAAGAAACCTTAGCAAGCTTTTACAAATGTTTCCTGTAGGAAACAAGGAAAATTAGGAACTTGGATCCTAAAATTGTTGTTCCAACATTCATCTCAGCACTCCACATCGATTCTAAAGTTCGAGAAGTACTTATCTTGCACAAATCCAAAACAATGGCAGAAATGATCGATATTGTTAATAACTACATCAAATTAAAACAGTCTAAAAAGGATAAGATGAAAAGCTCCTCAGTCATTCATTCCAATGAAGCATATTTCATCACCACCTCCAAAGTCAGCAAATAATGAGACTCCCAAACGGTGTAGAAGGAATATCGATAACGTCAGTAAGAGAGATGGAAAACTAAACAGACATGTTACAGTCTTGCCTCCTATAATAACCATGACCTCTGTTATCTTACTAATGATAAAGGGGGTTAATTTGTTTCGAGAAGAACATGCAATTCCTGACATACTCAAGAAACCCTTATGCCAATATCATAATGTGCATAGCCACGAAACTGATAACTGTTACTCTCTGATACAGATCTTTCACCACATTCTACTCATAGGACGACTTAATGAGTATGTCATCGACGTCAAGAAGTTCCTCGAGGAGGAGACTAAAAGAAAGGAAGACAAACAAGAGCAAGGATAGGGCTAAGCTCACCATCTTTACATGATCGAAATTGAGAAGGAAAAAAGATAAAGAATGATGATAGTAGTACATCTTGCTGCAAGATGACATCATCGGACAAATCAGCTAAACTTCTTCCCAGTTTCAGCAAGGCTAAACATCCATATCATATTTCTTTCAAAGACTGCGACACCAGCTATAGTTTCCTACTCTCAGGCTTCTAACACTTATCGAACACTCGAAGGCTACATTGAAGCCTACCTGATAACTCGAAGCCTAGTAAGTTAATAATCAAGCCCACAAAACCTTTTGAGACTATTCGAACACTCGAAGGAACCATCGAACCTAAAATACTTTGACCATGGGCGTACATGGTTGAAGGAAAACACATCAGGTGGCCTGCTCACCAGAAAGAACAGTGGAGCACACCGTTTAATAACTGCGGTGCCAGATCCAACAACTACAGTGTTAGAACCAATAACTACAGTATCAGGAACAATAGCTACAGTGTCAGACTTGATAATTATAGTATCAGAACTGACTTCGGGTACAAGTCAGTTGTCTCTAGAGGATACACATGTAACTTAATCTTCCATGGTGACTTAGCCCTTCCTATGTTCTATAAATAGAAAATCTCTCCCAAGAGACCTTACAAGTTTACCTTTGAATACCCTGTAATCACCCAATTCTCGATACTTTGACTACTCGACATTTATAACATAAATCTTAAAAATCCTTACCAGAGGTCGTGGAGTAACCCATTCAAAGCCTCTACGTAAACGTATTATCGGCATAATAGTTTTTAGGATTATTAATTGTAAGCTTTAAACCCCTGGTCGAAGGTAAAACTCATAGTGTAAGAGTCAACTTCCCCTTACGCGAAGTTAGGCCCCTATATTTGGCGTCGTTCGTGCTATCAAACCTTACCAGTCTCCCTCTACCTTTTTTTTTCCTTTTCTAATCCTGCCATCCACCTCTAATGGCCCCCACCCTCCGCTCTACTTCTACCCTTACTGGCAACTCCGCCGACGGAGTGGCCGCTCAGCTCGCCATTCTTACCCAGCAATTTGCTCAAGTTGAGGAGCAACACCGAACCCAGTTACAACAGGAGCGCGAAGAACACTGCCAAGAGTTCGAAGCCGAACGGCAACGCCGTTTAGACGATGAGGACAGACAATATCATATCCTTGACGATCTGTGCAATGCAATTCGTGAGTTGTAACGACTTCAGCCTCAAGACGCCCCTCCGTCGTCTCGAGCACCCGCCCCATCGCGTGTTTCAGCCCGCGCCCGGCTTGGGCCCTACAACAAAATCCATGCCGTTATCCACATCGGTGCGAGCCCCACACCAAACTCTTGGATTTGGTTAAACATTCCCCTCTGCCCCAAGCTCCTCGCTATCGAGGTGCCTGAAAATTTTCATTCCCTCAAAATAAACAATTACTGCAATATTGACCCTCAATCCCACATCCTTAAATTCCAGAATGCCTTAAGCCTATACTCCACGGCTGACCATATGTTGTATCGCCTATTTTCTACAAGCCTCATCGATAGCTCTCTCAAGTGGTATGATAGTCTCCCTAATGGCTCGATCAGGAGCTTTGAACAACTTTTAGCCCTATTCATCTCCCAATTTTCCTTCAACAAAGACTTCGAGGTTCAGGTCAATACCCTCTTCAAATTTTGCAAATCCCCCAATGAAACCCCTGAAGCCTTCACCAAATAGTTGCTCGATGAGTCGCACAAGATCGAAAACCTCAACTGTACGAATACTGTGCTCGCTTATTCTAACGCTTTGCCAGATAATAGCCGCGTCAAGGAGTATATCGTACTCCACAAACCTCGAACCCTCGAGGAGATGTTATCCAAAGTTAATGGATACATCAACCTCGAGCACCTCCGCGAGTCAAATTGCCAGGGGAAACCTACGACCACCAATCATAATAAACCTTGACAGGGACAACCTTCTGCACCTATGATCGCTCCCGTCTCATAGGAGACTGAGAGCCGTAAATGCTCCCACGTTGACAACACTATCACTGAGGCCCGCAAAAAATGACTGAACCCGGTCCTCCCAAAGCTTACTGCTCCTATCAGCACCCTTTTACCACAGATTCAGGCATACGCTATATGGCGTGCCTCTTACCCCATCGAGGTTAAACAAGGTGAACCTTACTACCAGAACCATAAGTACAACTGCCATCACACCAGCAAATGCTTCACTCTGCAGCACTCTCTCGAAATAATTCCTAAGGAGGGCGTCTACATCAATATCTCCTAGACCTCCTCAGTTACCTCAATGGGTCGTACTTCAAGCTTCAACCTGCATATGCTACCAACCTAGCCGAGGTACACATTTATCAACTTTATCTCATCGAGGTTAACAATATTGATAGCGGCCATTCTAAAAGCAAGCGCAAGTGTATCGAAGAATACTGCAAACTCACCTACCAGGAGAAGCTACCCGCCTTTCTACCAGAATCAAGCCAATACCCTTGACCCGAGGGTATCTCATTTATCGGCTATGATAGATCGCATGTTTGTTTCTCCCATTCTGACCCTTTAGTCATTATGATTAAGGTCAACCACCTCGTCTTCCATACCATGCTCATCGACACGGAAGCACAGCTGATGTACTATTCCTTCAAACTGTTTAAGACATGCAAAAAACAGACCACGTCACCCTTACTAATATCAATCTTAAGGGCTTCAACGGCGCTACTGAAGTTGCTTTCGGTCGTATTAGTCTCTCTATCACCACAGGGCTAGTCACACACCAAACTAGCTTTCTTATCATTGATAAGAAATCTGAATACCTCAACATCCTTGGCCACAACTGGCTTCATGCCATGCAAGCCATTCCTTTGACTTACCACCAAATCCTTCATTTCACTACCCCCTATGGTACGTGGAACTTAAAAGGCTCCCAACGCCTTGCCTGCTCATGCGAGAATTCAGAGATTAATTAGATCCAAAAACTCGTCAAACTTCCATAACAATCACCGTCTCTTTCAATCCCCATACCTTCGATACCAGCTACCACACTTATCGAACCCACTTTTTATATCGAGCTCGACGATTTTGGTCGATGAAGATTCATTGGTACTTTTCTAGATGAGGCCGAAAGCCTCGAACTCACCAACTTCTTTTGAGCAAATAAAAATATCTTTGCCTGGACTTTCCACGAGATACCCAGTGTCGACCTCACTTTGGCATGTCATCGCCTCAACCTCTTCTATCACTCTACTGTAGTAAAGCTGAAGAAATGTACATTAGCCCCACGACTTCGCGAAGCCGTCACCCTTGAAGTCGATAAACTCCTAGCCGCGGGATTCATCAGGGAAGTCAAGTACGATGACTGGATATCTAATATTCTTACGGTCCCTAAGAAGAATGGCAAGATCCAAATCTGTGTCGACTTCATAGACCTTAACACACACACACACCAAAGGATAACTTCCCCCTCCTGATCATTTCAGTACTCCTGGATGCCACGACTAGACATGAGCGACTATCAATGATGGTCACGGCTTCGGGTTTAATCAGGTGCCCCTCCTCATTGAGGATCAACTTAAAACTTCTTTTATCACTGAACGAGGCCTTTATTATTTTAACGCCATGCCCTTCGGCCTAAAAAATATGGGTGCTACTTACCAGTGGCTTGTCACCACCATGTTCAAACGTTTGTTTGGCAAGTCGGTCAAATTTTATATCGAAGATATATTATACAAAAGCCTCCAAAAGCATACCCACATTCAAGACTTAACCAAAGTTTTCTTGATACTTCAAACATATAATATAAAACTTAACCCAGAAAAATGCCACTTTAGTATTTCGTTCGGCAAATTCTTAGGCCACCTCATCAGCAAATGAGGTATCAAAATTGACCCAACTCATATCCGAGCCCTCGTTGATATGCCTTCTCCCCGAACTAAAAAAGATGTCCAAAAGGTGGCTAGCAAAATAGCGGCCCTCAGCCGCTTTATTTTGAAATCCTCAGACTGTTGTGCTTGGATTTTCTCACTCCTACGCGACCAAGGCGTTCACAAGGCCAAAAAGAAAATAGCTCTGAAATTAATTGGACACCCGACTGTGAACAAGCTTTCCTTAAACTTAAAAGATACCTTGGTCAACCACCCATCATCAGTACCCCCATTAAAGGTAAAATGATTTCTTTATACCTCGTTGTTACCAACACTTCTATAAGTTCTGCCCTCATTTGACTTTAATCCAGCATCGAGAAACCTGTATACTTTATCAACAAAACTCTGACATCTACAGAGACTCGATGCAAAAAACTCAAGTGTTTGCTCCTCACCCTCGTCTCCACATCTCGAAAACTCAAACTATATTTTCAAACACACCTTATCCGTGTTATCACAAGTTACCCCCTTCAAAAAGTACTCTGCAAGAAAGAAAAATCTAGACGGTTATAGCTATGGTCTATTTAACTTGGCGAACACGACATCACGTTTGACAAATAGATATCCTGAAAAGGCCAAGTAGTCACCGATTTCCTTGTCGACTTCCCGGTAGAAGATATCGACATGGTGGAACATTAAGATGATGCACCCAAATTCCAACCCGAACAGACTGACACTTGGAACCCTAACATAGGCTGACACCTATTTATAGATGAATCTGCTTGACCTAACAGTTCAGGGATCAGTATTATCCTCGTTACTCCTACCAATGATCGAATTGAAAAAGCCGTCAAGTTAAACTACGAATGCTCCAACAACAAGGCCGAGTATGAAGCCTTGATCCATGGCCTTGACCTTGCACTCGAACTCGGTGTCTCTAAACTTGTAGTATTTACTGACTCCCAACTTGTTCAAAGATAATACACAGGCAAAAATCATGCCAACGATCGCATGGCTGAGTATGATGTTCTCGTCCGCCAATGCATGGGTCATTTTCCTAAAAAATCTTCTATTACACATTACCCTCGAGGCAAAATAGACATGTTGATGCCCTTGCCTACATAACAGCCTTGTTAGACTAGTCTGAACGTCAAACATTCTATATCAAAGTACTCAAACTCCCAAGTATCGGCCAGATGGAAGTCAATACCATTAATACTAGGGGAGAGAATCTCAATCCAGCTGACTGGCATATATAATTTCATGCTTACTTTAATAGTTCTATCCTCTCAGATGACCCTAAAGCCAAACGTTCATTACTTGAAAATTGCCGCAGATATACCATCCTCAAAGGCGAGTTACGTCACAAATCCCCGAATAGCGTCCACCTCCGGTGTATCTCACAAGATGAAGCTACTAGAATTCTTACTGATCTCCATGAAGGTACCTGCGGTGTCTACACTACTGGTCGGTCTATGGCCCGTCGAGCCATATCCTAAGGTTTATTTTGGCCCAATATGAAGAAGCAAGCTGAAGAGTACGCCAAACACCATGAAAAATGCCAACGTTTCCCAAAGCATCGGGTAGCCGAGAAAATAGTCTTGTGGCATCAAATTACTTTCCTAAATGGGTTGAAGCCGCACCTTTATGTTGAACCAGAGAAGAAGTTATCAAGTTCTTATGGGAGAATAACATTACACGCTTCGGCTGTCCTCACATGATTTGATGCGATAATTATAATGGCCAAATTCTATAAGCTCAAAATGGCTTTGGAATTCGCTATCACACTAATGAGCCTATAATAATATTTTAATGGAAATTAAGAAATGATACATGTGATTTTAGCGTAAAAAACCTATGAATAGGTAAAAAAAACCACGACCTCGTGTGAAGGATTTTTGTTGAAAGTATCTTTATTGCTTGAGGCAGATATCTTATTACAAGTGATCTCTAAAAATAGAAAATTCTTGAGTCTTGTAACTAAGATGTTTTAATGATTTATCAAGAATCAAGAATATGTAATTTCTAGGTGATCTCTTATGTAATTTTTTTGGTCCTTCTCTCTTCTGGAACTTTTCCTTTATATAGGCCTTCTACACAGCTTTTCATCGTGTTGGAGTATATTTTACGAACAATGTGGTTAGTGGCGGCTGACTAAGTAACTGACGAGTTCGTGAGAGATAGGTATCTTTGACTAATTTAGGTTTTCTGGTTTAAGTTCGACCCACGTTCTTTACCAGTACAGGAGTATGTTGAAATATTGACTGGAGAAGCTATGTTGAAAATATGTGAGCCTGAGATGAAGGTTACTCGAGCTGTAACAACTAGATTCTAAGTAAGATTGAGAGATAGATCCCTACAATCGCCCCCTCACAACCAAAGTCATGAGTATCTTTGGTTGAGAAAGAATCTAAGGGTAATGGGTATTTGGGTTTGAAAATTGTGAATAAATAGCGTAGTCATGATGGTGTTGACGTGCTAGAAGTTGTACGGTTATTGGGATGTAATGGGTATTAAATGATGATGTTGATGCTGATGTATATGACGGTTATGACTTAAAAAGTTTCGTATGTAATAAATGATGACGTTTAGGAAAATGTACCTACATAATAAATGTAGTGTTATATAAATAATACCTGTAGCAAAGATTTGGAGCAGTGCATGCTTGCCCTTTCTAAAATTATCAATGGTGAAGACTCGTAGCATGGTCCTTGAAGAAAGGATTGTGACTAAAGCGTCATCATTTATTACATTGGGAGTCTGTTTTAGTGCTCTGTAGACCTTTAGTTTGAGAATTTGGTTATAGCACTAAGTCCACTACTTGCATAGTTTCCATTTGAAGTTCGATTAGACTTTAGCCAAACTCATACGAGGGAAGCTCTCTGTTGGTTATAATTTCTACTTTGTATCAGGGTAAAAGATCACTGAAGTAAGAAGAACTGGAGGAGTCGATGGTTGAATATTACAAGTATGTAATATCGCATGGTTATAAAACAGTGGAAAACTTGTTATCCGTAAAGTCGTATGTAATGTTTTTGACATGAATAAATATTGGTATTCAATTACTTGTGCTGTTGTAGACATAAATTCTGTAGAAATTGAACAAAATTATTTTGAAGAATGTATAGAATGTATGAATATTTCAAGTATTGCCTCACTTTATTCGAACTGAGATAAGTATATGTGAGAATGTGTGTTATGACGTAAGTAGATTCTGTTGCGTGTGTTGAAAAGTTGGAGCAAATTTTTTTAGAATTTAGCAATTCGAAAATTCGTTCTAACAGAGTTTGATGGAAGAATAACTTTAGTTAGGATAACTCGACCTAGAAAGTTATATAAAGGACAAAGAGATAAGTTCAAATATTTTACTCAAGATTCTAAGGTTTTCTGTTACGAGATAAAAGGTAAAAATCACATTTTGAGGGGAAAGTGAGTAGAAAACATATAAATATAGGTATGATGATTTGTGAAGTTGAAGAAGAGGTTAGGATGGTGCGGACTCGATCTCTGAGGATACGTCATGCCACGAAGGGACGATTGGCTATAAGGATAGCAGAAGTGCGGGAGATGATTTTTGGTGTATTTGGTTATGATGCTGAGTTACCAGTGAAGGAGTGTCAGCTCGAAGGATTAGATGTTAGGAGTAGGGAACATGAGTATGCCCAGTACTTCTATGAGGTATGCTTTTGTGTATTGGTGCTGAATCCCGTAGCTCGAGAAGAAATGGTTAAATTAATTGCTGAGGTTGAAATTGAATTCGAAGATGGCTGATTGAATGATAATGTGATCTGACGTGGTCATTTAGGTTGTTGAGATGCAATAATGCATAACGTGTTTATCATGGATAAATATAAGTTTGTTGAATTTTGCAGAAAATTATGTATATCAAGGGGATCCTCTATAGTTGCAAATGTTGTAATAAATATTTTGAATAATTTTGAAAATTTTATCAGCTTTGAGAATGACGTCATTATCACTATAAATATGATAGACAAGGATAGATAAACAAAATGAGGAAATGCTGATGCTTCTAGTTTTGTTTTGTATGTAAAGCTGCCGAGATCTGATATCGTGTAGGGTGAGTTATCATGAGTGTGGGATGGTCAGAAAAAGATATGGAAATAGGAGAGAAAAATATGTTAAAATATGATGGGAGGGGTAATGATGGAAAGTCTATTTTATTGTAAAGGTACAAGACGTCTAACATGGATAGTGAAAATGACGCATCGGTTCCAAAATTAAGGACGGGTCGTGCGAGGCCTAATAACTGCCCGCCGCTAGAGGGAGATAAGATAAATAGTGCTTCTTCCTCATCATTCAAATATTTTTCCACTTCTGAAAATTTGGGGAGTACAGTGAGAGAGAGGCGCAATTTTTTTTAGAGGACCTGATAATAACTTATCTGAGGGTGATCAATGGCTAAAGAGAGTGAAAGGCATTGGATCACACAGGTGGCTATATAGCAATGTCGTGAGGGAAGGGTTTGGCGCTACTGCGGATTTACATTCGGATTCTGAAGGTTAGTAAAGACATACGCAGTATGTATATATTTGTGCAAATCATTTTTAAGCAAATCTTAACAACAGCTATACATGGCAATTTTTGGTAATTTTAACATATACATAGAATATATAAAAGATATACTATATGTTGATATGACCGATTTGTAAAAAATAGTAATAGATATCTGAACCTGTATTTAGGTTGAGCATAAGAGGCAGTCGTGTAGGTTCAAAAACTTGCCTGTAGAAATTGTAGTTGAAATGGATAGTTTACCTGTTACCGAGGTGTTGACCTCTGGTCAGACGATTGAGTTTGATAATGAGGTTGAAGTAGGGTTGGAACCATTTCTAGGTTTTCCTGGTCAATTGGTGTCCTATTCTCTGGTTCAGATACATTTAGAGAATTCTATAAAGCCAAGACTGCTGTAAGAGGGATATGGGGTAATTGTGCAGAATATGCCAGTAGGCAGTTTAGGGGTTGCACGGAACCGACTGGGGAAGAATATTTTTATTTGCTGGCGGATTTAGAGGTGGAAAAATGAGATAGGGTCATAGATAAATTGATCTCGTTAGAATACTTTGATGAGGGTGTTCGTAGTGACCTTGAAGGAGTTTTTTTGTGTTACTTGTTTCAATTAGAGTACGGGCTGGGTCTTCCCCTTACCAACTTGGCGAAGGGGATTATGAATGCAATTGGGACATGTCTCGTTCAATTGAACGGGAACATGCGGGAGGTAATTAGTATTTATGGCCACCTGAATGAAAGGTGGATGAATGAGGGGAAGGTGAGGAGGATATCCCCTGAGGATGTGTTACAATTTTATGGGGTAAAGAATTATCACGCTAGTGGTGGGGCATACTTCTGTGTGAGCGTAACTCGGCCTCGCTTCTTCGATATGAATTTAGTAGGTCAAGCCTGGAATGATAACGTCATATGGGTGAAAGATAATTGCCTTCGGAGAGAGGACGAAGAACCTTTGGACCTTCGGTTTAGAATTGTAAAGCAAAGTAAGTATGATTATGCATAGATAATATTATTGATCTGTTTAAACTTATGCCTGTAGTTGCTGATAAAAATATTTTGTATGGCAGGTGTGAAGTCTCACGTAGAGAGGAAAAAGTCATTGTTGCACAAAGTTGCGGAGGAGGAAACTGAGCTCAAAGCTTTTTTGGAAAGACACGGGCTTGGTAGGAAGAAGATGATAGATAACAGGTCGAAGAAGGTTAAAAAGGCTCAATCAACCAGGGTGATGGTGGGTGCTAATGAAGGGAAGAGGCATAGAACTGGCGGGAAAGGTCAAACCAACTTAGCCAAGACCCCTGGAACAGATAGGTCAGTTTAGCCAGAATCCATTACGTCGAGCACAATAACTTAAAAATATCTAAAAAAACGGATGAAAAACTCTGTCGATCTCTGGTACCACTGGAAGTGGTGAGGTCGCTAAAGAAAAAAGGAGAAGGGTCAAATCTTCAGAGAAATTGGGGGACAAGGTCGTTGAAGAGCGATCTGCCATGGTGGATGACCTCAAAGAGGTTAAGGAGAGGGCTAGATTGGCGGTCCTACATGGTGAGGAAGATATGAGCAAGATGGTAAGTCTATACTAATTATGGATTGTGTTTTGAGCTAATCTTGAGGTCGATTTTTGTTCTGTAAGTTGCTCGGCTGGCGAAGGGGATCTGGCTTGGAGTTGAGGAAGACAAGTCTGAGCTGATGAGGATTAAAATAGAGCTTGAGAAAAATTTAGCTCGTGCTAAAGTTGATGTCGTTAAGGATGCCAAACAGCTTGAGGTTCTGAAGGTTTCCCATACCGTGGCAATTGGTCAGTTACAGATAGAGGCGAGGGCTAATTTAGAGGAGATGGTGGAGGAGGACGACAGGCTGGGGTGCCACGTGATGTTGAAAGGAAACTCTGGGGATGTGGTGAATACCATTAAGGTGGACACCTACATGGAGGAGGAAGATGATGAAGGGATGGAGGAGGTCATGGTGGGAGTAGTTGACAAGTTAGACGTTGTCTATCGACAAACAGTGTTAGATAACCAAGGGGACAATAGCGAACTCCTGGAGGGCAAGTACGAAAAGGTAGGATAGAGAAATGATTTAGTTTTGTATGAACATTTTGGATGGGTGTTATAAACTGCAGGATTGTGTATATTGAATAGACTCTTAGGCTGAGTTTTTTCTTTTTTGTAACTCTCATGTAGGCACTTAGAGAAATGAGTCTCAGCATAACAGACCTTGAGATTGAGCTTGCCAGGGAGAAAGAGATATCCACATCTTCATTGTCTTCACAAACGAAGCTGCAGGTTAGATTGAAAAGGCCTTTTGGCCTGTATGTTATATCGACATAAAGCAACATAGTAAATTGGATGTAGATGTAGGCCGTAAATTTTTCTATCAGCTTTAGGAAAATGTCACTAATATAATGAATAGAAAAATTCAGCGCTCTTTATGTAAAGTAGTATATCGAAAGTATGTACCTTAGACTTTGTAATATACCTCATGGAGCGTTAATCTGATAATGTATCCGAAACTTTAGTCTAGAAGTATTTGTACACCGCAGATGCTAGAAATCATATATAAATTTAGAAATGAAATATAAATGCACATTGATTGTGTTATGGATCAGACTGTATTAAAATATATATATCGTACAGATCGAATTGGATTCAGCTCGCTCATGTGAGGATGATGTACTGTAATGTAACTGGGAATTTACAGAGGAGTTGGATAAGATAAGGGAGGCGAATGAGAACAGAGAAGATCAACACGTAAAGGTGCATTTTAAACTTGTGGAGGTAACCCAGGCTATTTCTGACCTGACTCATAAGGCCGAAAAAAAAGATGTCGAAATAGCCAAGGGGCCTAAAGAGCTGGTGGAGATCAAAGAACATGCCGCGAAGCTCCAAAGTCTGTTTGACACGTTGATGGCTAAGGGTAAGTAGGTTAAAATGGTTAAGTACTATATTCAGGCGCTAGAAAGACCGAAGACAATTTTGATATGATCTTCTGAATTGTAGAAACGAGATGGAGCGATTGAAACAAAAAATCATTGAAAAAGACAATGAGCTTAGAGTAATTCAAGGAAATCTATAAGCTTCAGAAGCCACGGCTGAACACTTGCATATAGCTCTACCTGCCAAGGATATGGAGTTTTGGGAAATGCAACGAAGGTATAATAATTTAAATAAGAGGGTAACACGATTAAAGGTTAAACTGGCACAAGCCAACGCTCGTGCCAAGAAAATAGAGGCTGGAGAGCGCTCGAGGGGGAGTAAAAAGGATGTTCAAGTTCCTCTAGTCTGAGGGGATGTGGTGAGTTTATCAAGATGAATTAGAGAGTTGGAAGGTGATGTAGCTCAAATTCATGGGCATGTGTAGAGAGATAATACAAACTTAAGGGAATGCCAGCAGAAGTTGGATGTTGCTCTTATCAGGGAGAAGGTTTTAGAAGGGGACGTCAAGATAAAAGAAGTGGTGATGATGAGGAAAGAAGAATTATTAAGAATATTACGGCTAGGGAAGAGTTGAATGCACAAATTCAGAGACTTCGAACCCAGGTAGTGGACCTGGAGGCTATGACCTAGCTGAATCAGCTAAATATATAAAAAAAAGTTGGAAGAAAATGCAACACAAGATGCTAAAGTTGATATGGAAATGATTCATCAGAATAATTTGTATGCTAGATTGGAGTCACTCCTTGAGAAGATGAGAGCAAAATTTGTAAGGATGGTCATACCTAATTCATCACGCTCAGACCTTCTAAAGGCAATAATTGTGCATTTTGTAGAGGAAGTAAAAAGACTTGAGTTAGAACGAGATACCTCATTCAAAAGTCTTTCGGATAAGGCATGCATCTGCGGAGTTAACATAGATCGAGGGAATTGCATGACCTCAAAGGAAACTGATTTGGGCCCTCGACCTGCTGACCTGATAGAGAGATGTAGAGTTGCTGTAATCCGTGAACTAAATGTTCAACCTCTTGCTGTAGAGGGAAGCACGGCTGACATCCTTAATGTAGGGGGAAGCACGGCTGCCATCCCATTAGTAGAAAAGAATTCCTTGTAATATGAATTTGGTCTAAAAAATAAATAATATCTATCACAGACACATTGAAATAGATGAAAGCTAGTATGACCTTTGTCTTATCTTTTTGTCTGGTAGGGTCTTCGAAATAAAACAAATTCTTACACTTGTTTTAATCGCAGAAATGGGTCGAGTTAAACCAAGTTGAAACTTGATTAAACTATAGAAATGTTACAGACATATTGATATAGATGAAGGCTAGTATTACCTTTACCTTATCTTATGCCTGGTGAGGTATTTGATTAAAACAAGCTTCTACACTTGCTACAATCGCAGATATTTAGTAGAGTCAGCCGAACCAAGTGTTATCCTTGATCTAGCCATTATAAATGACCCAAACAAGTTGAAAAATATGAAGACTAGTATTACCTTTGCTTTATCTTTTGTTTGGTAGAGTCTCTAATATGAAAAGAAGTTTCTATACTTGCTACAATCGCAGAGATTTAGTAGAGTCAGCCAAACCAAGTGCTATCCTTGATCTAGCCATTATAAATGACCCAAACAAGTTGAAAATGATGAAAACTAGTATTACCTTTGCCTTATCTCTTGTTTGGTAGAGTTTTTGATATGAAACAAGTTTCTATACTTGCGACAATCGCAGAGATTTAGTAGAGTCATTCGAACCAAGTATTATCCTTGATCTAGCCATTATAAATGATCTAAACAAGTTGAAGTAGATAAAGGCTATTATTATCCTCTCCCTATGTTTGGTAGAATCTACATAGGTAGAGAGATGTTTGTGACAAACTTGGAATTTTATTGATAAGTTTAAAATTAACATTGGGTGGAGATGAAAATCTCACTTTTGGAATTTAAAAACAAAATAACAAAAGCGAGGAAAGAAAATAGAGTAGTAAGACGCTTAACGATAGTATCGTTTTAGTTGCCAAGTGTTCCAAGGATTTGAAATGGGGATTCCCTCTTCTATCATGAGATAATATGATCCCAGGCCTGAGAGACCTGCGATAATGAATGGACCCACCCAATTGTATGCTAATTTTCTAGTATGGGGCTCTTTGCGATGTTGAGGAATTTCTCTGAGGATGAGATCTTTTATTTGGAAGACACGGCTTCTGACTCGGTTATTGTACGATCTGGCAAGCATATGATGATATCGACCTAGGTTAGCGATGACGCGTTCCCTGATTTCATCTATAATATTGAGGTTGTAAGCCAACTCGAACTTATTTTCCTCGTCAGTTAGCTCGTGATCACAAACTGGATGATGATATTCAGAAGAAATGACGGCCACAGTGCCATGAGCAAGGTGGAATGGGGTACACCCAATTCATTATCGGGGAGTGGTACGATAGGCCCATAGGACATGAGGCAGCTCGAAATTCCAATTCCCTTTTTTCTGTGAGTGAAGCCTTTTTTTGAGTCTATCTACGATGGTTTTGTTGGTGATTTTGACTTGGCCATTGCCTTGAGGATAGTAAGGATAGGATGGTGAGTGGATTATATTGTGGTGGTTTAGGATATTTATGACTATCTCTCCCACAAATTGGGGCCCATAGCAGAACTGCTTCTACCCATTTTGTAAAATAATCGATAGCTATGAGTAGGTAACGGTGGTTACCTAGAGAGTTAGGGAATTTGGCGGTGAGATCTAGTAGAAATCTTTTAAATGGCCTGAAAGCCTTGCATTCATAGAGCTCGAGCGAAGGGCTGCGTATCATGTGTCCATGTCTTTAGCAGGTATCGCATCTGCAGGAGTCCTTCTCTGCTTGCTTGCGCATGCTAGGCTAGAATCCTCCTTGTGTAATTTCTCTGTTTATTAGTGATCGACCTACGGTATGGGAGCCATAAGTCCCTTCATGTAATTCGCGGAGCAATTCATCCACTTTTGATTTGGAGATTCACTTGAGGTAAGGCCCTGTGACAGAAAGGCGGTATAGCATACCATTTTGATTAGTGTAGCTTTTTGAGTTATTGATCAGTTGTCAGCGCTCCTTTGGATCTACTGGGAGTGGTCCATTATAATTATTGTTGACACCGAGGTAGGCTAAGAAAGGCTTTCGCCAATCATCGTCTCCCCCTTTATTGCCTCCAATATTAATCGTGCACACATAAATGTGATCAATACTGGGGGTTGAAATGATTTCAATCTGGAGATATCGAGCTTCTGTACCCAAGGCCCCGTCTAGATATGCCAAGGAATCAACGTGTCTATTCTTATCTTGAGGAAGAAAATCGAGAGTTACTTTTGTGAACTTTCTCATCCTATTTGTAACGAGGGCTGCGTATTCGATCATCTTTCCATTCTTCTTGTATTGCTCTGAGTAGTGGTGGATGATGAGTAGTAAATTTGTGTAAACTGAGAGTTTAGGGGCATCGAGCTCAAGAGAGAGGTCGAGTCCATGAATGAGAGCTTCATACTCGGTGACATTATTTGAGGCCTCAAAATCTAAGCGGATTGATTTCTCAGTTCTGTAATTGGAAGAGTAATTAAAATGATTCCGATTCTTGACCCTGCGGGTCCTGCTGATCCATCTATGAGAAGTCTCCACCCTGATGTAATGATCCATTCAGCTTGGTAGTCGAATGACTTGGGGGGTGGATCCTCAAGTGTTTTTTTGTAAGGTCAGGATCGTGCTTCTCCCACTCGGGATCTTCCACTAGAAATTTTGCGAGAAAATTGGCAACGACCTCACCTTTTTCAGAATGACGTTGCTCGAACTTGATATCATGTTCTCCCAAACTGACTGACCACTGCTGCACTCTTCTTGATTTTTCTTTCTTAGATAGGACTTCCCAAAGTGGGTAGTTCGTCATGACTTTGACTGAATGAGCTTGGTAGTAGTACTAGAGTTTCTGTAAAGTATAAACATGAGTGAGAAGAAGTTTCTCAATTTTAGAGTACCTTGTTTCCACTGGTGTGAGGGTCTAAATGATGAAGAAGACTAGTTTCTCTATTTTCCCTTCCAGGCGAATGAGAACTGAGCTGAGGGAAGTATTTGTGACTGCTAAGTTGATAATCAGTTCTTCATTATCTACTGGGGTTCTCATTATGGGATACCTCCCCAAATAGGTTTTACGATCCTAAAAAATTGCTTTGCATTTTGGTGTCCATGTGACCTATGTATTTGGCTGAACCTTTCCTTGTTTGGTACAACTGCGGAGTAATAAGAATAGCCAACGACAACGGTCTGAAGATTTAGAAATGAAATGGTTGACCACGGCAATCTTGCCGGCAAGTTTCTGAACATCTTTTGTTATATTTGAAGAAGGCATGTTGAGGAAAGCCCGTATCTGATCAGGATCAGCCTCAATCCCTTTCTTATTGATAAGGTGACCTAGAAATCTGCCAGAATGGACCCCAAATTGACATTTATCAAGGTTGAGACACATCCTGTAAGAACGAATAATGTTAAATATAGTGTTGTGATCTGAGATGTGATTGGCTGACTGTATGCACTTGCACAAGAGATTGTTGATGCAGACTTCAACGACTTTCCTTAGATATGCCTTGAACATAGTAGTCATTAACCGTTGATATGTAACACCTATATTTTTGATTCCGAAGGGCATGACTTTCTAGCAATAAATACCTCTTTCAGTAATAAAAGTTGTCTTTTCTTAATCTTCTTCCAAAAGTAGAATCTGATTATACCCTGAAGCAGCGTCCATCATAGATATAGGTGGCCAGTTGTTGAATCAAGGATCTGATGAATATTTGGATGAGGGAAACTACCCTTTGGAGTATGTTTGTTTAGATAAGAGAAATCTACGCAAACTTGGACTTTTCCGTTCTTCTTTGGCACAACGACAATATTGGATATCCAGTCAGGATATTTGGCTTCTCGAATGAATCCCACCTTGATCAATTTCTCAATCTCAGTGTTAACTTCATCTCGAAGATGAGGTGATAGACGTTGTTTTTGTTTTACCGCTGTGGCATTAATATTTATGGCCAACTTGTGACATGCCTTAGTCGAATCGACCCTAGGCATCTCTTCGAATGACCATGCAAAAATGTCTCGATTGAGCTGTAAGAATTGACTGAGAGCATCTTTTTCCTGTTGAACCTGCTTAGTACCAATAAAAGTATCTTTGCTAGGTCCATCGAGGTTGATGCATTCTGTGGGCTCCTCGGTGGAAGATTGATTATTGAGGTAATCAGCTTCCTGTAATTGCTATATAGCCAATCTGTCGGAGGTATCTAAGATAGCAGAGACGGTATTTCCACAGGCTTGAGAGAGCTTCTGACTACCTCTGATCTCATAAATACCATTGTCATGTATGAATCAGAGTACTGATGATATGTGGAAGCGATTGCTTCCATGTTGTGAATCCAGCAACGACCCATAAACCCGAGATAACGAGATTTGACATTAATGACATAGAACACGACGTCGATGGTAGTTGGTCCTGCGGTAATAGGTAAGATGATCTTGCCTGCTCGTTCTTCTCTGAAACCATTAAACCCACTGATATCGGCATCGCTTTGAATAACTTGGTCAGCCAATCCCATCTGGTCGATTGTACTTTAAAATAGAATCTTAATACCGCTTCTAGTATCGATCACCATTGTATGCATGACAAACTTCCTCATTTTCAGCATTATTACTAATGCACCATGATGTGGAAATTTGACATGGCTGGTATTATAATCTTCGAATGAAATTCCTAGCTGGCGATTGCTCGATTCAGGGAAAAGCTTGGCTTCTTTATCTTGAGGTGTGAGATCACAGCATTCCGATAGTCTCCTGTATTTTGATCTATTGGAATTGGTGATCTGATTGATTTTGATCATGTTGCTGTGGTGCATATGGTAAAGGTGTTTTTTCTCAGCTTGGTCATTGACCTGAATAACTTCAAGCTATTTTTTATAGCTGACATCCTTGTACGACTTCAGATCGACAATGTATTCGAGCACCCGTCCCTCTTTAAAAATGACCTCAAGCAACCACTGTAGAGCATATCAATTGTTAGTAGTATGATGATTTACCTTATGATGCAGGCAATATGGTCGACTATCATTTGGTTTTAGCGGTTAAGAAATGCCGTAGAGTGAACTCTTCAATAGTAATGGAAAAATTATGGAGATTCGGATGTTCAATTTTGGGCGGATGGTTTGTTTGGCGGACCGCCTTTCTGCGGGTAGATAGTATTTCCCTTGGTGCGCTTCTGATCTCCCTGTTCCTCATTGGGTTCACTGGCTCGATCTGTTGATGGGCCTTTGGTGAAGAGGATAGATTTAGTAGATTTCTGTCGCTCAGACATCATCCTCTCTAGGTTGACATAACTATTGACTTTGGTAATCATCTCCTCCAAGGTCACAAGTTTGTTAAGGAAGAGGTATTCTTTGGCCTTGTAGTCGAGCCGGAGAACATTGGTGAAAGCAGTAACGACTATTTTCTGATCGAGGTTATCTACTTTTTGTGCGAACTCCAAGAATTTCTTTGAGAAATCTTTGAGCTTCTCTCCATGCGACTTTTTAAGACCGATAAGAGAGTACAAGTTCTCATCCTTATCTCTGTTGTGAGCATACGTCCGGATAAACTGCTTCTGCAGCTGATCGAATGTGTAGATGGAGTCTTTAGGGAGAGAGTAAAACAATTATAGTGGTTCCTCCTGTAGACTTATGGCAAATAAACGGCAGAGGATATGGTTGTGATTGAAGTACATCCCAAATGAATCACGGTATTGTTAAATGTGCCCCTTCGGGTCAGTAACTTTGTATTTACAAATTTTAGGAGTATGGTATCTCCATTTCGAATAGTTCCTTGGCAATCAGACTTCCTTGTATCTTTCTGGTATCGCTGGTAGTACCCAGAACCTGTGCTTTGATCAACTCCTTAATCCGTTGGTCCATATGCTCTTTTGTGACATAATGATGTATCGGTTGAATTATTGGATGAGCTGGCTGTGGATGATGAGTGCCTGTACCTTCACTAAGGCCATCTCGTGCTGGAACTTGATGTTGAGGTCGCTGTTCTTCCTCATGTCGGACGGAAATTCTGAGACCTTGACTGACTTCAGACTGAATTTCACCCCTTAAATGTATGAAGGGCTGTGGTTCGCGGTGTAGATTCTTGGACATAGCTTTACTGGCGACTCCCTGAGGTCCTAACCTTTCCCTTACAAAAATATGGGAGGTCTCTGGAAGCTGATCATGACCTTTGGTTGGTAGAGCTTACTGAGTATTTTGTAGAGCGTCCCGGGCAGTCTGCATTGTTGTCATCTGATCTTCATGTCATTTGAACGCTGCTAAACAAGCTTGTCGTTCAGCATCGATCTCTTTCTCATAAAGCTCTCGATCCTTAGATAACTGAAGTTTGAGCTCAGCGCGTTTCTCCGTTTTGGTGCTGAGATTTACCCGTAACTCTGTGAGCCACCCTGGCTCTATGGACACTTCGAGCTAAGTTCCTGCTGCCGGTCGTCTAGAAGTAACCATGATTCAAAGTTGTAGTGAAAGACTGCCTCAGGATATCGTAAAAAATGCAATCTTTCCTACAGGCGACGCCAAATGTAATGGCCAAGCCATCGCAAACATTGGCCGTTACCATCTCTCTCTTCAGAAGTCATACAACAAAAGAGTTCAACCTCACTGTTTCAATATTGGAGATTTGGTACTTCGGTGAGTCACACCCTCTTCGGAGCCTCGTAATTCTGGCAAGCTAGCCGAATCTTGGGAAGGACCTTATGTCGTATATGACAAAACCGACAAAGGTTCCTATTATCTAATGACAGAAGCAGAAGAGCCTCTACCCAATCCATGGAACACCATGCCGTTTGTATAATACAATAGGCCACGACCTCCACCTTGTTAGACTGAAATAAATATAGTATAATCAATGAACATATTTCCTCAGAACTTCGTATTCTGTCTTCCAGTAAATTTCTTGGCCTAACCAAAATATCATGTCAACCCTTCAACTAGACTGATACTTGGGGGCGACCTCAAGGTTTTTCAAGTCTCCAAATTCGAGCAAACTCGAGGGGCATGAATGGTTGACAGACCGAACCCTCGGGAATGTATTGAGGGCAACCAGGTTATGCTTTGTTTAGGCTCAGGCCTTTGATGTCCATTGAATTTCTTGGTCTAACTTAAGTATCATGTCAACCCTTCCACCAGACTGATACTTGGGGGCAACCTCAATGTTTTTCAAGTATCCAAATTCGAGCAAACTCGAGGGGCAGGAATGGTCGACATATCGAACCCTCAGAAATGCATTACAGACAACTGCATTATGCATCGTTTAAGCTCAGGCCTTCAAAGTCCAATGAATTTCTTGGCCTAACCTAAGTATCACGTCAACCCTTCGACCAGACTGATACTTGGGGGCAACCTCAAAGTTTTTCAAGTCTCTAAATTCGAGCAAACTTGAGGGGCATGAATGGTCCACAGACCGGACCCTTGGGAATGTATTGGGGGTGACCATGTTATGCTTCGCTTAGCATCAATCCCGCGAACAAACCCAGGGTGACTATCTAAGTCTAATAAATTCTTGGCCTAACCTTAGCATCATGTATATCCCTCAACTAGACTGCTACTCGAGGACAACCTCAAAGCTCCTCAAGGTTCTAGTTCAAATCCTGTCACAAACATTATTTACTTCCAACATACATAAATACAAGTATACAAGAATATCAACAATTCAACTACAGGCAACTCAAATTCATTACAGTAGAGCAATTTAGACAGTTCAAGATCAAATAAGTTACAAAGTGTTTGAATACAAACCACCACTCCAAATTTCCAACACCACGACAAGATGAGAGAAAGGAGTATGTTACAGCAAGAAGACAGCTATAGTACCTCATACAGGAGTGGCTACATCACCTCCCACCGTCTCTTCCGCAGCAGCACTTCCAGCTCCTTCAACAGTAAGATTCGGCCCCAAAATGTCTGCCACACCATCCACTACCGTACTTGCAGCAACATCTTCAGACATAGGAACTTCCACGCCCTCCCCCACACCTCCCAACAGTGGGATCCACGTCCATCTTTTCTGTTTGTACAGCACCTTCGACAGGAGGCCCTTCGGGCGCAGGAAAGTACTTTAGAGTTATAGGATCATACCCCAAATCCTCGATGAAGATCTTCAACCATGTACTTGTCTCACACTCCTCATCAAAGTACTTTAGGTATACTCAGACCCTACTGCATAAAATACTACCCCTACCTTCGACAACTCCAGCTTAGCCATAAATCGATTAAGTCTTAGCTTCTCTTGAGCAAAGACTGACCCTGCAGCTCCCCCCGAACCAGTTAAACTCTCACTACTATCACTATGCTCCCTTCTTTTCTTTCATCCCCCGAAGGCTCGACACCACCTTCATGTCCCCTTCTCTCTCCTCCTTCTATCTCCTCTCCATCCCTCTCCTTGGTCACTCAAGCTTTACGACATTTACTACTCGAAGCCACACCTTCGGTACTACCAAAGCTAGAAGGACATCTATTGCAACGTCTAATACCTTTACGTTGCTGCTCTCATCCCTAGAGCCACTACCAAACGCACTCGTCACATTGACCTCGGTCTCCTCATCTATCACCCTCAGCCTCAAAGATTGACGGGTACGCATTATACCCTACAAAAGATGATGCATGCAATTAGATCGATATATTTAACTATTACGTTTCAATAACTATTTTTCCCCTAATCCCCCAAGCATCCCAACCCACAATCGAATATTTAACCCAAATCCCGGTTGCACCCTCAATATCATCAAAATCCTAATGGGCCAGACCTCCAGCCACATGGGTTACCCCCTTTTCTCATTCATATCATCACAAATATAAACCCTAATGGCCTCTACTCTACTATGTAAACCACATACAGAAATAGAAGATGAAACAGCAAGACAGAAGGGAAAATTAGATATTATTCACAAGAAGTTAGACGACATACCTAATTGAATGGCTCCGATCTCTCAGCAACAACCTAGTGTTCTTCTTTCTCAGCAATTACCAAGCATTACCTAAAAAATGGAGTATGTTTTCCTCTCCGACTCTCTATTTTTCTTTGTGAATGATAAATTGGGAACAATAATTTCTTTCTTCCTCTATAAATACCTCCTCAAACTAATAAAAAACTACCTCAATTTCCAAAACTGCCATCATTACCATTCCGCCACTCCCCCTACTTTTTGGCTGAGTTGTGTTTTGACGCCTTTAACCTCAACTACTCCTATGTACGCCTCCAACACCCACATTTAAACAATTTTAAATTAATCGAGTCAAACTTTCTGGTACCCTGCCCGAAGTTGTCACGTCAAACTTATATGTCATGTCAACCTTTTTCCTATAACCTAAGAAAACGTTATGATGACCTGCAGGGTACTCTACCCTAGAAACAATATCGCTTCTGACATGCCAACTATTTTTTTTGTCAGGCTTTGCAGTCGAAGCCCATCTACCTTCAACGCAAGGAAATTTCTAAACTTCTCCTTATCCCGCCTACGAACCATCGTCTACACTTTACGCCGAACATTCATCCACACATACCTGATATTCGATATGTCGGCCTAAATATTTTGGTTATTTGATTTTAACTCAGTTGGTTACTATTTTCTAATAATCATTCCTACAAACTTGACATTCAACAAGTTGTTATTGCACCTAAATTACTATCGTCTATTGTGGTTGTAGCACTTATACACAAACAGTTCAATATCACACCTCGACAATTGTTTCAATACATTCCATTTCATTCGAGCAATTGTCCTTATACTAGCAAACAACATCAATTGAAGAATAAAAATCTTCTTGATCATTGCCATCCCATGCTTACACTTTTACCATAACCAATAAGCCTCTATTTGCAGACAGGGAAATTCTTGTAAAGCCCAGCCTCATCGTCTTCAAGTCGGTCTTCTTTCCTTATCAGATCTTTGGCCATACACTGAAAGAAGGAGAACCGGTTATTGGCAAGTGGATTTATCCATTGCAGCACCCTCAACCACTGAGCATAGGGCATCCCAGAGATTGGCTCCTTAGGTTCTAGTTCCACCAAGTCAGGCATTACCCAGTCTAACTCATGGTCCCTGAAGAACTTCTTAATCAGGCCATGTCTCTTCTCCTCTATCCGTTGCTCTCTGGCTTCCATTTTCTTGTGATATCTTGTATTAGGAGTGGTGTCCATAGTTCGACTACTTAGGAAAGAAGAAGCATACATTTTACTCAGGGAAGATGGTGCAGATGTTTGTAGCTCTCTTAATACCGCCTACTTATACTTGAAGGCAGATGTATTTAATCCCTCCTTAATCACAACCCGCATTAATCATAGTCTTTAATTACCTTCTCGGAATTGTAACAGTCAAACTTTTTAACTTCCCAGTCTCAATCGTTTTCTCAGCATGCGTACTCTATACTAATTTCTGAGGTCTTGCAGTTGACACATCTCTATCCTCGATACCCTTTTCTATCGAACCATCGACAACTCCCTATATACTGTCATAACATTTTCTACATATTTAAGGTGCCTCAAGAATTCGGGGTCACTTACTCATTTAAGGTCGAATGTTAACCTATGTCTTCGATTACTACATTATCGCTCAAAGTAAGTTTTCCCAAGTAAATTACTATTTCTACTCTTTACCCTTCGTTCGACGGTGGAGTCTCAAATCCGTGCCTACATACTATTCATCTATAACACTTGTCAGTTATACAACACATCATTTCATTGAACTACTATTTCATTCCAAAATTTCGATAATACAAAAAAAAAAAACATTCAGAAACCAACAAAGCAGCAAAATAGAAAAATAACACCACCACATTTGCGAAGAACCGCCCTATTTATAGATGGGGCAGTTCTTCTTGCACAGCCCTTGTTCCTCTTCCAACAATTGGTCTTCCTTTTCCACTATACGCCCGGCCAAGCTCTACAGAAAGTAGTACCTGTTGTCGGCCATTGGGAGCGTCCATTGCAAGACCCCCCACCAGTATGCATACGGCTGTCCATTGATTGGCTCCTCGGGCTCTAGCTCGACCAGGTCTGGCATGTCCCAGTCCAGCCCATTATCGCCAAAAAACTTCATCTTCAGGTTGGCCGTCTTTCATCCTATTCGACAGTACCATTCAGCCATTCTCCTCTGGTGCTGGGTGTTCGGGGTGGTCTCCATGATGTGTGTTACTTAACGAAGAGGAATAAAAAGCAAAAGAAGATTGTGGCACTTTACCTCCTACTAACCCCTATTTTATACCACTATTAAGGGTATTTATTACCCTGTAATCACCAGTCAAACTCAATTACCCACATTAATTACCCCCCTCAAAACTACCACATTCAACAGTCAACCCTTCAACTTCCAACGCCTAACTACTTTTCTCAGCACGCGCCCTCTACACAAATTTTCAAGGCCCCTGCTAAGAGGGGGCGAATGTAGAAGCCTTCTCACAGCCTTCTAACACCTATTAAACACTCGAAGGCCACATCAAAGCCTACCTGATGACTCGAAGCCTAGTAAGTCAATAATCAAGCCCATAAAACCATCTGAGACTATTCGAACACTCGAAGGAACCGTCGAACCAGAAATACTTCGACCATGGGCGTACATGGTCGAAGGAAAACATGTCAAGTGGCCAGCTCACCAAACCAAACAGTGGAGCACGCCGCTTCACAACTACGGTGCCAGAACCAACAACTACAGTGTTATAACCAACAACTACAGTGTCAGGAACAATAGCTGCAGCGTCACACTTAATAATTACAGCGTCAGAACCGACTTTGGGTACAAGTCAGTTGTCCCTGGAGGATACATATATAACTTAACCTTCTATGGTACTCAACCCTTCTTATGTTCTATAATTAGGAGGGAGGATGAACTATGAAGGGGTTAGAAAATCTCTCCCAACAGACCTTACAAGTTTACCTTCGAATACCCTGTAATGACCCAGCTCTCGATACTTCGACTACTCGATATTTATAACATAACTCTTAAAATTCCTCACCAGAGGTCGTTGAGTGACCCATTCTAGGCCTCTACGCAAGAGTGTTATCTGTATAGTAGTTCTTGCGATTATTGATTGTATGCTTAAAACCCCTGGTTAAAGGTAAAACTCATAGTGTAAGAGTCAACTTCCCCTCATGTGAAGTTAGGGCCCTACACCAGCCATGTCAAGTACCCTCATGATGACCCACTAGTCATAATGGTCAAAGTGGGTCAGGACTACCTATACACACTTCTTGTTCATATAGGAAGCGCAATAGACATTTTGTTCTTGAGAGCTATTGATGTTTTATGCCTCATGGATTCAGTCAAAACTTCGACAGCAACAATCACTGGGTTCAACGGCTCTAAGGAATCTGCCACAGGTGAAATCACACAGCTAGTTCAAGCGGGACCAGAAGCTACTTTCGTCAAATTTATTATCTTTGATGCTGAATCAAGGTATTTGGGAGTCTTAGGTCGAAGTTGGCTTTATTCTATTAAAATAGTACCATCGACATATCATATGGCCTTGCAATTTCTAATAAACCATAGAATCTATAAAATCCAAGGGAGTAAAGTAGTAGCACATATGCATGAAAATACTACCACCAATTCTTACTCGACAAAACTTTGAAATCATTGCAATCACAGCAGGATATACCTCCAACATTCGAGCAATATACAACTGAGGTGGTAGAATTCATCGAACTTAATGGATTGGGAAGAAATACCTTTATTGGCTCAAAATTGTCTTCTGACAAAAAAGGGACCTTGGTACAGCTTTTAAAGAAAAATATCAATATCTTTGCATAGTTTTTTAAGAAATTTCTGGCATCGATCCCTCGATAGAATGTCACAAGCTCAACCTCCTTCTAGATAGTAAAATAGTTGTGCAAAAGCATTACAATTTAGCCCCTCGCCTTCGCGAAGTAGTTAATAAAGAAATAGATAAACTATTTTGCATAGGATTCTTTCGAGAAGTGAAATATCCTAAATGGGTCTAAAATATTATGGCAGTCCCAAATAAAAATGAAAAAATTAGGGTCTATGTTGACTTTATAGAGCCAAACAAGTTCACACCTAAGGATAATATTCCTCTACAGACCATATGATTTGCAAAAGCTTATAGCGATAAAATCATTACAATAATCTACAGGCAATCTTCGACAGCCTTCGCACTTACCAAATGAAACTCAACCCAGAAAAATACCAATTTGGTGTCACATCGGAGAAGTTTCTGGGACATCTGGTTAGTAAGAGGGGAATACAAATTGATCTAAAGCAAATTAAAGCACTTATGGCGATTCTATCTCCTCGAACTAAAATAGATGTACAAAAGCTTACTGACAAAATTATAGCCCTTCACAGGTTCATCTCCAAGTCATCTGATCGATGCAAACATGTTTACCTCCTCTTTTGTGGAAATCCAGCTCTACTATCCAAAAAATAGCCTAAATAAATCTTTTGGACCCTTTACTGCAAAATGATAACAATGTACTTATTGACTACAAATGACTCCATTAGTTCCGTTCTTATTCGAGAAGATGATGGGGTTAAGAAATAAATCTACTTCATCGATAAATCTTTCATGCTTGCTGAAAAATGATATACGTCAACTGTAAAGTAGTTACTCACCTTGTTGTACAGTTTTAAGAAACTTTGACCTTATTTCCAAGCCCATCCTATCAAAGTCATTACCAAGTTTCCCCTCAAACGTACTCTCTAAAAAAGAAAAATCTTGAAGGGTTTATCAATGGTCTGTATTCTTAGGCGAATATGATATCTCCTTCGAGCCTTAGATATCGATCAAATGAGAAGCAGTAACCGACTTTTTGGCATATTTTCCACTCGAAGACCCCGAATGAGAGGAACTCGAGGAAGTACTGGCTGATGATTCAATTGCAGAACTAGATGTATGGTCACGAAGCATAGGATAAAGACTCTTTACAGATGTCTCTGCTGGACCACGAGGGTTAGGAATCTGTATAGTCCTCGTCACACCATCCAATCATCGAAATGAGAAAGCTATAAAACTCAAGTTCTATGTCACCAACAATGAGACCGAGTATGAAGCTATCTTATATGGACTGGATCTTGCCATTATACTTAGAGAAGAAGAAATAATATTTTACATCAATTCCTTACTCATAGCCAACCATTACAATAAGACGTTCAAAACATCAAGCAAACTAGTTGACTGCACAACTCTGGTTGAAGAAAAACTGAAAAAATTCACAACTCACAGCAATCTCCTATCTCCCTCGAGCAGAGAACCGCTACGCTGACGTACTCGTATACATTGCTGTAATGCTCAAAAATAGTAAAAAAAGAACTCTGGCCATCGAAGTTCTCAAACACTCAAGTCTCGATGTCAACTGCACCATGCATATTAATATTGCCGAAGATGAAGATTTTGAAGATTGGAAAAGACCATTCAATGTATACCTCAATTCTAACATCCACCCGAACAACAAGGAAGACGCTCGATCACTCTTAGCTAAATGTCTGCGATTCAAAGTCCAGAATGGGATCCTATATCAAATCACTGGTGGAGGACCACTTATAGAATGCATCTCACAAAAACAATCCCAAGTTAAAATCAAAGAACTTTATGAGGGAATCTGAGCAGCTCACACCTTGGGTAGGTCATTGGCACAATGGGCATTCACTCAAATGTTATACTAGAAAAAAATGTGACAAGATTACAAAGAATTTATCAAAAAATGCTACAAGTGCCAAATCATCGCTTAATACATCAAAAGCCCTGCCCTTGACCTACACCTAAGCAATGTCCTCTGGCTATTCATGAGATGGGCGATTGATATCATTAGACCTTTCCATCCAGTATTGGGTAACCAAAAGTTTGTTCTTGTGGTAACAGACTACTTCACCAAGTGGGTTGAAGCAATACCACTATGTCGCACTGGCGAGAATGAAGGCATCATATTTCTTAGGGAATCATTATAACCAGATTTGGCTGTCTGTAAATGATACGATCAGATAATGGCAAATAATTTATCAGTAGCAAAGTCCTTAATTTCCTCCATAAATTAATATAAGGTTCAGCTGTCTACTTCAACGCTATACTATCCTCAAGGTAATGGCCAAGCTGAAGTCATAAATAAGAGCATCAAGTTAGGGTTACGCAAGCGCCCTGAAGAGAAAAAGGGTAGATGGGTTGATGAACTACTTAGTATCTTGTGGGCATACCAGACATTTCCTCGATCATCCACTGGCTATACACCATTCATGATAGCCTTTGGTACTAAAACGATAATTCCTTCAGATCTCGATCTCCCACAAATGAAGAAAATGAACTTGAACTTCTCTGCAACCTTAATTGGATCGAAGAAACTTGAGACCAGGCCATTACAAACTTGGGGCGATACCACGACACTCTCAAGAAGGCTTATAACAAGAAGGTCCATAAATGTATATTCGACATCGGTGATATTGTCTTGAGACGCATCCAAGATAGTACTCGACCAAAGAACTTTGGAAAATAATCTAAAAACTAGGAGGAGCCATATTTTATCAGCGACAAGAATGGCAGTGGAACAGATTGGTTAACTAAAGAGGAAGTACAACTTAAATATCCATAGAATACAGCCTATCTGAAAATGTTATATAAATAACTGTTGTAACCTCTTTCGAATAATTCAAATAAAGACATCTTTACTGTCACTTACATCTTTCAACTATACATTTTCTTAGTATCGGTACATACTTGCCAAGTATGTACTACCACTAACTTTCATCTCTCCGACAAACATCTATCTAATTACAGGATAACTTTGTTTGCACTTCAATATCGAACAAAACATGTCATGGTTCATCCTTTTCTCGAAATCCAACTGTCCCATAAAGGAACAATATCTAGTAATCATTCTTCATTCACATAACCATTATACGGCCCGCTTTCCATCATCTCGAATCCTTGCCTAAGCAAGACTATCCCTTTTATCTACATTCATATATAATGCTATCCATCTTGTCGAATCAAACACTTAGCATATTTTTCTACAAAATAAAACTATGCATCTTGATTAATTACTTCAAACACATCATTTGTCAACAACTACATCATAAATTAAGCATTCAAAAGGCAAAACAAGAAATTGTTTTGGTCCCAACGGCCACTTGTACCTCATTCATTAAAACAATTTTTTTTTAACCAAACTTTCTATTCTGCAGGAGGTGAGATCGGGGTATCAACCTTTACTGGGAGACCAAGAGTAAGATTATCCAATACTCCCTCAGGAATGGTAACCACAGGTACTTCAGGAGCTTTGTCCTCTGCATTAGAATATAGGAAGAACACCCTAGCAGTCCCAGCTAACCCTTTATAAAAATCTTTTCTCTCTTTCAACTCATCAAATTTCCCAGAGAAATTGGCCTTCCTACGCTTGAGAGTGTCGATATTAACTCGGTCAGCTTTAGCCTTCACCTCCTTGAGGACCGTGGCATGTTCCACCTCCATGGACTTACGGGCAGAAAGAATCTGTTCCCGAACATCTCTCTCAAAGTTTATCTTTTGCAAAGCCAATGCCTCATCCCTCTCCTTCGCTAGATCAGCCCTTATCTGCTCGATCTCTTTTCTCTTCTCCATATCCCAGGCCCCTTCGTCTCGCGAATAGCCACCTCCTTCGCATTTTTGGCCCTAAGATTTAGCTTCTCCACCTTCGCCTCCAGGCTTTCTTTTTCCTGGACAAGATCCTCTTTCTCCTTCACCAACTCCTTCTCGATATTCTTATAAGCAAAAAGATGGTTTACTAGAGTCCTAGCACCAAGAATACGATGCTTCCCCTCGACCAACGTCTTGATCTGCAATAGAGTCAGAATATGAGTTCTCCAATGAGAAACCAAGTTCTTTAGTCGAAGTAAAGCAGAAAAATTTCTAACCTTATTCATGGTTCTATGACCTTTGATGTGAAAGGTTGATAGAGTTTCTGCTCCCACTAAGCAGTCATCAAACTCATCCTCGAGAGACGTCATCCCAGTGGAATACGACTTAATGGTTTGTTGGACCTCAGCCTCAGAATCCTCACCCAGCTGATTCTTCATCAAGCCCAAAGAAACCTTGTTTTTCACCTGTAGATTGGTGGCTGCCTTTGGAGGTCGGCCATCCGCAGTCCCAGATGCCGAAATTTCAACCTTATTTCCCTCCTTCATAAGAGATCGTTGAGATGCCCTCTTTAGTAGAGGTGCTGGAGGAGCAGGCTGGTTGGTAACTCTCCTCTTCTTACTCTTCCCGAAGGTTCTACTCAGCAGAGCCTCTCTCTCTACAGTTACAAAATCAGTGGTACAACCACTAAGAGAAGGGTTCTCGGGAGGCAAGCTCAAATCCGCAACCCTCTTATTCCTAGCAGACATTTTTCTATCGATAACCGGGATTTCAGCTCCTTTAGCTCGAGTTCTCTTTAATCCGGCTTCTTGAAAAGGACCATCGACCTTCTCTTGGTCGGTAACCAAAGTGTCGATCCGACCGAAGAAATCCTTCATAATGTTGTACAACTTTTCTGAGACCGTTGAATTTCTATCGATCTCCTTCAAATCTGTACAAAGACAAACAACAAGTTAGCCATCAATTTAAACCAGAAAGCAAGTCATCAAACTTTGACATAAAATTACCTAAACACACACCTAAGTGGAAAGTTTTCCTTTTTAGAGGCTACCCTAAATTTTTCTTATTGAATTTATAATTCCCAGAAATGAGGAGACAATCGGTAAAATACTGCCCCCTTGTCGATATCATTTCATAGAAAAGGGGTCTCTTCATGAACCTCACTAAATACCTATACCCTAGCTTCTGTGGATTTTGTTTGAGTGTGTTATACACACATAGATCATCTACAATTATTAACTCTTCCCCTCTCTCCTTTAATTGAATGTTTATCACCACATGGAAGAGATCCTAAACATTCAGGTTAAATTGACCAGGCAAAACATCAAAAAAGTTCAGAAACCTTTTCTGGTTACATCGAAGAGGCAACTTCAGCCCCTCTTTTTTATCTATTCTCGATGGACGAGAAAACCATCCGTAGGAATATCTTGATCTGTCATTTCATAGTGGTATTATTCTAACTTAATGTCCTTAGGAATACCATACTTTATTTTAAAACTCAAAATTTTACTTATTTCTAGAGCCCCCCCGTAGCACTCCCTGTAACACTCCCCTTCTTCCTCCTTAACATTTTCATCCCTACCATCACTACCTTCTCGATCACTTGCCTTCCGGTCATGATCCACATCTGTCTCGGTCTCCTCCTCGTCAGACACTTCTACTACCCTGGGTGCTACTTTAAATTGATCGATATTGGCCACATCTGCACTACTCAAACCAACCCTATACCTTCCACAAGACTTTTGGACACACGTCATTACATCGATGAAGAGTGGTTCTCCACCCACAAGGTTATCGAAGATTCCTTCTTTATCATCGTTTTGGATGGGTTCAGCCATTTTATAAACCTAAAAATCAGATTCCCTTTTTTAAGTTAATATAATATCATATATGATACACTATATACGTTCATATGCTTGTATCAATATTGTTGTCGAGTTTAAACTCCAACCCATCTTTCTTTTCCTTAATATTGTATTCTAACGTTATTACGTTAAGTTATTGATATAATTTAATCTCAAATTTAACTAAGCCCTAACATCAAGAATTCTCTATATGTCCCTAGCATCTTCTACTTGAAGTACAAGAACCTCTAGCTTCTCAAAAATACTTAGGTAGTACCAAGATTTTCTGCCAAAGCAAGCCGAGTTCAAAATTTCTAATTTACACACTCTTCAGCGTAAAATTTCATCCATTTTGCAAGAAATCCGGCGCTACAACTGCCGAACATCATCCAATATCAATATTTTGAAACCAAAACATGAGTCGCGCCATAATCACAGCGGCAACCAACACATACTCTCTCCCCTCATCATCATTTATTACCTCAAACCCCTTTCTTTAAAGCATTCCTTGATCACTTTCGACACCATTCGACCATCAATCACATCCCCATGCAATCCGTATCACAAGAAATTTGAAAAAAAAACCCCTAGAGTTGTATTTTTTCATTTTATTCCAACATACACAATAAAACTCAAATTACTTCCTACATTCTATCCTAAATGTTCATATCTACATTGGGTTTCAATGAAATCGCATGATATTCAACCAAATATTCAAGTACAAAAGACAATCTTGACAGAGTTACTAACCTTAAAGTTGCGCTACTTCTAAATCCTTTTGCTTTGTATACTTAGCCCTCTGGATCAACATACTAATTTCTTCATTCCTAATGGTAGACAATGATGCAAGAGACAAGCACAAAGAGTTGGAACTTAGACAAAAATTTTCAGAATCAGTGGTGTGTGCATAGTCGCCAACCACGGGGCTATTTATAGGCCCCATGCGACTGTTCATCGCACCCCTTCGCGACCATTTGTGTACTTGAGCGTAATGCCTTGATCGCATCTTCTTGAATCTTTTAACTCTTCACCTTCTGAACGCAAACAGGCCAATGCACTGCTGCTCCAAACCTTCCATGTATCCCTTTAACTCCTCTGTTATATTCATATTCACAAAAACAACTCTTATGTTAAAAGAAGAGATTGTACATCCAACTCCTTGTACCTTAAAACATTACCTACAGGAGAACACCTAGCCATTTTTTCTACATAACCCTATACACATCTTTCTTATTTATTCCACTCCTACATCCTCGGGCAAGTAGTAATCATAATTTAAATTTCAAATCCTGTTCGACAATACAACTACCCAAACTTCGAGATAACATAAACATTCACATACCCAACATCACAATTTTATATCAATCACAATTCACTTATTTAATCATATTCGAGAAAATACTTATAACATACATTGCTATTCTTCAAGAACATTTTCTCATTTGACAGCAATAAATCATTTATTTCAGCCGGTTAAAGTTTTTATTCATTTATTACAACTAAAATAGAAACAAACAACCTTTTAACCTTCCCAACCAGCAAGGGCATCTTCCATCTTCACAGCGCCATGGTACAGGTCCTTATACTACCAACACACTTCGGAGGACTCAGAGATTGCAGTTGGCAGCAAAACAAGTAATCCTCTTCTGCCTCCGCTTCGCCCATCCCCTCATAGTTCACTTCCATTGGTACTAACGTCCACCCATTTATGCAAAGTTTGTTGAAATACTGCTCCAGCAATTCCCAATACCTGAAGTACACACTGTTGGAAAATTCCTCCTTACGTAGCTACGCCCTCGTCTTAACCATCTTCTCAAAAATAAAATGACCTCCTCATAAATACAAGGGGTATTTATATGCAAAACCCTGAATATCACAACTACCAAAGGTCAAAAAAAATAAATTACTATCCATTGGAACTCTGACAGCCCATTCAACTTAACCTCCAAGGGAACCGTTCCACACAGTCAACAATCTTCACTTCGAGATCCTATTACAATTGAAATAGTCATCGATTGACATTTTTCTTCAAGATGTAACTTTACCATTTCATTCGAGAAGACAAGTTATTTAAATCAATCCAAAATCACAGAACAACATTTTATTTCATAAAGGTAACTATTACATTTTACATTCGAGGATCATTACTTTGCTTACTTTACAAATCAAACTACAAGTTCCTTTACATTTGTAGTGTGACGCATTCTTCTACGATGGAAAAATAGCTACACCCTTCTCTATAACAACCACTATCTCACAACCCGAGAGGATTACAGAGACGACAGCACCCGGAGAAGCCACCACAGGTAGCCCTGCCTGCCAATGCATCATCAACTTCCACATAGGCAATAGCTATTTCACGAAGACTTTCGATGCGCTTTGTGTCCGTCAGCAACACAACCAGAGGAAAACTCCTCTCTAGCATGTTCGGCCTCCAACTCCATCATTTCTTCATATATCGACTCCACCAGTTGGGGATAATATAACGCTAGTGACAACCGGCCAAAATAAAACTCCTTTAACTCCTCGTACTAGACATCCACACGCCCTAAAAACCCGTTGCGCAAGGTCTAAAACTGCGTCGCCACCATCACTGAATACCTTCCATTCACAAACTGCCGAACAACCATTCAGTCGTTCTCATTCTATTTATCCACCACCTTCACCTTAACAGTAACCACAATCTAGCGTCCTGCCATTAATGTTTATCGGGAATGTACAATGACCAGGTTCAGTTGACTTTTAACTTTATAAATGACAGAGAACATATTTCCTAAAGCATTCGACAACCCTTTCACAATCGGATACAATTCTCAATGCAATAACAAGTAATTGTGTCGAGACTGGGGAGATTGTAGTAGTATATTTCCCAGATTCGATAAGAAGATGCCAAAAAAAATTAGTCAAAGATATTCCATCATTCGAGAAGATGTCACATCTACTACTACAGAGCTCGGCCCACTAAAGTAGTCATTATGCTTGGTCAAATAGAGCCGTTGTAGGGAGATCCGCAAAGTTTGCCCACTACCCGCCAAAATAAGAAAATTACTTTGTTTTTGTAACTGCCTATATCTACTTTAAATACAGGCAGAGATTATGTTAATCCAATCCGTAACTCTATTATTCAGACATTCTTACATCCTTATTATGTTCAGCAATTATAATAATTAGCAACTAGTAGATTTTGTACCCAAACTCTCATCGAGGTCATAGTTTTCTCTAATTTTATTGAGTTTCTACGTGAAATCTTGGGTGCTTAAGTTTATAATTGCAAAATTCCTTATATAGGAAAGTATTCGCAAAGTTATCCTTCTGGAAAACATGATATTACAGTATGGCTTCAGGTTTTTCAATCATTGTTTGGAAGGCTGACTGCATTGTTAATGTTATTGAAGCTCTGGAGGAGTGGTTAGAACTAATTGAGGAAAGGTTGTCCATTTTTTGAAAAGGAGAATAAATTTTCAACAATGTTTTATATGCTCAAGAAGAGTATTTGTACGAGCTAAATTATCATGTATTCTATTAATTTGCCATTAGATATCCAGCAGTTATTTCCATTTGTTAGGACATGTATTGGCATTTTTTAGACATCCAGTTTCAAGCTAAAACATATATTACATACCACTTACACTTCAGTCTTTATTAATGTATAGTTTTTCTAACTTACTCATGAAATCATGAATCATCTCAGTTCTTACCTCAGACATTTTCAGTTGTGTGTAAGTTTTTTTTAATATTTGCTAGTATTTCACTTCTCTCCTATTCAGAAGTGGAGGGCTCTACATTCTTGATGCCCTCCCCATGAACATGAGATGTAGTCGCTTTTCAAAGCCATATTTTAAACTTACAATGATTTTAAGGACAATAGTAGAATCTCCTAGAGGGTGGTTTAGAAATACTACAAGTGAGACCACAATGATACGTTCTTACCTCATCCACCCATGCCCAAAACCGACAGCCACCTACCTTTCGTAGACATTGAAAAAACAATGATTAGGGTTATGGTCAGTACGTGAAAGATGTACCTCAGAAAATTCACTACACTAACATACATGTTATAGAGACCTATCCCTCGACCTAACCCAATTCAAACTACCTCCATATCAGACTCACGAATATTACATGTGACATGAATATTCAGCATTAACACCTATACCATAAACTGATGAAGAAGGTAGATCTAACACAATAGAAAAGCATGAATAAGTCAAAGACACCTGTCTCTTATGAACTCAACAGTTACTCAGTCAACCACCACTACCCTCATTGTTCGGAAAACATGCTTCAGCATGATAACAAACTGCGGCTAAGGCCTATATAAGGAAAAAGTTTAAGAAGAGACAAGGACAAGAAAAATATACGAGAAGTTACAAAGAAACATGATTTTCTAGATTCTTAAATACCAAATTTCTTATTTACAAGATCAAATATTTCTAGTTTGAAAGATCACATGTAATAAGATATCAGCCTCAAGCAATAAAAATTGCTGTTACTAAAACCTTCAAATCAAGGTCATAGTTTTTTACCTATTCATAGGTTTTCCACGCTAAATCACCTGTGTCATTTTTTGCTCTACATTAGTTTTTATCATAGGAATACTGGTGTAGAAGCTAATTTTGAGCCATCTTGAGCTAATTCACGATATCCTAAGGCATACATTCACTCTACAATTAATCTCCAATCATGGTCACTTCCAAATGACCAACAATCAGAATCTAGCTTAATATTTTAATTGAGCCAGAACAGCTTTCTGAACTACGGGTGACTCTTCACGCCAAAATAGAGAAACGTAATAAGCTCGAACGTCAGTTAACTCTTAACCGAATAGCTCAAAACTGAGCGACAAGCTTGTTTGACAGCGTTCAAACGACATGAAGACCAAATAATAACCATGCAACTACGTTACAGGCTCTGTAGGATACTCAACAGGCTCCTCCAACCAGAGATCCCGATCAAGTTCTGGAGACCTCCCGGGTTTCTATGTGGGATAGATTAGGACCTCGAGGAGCCACCGGCAAAGCTATTTCTTGAAATATTAACCACAAACATCAACCCCTCATTCATTTGGGTGGTGAAGTTCAGTATGAAATCAGTAGAGGTTATCGATTTTCTAAACATCTGGAGGAGGAATAGCGACCTCAACCTCAAATTTTAGCATGTGATCATTTGAGTGAAGGCACCGATACTTATATTCCTCAACCACCTCGCCAAGCCACTCAAGCAACATGTCAATACGTTATGCAAGAGAAAATGGATCCGTGCATCAAGGAGGTGACTGAAGCACAAGTTTTAGGCACTACAGATGACCTCACCAAGATATAAGGAAGTCCAATTACTAAAGAACTATTCGATATGGAAATACTAAAAGGTTTCCGTACTCTAAAAATTTGTAAATACAAGGGCACCGATCCAAAGGAGTACATTCAGCAATACCCTGATTCATTGGGATTGTACTCCAATCTCAACCATATCCTCTATCGTCTGTTCGCAATAAGTCTACAGGAAGAACCACTTCGGTGGTTCCACTATTTACCTAAAGATTCGATACTTACATTTGATCAGCTGCATAAATAATTCATCAAGACGTATGCTCACAACAGAGACAAAGGGGAGAATTTATATTCTCTTATTAGTTTTATACAGTCAAAAGGAGAGAAGCTTGAGGCTTTTATAAATAAGTTTTTAGAGCTTGTGGAGAAAATAGATAAGCTCGATCAGAAAATAGCTGTATCTTCTTTCACCAATGCACTTTTGTTTGACTGCTAGGCTAAATAGCACCCCTTCCTTAACAAACCTGCGACCTCAGAGGATATGATCACTAAGGTCAATGGATATGCCAACCTAGAAAAAATGATGTCTGAATGGCATAAATCTACTAAATCTGTCCTAACCACTAAGGGTCTAACAACAGATTGAAGCAATGAATCGAAGGGGGATCATGGTGATCAATAACATTTTAAGGGCAACACTGGCAATTATTAGAAAGGCAGTACATTACCTAAACTGCTCCTCCCAAAGTTGATTTTTCTAATATCCGTAATTTTTCTAATTTTATCCAAGGATAAGCTATACCGTCCATCATAACCATTGGAACCAATCGAAAGTTGTCTGTACTGCATGCATTACAAGATAAATCATCATTCTACATAGCTACTATGCTTTCTACAGGCTGCTGGAATTTATTTATAAGGAAGGGTAGATGTACGAATACATTTTTGACCTAAAATCTTATAAAGATGGCAGCTATAAGAAGCAGCTCGAGGTAGTCCATGTCAAAGATAAAGCTGAGGAGAAACATCTCTACCATATGTACCACAATAACATGATTGAAATTTATTAGATCAACAACTCATACAGATTCAAATGCAGAAGACTATGAGAATGTTACGATCTCATACTTCAAGATAAAGAAGCCAAACTTCTACCTGAGTCGAGCAATTGCCGGCTTGGGATCTTATTCGCAGATTGCGATATTAGTCATGTAAACTTTCACATCATGATGAATTAGTCATAATGCTCAAGATGAAGAAGTTTGTCATGTACACAATGATGATCGATACTGGAAGTGGTATTGAGATTCTCTTTCAAAGCACAATCGACTAGATGGGATTGGCCGATCAAGTTATTCTGAGCGACACCGATATCAGTAGATTTAATGGTTCTAAAGAAGAGTAAGTAGGCAAGATCATCTTACCTATTACTGCTAAGCCAGCCACAATCAACATCGTTTTCTACGTCATCAATGCCAAATCTCGTGATCTCTGAATTATGGGCCGCTAATGGATTCACAACATGGAAAGAATCGCTTCTACTTATCAAAAAGCACTCCGCTTCAAACATAATAATGGTATCTATAAAATCAAAGCCAGTCAAAAAATTTCTCGAGCTTGCGAGAATATCGTCTCTATAATTCTAGATACCTTAGATAGATACGCTACATAACAATTACAGAAAGCTAGTTACCTTGATGATCAGCCTTCCACAGAAGAGCCTACAGAGTACATCAACATTGATAGACTTAGCAGAGGTACTTTTAACAGTACCAAGCTGGTCTAGCACGATAAGGATACTCTCATTCAATTCTTATGACTGAATCGAGACATCTTTGCATCGACTTTTAAAGAAATGCCTGGGGTAGATATAACCAAGGCATGGTAAAAATTGGCCATCAACATCAATGCCACAACGGTCAAACACAAATAGTGACGCCACTCACCTCGTCTTTGATATGAAGTCAACATTGAGATTGAAAAATTAATCAAAGTGAGATTCATTCATGATGCCAACTATCCAGATTGGATATCCAACATTGTCACTGTTCCAAAGAAGAATAGAAAGGTCTGAGTTTGTGTAAATTTTACCAATCTAAACAAACACACTCCAAAGACAGTTTCCCTCTTCCCATCATCCATCAAATTCTTGATTCCACAATAGGTCATAAACTTCTATTAATGATGGACGCTGCTTCTCGATATAATCAGATACCTCTCTTGGAAGAAGACCAAGAAAAAATCACTTTCATCACTAAAAAAGGACTTTACTATTACAAAGTCATGCCCTTCGAACTCAAAAATACAGGTGCGACTTATCAACGTTGATGACTACTATGTTCAAAGCACATCTTGGGAAAATCATGGAAGTCTACATTGATGATCTCTTGTGTAAGAGCATACAGTCAAACAACGACATCATAGATCTCAACACAATATTCAACATTCTATGATTTTATAGGATATGACTCAATCCTGATAAGTATCAATTTAGAGTACATTCATGCTAATTCCTCGGTCATCTCATCAGCAAGAAGGGGATTGAAGCCGATCCAGATCAAATTTGAGCTCTCCTCAATATGCCATCTCTAAAGATAATGAAAGACGTACAAAAACTTGTCGGCAAGATTGCTGCTATCAGCCGATTTATTTTTAAATCATCAGATCACTGTTGTTAGTTGATCCTACTACTCCATGGTTATACCAAACGAGGAAAAGTTTAGCCCAATGCAGAGATCCAATGGACATCAGAATACGAGACATCTTTTTAGGAACTCAAAACCTATTTGGGGAAGTCTCCCATCTTGAGTACCCTAGTAGATAATGAGAAATTTACCATCTACATGGTAGTTATTGATACATCTATCAGCTCTGTTCTTATTCGATTCGAAGGAAAGATCTAGAATCCAGTCTACTTCATCAGTAAAACCCTCACTCCAGCAAAAATATGATATTCAAAAATTGGGAGACTCATTCTAACTCTTGGGTATACTTCACAGAAACTTAAGCACTAGTTCCAAGCTCATTCAGTCAAAGTCATGACAAACTACCCACTCTAGGAAGTTTTATCCAATAAAGCGAAATTCGGGAGAGTGCAGCAATAATCAGTCAGTTTGGGAGAACATAATATCAAGTTTGAATAATGACATTTAGAAAAGGGTCAGGCCGTTGCCAATTTTCTCATGAATTTTCCAGTGGAAGATCTCGAGTGGGAGGAGCACGATCCAGACCTTGCAGAGGAAATTATAGAAGATCCACCAACTAAAGCATTTGACGAGCGAGCTGAATAGGTTACAAGGAAAGGGTGGGGACTTCATACAGATGGTTCAGTAGGACCTGCAGGGTTAGGAATTGAGATCGTATTGATTACCCCTTCCAACAACGGTATCAAAAAATCAATCCACTTAGATTTTGAAGCCTCCAACAATGTCACCAAATACGAAGCTCTCATTCATGGACTCGACCTTACACTCAAGCTCGACATCCCAGAGCTCTCAGTCTATACAAATTCTCTACTCATAGTCTACCATTACTCTGAGCAATATAAGAAGAATGGCAAGATGATAGAATATGCAGCCCTCATTGCAGATAGGATGAGCAAATTTATGAAAGTAACTCTCAATTATCTTACTCGAGGTAAAAACTGACATTTCGATTCCTTGGCTTATCAAGCCAGGGTCTTAGGTACAGAAGCTAGATATCTCTAGATCGAAGTGATATCAATCCCCAGCATTGATCGTTATTCTGTATGCATGATCAACACTGGGGGCAATAAAAAGGAGGATGACGATTGGCGAAAGCTCTTCCTTGCCTACCTTGGCACCGATAACGAATGCAAAGGGCCCCTTCCAATAGATCTAAAGGAGCGCCGGCAGTTGATCGAAAACTTAAAATGTTATACAAATCAAAATGGCTTTCTATATCGACGTTTAGTCACGGGGCCTTACCTCAAGTGCCTCTCCAAAAAGAAAGCAGATGGAATGCTCAAAGATTTACATGAAGAAACTTGTAACTCCCATGCCGCAGGTCGATCACTCGCTAGCAGGGCTATTACACAAGGAGTATTCGGGCCAGGCATGCACAAGAAATCAGAGGAGTACTTACGTAAATACGATACGTGTCAATGACATGGACACATGATCCGTATCCCTACCCTCGAACTACATGCAAGCAATGTGCTCTGGCCATTCAAGCTGTAGGCTCTCGATCTCGTCGGAGAATTTCTAAATACTCTAGGTAACCGACGATACCTACTCATAGCAGCAGATTATTTTACAAAATAAGTGGAAGCAGTTCTACTCTGTTGAACTAGAGAAGAAGATGTCATCACTTTTATCTAAGAGCACATCATCACACGGTTTGGATGCCCCCACCTGATTTGAATTGATAATGGCCCCCAGTTTGTTAGTGATAAAGTCGTAGCCTTCCTCAACAAACACAGTATCATTCACTCACCATCGAATCCCTACTACCCTCAAGGCAATGGTCAAGTCAAAATAACAAGCAAAAGCATCGTGGATGGACTCAAGAAAATGCTTCAATCACAGAAAAAAAAGAAAAGGAATTGGGTATGAGAGCTTCCTCGTGACCTATGGACATACCGTACCACTCCACGTCAATCAACTGGTTGTACCTTATTCCTCCTCACTTGCAGAACAGAAGCCATCATTCTAACAAAATGCCACCATTCAGTCAATGATCACGAGCTTGCCGACGAAGAAAATGAGTTCGAATTGGCCTGCAACATGAATTGGATTGATGAGATTAGGGAACGCGCAATTGCCAACCTAGGTCAATATTACCATACGCTGGCCAGTTCGTACAACAGAAGAGTCTAAAGCCATACTTTCCAAATCGACGATCTCGCCCTCAGACTGGTCGGGGATCATATTATCTCATGTCGGAGCAAGGACTTCGAATCTCAAATCCATGGAACACTAGGCGACTAAAGCAGTACTATTGTTAAGTCCCTTACTTCTCCACTTCATAATTCTTGTTCTTTCTATTCCAAAAGTGAGATTTCATCTCCATGCAATGCACATTCTATTCTATTCAATGAAAACTTCCAAGTTTTTCCCACATTAATCTCTACTTACATTGACAATACATAGATTAAAGAAAAGGTAATACAAGCTTTTAATCAATCTCTATTCCGATTAAAGCAAAAGTAAAACTAGTTTTCAATCGCACTATATACATACTTTATGATTAAAACAAAGGTAATACTAGTTTTCAATCAAAGAACTCAACCAAACATAAGATAAAACAAAGGTAAAACTAGCTTTCATCTATCAATATGGCTGCGATGAATATACCGATTAAAGAAAAGGTAAAACTAGCTTTCAATCGAACTCTGTGATTAAAATGAAGGTAATACTAGTTTTCAATCAAAGAACTCTACCAGACATAAGATAAAGCAAAGGTAAAACTAGCTTTCATCTCTCAATATGTCTACGACAGATACTTTTACATGTTGTATATACAGCCACTGCAAAGGATTTTACCTCCTGGTGGGAGGTCCGCTACGTTTTCCCCTACAACAGGAGGTCAATCAGCCATAAAAACTCGAGCTTGAGTATCTACAGTAACCCTGCCTTGCTTCACCAATTTAGCAGGTCGAGAACCTAACTCCATTTTCATGGAGTTCATATAGTTTCCTAAATCTACATCAGCTCTGCAAATATAACCAATCCCTCTCTAACTCAAGCCTTCTTACTTCCTCCACAAAATAGGTGATAACAACCCCTAGCATCTATAAGTGTGGCACCTCGGGCATAACTTTCTTGGCAAAATTCACTTTAACTTTCTAGTGACGCTCTTGTAACTTCCTGTACCGTGCTTCATGTCTTTCCATGCGACTATCTACGCAGAAGATAAGATTGATATGCTCCATTGCATTCTCATTTGTTTTATCTGATTCAACATGGTTTATCATCCACAATTCTGTCACCTGGGCATGAAGTTCCTCAAGCTCCCTTTGTACACCTCCCCCGGAAGGAGATTTATTTATTAATTCTCCTTTATTCCTTATTTAAGTATCCTTACCTCTAATCACCCACTCTAACTCCTGTTCCCTGACATGAGCAGCATCCAACTTACCTTGGCACTCCCTTAACTGTTCATTTCCTTTTTATACATGAGCTTGAGTACGGGCAACATCTCTCTTCAGCACACTAATTCGAGCCGATAGGCTAACCACATCCCCTTGAACAATAGAGACCCTGGCATTAACTTTATTCTTCCTCGAGCGTCCTCCAGCCTTGGTATTTTGGACACGCGAATTGTCCAGAGCCAAATCGGCCTTCAATTGTGCCACGCTCACATTCAATTCATCACAACATCATTGCACCAACCGGAACTCTATATCTTTAGTAGGTAAAGCTGTAGTCAACTGCTCAAATGCAATTTTGGAGTTAGATAAGTCATCATGAGATCTTTTTAGCTCGCTATCTCTCAATCATTTTTCTCTTCAATCGCTCCAGTTTGTTTTTGGAACTTAATAAATCAGCTCGAGTCTGCTCTTGTTCGTTTGTTTTGCTGATCATTTATTCCTTCAGACTGGCCACAAAATGGCTTAACTCATTCTCAATCATTTCTAATTATTGAATGCGATATCGAGCCATTTTCATATCTTTACTCTTTACCATCAACGCATCATTACGCCTTTTGAGCTTCGCAGTATCTTCATTCGCCTCTGCGAGCTCTTTTTACCCCTTATTAATTTCAGCATCTTTCCCATCGATCTTCCGAGTGAGGTCATCAACAGTTTGGGTCGCCTCAACAAACTTGAAATGTACTTTTACGTGTTGATCCTCTCTATCTCCATTTATCTCTCTCATTTTATCAAACTCCACCGCAAACACTTTGTTATATTGGCGCATCACTTCTTCGCTCAAGCAAGCTGACTCCAGTTTGACCTATATCACAGATACAATACATCAAGTTTAATTTAAGAATACTCAATAAATACATGCAGGAATCTTATTTATAACAAATATCTATCTTTTGACATCTACTGCGCGAAACTGCTTCTAAACTTAAGGTCGAAGTATGATCCCAGTTCAATGAACAAAAACATGTGCTTCCAAGTTCAAGGTACACATTCTCTGTGTCCTAACTTTTTTAGCACTTTGATATTATCTACACATAGTTGAGTACCATTGCACCTAAATTATTAACACATTTCTGGTTTGCCTCTATGCTTTAATTTTTATATAATAACATTAATGTAATGCAGTATACAAGTCAAATATTTCTTACTCTTTTCTAACCTGCAGCTCCGTTTGCGAAGTCAACAGGGGCGTTGATACGTCTTTCTCCTTGACGAGCCCAATTTATAATTCTTTTATTCTTAGGCACATATCCTTAAGTTCTTGCAAACAAGCTTTACAAACATCTCTCGACCAACAAAAAATTATAATAGTGATTTATACAATTACAGTTCTCACGCCCTTCATAATCACACAACCATAGAGTCAACAAATTTTACTCTACCTTCTCATTCTCATTCTCTAGAGTCACAATGTCATCCCCTTGGTTCTCTCGCTCAGTTTGGGGTAAAATGCCATCCAATTACTCTAGCAACATCAACTTCATCATCCTCTTCAACATAGGTACCCCCATAATGTCATTCACCTCAGCTTTGGAGTACTCCATTTTTAAGGGGTGGCGCCCAAGTCTATCATGATGGATTACCACCTTATTATAATTCTTCTGCATTTCTTCTGTTAGCTCACTAATCTCCACCTCTTGTGCAACCTTCATAGAATCCAGTCGCTTCCCTTCCTGAGCCAAATCGGACTTCAATCGAGCTACCTTCTTCTCAAGCTTTGCCTTCCAACTCTAGAGCTCCACAATTCCTCCTCTATCCCAAGGCAGATCCCCTTCATCAAACTAGCAACCTACAAAAACAAATCAAGCATATTTTTAGCCCGAATCACCATACAAAATTAAGAAAATATCCAAATCATCAAACTTACCACTTTGCCCATCTCCTCCACACCCTTGCGAGCTGCAAGATGAGCTCTATCTTTCACAGGTCTAAGCCCGTCTTCCTCATCAGGTCTATTCTCTGCGACCTTTGCCCCAAAAATTTCATAAAGAGGGTTTACCCTTCTCTTTTTTGCCTCTACCTCGACCTTACCACTCCCCATAGTTCAAGAGACCGAGCAACGCTTCACCGTCTTCTTCTTTAAAAATGTCTGAGCTAGCTTGCTCGACGTGATAGACTCTGGCACATCTATAAAATCTACTATAGAGGCCTTCGACAAAACCACTCGTCTTTCTCCATCAGCTCCTCTCTTCTTGTTGCCTCTAACCCCCGTCATTAGTCTCGTTGCTTGAGACTTTAGAATCATCTCAGACCCGTTGTTAGCTTATTTATTTATGTTAATACTGAGGTCTTTTAGCACTACCTCAAGCTCAACCCCTTCTTGAGCAGCAGTATCTAACAGGGACTCCTTCGTCACCTTTGACTGTGGACCTGTCAAACAATAACACATTATCAGCAACAGAACAACATTCAATTTTAGTAGTTCAATATTATACGTTATTACACTTACTTTTCTTCACAGTTCTATACTGAAGTTCCATGGGTTCTTCATCATTTCTCTGAAGGCAATCACCTGCTGAATTCAGATCGAAGAAAAGAGGTCGAGACGAGCTCGCAAAATAGTATACCCTCTACTTGCAGAATAATTCTTTACCCCATAAAATTGTAACACATCTTCAGGAAAAATTCTCCTCTCCACCTCATTCTCCTCCATAAACTTATTCAAACTTTCACAAACATTTATTACCTCCCACATGTTCCCGTTCAACTAGGTAAAATATGCCCTTATGATATTCATTATCCCGTTCGCAAGATTACTTAAAGGCAGGCTCAACCCATACTTCAACTGAGACAGGTAACACAAAAAACCCTCTTCCAGGATATTTTTATCATAATACTCTGAGGAGATCAATTCGTCCATTCCCCTATCTAATTTCTTCTTTTTTAAATTAGCCAACATAAAGAAATGATCATCCTTAGATTCTACTATACATCTTCTAAACTGCCTACCGATATGTTCTACAAAATTTAACCATCTTCCCCCTATAAGAGCCTTGGATTTACAAAACTCTCTAAACACTTCGGAGTTCGGAGGGTATGATGCCAATTGTCCAGGGAAATTTGGAAATTTAACCACTACTACTTCATTCTCCCTATCAAATTCTTCATTATTCGACTCAGGTGAATGACCAGAGGTTGACGCCTCCATCACAGAGGAAGTCTCCATCTCAACTGCAAATCTGAGATGAGGTTTGATACTACACAAATACTCCTCACGCTCGACCTACATACAGGTCCAGGTATTCTATTATTATCTTTTACACATACATCATACATATACGTATATCATTCGCATCTCTTTTATACACATATATCAAGCAGATTTTTATAGGTTACTATAAATAGTAATTTTTCAAAATTTGAAAGCCACAAAAATATTTCAAAACACATATTAACAATAAACGCAAATCAACTACCAACCTTCAACGTATGAAAATGAATCAGAAGCAGCGCCAAATCCTTCCTTCACAATGCAGTTATATAACCACCTATCTAACTCAGTCTTTGCAGCCTTCTCTTGCCTTGACTGTCGGTCACTCTCATTTAATCTCTTTCGGTAATCTCTGCTATTTTTTTCTATTTCCTCTCCTACTGCTTTTTGATTTTTTAAAAGTTGATAAACGCTTGAATGAAGAAGATGATGTAATATTTATATTTTTTATCTCTAACTGCTGGCAGTTATTGGGCCTCGCATGAGCCACCCTCGATTTTAGAGCGGAGGCATTTATTCCACAATTAATGTTAGACTTTTTGTACCTTTTCGGCAAAAATACCTTCCCATCATTGCCACCACTTCCCTCATTGTTCCCAATTAATGTCAAAGACACCTGTCTCTCACGAACTCAACAGTTACTCTGTCAACCACCACTTCCTTCATTGTTCAGAGAACGTACTTCTTCATGATTATGAACTGCGTGCAAGGCCTATATAAGGAAAAAGTTCCAGAAGAGACAAAGACCAGAAAAATAAATGAGAAATCACCAAGAAAACTATATTTTCATCATTCTCAAACAATAAATTTCTTATTTACAAGATCAAGTATTTCAACTTCGAGAGATCACTTGTAATAAGATATCAGCCGCAAGCAATAAAAGTTAATGTTACTAAAACCCTCAAATCAAGGTCATAGTTCTTACCTATTTAAAGGTTTTCCATGCTAAATCACCTATGTCATTTCTTATTTTACATTAGTTTTTATCACAGGAACATTGGTATAAGAGCTAATTCTGAGCCATCTTGAGCTTACAAAATTAAGCCGTTACAAATGTTATTGCATCTTCGGCAGGTTTTCCATTTGATTATGAAGAATGATGAGTGATAGAGTTGAGAAGTTAGTAAATGTTGAAGGTATTCCTTTTGTTTATGTTGAATGTTAAATTCAAAATCTAATTTAAATTGCAAATAATTTCCCTACGAAGAACAAAATAAATCAGTGACAGGAAATGATAATATTAATGAAAAACAAATCGAAACAATGGCCGAAAATGAAAATAATGGCGAAACAAATAACTGAAAATGACAATACAATTGATTCTTAGGCTAATACAAAGGACAAATAAAATATCTTAATATTCTTTCCAGAAATATATCCATCGTTGTCGCCCGTTTCCTCAGGTAACAACATAATATTAGGATTTTTTACTGTTATACTCACTGAAACCACCATCCCACCCACTATCTTTATAGTACACCATTACCTCCGCACGAGTTTCTCAGAACTTCATCCTAGTGTTCTTTCTCTCTTGTCTTGCAATTGCAATGTCTAACTCTTTAAAGGTACTTGTGGGCATTTTAATGGCACACCTCTTGGGAATATACAAAGTGTATAGCCACATCTGATTTCTTAGATGTCTAGCCCAGCATAAAAGCTTATTGAAATGATGTCTCTTCCAATGCAATTATATGTAGGCATCATATTCTTATTTTTGCATTTGTAACAACCTTCCCCAAATAACCTTCACATTTTCGTGTAATTTACCTTGATACAAATAATCATTATTTCAGATTGAATCATCGAACATATTTCTCAAAACAAAAAGTAAATTGAGAAATGCTAGCGCCTTCAAGCTTTTTATAGGCCATGATAAATTTGAATATTACCAATGAAAATTTTTAACTTATAATGACAAATTTAAAATTATGAAAGTATATCATAATTTGACAGATTCTTTTGAGGTACATCATTAAGATGTGACAAATTAATATTTAAATAAAGGTGATTAATGCAGTAGAATTAATTTCATTTGAATCTACAACTGGTACAAGCAACCCTAGACAAATGACAAGATACCACGTGTATCACGGCCCAAAATTCAGTAATCGGTAGCTAGCCCAATTACTGAAATTTGAGGATGTGCAGGTCGGGGAATCCAAGGATTCGCTCCACAAACAACTGAGCCGTCGACAAATTCTGGCCCAGTCATTCACAATAGTATCATATCAGAGTAATAAGGAAAAATAGCAACAGGGGAAGACTAAGATAACAAATATCTAAACGGAAGATTCTACAAACCTCTACGCAGCAATCCCGATAGTAATAACTGGAGAATGAGCCTCCAGCTCAGCTCCCTAAAGATCACCACAGTAGCAACTAAAACCTAAAATAACCTGCTACTGAAAGGGGAATACGATAGTGAGCAAACAACGAGCTCACTAACTCCCAAGAATAGCTAAACGATTATATTAACCAATGAGATATATATAAATATTAATGATAATAGGATATAATAATATCTAACGATAAACAATATATATATATATATATAAATATATATAGGATGTCTAAAAGGTATCTAATAGGTATACAACTAGTCTAATGATTATATCAAACTACACTATAAATATATATACATATCTAGAGCAAAGGAGTGCTATGACTATAACAACACTCCAGTCCCAAGGACTACTAACTACACTCTAATCACTACTGTGGCCTCCACGCCACAAAAAACTAACCTACCTTAGGAATACAATAACACACGAGGGTAAACAACCCTCGGCCAAAAACAATCCAACCGGGTTATCCAAACCCCAACCAGGCACAACTCCGAAGCTACCGCAAACTAAGCGAGATCGCCCACAACCAAAATGCCAGCCTAATGCTCACAGCAACCAACCAGACTAATCAACCTAATAACTTAAATAGATACAGAAGAGGGAGGAAAAGATGCAGAGAGGAGAGGAATATGCCAAAAGGAGATGAATCTAATTACACTGTAAATCAATTAAGAGAAGAGGAATTTAATAAGAGGGGAAGAATATGATGAACTAGGATAATCCCATAATTATCCCAGTGCAATGATATATTATGATGATGATATAATGGAATGAGATAATCTTATGATTATCCCAAGTACAGAAGATTCTATACTAAACATAATGTAGAAAGGGTTAAGGATTTCTATCAGAAGAACTTACTAATTGGAAGTGCCCAGAGATGCAATGGTATGCCTGATGATGATGATGATGCAAAATGATTTAGCGATGTCAACCCAATGGGCTAGGCCCCAAGACTAAAGTGGGCCAACAACCGCTGAAAAAGGATTTACCTTACCGGATATAGTTGGATATAAGGGTACGATGTGTTGTACTAGCTCGACCATACTATGACGATATTACATCAATCTATCAAATCCCACGGAGCCAACGTCCGAACTATATATACATTCAGAGGCATTTCAACCTCCAGGCTAAGCCATGTACCGGATAGTAAATACTGTCACATACCATCCCACACTCCCGAATGGGTGACTAGGTATAATAGTATCCATCTTGGACGCACCTTTCTATTTTAACTCAATTTTAGGAATCCCTGAACCTCTCGAGGGTCAGTCGATGCGGAGTTATTTTTGTATCCAATCGCAGTAAGATAAAGGGAGAATATATTATCTATGGATGTGAGCAAAAATCTTCAAGACTGAAACACAACTATTGTTAACACAGCAAGTACACAATAGGATTACCACCTGCCTGAGAGCGTGGCAACCAAAACTAACACAGAGGCTTACCTATGACTCAGTTGCACCATCTAAACCTAGATTAAAAAGCAACTTAACCGTCACAATATCTAAACAACATCAGTCTCTAAGATTCCTCAAGCAATACGATTACCATCAAGTACAACAGTACTCTAGCTGTCAACACAGACTAGTACCCATGGGGTGACCTACAAGTATCTAGCGAGTAGTTAACAATCCTCAATGACAGAACTGCCTCACAATCCTCCTAATCATGTACTTAAATATCCAACACGGATGTACAGAAACTGGATTCAACAGGAGGTTTCAGCCACATTCCAATATCTCGGGTGACGTAGAACTTCACAAACCACATGGCTCAGCCACGCACCTCACTGAGCCATGCTGTCTCGCTACCTCCTAGATGACAGAAGGGGACACATCTCTAATAGCCTCATCCCGGAGAAAGAAGGCTTACGAGTAAGCTCTATTAGCTCTAAGAATCATGAGGACAATAAGTATCACAACACGATAAACAAACAATCCTAAGGCAAACTATCAGAAGTTCAGCATCTACAACCAACCACCACGGACAAGCCGTCTGCTCACTACCAACAACTAACAGTCCAGAAGATACCACACTCCCACATGGAATCCAACATTTCCACAACCACCAATAACAACGACAATGCTCAAGGACCAGGCCTCGAGATCAAAGAGAACACCTAGACTAATCCTAAGACAAATCAAAACAATAGCAGGAAAGAGGAGGAACTCCAAATTGAAGACCATTCCTTACTGAAGCTATGTTTCCCCAAGACTACCCTGGAACCAAGTCCAGCAACCCAAACTAACCATGGTGCTATAATCTAAGGTGAGAAATATAGTCTCTGAACTACACTATCTCAGATAAATGGTGGCCAAACCACAAGCCGTCCATAAGTCTCTACTAATAGTCAAGCCAAGTAACTGGGGCCCTGAAACAAGTTGGGCACCCTAATAACTAACCAACAATACCATACTCAATATTATATATATATATATATAGCGACGCTGAGGCACCTCAATACTCTGAGAAATGCCTCTGTTCTCAGCCTCAACGAAGAAAAGATTCGCGATAACCACCCTCAATGAAATCGGTCTCAGAGAAATCTCAGGATTCATTGTCACATCGACGACAATAGAGAAAACCTCCTCTGTCTAATCATAACCTATGGATTCTATCTAGTAACTAAACTCACATTATTGCGGGTTTTACTAACTTATCAATCCCTTAAGTACTCTCGCCTAAGATATGCCAAACGGATAACCCGTGAATGTGTCCTAAACAATTAACCCATGAACTAACATAATCACGGTAATAAACATGATAAACTATGTGATACAATAACTCACATTTGAATATAATGGTCTAGTTATTAAGGAAGATAACACTCGCCTGGTAATAATCCAAGTCCGGCAGAAACCAACTCAGAAAACCGAACCTAGAATCAACGATGAGGCAATCAGAACAGCGAACAAGCTCCCACAACCAATAACAATAACAAGTAAATAATCAATTCAAGAAAACAATATCAAATCCAAACCCTAGAAATCAGACCTACGCCAAAATCGAGTGAAAGGAATCAGGAATTTCTTACCGAGGATAGGAGCGAAGCTTGGGACGAAGCGGGCAAAGAATCCTCGATGCGATGGGGAAGAGTGGATCAAGAGTATGGAGGAGAGGGGAATAGGTTAGGGAGAGGAGTGAGAGAGAGTGAGAAAGAGGAAAGTAAATAAAGGAGAAAATTAACCCCAAAAAAGCTGGAAAGGCGCCTCTGTTCGAATAGGAAATGATCATGTTCGAACAGAGTGAAGTATATTCGGATAGAGAAGAGTTTTGTTCGAATAGAAAGGAGTCTAATCGAACAAAAATGTCCCTATTCGAATAGAACTGATCCTGCCCAAAAAAATCCTCCCCAGAAGCACAACGGATTACCCCGGACACCCCGGAATCACCCCAAACCACCCCTACTACCACACAAGCACTACAACAAGTCCAACAAGGCTTTTCCAAAGTAGAAACACCACCTCCACCACCTCACGGCCACCAAAATGCCTAAGCCCCCAAAAATGAATCTTTTCCTCGGGAAACTTCAAAAACCTACCGGCCAATCCAACGGCTCACCGGAACCACCCCAAACTATAGACACACTAATAAAAAATCACTACCAAACTTTCTAGGGGTTCCTGAGGTCTAAACTACACCTCCACCGCCTAATGGCCACCGGAACTACCAAAAGGAATCTAATACAAACCTACCAAAAGAAATAACACGGATGCATAACGAATAATAATATATGAATAATAGTAACAATACTTAATAATAAACAAAATGAATACCCTGAAATTCCGGGACATTACAATCTACCCTCTTCAGAAGAATTTTGTCCCGAAATTTAAAATAATTACTTAGGTATAGTATAGTATATTTCAAACGTAATGTGTAACCATATCGTACTAGTGGTTACACAAGGTCGATAAAGTAGAAATCCTCCTGAACTCCTCATCCAGGTACATAACAAAACCTTTCTAGGTAACCTAGCAAATATTTTGGGTAAAAAATATCTCAATCTATAGTTTGTATAAATATATATATATATATATATATACTAATTTATATAGTTTGATTATAGAAACTAATAGTTTATAGATGCATATCAACATAAGAGAAAGTGTAATATGATTCCCCTCTCCCTATATGAACAACGTCAAAATCTGATGTGTACAACATCCCCAGTCTCATAACACATCAGCTATGAGATCAGGTCTGCGATACAGAAGATGGAAATAATTGGTTAAAACGATGCAATCAATAAATAATGAAAACAAATCCAAACGATCAGATCCAATAGCCTGATCGACCTGGACTCGATTAGGAGCGGATAACCAAAACTCATAAGAAAAATATTAAAATTAGATGAACGTCAAAATTACTACGACGGCAAACACAGCGTCGCCTAAACAGAAAAATATCACACAGCTAAAATCAAAACCCAATACCCCAAAAAAAATAGGGAAAATATTACCACTAAAAACCAATCAAACACCATTCTAAGGATTCAAGATAAACATCTTGAGTCCTCTAAATCTACAACAAAAGCCTATACACTAGACCTATGCTAGAGGTCTACATGCAGAAGGCCTCAAGAGATAAACTCTCTAACCAAACCTGCAAAAAAAGATAAAGGATACCAAGAAATCGTCCTAACTAAGGAATAACTCACCCTATGAATGATAGACACCGGGATAGGAGTTAACCTAGAGCTTTGATACCAAATCTGTCACGCCACAAAATCCAGTAATCGGTAGCTAGCCCAATTACTGAAATTCGTAGATGTGCAGGTCGGGGAATCAAAGGATTCGCCCCACAAATAATCGAGCCGTAGGCAAATTCTGGCCAAGTCATTCACAATAGTATCACAACAGAGTAATAAGGAAAAACACTAACAACAGAACACTAAGATAACAAATATCTAAATAGAAGATTCTATAAACCTCTACGCAGCAAGCCCGACAGTAATAACTGGAGAATGAGCCTCCAGCTCAGCTCTCTAAAGATCACCACAGTAGTAACTAAAACTTGAAATAACCTGCCACTGAAAGGGGGATACGAGAGTGAGCAATCAACGAGCTCACTAACTCCCAAGAATAGCTAAATGATTATATTAACCAATGAGATGGATATAAATATTAATGATAATAGAATATAATAAAATCTAACGATAAACAATATATATATATATATATATAGGATGTCTAAAAGGCATCTAATAGGTATAAAACTAGTCTAATGATTATATCAAACTATACTATAAATATACATACATATCTCGAGCAAAGGAGTGCTAGGACTATAACTACACTCCAGTCCCAAGGACTACTAACTATACTCCAATCACTACCGTGGCCCTCAGCGCCACAAGCAACTAACCTACCTCAGGAATACAATAACACACGAGGGTAAACAGCCCTTGGCCAACAATAATCTAACCGGGTTATCCAAACCCCAACCGGGCACAACCCCGAAGCTGCCGCAAGCTAAATGAGATCGCCCAAAACCAAAATACCAGCCTAAAGCTCACAGCAACCAACCAGACTAATCAGCCTGATAACTTAATTAGATACAGAAGAGGAAGGAAAAGATATAGAGAGGTGAGGAATATGTAGAAAGGAGATGAATCTAATTACACCGTAAATTAATTAAGAGAAGAGAAATTTAATAAGAGGAGAAAAATATGATGAACTAGGATAATCTCATAATTATCCCAATGCAATGATATGTTATGATGATGATATGATGGAATGATATAATCTTATGATTATCCCAAGTGCAAAAGATTCTATACTAAACATAATGCAGAAAGAGTTAAGGATTTATATCAGAAGAGCTTTCGAATTGGAAGTTTGCAGAGATGCAATGGTATGCCTGATGATAATGATGATGATGGTGATGATGCAAAATGATTTAGCGATGTCAACCCAAAGGGCTAGCCCCCAAGACTAAAGTGTGCTGACAACCGCTGAAAAAAGATTTACCTTACCGGATATAGTCGGATACAAGGGTACGATGTACTGCACTAGCTCGACCAGACTTTGAAGATATTACATCAATCTATTAAATCCCACGGAGCCAACGTCCGAACAATATATACATTCAGAGGCATTTTGACAACCTGGTTAAGCCCTATACCGGATAGTAAATACTGTCTCATACCATCCCACACTCCCGAATGGGTGACTAGGTATAATAGTATCCATCATGGGCCAACCTTTCTATTTTAACCCGATTTAAGGAATCCCTGAACCTCTCGAGGGCCAGCCGATGTGGAGTTATTTATGTATCAAGTCGCAGTAAGATAAGGAGAGAATATATTATCTATGGATGTGAGCAAAAATCCTCAATACTGAAACATAACTGCTATTTACACAGCCAGTACACATTAGGATAACCACCTGCCTGAGAGCATGGCAACCAAAACTAACACAGAGGCCCACCTGTGACTCAGTTGCACCATCTAAACCTAGATGAAAAAGTAACTTAACCATCACAATATCTAAACAGCATCAGTGCTTAAGTTTCCTCCAGCAATATGATTACCATCAAGCACAACAGTACTCTAGCTGTCAACACAAACTAGAACCCATGGGGTGACCTACAAGTGTCCAAGGAGTTGTCAACAATTCCTAATGACAGAACTACCTCACAATCCTCCTAATTATGTACATAAGTCTCCAGCACGGATGTACAGGAACCGGATTCAACGGGAGGTTTCAGCCGCATTCCAGCATCTTGGGTGACGTACAACTTTATAAACCACCTGACTCAGCCGCGTACCTCACTGAGGCATACTGTCTCGCTGCCTCCTAGATGACGAAAGGGAACACATCCCTAACAGCCTCATCCCGGGTAAAGAAGGCTTACGAGTAAGCTCTATTAGCTCTAAGAATCATGAGGACAATAAGTATCACAACACGATATGCAAACAATCCTATAACAAACTTTTAGAAGTTCAGCATCCACAACCAACCACTAGGGACAAGCCCTCTGCTCACTGCCAACAACTAATAGTCCAAGAGGTACCATACTCCCACATGGAATCCATCATTTCCAAAGCCACTAATCACAACGATAGTGCTCAAGGACCAGGCCTCGAGAACACAAAGTACACCTAGACTAATCCTAAGACTAATCAAAACAATAGCAGGTAAGAGGACGGGCTCCGAATCGAAGGCCATGTCTTACTGAAGCTATGTCGCCCCAAGACTACCCTGGAACCAAATCCAGCAACCCAAACTAACCAAGGTGCTATACTATAAGGTGAGAAATATAGTCTCTGAAATATACTATCTCAGAGAAATGGTGGCTAAACCACTAGCCGTGCATAAGTCTCTACTAATCGTCAAGCCAAGTTACTAGTGCCCTAAAAAAAATTGGGCACCCTAATAACTAACCAACAATACCATACTCAATATTATATATATATATATAGCGACGCTGAGGCGTCGCAACACGCTTAGAAATGCCTTTGTTCTCAGCCTCAACGAAGAAAAGATTCGTGATAACCACCCTTAATGAGATCGGTCTAAGAGGAATCTCAGGAGTCATCGTCACATCAACGATAACAGAGAATAACCTCCTCTGGCTAATCATAACCTACGGATTCTATCTAGTAACTATACTCACATTATTGTGGGTTTTACTAACTTATCAAACCCTTAAATACTCTCGCCTAAGATATGCCAAACGGATAACCCGTGAATGTGCCCTAGGCAATTAAACCATGTACTAACATAATCACGGTAATAAACATGATAAACAATGTGACACAATAACTCATAATGGTCTAGTTATGAAGGAAGATAAAACTTACCTGGTAATAATCCAAGTCCGGCAGAAACCAACTCCGAAAACCGAACCTAGTATCGACGACGAGGTAATCGGAACAACGAACAAACTACCACTACCAATAACAACAAGTAAACAATCAATTCAAGAAAACAACTTCAAACCCAAACTCTAGAAATCAGACCTACGCCGAAATTGAGCGAAAGGAACAAAAAAGAAATCGGGAATTTCTTACCGAGGATAGGAGCGAAGCATGCAACAAAGTGGGGGAAGAATCCTCGATGCGATGAGGAAGAGTGGATCAAGAGTATGGAGGATAGGGGAATAGGTTAGGGAGAAGAGAGAGAGAGAGAGAGTGGGAAAGAGGAAAGTGAAGAAAGGTGAAAATAAACCCAAAAAAAGCTGGAAACGCGCCTCTGTTCAAATAGGTAATGATCCTGTTCGAACATAGTGAAGTGTATTCGGACAGAGAAGAGTTATGTTTGAATAGAAAGGGGCCTGTTTGAATAGAACTGGTCCTGCCCCAAAAATTATACCCTGAAAGCACAACGGATTACCCCGGATACCCTGGAATCACCCCAAACCACCCCGACTACCACACAAGCACTACAACAAGTCCAACAAGGGCTTTCCAAAGTAGAAACACCACCTCCACCGCCTCACGACCACCAAAAGGCCTAAGCCCCCCAAATGGAATCTTTTCCTAGGGAAACTCCAGAAACCTACCGGCCAATCCAACGGCTCACCGGAAGCACCCCAAACTATAGGCACACTAATAAATCATCACTACCAAACTTTTTAGGGGTTCTTGAGGTCTAAACACCACCTCTACTACCTAATGGCCACCGGAACTCTTAAAACCCAGAAAAAGGAATCTAACGGCTAGAAACTTATCTGAAATGAATAAATGTATGCGGAATGGATAAAAAAGACTCGTGAGGAGTAATCTACAAATGTGTGACGTATTAGAGTATATTCGGAAGCTTAACGGAAGATAGAAGAAACATTTTCTGATGAAAATGGACATAAAAGAAGAAAATGGACATAAAGGAAAAAATGAACATGAAGGAATAAAAATGGACGGGAGGAATCTGACAAGCCTGATAGGAGGGGAATCATCAAGGAAGCCCAAACCTACCCTAGGATTCTCTGAAATCACGCCACACCACCACACAACAATATCACACAACCACCAAGCCACAACGGGCACCCAAAACCAAAACACAAACACTTCCTCCCCGAAACCACCGAAACCAACAAAACTATCAAATGGAATCTAATACAAACCAACCAAAAGAAATAACACGGATGCATAACGAATAACAAAAGTACCAAAAGTATTGTACTATTATTTCGTGAATACAGAGTAACCTTCTATTGATTAACATGAAAGATACAAGCTAAATTAACATTATTAACCTCCGCCCCCTACCCTTATCCCAACCCTAACCCTAGTCCTAAACCTAACCCTAACCCTGCCCTAACCATAAGATCAATAAATACAAAATGACTCATGTCTAAACAAGGATGAAACGCGGGGCAGGGGCAATTAATACCAGTTACTAATACAAAATATATTCTCCTGATTCCTATTCAAAGTATCTTCCCAATGGTAATCTGAAGTCCTATAATTTCAAGGATCGTTAGATTGGAGTCCTATTCATAATCAATCATAACTATATTTCTTCAAAGTTCATACACATAAGAAAATAATTTTTTTTACCAATGTCGCAATCTACTCGATTTAGCCACGTCTCTTCAGACACCAATACTGATTGGATTGAAGTGATTGGGGTTGATGTAGAAAGAGATGTTGAACGTCTCTTGGAACGTGATCATGGTCAAGAATCCTCAAGCGGTTTAAGTAATTTGTATTTAGTTTTTAGTTTTAAGTTTTATAATATTTAATTTATTTTTTCTTGTATGGGTATTCATCAATCATTGCAATTTCACAGAGTAGAGTTCTAACAAAAAATGATGGCAAATTAAAGCACAAATTATGAAATAACAAATTACTCTTCTAAATTAAAAAATGATAAATACTCATAAACAAATGCTACTCATCAAATGTCAAATGTTGATGTACAAATGATAAATTTATGTCAGCAAATGGCAAATAATGACTGCCCGAGGTTCACATACCTTTAGTAATGATGTTACTTTTGAAATGGAAGATTACCTTCAATAAGTGTCAAATATGAATAGACAAATAACACTCTGCCAATGACATATATCAATAGACAAATGATACAGCCAATTAAACTTATAAATTGGTCAATTGTTTGGAAGGTATTTGCAAATGCTCCAGAGATGGGAACTAGTAAAAGGCTAGACCGAAGGTTGAATTCCTTCAACTTCCTGCTAAGTTCAAAAAGAAGTAGAGCAGACAATCTAAGAACATCCTCGTTAATTGAGATATATAACAATTTTTAGGAATCACTAGTTCTGAAAGATGTAATCTACATTGTGCAAATAAATAAATGAAAGTTAAAGTCACAGCAAAAGACAAACAACTTGAAGAACATTACGTCGTTCTTGAGGAAGAACTGCTCAACTTTCAGCAACAGACCCAGGGGATTGTTGATGAAGTTAGCCATTGTAAAGAACTTCAAAATAAGATGCTATCGATCTCTTCATAATAAATAAAGAAGAAAAAATTATTGTTGCATTGTATTTCAGAGATAGAATCAAACTTCTCAGATGATTAGATTGATAGTGACATTGCAAACTAGCTTGTAGGATAGAGACACGAGCGAATGCCAAAATTTGCATTGTTTTACTTTGTATTCATTGTTTAGCAGTGTTTATCATTGCATCTTCAAAGTTATTCTAGTGTTTATGCTGGCTATTCATTACATTTTCTCCATCTCATCGTGAATTTATGTTCTGGAAATTAACCACAATTCCCAACCACCAGCTGCCACGATTGATCTCAACCATAAATGCACAACAACAATAACAACTCTAACAATATCAACTACAGCAGTAAGTCTAACATCTGCCACCATTAATCTCAACCATAAATGTTCAACTGTAATATTTATTAAAATAATCTAAACTACAACATTATCCATTCTTTAGGGTTGCTTCAACTAATGACAGACTAGTTTGAAAATAATAGAACTATAGGAATTTAAGGATTACATATTTTTAAATTTGAATAATTTTGTAAGGCAAGAAAATCTTCACGAAGAGAAATCCTTTCAATTTTGACTTGTTTTTGCCAACTACGATTCTCTTATACTCCAAGACTTGGCGGTATGAAGTAATTAGGAGATGGTACAAAGATTTCAATCAATGGAAGGTGCCTTTGTCATCTGGAGTGACCCACTTGAGGAGAAGATTGTCGAATACAAGGAGATAGTTTCGAAGCTTGCAAATAAAGTGTTGAAGTTGAGAAACAATGTTGCAGTATTGAGAGATGAGATCAAAAATCTGAAAAAGGATGAATGAAAGCATGGAGAAGAGAATATCGGATTATAACCATGTTGTTATACAGGAAGACCTTAATAGAACCTCGAGGTCTCTATAAAGGAGGGAAGGTAGAAGTGGTTGATAATTTTTCTTCATTTTCTGAGGTATTTAATGGTATATGGTTTTTGTATACTACACTTCATCTGTTGGTGATAATCTTTTTATGCGCTGTGAAGAAATATAATATGATTTCCAAACAAATGACTAATAGCGTCCATTAAATGATATGTATGCCATGTTTACATGTTAATTATCTTTCTTCAAATGACATTATGGCACATGACAAAACATGTCAAACAACTGATAGATATTGTGTCAACAAATGATAAAATAAACTCAAATTATTACTTATTTCCCAAAATATAAAATATTGTGTAACCAAAAAAACTTCTCTTCAACACAAACTGGGTTGAAAATTTATCTTCATTTGTAACTTTGTTTCCCAAAATATTGTGTAACCAAAATAATCATCTTCAAAGCAGGCTGACCGAAACGTCATCATCTTTAACTATTGGAAAATATGGTATTGTTGGTGGGACAGTGCTCCTTGTAAAAGTCAGAGCCATTATCGAATATGTATTATCATCAGATGGGATTGCCAGAAACTCACAGGAATGATGGTTGTGTCCATTTTTTTGGGAGTTACTACAAAATCAAAGTTGAGTCACCAAACCTACCTTTTTTGTTTTTCTTTTCCTTTGTATACAAGGATGACCTGGTGCTACCTTTGGTATAGGAGCACGAACACGTGGGGTCTGATTTTAAAATTTTCTACTGTTATATTCCTCTGATAGGAATCCATATAGGTTCATAAACTGCCTTGTGTAAGGGGCCCAAAAAGTATGGACAACCATTGGAAATACTTTGGGTACAACATTATGAATACCAGGGTTCATGTCAGGAATGATGAAAAATCGAGTCAAAAATCTGTGGAAATTGGACCCAAATATCTCTAGGAAGTATGTCCAACTTTGGATATTATCTGTATTTATTATTGAGAAAGCAAGTATAAAAAAATGATTGTTTGGGTCAATACAATATGCTCTTATGTGGTTATTGAGTTGGATCCTATCTCGATATACATCACCAATGTTAAATACTTTATTGAAATCATAGAGTTCCTCTGTGTAGGCTGCAGATTTGAACTAGAAATCAAGGAGATTTAACACCTGCTCGGGTGGTAATTCAAACCGTAGTTCTACTGGACAAATGGCAAGAAAATCTTTATAAATGATAATTTCCTATTGAAAAATGATGGGAATTACATAAGTAGCTACAATTCGAAACTAGTTTACCTAAAGGTTTAATAACCATAGGTTCAAAAGTTCATTTGAGAGAGGAACATCATCAACATGAACATTGGTTTCATTTATTTTAGGGTAACTTTGGTGTTTGGGATCTGGTTCAGGAAATGAGTGCTGAAGTAAAGATCGCCCCACGAAAAACCCCCCAAGACTATTTTGGGACAACCCTCCTATACCTGTTGAAGCCACCCCTATATATTTTTTTCTTCTATTTTGGCAAAATATGAATTTTATTGATAAAGAGAACATAAATTACATTAGTGGAGGAGGACTAAAGCCTGACCTCATAATAGTGTAATACATCATAATATTATTTTATCATTATTACCAGCCCCATTTAAGATCAGAATAGCTCTAGTTGTAAGAAGGATGTTATTGAAAAGCCAAAAAAGCTGAGTAGTCTTTTAACTTCCCATTTTTACAACAAAATCAACCAGTTGATTTCCTTATCTGAAAATATGATTTAAAGCACACTGAAGATAAACACATAATTTTTAAAATTTCTCCCAGATCCCAGCATACCTAGTAGAAATAGAATCTTTCTTGTGAAACAAGTTTGCAACTACCTTGGAGTCAACTTCAACTACTAGAGGCAGACGACTGTATTCTTTGCACAGCTTAAGCCCATGAAGCAAACCAAATAATTCTGCATAAGTGACTGAACCAGGGTCTAATGCAACATAAAAGGCCATAACTAAATTACCTTCCCAGTCTCTAATTACTGAGAGCTTAAATACCCCAAAATATGGCATGCACCATCTTACAAGAATACAAACTTTGATCTTGACAGTTTTGGCTTTCATTCTTAGAACCTGAAAGGATATACAATAAGAAAAGGAAACAACTTTTGTGATCTTGATCTTTCCATTTATGTTCTGACACCAGTTGAGCACTTTCTGAATGATAGTAATTGGATTAATAATAACTTTATCATACTTCAAACAACACCTTGCTCCCCAAATCTCCCATGAGATGATTATAGGCAATAAACCTTTGATGATACCATATGTAACTTGTGGTTAGCCTTCAGCGACCATATACCTTGCTTATCCCAGAGTATTCCTCCATCATAATTTTCTACACCACAAAATACACTGAAATGACACCATATTCTTTTAACAAGTAACAAACGCGTAACTATGACATTTTTAATATACCCAAACATGTATTTTAGTCATCCGTTATATTTAATTTGAGTACTTATGCGCATTTGTTTGATTGTAGCTATTAGAGATGGATATTTGAAACAAGCACTTCAAAGTCAGATAAAAGTATCTCCATCAGTTCTTTAGCAAGGGATGTCCAAGAGACAAAAAATATTTACAAAAATATATTTGGACTATAATATAAAGAGAGTTACATTTAAGATCCAAGAATTATATTGAGAAGATATTCTATAACAAAGATATACTCAAGTATTTCCATGGTTAGAAGATTTCTACACTCAACAAAGAAATGATATGAAGATATTCTCATATATCTTAGTGATTGATTGTAATAATATATATTGCAATATTCTAGATATGTGTAATATTCTTAAAGATTTGGGTTCCTTCTCCTATAAAAAGAGCCCCCACCCATTGTAATGGAGATGTTACATTGGAGCAAGTTTAGAAAAAAATAAAGTCTTAGTTAATTTTAGTTATCTCTTCCCTATTCTCTTTATTTTGTAAATAGACTAGTTTAATACAATGATCTTGGGAATAATAGAAAGGTAATCCTTTCTAGCTATGACTAGAAGGATGCCCTTACCCAAGTAGCAATAGTTATGATGTAGGCACACATCTTCTAAATTAGTTAAATCTACTTCAAGGCTTAACCATAGCTAGAAAGTGAATTTAAACTATTTAGCCAAAATTCGGTGTTATAAACATTAAACTGAATTTTATGGCAAAAACGAAGAGGACTCGTTAGAAGAGATTTGACCAAGATTAACCGTAGATAAAAAAATTTCTCCTAAATATCGGATTTAGACAAAGATAATATGACCAAATCTTAGATGCCTAACCATGGATCTAGGGTTGTCGTTTACATTAAAAATGTCTTACAAAGGATTTTTGATATAAATAATCTTCTTAGTAAAACTACATGACAATTATATTGCTTGGTTGGGCCAAATTCTAGTCGTAACTATTCTTTTGTTAATTGTTTGCTTTATTTCTTTATTTTCAATTAATCTCTTATAAAACCTTATTCGTCCTAGAAAGTATTTGTTTTCCCAAACCTCCCCGTGAATTCGATTCCACTCATTTGTACTACAATTCGACAACCGTACTTTAAGCAAGTATTTTGCTAGAGCGCCCAAAAATCCTCTTATTAGCAAGGTCATTGTGTACAAAGAGATGGTCAAGTGATTCAAAAGTACCACTTCTACAACAAAGACATTTTGACACAAAAGGTATAGAGTTTTGAATAAAAGAATCAACAGGCAAGATAGTTTTCCACATTCTCCCCCAACAACTTGTAATTTTTTTGGTAAGGCCTAATGCCACATCCAATCCATTCTATCTTATTTTTTCATACTCCCCTTTTCCATAGTTGTCATGCAGACTTCAAGGAGAAGGTTCCATTCTAGGTGAGATTCCAAAAAGGTTTGTCTCTCTTGTCTATTAAATAAACCTGGTAGACAATATATGTCTCCATTCTGCTGGTATCTCATGACTAGGAAAGCTCTATTTCCATTCACCATTATGATCAGTCACATCCTTAACTGTTATCTACTAGTTGGTAACCACTAAAACAATATCCTATAAAGCTCCTTCATGCACCTGACAAATTATCTACTGGTTGGTTACCATTGAAACAATTATGTCTCTTAGGCTGCCCTTCATATGACCCCCAAAAGAAAACAGATTTTTCTCTCTCTAGAGTATTTATGACAGACTTTGGCATATGTAAGCAAGAAAGTAGATGTATTGGCATGGAGTTAAGCACATGCCTTATTAAAATCAGCTTACTACCATTTGAAAGCAACTTTCATTGCCAACCCTACACTTTCTTCTGTACCCTTGCAATTAATGGATTAAAATGGGCATGCAACACTCTACCATAATAAACTGGAGCTCCAAGGTATATTAGAGAGGAATTCTTTAGCTGAAAGCCACAAGTCGCTTGTATGATCATTTTCCTTGTCATAGGTGTTCGGTGATGCAAGTATATCCCACTTTCCTTTTTATTTACCAGTTGCCCTAATACAGATTCATACCAGGCTAAACTTTTTATCAAACCTTTTACACAACTTTTACTCCCATTTAGGCAGACAAGGGCATCATCTGCATATAGAAGATGAATCAAATCCATGTACCATCTAGTAACCCTGTAATAACCAATATGTCCTTCAAACTGCTACTTTAATCTTCTTGATAACACTTCTTCTGCTAAAATAAAAAGCATAGGAGAAAAGGGGGTCTCCTTGCCTAAGACCCTTGATGATTTAAAATACCTTAAATACCCCTTGAAAAATAACAGAGAAATAAGGAGTCTCCACACATTGCCCTACCAAGTTAATCCATCTAGCACTGAAGCCAAATTTATGCAGAACCCTTCTAAGAAAACCCCAATCCGACTCGTCATATACTTTGGCCATGTCTATTTTAACTATCACATTATGTCCTCTAACTTTTTTGATGAGGTCTCCAACAAGCTCTTGAGCCAAAGTAATACTGTCACTGATGCCTTTGCCTTGCACATATGCTCCTTGATTGCCTGAAATAAGTTTAGGAAGGATACGACCAAGCCTTTTGGATATGATCTTTGTGAATGGGTGTACCGGGAGTTCTTTTATACATATTCATCATTACAAAATAGTCCTAGACCAATGAAATTAAGCATACACAACCATGAACAAAGTTGTACAGTTTAAAGTTTTTATGATCCATTTCGCTTGTTTGTTTGAGGATTCTAACAAAATCAGCAAATGATGTTTGCACCACAATCTCGATCATTTTTGAATTTACTCATGTATAACTAATTATTGATCCGTTTTTAGGAGGTTCGATCCCCCCCCCCCCCCCCTAAATGAACGATGATATAATGTTTAGAAGTGGCCAAATCACAAAGCAAGTATCTAAGAAAAACGACATAAACAATTGATATTAAGTTACAAAATAAATGATAAATAATTTCAAAAAATGATAAGAATCCCATGACAAATGATAAATATGCTATGACAAATGACAAGTATTTTTTTCCAAAAAGTTTAGTAGATATAATCAAAAACAAATTCACAATATGTAGGAAAGCCATCCATTCCTCATCCTTGTACATGCACTAGGGAAAATGTATGGGGCCCTCTACGAAGATAAATAAATACAAAAGTAAAAAGCTATCAACTCATATGCATCAGGGCTAGTAATTCAAATGAATCTAGAAGCGTCCGAACGCCAGGAGTGTATTTTATTCGAACAACCTCCAATTTTGTTCGAACGAAAATATGAAAATCCTTTAAAATGTCGTCTTTCTCGACAATTTAAGAAACCCAGTTTTGAAGTTAGCGTGTAAGTCGCTCGAACGACTTCTATGTCCGTTCGAACGACTTATTGAAACTTGTCATCATAATATCATATGAATCGACAAGTTTGGAATTTTTTCCATTTCATTCGAACGGCCTTCTATCTCGTTCGAATGATTTTTCTCACTCAATAGTACTCCATACCCTAGTCTTTGATTATCTTTAGGTATTCTGGTTTGCCATCTGTTCATTCTTCCAGCGGTTGGTTTGGGTTTAAGCCTCTCCGTGAGAGGTGATCTGCAGAGAAGTTGCATTCTCTCCATACATGACTGAACCAGATGTTCTATAGGAGAGGAGTGATCAGAGTCCACGCTATTTTGAGAGACCATGATATACTGTCTTTGAGGAAAGCTTTAAAGGCTACAGCTGAACTGGAGACAACCCAAACTCTTCTCTAACTGTGTACTACAACACGTTGAATGCCCGATATAATTGCAGTAATCTTTGCTATATAGTTTGTAGCTTGACCAATTGATTTGCTGAAAGTGCCCAATACCTCCCCGATGTTATTTCTGCACCTTATACCAATCTCCGCCGGTCCTGGATTGCCCATAGCCTATCTATCATAGAAGATTTTAACCTCGCTCGCTTCATGGAGCAACCATCTGCAGCTCTCGATGTTGCTGTATTTTCGTGGTTTGCATTAGATATTTAGCGCCTTTATGATCTTCAGGTCATAAATCGTGTTATTCATCGCATGATGAGAGAGGTGGGCAGGATCTGCAATTTCCGTTAGGATGTTCAGCGTGATTTTTTAGATTGTAATCTTGAGCCCATCTGAGTGCCACCTATTTCTTGCGTACCAAATGTTGCTGCATATAGAGAAGACCATGGAAACCCATTTGTCTTTAATATATGGGCTAGATGATTTTCTCCTTTCGAGAATGGTTCTCTAAGTATTTGTAGGTGTAATAAGATCATAGAAGAAGCAGTTTATAGCCCTTTGCCAGAGAGAAGCGGCAGGGGGACAATGTAGTAGTATATGTGCTTCCGTTTCTAAGTTGTTGTGGCATTGGTGATAGACCGAGACCAAGGCTGTGCCTTTCTTCCTAATGATATCGTCCATAGGCAGAAGATAGTTCAGTAGACACCATGCAAAACCTCCCAGCCACAGGTGGATTTCTTTACTCCAGACATATCTCTACCACCATGCCGTATCCTCTATTCTGCAGAGAACTTTAAAAGCGTTCTTGGTTATCAACGCATCGTGTAGGTGTGGCTTCCAGATCATTGCGTCCTGTGCATTTGGGTTACACTGGATTTGTTGTAAGTCTATTCCCAAGGCAAGGAGGAGAAGGCGGATATCATTAGGGAAGTTCCAGTCTTGTGTGTTGATGAAGTTGCTGAGTTTTGACGTATAGTTTTTCTACAAGTGCCTAGGCAAGTCGATGTATTTCATGATAGGAATGTTTATCGCCCAAGTGTCTCTTCAAAAATCAATTTGTGTTCCATTTTCGATAAGCCATCCAATGTAAGGTTAAAAAAGTACAGCTTCTGTTTGAATGTCCTTCCATATAGTAGAGGGTCTGTGGTAACAAATTGGGTCTCCGTTCTTGCTACTGAATTTAGATTTCAAATTTTTTTGCCCATTCTTCTGTACCTTATTTGAAAACCCAGTACAGTTTGCAGAACATTGCGTTATTTACTTCCCCTAGACTTTGAACTTCAAGTCCCCCATCCTTCACCAGTTTGTAGACTTTCTCCCACTTTAGTGTCACCCCTTTCCACATTGTCGGGTCTCCCGTCAAGATATAGTTCCTAATGATGTTGTCCCCCTCTTTGATAAGCGACTGATGAAACTTGTAAATTGCCATATTATGAGTGGGAATACTGTTAAGGACAGACTTTACTCGAGTAACTCTTCCCTAAAAAGAAATCATGCTTCCAGTCCAGCTGTTAGCCTACTTTCAGATCTTTTCAATAAGTGGTATAATAGCTTGATTTGTAACCCTCCATTGTATATAAGTGGGATGCCCAGATATGTTTCAGGGAATGTTTCCTCTTTGAAGCCAAATATATCTGAGACAATTCTTCTTCGGGTAAGAGGAATACTGCTCATGAAAATCTTACTTTTGGCTACACTAATCTCTTGCCCACACACCATTTGATAATCTGTGAGGAGCTTAAGATGTCGCAGGAATTTGGTGTTCCTGCTTACAAACAAAAAAATATTATCTACAAATAGAAGGTGAGTAGGGTCGTGCGTCAGCTTTGTTGATGCCATAGTTTGTATTATGCCTTGTTCCCTTGCTCTGTGGAGATTGATGCTAAGAATGCCTTTAGCAATTGAAAAGAGGATTGGGGAGAGAGGGTCCCCTTGCTTGAGGCCCTGAAACATTTGAAAGAACCCATACAGACTTCCATTCACAAGGATAGAGATCATATTGCTACTGATAAACGTCTGAATCCAGTTACAAAATTTTTGGTCGAACCCAAAACCTCTTAAGATGGCGATGAGGAATGTCCAGTTTAGAGTATCGTATGCTTGACTAATATCAATCTTGAGAGCCGCATTGCCTTTCTTTTTCTTGATTTTCATCTCATTAACTATTTTAGATGCCATACAGATGTTGTTGTATATGTTTCAATTTTTTATAAATGCACTCTGGTCCCTTATAACATATCTATTTACAATTGGAGAGATCCTTGTGTCTAGTATTTTTGTAATAACTTTAATGGTCAGAGGGATCATACCATCGCAGAAAAAGGAGGATATCCCTGAGTAAATGTCCGTACTCAGCGTATCCCAGTATTTTTGAAAAAAAACTCCTGAAAAACCCTTCTGGACTGGGTGTACTGTTGCTATCCATGGAGAAAACTGCCTCCTGCATCTCATCATTAATTAGGACTAAGGTAAGATGTTTATTTTCCTTCTCTGACACTTGTTGGGGGAGATGTACAAATAGTGATAGGCAATGCTGAGTTTTTGTTGCCAAGAATTTGTAGGTATAGTATTGGACGATGTGTTCTTGGATGCTGGTTTTGCCAGTAATGTTTCGTCCCGTATCGTCCTTTTTTTCCATGATAAGAGATTTGGCATTCCGGGCCATTGTAGTTGCATGAAAGTATTTAGTATTTCTGTCTCCTGCGTAAAGCCATTTAATCCTCGACTTTTACCTCCAATACACCTCTTCTGTTTCCTCCCATCTATTAAGTAGTTTTATTTGGGCAAGAAATCTCTTCTCAATCAGATCAGTGGTGATACCTTCTTCCAACTAGAGTTGGAGTTGCAGTACCTCTCTCTATAGTCTCGTTTTGTTTTTTTGGTGGGTTCCAAAATTTTCTCTCTACAGCTTAATGTATATTTTTAGGCGTCTTAGCTTCACCATAAGATAGAATAGTAGAGCAGCATGCATGCGCAGTGGCTGCCCCCTGTTATTAGCAATCAGAGCCTCAAACCCAAGTTTCTCTTCCCAGGACTGAAAGTACCGGAACGGGATATTATGTGGCCTAGGAACTTGGCAGCATTCACCCATAATCAGTGAATGGTCGGAATAGGTTCTAGGCATCACCTTCATTCTTCAACCCGTGAATTTAGTCTGCCATTCTGCGTTCTGCAAACTTCTATTCAGGACCATCAGAGTTCGGTTAATTCCGTTTATAGCTATACTCCAAGTAAACTGAAGTCTTGAAGAGGGACTCTCTGATAGCCGAGAAGTATTCAGAAAATTATCGAATCCCATTACTGCGTTAAGTTGGGGCGATCTTCTCCCCCTTTTCTCTGAGGTTTGCAATACCACATTAAAGTCTCTAATGCGTATCCATGGTTTTGTATTGGTTGCAGTAAAACTAGAGAGGTTAGCCTAAAGCTTAAGCCTGTTAATTTTGTTGCAGTCTGCATGAACAAATGAGAAGTAGCACTCCAAGAATTACACAGTAATATGCTGTTTTAAAAGCTCAATAATGCCAGGTTCAGGCCTTACTTTACTCCATAGAATCCATATGTTACCTTTCTCCTCATCAAATTCATTGGTAATGATTTTGGTTTCATACCCCGGTAGAACAAAGTCCTTACAAAATATTTTGGTTCAGTAATGCCCACTATGTCTGGAACTGTTCTTACAGTTGTTTTTCTGAGATATCGAGTTGTTTTTCTGTACCCCAGCCCTCGGGCATCCCAGAAGTGAACTTTCATTAATCTTTACGGGCAGACCGTGCAATTCTCGGGGCTATGATATACACCTTACCTCCTTTATAAACTTGGTTAGGGCCAAGTTGTATTTGTTTTTCCTGTTCCATTTCATCCGCCCAACTTACGGGGTTTAGGTTGTGTCGGACCTCATGTATAGCCTGTAAATAAGTCTCTTCCTCATAAAAAATTTTAGTTGTTGGTGGTTTCTTTGCACTATCTGTGGATGTTGTATTATCTACTTACTCAGATAGAGGTGATATCAGGATCTCTGCGTCTTCTGTGTGTCTCTCCACTGGAGGACTCGGGTTGTTATCCTTCTCTTCTGACGGTGCCGAGTTGGATTGTTCTATATCTGCCTCCACGTCCCTTAGTGTTGCAAACTTGTTTACTGTGCTAGCATCGCTGTTCTCTTTGGGTGATGTGGGTTGTTTGTTGTTGCTCTTTGTTCATGACCATTCAGAGTTCGCAGGAATTTTTTCATGTTGGTACAAATTATTCGCTGGCCTTGGCATGCCTGGAGGGTAAATTGGAGGTGAAGTCGTACTACTCTCTTCTATTATCTCCTGTATGTAAGTATGTTTGCTTGCAATATCAGTGTTTTTTCTTCCCATATCCTTGGTTTGTTGCTTCTCATGGATTATGACGCGTTGGTTTCCCCTGTTACCCTTAGCACCTCCTTGTACTGTCTTCGGCTTGTTCTTGTTTAGATCCGAGTCATTCAGCCGAAATACTTTTTGCAATATTTTTCATTCGAAAATAATGTGCCCAACATTTTTGCAGTGATTACAGTATTTTGGGACTCAATGTAATAGTACTTCCTGTTTGATGATGTTTCCCTCCACCTTAAGCAGAATGTGGCCAGGGATTGGTTTCGACAGGTCGATATCAACTAACACATTCACATGGCATCCATAGTCTTGATTTCGTGTAGAGTGATCGAGCTGAATAGGAGTTCCAAGCGTTTTTCCAAGTGACATGATAATTTTTTTTATCCACATTTCTATAGGCACCCTAGGGAATTTACACCAAATCAGATCATTTGAATTACAATGTCTATCAACCGAAAAGAATGGGTTCTATGGCATAAGTCTTATAGGCATTTGTTCTACCATCCAGGGTCTTCTACTCCATATGTATATATTGTCCTCTTCGAACATCAGTTTGATAATAAATAACCCTTTGCCTGCCGGAATCAATTTGTATGTGCCCTTAATCTTCCAATTTGTTCTTGCGTATGCTTCTACCGTTACGAGCTTGATCTTCTGTAGGTCCAACCGGCTGATGAGACTAAATTAATATGTTAAGATACCTTCAGACAATTCAGCCCTAGGGTTTGAGATAATTGGTGTGTCTCCTATTCTTCCAACTACAATAAGCCCAGTCGGTTCCTTGCTTTCCGTTACTGTGCCTCAAACCTTGTCAGTAAAACATTTGGTGTTGCGTTCCTCCATTTGGGTCAGGGATGTTACCCTGGAAAGTAGAAACCCTCCCCATATCCTGGTTTCCCATGAGTTATTATTCTGGTCGGATTGCCTTCTTGGTGTTTACTTCCCTCGCAGCCTTACCCATGAATCCTTAGGGGCAGATAACTCATTCTTGAGTCGTAAGTGCCAAAATAGTGTCAGGGATTTTACTCTGTAGAGCCTGAGTCCCATGCAAAACCTGATCATTACCTCTTTAGTTATTTGCTGCTGAAGGTATAGTCAGAGTTGGATTGTTGTTTGTTGTTGCATCAGTGTACGTCGTAAGGGTTAATTGCAGTTTTAGGATTTCGGTGGGATTGGTTGTAAGGTGATTATTATCCAACAATTCCTCTCCTCCTATTGAATGGATTCCTCAGGTGATGATGTCTTGAAAGAGCTTTAGAGTTGCAAAATCTATCTCCATTACGACTGATCACTTAGGGTTTGGTGGTTTCGGTGAAGAATTTTGCATCACTCATCAGTCTAATCTTGCCCATCATAAGATTTATGCAAATAGTGGGATAAATATGAGTATGTAAATTGTAAGGATAAGTTATTTGACAAATGACAAGTAGATGAACATGGAGTTAGACGAATATAAATAGTACAAATGATAAATATGAAAGATCATACGAAAAACTCAATAGCCATCTAGTTCAGATAATGCAGATGATATTAGATGGTGCAACTCAAGAATTCATTTTTACCTTTTGAGTCCTCAATCGACTGAGAAGAAAACTTACATAAATTTTGAGATGCAAACTTACACAGCCGACATGGATAACTATTCGTCTACCTATGCGAGGATTTGAAACGAGAAAAATTACAAGAACCTTAAAGGACAGAGCTAGAGATGCTTTCAAGAGAAGCAGAAGAAGAGCTTTGCAGACGAAGATTAAGGTGAGAAGCACATGGTATAGTTGAGGCCTTACTTTGCATTTAATACGTCGAAAGATATAAAAAGATGTTGTCAATAGGATGTCAGAATAGGTGATAGTAGGGTTGCAGGGGTGGGGCCAGTATCGATCGAAAATTTTAGTATCGATTTGGGGAGAAACGTGTTCCAATATCGATTTGAGGAAGTTTACATTAACTTGTATTTATTTGGTCAATTGCCGTATTCAAAAACTAAGTAATGGTTGCAAAAGTTTAAATATAATTCAATTTTGCATTGGATATCTCATGGCCATACCATGCCTTTTATCTTCAAAATAACCAGCTAGGTTGACACTCTTTGTATTTCTACACATAGCCGACATGCACGATGCTTAATTGATTCCAAGACCTACTTGCAGAGGGACATAGTCTAATTAGAGGAAATTCTATAGATAGAAGTCTAATTAGAGAATTAGCTAAATGAAGAAAGTCAAATAATGTGTCACCGTCGTTTGAGAAAAAACTAAATAAAGCTAAGTAAAAGTTGTCGAAGTTGTGAGCACATTTCTATTTTCTCCTCCGCCCAAAATAGTGGAAAAGTCATCAATCTCTTACAACCTCTTAAAAATTCGCCTGTTCTTAGTTTTGACTTCCTTATATACAGTGTTTGTATATAACATGGAGAGCAACCATCTCTACCCAAGTCTCAAACTCACTCAATTTCCACAACAACTTGTCTTTGATTCAGAATTTGGATCAACCCTCTTATCTACCTAGCTTGCTATGGATGAGATCAATATTTCTTCTTATTTTCTTTGCCCGATTTCATTGGAGATTATGGGAGATTCAGTTACGCTCTCAACCGGGATTACTTATGATAGTGAGTACATTGAGAAATGGGTGTTCTCTGGGAAGAATGATACTTGTCCCCTTACGAAACAAATATTGGTAGACATGGAGTTAATCCCAAACCATACCCTTCGTAGGTTGATCCAAGAGTGGTGCACCCTCAATGCTTCTTATGGTATTGAAAGGATACCCACACCAAAGCCGCTAGTGAATAAAGCAGAAATTATGAGGCTTATTGATAATGCTATGAAGCCTAGGTTTCAAATGAAGTCTCTTCGGCAGCTTAAGGTGATTGCGCTGGAGTTCGTTTGAAACAAAAAATGTATGGAGAGTGCGGGTGCAGTTGAGTACTTGGCTTCAATAGTAACGAGATGCATCTCTAAGCCAATGATGAACGATGGCGCTGCAGCTAGTGATGAAGCTTTGCCCATTCTATACAATCTCCAACCATCCGTAGATGGTCTCAAAACACTCGTTGGGAAAGAATGCGAGTTTCTTGAGTCCTTGATGCAAGTTTTGTGTTATGGAAGTTACCAATCTCGGGCTTATGCTATATTGCTACTCAAAATGATGTTTGAGGTAGCTGATCCAATGCGCTTGACCAGTTTGAAGCCGGAATTATTTGTTGGAATTGTGAATACATTATGGGATCAGATCCCACACCTGACACTTAAAGCATCACTCCAAATTCTAGTTGAGATATGTCCATGGGGACGTAACAGAGTTAAAGCCGTTGAGGCAAATGCAGTTTCAGTATTGATTGAGCTCCTTCTAGAGACAAATGATAAGACAAGTAGTGAGATAATATTGATTGTTGTGGATCAATTATGTGGATGTGCAGAAGGGAGAGCTCAATTGTTGAATCATAGTGCGGGTATCGCCATTGTTTCGAAGAAAATTCTTCGAGTTTCGCAAGTTGCCAGCGAAAGGGCAGTAAGAATATTGTCCTCCATTTCAAAGTATTCTGTAAATTCAAATGTTCTTCAGGAGATGTTGCAAGTGGGAGCTGTGTCTAAGTTGTGTTTGGTACTGCAAGTTGAGTGCACAATGAAAACCATGGAAAAGGCCAAGGAGATTCTCAAATTGCATTCTAGGGTTTGGAAGAAATGTACTGTATACCACCACATTTGCTCTCCTCATATCTGTCTTGACGTTATTAGAAAATCAGAGCTAGGAAGAAAGATTATTTTTTCTTCATATTTTGGTAGAACATTTGATATATACGAGAATATTTCGGACAACAAAATTGGGTGTGTCAAAGAAACTATAAATCAAGAGCTTACTATGTTTCAGGTTACCAATCCAACCCGTTTAATCAGTTTAAGCCTGAATTGTTCGTCTGACTACATTTCATGTTATTAGTTCCCATACCAAGCTTTTTAAAGCATCACTACATATCAGAATTGAGAATTTTTTTTCCGTAGATATCTAACATGATCAAGATGTTGATGAAGAGTGTCTAGAAAAGCTAGATACATGATAAAAACAGAACAATCAAAGGGTTTGAAAACATTAGTTTATCATTTGGTATTGCTTACCACTATACAACTCTATTGGATCTTTATCTATCTAGATCTCAGATCTGTATTGTGACGCCCAGGCTTTGTAAATAGTATCCTTAGGTTGTAAGAAAACTTTGTACAAATTTTCATTTATTTCTGTAAAGGTTAGCTTAGGAAAATGGGGGAGTACGCTTCGTCTCCACTTTTGATGTTTTCTTTTAGAACTTAGTTGTTTTCCTATTTCCTATATATGTAGAGGACTAGTATCCACTACACCCAAGAAAGAATTTAAGCTTGTAATAGTGCTTTGTAATAGTTGTTGATATATGAATGAAATGATGCCTTCAAAGACCCTTTGTACAGTGTTTGTGATGCGTTGAGATTATGTGATACTTTGCGATATTGTGTTGCTAAACAATTGATAGAGAAGAGTAATTAGGCTTACTTGGGACAGGTGTCTCGAGTGCCGCACGTGCCAAGTTTGAGTTTAAGTTGGTCCGTGTCAGTTGGTATCAGAGCGATCTAGTTGAATGCAATCTAGTGCGATGGCGGAGGGTCCGAATGCTACTGACCCCGCCCAGGTCCTTGCCCCGCATGTGGGAGGACCATCCGTTAATCTCCGGCCCTTGAATACCTGAACGCGGTTGGACCAATTAGAGGAAAAGATGCAAGTTCTAGGGGGGATTATCGATCAAGTGACGACTCTGGAGGAACGATTGGACGATTTCTCAGACGATCAGGCCCATATGGGCGAACGTCTCGTTACGTTAGAGGGAGTGGTTGAAGGGAATATGGCTACTCTTCTGGATCAGGTGGCTAAACTTTCCTCGAAGGTAAATCTCCTAGTGAAGGTTGTTGGAAATAGAGAACCAGCACCTTTGGGCGGCGGTATAGACCGGCCCAGGATCAAGGTCCCCGAGCCCAAGGCGTACGAGGGAGCGAGGGACGCAAAGGAGGTAGAGAACTTCCTTTTTGATATGGAGACGTACTTCAATGTGGTTAGGCCTGATAGCGAAGGTGCAAAGGTGTCGATGGCAACCATGTGCCTCGCCGGTGATACTAAACTATGGTGGCGCACCAAGTATGCTGAGATCTAGGGCTGTCATTGTACTATTGGAACCTGGGATGACTTGACGAAAGAGCTGAAGAATTAGTTCTTACCCGAGAATGTTGAGTTCATTGCTCGGAAGTGTTTAAGGCAACTGAAGCAGACATGCAACATCCGTGAGTATGTGAAGCGGTTCTCAGCCTTGATGTTAGATATCCGCGACATGTCTGAAAAGGATAAGTTGATTTGTTTCTTGGAAAGTCTGAAACCATGGATCTAAAATGAATTGCAAAGGCAACGGGTTCAAGATTTGGCTTTCGCAATGGCCTCCGCTGAGCGTATCAATGACTACACCCCTGTACAGGGTGAACGACGACCGGCTCAGTCTCAGTCTAGTTCCCAGTCGCAAAAAAGAACGGAATCCTCCAATAATTACAACAAGGGCAAGAATGGAGGGTACCAAGCTAGAAGTGGGGGAGACCAAGGTCATGGCCAGAACAGGAGTGGGGGAGCAAGTACAGGTGATGCCTCGAGTTCCAATTCTGGGAGGGAGTACCACAGGCCGCGTAACAATGGCGGCGCATCGTCCTCGTCCAGGTTTCAAGGACGTCCTGGGAACTTAAAGTGTTTTCTTTGTGGAGGGAATCACAAAGCTTATCAGTGTCCTCAAAAGACGGTCCTGAATGCTCTAATGGCGTCGCACGGGGAACAAGACGATGACACCACTCGGGGAAATGACAGCGGTGAAACTCATATGGGTTCTCTTTACTTTCTCAATGCCGTGACCACTCAGTTGCCAGAGGTTAAGCCGAAGAAGGGACTCATGTATGTGGACCTTAGTATTAATGGGCAGAGCACTTTGGCGATTGTTGATACAGGTGCTACCCACAGTTTTATTGCCATCCAAGAGGCGAATCGTCTGGGACTGCGTTTAGTGAAAGATTCTAGCCGGATGAAAGTTGTCAACTCCACCGCAATGCCGATACATGGTGTTGCAAAGTTGGTTCCAGTTAAGATGGGATAGTGGAGTGGAAAGGTTAACCTTCTCGCGGTGACATTGGATGATTTTAAGATTATCTTGGGAATGGACTTTCTCCGCTACCACAAGGCAGTGCCGATGCCGTTCGTCAACTCCTTAAGGATTTTTGGTGACAATCTCTCAATCATACAGATGTCCACACAGAAAGATGAGGGCAGAATATTATCCGCCCTTCAGTTGGAGAAGGGACTGAGGTGAGGGGAGTTGACTTACCTTGCAACCTTACAGTTGAAGCCGGATGATCAGAATCATGATGCCCTGCCGACGGAAGTCTCCCGGGTACTTACAAAATTCAAGGATGTGATGCCGAAAGAATTACCAAAGGTGTTATCTCCACGAAGGCCTATTGATCATCAGATTGAGTTAGTCTCTGGAACCAAGCCTCCTGCGAAAGGACCATATAGAATGAGTCCGCCTGAACTAGCAGAGCTTCAGAAATAGCTTGATGGACTACTAGAATCGGGCTTTATTCTCCTCTCAAAGGCGCCATACGGTGCCCTGGTCTTATTTCAGAAGAAACAAGATGGAAGCTTGCGATTATGAGTCGACTATCGATCCCTGAACAAAGTAACGGTGAAGAAAAAATATCCAATACCGCTCATTACCGACTTATTTGACCAGCTTACGTCTGTGAAGTACTTCTCTAAACTTGATTTGAGATCGGGTTATTATCAGGTCAGGATCGTTGTCGGAGATGAACCAAAGACGACTTGTTCTACTCGGTATGGGGCATATGAATTTCTTGTCATGCCATTCGGCCTGACCAATGTTCCTGCAACTTTTTGTACTCTTATGAATTAGCTCTTCCAGAAATATATCGACAAGTTTGTGGTGGTATACCTGGATGATATTGTCATATACAGCCGCACTATGGAAGAGCACCTTGAACATCTTCGCCTTGTATTCCAAGTCTTGCGACTGAACCAGTTATATGTCAAGTTGGAGAAATGCTCGTTCGCGCAGGAACAAGTTATGTTTCTTGGACATGTTATTGGCGGAGGACAGATCCGTATGGATATGGAAAAGGTCCGCGCTATTGAAGAGTGGAGAGCTCCTACGGAGGTTAGAGAAGTGCGCTCCTTTCTTGGCCTCGTGAACTACTACCGCAAGTTCATTGAAGGGTATTCGAAACGCGCGGCACCCCTTACAGATCTTCTCAAGAAAGACTTCTCTTGGTCTTGGTCTGAGAAGTGTCAAACAACATTTGACGATCTGAAGCATGCGGTGATTAGCAATCCGGTCTTAGCCTTGCCAGATATTACCAAGCCGTTTGAGGTGCATACTGATGCGTCTGATTTTGCTATCGGTGGAGTATTGTTACAAGAGGGACATCCGGTGGCATACGAAAGCAGGAGCTGAATGATACAGAGAGGAGGTATTCAGCCCAGCATAAGGAACTCCTTGCTATTGTGCATTTTCTGCAAGTATGGCGACACTATCTGTTGGGAATGAAGATTCTGGTGAAGACCGATAACAGTGCGGCAAGCCATTTCCTTACACAGAAGAAGTTGACCTCAAAGCAGGCTCGTTGGCAAGAGTTTCTAGCCGAGTTTGATTTAGATCTCGAGCACAAGCCAGGGGGGATGAACAATGTGCCGAATGCATTAAGCCGGAAGGCTGAACTTGCGGCCATCGCTACAGCTGCCGAACAGTCTCACTCTTATGTTACCAGTGCCCTCCATGATAGGATCTGCGAAGGGTTAGCGGTGGATCCTCACACCCAGGCCATGATTAACTTTGTAAAACAGGGGAAGACAAGACGGTTCTGGGTGAAAGATGGTCTTTTATACACGAAGGGACAACGACTTTATGTTCCTCGGTTCGCAGGAATAAGACGGGAGCTGATCAAGGAGTGCCATGATACTCTTTGGGCAGGCCATCCGGGCTGGCGGAGAACACTATCTTTGCTACACAGGGAGTACTATTGGGCAAATGATCAGAATGAAGTGATGGATTATACGCAGACTTGTCACATTTTCCAGCAAGACAAAGTTAATTGGGATTTGCCCCTTGGATTGCTGGAACCACTTCCCGTGCCGATACGACCTTGGGAAAGCGTCTCTATGGACTTTATCTCTGGGTTGCCCAAGACGAAAGGGTATGGTTCCATACTCGTGATCATCGACCGGTTTTCTAAGTATGCAACATTCATTCCAACTCCAATTGTTTGTACGGCAAAGAAAACAGCGCGTCTCTTTGTGAAGCATGTTGTAAAGTATTGGGGCGTGCCAAAGGACATTGTCAGCGATGGAGATCCGAAATTTACTAGAAATTTTTGGAGAGAAGTATTTAGATTGCTGGGATCCACTCTCAACTTCTCAACCAGTAACCATCCGCAATCAGATGGTCAGACAGAACGCTTCAATGCAATGTTAGAAGAGTACCCCCGGTACTTTGTCAGGGTGAACAAGAAGGACTGGGGCGAACTTTTGGATGTAGCACAGTTTTGCTTTAATCTGCAGAAGAGTTCCTCCACCAACAAGAGTCCTTTCGAGATACTGTTAGGACGGCAACCCATCACGCCGCACACAGTAGCCTCCGATTACAAAGGAAGTGTTCCGAGAGCCTACCAGTTTGTAAAGGAATGGCAGAGAAATACAGATATTGCCCGGGCCTCTCTGGAGAAAGCGTCAGCCAGAATGAAGAAATGGGCCGACCAGAAGAGACGACCAGATTCTTTTCAAGTTGGGGACCTTGTTCTGATCAAGAGATCCCATCTCAAGCAGCGAGGTGGCAGAATACACCAAGGGCTAGTATCCAAGTACATTGGTCTGATGCCAATCATTGGTAAAGTTGGGAAGGTTTCCTACAAGCTTCAATTACCTTCCCACATTCGCTTCATCCATCCAGTGTTTTCATGCCAGTACTCTAAAGCCTTACCACCAAGATAAGGAAGATCCAAGCAGAAGTACCGCCAGGCCTCATGTTCCGTTCAAGCCAGTCAGCTCTAGCGAAGTTCCAGAGAGTGTTCTTGCTCACAGAGTGGCCCATGTTGACCTGGACACCAAAGGGGAAGTTTATGAGTACCTTGTGAAGTGGAAGGATCTGCCAGATACTAAAGCCAGCTGGGAGCACCAAGATTCTCATCCCCTTCTGGTCCGACTGAGGAAGACTGAGGCCAAGCAAGAGAGGAAAGAGAACAGGCAGATGTGGAAACAGAAGAAAAAGTCGACGAGGGCGTCTCCAAGCTGAGTGGGAGAGAGTGTGACGCCCAGGCTTTGTAAATAGTATCCTTAGGTTGTAAGAAAGCTTTGTACAAATATTCATTTATTTCTGTAAAGGTTAGCTTAGGAAAATGGGGGAGTACGCTTCGTCTCCACTTTTGATGTTTCCTTTTAGAACTTAGTTATTTTCCTATTTCCTATATATGTAGAGGACTAGTATCCACTACACCCAAGAAGGAATTTAAGCTTGTAATAGTGCTTTGTAATAGTTGTTGATATATGAATGAAATGATGCCTTCAAAGACCCTTTGTACAGTGTTTGTGATGCGTTGAGATTATGTGATACTTTGCGATGTTGTGTTGCTAAACAATTGATAGAGAAGAGTAATTAAGCTTACTTGGGACAGATGTCTCGAGTGCCGCACATGCCAAGCTTGAGTTTAAGTTGGTCCGTGTCATGTATGGTCGCAAAAAATAGATTCCCTGATTAGTCTTCTCCGCCAATTTCAAATGGTGAGTCACTGTTTAGTTTCCTCCCACATTTTAGTCTAATTCCCTTCTATAAGTACTGGAGAAAGTAGAAATTAATTATTTTCTTTAATTCTATAAGTGCCTGTGATCAAAAAAAGAAAGAAAGAATATATTCTGATCAAATTACTCACAGAAGTACGTGTTCAGTATAACAGATTAATATAAATTGATAACGTATCATTGGTGAACTGAAACCTTAATTGACATCAAAAATTGCTCATCAAACCACACTGGATGAAAGTTCGAGGAGCAAAAATCAGGTCTAAATCAGGAAATCTGAAAGTATCAGCTAGGACTAACCCCCCATCCTCCCACAGACAAACAACGAGCACAATTACTTCCAGGAAAAAGTTAGGAGAACAAATACTGGGAAGTAAGAGGGTTTTCCAAAAAATAGCAAAGGTTAGGTAACAATTCTCTTGCAGTGAAAATGAAATGCATATTCAATGATTTAGACTGCAACCCGTTTTACGAGAAGATATGTGTAAAATTGCATTCTCTGAAACATATAGTAAATAGATGGTCCAAAGTAGATGTGCAACACCCATTTTGCTTCTGGTAGGGCATCAGCTGGCCCCTGTGACTTCAAGTGTCAAGCCAAGCTTTCAATCGTTTTTGCATGGCTTGATGCTCGTTTTTAATTAGTCTCTTTCTTTTAGGCTTAGCCGACACGCATTTGACACGAATATGCTTTGATTGGAGCTTAAGAACTTGTTTAAGAGGGTCAAATGATACATCACCCTCATTGCATATTAATGATACCCACTTCAGCAAAAACGAAGTTATCACAATTAAGCATTTCTCATCCTCTCCCATATCCCAGAGAAAAGTCATCTATCTCTCACCACCTTTTAAAAACTCCGTTGTTGACCTTATCATGTCCATATATAGCAACTCATCTCTTCTCAAACTTACTCAAACCAATCTCAACTACTTCACCTCACTCACACCTTCTTCAACAACCTCTCTTACCAATCAAGATTGCTATGGACGAGATCAATATTCCTTCCTACTTTCTTTGCCCGATTTCTTTAGAGATTATGAGAGATCCCGTTACGCTCTCAACCGGGATAACTTATGATAGGGAGAACATTGAGAAATGGGTGTTCTCAGGGAAGAATGATACTTGCCCCCTTACAAAACAAGTCTTGGTAGATACGGATTTTATCCCAAACCATACCCTTCGTCGGTTGATCCAAGCATGGTGCACTCTCAATGCTTCATATGGTATTGAAAGGATACCAACACCGAAGCCACTAGTGGATAAAGCGGAAATTATCAAGCTCATGGATAATGCTATGAAGTCTAAGTCTCAAATGAAGTCTCTTCGGAAGCTTATGGAGATCGCTTTGGAGAGTGATAGAAATAAGAGGTGTATGGAGAACGCGGGTATAGTTGAGTGCTTGGCTTCAATCATAACGACTAACAACTCTAAACTAACGATAGAGGATGGTGTTGCCAGTAATGATGAAGCTATGAGCATCCTGTACTGTCTTCAACCTTCTGTAGTCGCACTCAAAACCCTAATTGGGAAAAATGGAGAGTTTCTTGAGTCCTTGGTGCAAATCTTGTGTCATGGAAGTTACCAATCTCGAGCTTACGCTATATTACTACTCAGAATGATCTTTGAGGTAACCGATCCTATTCACTTGACCAGTTTGAAGTCTGAATTCTTCATCAGAGTAGTGCAGGCCTTACGCGATCATATCTCACAACACTCTTTCAAGGTATCACTTCAAATTTTGATCGAGATATGTCAATGGCGACGTAACAGGATTAAAACAGTCAAAGCAGGAGCAGTTTCGGTATTAATCGAGCTTCTTCTAGGAGCAAATGACATGAGATCTACTGAGATGATTCTGGTAGTTTTGGATCAATTATGTGCATGCGTGGAGGGGAGAGCTCAATTGCTAAACCACGGAGCGGGTATAGCCATAGTATCGAAGAAAATTCTCCGAGTTTCGCGAGTTGGAAGTGAAAGTGCAGTACAAATATTGTCCTCAATTTCAAAGTTCTCTGCTACTTCAAGTGTTCTCCAAGAGATGTTGCAAGTGGGTGTTTTGTCCAAGTTGTGTTTGGTGCTCCAGTTGGATTGCACAATGAAAACCAAAGAGAAGGCCAGGGAAATCCTTAAACTGCACTCTAGGGTCTGGAAGAATTGCGCTTGTATTCCACCGGACTTGTTCTCTTCATACCATTCTTCTTGATGTTAAGATAGAACTGTAAAAAGAAAAAAAAGGTTTTGTTGATTGAAACTGTATAAAAATGAATATATACTAGCATTATATGGCCAACAAATTGTGTACAAACAATATAAGTATATTTCAAGTAGATGACCACTTTAAGGATCTTCTCCCCCCTCAGCTTTTAAAATTTGCTTTCGCATAGCCTGATATGTGTTTAAAGCAGGAATCTTGATCCATCTCATGGCACGGGTGCATTCTGCAATTGACAATTTTTGTTATTGCTAAAGTGAGCAATGAATTCAAACTAATTAGAGAAAATTTTCTTGGCATGCCATTTTAGCAAGCAGAGCTTGATGATTCTTACTTAAGAATGTTTTTGTGAAAAAAAAAATGCAATAATAAACTTCTTTGGGATGTGAATCCAAGCACATTAGGTCATTTCAAATAGTTTGAGAGTGTGACGACCTACCGAACGCCGGCCAAATCCACCCGAGCGTTTTGAGTTCTGTCCGAATGTATATGTTCTCTATATCCTAATATAGTTGTACGCCAAGTTTCGTCACAATCGGATTTGGTTAAGGGGGCGAAAAGGTCCAGTACGCTTCGTCTCATGTTTTAACGTTTCCTTTTGGAAATTGACTATTCACTTAGTAGCTATATTAAGGAGGAACCTTGGTCCGATCCTCCCCATGACTAAAAGAGCTTTAATGCTTGGTCATCAAGGACCCCGGCTCATGGACTATCTACAAGGGATAGTTACGAGTTCTCCTAGGCCTAGGAAAGGCTAGGGGACATTGCCTCACAATGCGGGCCGGTTTTCCAAAGAGGGCTTCATATGGCGCCGCTATGCCCCGCGGGCTATCCGAGACGCACCGCCCCTTAGAGATGGACAATATAAATAGTCCAGGCTCGTCGCCCCTTGAGATATGAGTCCCTTATGTGGAAACCGGCATATTGAGCTACCCTGATCCGCTACAGGACAGGTGTGCTTTCCGTACCTCGCGGGCGTCGCGAGAGATTACGCTGTAGGGATTATTGAGGGAACCTTCAGCGTTGTTGCCTATACCGAATACATATTCGATGACCCCTCACGAGTATCCAGGATTATTCGGATGTCGCTCTAGCATCCGTGGGTTGTATGCCACTGGCGCGCCGCGCCCGTGAAGATGGCTGGTACACGCCGACCGCGCGTCCGTGTATGCCGCACGGTCCCTTATTCCGCTGCACTTCGGGCACTGTAGAGGCGGTCCCGGGCTGGGCCATGACAGATGGTATCAGAGCGAGAATAGCTTGTTAAAGCTTAGCTCTTGAGTTGGTAGAGCGTAGATGGATTGTGCCTACGTCTGCCAGAGCTAGACTAGTTGGGTCTAGGCTTATCCGAGTAAGGCTTGCTGGGCGTTTGCTTGTCAGAGCGTAGATGGGTAGTGCCTACGTCCGTCAGAGTAAACAGAGTAATGATTCCCGAGTTGGTAGTATGAGATACCCATTTGGCGGTTGTTCTCTCCAGAGCCGTAGTTGCTCCTTACAGATGATCCAAGCACCGTTGTGAACGCTTGTAGAGTGATTTGCCTACATGTCAGTTGATATTGGACGCAAGAGAAAGGCTCTATATCCGAGCGCGAGATTGCTCAAGTTAAGTGTGCTTTGGACAATGACGCTAAGAGGAAGGATTGAGATTTGAGTTGGACGCGATAATCTATATCGTTGGTTGTCTCTAGAAGGCTGATCAGTGTCGCTGATGCTCTATGAAGAATAGTAATAGAGTGATCTAGCAGGTTGTTATTGCATTCGGTCTGTATCTGCGCTGCGAAGTTTAGTAACAGTTGTGATCAAGGACGATGCCTCCCAGTAGAGATCGATATGGTCAGTGTCAGTTACCGAGTACTTTCGTGTGGAAGCCGCGAAGCTTGGCTTGGCTGGAATTCCTTAGTGTTTACAAAAGATTGAAGAATCCTGAGAGATACTCGTTGTGATTGTCCTGAGTTAGACACTGAGACGCTCCAGAGGTGAATGTCATGGGCTGAAGATGAAGCGGCATAAAGTAACAGATGAAGACATGGTTTGGCTCCCAAGTTTGCTCACAGTGATATCGTCAGGTAGACGTCGAGGACAGAGTTTCTCGTTGTTACGCGACATGAACTACGACCTCCAAGATGGGTTGTCGCTTGTCTGCAGTTGGTCCCTAGTTACACAGGACACTGCTTTGATCACTCATAGAAGGAAAGTTGCCGAGTGATGTTTGTTCTCTGGCTCCGTAGTGAGTTTCAGGTTTGTCGGCGTTCGAGGACTCTAGCCGAGTTGATCCATGTTGTTCCACAAGAAGGTTCTGGGTCATTTTAAGCTCACAGATGGAGGAAGACTCACGTTTCCGAAGGTTAGTAAGTTACGTGGTTGCCGCAGAACAGAGTTGAGCTTCAGTCAGTTGTGCGGGTTACCTCAGACATGATCTCAGATGGAAGATTGCTCTAGGATGAAAGATCCTGAGCATAATTGGATGTCAGTTTCCCAATTCCTTATCACTTGGTGGTTGGCGGTAGGGATAGAGTACCCGTGCCTCGTTCTTTGTTTGTATCGATGGAGTGTCTTTAGAAGACCACATCTCAGTGACCGGTTAGAGTTGGTTGCGTTTGTTGAAGCTAGTTCAAGAGATAGAGAATGGCTGCGCTTCAAGTTTAAAGATGATTGCGACAGTATGAAGGTTGGTCTCCGTGAGTTTGATAGCAGTTGGACATGGCAAGCCAGCAAACTCAGGGTGACAGGTACAGTGACAGTATCTTGTTCCCAAGTTCCCCAAGTACTCAGGTTGGAGTAGGGATGTAGAGATGGAGAAACGCTTCAGTAGTCCGTCAGTTATATGTCACAGCTTTGTTCTCGACGCGGACGTCGAGCTTATTGAGTGTGGGAAGAGCTGTAAGTTGTGACGCAGATATACGCAGGCTCCAACATGGGTCATTACCACCAGAGTTTGGCAAGAACAGATGCCAGTGTTAAGTCCTCGCCAGAGAAGAGGCATTGGGAAGTCCTCCGAAGTAGAGAGACCTTTGGGGACGCCGGAGTTGCGATCACCCTTCCTGCAGCCAAGTTAACTGTAGATGCCATCTAGCGTTACATGGGTTAGATGATGGCCTACTACGAAGTGGTAGAGCAGAAACGCGGCTGCACAGATAGATGTCTCATGGGTTTTAAAAGTTCACACAGGACGCCTTTATGGCGGGCCTCGATGGTTAGCTGTTAGCTGGCGGTAGGGACCAGAGTACCCGCGCCTCATTGAGAGTATGCTGCTTCTAGAAGCTACCCTCACCCAAGTGAATAATGAGTACCAGTTCAGTTCTATACTGGTAAGGCTAGAGTGCCGCATCTTGATGTTGTGCCCCAGATGGTCCGTAAGAAGGGCAGACATGGCTTGAAGACCTTTGCAAAGTTCATTGAAGGGCAGTCAAGCAGTTTCAGTGTGCGGTAGATGTTCCGTGCAGTTGGGGGGAGTTACCCCTGGGTTTTAGAAGACTTGCTCCTTACCACTCGCAGATGAAGAGTAAAGTTTGAAGCCGAGATTCACAAAAGATTGAACTCTCGAGCAGCGAAGGCATTGTGTGACTCGGAAGTGAGCGCACTTTTGGGACGGGATTGCAGATATCCTCGTCGGGTTGTCCGAAGGAGACGCCCTTGGTTTGTCGAGAAGAGCGACATCCAGGTTGTGTCAGGGGAGAAGGCGCTTTGCAGCAGGATGCAGCGCATTTCAGAGCATCGCCCATACATCTTTCAGAAGGTTTGAGACCACGAGACAATATACAGACGAGAAGGCAGACTCTAGAATTCGTAGGATGGTCAGTCACCACGCACTTCAGTTGGAAAGGCTAGAGAGTTAGGGTTCAGTTCTGAAGACACAGTTGTCAGCATCGAGACTAGCAGTTGAACTCAGTACCCACTAGTACAGAAGAAGATATAGTACTCTGAACTAAGTGCGGGAGAGTTGTTGGTTTCTTGGAGATGCAGAAGATTGAATCCTTGCGGAGTCGCGTTGAAGAAGGTCATCGACGAGGACGTCGAGATTATTTTTAAGTGCGGGAGGGTGTGACAACCTACCGAACGCCGACCAAATCTACCCGAGCGTTTTGAGTTCTGTCCGAATGAATATGTTCTCTATATCCTAATATAGCTGCACGCCAAGTTTTGTCGCAATCGGATTCGGTTAAGGGGGCGAAAAGGTTAATGTTTCCTTTTGGAAATTGACTATTCACTTAGTAGCTATATTAAGGAGGAACCTTGGTCTGATCCTCCCCATGACTAAAAGAGCTTTAATGCTTGGTCATCAAGGACCCCGGCTCATGGACTATCTACAAGGGATAGTTATGAGTTCTCCTAGGCCTAGGGAAGGCTAGGGGACATTGCCTCGCAATACAGGCCGGTTTTCCAAAGAGGACTTCATATGGCGCCGCTATGCCCCGCGGGCTATCCGAGGCGCACCGCCCCTTAGAGATGGACAATATAAATAGTCCAGGCTCGTCGCCCCTTGAGATATGAGTCCCTTATGTGGAAACCGGCATATTGAGCTACCCTGATCCGTTACAGGACAGGTGTGCTTTCCATACCTCGCGCGCATCGCGAGAGATTACGCTGTAGGGATTATTGAGGGAACCTTCAGCGTTGTTGCCTATACCGAATACATATTGGATGACCCCTCACGAGTATCCAGGATTATCCGGATGTCTCTCTAGCATCTGTGGGTTGTATGCCACGGCGCGCCGCGCCCGTGAAGATGGCTGGTACACGCCGACAGCGCGTCCGTGTATGCCGTACGGTCTCTTATTCCGCTGCACTCCGGGCACTGTAGAGGCGATCCCGGGCTGGGCCGTGACAGAGAGGGTGAGAAAGACTTTCACCTTTAGAGGTCAAAGAAAAAACGAATCTTACTACATCAGTGAAAGCTACAAAGAGATTGCATCACGTACCCAAGAATGAGCCCTGCTCTGGCCGAGTCAGGGTTAAATAAGAGTTAGGCGACCCGCTAGAGCGGCTCGCCAAACATCCACAACTAGAGGAAAGACTATAAAGACATTTCCAATAGAAACCCTAAACCTAGAGACTTGAGAATGTCGGGAGGGTACAAGAGGAATAAAATTAATTTGTCTAGGGCAAAGGTTCCTAGCAGCATGAAGCCTTAAAAAAGAGGACCTGAGCCTCGTGTAAATGATCTTTTTTCGGCAATTATGATTTTAAATACTACTTTATGCCAACTTTACAAAATCGGACCCAGGGAACAATAAATTCTAAAATCGGCAAGAGGAAAAATCAAATTTTCCCCTACTAAAGTTGTAATATTACAATAGACAACCACTTGTTTTTGGGGTCCACAAGTAGGAATGTCAATTTCAAAATAATAAAAAATTGAATAACTCATTTAAAAATAATATATCACGCCACGTGTCATTATCATATATTATTTATCATTTGTTGAGAAAACTGTCATTTGTTCAGGAAAAATTTGTCATTATATTTGCAATCAATGCCATTTATTAAAAAATCTTTGTTATTTGTTTTTCCAAAACTTTCTCATTTGTTCAGAAATCTGTCATTTATTTTCCCGAAAGTTTCTCATCTGTTCAAAATTATTTATCATTTGTTTTACCATAACTTTGTCATTTGTTTAGAAAACTTTGACATTTGTTTTAATACTGTTAGATTTTTTATCTATACCGGCACTACTCTTCTGGTTCACGAGCTCACACGTAAATAGGTCGTATATGTATTATTGGTTGCGCCCAATTGTTACACCAAGTTAAGGTAAGGTGAGACATAGTATTACTCTTTATTATGGTTTGAGGGTATAATGGAAAGACCACTCTAACCCTATCAGGATAAATAGAGAGGAAGTCCCTCTTGGAGGCTACAACATAGAAAACCATCCCATTGAGGTCTACAGCCAATTCAAAGAAAGACTTCACTCAAGAACAGTGGAAATTCAGAGAAAATAATAGTTTAATCTCCTTTACATGTTCATATATTGATCATAGTTAATTGTATGTATTTTCAACAATTGGTGTCAGAGCTAGGATACAAATTAATATGGTTAAATAATTGCTCTCATAAATTTTTTCTCTGTACTTGTACTTTAATGGCTTTTGTTTTAGTACCTTAATGTTATTTACTGTTCACTGCTCAAGAAGATAAAAGAGTTCCTTGCAGTTCACCGAGTCTCTCTCTCTCACTGTTCAGATTTTATTGTAAATCATCCCCAAAACTATTAGGGTTCCTCTCTCTCTCAAATTACACCGAATCAGTTCCCCTCTCTCATTTCAAATTACACCGAATTAGACTTAAATTCCTCCTCTATATCTTATATGAACAAGGCTTTCTAAAATGCCTTGTATTAAATCTTATAGAGGATGAAGAGATCCCCAAATCATGGCAAACCGCCTAGGCCCACCATGAACTTCGTAATTCATGCTCCTCTGATCTTCTTCTCATCACCCTAGTAGTATATTATAATTTTCCAATTTGGAGACAACAACTGATGGGATTGAAGTGCTCACATGGTGTTGCAGCAAGTTGGTGATGCTTCCATGTCTCTGTGATTCCAAAATTTGACCAAGTCTGAGTTTAATATATCATTGGGGAAATCCTTCAAAGCTGATGTGCAGAGTTATGGCTGTTGACGAATTCAGTTTGGCGTCGTTCTTCAACCTTACCCAGAACTTCCAACAATCGGCGCTTCAATCTTATCAATACGCTAATTTTGGGGGTTTGTTGGTTTTCTTTTTTATGTGTTATTGAAGGGAGTTTGAGATTGGGGTTTTAGAGGGAGGAGAGGGAGAATTGTGGGGAGGTAATTGTACCATGCATCTCTCATCTCGAATTCATCTACTACACTCACTGCAGTTGCATCTGTAAGACTAAATCTAGGGGTAATCCTCTTATGCATCTTAGTCACGTTATTGCTAGAAACATAATCGTTGTTACTTCTGCTTCGTTTCGCAATCGTTCTTCAATCGCTATTGTTGCTGTTCAACAAATTTTTTGTATGGGGTTTATTCAATTTTATGTAATCATCCTTGCTGTTCTTGTGTAGGGGTGATCGGTGGGGTGATTCGAGCAGAAAAACTGTCGAATATTAGAACTCTAACTCATGAATTTTGGGTTTCTTCACCGAATAATTTTTGGTGTCGAGGAGCAGAATGTGTTGGGTTATGTAGGGCTTTCAACTATTGGGTTGATTTATAGAAGTTGGTATTCTATTTTTTTTTTCCGATTTGGTACTCGCTTTTGCATACCACTAGTCACCTGTTTTCACACCAGAGTAGTTAGCAGAGAAGAACACCAACATTGTCTCTATTTTCTCTGGTGTGATTTTGTACAATCATTGCCTAACCTGCTAAGGTTGACGATGTCCAGTTGTTACTGGTTCACATACTCCATGTTCCTTTTTGGTCTTATATCGTAAAATATGTAATTTTTGTATTAAGTTTGGCTCTTACTTACTGTTATAAAAAGATGAAACTTTATATATGCTTTGCTTATGATCATGTTAAATCTCTGGAATTATTGTTATATATTAGCTAGCTCGACAATAACATGAGTAAAAGTTACCAAAAGAAACTCTAGTATAAGAATATCTAATGTAGAGCGACCCTGTTAAAGGATTACAATAAATCTTTAGTGATTAATTAAATAATATATCATTTATATTTATTATTAATTGAATAATATCTGTCATAAGCTATGATATATCATTCATGATATAGGGATTTAATGACCAAGGATCTCCAATGGGGTCTAAGTGAGATCAAGTAGTCGTTAGGAAGACGGGATATAAAATGGGCAAATACACCCAAAGAAGTTTTGTCCATGGAGTTGAACGTTTCTCCTAATGTTAAGACTCTCTCGTAAAGTCTCATTAAGACTACTTTGCACTAAATAAACTTGAAATAATTAAACCACCTAAAGGAGGCTAATAAACTTTTAATTAATTAGTGAGTTAAGATAGGCTACACGGTATGGGGAGTTGAGGATAACCCTTGGCCCAAAGGTGAGGAAGTGTCTCGAATCAAACTATACGTGGCCGGTCTAGTCTTGAGCGTGAGTGATCACCAACTAGGGGGCAATGTATGTCAAATCACCACTCAAATGAGGGATTCGATGATACATCGTTGTACCCGCAGAGTAAAAAAATAATACCTTAAATATTATATACACTCTGACTCGACCATCCTAACCCCAGGTAGGATCGAGATTAAAGACATCAAGTTATCGATCTTTTACAGATCAAGTTAACCGCGCATAAAATTATTTTTACACGTCCTAATATAAGTCATTGGTTCATGCAACTATAAACCCTATGATCCAGAACCAACTGACTAATATTGAGACCTTGACGGACTCTAACTACTCCAACTGGAATCTCAAAATCTAGATTTCTCTAGGCTACCTTGATTTCGATTTTGCTGTCACTGAAGCCAAGCCCGCGGATCTCACGGATACCTCTTCTGATGTTGAGAAAGTGGCTTATGCTAAATGGGTCAAGGACAATAAAATGGCAAATCTCATTATTCATTCTTCCATTGATCCTATTATGCGGGGTGATATCGCTGAGGGAGGTACTACAAAGAAACTGTTAGATGTCATTAAGAAATAGTTTGAGGGTTTCGTCAAGGGAAGGCAATACAGTAACTTATCTCAACTTTTATCGCTGAAGTATGACGGCAGTGGAAATGTGCGCTCGTACATTTTTAAGATCTCCAAGTTAGTTCTTACTTTAAAAGAACTCGGTCACACTATTGATGATACATTGATGGTTCACATAGCAGTTTGGCCTCTTCCATAAAGTTTCGAGATGTTCCAAATTCACTACCAGAATCAGGAAAACACTTGGGAAATGAATGAGTTGATTGCAGCATTGGCTTCTGAGGAAGAACGATAGAAGAAAGGTAAAGCTGAATCGGCTCATCTGACTACGTCTATGAAGAACTTGTCCATCTATTCTCATGGAAAGAATAAGTTCAAGAATCAATGTTCTACGAAGAAAAATGGTTCCCAGTATGGTCTAGGACAGAGATCTCATTCAGGGAATGGGAACGGGAAGCAGAATGCAACTTCGTCAGCAACTACCTTATCAGCTATAAAATATTTATTTTACAAGAAGAAAGGCCATGTGAAGCAGGACTATCATTCTTACAAAAATTGGCTAACTAAGAATGGAGGAGCTCTTCAGCATGCTGCCGACAAGGCATGAGGATGCTTGACATTTTTCCATTGCATTTCCTGACATCTTTTGCTTGGTTTTAGACATGGGTGTTACTTTAGATTTGACATGCACCTTTTATGTTCCATCGATAAGACAATCTCAAGTTTCAGTTTTCTCGGTTGTACTCTTTCAATTATTTATTTATTTTATTTTATGGGTTACATCATCTATCTCTTGATCATTCTTTTAGGCTTTACTATTATGTTTATCTTCTAAGGCTAGTACTTCTTCTACTTCTAAACGCTCTAGTGTTCTGAGATATCTTTGATGTTATGGCACAAATGACTAGGACATATTTGCAGCAAGTGGTTAGAGATTAAGGTTGCCTGGTCAGATCGAGGAGGCGAGTATTATGGTAAGATCGATCAAGGCAGTCAACACTATGGACCATTTTATAAGTTTTTGCTGGATTAGGGTATTGTAACCCAGTACACTACTCCTGGATCATTTATGGACTGGGAGAAGTCCTAGTCTTAATTACTTGCACATTTGGGGTTGTCCTACAGCGGCAAAATTGTTTAACCCGAACTTCAGAAAGTTATATTCAAGGACTGTCAGTTATTTCTTCATTGGTTTCCCAGAGAGATCAATAGGTTTTAGGTTTTATTATCATTCTCGCCCCATAAAGATTTGATAAGAAGTTTTTAGGGCCTCTACAAAATACACGCTCAAAGTACGGTTGTCGAATTGTAGCACGGATGAGTGGGATCTAATCCACAAGAAGGTTTGGGAAAACAAATACTTTCTAGGCCGAATTAAGATTTTATAAGAGATAAATCTAAGAAGAAGAAATACAAACTAATTATAAAACTTAATGAGAGAAAGAGCTAAGGTTCGGACTTGGCCTCTTCCTTTCAAAGTACTAGTCGATATACAACAAGATCTTAATATCTCCACCCATCATATGTTTGTGTTATGATACATACGATATTGTAAAATAAACCACTAAATCTATGGTCAAGCATTTACTGGTTATGCTTTTAAGTGATGGTGAAGAGCATCTTAGAGAATTATCAACTCAACCATGGCTAGGCTTGAGTGAGTTCTCTAGTATTTCCTCTTGTTTAGATCTCCAAATCAAGTCTACGGTTAGTAGCACTTGTTTGTATCCAAAGTTATCATACATCAAACCGAAGCTATGCTCAAGCCTTCAATATGATGCACTAACTTATTAATCATAAAGTACTAAGAGAAAACTAATTAGAATCTAATTAATACCAACTATTGCTCATCCAATAAAAGGCCTCATCCTAGCCTTAACCAGAAGATTAACCGCTCATCTCGGACTTCATCGCATTAACAACTAATTATTTACAAAAGAAAATAAAAGAGAGAGAAGACAATTAAATAAAACTAAGACTTTATTTATTTTAAACTTACTCCAATATGAGATGCTCAATTACAATTGGGGAGGGTTTCTTTTATAGAGAAAGGAACCCAAATTTAGAAACTATAAATTAAATTCTAAATAATATTTTCAAAATAATATCTTTTAATATTACAACCAATCACCTAATATTCTTGTATATAATTTCCTTAAGTGATATAGGGATATCTCTTCATGGAAACTCTTGCATATATCTTCAATATAAAATATCTTTAAGGATCTTGGATGCAATATATTCTTTGATCTTATTCTCCAAGAATATTTGTGTATATATTTCTTCAATCTTGAGACCAAATATATTATGCCTTTGACTTTTTGTGCTATGAACTGCTAGAGACACTTTTACTTGACTTTAAGAGCTTGGTTTCAAATATCCATCTCCAGTAGCTACAATCAAACAAATACGCATAAGTACCCAAAATTAAATATAATGAACGACTAAAATACATGTTCGGGTATATTAAAAATGTCATAATTATACACTCATCAAATACCCCAAACTTGTCTTTTGCTCGTTCTGAGTAAAATAAAATAATAGCCACTTTCCTATGAAACGCGATTGCATTTAGCATATGCAACAAGCCGTTAAACCCCCAGGTTTAGCTTGGTGGGCAAGTATTGTCTCGTGAGGGTTTGCAGTGACTATACCTACAAAAGTCAATAATAACATTTTAAACAATTCTAGAATACATATGACTCATTTCCTGTGAACTTATCCTTACTTAGTTGTGACAAAAATAAACCGATTGAAAAATACTTAAACTTGTTATTCTCCTAAGTATACCAAAAAATATTTTAAGCTTATCCGAAACTAGAGGTACTACCTCAAGATTAGAAAGAGATTCAAGTATTTTTCTTTAGCTATATTTGAGTGTACAGTGAAAATAGTTTTATCGCCTAATACGTTGTCTAGAATAATTTACTCAGTTTTGGTAGTCTAGTTTTTACTAGAATAAATTCAACAGTCAGTTCGACGAGTGCCTTAGTCAATTTGTCTTCCTAAAATTTTTCTTTTTTTTCTTTTCTTTTGCAAGCCTTTTCTTTTGAATGTATTATTTCTTAGTGAAGCCTCCGTAACAAGGAGTTTTCAGTCGATAATCCCTACCAGTTGGCTAAGGTTGCCGGGGTGTGGTGCTCCATCTTGACTTAGACTCAGGATTCTCACAAGTAACATTTTTTTGTGCTCCTTTCACATAGTTCATGGTCAAACTCGAGATTGGTGATAATTCTTCTTCTTTTAGTTCATAATCATGCGAGTAGCCTTGCAGCGTGAAAGTTTTTAGAGCACATTTACCTTTTTTTCTTTTTTTTAGGAATGAACTTATTCTTAGGCAGTTGTCTCCTTTGTAGCAAACTATTCCTAACATAAATTTTAAAATTTCCTTATATTAGGCAAAAATCTATTAAAGGTATTAATTGCCAAGCTAACTCGAATTAGTCGCTAATAAATAGATAGTTCTTCTAGCTTAAGATAGTCCAAAATATTCTAGTGTATACTTGGTGCAATTTCAAAATTTAGGCTTTTCCATAATATTTATGTCAAGGTAAAATCCGTTTAAGTGTTTAGAAATTCATAAAAAATATATCATAAATTGTCAAAGTGTCATTATTTCACTTTTCTTCCCCCCAAACTTAAATGAAACATTGCCCTCAATGTTTGAGAGAATAAAATAAATGGAGGATAGCAACTAGAATTTCTCACCTGAATGTGTCATGGGTTGCCTCCCAAGAAACGCTAAGTTTACCTTCTTTAGCCAGACGAATGTACCCCCAAACTTAAAAATTTCAATATGGCTGGAAGGGTACAAAGTTGAAAAGGTGATGTAATATCCTAGTTACAAATTCTCTTTCAAAAACTAGATAACACATGAATGGTGATCTTTAATATTATCCCCTAATTGGGTAGATATATTCCGTAAAAACGAGATAGAGTTTAAAACTAATTCTCTATGAAACAGATTTTTTCTAAAAACTTAACCTATTATTTGATGATTCCAAGTTGAAAATTTTAGACAAATTAAGAAAAAACATTTTCTCAAAGATAAAGCAAACACATAGCCAGAGAACATATTTTCCTTTAAAATTTTTAATACAATCATATGATTACTACATGTTGTAGTAAATAATAAGATTGGTATACAAGTATTTGTCCCCAAAAATGTACTAGATTCAAAACTCAATTTTTCGGGAAAGCTATTTTCTTTAAAAAATTTTAAAACCCCCATATTATCGTTGATATTCCAAAAAATGTGATAGGTGGTTCTGATAAAGCAAGTCCTTGAGGCATCCCCAAAATTATTGATAATACATTAAAAAAACTCTGTCTCACTATTCCTAAGATCTCCAAGTTAGTTCCTACTTTGAAAGAACTCAATCTCACTATTGATGATGCATTGATGGTTTACATAGCAGTTTGGTCTCTTCCACAAAGTTTCAGGATGTTCCAAGTTCACTACCAGAATCAGGAAAAGACCTGGGAAATAAATGAGTTGATTGCATCATTGGTTTCTGAGGAAGAACGATAGAAGAAAGGTAAAGCTGAATCGGCTCATCTGACTACTTCCATGAAGCACTTTTCCATCAATTCTCAGGGAAAGAATAAGTTTAATAATCAAGGTTCTACGAAGAAGAAGGGTTCCCAGTCTGGTCCAGGGCAGAGATCTCGTTCAGGAAATGGGAACGGGAAGCAGAATGCGACTTCGTCAGCAACTACCTTATCATCTATTGAATGTTTCTTTTGCAAGAAGAAAAACCATGTGAAGAAGGACTGTCATTCTTACAAAAACTGGCTATCTAAGAAAGACGGGGCTCTTTAGCAGGTGGCCGGTAAGGCCTGATGATGCTTGACATTTTTCCATTGCGTTTGCTGGCATCTATTACTTGGTTTTAGACACGGGTGTTACTTTAGATTTGACATGCTTTTTATGTTCCATCGATAAGACAATCTCAAGTTTCAGTTTTCTCAGTTGTACTCTTTCAGTTATTTATTTATTTTATTTTATGGGTTACATCGTCTATCTCTTGATCATTCTTTTAGGCTTTACTATTATGTTTATCTTCTAAGGCTAGTAATTTTTCTACTTCTAAACACTCTAGTGTTCTGAGATATCTTTAATGTTATGGCACAAATGACTAGGACATATTTGCAGGAAAAGGTTAGAGATTAAGGTAAGTATTATGGTAAGATCGATCAAGACAGTCAACACTAGGGACTATTTTATTAGTTTTTGTTGGATCAGGGTATTGTAATCTAATATACTACTACTGGATCATTTATGGACTGGGAGAAATCCTAGTCTTAATCACTTGCATATTTGGGGTTGTCTTGCTGAGGCAAAATGTTTTAACCCAAACATCAGAAAGTTAGATTCGAGGACTGTCTGTTATTTCTTCGTTGGTTTCTCAGAGAGATCGATAGGTTTCAGGTTTTATTGTCATTCTCGCCCCATGGAGATTATTAAGTATGCTTAGGCTCATTTCATAGAGGAGGGAGATCACTTTACCAGTTCTATTCATAGAGAGTTTATCTTTGTGGAGGTTTCTGTAACTTGGAGTCCAACTGCTATTCTGATCAGTATTTTTATGCTTCCGTATTTATCTGATATCGACGCTCTAACGAGTACGATTCCAGATTTCAGACCCCGTCATAGCACCAGTTCTTTTTTAGATTTTTCCTTTACCCGCTCCTGTTCAATTTCCTGTTGTTCCACTTCCAGCCCAGCCTCTTGCTCCTACTCGGAGGAGGCAAGTATTATGGTAAGATCGATAAAGACAGTCAACACTAGGGACCATTTTATTAGTTTTTGCTAGATCAGGGTATTGTAACCCAATACACTACTCCTGGATCATTTATGGGCTGGGAGAAATCCTAGTCTTAATCACTTGCATATTTGGGGTTGTCCTGCAGAGGCAAAATTGTTTAACCCGAACATCGGAAAGTTAGATTCGAGGACTGTCAGTTATTTCTTCGTTGGTTTCTCAGAGAGATTGATAGATTTTAGGTTTTATTGTCCTTCTCGCCCCATGAGGATTATTAAGTATACTCAAGCTCATTTCATAGAGGAGGGAGATCACTTTACCAGTTCTATTCATAGAGAGTTTATCTTTGTGGAGGTTTCTGTAACTTGGAGTCCAACTGCTATTCTGATCAGTGTTGTTATGCTTTCGCGTTTATCTAATATCGACACTGTAACGAGTACGATTCTAGATTCCAGACCCCTTCATAACACCAGTTCTTTCTTAGATTTTACCTTTACCAGCTCCTGTTCAATTTCCTGTTGTTTCACTTCCAGCCCAGCCTCTTGCTCTTACTCGGAGATTCCCTAGAAAGAGACGTTCAGCCATTTCTTCAGGTTATCACCCTTATTCAGTTGAAGGTAAATTATTTAATGGTTTGAGGGACCTAGTGTTACTCTTTATTATGGTTTGAGGGTATAATGGAAAGACCACTCTAACCCTATCAAGTTAAATAGAGAGGAAGTCTCTCTTAGAGGCTACAACACAAAAAACCATTCCATTGAGGTCTGCAGCCAATCCAATGGAAGACTCCACTGAAGAACATGAGAAATTCAGAGAGTAGGAGAAGAGGTTAGTTTAATCTGTTTTCCATATCCTATTATTGATCATAGCAATAATAAGTATTATCAACAAATACAACTATGATAACTATATTGAATGACAAATGATATATTTTGCCAAAACAGATAATAGTTTTCCAAAAAAAAATGAAAAACTCTTTCAAACAAATGACAAATGACAGTGTCGTAAAGTTCAATAGCATATGACAAATCTAGTTGTTTGAGAAAACAAAAGAAGATCTTTCCTCTTAATTTTTGTCAACCTTTTATATCCCGTGACTATTTCATAACATACTTTACATTATAGAGCTATGATAATTGTATTGAATGACAAATGATATATTTTACCAAAACAGATAATAGTTTATCTAAAAACAAATAATAAATGATAGTTACTTTTAAGAGGTATTAGCGATCAATCACTAAAAATCTAAGTGAAACAAAACAAATGTGTTTGTTAAGCCCTATTTGGCAACTTATAAAAGACCAGCCCAAATTTATTTTTATTGTTTAATAATTTTACCTACTTTTGTTACATTGTTTATTACTAAAAGTTTTTGTCAATGATTGAATGTAGGAATATAAAATATTATAGTTATTTTTAAGAGGTAGAGAGTCATAATAGGGAATAGACTACTCAACAACTTTACTAGAGATAGTTTTTCATTTGTTCTGTATTATTTGTCATTTGTTTTGCCAGAACTTTGTCATTCTTTATGAAATATTTATATTTTTATTTCTATAACTTTATCATTTGTTTAGAAATCTTTGTCATTTGGTAGATTTATTACTGTAGTGTAGCAGATTAGACTACTCATTAACATTTAATGCATAAAAATAGGGGTTGCAGCTAGGGGGTAGTAGGTGGGACCAGTATCGATTTGTTAATTTTAGTATCAATTTTGGAAGAGGTTTGCCAAAATATCGATTTTGTAAAGTTGGCATAAAGTAGTATTTATTCTCATAATTGCCGATCTTTTTTCCCTCTAGGGCAGCTAAACCTTAGCAACAGAGAACTGGGATCGTTGCATCATGGATGGTAGGCCTGATAAGTCAGACCCAGGTTTATTTCCTCACAGCTATAACGAAAAACCACAGAGATATGAACGCTTCCGAGATGACGACTGAGAATTATGGATATCTTAAGACTGAAAATAATTATTATGATAGTTGGAATAATCACATCACTCGTCATTGATAGTTATCTTTGCTTTGAATTTAGTATCGAGTATCGACTGTAGTGAAAATGTAAATAGGATTAACAATCAGCGCAGTAACTTGGCACAAATATTGAAAGTTATTTTAATATTCCTTATCCTTGTTACCTATCTCAAAAAGAAGTGGCATCTGCATATTTGCTTGGAAGAATTCCAAAGGACCTATTTCATGTCATTGAGTGCGGCCTGATCCTTTGATCAAGTTTCCTTCTAATCTCGACGGTAGGATTTGAGTTGTCATTTCCTTTTAATGATACTTAATAAAATCTTAGGCATTGTATATTGGAAACCTTTGGTCTAATTTGGCAGTCTATAATAAGACTATTTTCTTGAATTTGAGTGATTGTTTAAAAGTTATTTTTCTTGAATTTGAGTGATTGTTTAAAAGTTATTTTTTCAGTATATCTTGTTATTAATGGTGAGTGTTTGCTTCTACTGTCCACTTTTTGTTATCTTTCACATAGGCCATAAAAATAATTCGGACCTCCAAAAGAGTTTAGGATCACCTTCACCTTCACCTTCACTGTTAGTTTTTGGCCGAGAGGAAGGGACAACCCCCTTTCTTCTCTCTTCCCTAATTGTTGGAGGTGTTCTTACATACATATTAAACAAGCATGATATACAGTTGGATGATAAGAGCAGGTTGACTCCATTAATATTCAAAGCATAATAATGGTCCCTCTTACAATAATGTTTTGCATGAGATCCCCCACTCCTTATCTTCCAAAGATGCGCCTAGCTTCATGCCCCCTCTTTCTTGTCTATTTCTTCAACGCATGGTAGACACTCACTTCACACGATTCTTAGTTGGATCTTAAAAATAACTTCTCTGGATATACAGATCTGTATGTAAAGTCAAATGTTAGATACATACATCACCGTCTTTTGAAAAAAAGAAAAATTAATACTTGTAAAATAAAAAAGACTAAGTAAAGCTGTCATACATTGAGCATTTCTCTTCTCAATCCCTCTTAAATATTCCGTGTTGACCTTATGATATATTTGTATATATATAGAGCAATATCAACATATCTTTCCAATCAAACTAAATCAAACTAATACAACTACTTCACCAATCTCCCTCACCTTCATCAACATTCATTCAACAACTTAGGTCCAATAATATTTTCTTAGCTAGATAAATAATATGGGTGAGATCAATATTCCTTCATACTTTCTTTGCCCGATTTCGTTGGAGATTATGAGGGATCCTGTTACGCTTTCAACCGGGATTACTTACGATAGAGAGAATATTGAGAAATGGGTGTTCTCCGGGAGGAATGATACATGTCCCTTGACGAAACAAATCTTGGTAGATATGGAGTTAATCCCGAACCATACCCTTCGTAGGTTGATTCAAGCGTGGTGCACTCTAAATGCTTCGTATGGCTTTGAAAGGATACCCACACCGAAGCCACTAGTGGATAAAGCGGAGATTGTCAAGCTTGTGGATAATGCTATGAAGCCTAGGTCTCAAATGAAGTCTCTTTGTCGGCTTAAGGAGATTGCTTTAGAGAGCGATAGAAATAAGAGGTGTATGGAGACCACGGGTGTAGTTGAGTGTTTGGCTTCGATTGTAACGAGTAATATTGTTTCACCAACAATGGATGATGGTGCTGCAGCTAGTGATGAAGCTTTGAGCATTATTTATGTTCTCCAACCATTGCAGGCCGGTCTCAAAACCCTAGTGGGGAAAAATGGCGAATTCTTTGAGTCCTTGGTGAAAATCTTGGGTCATGGGAACTACCAATCGCGAGCTTATGCTATATTGCTACTCAAAATGATGTTTGAGGTGGCCGATCCAATCCGCCTGACCAGTTTAAAGCCTGAGTTATTCGTCGGAGTAGTTCATGGTTTACGTAACCAGATCTCTAGCAAAGCTTTGAAGGCATCACTACAAGTACTAATAGAGATCTGCCCGTGGGGACGTAACAGGATCAAAGCCGTGGAGGTAGGTGCAGTTTCTGTATTGATCGAGCTTCTCCTAGAGACGAGCGACAAGAGATCAACTGAGATGATCTTGGTAATTTTGGATCAGTTATGTGCATGCGCAGAAGGGAGAGCAAATTTGATTAACCATGGGGCAGGCATCGCCATAGTTTCAAAGAAAATTCTCCGAGTTTCACAAGTTGGAAGCGAAAGGGCCGTCCGAATATTGTCCTCCATTTCGAAGTTTTCCGCTAGTTCAAATGTTCTCCAAGAGATGATGCAAGTGGGTGTTGTATCCAAGTTGTGCTTAATGCTTCAAGTTGATTGCACAATGAAAACCAAAGAGAAGGCTAGGGAGATCCTTAAATTGCACTCTAGGGTTTGGAGGAAATGCACTTGTATTCCTCCTCATTTGCTCTCTTCATACCCTTCCTAATGTTGTTCTAACACTATTGTGATTAAGATCATTTGTCTTTTACTTTCCCATACGAATTTGGTAAAAATACCAAAACTATATAAAACATGACATCAAATGTTGATTTTGATTTTTCCTTTATCTTCCAAATATTGGAACTTAGTGTATTCAAACTTCAATATCTATTTCCCCTATTCCTTCTCTTTTTGTCTCATTAAAACTATGATCCAAATAATTAGTCTCATGTAAAGGCCTTCTAAGCCGCCTCACTTGTTGATACAATCAAGCAAGTCGAAAACTGTATTGAGAACTATCTTGACTTTAACAATCGATTAGAGCATTGCTTGGTTCACCGGAAATTTTCCCGGTCATATTGAAAGCTCAAGTATTAGTCCAATGTTCAATCACCTGAAATCCTTCTGATCACCCTATCATAGAAATGTCTAGGTTAAATATGGGCCTGTTGGGTATCTCGCAAATACAATTGACTCCTATTTATTACTGTAATTTGGTTATGTACATGTAAGTGCCTAGTAGACCTCCCCAGGTACAAAATATAAGAAACAAAAAAGACCAAAACCTTTACAAAGAGGGCATGAATATCATTACCAAGCACCTACTTAAAATCATCAAATGGAATTATAAGAATTTTGAAGAAAAAAAACCAAGATAAAACTATAACGCTAACTTGACAGTGTCATATACACGAAAATATTGCCTCCTTTTCCATCTAGATGACGCAGTATGGAGGTAAATGTTCTAGTCCAGGTTAAGTTGTTTTCAATTATGGTGAGGAGGTGGTCATGACCTCTCCAGGGCCGCTGATCCTGAAGAAGCGGAGGCTAGAGTGGTCATTAGAGGAGTAGAGGCGGCACGTGATGCTGGGATAGAGAGAGTTCTGATTGTGTTTGATTGCAAAAGGCTCGTTAAAGCTTTTACTAGCAAGTCTTCCGATCTTTCTTAGGGAGCTCTCACTCTTGCTCCAGATCTGCTAAGCTTGGCGGCAAATTTTGTTGGTTTTCGCTTCGAGTACATTAATAGATCTCTTAATTTTGAGGCTCTCGCCCTTTCCGCTTGGGGTGCCCATTATTCTAGTTTTTGTTGTAATTTTCCTAGAGGCTTTGAACCTTGTGAACAATGTTGTTTCTTTAATGCCTCATGGGCCTAATATATTTTTTGCTTTGCCCAAAAAAAAAGAAAAAAGAGAGGAGGTGCTACAGGTTTAGAATACCCATGTCAAACGCTTTCATTTTCCACGCATCCAAATCTGGTATGTGGGCATGAAGGATAATCTCTGACAAAAAGGGATGACAAAGATGCATTTGCAAGAATAGAGAATATTTGATCTTAAGACTCGACCAGGCTAGTGAAAGACTGAGGGAGACATACATATTATTATCCACAAACTTGTAAGATGAAACATAATCATCCGACTTTTCCGAAAATGAGAAAAAAGAGAAGGAACTTCCACTTTCATTAGTACACTATTCAAACTCTAAATTTCGAAGTTTATATATACCATCTAAAGAGTGGACTTTTAATAATGAGTGTTAGGACTTAGGAGCAACTCTATGTACCTTTTTATATATTTTTCGAATATGGCATATATCTTAAGTCGTCGAAATATGTATTATTATGTCAAGAAAGTCTCCCTTAGCTAAATTTGGGCTCCTTTGAAATAAAGATAATCCTTACGTTTTAGTTGAGATATTTGAATTTCTTCTACAATAAAAAATATTTAAAATTGCCTCATTATTCCAAATTGAAGAAAATTTGTCCAACTGCCTTATTGTGTTGAGTTATAGTTATATCCATCACACGCTAATAGTTCGACAAGACGATGGACAAAATTATTAGAAAGCGATGCATCTTGCATGTAAAAACTAGTTTGTTAAATGTTCGTTTCTGATTGAAACATTCACCAACATCAAATTACTCTCACACTCGAAGGGCCATCCACACCTTATACATAGATTACCCTTACCAAAAGTCAGTCGCTTCAAGATGATCTCGATAGAAAGTCCTACTTTTATTTGTATGTAGAAAACAACGGTGTCTAGAATAAAAATGCTCTTGCAAAACGGAAATTATGAGAATAAATACTACTTTTTAAATCGACCCAGGGAACAATAAATTCCAAAATCGATACTGGCAAGAGGAAAAATCTATTTTTCCCCTACTAAAATTACAATATTACAGTAGACAACCACCTATTTTTGGGCTCCGCAAGTACGAATGTCACATCCGGCGTAATAAAAAATTGTAATTTTTTTTTAAAATCATTTAAAACTATTATATCAAGCCACGTGTACGTATAAGGCAGACATTGTCACCATCTAATGAATTACTTGTAATTTGTTTTAGTAGAGTTTGACCTACCTTTTACGAGATTTGTTATTTGTAAGAAGGCAAACTCTTTTACCAATTATGTTACTATTTCCCATCATTTATGGTTAGGTATCACGTACGATTTACAGGAGTTCCTCTGGTTTTTGGCGTCAAAAGCAATCCCGATTCATCAAACAGTTTCTTCTTCTTACTCAACCGCAAAAACCGTCATGATTATTTGTCACAAACTGTCTGTGTGACTGCTGCCTACTAAGTGTTTGATTAAAGACTGGTACTCTACTCCTTGGGCATGAAGGAAATGATGGTACTCGTAACTCTTGTAGATGGTACTCTACTCTACTCAACTTATGGAACAAACGATGGCAAATCGTCTGTGTGGTTGCTGCAAACCAAACTATGTTATTTATTTAGTTAAACTCTGGCATTCTTTCAAACATTTATGTCATTTGGTAGCAGCTAGTTATCATAATCAATAACGAATTTTCATTTGTTCAACCTACTTTGTCATTTGTTTATCTAACTTTACCATTCTTTCAAAAAAATATCAACTGCTTGAATATTACAGTAGGTTTGTAGGTCATGGGCTCTTCAAGTAAGGCCACAGGTAAGGCTGTGGGCTCCATTATTACGAATGTCACTTCCAAATAATAATAATAAAAGTTTAAATCATTTAAAAATATATATTATCATGCCACGTGTTCAAATTTAATTTCTTGATGTACACGTGTCATTACTATTTTGAGACGTGTAAGGCAGACCCTGACACCATTTCATGCATTTATTGTCATTTGTTGAAGCCAATATATCAGGCGTTTAAACATCAGTTATATTGGATCATGCAGACTCTGTCACCATCAGTTTATTATTTGGCATTTATTTACTATTGTTTTAGGGTTAGGTAACACGTGCGATTCACACGAGTTCGTCTGGCTTTTGGTGCCAAAAACCATCCCCATTTCTCAAACACTTTCTTCTTACACAACCACTGTAAAGACTGCAAAAACTGTAAAAGCCGTCCCGTTTCTACATATCGCGTGTGTGATTAACAACCGTAAAAACCAACTCGGTCGCACAAACCATTTTCTCACAATCGTCGTGATTCTACACATCGTGTGTGTGTATGTGATTTCAGTGTTATTTCAGTGGAAAATCATATGTGTGACTACTGCCTACCAGGTGTTTGATTAAAGTCTGCTTAAAATCTTCTTCTTTCACAATGAAGTCTGATAAAGAAGTGAATGAGCAATTTGATGAGGAAAGCCAGACGTAAGAGGGTGAAGCCAAGAAGGGCACCTCTAATGCTAAAAATTATACCTCTCGGTGTACAGGTGTGGGACTTCACAAAATGTTTGCAGCTCTGCCTGAAGTGGAGAATGGTGTTCTTCGTACTACCTGCTTTACGCCCTTACTGTTGATTGATCCAATAACGACGATGTCGATGTTGGTTGTGGAAATATTCGATCATCATCTTGGTGATATGAAGTTCCAATTTGGGGGGACGATAATTCAGATAAAGCGCATTCATGTTTGCCTAATTTTGGGGTTACGTGTCTCTTATATTGCAAATGAGTTCTTATTTGTTGATCCTGAGCATATAACAAATTTCAGAATAATGTGATTCCCCAAGAAGAAGAATACATATGGGTTAAAGGAAATTAACTGGGATTTAAAATAGGCAAAATTGGAAAGACATCATGGTAAGGCTCTAATTTGTCATTTGTTTTGTCTGCTTTATTATCATTCTTCATTGTATTTGTCAGCCTAAATATTTTTGTATTGTATTTACAATTTTTAGGGTCATTATTGTTGAGGTTCTTATCATTACATTGTGCGATTTTGTTTTGCAGGCAATGTTCTTTGATTAAATTTGTTAAAAGTTATACTATACTTTCTCCTCCCGAACAAGGGGAAAAATTGTTGAGGTGAGGTATGTTGATCTGGTAGATGATCTAGATCAGTTCAACAGATTCTCCTAGAGTGAGCAAGTCTATAAATTCTTGTGGAGGCAAATAGTGGAGTTTACCAAATATCGATCGACCGCTGATAAAAAATTGGATAAAGCTTTATCACTACACGGATGTATTTGGGTGTTGATGATATGGACTTTCCTCTCGATTCCTAGCCTATAGTTTCCAAGAATGCACAAATGCATACATTTGTTCCCTAAGCTGCAAGGATGGAGGATGACATCCTTTAAGCATCGCCAAATTATGACGTTTAAAAAAGTTTTTGCTAACCCCGACTTGCTGGTAATAACTATTACAGTGGCTTATTCCGCATCTCGAGCTCTTGCCTCATCTTCAAACTACATACGAACTTTCAATCTGAATAATAGAGCACGTGGCATAATAAAAAATAAGACAACAACGTTAGGAAACATGGTTGTAGTGGCTTATTCTGCATCTCGAGCTCATACCTCATCTTCGAACTACATACGAACTTTCGACCTCAATAATAGAGCACGTGGCACAATCAGAAATTAGACAACAACGTCAGGAAACATTTACAGTACGAGTTTCTCAACCAGGACCACTCATCCCTGACGACACTCATGCTATTGGTCGAGAGCCATCTTGTAATAGCTTATTTCGTATCTCGGACTCAAGCATTGTCCTCTATCTCACCAGCATAAATAAAGTACTACTAAAGACGTGACCAAATTTCCTCAGTTCGAGATATCACTTTCGACCTCTATACTAACAGTTTGATCTGTACAAAGTGTACAGTCAGCAATAGACCCATTGTACAACAGCAAAGATCGGAACATTACATAATTTGATCAAAGAATATCTCATACACACTTTGCAACGCCCATCATTAAGGGACTTTATGGTCGTCAAGCGGTCATATTGGTAGACCTCTAAGGAGATCTGGAGAACTGGAGATGAAGGACGAAATATAGGAGACAAAAAAGTTCTTACTCCGTTATCTTGCATTCTCAGAATACTCATTGTAATAGATTAGCAATCTCAATAAGATCACCATCACTTTCTAAAAATCCTTAAGAGAGGTCGTGGTTTTTAACCTATTCAAAGGTTTTCCATGTTAAACCATCTTGTTATTTGTTATCTATTGTGCTTGAACGTTCTGAGTATATCTGGTGTAAAGGTCAAGTCCAAATCTTGGAATTAGGCCATTACATTTGGCGCCGTCTGTGAGAACCGAAGTTCTCAAACCCATTGTCTTAAATGCCGCTAATTATTTTCTCTCAGAATGTTGCCTCCATTTCAGAGCACGTCGATCGTCCAGGTAGAAGAAAATACAACTTTAGCAGAACTGAGGGCCACTCTGAATTAAGAAACAGAAAGAGGTACAGCCCTGGAACAATACCTCGCGAGTGTACAGGACGCGTTGAAGGTTTTATAGGGTCAGAATAGGACCTTCTCTGAAAGGCGTTCATGCAGGAGGTGCGCTTTGATATAACAATCAACAATAGGACATAGAGCCCATCCTGATCTAGGTGATCTAACAAGAAGTAGATGGCGGCCTGGCAGGAGTTAGACAGACTGATAATCTACCTCAAAGATTTTGAGTCCCGGTGAAGGGACATCTAAGTGATGAGAGTGGTAACCACAATCCTGGAGAGGGACGCGTCAAATGACCAACCACTGCAGCTTGACAATATGTCACTCGGGAACATGTTGAAAAGCAAATCAAATAATTGCTTGAAGCCCATGCGCCGACTAAAGGGATCCACAACAGATTACAGAAGATCCCGATCGCCCAGGAGCTATTAGATGGTAAGGTCCCCACGGGTTTCATACTCCGAAGATCCAAAAGTACAAAGGAATTGATCAAGTGGAACACGTTCAAGAGTTCCAGAACGCTCTAGGCCTACATTCCACGTCCAACCACATTCTATGCCGGCTCTTTACTACTAGCTCGTCTGGCGAACCCCAATGGTAGTTTCGCACACTGCCTGAAGGATCCATCACAACTTTTGAACAGTTGCGCAAACTGTTCATCAAGAATTACTCGCACAAAAGAGATAAATAGGAGAACCTATATTCTCTTTTTCAGCCTCAAACAGATGCTAGGAGAGAAGCTCGAGACGTTTCCTAAAAAGTTCTTGGAGTTAGCTCGTAAAGTAGATCGACTCGACCAGAAGATCACTATTTCCGCTTTTACCAACACTTTACTCATCGATGGCCGGGCAAAGGAGTACTTCGTCCTCAACAAACCAACAATATTGGAAGACATGATTGAAAAGGTCAACAGATACATCGACTTGGAATGAATAGTATTTGATAGGCAGAAACCTCAAAAGTCAATACTGATAGCTCGAGCTTAATCGACCCATTCTAATTTTAATCAGATAACTGATCAAGGAGGAGACAGGAAATGAACTAAATCCAACGATGAGCGACCTCAAAAGGGGAGTAACATGCCGAAACCTTATTTTCCAAAGATAAATGTGACCATAGCCAGCATCAGTCCTATATTACAGAAAGACAGATTCTTTCGCAATGCACAGTACCTTCAACCAATCGAGAACAAACCATACTGCATTCATCAAAAGGTCCGACATCATGAGACAGAGAAATGTTTTGCCTTCCAACGGTTGTTATAATACATCTTCGCAGATGGACGAATGTACGAATACATAGTGGACGTGGAGAGTTATAAGAATAGGAGTTACAAAAACCCCACATAAGCTGTACAACTCGAGGAACCAGTAGCCAAAAAACATTTGTACCATATCTCACTCTGTCATTTCGTAGAGACTCAGATCGCCAAAGAGTTGAACAGGAGCAAACGAAGACGTGTCGGCCAATGTCACGACTTATCCATGGAAGATAAAGAAGCTCATTTAATTCCAATGTCCAGCTCTCAGTGAACTGAGATTTCTTTCGATGATTGTGACATTCGGCATGTCAACTATCCTCACCATGATGCTTTGGTGGTCATGTTGAAAATACAAAATATGGTACATCATACGATGATGATAGATACTGGCAGTACTATCAAACTCCTTTTTCAAAGTACAATCTATCAGATGGGTCTGACCAATAAGGTCCAACCCAGCGACATTGATATCTATGGTTTCAATAGATATAAGGAGGAATGTGTAGGAAAGTACTTCCTATCACCGCAGGACCAGTAATACTCGACGTCGTCTTTTACGTTATTAATACTAAATCCTGTTATCTAGAGATAATGGGACATTGTTGGTTACACAATATGCGCGTTATTCTGTCAACCTATCACTTAGTATTACGTTTTGAATGGGAAGGTAGCGTTTACTTAATCAAAGGAAGTCAGAAATTAGCACGAGCATGCAAAAATTCTATCGTTATTGGACCAGAACCTTCCAAACATCAACTCGCATGGAAAATACAGAAGATGACAATGAAACATTATAGAGAACTATACAGTGGACCCAAGCGTGGGACATATATTGGCACTCATTTACCCATAATAGCGCGCGACACTCTCATCTTGTTCCTCAAGAAAAATAGTGATGTCTTCACTTGGATGTTTCACAAGATGCCGGGCATTGATCCGAATCTGGCCTGTCACAAACTCAACTTGAAGGATAAAGCCAAAGCTGTCAAACAAAAATAGAGGACTTTAGCACTAAGACTTCGAGACAAAGTCAACAAAGAAATCAAAAAACTTATCAAAGTTGGTTTTATCCGAAAGGCTAATTATCCAAAATGGATATCGAATATTGTAACAGTACCAAAGAAGAACGGAAAGATCAGGGTGTGCGTGGACTTGAACAGACATACTCCAAAGGATAGTTTTCCACTCTCTATCATAAATAACTTGCTCGATTATACTTCAGGACATGAAATCCTGTCTATGATGGATGCGCGTCAGGATACAACCAAATACCTATGCTACCTGACGATCAAGAAATAACAACTTTCATTACAGAACATGGCCTATACTACTGCAAAGTCATGCCATTTGGTCTCAAGAACGCTGGAGCTATAAGCAATTGATGACCCAAATGTTCAAAGATCACCTTGGAAAAACAATGGAGGTCTATATAGACGATATGTTGTATAAAAGTCTTAAGTAGGAAAACCATATTACAGATTTACACACGATTTTTGATATTCTCCGTCTCTACAAGATGAGATTCAACCCTGAAAAATGTCTGTTCGGAGTCCAGTCAGGGAAATTCTTGGGCAACTTAATAAGCAAGCACGATATTGTAGCTAATCCAGATCGTATTCGCGCATTATTATTTATGCCTTCTCCAAAAATGAAGAAAGACATTCAAAAGTTAGCCGACGCGATTACCGTAATAAACTGTTTTGTTTCAAAATCATCCGATCGCTGTCGATGGTTGTTCAACTTAATACGTGAGGGGACAATAAAATAGAATCCTAAGAAGGACCCCGAGATCAAATGGACAACAGAGTGTGAAGCAGCATTTTAATAACTTAAACTTTACTTGGGCTCACCACCAGTGATGAGTACACCTCACGAAGGGGAAGAACTCACTATTTATCTTATAGTTACTAAAGAATCGTTAAGTTTTGTTCTCATTCGACTTGATAAGAAGACCGAGAAGACTGTCTACTTCATCAGTAAAACCCTCACTCTAGCAGAATCCCTATATAGCAAGGTTGAGAAACTACTTTTTGCTCTCGTCTATACCATGCAAAAATTAAGACAGTACTTTCAAGCCCACTCAGTATGAGTAGTGACCAACTACCCTCTGCGTGAAATCTTATCCAAACGAGAAAAATCTAGACGAATCCAGCAATAGTCAGTCACTCTTAGCGAACATGACATCCATTTTGAACCTAGACATTCTAAAAAGGGTCAGGCCGTAGCAGATTTCCTTGAGAACTTCCTCGTAGAAGATCCTGATTGGGAAGAAGACAACACAGAAATTCAGGAAGAACAACTCGAAGAAAGGGCAGACTGGATAACTCAAAAGGGATGGCGTCTTTTAACTAATAGATCCTCTGGACCCACATGATCAGGCATCGAAATCATGCTGATCATACCTTCTAATGATAGAATCGAAAAGGCAATCCGATTGAATTTTAAAACTATCAATAACACAGCCGAGTATGAGGCAATAATTCACGGTCTAGATATGGCTCTTGAGATTGGAGTATCTGAACTGTCCGTATATATAGATTCTTTACACATTATAAACCATTACACATAAAAATTCTAGAAGACTGAAAAAATGATAGATTGTACAACCGTAGTAGCCCACAGAATGAATAGATTCAAGAAAATTTCTATCAAACATTTGTCGCACAGAGAAAATAGACATTCTGATTCCCTCGCATATCTCACAGGAGTCCTTGGCTTAGAAGCTCGATATCTAAAGATCAAAGTATTATCAACCCCCAACATTAACATTATAAGCTCAAATTTTATTAATACTGGGGGCGTTGAAGAGGATGAGGACGATTCGAGAAGACCTTTCCTCAAGTATATTGGGACCAAAAACAAGTTCGACGGCGAACTCCTTCAAGAAGACACATACTTGATAATGTTAAACGCTACACCGTGGAAAATAACCTCTTATACAAAATTTCGGTCATAGGACCATATCTCGAATGATTATCCCATAAAAAGCTTAAAAATTCCTACAAGAACTACATGAAGGTACTTGTGGTTTCCATGCAGCAAGAAGATCTCTAGCAAATCGAGCTCTCATCCAAGGCATGTTTTGACCTAAAATGAAAGCTCAAGCCATCGATCTCACAAGCAAATATGATGCATGCCAATGTCATGGTTCCTAAATTCGAGTTCTAGCCTTAGAACTCAATTTTAGCAACGTTGTATGATCATTTAAAAAATGGGCCCTCAACTTTGTCGTTGAGTTTCCTACTGCACCTGGAAAATGGAAGCATCTGCTAGTCGCAATGGATTACTTCACTATGTGGGTAGAAGCAGTTCCTCTGTGCAGTACACAAGAAGATGAAGTCATCTAGTTTATTTGGGAAAACATTATCATCCATTTTGGCTATCCCCATTCATCAGGATCGACAATGGACCTCAGTTCGTTGGCTCCAAAGTCGTCAAATTCCTCAATCAACAAAACATCATAAATTTTCCTTTAAATTTGTATTACCTACAAGGGAACGGTCATGCCAAAATTACTAATCACACTATCGTGGATGGGATCAAAAAGCGCTTGACAAAAAAGAAGGGAAATTGGGTTATAGAATTACCACATGTGTTATGGGCTTATTAAACTTCACCTCTAGTTTCAACTCGATGTACGCCATTCCTCCTGGCTTACGGTACAGAAGCAATAATCCCTACTTAGTATCATCACCTGATGAAGAAAATGAACTCCAGTTAGCATGTAATATGAATTAGATTGAGGAGACTCGGGATAGAGAAATCATGAAATTGGTAAGGTATCACCAAGCTTTAGCCTGATCTTATAACAAACGCGTTCGTTATAGAGAGTTCAAAATCAAGGATCTAGTCCTCCGAGAGATTCTCAAACATGGCAAAGATCTCAACGCTAGGAAATTATTCAAAAATTGGGAAGGTCCTTTTGTCGTTATCGAAAAAAGTGGCCTCAGTTCCTACGACCTCGCCACTGAGCATGGCGAGCACATTCCTCATCCTTGAAATACAAAGAGACTAAAGTTGTATCGTAGATAACAAATTTATCACAGTGTACTTTTCTTTAATCAATCAATCATTTCGTATGACGATCTCACATCAATAAAAGACTTATGTTTGATCCACATACATCTGAGTACTTTTTATTATGCCATACAATACTCTATCTAACACATTCGTTGTACTTCAATCTTACACCAATAAAATACTTGTATTCGATTGGCCTACATTATAGTGCTTCTTCAAATATATCCAACAAGTACTTCTATACACAGATTACAGGTCGCTTATTCCTTCGTCCATACCGATCATCTAAATACATTATAGATCTTTTGTTGCTTCGGCCAAATTAATCATCTCAATATATTACAGATCATTTGTTACTTCGGCCAAACTGATCATCTAAATATATTACAGATCGTTTGTTACTTCGGCCAAATTGATCATCTCAATACATTACAGATCGTTTGTTGCTTCGGCCAAACTGATCGTCTAAATACATTGCAGATCATTTGTTACTTCGGCCAAATCAATCATCTCAATACATTACAGATCATTTGTTGCTTCGGCCAAATCGATCATCTAATATATTACAGATCATTTGTTACCTCGGCCAAACCAATTACCTCAATACATTACAGATCGTTTATTGCCTCGGCCAAATCGATCATCTGAATACATTACAGATCGTTTATTGCTTTAGCCAAACTGATCATCTGAATACATTACAGATCATTTGTTACTTCGGTTAGACTGATCATCTAAGTATATTACAGATCGCTTGTTACTTCGGTCAAATTGATCATTTAAATATATTACAGACCGTTTGTTACTTCGGCCAAACTGATCATTTCATACATCGCAGATCATTTACCACTTTGGCTGAACCGATCACATATCACGCTGCCTTGCATACATTATCGTTGGTACCTCAGACGGGTAGTATAGTTTACTGTTTCCTCCTTAACTATTTCTTCATACATCTATATTATTATCCTTGTTTCGTATACATACAACATAATCACATTCCTCATTCTTCACTAGAGCTATCACTTAAATCATTATCCACATTAGAAGGTCCAGCTGTATCCCGTACAATACTTCCATATAACCGCCGACGCATGAATTCTGGCATTCTCCCCACAACAATTTTCTTTCCCTCTCCAATCATGCTCTGTTTAAGCGATCCAATTATGGCAATCATGGGTTATAAATATTTAGACCGGATTACCTCCATCTCACATTCTACACCTTGGGAAATCAAACTATCATAAACCCTCTTACTTTCAGCTTCTAATCTCTTCAATTCTGCCACAAAGAACGATGCTACTACCACCATCTCTCTCTCGTGACTATCACCTACCTCATTTTTAATCTATTTACTAAGGATTTCACTTAGCTTATGTTACGATTCCTTCAGTATGGTTTCCAGTTGCTCACAATGATCGTCCACTCGTCGTTTTGCACGATACACATCCAAATTCTGAGCTTCTAGCACTGTCATAAATTTATCCATATGATAAATCAAAGATATTGATGCTTCATTACCTTCACATTTTACCCTCTTTGCGTCACAACATACCTCCAACTGCAATAGATCCTTATCTAGCTTCGTATTCGCGTTTCAATGTATATCATTTTTAGACTGGTATTCTAAGATATTACTACACAGATTTTACTAAATTACCACAGTCCTTATCTGTGGTAATAGTCATTTTTCCATGGATAAAGTCGGTAGTGGAGGTCTAGAGTAAAAGGTGCGTGTTAATATTTTTGCCACGGAGTATATCTGTGGTTATCTAATTTATATTGATACAGAGTAAATCCGTGGCAAATTTTTTGCCACAGAGTTTTACTGTGGTTATCTAATTTACATTGATACAGAGTAAATCCATGGAAATTTTTTTACCACGGAGTTTTAGTGTGGTTATCTAATTTATATTGATACGGAGTAAATTCGTGGTAATTTTTTTACCACGGAGTTTTTCTGTGGTTATCTAATTTATGTTGATACGGAGTAAATCCGTGGTAATTTTCTTACCGCGGATATAATCAGTAGTATAATTAGCATATTTGCCACTGCTTTAATCCGTGATAATTTATTTTTTATTTGTTTTTAAAAAAAATCAAAAAAATAGCCAAAACCTACACAATTTAGAAAAACAAATTGTACCTGTTGTATACATCATATAACATATATAAACAAAAACACACAATTCAATAATTTATTTCATTTATAAATATTGGCCTAAAAAATCCAGGTACATTGGTTACAAGCTATATACATGTTTTCTATAATAAATCCAAAAAAACATGGATTGAGAAACAAAAAAAAAGGAAGCGCAGTGGCTTCAAAAGCAAAGGATTACTATGGCGGTATTCAAACCATAACCTCAAAAGTAGTAATGGATCCAAGAATAGGGAGCGCCATTAATCCATTATAAAAACCTTTAAAAGAATGGGAAGCACCTTGCAAGAAAATTAACATAACAAATAAATTATAAAGGTCAAACCCTTTAAACTTTTAGTTGTTAAATGGATAACAAGAGGAATTTCAAAAAATGTACAAGAGTTTATAAGAACATTTACCTAATAGGCAAAATGCAGAAGAATCCTCGGGTACTTGTCACTTGATCTTCGTGCCAATTAAACGTTTGTCAAAGAAAACCTCACGTTAAAAACATAACAATACTTTCAAAGGGCAGCATGAGCAACAATATCCATAACCCAAGATCATAAAAGAACTCAAAAGTTACCTGCAAGCAATGAAATAGACAAAACATAAACAGCTGCAGATGGAAACTACCAGAAGCTAAAGAAGTAAAGGTGTGTTGTAATATATTATCTATCAACAATCCAGGACCATCAAGAATTAGAATAATCTACAAAAATAGATTGAAAACATAAGATTCTCACATGTATAGAGGGAAACCAACTTGACGTGGGATACTTAATGCCAAATTTGTAGCAACAACCACTAAAAATAACGAATGCATTTAATATGGTCTCTTTCGAGGTATTCTACAAAATATTCCCTGCACTTTCTTACATCTCCTTTCGATATACAATTAATTGCTTATATAACACCATATCTAAGACAGCCTAGACGATATATAAATTTTCCTTATTAAAAGTATTTCACCTTGATACATTTTATGTACAAACCCCTTATTTTACATATAAAGAAGTATAGACATGTATTTCTTTTCAAATCAACCCGAGGTAGCCCTCTACTGGTTCCTCCCCTGACTAAGATTACAAGATTTTTAGTTGGCCCTATCATTAACATGGAATACTAAATAATATAGACTACAAACACTTCTTGCATTACTTAAATAAGCAGAAAACATGAATAATTAAGGGTCCAAAAACATTAATAACTATTGCTCATACCTTTAATGAGGCAAATGTCTGTACAAAGGATCTTTCTAGCTTTGCAATTGATCTAGGAGATATCTTAGTCACCTCTAGAACTATTCCTGCCAATCATGATCTATTTGTAAAGGATGATGTAAGGGGCAAGATCTTCAAATATGTTTAGAAATTAGTATCTAGTCATGGGGTCCTTGCTTACCCTGGCTCACATAATTTTTTTTTCATAATTTTGCTGGTTTTCTCCCAAAGTAGTTACAGAAAGGGAGATTTCTCGGGGAAAAGGAAGAAACGAATGGGTTTTGGGGAAGACATGCGCACGAGATATGGCATTTATAATATTTTTTTCTTGTTCTAGAATATTTTATATGAAGTATCCGAAGAGAAGAGTATTTAATAGCAAAACCAACCTACACACTCCCTATACACACCCTAATTAATAGCGACAAGACAGGCACTTGACACTCGTTAAACAACGCAACATCAAAATGGCAATAACTAAGTCCTTACAGTGCAAGATATTTCCCATCCAGGCTGATTGACATTACTGAAGCGGGCTTTTTAAGTAGTCTCTTATGTTTAATTCTATTCCAAGTACTAATATCCCATACTGCAGCTACTACTTTATCACCTGTGATTGAGATTCAACATATGTTAGCAAAGCAAAAATAGGAAGTATAAAAGTGAAGTGAAAACTGATTTCTACTCATCAAAACAATACCTTTTTGAACGGTGTAAAACAGGAACAGCTTGGTACCATCTTTGGAAAATTGACAGCATTCGATCTTTTCATCCTAGAAATAATTCCCATAAATATAATTAGTCATTGCTCACTTGAACCCCCAAAAAGTTGTAGAAGATGAGATATTTTATCGAGTTTCTAGTCAATGAAGTCAATGGAACACCTTCATTTATATTCCATATTCGTGCAGAATCATCAGTAGATATTAAAGCTAAGAACTCTGAACCTAGACTGAAGTACAAAAATACATCATTTTTGGAAAAAACTACCAGTACAAGCATTAAAGAAATGTTTGCATGTTCACGAAAGCTAATGACTTCAATAAGCTGCCTTGATTTACATGAGTCTAGTATTTTTCTTGTATGTACACTTGTCGCATACATAATAACTATACATATACACATAAATTGCAAATGATGCAGAATGTGTATTTAAACCAAAATAAGCTTCCAAATAGTATATAGTTCCATACCTTATATCTAAATCTTAAAAGGATTTGTGGGCTCTTGAGTCATCGTGAAGGATGCGTAAGCTTGGCTATTCAAAAATTCTAAGACGACCATCCTATAGTAGTAAGAGAAATGGATAAGCATAGACCAAATCCTGCAGATATGGTATGTACATATCTAAATTGTCTGCCAGCTATTTTATTGTTCAGAATGGATTTAAATTGTCCAGTTTACGGGATGGAATTTAGTTCTTTCTAGAAAATGGATGAATAGACATTGGTTGTCTGGTTTCAGGTCAGAAAATAGGAATGCATTTCATGGGCAGAGCAACAACAATTTGATATGCCTTCCAACAAGTTTCAGTTTATACATAATGGATGGAAAATACTTTAGCAAGGCAATCTTTTTTGTTTCTCTTGTGCCTTGCTCAGTTCAAAAATTGGATGGAGTAGTAGTTCTTAGAAGCAATTACTGCAACAAAATACACAATGATGATTTTCCCCTTGACAAGTTTGGGGCTGATCAGGTCAGCTACTTTTAGCAGATTCTATTTATTATGCCTACAAGCAGTTTCTATTTACTCAGGAAATGGATTGGTCAGACCTTTACTTCGCTGTTATCTTTCAAGCTCTACAATTACCTTATTATGGAGGTGTATTCTGGTGTTCTCTAAGACTGTTGGTGGAGCTTAATAAGGAAGTATTTTGTTACTTTTCCTTCCCTTATTTTGGTGGGCTTTTGATGCTTTTTTATTATTTAGGCTACCTTGGCCTTTATTGTCTTTGTTGTTAGGAATCTACTTTGCATATTTTCAATATTCTGTTAGATGTGTCAGAACAGATGGATAAATATTGGATCATATTGATCATATTTTGGAGGCCTTCGAGATATAGTCATTATTTACAGGATCATACATAATTTACTAGGAAATAGTAAGTTAGTGCTGATCTTTTAGTAGGTTAGTCTATGGCGAGGCTTTCTCCAAGGAAGTAGAAGCAATGAATGCTCAATAGGTTAGTGTTGTAAGCTGTATATGGGGTTTATAAAGGTAAGTAATGCAGGATTTTTATGGGGGAAAGAAAGGAATTAGAAGGTACAATTTTGGACATCAAAGGCTTGTTACTTTAATGGAATTAGACGGCATTTAGCTATTTGAGTAGGGTTTTTTTGCTGCACAGTTATAGGCTGGCAGGGTTTTAGTCTTGGTGCTTTTCCTGCTTTCAGTAGTAGCCTTGTTCACATATGCAGTTCTCGGGGTCATGTCATTGCTAATAACCACTCACTTCCTTATTATTTTAAAAGCATCTTTATTTATCAAATAAAAAGGGAAATATTGAGAGTTGAATACCTGTACTACAGAGAAAAGTATGGATAAAATGAAATTGTGGATCACCATTTATACATAGAGAGTACCAACCATGATCCCAATAAAACCCACTGTAAAAGGAAGTCTTTGCAAATGAACAAATAGATTAAAAACTAAAGAAGATAAGGAAATCAGTTGCCACAGTGAGAAATCATGCTAAAAGGAAGAAAGATTGAAATAAAGCCTAGATGAAAATACCTCTTTAGATGTCATGTCAGTGAACTGATTCTGTGGACCTTTGAGTACGAAAAATGATCCTATAATGAAGATACAACCAAGGGTAAAGCAGATAGGAAACTTTTGAGGCATCAAAACCATGATTGGAAGGAACATAGTGAATGAGAAGAAAATGAAGAAAACTCCAATTGCCAGGAGTTTCCCAATGTACATGTGAATTATCCCTGAAGGAATATTGCTACTGGCAGACTGTAAGTTCGCAGGAAAATCCCTTACTCCCTTTGAAACCCTAAAAGAACAGAAATCCTAGTTAGATTATAATAATTACTAATATGGAATATGTAGTTTCTTATATTGTTTGGGATTTTGTTATATATATAGTTTGCATCCTTGTGTAGTTTCTTTTGTTGATGGGGTTATTCGATTTATACTAAGATCTTGTTTAAAAATAATAAACTCTAGGTAAGTATTACAAACCCTAAAAGAACAGAACCCAGACATGTTTTACAAGCTTTGAATGAGTACGACTTCAACTTAGCATCCCAGAAGTAGTAAACCCTGTCACCCATTCTTCTATTTCTACTTATGGGTGCAAGAGATTCTAAAACTGAAAGAGGTAAATGTCCCCAAAACAACATTTTGCCTCCTACCTTATCTACTAGGACCCAATTCATCCGAGAATGTTTACACCTACAAATGCAAGAGGGGGAATAATACATATAAAGCTTTCCCTCTGACTCTACCAGCGATGTAGGCCATTTGAACAAAGGCTTATCCGATCTTGCAACTAAGCTCCAAGTATATTGAGCGACATCAAATGCTCCTACACATCCATTACTAACATGTTATTCTTTGATTCTAGTCAATGCTAAATAAACATAACCTAACATATTAATGTTCAAGAAAAAAGGAAATATATTCGGCCAATAAAAGTTTGATCTGCGATCCAAGTATCTAACATGAGGTTTCTACCCTTTTAGGCTACTGATGTAAATTATATGCATCCATTAACTCAAACTTGGATCTAAGATAATAATTTACATGGTACAAGGCATCAAATAAACTAATTACACATTAAACGGTTCATAATTCGAAATAAAAAATGAGCTTGAAACAAATGCAAGAGTAAGAAAATGGGCACAAACCGATATCTAGAAGGACCTCTAATACAATAAATTATAGCAAAAGCAGAAGCTATGAATCCCACTAAAGCATACATTAGGGTTAATTTTAGGAACCCCATTTTAATTCCATCTTTTAGAAGCCCAAATTCTACAACGATGAATTTAATTTCAAATCAAACGAGTTTAACACAAAATGCCCCCAATCTAAACACTAGAATTCGAAAAGCTTACCTATTCATCTAAATCAACTACAGAGATTGGAACCTACCCATTGAAATGAGACTGGTAAAATTAAAAAGAGACTATGGTAAAATTGAAAAGGATCTTTGCAAGCCCTACTCATTAACCCTAATCTTTTCCAATCATTACTAATAATAGATCAAAGAGGAATTACAGTGGAATAAACTTTAAATAGTGAAGACTTAGATGTACATATTAAGAAAGTTCCATTTTACATCATTCAACAATTATAAATATTACAGAGCATATAAAATGGCGGCAAATCTAATCTAACTCCCCCAAAATGGGATAGATCGAATCTATACAATGATCTCTCACACGCTAATCTGCTAGACATGTACTAAAATAATATTCATCATGAAAATAATATTGGTAAAGGACACATATAAGTAAAATTGTAGAGGACACATTCAAATAAGATTGGAATAATTCATATCAAGAATCATGTATAGAAACTTACACATATATGCCATGCTTTCATGTATAGAAACTTACACATATATGTCATGCTTTTATGAATAATACTTTGGCATCTATATTACTCAGCATAATATTGTGCACAAACTTAATGACTAACTTACTTACCTTCATAGAAAGGTCCAAGCCAGATGACGAAGTATGCAGGCAAACCCTCAAGTCAGCTGATCTTATAAAAATAGATGGATCTTTGATTAATTATTAAGGCTTGAAGTAAAAAGAAAATAAATGGCTTACCAAGCAATAAAGGATAATCCTCAGCTGAAAGCCACATGGTACGAAAGGCCATACTTTTGAGATGTATATAATTGGTGCATTATACAACTGCATTTTCAGATTAGTTAACCAGGATGGAAAAATAAATGAATGGCATAAAATTTCTAAATCCATATCCTCTGAATCATACCAAATTCAAGATTCACCAAAATATAACCCAAATGGCCACAACTAACGAGATTGTAAGCCTTCCCTATATCAGTCTTCCATAAGATTCCTGGTGTCCAGTTTCTATATCAGGATTCTGCACTTATAAGACATCTTTAAGAGATGTTAAAAAAAGTTCATCGCACTCCATGTTAATCATGGCCTCATGGGGCCCTCCTGGTTAATAGATCAAGTGAAATTGTTCCAAACAAAAGGAAGATCAGCGAGGAAATTCCCATTGACACATTAAGCAAGTTCCTCATGCATCTCGCAAGAATGTTACCTCTGATTCCATTGTTAGTGAGTCTTAATTCATTAAAATTATCTTTGACATCCTTAAGCTCATCTTTGAATGTGAAAAACTTTCTTAGCAATGAAACTCGTGTCTTTACTGCATTATTTCCATCATTATGTACTAGAATTGAGATCCGTGGAAGTTGACACCCCTACCATTCTTAAAAAAACCTTTCTTTATGCATCCAAGCCTTTAAAATTTTCAACCGGGGCGATACCCTGGCTTTGTCTACCTCTGGCGAACTATCTATACCTTGAAATGAACCAATAGGGGTTGGTGTAGCAGTTTGGGACTATACCTCAAGAAGCATAGGTTCACACCTGAGTTCGATTCACTGGAGTTTTTTATACTAACTTAATTTTTACAACAAAAAAAGAGAGGATTTTTTATACTTTGAAAAAATATATGTACTTTTAGCTTTAAATTTGTGCAGCCCATATCCCAGTTCGTTCAACTTTACCAACCCAAATCTAGTAGAAAATTCTCTCTCCGCTATCCTTTCCCTTTCTTTATTACTTTTTTATTCATCTTCTTGCATCTTAATCTCAGTAACTTTGTATCTCAGTCTCTTGATTTGTCCACATTTCTTCCCAGGATTTTCAACATTAAGGGCATCTTTCTTTTACTATCTGTCTCTCTACCCATATTGAGTTTCGAAAGTTTATGATCCTCAAATTTGATTCTTTATAGTTACTATTATGCCCCAAAAAATAATTTCTCGGGGGTTTCGCCCCCGAACCGGTCTCCTTAACATAGCCCGCTCTGTTTTTAAACGATAGCACCACTCCAGCATATTACCTCTTTCTTCATTAGTCACCAGCAAAAGAAATCTCACAGAGACGTATGCTTAGGATTAAATGGAAAAGTAAAGACATGAATACAAATGCACTCAATCAAGTTACTTTTCGAAAGTTATAAATCAAACCTGAAATAGACGGGAGCATAAGTCCGAAAGAAGACATGGGTGTTGCTCATAATCACTCTCGTATGTATCCATTTAAGCATGGTATTCATTGACTTCCTATAAGTGCTTTCTACAGTCATATTCATCTTAACATCCTCCGCTTCTTGAAAATAACAACCCCTGCCATAAAATATGCATTTAAATGTCAAGCAACAAATATACAAATTAACTTTGTAAACATTTATCTCTTGTCCTTACAAATATGCAACGCTTTGTAAACTAGATTTCCCTCGAATTATCTTCTCATAGTTCCACCAGTGAGCAGAGTTGAAGATCAGTATATTAGCATATCTCTATTGTGCAGAGGTAATATCCATTTGATCCAATTTCAGGGTTATCTTAACCTTTTTCTCAACAGTGTCCGGTGTACGACTCTGTAATACTAGAAATGGAGCTCTGTAGTATTCCACAGTACAATTGAAGTCCTTGAACTTATAAACCAAGAACCCTTTATGCTTTGTTATCGGGTTTCTATTCATTTCGCAGATTGAATCCTTGTCGGAGATTGTTGATGAAAGCATGCAAATGAGAGATTCCCATTGGTTTTTCCCGATTGAATCCCCAACAAAAACTACTCTCCGGTTCTGCAACCTCTCCAACATATTTGTTGCATCAAATCTTAAAGCAAAGGAATAAATCCAAATTCAGATTTTGGCCCTTTTATAGTGGGACTAAAATTAAAAGGCGGGAATAACATATCAGGAGGTGGGCATATATAAAATGAGCCGGAAAATGCCTCCATGATATTAGACAAACCGCCATAGAATTTGAATCCATATGAATTACCTCAATGTTACATTAGCAGAAATCATCCTTAAAGAGCCTCATATTAGGTGCTATGTGATACAAGTCACATGAGCCAAATAAATAGTACATTAGTATATAAAGTCATCCCTGATCGTCCCCGCAAGCTAAAAATAAGCTTCATTGGGAATCTAGCCCCTCCATATATTGACTTACCAAACTATCAAATTGCTAAAGTAATAATAGACACATTAAATTTTTTCTAAGGACAAGTCACACATTGTTTTTAACCACAATATCACAGTCACTTCATCATAACTAATAGTGTGGATTATTGAGTGAAAAAACCATATATAGTTAATGTTATTATTATAATTTACAAATAGTAAACATTAACAATGTTAGAATCACAATCAAATGATATAAATTAAAAACTCGAAGCAAAGACATAAGCGACGAACCTGGGCAAGTTGCAATGCTTGGTTGCCACCTACACTTAGTATAGAAATCATCAGGCCTACCATTCTCAGAACACCTAAACCCTTGATCCAAAAACCCACATTTCATTAATTCATACAAAGGATACTTCTCATCCCAAACCCAATCACCCTCAAACAAGTCACACTCACTAGAACCATCTTCAAGATACCCCACTAAAACTCTTACTTCTCATCTTCAAGACCAATACACAGATTATTTTAGATGCAAACTTATTAAGTAATAATGTGACCCTGATTATAAAGGGCAGTAGTATTCCAGATTATAAAGCAGATTAATCGAGAAGCTAAGATTCAAAATGATAGATAACGCATCAGACATTCCTCAAAGTCGTCTAAGAGGTTTTTTCCCAACCCAAGTTGGACTTCCTCCCATCTACATATCGACCGATAATACAGACCTTATATTTCAACTCACCATCGACATATCGGCCGATACTACAAACCTTATATTTTAACTTGAATTCAGATGAGATGAGATCAGAGATACCATTAAAGTACTCAATGGACCTCTATATTGTGATGTTTTCATAGACGGCAACTGGGGTTTACCCTTGATAGACCAATACGTCAATGGTACTTAATTGAAGTGGGAACCGAAGCTTGGGGATCCATCAATGGCAGATTTCATACTCAAATAGAATTGAGTTGCAAATCTAATTAAATTATAAAAACAGTTTAATCGCATCAGAATTACCAAATCTACAAAGGAATTAGAGTTTGAACTTGAAAAACATACCCATCATTAAGCATAACTGGGAGCAATAAATTACTAAATCGGCAAATTGGCATATTCAAGAACATCAACTGAGATAGACAAAATTGATTAACCCATTATTGAGATCAACAAATTTGAAGAATACTCAAGTTTAAGTTTTTGTTTTAGGGTTTATGATCGTGTAAATGGGATTTTTTATAAATTTAAGAGTTTGGTCTCTATTACCAACTCTAACAAAGAAAAACAAGAGGAGAAACCAAAATTTGAACCTGAAAACCGCGCGGATGGAAAAAATGAGGGAAAGTTGAAAAAAAGAAATGTCACGGACCCAACTTAATTTTCCGCGGATAAACTCTGTCTCAAATAAACTGCAACAACTATCGGTGGTAAAAGAAAAAAAATACCGTGAAAATTTTCCTATTTTGGTGTAGTATATCCAATTGCCGCGTTTGTGCAATCTGCTCTAGCTCACATTTTTTGTTCCAATCCCTTTTTATGACTTCATTCTGTTGGGCACATATCTCCTCCATCTTATTTACCATCATCTCAGTAACCAACCACAATACTTCATTTTTGTGAGCACAAGCTCGAACATCGCATATCTTCACCTCTAGCATATTAACTTGAAACTGCAACACCTTCACAATATTTCCTTCCCCCTCTAACGCGAGTAGCAGTTCTGTAATTTGCGTTCATGCAGACATAAATTCAGCATCTTGTTGACTAGCTTATTCGGAGCTACTTCCAACTTCAACACCCTTTTTTCTTATCTCTTCTTCTAAACTCTCTATCTTTCTCAAACTGACAGCCAGTACCGCCTCTCTATCTTGAAGAGTATAAGTCAGGATGGTTACTATATTTTGTTCTTCCGACATCTCCACCCTCAATTTTTCTTCTACTTTCGTAGTACTTTCTTGGGCACCCTGACTCGATCTTAGATCAACATTCATTTGTTCATTCTTGGCACGTAATGCATCACACTAACTTTGTATAACAATCACTTCTACTTATCATAACAAATTACATTTATAATAGTTCTTGATAACAACAGAGCACATATAACAGTTGACAAGATTACATCAAGAACGTGGTATCTGAGTAAGTTAAATACATTATTTTGTTCTCACAAAAAAAATATTACATTTATCATCAAACAGTATGAAGGACTTGTCAAAGGAAAACAAGAGTACTCTATTTGCGACTCTTCCAGACATGAGACGACTACACCTTATCTCTTACTATCTTCCTATTCAACGCCTGTACATCTACCGGCGTGGTAAAGGTCATAACCTCCTGTTAATGTTGCTTACACCACGTTCGGTGTATCAGACTCTAGACCTCCTCCTCTTCTGACGACTCATCCCACGACCTAGGAATGGCTTGTTCACCAACAATTTCTCCTTCACCTCAGGTAAACCACAGGTTTTCTGCCTTGGTATTTTCTACTTCAAAATCCTTCTCATATTCCTCTACGAACTTCCTAAATACGTTATCTACCCTTGACAGTTCCGCCCCATAAAACTCAATAATACTGTCTATGTGACGCTCATGCTTTGTTCAAACTGCCACTTTTTCTCGCGATGGATATAGGTGTTCCTTCAATATCATTTGTGCTTTGTGTAACCGCTGGTGCTTGTTTTTCTATAATATTCCTAATGCCCCCACATCCGCCTCTACCTTCATTCGAACAACTATTTCTTTCGATAGCCGCGTTGCTAAAGATATTTTTTGCTTCACATGCTGCAATAGCTCATCATTTAACCCCTTTAATTCACCTTCTAATTGCTTTTGGACCTCTATTTACTCTTTTCTTTTCCTGTAAAATACAATTTTCATGGCCCTCCGATCCTATATTAAGCCAAAAGCATCAGATAAAGGTTTTACATCACCCTAAATAGCTGACACACCTGCTCGAGCAAAATACATTTTTGTCTTTAAACTATGACGATTGCGTGCTTCTTGAGCTAAAATCATAACTCGAGCTTGGTCCGGAACTACACCTCTCTCCCTCAAAAACTTTATATAAGCTTCTTTTAACCCTCGTTCACTATCTACTTAAATTTCAAAATACAAGGTCAGAGCTACTAGCATACTTTAACATCTCACCTTATCACTTGGGTCATTAAAGCAAGTCAATTCATTTGGCTTTCAAACTAATATCCCCTTTTCCTCTTCCTTTCTTAACACCTCATTTCTTTCTACTTTTATCTTAGCATATCTACATTATAGATCATATAACTCTTTAAAGGTTTTCTCTGAATTCAACTTAAATTGTCTTATTTCATATTCAGTTTTATTAAGTACCTGTTGAATATGGGCCACGGAGTCCCTCACTCTACTCAACGACTTATCCAATTCGGGGTTTATTTTTCTCAAACGTTCTATCTCCTACACAGATTACAAATATCTTGTTTCAATACAAACATTCATGAAAAACATATTTCAAAACATCACTCAAAATGAAAATAGTGTATAATTTTTAAAAGTACAATCACATCCAAATCAAGCGAGCTGAAAAATAGAAGACAGGATACCACATAATGTTTTAAGATGCTTGCTAATGTTTGCCTCAGAAGGAGATTTTAGTGTCTTCCCTGGAGAGGGAACTGTTTCAGCATGTTCCACCAGAAGGTCCACTGTTTGCCCAATAGTATGGACTGTCTCTGTACTGCCTGGAGGAAGGTCTGGCACTTTTTCAGGCAAATCAGAAGCATTACCAGCCATCTCTCCCTCTTCGACCTCAGTAGGGAGCTTTATCTCTGCATATCTACCATTCAAGGTCAGGTCCACATCATGAACACTCAATCCAAAAGAATAGTACGATTTGATAAAGTGGTCTATTTCGACTAAGGCTGGTGCAACTGTATCAGTCATGAGCTCGTCATGCTTTGACAGATCACTAAACTTTTTTACAGCTGCGGCAGCATCTGTAGCGCTCCTCTCTCTCTCCAATAGAAGGTCAGCCTCAAACCCTTCCACGAGAGTTGACTGAGCCTCAAACTTTGCCATCAAAGCATCAAATTCTTGGCTTCTCTTATCCAGACATAGTCTTGCCCCCTTCAGCAGCGTTGACAGCTGCCAAGTACAATAATAAAGAAGAGTTAGTTCAACAGTTTCACTTAGTTTTAAGACAACATCAAGTAATAATTTTCGACCACATACTGCGAACGTATGCTCGAGGTAATCATCCTCGAGCTGCTGCGAGTTCGTCTAGGCCATACGACAGTATTTCTACTCCAACTCTTTCATCTTGGCCGTAGCATGAGGGTTAGTTCGGTGGCTATCCTCCTCTAAATGCCGTTTTCTTTTCAACAAACTCTTCTTAGCTTCCACAAGAGTAGACACGCTCATTTCGGGTTTTTCCTCCACACCACCAGCAACAAGCTTTACGATCTCTTGTTCTGTGAGCACAACCCTAGCAGCTGAGGTACTCTGCTGCGCTGGCTTTTGACCTTACGAATAATTTGTTTGGTAGTCTGAGGTGCAGGAAGTGGAGGATTAAGCAAGTCAGCAACGGTCTCTACAGTTTTGCCCTCGGCCATAGCTTAATTTTCTTGAGTTCGCTAAACTTTGGGTTCTACCAAATCTACCCTTTTGTGTCTTCGGATACCCAATTTACTAAGTACCTCTGTTAGCTCATCCTGATTTTGAGTAACAAAATCAAACAAGCTGGTCTTACCCAGGGTAGCCAACGGTTTGGGTTATGCACATAAATAGAACAACACATTATACGACAGTACAAAGATATGTTTATAGGATATTTGGAGATTGGTCAACATTACTTACTCAGATTATAATATCTATGATTCAGTTCGAGCGCTGGTTCATCTGGAACCCGTATACAGTTACCCTCTACCCACACAAGGTGGTCATTCTATGGTCTACCAGCAGATTCAAAGTCAAAGAATTTCAGCCTCGTTGAATCACTATATAGGTAACCACTATTTTGACCTTCCATATACTCCCACTTATAAAACTTTAACACATCTTCAGCTATGAACTGCGTCGCAGTCCCTTCCTTCATCCATTTTTCATTTATTGCCTCACATACCCTCATCATCTCATAAACATTCCTATTCAACTAGGCAGGGCAACACTGCAGCACATTCATAACCCCTTTCTGAAAGTAGGTTAACATAATTCTAAGGCCGTATACAACCTAATTCAAGAAACACAAAAAACTTCCCCTTGGGCTTGATAACCCAAGCCCATTGTAATACGAGAGGTTAACTCCCTTACTAATACCTCTATCCTTCTTCTACTTTTCCAAACATGGAACTTGATAGTATATTGCTTCTTCCCCTTTACCGAGGACTTAGGCTCTGAATAGAGACCTTGGTCCTCCACGTAGCCCCCCATTATCCCTGCAATATCTTTTTATTTTTCAAGTACTCTTTCCCTATATCTACCACCTCTGGGTATATGACAAAGACTATCTCTTTTTCCTTTCTGTCCTCCTTCTCTTTCACACCTCCAGATCTACTCGGCCCCACTACCTCTATAGTCATCCCTACGCTATTAACAGTTTCCTCCATAATACTACACTCGTCGCCCCTCCCTGAAGACGACGTTTCCTCATAATCGGATGAGACTACAAATTTACTAGCAGGAATATTAGGTTTATTATTGCTATACTACAAATAGTAAAAATAGACCCCCCCTTTTACCCAGTCAACACATCTATTATCCTAATTCCCAAAACAACACAGTGAAAAACATATCATTTCAAAATTCCATCTTCTCAACAATTAGCCTTACTTTCTTAACAATTCGCTCAAGCCGAGGAGCGCCACCATGCACAACTTCACTAGAAACGTGAAAAGCACCGGTTGGAGTTTGAAGCTGAACGGAACCGCCGCCTGGACGATGCCGACAGGCAGAACTGGGCAATTGACGAGTTACGTAACACCGTCTGAGAGTTTCAGAGACTACAGCATCAAGAAGCTGCTGGACCATCCCAAGTACCAGACCCGTCGTTCATGTCTGCCCGCACCCGTCTGGGACCCCTACCAAATCCTGAAGCACCCCCAGTCTATATCAGTGCCAAGGGTGCTCCCCACACTATTCCCCCTATGGCTCCATCATTTTCGGCATCCACCCCATAAAAAATTCCTCTGAATCTACCTTTCGCTTCTTCAGACATCCCAAATGCCGCCCCGCCCGATAGCATCACGGGGAACGCAGTGCAGAAAACATACTACACACTCGACCTCATTACCCTCGAACCCTTTTATCACCCCCTCACTCTGCCTATGCTGCACAATAGAACTTCCACCACAAAATATAACCTGTTGTTCACGTCAGCGCAATCCCAACTCCCAACTCCTGGAGTCGACTGAATAACCCCCTTTGTCCCAAACTTCTCGTTATCGAGATACTCCCCCAATTTCTGTGCTCCCAAGCTCTGTAAATACAATAACATAGACCCTTAATTGTACATTCTCAAATTCCAAAATGCTCTAAGCCTCTATTCTACAGCCGGCTAGTTGTTATGCCACCTTTTTCCTGCCCAGCCTTACTGACAACCCCCTTTGATGGTATCACAATCTTTCTAATGGATCAATCCGCAGTTTCGAGCAACTATCACAACCTTTCATCGCCCAGTTTTCCTTCAATAAATGCAGGGAAGACAGAGTCGATGCCCTATTTAATTTTAAAAAGTCTAGCAGTTAAACACTCGAAGCCTTCACCAAGAGGTTTTTCGATGAATTACAGAAAGTCGAGAACCTTGACTGCGTGAATACTGTGCTCGAGTATTCAAATGCCTTACCAGATCATAGTCGTGTGAAAGAGTACCTGGTCCTCCACAAATCTCGAACCCTCAAGGAGATGTTCTCAGATGTCAATGGCTATATCGACCTTGAGCGCCTCCAGGAATCCTGTAAACATGACCAACCTTTGAACACTACCATCAATAAACCTCGACAACACCCACCTTCTACCCCAACACCTTTGATCGTTCCCATCTCAAAGGAGATTGAGAGCCACAAACGCCCTCACAACGACAACAATGCCAAAGCTCGCAGAAAGAGACCGAAGCCTATCCTACCCATACTTATTGCCCCTCTCAGCACAATTCTACTACATATACAGGCCGAGCCCATCTGGCGTATCCTTTTCCCTATCAAATTCAAACCTGGCGAACCTTACTGCGCCAATCACAAATGTAACTGTGACCATACTGACAAATGCTTCGCCCTTCAACGCCCTCTCGAGATCATCCTCAAAGCAGGTCGTCTACATCAGTATGTTGCCGACCTTCCCAGTTACCTTGACGGGTCATATCTCAAGCCTCAACCTACCCCTGCTGCCGACCCGGCCGAAGTGCATATCTACCGAATACACTTCATCGAAGTCAGCAACGTAAACAGTGGCCATTCCAAAAGTAAATGCAAGCATGTCGAAGAATATTACAAACTCACATACCAGGAGAAGCTGCACGCACTCCTACCAGGATTAAGCCTCTCTCCTCAACCCGAAGGCATCTCTTTCATCGACTGTGACACATCCCATGTCCATTTTACCCATTCTAATCCATTAGTCATCATGATTAAGATTGAAAACCTCATTCTTCACACAATGCTTATAGACACAGGAAGTGCAGCTCATGTCCTTTTCCTCCAAACTGTCCAAATCATGAAGAAAATCAACCTCATAACCGTTGCCAATATCGAATTAAAAGGATTCAATAGGGCCACTGAAGTTGTTGTTGGTCGAATCAGCCTCCCAGTTACTACCGGCCCAGTCATACCTCAAGCTAGTTTTTTTGTCATCAACAAGAAGTCAGAATACCTCGGAATCTTCGGATGCGACTGGCCTCATGCCATGCATGCCATACCTTCGACATATCATAAAACCCTTCATTTTACCACCCCTAAGGGTACTTGGAATTTAAAAGGCTCTCAACGCCTCGCCCGTTCATGCGGCCACCCGGAGATCGATCAGATCTGGAGGCTCATCAGCCGCCCATAGCAATTAATGACTTTCTCTCCCTATGCCTTCGACTGATACCACCCCACCCCTCGAACCCACTGTTTATATCATACTCGACGGTCCCAGTCGAGGTACATTCATCGAAGCCATTTTTGACGAGGTAGAACGCCTCGAGCTCTTAGACTTCCTTCGTGCAAACAAAGACGTATTTGCATTGATGTTCCAGGAGATGCCCAACGGCAATCCTAGTTTGGCATGCCACCACCTCAATCTCATTCCCCATTTTATAGTAGGTAAACAGAAAAAGCATACCTTGGCACCATGCCTTCGTGAAGCAGTAAACCACGAAGTAGACAAGCTCATAGCCACAGGTTTTATCAGAGAAGTGAAGTACGCTGACTGGTTATCAAATATTATAGTAGTTCCCAAGAAGAACAACAAGATCAAAATTTGTGTCGACTTCACAGACCTGAACAAGCACACACCAAGGGACAATTTCCCATTGCCGATCATTTTAGTACTCCTCGATACCACTGCTGGACATGACCGTCAATCTATGATAGATGCGGCTTCGGGTTACAATCAGGTACCCCTTCTCCCCAAAGATCAACTTAAAACTTCTTTCATTACTGAATAAGGCCTCTACTGTTTTAACATCATGCCCTTCAGCCTTAAAAATGCGGGAGCCACTTACCAACGCCTTGTCACCACCATGTTCAAACCCTTGCTTGGCAAGTCGATCGAGGTTTACAACGATGACATGTTATGCAAGAGCCTCCAAAAATAAACCCACATCCAGGTCCTCACCGAAGTCTTTTCAATACTTCGGACATACAACATGAAACTCAACCCGGACAAATGCCAATTTGGTGTTTTGTGTGGCAAATTTTTAGGGCATCTTATCAGTAAATGAGGTATCGAGATCGACCCCATACATATTTAAGCCCTCATCGACATGCCTTCGCCTCGAACCAAAAATGATGTCCAAAAGGTGGCTGGTAAGATAGCAGCCCTTAACCGTTTTATTGCAAAATCCTCAGACCGTTGTGCTTGGATCTTTTCCCTCTTACGCGATCAAGGCGTCCACAAAGCAAAAAAGAAAAACAACTCTGAGATCAACTGGACACCTGACTGTGAGTAGGCCTTCCTCGAACTCAAAACTTATCTTGGTCGACCTCCCGTTATTAGCACCCTTATCGAAGGTGAGACACTCTTTTCATACCTCGCTGTTGCGATCACCTCTATCAGTTCAGTGCTTATTCGACTCGATTCAAAAGTCGAGAAGCCTGTGTATTTTATTAACAAAAGTCTAACACCCGCTGAAACTTGATATTCGAAACTTGAGCATTTTCTCCTCACCCTTGCCTATTTAGCCCGTAAGCTCAAACCATATTTTCAAGCTCACCTTATCCGTATTATAACAAGCTGCCCCCTTCGAGAAGTACTCAGCAAAAAAGAGAAATCCGGACGAGTACAAAAGTGGTTTGTGTATCTTGGTGAACATGACATTGCATTTGAGAAGCAGATATCCCAGAAAGGCCAAGCAGTAGCAGATATCCTTGCTGACTTCTCGGTTAAAGATGTCGATTGGGAGGAATATGAAGATGATATAACAGACGACGAACCCGAAGCAACAGATCCATGGAACCCCAACACTGGATGGCGTCTATTCATAGATGGATTCGCTGGGCCTAACGGTTTAGGGATTGGTATAGTCCTGGTCACATCTACCAATGATTGCATAAAAAAAGCAGTCAAGCTCAACTTCGAATGCTCCAACAATGAAGCCGAGTATGAAGCATTGATCCACGGCCTCGACCTTACCCTCAAACTCCGCGTTCCTAATGTCACAATTTTCACAGATTCCCAACTTGTTTAGAGACATTACACTAGTAAAAATCAAGCTAACGGTCGCATGACTGAATGTGCTACTCTCGTTCAATAGTGCATGGACCATTTTCCCCAAAAATCTTCCATCACTCATTGCCCTCGAGGAGAAAGCCGACATACAAATTCCCTCGCCTACATAGCAGCTATGTTTGGCCAATTATAATCCCGAACTTTACACATCGAAGTACTCGAATGCCCAAGTATCGACCAGATAGAAATCAATGCCATCAATACTGGGGGTGAGAGTCTCGATCCAGACGACTGGCGAACGCCATTCCTCAATTACTTCAACAATACAACCCTCTCAGATGACCCCAAAGCTAAATGATCATTGTTAGAGAATTGCTGCTGATACCTTATCTACAAACATGACTTACATTACAAATCCCCAAATGGCATCCTCCTTCGATGCATTTCTCAAGCTAAAGCCTCTATAATTATAGCCAAACTCTACCCAGGTTCCTACGGTGTACACACTGCTGGTCAATCTATGGCTCTTCGAGCCATCTCTCAAGGTTTATTCTGGCCAAATATGAAAAAACAAGTCAAAGAGTACGCCAAACACTGTGACAAATGCCAACGTCATGCTCATGCCATCCACAACCCCTCCCAAGACCTCCATTTCAGCCAAGTCTCCTGGCCATTCAAAAGATGGGCTATCGATCTCATTGGTCCTTTTCCTAAAGCCTCAGGCAGCCGAGAGCAACATATTAAAATAAAACCTTCAAAAAAAAAACTTACTCGGGTTATAGACTCTATGATGCAACCTATAAGTTCCCTCCCATTTTACATTCTCAAAATTACCCTGTACTACAATTTAATCTTTATTCCAGCTTTGACCCGTCGAGCACAGATCAAACAACCAGGGCTTCTCTGGGTGACACTGGATATGGTACGTCCCTACATTTTGATTTGCTTTCCTCGAATAAAATGATACAACGTTGTACCACTCAATTAAACCCCTCTTTTCACTTATCAATTTTACATTCATGCCTTATATTACCCTCATTATCTCATAAAAAATTCCATTCATTTGAACCGGGGCAACCTCCCAAAAATTCAACACCTCCTTCACTAGCCTTTGGAGAGGAAGTTGCATTCCTAATCGAATCTGGCCTCAATATGCCATTATACCCTCCTGCGGGTTCGACTTGAAAGTCCATCCCGCTCCTGCTACATGTAATGTTACCCCCACCTTCGACAGCTCCAACTTGGCATAAATAGAACCCTTGACCCTATCCGGCTAAGTCAAATCCCCACTCTGATCACTTTACTCTCCTTCTCCCTTTTCACCACCAGAAGGACAAACATTACCCTCGCCTCTCTCCCCTCTCTTATCTCCTCATTCTCACTATTTTCAGTCACTACCATCTTACGACGTCTAGTAATCGGAACCCCGCCCGCCAGAACTACCACGATTAAAGTTCAGCAGTTACAATATTTAAAACTTATATATCGCTGCCTTTATCCATTGGAGCACAACCAAAAATATTAGCCTCAAGTTCTTCAATTTCCTTGTTTATCAACCTCTGTCTCGAAGCTCGACGGGTATGCATCTATCCTACAGAGAAAGAGACACAAAATTAGATCGCTACATTTAATAAATCACGTGTCAATAACCAATATCCCATCTACCCCCTCCAACAGATACAAAAATTATTGAAAGCTCTATCCCAAACACAGTCCTTCCGTCAAAACCCTCAGAATCCTATAATGGGCTCGAACCCAGACTCATGAATTCCCCCTGTCCTCGACGATAATCTCTAAGCTACAAACCCAGAAGATTCTACTTACAGATACATAAGGAAAAGCAAAACAAAAATAGCAGAGATCAATTGACATACCTGTATTAGCAGAAGTAAACTCAAAATATCATGTCAGTCCGTACCCAGCAACAACTTCAACAACTTCTCTCAAGCTTTAGAGATAATGACGTATTTTCTCTCCCTCTTACTCTTTGGTTTTTCTCTATGAACAGTACAGTGGCTATTTCCTTCACATTTATATACCTTCTCGAAAAACCAAAACCGCATCGATTTCCAAACAACTATCATTGCCACGCCCCCACTACCCTGGCTTTTTGGCGGAGACATGTTTTGACTGATTTACCCCTCATGCCCCTCACGTGTGAACTTCACGCTCACTCTGATTTAACTTTAAACTCAAAGCCTCTTGAACCTTTTAACCCTTACTCGAAGCCGCCCAGTTAAACCCTAACATCTAATCACACTTTTTCCTTAAAACGAGCAAAATCATGATTACCTGTATGGGATACTACCCTAGGAGGACGTACCGTTATGACAGACCAGCTATATAAGTTGTTAGTCGCCCAGTCAAATCCAACATAACCTTCAACACACCCACGTCTCGTCCATGAGTAATCGACTACACCATCTATCGAACATTCGATCCTTGGCACCTTCGTCAAATCATACTTCTTCTTTGACAGATTATAATCTTTTACTTTGACAGTTCAGAATTCCACTTATACATAAATAGCAATTTTCCTTCGACTGACCAAATTTCTACTTCGACTGATTACAATCTTTTTACTTTGACAGTTCAAAATTTTACTTATACACAGATCATAATATTACTCCGATAGTTCATACTTCTTACTTACAGATTATACTATTACTTTGACGGCTCAGAATATTACTTCGAGAATTCAAAATCTTACTTCGACAGATTATACTATTACTTCGACAGCTCAGAATATTACTTCAAGAATTCAGAATTTTACTTCGACAGATTATACTGCTGCTTTGACAGTTCATAATTTATGCTTCGGTATTTCAGACTTATAGTACGACAGTTCAAATTTTTACTTATAAAGTGCCCAGAAGCCTACTTCAATAGTTATTAAAAATCCTAATTTCATTATGATAAACAAAACATCTAACCACAAAATACCGACCCAACCAGCAAAAAAACAAACAAAAAACAAACCAACAGGAAACAAACCAAACACCCAATAGTACAGTTAAAAGAGACCCTAAGTATCAGTGGGATGCTCCTTCTCGACCACAGCCTCAGCACCAGCATCTTCCTGGCCTACCATTTCTTCTGCAAACGACTCCAGTAGGGACAACTGGTGGCCGGGAGACAGTCCCATCATCTGCAATATTCCTCACCAATACGCGAAGGGCATTCTAGCAATAGGTGCCCCAGGTTCCGCTTCAAAAAGATCCGGCATCTCTGCATCAATGAGTTAACGATACCAAACCTCTGTTGTAACTCCAACATCTTCTCCCAAACTCGCCTGACTCTTACTACTGCCTGGCCCTCTTTCTCGGGTCTTAGAACATTACTGTTGTTTTAAGAAGAAGAAGAAGCCATTATATTCAAAGATGAAAGAAAAGTTGTATGCAATCCTACTAGAAACACCCATTTTATACTGGAAATCCGATTCAGTTAACCCTTTATTCATCAGAGTCGCATTCATTGTAGTCTTCAATTTTTTCTCCTTGAAAACCCAACAGTCAAGACTTTTACACTTCCAAGACATAACCGTTTCATCTGTATCCCCATTCAAACCATATTTCCGAGAACCTGCAGTCGAACCAATGACCCCCCTTTTTCTGCGAGTACTCTTTGTAATCGAACACCGACCCCTTACACACTTCGTCTCACACCTCTTTCACAGATTTTCGACTAATAAAGGGACAATTACCTTAGATCATACCATTATACTTCGAAGCCAATTTTTTGCCAACATTCGATGAGATATATTTGCTACCATGCCTATAAGGCTATTCATCTACAATAACTGCCAGATACAAACACATAAAATTGTAGAAAAACATTGTTCCCATTTGATTCCACAAAATTCCAACAACAGACGCAACAAGTTTACAAACCCAAATGTACAAAACCACAAAAACTTTCAAAATACAGTTCCAAACGAAAAAAACCCATCATCACCATCTTAAAAAGCAGCAGCCCTATTTCCAGGCGGTCCAGTTCCACTCGCTGAGCCTTGTTCTTCCATAACCTCTTCTTCACAAACGAGGCACTCAGCCAAAGCTAACAAAAAGAGGTAGTGTTTCTCCGCAGTCATAAAATTGTACTTCAGTTTCCCCCAAAGGTAAGTAGTTCAGATCATGTTGACCGAAGAACTTCAAGTGCAACTCAGCAATCTTTCACCCTATGAGACAATCTTGGGTGAATTCCATCCTTTTCTGATAGCGTGTATTGGGCGTGGTATACATAAAGTTTTTCCCAATTTGCAGAAGAAAGAGAAGAGAATGAGTAGAAGAAGAATACACAGTATCCCTACCCCCATAACCCATACTTATAGCCTCATCTCATTTATCACTCCCCAACCACCAACATTTATTTATTATACTCTTTTATTACATCTCTAAAAAAACTAGCAGTCAACCGTTTTACATCCGACTTCAAACAGTTTTCTCAGCAAACGCCTTTATACCTGTTTTCGAGCCCTTTGCTGAGAGGGGGCGAATCTAGTAGCCTACCCGTAGCCTTCTACCCCAGTCAAACACTCGAAGGCTACTTCGAAGCCTACTCGAATATCTCGAAGCCCATCCAACCCTTAAACAGGTCCCCAAAAGATCACCCGAAGATGAAGCCTCAGCTCTGAACAAGCCTAGAAGAAGAACTACACGTCAACATCAAAAACACTTTGACCATATCCATACATGGTCGAAGTGTGACAAGATAGAAAGTTAGCTGACTAGAAAGGACAGTGGAGTTGCTGGTCCCTGCAGCTATAGTGATAGTGCATGGTGGTAGACCCTACATTTCCGGCTTCAACACCAACTCTGGGATATCCGCTCGATATCTAGAGAATATCCAGATTGCACACTTGTAATCTGACATAACCTTGGTGACTCAGCTCATCCTATGTTCTATAAATAGGAGAGATGAGGAACCAAAGAGAGGTTAGGAAAACTCTCCCAACCCCCATACAGTTTACCTTCGATCACCTTGTAAAACCTAGTACTCGAACCTTCGACCACTCGACAGAAATAAAACACTCTTAAAAATCCTCATCAGAGGTCGTAGAGAGTCACATTCCAGGCCTCCACGCAAGTATATTGTCTATTGATTATTCGCATTCAAGGTTATATACATGAACCCCTTTGTTTAAAGATTAAACCCTGTGGTGTAAGAGCCGACTTCCTCTCCGTATGAAGTTAGGCCCCTGTACTTACATTCTCAGAATATTCATTGTAATAGATTAGCAATCCCAATAAGATCACTATCACTTTCTCAAAATCCTCAAGAGAGGTCATAGTTTTTAACCTATTCAAAGGTTTTCCATGCTAAATCATCTTGTTATTTGTTATTTATTGTACTTGAAAGTTATGAGTATATCTGGTTTAAAGGCTAAGTCTGAATCCGAGAATTAGGCTATTACAACTATGACGGCTTCTGAGACTGACATGCAATAAGAACTTGTACAAGAGGCCATGGAAATCTTTCATTCTTTATATGATTGATTTATTTTATTGCTTTCTTATCATTTAATTTAGGTTTTGTATCATTTTATTTGCTTAGGTTTGGCATTTTGTATCCTCTTCTTATCATTTATTTAATTTTTTCTGTCATTATTAATTCCCTCTTTGTTATATGTTGTATGCCTAATATCATTGTTAGACTTTATGCTATCATTTCTAAGTTGACATTTATCATTGTCATCTGTTTGAATATTTCTGAGAAATCACATTGAAGCACCTATAATCGGCGCTGCGCCTGCAATCAAACCGCCTGTTTTCAGCGCATCTACAGTCGGTACACCTGCAATAGGTTGTAATTCTTCTGCCACTAAGATTGGAGTTACAGTTGTTTGGGTATGCTCCCAGTTAGAGGAGCATGGTAAAATATTGTTGAAGTTAGACGACCATGGTAAAATGCTGTAGAGCCATGGAAAAATGTTAGAATGAATTTTGATGTCTACAGTTAGAGATATTACTCTACCACCTGGAGACACTCCACTCCTTGGGTAGTACCAGTTCTCTACTCTTGAGAAAACCATGAAATGCAAGAGAGAAGAAGAAGGAAATGAAAAAGAAGATGGGAAAATGAAGAAAGTGAAGCTGAGAACCTGGTAGAGAGACCTCCAATAATAAAATCAAAATACTGAAGAGAAGAAAAAAGGTAATGGAGAAAGGCAGAAGATGACGAATGCCAACAAGAAGAACAAAAAGACAGAAAAAGCTAATGTACCCGTGAAGAAAAAAGTTGAAGGCACGAAGATAGAAAATCTTACTGATGATCAATTTGATCATGTCCTATTGATCCTATTAAAATCGTAAATCCCCAAGAAGAAGGCTAATAGAGCATCAAGGAAGAGACGGGCGGAATTTCCTGAACTTGATAAATTTTATTAACTTCAGCCCTTATCATCCAACCTCCCAATTGGGAACTTTCCTTCGAGCTCATGTATGACGCTTCAGATTACGCTATTGGAGCAGTTTTAGGGCAAAGAGTAGATAATAAACCTCATGTTATTTACTATGCTAGTCGCACTCTTAATGACACACAGTTAAATTACTCCACCATGGAGAATGAGTTATTAGCCATTATGTTTGCCTTGGAAGAATTTTGATCATACCCTGTTGGATCTAAAATTATTGTTTATACCGACCATACGGCCTTAAAGTATTTAATATCTAAAAAAGACGCTAAGCCTCGGTTAATCAGATGGATTCTTTTGTTACAAGAATTTGATATCTAAATTTGAACCAAATTCTTGCACGAGGTTAGACATTTTAGTTGGAACGATCCTTATCTTTACAAGTTTTATTCCGACCAAGTAATTAGAAGATGTATCCCAAATGATGAATTCCATAGTGTACTCATATTTTGCCATACCTTAACTTGCGGAGGACGTTTTGGGACCAAGAAAACTACTGCAAAAGTCTTTCAATCTTGTCTTTATTGGCTACCTTTATCGTGACGCACATACCTTTTGTTAAGAATGTGATAGGTGCCAAAGGACCGGGAATATTTCTCATCGAAACATGATACCCTTGAACAACATCTTTATTGTTGAACTATTTGGTGTTTGCGGCATTGACTTAATAGGTCCATTTCCTTCTTCTCGCATTTACCTTTACATTCTAATTGTAGTCGATTATGTTTCTAAATGGGTTGAGGCGGTGCCATGTCAAACGAATGACCATAAGCCCGTGGTAAAAATTTTAAAAACCATTTCTAATCGTTTTAGCACGCCTTAAGCAATTATTAGTGATGGTGGTAAACAATTTTGTAACCGTGGATTTCAAAATCTTTAGAAAAATTACTCCATCACTCATAAAGTTGCCACACTTTATCACCCACAGACAAGTGGTCAAGTTGAAGTATCTAATCGGGAGATCAAAAGAAATTTAGAAAAAACTGTTTGAACCGATCGTAAAGATTGGTCTGATCATCTTGATAATGCCCTTTAGGCATCTCAAATAGCTTATAAAACCTCGATTGGTATGTCACCCTGTTGACTTATCTTTGGGAAGACTTGTCACTTACCTGTAGAATTGGAACACAAGGCTCTCTGGGCTACAAAGGCCTTCAACTTTGAAATGGATAAAGCCGGATCACATAGAAAACTTCAACTTTCTAAACTTGTGGAACATCATCGTGAGGCTTATCAAAATGTAAAATTTTGCAAGGAACGAACTAAGGCCTTTCATGATAAGTCGATTGTTCGCTAAACTTTTGAGCCTAATTAAAAAATACTACTCTATAATTCACGGTTACATTTATTTCCTGAGAAATTATGTTCTCGTTAGTACAACCCTTTAGTAGTTAAAACTGTTTATCCTCATAGAGCAGTGGAGGTAGGGGATCCTAGGAACATAAATATTTCTAAGGTCAATGGCCAACGACTAAAATCGTACTTAGAGTCTTATACTTTTGATGAAGAGATAACATTTCTAAATAATCCGGTGTATAAGAGCTAATATTATGTACCCCTATAGTACCATTATAAATCATTTAAGTATGGGGGTACATTCGTCTGGCTGAAGACGGTAAACTTAGCGCTTCTTGGGAGGCAACCCTTGACACATTCAGGTGAGAAATTTCAATTTTTCACTTCCATTTATTTTTTTGGTCTCAAACACTAAGGGCAATACTTGATTTAAGTGTGGGGGTAGGAAACCATTTCATTATATGTTTTTGAAGAAAAGTGAAATAATTGTACTTTGACATTTTATGATATATTTTTGACGAATTTCCAAGCACTTAAACTGATTTTACCTTGAAATAAATATTATGGAAAAACCAAAATTTTGAAATAGTACCAAGTATACACTATAATAATTTGGAATATCTTAAGCTAGATGTACTATCTTTTTATTAACGACTAATTCAAGTTAACTTGGCATATTTTAAAAATGTACACTTCACTATAGTTTTGCAATTAATGCCTTCAATTGATTTTTGCTTAGTGTAAGGGAAATTTAGCATTTATGTTAGGAATAATTTGCTGCAAGGGAGACAACTACCTAAGAATAAGTTTATTTTTTAGAAAATAAATAATAAGCCAAATGTGCTCTAAAAACTTTTACGGTGCAACACTACTCGCATGATTAAGAATTGAAAGAAGAAAAATTATCCCCAATCTCGAGTTTGACCATGAACTATGTGAGAAGAGCATAAGAAAATATTACTTATGAGAATCTAGAGTCTAGGTCATGATGGGGCACTGCACCCCCACAACCATAACCAACTCGCAGGGATCGTCGACCGAAAACTCCTGGTTATGGAGGTTTCACTAAGAAACAAAGTACTAAAAAAATAAAAGGCTTGTACAAAAGGTAGAAAAAATATAAAATTCTAGGAACACGAATTGACTAAGGCACTTGTCGAACTAACCATTGAATTTATTCCAGTAAGCACTGGACTACAAAAAGCTGAGTAAATTATTCCTGACAACATATTAGGCGATAAAGCTATTTTAACTGTACACTCAAATATAGCTAAAGAAAAATACTTGAATCTCTTTCTAATCTTGAGGTAGTACCTCTAGTTTCGGATAAGCTTAAAATATTCATTGGTATACTTAGGAGAATAACAAGTTAAATGATTTTTTCATTGGTATATTTTTGTCACAATTAAGTAAGGATAAGTTCACAGGAAAAGAGTCAAGTTCATTCTAGATTTGTTTAAAATGTCATTATTAACATTTGTGGGTATAGTTACTGCAAACCCTCACGAGACAATACTTGTCCACCAGGCTAAACCTGGAGGTTTAACAGCTTGTTGCATATGCTAAATGCAATCGCGCTCCCAGCGAAAGTGGCTATTATTTATGTCACGCCCCAAAATTTAAACATTAGAGAATAATCTAAAACATTGCCATTCGGGTGTGCAGGTCGGGGAATCAAAAGACTCGCCCCACAAATAACCTTGCTAATAGCAAATAGCTCTGTCATTCACTATAGTAATATCATCAGAGTGAAAAGAAAAATAAGCGAAAGCGAAAGATACATAAATATCAACTGAGAATATACAATAATCCTAAAATGTACAATGATAAGAGCTAATACCGAATAAAGAAGACTAAAACCATATCAAAATCTGCAATGGCAGATCTGCTCCAGCCCAGCTGAAGCCCTCAGCCAAACAACCAACTACCCTACCTCTAAAAGGGGGGAAAATGCGAGAGTGAGCAAAACCACGGCTCACTGAATAACCCAACAAGCTAAACAACATACTAATATAACTGGTGCAGAGAAAAGAAGAGATGAGTGTGATATAAGAACCTATAAAAAGGATAATAATGTATAAGTACTAAAAAGGGAAGGGATAGGAATATGCTGAAGAGATATAAGAAAAGTGCCACGATGATATAATATGATATGATATAATATGACATGGCGTGACTCTAGAATTATCCTAAAATGAATGCTTATGATACTATGAAATCAAGAACTAGGCCCTATAAATCAATATAGTGGGCTGATCAGCCGCTAATGCATAATAACCTTAAGGACATCTCAATTGGATACAATGGGCACGATTTTTGTCAACCTCGGCCAAGCAAAGGATTGATCACTTGATCAAAGTGTTTCGGGTTTTGCATCCCACAGAGCCATCGTCCAAACTTTATTTCACTTAATCCAAGGAATTTCAACCTCAAAGAGGATAAGACGGGGACCAAAGGAAACTGTCTCACACCATCCCATACTTTCGAAGGGGAATATATATGATAGTGTCCAGCCCGAACTTTACCTACTATTTTAATCCGATGTAGGAATCCTAGGTCATATCGTGGGTCAGCCGATGTAGAATTTGTTATGTATCCGATCCCATTAAGTTAATAGAATATAACAACCCACACTTAAAACAGATCCCAAGGATCAAAACACAATGGCTGCCAAACCCAGCCAACATACATTTAGGATACCCATCTGCCTTATAGAATGGTAAACAATCCTAACCCAACAGCCACAACCTGGCCAACACACACATTAAATACCCATTTGCCTCAGAGAATGGTAAACAATCCTAACCCAGCAACTACAACCTGGCCAACATACACATAGGATACCCATCTACCTCAGAGAATGGTAAACAATCCTATCACAGGTACAAACAGTAACCAACACTCACAACAATAAACCAAAGATGAACAGTGGCAAATAATCAGTGATAACATCAAAACACATCAGTCTCTGAAAGACTGGAACCGAAATTGAGGACAATGCCACAAGAATATCTCACTAATGCACAGCCTCCTAACAGTCAAGGAGAAACAATACACCCCATGCTAAACAAGGAAATCAAGCACAAAAGAAAACAATATAGGCCACAATTACATTACAAACACTCAAAATGCCAAATACATAACTCTATCTAGCACAAATCAAATTAGTAAAGAAATTTAGCATGAAGGGAAATCTCGCCTGATAAAAGGATAAGCTGCATAGCTAAAAACGACAGGGCAGGCCAAGCCTGAACACCACAGATCACAACAACCACCCAACACCACAGGCAACAACAATCAAGCCAACACCACCAACAACAACCCAACCCTGCCAGAAAATCACAACTCTAACCTCAATAAAAGCCCCAAACACCAAAACCCTAGAATCACGGGGGTTCCACCGAAGCCACAATCACATCAATCAAAAGAGAGGAAAGAAGGAAGATACTCACCGAAGAAGTGGCGAGATCAATTCCATAATTAATCGCAGCGAGAACGAGAGAGAGAAAAATTCCAATTTGGAGAGAGAGTGTATGAGAGTGAGAGTGAGAGAGTGTAAGTGAGGGGAGAAAGAAAATGTAATGGGTAAATAAAGTCCCCAAAGACACAATACTTATCTCGAGGCAATCCAGCAACCAGGAATCGCGTGAGAAGACCCAACTTGGTCGTCCAAACACACCTAAGATCGAATCGAACACATTACTAGTCTAACAAAACATGACAGGTCGAAGCCTAATGGAATAGGAAATAGCTTGTTCGATCAGAACAAAACAAAAGGAAGTCAATCGAACAGACATCTATTTGAGTAGAAGATATTTATATCCAAACAGAAGGAGATAGGAAGGAATGCATTCGAACAGAAGGTAGGTCATTCGAAAAAAATGAAATAGGTAGACATCGATTCGAGCAAAAATAAATTTGATCGAATGAAACAAAGCAGGTGCGGGAATAACTCAGAAGATCGAATAGACTCCGACCTCTAAGGAAAACTAGAGAGCCCAAGAATCCTAATACATAACTTCTCTGGATCAAACCACATAACCACAACAACTGCAACAGCGACAACATCACCCAAACATAGGTCTTCAAGACCACAACGCGACCTCCTCCACCAAACGACCACCAAACTGTCAAAAGAAGAATGAACTTAAAGCCCTAAAGATAGGAATGAGATGCAGATGCACAATGCATGCCATGAAAGTGGATGCATGATGCATAATGTATGAATAATAAATAAAAAAATAAAAAAATCAGGGACACTACATTCTACCCTCCTAAAAAGAAATTCCGCCCCAGAATTTATCATACCTCAACCCAAAAACAAATGCGGATAACGACCTCTCACATCCGCCTCTAACTCCCAAGAAGCCTCACTAGGATCATGGTGAGTCCACAACACCTTCACAAAGGGAATAACCTTGCTGCCAAGAACCTTGTCTTCTCGGTCCAAAATATATACCAGATGCTCTATATACGAGGCATCTTCCTGAACCTCTATGTGATCCCAATCAATCACATGAGTAGGATCTCGTTTATACTTCCTGAGCATCGAAACATGAAACACATTGTGAACCCGACCCAACTGCGGTGGTAATGCCAAGCGGTAAGCCAACTCCCCAACTCTAGCAAGTATCTCAAATGGTCCAATGAATCTCAGAGCAAATTTCCCTTTCTTACTGAATCACATCACGCCTTTCATCGGCGAAACCTTCAGTAATACATGATCGCCAATCTCGAACTCTAAAGGTCTTCTGCGAACATCTGCGTAACTCTTCTGTCGACTCTGAGCTGTACGTAACCAATCTCTAATAACTGAAATAGCCTCTCTAGTCTCACAAACTCAGTGGTGATCTACACGGTCTACCATACAAAGCCTCATATGGTGTCATCCCAATGCTTGACTGAAAGTTGTTGTTATATGCGAACTCCGCCCACGGCAAATACTCATCCCAACTACCCTTGAAGTCTAACACACAAGCTCGAAGCATGTCCTCAAGAATCAGGTTGACTCTCTCTGTCTGTCCATTGGTCTGTGGGTAGAATGTTGTGCTAAAATCTAGTCTAATGTCCATAGCTCACTGAAAACTCTTCCAAAAGTTGTCGGTAAACTTAGCATCTCGATCTGATACGATAGACACTGGTACTCCATGTAACTTGACTATCTCCTTCACATATAGCTTACTCAGCTCCATGAGGGTTAAAGTCTTGTAAACCGGAATAAAGTGAGCTGATTTGGTTAATCGATCCACGATCACCCAAATCGAGTCATGATTCCTCTTTGTCCTCGGTAATCCTGTAATGAAATCCATCGTCACATGTTCCCACTTCCACTCTGGAATCTGCAAGGGTTTAAGTTGCCTTGTTGGTTTTTGATGTTCAGCTTTCACCTACTGACATGTAAGACATTTGGAAACGAGCTCAGCTATCTCTCGCTTCATGTTGTCCCTCCAATAATGCATCTTTATGTCTTGATACATCTTCATACTGCCTGGATGAATGATATACCTAGAGCCGTGAGCCTCACTCAAAATCTCGTACTTCAATACCTCTGAATCTGGCATACATAATCTTCCCCTGTATCTGATACTACGATATGAGCTAACTGTCCAATCTGTACTACTAACATCTGATGCCCATGACTGTAACTTAGCATCCTGCTACTGGGCCTCTACGATCAAAGAAATCAAAGATGGCTGAACACTCAAATTTTCCATAAAACTACCCGTACCCTGTGAACACAAACTCAGCCCAGAATCTGCCACATCGCGAAGCATCAACCACTCACAAATCATCAGCCGTGCAAGAAATCCCCTAGGAAAATGGCTAAAAATGTCCGCCACCACATTCACCTTCCCTGGGTGATACTGCAAGTCAACATCATAATCTTTCAAGAATTCCATCCATCTGCGTTGCCTCATATTCAACTCTTTCTGCGATAGAAGGTACCTCAAACTCTTATGATCTGAAAAGAGCTCGAACCTTTCCCCGTAAAAATAATGTCACCAAATCTTCAACGCAAACACCACCGCTGCCAACTCAAGGTCATGAGTAAGGTAGTTTCTTTCGTGCACCTTAAGTTGTCTTGAAGCTTAACAAAAACATTTCCCTCTTGCATCAAAACACAACCAAGTTCGCTGAGTGACGCATCACTGTAAACCATGTACTTCTGCCCACTGAAAGGAGCAATAAGAACTGGAGCTGTAGTCAACCTCTTCCTCAATTCTACGAAAGCCAATTCGCACTTGTCATCCCAAATGAATTAAACATCCTTATGTGTTAATCGAGTCAATGGAGCTGCAATCCAAGAAAAGCCCCTGATGAATCTACGATAATAACTCGCTAAACCCAGAAAACTGCGTATCTCGGCAGCGTTCATTGGCTGAACCCAATCCATAAGAGCCTCAAACTTAGATGGATCTACCACAATTCCATCCTTGGATACCACATGACCTAGGAATTTCACCTCTTTCTGCCAAAAATCACACTTCTCGAACTTCGCAAACAACTCGTTCTCCCTCAAAGTCTGTAAAATAATCTTCAAGTGCTCCTCGTGCTCGGTCTCGGTCTTCGAACAGATCAAAATGTCATCCACAAACACGATAACGAACCGATCTAGATAAGGATAAAAAACTTGGTTCATTAAATCCATAAAAGCTGTTGGAGCATTCACCAATCCGAAAGGCATAACCTGAAGCTCATAGTGTCCATAACGCGTCCAGAACGCTGTCATCGAAATATCCTCCTTTTTGATTCTCAGCTAATGGTAACCCGATCAGAGGTCGATCTTGGAAAAGAACTGAGATCCTCGAAGCTGGTCGAATAACTCATCGATCCTAGGTAAGGGATACTTATTCTTAATCGTGACTTTGTTCAACTCGTGATACTCGATGCAAAGACGGATAGACCCATCCTTCTTCTTAGCTAATAATACTGGAGCTCCCCACGGTGAAGTACTCGGCCTATTAAACATCTGATCCATCAGTTCTGGATATCTGATCATATAATTCCTTCAGTTCGATTGGTGCCATACAATATGGGGCCTTCGAAATCAGAGTTGTACAAGGTAAAAGATCAATACTAAAATCAATCTCTCTCGTCGGAGGCAAACCGGGTGCCTTCTGGAAAATATCTGGAAAGTTGGACACCACCGAAACAAAACTAACATCAACACAAGAGGATTCAAACTCTTAGAATTCCAATAGCCCACCTCCTAACCGCGCTGCTTCCGAACTAGCAAACATGAACTACTTCTCCCCTGGGATACTGAAAGTAGCTGACTTCTCAAAACAGTCTAAGATAACTCGATTCGTCGACAACCAATCCTTATCCAAGATAATATCAAACTTTTGCATAGGTAGTACCAACAGATCTGTTGGAAGAACGCGACCACAAACAACTATAGGGCAATCTCTACAAATATGAGAAATAGAAACTGAAATATTGAGAGGAGTACCCACAGAATTCTCATCATACAACAAGGAAGACTCAAAACTAATAAAACAAAGAAACATGTATGATATGAATGAATGCGATGCACCAGAATAAAAACAAAAACACGAGCAGGTGTATAAGACACATGAATCATACCTTCAACAACAGGCGGAGCGGTGCGAGCACCTCGCCTTCCAAATGCATATATCTTTCCCTGTCCATGGCCCTGACCCTGGCCCTGATGCTGAATCGGATGATGCTGTCTCTGCCCACCTGGAGGACTTGGAGCGATCTGTCTACTCTGCGTACCTTGAAACTACCTTTGATGAATTTGCTAAAACTACTGTGGTCGAGGCTAGTGACCAATATGACCCTTAAAATGTCGCAATGGCTATCGACCTCTGTCCTGCCTAGGACAAAACTTCTTAGTATGCCCTTCCACCCCGCAATTCCAACACGTACCAAAAACAAGCTGTCCTCCCCTAATTCCATCTGGAGCACCATCAGTAATGCCGAACTTTTGCCTCTTCTAACCTAAATTCTCATACTGCGTCCAGATTGCCTTACCCTTATTGGTTCTCTGATCCTGTCTCTGCTGGCTCCTCAAGTCCTTGGACTTGCGCTCTTCAATATCGTTTTGTACAATCGCCAAGGCTTTAGACAAAACCTCCCTATACAAACTAGCCCCTGAAGCTATCAAGAGCTTCCTAAAGTACGGACGAAGACCATTCAATAATTTTATCTTGTACTGCTCCTTATCCTAAACAATAAATAGAACATACCGAGAGAGTTCGTTGATTCACTGATCGTACTGAGAGATACTCATATCACCCTACTTGATCATATAGAACTCTGAGATACAGGCATCTCTGTAACTCTGCAGAAAATAATGCTCGAAGAACCAATCCTGAAAAGATGCCCAAAGCACTAGAGTGTCCACAATCGTTCTCTTGGCCGTATCCCACCAATGATCTGCCTCACCCTGTAGAAGATAAGTCGCAAGTGTCACCCTCTGATCATCCGGACACTTCATAGCGTTTAAGGTCTTCTCTAAAGACTTGAGCCATGTCTCTGCCTCAGAAGGACAATCGTGCAAGAAAACGTCGAATGTTTATATTTTTGAAGCTGCTCAATGTAACTATACTCTATGACTGCTGGGTACCTGGTTTACTGGAAATGAGTCGTGAAACTCTTCATGAACTGTCTCATCTCTGCCGAAATACCAGGAACAGCTGGGGTAGGTACAACGACAGGCTTATCAGGAACCACTGGAGCTGGAGGAACATCCTGAACAATAAGAACGGATCCCAAACTCTCTGGACTGAGCGCTGGCTCATCAGCAGGTGCACCACCACGGGCATCTCCACGACCACGACCTCTAAGGTGACCTCTGCCCCTGCCACCTCTAGCAATCTATACGGACAAAGGCACAACTCAAGAAAGGAGGAATACGATAAAATATGTAAAACTGAAAGGAATCGATCCAAACTCCATCATAAAAGATAACTTGTCATATGCTTCTAGCATAGAGATAGGAATTAACCTATAGCTCTAATACCTAGTCTGCCACCCCCCAAAATCCAAACATTAGAGAATAATCTAAAACATTTTCATTCGGGAGTGCAGGTCGGGGAATCAAAAGACTCGCCCCACAATTAACCTTGCTAATAGGAAATAGCTCAGTCATTCACTATACCAATATCATCAGAGTCAAAAGAAAAATAAGCGGAAGCAAAAGATACATAAATACCAACTGAGAATTTACAACAATCGTAAAATTTACAGCGACAAGAGCTAATACCGAACAAAGAAGACTAAAATCAGATCAAAAACTACAACGGAAGATCTGCTCTAACCCAGCTGAAGCCCTCAGCCAAACCACTAACTACCCTGCCTCTGAAACGGGGGAAAATATGAGAGTGAGCAAAACCACGGCTTACTGAATAACCCAACAAGCTAAACAACATACTAATATAACTGGTATAAAGAAAAGGAGAGATGAGTGTGATATAAGAAGCTATAAAAAGGACAGTAATGTATAAGTGCTAAAAAGGGAAGGGATAGGAGTATGCTAAAGAGATATAAGAAAAGTGCCACGATGATGTAATATGATATGAAATGAATGCTTATGATGCTATCAATTCAAGAACTAGGCCCTATAAATCAATGTAGTGGGCTGATCAGCCGCTAATGCATAATAACCTTAAGGAGATCTCAATTGGATACAATGGGGTCAATTTTAGTCAAGCTCGGCCAAGCTAAGGATTTATCACTTGATCAGAGCGTTCCGGGCTTTACAACCCACGGAGCCAACGTCCAAACTTTATTTTACTTATTCCAAGTAATTTTAACCTTACGGAGGATATGACGGGGGCCAAAGGAAACTGTCTCACACCATCCCACACTCCCGAAGGATAATAGATATGATAGTGTCCAGCCCAAACTTCACCTACTATTTTAACCCAATGTAGGAATCCTAGGTCCTATCGAGGGTCAGCTGATGTAGAGCTTTGTTATGTATCCGATCCCATTAAGTTAAAAGAATATAAAAACCCACACTAAAAATAGATCCCTAGGATCAAAACACAACGTTGCCAAACCCAGCCAACACATATATAGGATACCCATCTGCCTCAAAGAATGGTGAACAATCCTAACCGAACAGCCAGAACCTGCCCAGCACACACATAGGATACCCATCTGCCTCAGAGAATGGTAAACAATCTTAGCCCAACAGCCACAACTTGGCCAGCACACAAATAGGATACCCATCTGCCTCAGAGAATGGCAAACAATCCTATCACAGGCACAAACAGTGACCAATAGTCACAACAACAAGCCACAGATGAACAGTAGCAAATAACCAGTCACAACATCAAAACACATCAGTCTCTGAAAGATTGGAACCCAAATCGAGGACAATGCCACATTACCACAAGAATATCTCACTAATGCACAGCTTCCTAACAGTCAAGGAGAAAGAATACACCACATGCTAAATAGCAAATAAAGCACAGAAAAAAACAACATAGGCCGCAATTATATCACAAACACTCAAAATGCCAAATGTATAACTCTATCTAGCGCAAATCAAATTAGTAAAGGAATTTAGTTTGAAAGGAAAACTCGCCTGATAAACGGATAAGCTGCACAGTCGAGAACGATAGGGCAGATCAAGCCTCAATTCCATGGCTCACAGCAACCAATCCTGCCAGAAAATCACAATTCCAACCTCAATAAAATCCCCAAACACTAAAACCCTAAAATCACAGGGGTTCCACCGAAGCCTCACATCAATCAAAAGAGAGCAAAGAGGGAAGACACTCACCGAAGAAGTGGCGAGATCAATCCCACAATGAATAGCAGTGAGGAACGAGAGAGAGGAAAATTCTAATGTGGAGAGAGAGTGTGTGAGAGTGTGAGTGAGAGAGTGTAGGTGAGGGGAGAAATGAAATGGAATGGGTAAATAAAGTCCCCAAAGACACAATACTCATCTCAAGGCAATCCAACAGCCAGGAATCGCGTGAGAAAACCTAACCTGGTCGTCCAAACGCGCCTAAAATCGAATCGAACACATTACTAGTCTAACAAGAGAAGACAGGTCGAAGCCTAATCAAATAGGAAATAGCTTGTTCGATCTGGACAAAACAAAAGGAAGTCAATCGAACAAACATCTATTCGGATAGAAGATATTTCGATCCAAACAGAATGAGACAGGAAGGAATGCATTCGAACAGAAGGTAGGTCGTTCGAACAAAATGAAACTGGTAGACATCGATTCAAGCAGAAATAAATCTGATCGAATGAGACAAAGCAGGTGCTAGAATAACTTAGAAGATCGAAAAGACTCTGACCTCTAAGGAAAATTGGAGAGCCCAAAATTTTTAATACAGAACCTCTCAGTATTACACCACACAACCACAACAACTACAATAATGACAACAACACTCAAACACGGGATCAGAAAACCACAATGCGACCTCCTCCGCCAAACGACCACTGAACTGTTAAAAGAAGAAAGAACTCAAAGCCCTAAAGATAGGATTGAGATGCAGATGCACAATGTATGCAATGAAAGTGGATGCATGATGCATAATGTATGAGTAATAAATAAATAATAATAAAAAAATTAAAATTAAAAAAAATTCGGGACACTGCTATTTAATTTTACTTGGGACGAGCAAAAGACAAGTTTGGAGGTATTTGCTAAGCGCAAAATTATGATATTTTTAATATACCCGAAAATGTATTTTAGTCGTCCATTATTTTTCTTAAGGTACTTATGTACGTTTGTTTGATTGTAGCTATCGGAGATGGATATTTGAAACCAAGCTCTTAAAGTCAACTAAAAAAATTTCCAGCAATTCATAGCACACAAAGTCAAAGACACAATATATTTGTTCTCAAGATCAAATAATATATTGTATTCAAGATTCTCGATGATATTTTATATTGATGATAAATGTAATATTTTTCATGAAGAAAGATCTTTACATCACTTAAGAGAATTATATGCAAGAATCTTAGGGGATTGGTTGTAAAATTAGAAGATATTATTGTGAAAATATTATTTACAATTTAATGTATAGTTTCTAAATTTGGGTTCCTTCTCTTATAAAAGGAAACCTCCCCCCATTGTAATTGAGCATCTCATATTAGAGTCCAATATCAAAGTTCATAGCAATAAAGGTTATTATTTCTCTCTATTTCTTGTCATTTCCTTTAAGCAAGTAATATGGCAATGATTAAAGGGATGAGTAGCTAATCTTCTTTGCCAAGGCTAGAGGAAGCTTCATGCAATGTAGCCTTAGTATAAAATAACATTGTATAATTTGAGTAGTTACTTTCTCTTCTTTTATTTTAATGCATACTCTTCTTCCTACGATCCTAGCTTGACCATAGCTTGGATTCGAGGGAGTAAAGAATCTAAGGAAACCATCTTGTTTGGCCATTATAGGATGGTTTGGAACATGGAGAAGAGGACATAACCCATTTTTATCAACCAGACCATGGTTGAATAAGGTAGTTTATGGGTAGTTCCTAATCATAAATCTCTTTTATCTTTTGATGCATTGCATATACCCAACCATGGATATGCGATACAAGAACTCTTAATTTACTATAATTATTTATGCTATCTCACTGGTACAAAGGGTGAAGTAGAATCTAAGCCTTGGTTCTCACTCCAACTCATACAACTCATTTTTCTCGCATTTGTTTTTTTCTTCTTTTTAGTTCGAAGCCTACTAAAACTCATTGTTATTGGATAAAACTAGTAGCTTGAAGTATAATTTGTACCACAAGACTCTTGGGATATGACCCCACTTGCCCTTGTACTTAATGGTACACCGTACGCTTGCAGGTCTTTTAAGACGTCAGTTTATAATCAATCAGCTAACATGTTGTTTGTTCATTTAATTTTACCATTCATAGTATGTATATCCTATTTTACAGATGGTTGAATGGTGATGAGAAAGTTGATGATGTTATTGAAAGATAGCGAGGAGAAAACTAAATCTAAAAAAGGGAAACCTCAAGTTGCTAAAGAAGAGGATTCATAACAACCAACTGTAGTGGTATATTATAATTGTAAAATAGATGTACAACATACCGATGAGGTATATGCTAAAGAAGAGGATTCATAACCTCAATTTACTTGACTACAACTAATATTTGCTTGTATTGAGCAATCGATAATACTAACATCACCTATCCATACCATTTTTTTTAATTTGTTTCTTCTTTAACCTTTGTTGTACAGACTATGATGAATGCATAGGTAGCAAAAACTGATATAGTATTCTTCAACCAGGAGGAAGTTATTGGTGAAGCTTATCAGGTAACTTCTTATTTTCTTCTTTTATTTTACCATATATTGTCTCACTCTTATCATTTGTAGTCTGTTTATTTATAGACTAAAGAGAGTAAAAAGGAGGGAGATTTTGATGAAGCTAGTCAGGTAACTTATCATTTGTAGTCAATTTATTTATAGACTAAAGAGAGTAAATATGAGGTAGAACAGAGTAAAAAGGAGGTGGTTAAAGGAAAGGATGATGATGATGGAAATTTACAGAAAAAACTAGACCCTGTGCAAGTAATAAAAGAAATGGTTATTGACCAGACCAATGCATGATATACTTTTGAACCAAACAACTAGTTTATTACTCATTCTCATGTAATATGCACATTTATATTTTATTTTCATATATCGACATATCTGCTCCAGCTTGTTTTAATGGAGTCAGAAGTGGATGTCACCTTAAAGAAGAGGCATACCCTAACTGTCGCAGAAATTAATGAAAGAGCCTTCAAAATAGACTGTCAAATAAACCAATTGCATGCTCACCTTGACGAGCTTCTTTCGGGAGTGTTATTAAAATCTTTTATTTAAAGACCCATCTCTTAGGATAAAAAAAAGTAGGTAGACCAAGTCTGGCCACTGAGGAAAGATGAATTATCTTCTGAAGCTAAGAAGGATAATAGGAGTACCTATAGGAGGATAGGTGAAGAAATTGTTTGCCTAAACGCTCTTTACACCATACATCCAAAAGAATGGTTTGACAATGAGATATTTATATTATTAATTTCTTTTTCTCTATCATTTATTGGGTTATCCCTGTCATATAGTTCATTTTTTCATAAAACAGTTATTTGTATAAGAGTCTCTACCATTTGTTTTCAAATTGCCTATCTTATTTTTGTTGTACTTTGGCATTTCTTTAAACAAAAATTATTTTCATTAAACTTTATCATTTGTTTTGAAGTTGCTGTTATTTGTATTACTAAACTTTATCATTTTTGTTATATAATTTGTCATTTTCTTTTTCTGTTCAGGCCATTGATGTGTACATTAAGGCCCTGATTCAATATTTTGATATGCAGCATCATGCCCGCGAAGCTAAAAAATAGATTGCGTTAGCGGATGTCTTTTCCTACCAATATATTGGCAGGGCTTTCAATGTCTGGACTAGTATTATGTCCCTTCTAATAGGTGTAGAATTGAAGATGAAATCAGTTTGGGAGAAAATTACATCTATGCAATGGGATCTTACAATTTCTAATTGCTTCCGTCGAGGGGATTTTAAAGTGGTCAATTCGAAATTAATACTCATTCCCTAGAATCTCAGTGACAACCACTGGGTCCTTTTTGTTGTGACCTTTAAGGGAAGAAAAATATGCATCTACGATTCACTGGTGGATGCAAAAATTACAAATGCATGGAAGAAGAAGAAGTTATCTTCTGGATACCAGCGTATTGAAGATCATCTATCAAAGATTCTCCCTAAAATATTGATATGGACAAATTTTACCGATCGCAGTAGTCCACCTACTAGTTCAGAGGTAAATAATTATAATCAAAACTTTAAATGGATAACTCATTATGGGAAATGTCCAATACAGCAAATGGTTATGACTGCGGGGTCTATATGCTTTTCATTATGGATAATATCCTAAGAGGGATGAAATTTCCAAATCTGATAGATGGTGATGAATGCCGTTACACAATTGCTTATGACATATTGAGGCTGGGAGTTGAGCCGTATGAGATTTTTAAAAACTTTAATCCTTATTTTATTGTAATGTATAATTTCTATAATTTTGTATAGTTGTAAACTGTTATTGATATCATTCATTTATTTGATCTTTCTCATTTGTTATATCTTGTTTGTCATTCGTATATGATATATTTGTTATTTGTTGGAATGGTGTCAAATTCTAGTCTGTCTAGTTGGATGTATTTTCCATTTTATGAATTATGGCATCCACTTACAATTAATTTGTCATTTTTTATGTATGATTTTCCATTTGTTATCTAAGATTTGGCATTTGTTATTTGTCATTATATATTATTTATCATTCGTCATCTATAATTTGCCATTCGCTATCTATATTTTGCAGATAAACAACATTTGATGTAAAACAATAGTATATTTGGCTATTTGATATAATGAATTGCATTTGTTTGTAAGTAGACAATATTTGTACTTACAAAAATAATTATTTATTTGTTATCTATGATTTGTCATTTGTTATCTGTGATTTGTCATTTGTTAACTATCAATGGTCTATTTGGCTATTTGATAGAATGAATTATGTTTGTTAGTTAGTAGACAACATTTGGTCATTTGTTAGATATGATATGTCATTATTTATCAATTATTTGTGAAGGTTCAATTGATCTATTTGTTTTTTAGATAGACAATATTTGATGTAAGTAGATAACATTTGATCTTAAAAAATGATTATTTATTTGTTATACAGGATTTTTTATTTGTTAGGTATGACTTGTCATTTGTTAGACATGATATGTAATTTATTATTAATGATTTGTCATTTGTTAGATATGACTTGTCATTTATAATATGAGATTTGGCATTTGTTATATTCCATTAATCATTTGTTATTGATGATTTGATGTAAGTCAATGGTCTATTTGGATATTTGATATAATAAATTATCTTTTCTTGGTTATCTGAGATTTGTCGTTGTTATTTGGGATTTGTCATTTATCAATAATAATTTGTCATTTGCTATCCATAATTTGTCATTATTTGCGATATTGTTTGTCATTTGTCATAGATGATTTGTCATTTCTTATGTATGATTTGTCATTCGTTATCTATGATTTGTAATTTGTTTTCAATAAATGATCGATTTTTTTTATATATGATTTGTGAAACATGAACCATCAGTTAATCGATTTGTTTTGTTGATAGACAATTAATGTAAGTGAATGGTCTATTTGGTTATTTGATATAATAAATTATGTTTGCTTGGAAATATGAATTGTCATTTGTTATATAAAATTAGTCATTTGTAATCTATGATTTGTCAGTTGTTATCAATGATTTGTTATTTGCTATACATAATATATTATTTGTTACATATTATTTCTCATTTTATATTTATGATTTGTCATCATTTTAAGATTATATTTCTTTAGATTGAAATTGCAATGCTCATTTATTGGGCACAAAAAATGAAAATTTTATTAGCTTGAATATTGTTATATCAACTTACATTACATCAATATTCATATCTTTTATCGCAGTTTGCATTACATCAATTTACATCAGTTTACACACTTAGAGGTGGTGGTGGTGGTAGGTCTCCCCTACTACCGCCACCGTCTCTACCCCCGTAACCCTCACCACCACTATCTTCTGTTCATCTGATTATACTCAGGGTACTGACAAGATATCACCAGACGTATACCAGTCTCTTCATCTGCCACTGTAATAACATCCTCTTCTAGAAGATATAGACAGTTCCTCAGCCCCTATTCCGACGTCACCATATAATGTAAGCGGAACATTTGATAATAATCGTCATCCGCTTCTTCCACCTTCTCATACGTCAACCTATAGAAGGTAGGACGCACTGGAATGGGAGTAGGAAGTTCAAGGGACTAGGTCCCAAAGTATTGAAGCCGCAACTCATGCATCTTGGCAAGAACCCTAATCTGGTACGCTTGGTGTCTGTTGGTCACCATCTTCTTCACAAAATAGCTACAGAGGAAATAGTTGCACAAGATTAAAATAAGGAAGTACTTATCGAATAAACCACAGTAGTATTTATACCATACCACTTCAAACCACAGCAGTATTTAATGTTGAGTTCCAAATCCCAATGTCATAATGAATTCAAGCACAACAACCATTGGAAATGAAGGAACATTAGAAATGATCCCCGGGTGCTGAATGTATTTGTTATCAATTTAAGAAATATATATTATTCATCAGAAAGTTTCCTATCATTTATTATGGCATGTTTGTCATTTACCATCATATGTTATGGTATTATTAATATGTTGTCATTGGTTATGTATCATTTATCCTTTCTCATTTGGCATCTATCATTTTATTGGTTTCTTTACGAAACTTCAATTAGTTGTCGAAGACATTGACAATATGAAGGCTGCCAGTCTTACAACCATAGATTCGAATCTTGAGCGCATTGCTGACATAGTTGAATTGCTAGAGGAGAGGTTATCCAGTCCTGAACCATAGATTTGCCTATCATATGTAATATTGCTAATCAGTGGAATTTGTAGTTCGATTATCATTATTTATCATTTGTATTGCAGCTTTAAACATATGTTCCTTAAGAGTTTAATATTATAAAGCTAGAAATTAGCGCCACTAAAGATCAGAAATATTATACTTCATTCTTACATATTTTTCTTTATTTGTTGAGATCTAAAGATTTTAACTTGGACAAAAAATCCTGCAGCATCTCCATTCTGACCTCGGAGATCTTTAGTTGAGTGTAAGTTTAATTTGTAATAGTGTCAAAGATCTGATTGCTCCCTTGACCTGAATTTGTAAAGTTTTTCGTCGTTGACGATTGAGGCCTTCTAGAATCATTGGGCGTAGAGGATTCTCAAAACCAAGTTTTGAACTGATAATGGTATTGTGAGCAATGGTAGAATTTCCTACCCGGCGATTTAGAGACTCTGTAAATGAGACCACAATCGCACTTTTTTGCCTCATCTACCCACGCCCATAAACCACACCCAACAATTTTGCGAGCGCATTGATTGAACAAGTGGCTAAGGTTGAGGCTTATGCGTGAGAGACAAAAATCATAATTTTCACCACACCAGCAAAATAGGGAATGCATCGTTGGTAGAGAACTATGCAATACTTGAGAACTGGAAAGAACTGGAAGCAAGTGTACAGGCTATGTAGTTAACACTCTGTGATGGTGATAATTCATTCAAAGCAGGACAATGGCAAGCTATTTATAAATAAATAAAAATTAACATTCATTTTGATGATACCGTTGGTCACAACAAATGCCAAATGCTCCGCTTATTTCTTTTTCAGTCGATGTGACAATTCAATCGTATCTTTATTACATGATTTTGATAACCTAGCATAAGTCAACTTTGATTACGTTTACAATAAGTTATCTATCCAAAACATCCACGTTGGTAGGGAAGTACGTAATGCTTAATAATTCACAATAGTAAAATGACAATGATATCATAAAGCAATCACAAATACTGATGGGAGGATGACATTAAATTTACGGTAACAAATAACTGCTCTAAAATAATACTCTTTGTAAGAAGAAATGACAAATTAGGTATTTTAATTCCAAGGGTATCTTTCCTATACAGTTGATGTAACAAATCAATATTTCCAAGAGCATAAAAGCAGCTGAGTACAAGAGATTCAAGATATCTATTCTCAACAACAACCCCAACAATATTATTACCACCACGACTGTAGTTCTTTAATCTAAACCCTACACCAACGATAGACCTTCTCAAGTTATTACACCTATAAAGATGTTATGATTCTTTGATGCTTCACAATTTATCAATATCTATTACCAATCCGAATAAGAAACTGTTAAATATATTCTGAAAAATGCCGTTTGTGGTGACCAAACCACCGCTGATATTTAGGCAGTTACCTCATAGATATGGAACTCATTATTGGATTTTAGGACTGGAGGGGTTTATTAAAATGGCAACAAAAGGTAGTTTGAGAACTCAGTGCAAGATTTTAGGTAAGAGGTGACTGTGGGTGGTGTCGTGGTAGTAAGAGTAGAGAAGAGGAGGCTATGAACTAGTAGACCAAGTGAGGAAGTGTAGAGACATTGTTTAAACTTTAAACTTGAAAGACTTGTTGTTACTTGCTACCCTAAAGGTTAAAGACTTATAGGGTAGCTTCAATATAGAAAATTACAATTAAACAGGTCACCCGTCGACCAAAATAACTTAGACTAACCCCTAACCCAATCTATTGATTAAAGGTTAGGCAGGTTTGGGTCAAATGGCCCGCAACCCCTTAAGGCCAAACCCAAACCCGCAAGTATGTAATGCTTGATAAGTCACTCCAGTAAGATGACAATGTTTATAAATAGGAATGACAAATACTACAATAGGAGGATGACATTGAATTAACGGTGACAATTAACAAAAGTAAAATGATATTCTTTGTGAAAACAAATGACAAATAAGCCATTTAAATTCCAAGAGCTTCTTTCCAAAACAATCGATGTGACAAGTCAATCTTTATTATTAGATTAGACAACTTAGCTTAAAGTCAACTTTGATTACGTTTAGAACAAGCTATCTATCCAAAACATTCACGTGGTTTCTGCCACTCTAAATATTAAGCCCTAAACCCTGCCACGCATGATTCAATCCCAATTTTTTTCTAAGAACAAAATAATCCTAACTAAAAGCTCTTTTTAGCTATATTTTCTCCTCAAGCCTAAACTATTAAACCCTAAACTCTTTACAACTTCACAAGAAATGTCGCACTTCCACTCCAGTTGATTTAACTGTACCTCTCCCAACACCCCTTAAGATTAGTTTAAGGTGGTAGGGATTGAGGAAGATGAGGTAGACGAATGTCTTTCACGTTAAATAAAATTTACCTAATAGAGAAGGATATCTCTGGTGAGAAGGTGCAACTGTAAAATGAGTATTATGAAGAGTTCAAGGAGAAATTAGGAGAGCTCGATGAAATGGCGGATGAACTGGATAAAATTATAAAAAAGAAAAGAGAGCGTTCTAAAGAGTTCAATTTCCATATCCGCTTCTTGGAAGATCAGCTCTGCAATATAAAGTTAGACCGGGATGAGCACAAGAAACTGTGGGAGGAGTCGGCCTGTAAAATTAGCTGTCTCGAGCAGAAGATCATGGCTATGAAATGTGATTTGAATTCCTGAAGCAAGGAGTTGTGAATATTTGTGTTGTTTGGTTTTTGGTTTTTTTTGTTGTTATTATTGTTTCCCTTGCATGAACATTTTGTTTGTTTCGCTTTGCTTTTTCTCTTTCAAATAGTGATTTATGTCTAATATGAGTGAAACAAACAGCTGAAAAGTTCCATCTGAAATAAATGATATAAGGGAACAAAACAAATGATAAAGACTACATGAGCAATGGTAGATAAATTTTGAACTGAACAAAACTAGTGATAACATTTGAACAGATAAATAATAAATTATCGCTAAACAATAACAGTTCAGGAAAGAAATAAATGATATATAGCATACAAACAAATGCAAAATTCAATTCAACATATTACAAGTCGATGTGACAAGTAATGATACTTGATTAGACAACTCAGCTTAAATACTCATATGACTTACATGTACAACAAGAAACGACGGTGCCGAACCGAAGTAATAATAACTTTTACCTTAAACATTGCATAATCCATGACACGCGTCCCTTCCCAATGCATTCGACTCCCCTTATGAAAACCCTAATCCAAAATTAATTTTTCTCAACTCTTCAAGTCTTCAACTATTTAAACCCTAACCCTAAACTCTTTTCAACTTCTCAAAAAAAATGTCGCACTCCACTCGAGTCAGCCATGTCTCTTCGAATGCTCCATACAATTGGTTTGAGTCGGTAGGGATGCAGGAAGATTAGCTTGACTAGCGTCTCTATAAATTGAATAAACTATGTCTAATGGTAAAGGATGTTTCTGGTGAGAATACCCAAATTCTTAAAGAGCATTACGAATACTTCATGGAGAAATTAGGTGTGTTCGATTATATCTAGGATGAACTGTATTAAGTTATAGCAAAGAGAGATCAACATTTTAAAGAGTTTAAGTTCCATATGTGCTTCTTGGAATATTAGCTCTACGCTGTATGGTTGGACCAGGATGAGCATAAGAAACTATGGGAGGAGTCAGCTTCTAAGATTTGCTGCCTCCAACAGAAGGTCCAGGCTTTGGAGCACGATCTGGAATGCTCGGAACGTGATCAGGAGTTGAGAACATTTGTTCTAGTTCTTTTGGTGCTTAGTTTATTATTTTTTTGTGGTAACTAGTACTTTCCCTATCTATGAATGAATATCTGTTTTGTTTTGTGCTATTTTGTTTGCTTTTTACTGTTAAATAGTAGTTTCCGTTTAATATGTGGCAAACAAAACACTCACAAGTCTGTAAGAAAATAATGATAATATAAGGGGGAACAAGTTTAATAATTAACTTAACAAAACTGATGATAAAAGTTTTACAGACAAATGAGAAATTCTTTGCGCACAAATGACAGTTCATAAGCAAATAATGATATAATAAAAACCAAAAAATGCGAAATTCTTTAAGAACAAATGACAGTTTTAAGGAAAACAATGATATCATGGAAACAAACAAATAAGAAATTCTTCTTGCACAAATGACAGTTTAGAGCAAACAATGATATCATGAAAATAAACAAATGAGAAATTCTTCTTGCACAAATGACAATTCAGTAGCAAATAATCATATTATGGAAACAAACAAATGAGAAATTCTTTTTAAACAAATGATAATTATATTTAGACAAATGATGATTTTAACGACACTGACGATAAAGATCATATAAATAAATGATACATAGAGTACCCAAAATCATTAGTGCAAACTGATTGCATAATCTTCATATGGGATGACCGGTGGCTCAGTGCTAATAAAAAAAGATGGTACCATTGTCGAACGTGTATTGTCGTCGGATGGGATTGGCAGAATCTTACACGACCGACGATTGCATCCATTTTTTTGACACCTACTGCAAAATCATAGTTTAGTGACAAAACCAAGCATTTTTTTCCTTCTCTTCCTTTGCGCGAGAAGGATGACCGGCTCAAACTGCTTGAATAGGAGCACAAGCACGTAGATCAGTTTTTAAAATTTTCCACTGCTCAATTCCTCTTATAGGAATCCATATTGGTTCATAAATAGCCTTGTATGTATCATTTGTGAAGTACTCAGACACGTGTAGTTGGATCAATATTAGCAAGACCGAGAGTGTGTACTCCGTGTTCTCAAGGTATACCCATCGTTTTCCACCAACAACTTGAACAAGTATCATCGTCAATATTTACAGAATCGGTTCTGCCATAACTAGTTTTTTGAAAATTGTGACGTGATGTACGAACCTGCACGTTGGGTAATCCCCACAAACTTTTTACTCTTACAGTGATCCGTAGCCCATAATATTAAGCGAGCTTGACTCTTCTCAGCTTCCTCCCTATACGTGTAGGACATTTCTGAACAAATTCTATGCAATTCCTCCATAAACACATAGATAGAGATATTTCTCACTTTCAAAATAACGTTATTCCAACTCTCAACATGATTAGTGTAAGCCACTCCGTATCTGACAAAATGACAAAAAATAGAAAGAAAATGCCAAATCTATAAAGCCTGATGTCAAATGGGATCATACAAATGCAAATGGAATAATAAAGAATTGATGACAAATAATTGAAAAAAAATGACAAATAAGTATGCAAATGGTGTAATAATGACTATTCTTGAAATAACAAATGCGAAGTTGATCAATAGAGAGTAACATCATACCTACTCATTGGAATGTATAGATTAGACCATGTTTCCATGGGAATATCTTGTATGTATTTGAGACCCACTGGATCTATATTCTGGATAGCATTCATGTATTTATTGAAATTACTGTTGGTTAGGGCCTCTGCTGCCATTCTAAATGCGATCCTCATGCTTCGAGGGTAGTTTTAATGTTGTTCAATATATGGAAGGCACAAAATGTATGGATTGTAAATAGAAACACCTTGGGTACAACATTAATAATTCTGGCATTCCTGTCAGAGATGACGACAAATCTAGTGTCATAACTATATAAATTAGACCCAAACATCTCCAGGAAGTATGTACAACTTTTTGTGGTCTCCGAGTCTGTTATCAAAAATGCAAGTGGAAAAATATAATTGCTTGGGTCAATGGCAATGGCTATTAGTAGAGTCCCACGATATCTCCCTTTTAAAAAAGTTTTGTCAATCACAACAACTGGTCTCAATAGTTTATAAGTCTTTTTGAGAGGACCAAAACACTAAAAACACCTTATGAATCTCTTATTCTTACAACTTGTAGTTTGTATGTCAAATTCAAAATTCGAGTCGACCAACCTCACTTCCACAAAGTATCTCGTAAGTAGTTGGTATGCGTGCTCAAAGCTACCTCACATCTAAAATAATTACGTAAATCAAATGACATTGGGTAATAGTCAAATAATAAATATCATAGTACAAATGACATGCGATAAAATGATAAAAATTATTGTACAAATGATATAAATATTGTGATTAATTTATATATCATCAATAATTCTAGAAGATTTGTAGTTTGGGTCATTTTGTAGATTTTGTTTGATTGTAGAAGTAGCCCATCTACTAGACGCTGCCTTATACGTGTTCCTGCCATTAGTTTCAACACGGATGCATATATGCACGGAGCAATAAGTACTAACTCTAAATAAGGCAGAACCGAGTAACCTTGTCGCGTAAATTCACCAAGAGAATTTATGACCTTTATAATGTACCACGATTTTATATTCGTTGCTCAGAACGTGCTCGAGATTGAACTTTTTTTTCTTTTTTTTTGTGCAAATAGGTTTTTTATTTAAATAGACAAGAAAAACAAGAGGGGGACTTAAAGCCTGACCTCCGAGCTGTACATGTGCCTCAGTGTCTAATAGCCGCAACCCCTAATTTTTCTAGATAATAGGAGGCTCGTATTTGTCTAGGCAGTACAACAACAGACCAGAATAAGAGGTTTTGTTGTGTACTTCCCAACTTGGAGAAACCATCAGCGGACCCGTTCCCTTCTCTGTACGTGTGCACCATGATTATTTGAAGCTCCTGGCTGAGTTAAAGGATCATCTTCCATATGGCTTAAAACTTGATGGGGCAGAGGCGTATCTGTTTGTACCAGTTGACTATGACCTCAGCATCCATTTCAAACACGAGTAGAAACCAGTGGTTTTCTTTGCAGAGTCTGAGGCCATGCAGGAGCTAATATAATTCAGCTATCATGTTCATGCCAATGCCTAGTGCGATGTTGTAAGCGAGTTTTATCCCTCCATGTGAGTTGCGTATGATACCTCCAGCCTAGAGAGATCATTGCTCAGATAGGATCCGTCAGTGTTCAGTTTAAACCACCTTGGTGGTGGTGCCTGCCATTTTACCAATATACTGTCTTTATGCTTTATTCGAAGTGTGTACAATCGGAGTACGTACAGAGAGAGTGTGTCCCCAAAGTTGCCGCATTGAGTTACTTTAGTTTTGACTATGAGATCTTGAAGCCATCGACATGTTTTGTTGGCAATCGCGTGGGCATTCATGGGCACGTCGTCAAACTGATATTTGTACCGCGCTTTCCATAATTCCCAGCTTATGACAGCCAGGATAACCCCTTTAATAATACCCATTTGCGTGCTCTTGCTGGCTACAACAACCATACTCCTTGCCGTGCCCAAAAACTTTCAACTGGAAAGTTGCGAACCCCACTTGCGTGCGCAAAAAGCTGCCAAACTTGTTGTGCTATTTCTCCGTATATGAGCAAGTGGTTCAGCGTTTCGATGCTACCCGAGTGGCAACAGCTGCATCAGGAAACAAATAGGAGTCGCTGCTGTAGGAAAGCATTCACCGTGAGGACCTTCTTTCACGTTTTTAAGCTGGAGACCTGAATTTTTGTGGGGATTATCTTGTACCAAATCCAATCCATACGGCGTTGTATTTCCGCAGTCCCTCTCTAGAACTGCCAAGTGGACTTTACCGTGAAGCTACCACTTTCAGAAGGACCCCATAACGGTGTGTCATTGCCCTCACCGATGAAGAAATTGTTGGCGAGTATGATCTTCTAATCTGTCGACAGTTCATGGTGTAGGTGCTGCCAATTCTAGTTTGCGCCATTGACAATGATTTCTTTTACCATGATTTCCTGGTTGCAGTCTATGTTCAGCAGATCAGCGAAGCTGCCCTCTCCGATCCAGTCGTCCGTCCAGAAGCTGTAAGTTCCTGAACCTAGACTCCATACATTGTTAGCATGAACTGCTTCAAATAGATTTCGAATGCTTATCCTAAAGGTAGAGGTGCTTGATCGAAGCCGAGAGATGTCGTCGTTGATGGTGTACTTGCTTTTTAGAAACCGAGTCCAGAATGTATCGGCATGACGCACATTCTAACAATTCTTGAGCTATAAACTATGCTTGACATCGTCAAGTTATTGGATACCGAGTCCGCCTTCCGCTTTAGGTAGACAAATGTCATTCCATGAGACCCAATGTCGTTGGTTTTTACCCTCAAACTCTCCCCAGAAGAAATTGGGGAACATGCTCTCCAGTTTTCAAAGGACCGATTTTGGAATGGTGATGCAGGCTAGGAGATGTATAGGCATGGAGTTCATAACGTGGCTTATCATAATGATTTTTCCACCTTGTAATAGGAGCTTACCATGTCATCCTTCAATTCATTGTTGTACCTTAGTGAGTAACATCTTAAAATGAGAGTGCCATACCTTACTATAACTGATGGGCACCCCCAGATAGAGTATAGGAAAGAGCCTGTGATGGAACCCACTTGTGGTTTGTATGATTTGTTTCTAAGCAATAGTCGCATTATGGTGCATATAGACGCCACTTTTCTCTTTGTTGACCAACTGCCCAGAGAATGGTTCATATATGTTCATAATCTTCAGTATCCCCTTGAGCGAGGATTGACTTCCATTAAAGAACACTAGAAAGTAATCTTCATACAGCAGATGTGTGATCGGAAGACAGCCCCGAGATGCTTTAAAGTACCCAATCTGCCCATCTACAAAACACTTCGTCTGCGATGATAAATAATAAAGGTGGGAGAGGGTCCCCTTGGTGAAGGCCTCTAGTGGATGTGAAAAAGCTCTTAAAGACTCCCTGTAGCACCATCGAAAGCCAAGGTGTCTTAGCACAGTGAGAAATGAGATTTACGCATGTACTGCTAAACCCAAATTTACCAAGAACCATCCTGAGAAATCTCCAGTCTAACCGGTCATACGCCTTGGCCATGTCCACCTTTATCATAACGTTATTCTCCCATACCTTTCTATGTAAGTCCCCCACCATTTCTTGGGCGAGAGTGTTAGTATCGCTGATGTCCATGCTTTGTATATAAGATCCCCGATTGCCCGATATCCTCTTGTATAACAGTGCACTCAATCTTGTAGTGATAATTTCAGAGAAAATCTTATAGTCCACTGAACATAAACTGAACCGCTGGTGGTCTCTCAACATTGTAGGCATCTCGACCTTTGGCATTAGGGTCAGGAAGGTGGCAGTATAGAATCTACAAAGGGGAGTTCCATTAAAGAATACTTTGGCCGCTTCATGTAAGTCGTCCTTAATGATGTCCCAACATGTGATAAAGAAACTGGTAGAAAAACCGTCGCTACCAGGAGCGTTGTCAATTGGTATACTGAAAGCACTAGCTTTTAACTCCTCCATAGTTGGTGGTGTCATAATCCAGTTACTCTCTTTCTCTGTAATATCAGTTGGGATACAGTTCAGTAGGTCCCAATTCGGTTGGGTCAAAGATGCATTTAGCACATCCTTGTAGTAGGAGATAGATGCTTCATGGATCAACCCAATATCTTGCGTGTGGGTGCCGTCTGGCATTATGATATTTAAGAGAAAGGATCTTTTGTGATTAATCTGAGTGACCGTGTAAAAGTACTGGGTATTCACATCCCCTGCTTAAATCCACTTTACCCGTAACTGTTCCTTCCAAAAGATCTCCTCTATGTGTAACATATCAGCATGTTCTCTCTGCACATTGCTAAGATCTGCACTAACCTGTTCGTCCCAACCACATTGTAATTGGAAGTCCAGCTCCAAAATTTTATCTTCAAGCAACTTGATGTTTTGCATAACATTTCCAAAAACTACCCTATTCCACTCCCGCAAGGCCACCTTGACCACTTTCAGCTTGTATGCAAAGGAAGTGAGGCAGTATCCAAACACCCCCGATGGCCAGGTATCTTCAATGAGCTGAAGGAACGTGGTGTGAGTCGTCCATATTTTTAGAAATCTGAACTATCAAGGGCCTTGATAAGCACTGCTCGTGAATATTAGGAGAAGGGGGGAGTGATCTGAACAAACCCGTGTGAGGTGGTTGATCTTGTGTACCGGAAACCTGGTCATGAACGTAGCATTGACGAGTGTTCAATCCAGTCTTGCCCACTCCCGAGACCTACCCTAATGATTGTTGTACCAATTTTATCTAGAACCCAAGAAACTTACATCCATTAACCCTGCAGCTTGTATCATATCTTTAAATTTTGTGGCCTCTCTGTGGTGTATTCTCCGACCACCTAGTCTCTCAGTTTCATATCGGATAGTGTTAAAATCCCCCAGTACACACCAAGGCGATGTAATGTTCTGGGCAAGCAAACAAATGTCATCCCACGGAGGTCGGCGTTCAATACTCGCACATTTAGTATAAACAAGAGTCACTAGGGCACTCCAGTCATTGTTTAGTACCATCTTGGAGTGAATAAATTGATTAGTAGAAGATATAAGTGTCACCTCAAAATCTTGTTTCCAGAAAATCCATATTTTACCATTTTGGTCTTGATTTGACAGAAAAGAATTGCACTTTATTCGACTACATATGCTACCAATATGCGAGACATCTAAAAAAGGTTCTAACAAAACTATATTGGAGATGTTGTAGAGTTGAATGATCTTTTTAAGATGGTTTATTGTTTTAGCATTGCCAATGCCCCTGTATTTCCAAACTAGTAGCGGTCCGTCAACCATAGAACTAGTAGGGGGGTTGCCGAGCACTCTTGCTCCTTGTGACCATGCTTAGAGGCATCCTTTGCGGCTCTGATCGCACTTTCTTCATCAAAGGCCAATCTTTGCAAATTGCCCCATCGTAGTACCCAATGTTAGAGTAAAAACCTCGTTCAAACTCGGTACTGTAGGCCACTGCAAGTTCGTCGTCAGACACAAGGCATTCAATTATTGTGCTTGCCACCGTAGCTATTGGACCTACCTCCTTTGGACTGCCCAATATGCTATCATTCGCCGTTGTTATCGAAGCGTCCATAGTATGTGCCTTCACCCTGGCTGTGGCAGTTGCTCTGTCGACCCCAGTAGGTAAAACAGTGATAGCCCCCGCCTGTTGTTGTAGCCCTGTATCCAATAGTTGTTCACTGTCGGAGGACTTGGTATTACCAATTTTACCAAACGCAGTTGTTACGCTGTGGAGTAGAGTGCAATTATAAATCGGAGGCTTTGGATAATTGTTAGCAGGCTTCACAGGTCTTGCTTTGCCATGGAAAAACTCTTCCTTCCTGTCTATTACGACTATAGGGTGAATCTTAGTACAGTTTGTTTTGCAGTGACCTTGCAGGCAGCAATACAGACAGAACTGTGGAAGTCGTTCATATATCACAGCTTGCCCCAAGATGCAAGATTTAGTAAGAGCAAGCCCCACTTTCAATGGAAGGTCCTTTGTGAGATTTATCTTGACACAAACAGTCGCAGTACTAGGTTTGCTCAGGCTCAGTGTTGTCGTATCCGTGATAAGGTATTTACCAGTAAAACCAGCCAATTCCTTGACTATCCCATTGTTTTGAAGATGAATCTTAAGACCTGGGAACTAAACCCATGCCAGAGCAATCAGTGAGTCTTTCTTGGGATCAAAATCAGCCGTCTAACGAGCTAACTTGAAAAAAAAACCTTTGATTGGTCTCGACTCTCTCTCGATATCTCTTGTGACATCTTTATCCGATGTCATCCACACCATAATATGCTTAAAGTCAAGCACTGTGACCTTTGGAACTGCCTGGAGACCCCAGTTGGAGTCGATGTTCCTTGCAATGATCTCTAATTAAGGTTTTTCGGCTAGAAAGCTCATAATGAGTGTTGTGGTAAAAATTGCCACAGCTTTGGCAAGATCAGAGAGTGAGATGGAGATCACGGGCATCCCATCTTTCGATGAGACCCGAGTATCAGGTTTAAACTCCCCGAGCGCTGGCTTTAGCGCTTACGAGGCAACAATAGCCAAAGAGGGTTGAACGACGGGAGGGGCAGTCGAAGCAAAGGCGACTTGTATGGGGGAGATTAGCGGTGGGATGAAAGAGGCAGCCGGTGGGGTGAGGATTGCATGAGTGCACAAAGAGGAACTCGAAGCCATCGAAGAGGGAGAAAAGGGAAGAAAGAGATAGAATAAAAGAATAGAAAATTGAATTCAAAAGGATAACGAGACAGCCGTAGAGAAGGAGAATTAAATAGGAGATTTAATTGCAAAGCCAAGAGATAGAAGAAACCCTAGCTAGGAACGGCCAAGGTTAGGGTTACAAATAAGTCAGACGACTCTTATTTGTTTCGAGATTGAACTTTTTTACAACTACAAAAGCTCTTATGTGATTCTTGAGTTTAATCCTATCTCGATAAAGATCACCAATGTTAAACTCTTTACTGAAGTCATTGAAATCTTCTATGTATGCAACAGATTTAAACCTGGTCGGGCTGTGGCTCAAACTGTAATTCAGCTGAACAAATGAGAAATATGTTCCTTAGGATTATATGAGTTTGAAAATAAATGTTAAAAAATACCTCACAAATAATAAATTATGCGAGCTTACCTAAAGGTTTAATTTGTCCAATGATAGGTTCAGGTTTAATTGAAAGAGGAACATTAGTTAAAATAGGTTTATTTGAAAGAGGAACAATAGTTAACACCGTTTCATTTGAGAGATGAATATTTGATTGAGAAATACAAGGTTTATTTGAGAGAGGAACATCAGTAGGGATAGTTTAAAAAGGTTCATTTGATTGAGGAATATTAGTTAACGCAGGTTCATTTTAGAGTTGAATATTTGATTGAGGAGTACTAGGTTCATTTGAGGGAGGAACATCAGTACGGATAGTTTTGAAAGAATCATTTGATTAAGGAACATCATCATCATCATCCACTAAAGGTCCAAACCTACGTTGATCAAGCCCTCTGCCATTTGTTTCAGAGTAACCCCTCCTGTATTCAAGTTCAGGATCAGGAAATAAGTTATGACGGAAAGGTCCCCCCGCTTTGGTGGTGGACAATCCTTTACCTGAACTAATATCTTTGGTGGTGGATAAACCTTCACCCGAATAACAGAAATCATAAATAAAGTTCTGGGAGTTCTGGGAAGGTACCCTAAGCTCATTAACAATCCATATGTGAAAAGGTGTACCGGGATTAGTTTTATGCATATTGATCATTACGGTAAAGTCCTGTACTGATGAAATTTTGCATGCACAGCCATGGATGAAGTTGTACAGCTTACAATCCACACAACAGATTATGCTTATTTCTTCAAGGAGTACAACAAAATCTTCGTATGACAAGTGCGCTCTTAGTAAGGCAAATTTTCTACTTCCTCCAACATAACTAATGATTGATCTGATCTTTGGACGTACGATATCCCTACTAAAATAATCAATGGTATAAAGCTGAATTCCATTCATCCTTGAAACAAATGATATAAATAAACAATTTTTATAATAAAGTAGCAAAAAACGAATGAAAAAATGATATAAAACTCAACTTCATCAATCCCTAAAAAAAATTATAGGAATCCTGAAATAAATGATATCAGTAAACAATTCTAGTGATATAGTAGAAGATAATAAATGATAAAAATAACACAAGAAAAATGATAAATGATAAAGTAGCAGAAGACAAATGATTAAAAAGCCAAAGTAAAATGATTATGTACAAATTCTATCATCTTGCATAGCATTTTTCTTAAGAAAAAAGGCTTCAAATCATTATGCGGATACACAGTGAGAGATGATAGATATAAAGTTATAGATGATATTTACTGCAATGGTTACTTCAATGATTAAAGAGAAGGATAACAACAGTCTTTGGCAAGGAGAATAACCTATGATAACAATGATCTTTTCTTCCCCAATGACCTCTGTGTGAGGACTTTAGCGAATGCAAAATGATAGTTAGAAGACTTGGCACATGAAGGAGACAAACGATACTTCAAGGAGAATCTACTTTATTTTTGAAGAAGCTTTGTTGTAGTCTTGTAGAAGAAGAAGCTTTGATTTTTAAGGCTGATAGTGTATTTAGGGAAGAATCTTCCCTCTTATTACTGCTCTTATTACTGTAGCAGATTAGACTACTCAACAACTCCCGTGGGATAGTTTCTCATTTTTTTCTGCATTATTTATCATTTGTTATACGAGAACTTTGTCATTTGATGTGTATATCTTTATAATTATTTTGGCATAGCTTTGTCATTTATTGAGTAATCTTTGTGAGTTGGTAGTTTTATTACTGTTACAGATTAGACTGCCCATCAACATTTAATGTTAGGGAATAGGGTGGCAGCTAGGGGGTAGTAGGTGGCACCATTATCGATTTGTTAATTTTAGTATCAATTTTGGAAGAGGCTTGCCAAACTATCGATATTGTAAAGATTTCCAAAAGTAGTATTTATTCCCATAATTTCCGCTTGCAAAAAACTTATCGTCCTTAGACATGAATATAATTGTAGCTTTGATCACTTACAAATAACTTTCTAGCTAGAAAAGACTAGTCGTTCCTAATGGCCCATGCCCAGGTTTATGGTTATGTTTCTCATCGCTCCTTTAGTTTCAGCTAGGGAATTTATCGTGGGAGATGATGCAGGTTGGACTGTTAACTTTGATTACAAAGCATGGGCTGCAACCAAAAAGATTTATTTTGGTGATCACCTTGGTAAACTATATTTCTAAGATTTTTTTCTCTCTAAATTTTCATTCCCAGATTGTTTGTATGCAGTGTTAAAGTATTGGAAAGGATCACATAATATCTACCAACTAGATGCAAATAGCTTCTTACAGTGTATAGCCATACCCTTAAACGAGGCTTTAACAAGTGGGAATTACAAGGTTTGTAAAATCTAGATTAAGTTTATTCTTCTCAATAGAGGTATTTATAATGGCTAATAGAGACTTGGAATTCAAATGATAATAGGACTTATAATTCAAGTCCTAATAGTAACCCTAATAATACTAGGAGTCTAGTTTTATCACTCTCCCACAAACTTAGCGATCTTGGATAAATGAGTTAGGAGCGCAAAAGCTTAAAGTGGATGCTTATGAAATCCTTTAGTAAAAATGCCAGGCCTTTGATCAACAGATAGTATAAAGCGAACCAAGTGAGTTCCAAAACCAACACGTTCCCGAATAAAGTGATAATCAAGCTCAATGTGCCTTGTACAAGCATAAAACATCAGATTTGAGGCCATATATGTGGTGCTTAGATTGTCACAAATGAAGTATGCTCTTGAGATTCTTCATCGTAGCCAAATGACTATCATGTATACTCCTTTAAGTGCGAAGACAACTTTTGGCATATGATGGTGTGCCATTATCAGATGCTTTAGAGTATCATTATTTGGTTGGCTCCTTGCAGTATTTGACTTTAGCACAGGTATATGATGGTATGCCTCATAAATGTCATGTTGTAATTTCTTACTCATCGCCTTTTCAAAAGAAAAAATTGCGATTTCTTTCGCATCCATCTTTCTCCCTTTACCATCTTTTTCTCTTTTATGTCTCCTACTTATTCTCTCTCTTTAATCAGCTCAATGAATTCATGATCTCTTTGTTAAACATGTATTCAGAAATAAACGAAAATGAACGACAAGGAAATGGAAAATTGATGATTGAGGCTTCCAGTCATTACAATTTCCTAAAGACTTATTTCACCTTGTGTATGGTGCTTTACAGTTAATGGCGCCTATCTTCAAAGATACAATGATTGAATCGTACAGGCTAGAAGTACTCAAGTTGATACACCTGTCAAACTATCTGTGATATTACTCTCAAGAAGGTAGCATTGAAAAATCAAAGAGATTTAAATATTTTTCTATGTGTCAAAACAATGTAGAAAATGGCTATTTATAGAGAAGAAGGTGACTTATCGAAGCACCAGTAGGCGGGGTTATGCTCCAAGAAACACCTCTATGAAGAGTTATAACTCCTTGAGATATTAACCAACTCCTAAATGAACTCCCCAAAAAATGACTAAGTGGCAACTAGAAATTTCCATGATCCCATGGCCCAAGGCCCCAAGGCCGAATCATAGACTTATAAAATAGTTTAGGTGGGTCATGGGTCGGGTCATGAAAGCAACCCATGGGCGTTCCCATATAGCAATCCTTCACACACTCGCCTCACACACGCGTGAGGGCATCATCTACTTACACATGATATACATGATAGTAGTGTTCAACCCATTATAAAGTAAAAATCATTTTTTCACTTATCTAATGTGGGACTAAGAATAACACATCAAGTTTACATTTAAAATAAAGAACACACATGGGTTTTTCCAACAATCCCCCACATTTGAATGAAAATGGGAAATACGAGAGAAAAAAAATGATGAGAGTAAGGTCAGGAATGGCGCTGCATCGAAGAAGGTATCTTGTGAACTTGAACCTTCTCTAGTGAAAGACTATCAGATATACTTGGCTAACCAGTGAACATGATTTCTTGATCTGTTTAGCCATTGGTGTAAGCCTAGACAATAGTATTCATATAGATCCTTTCCTGTCACAGACAGTTCTAAAAGTTGTGTCCATTTCGGCCCTGGACAATCTTGGATTCACGAGTGCTATTGGAAAATTTAGCCATCTCAATTCTCATGGAAGAGGCCCTCACTTCTTACTCACATATGTGATTTTCTATTAAGAGTACCTTGCCGTACTCTACTTGAATACACAATCTATAGGAATCATTAAAAATAAAGTTTACCCTAACAATCTTTGTAGGTTGCAATGTTACATTTGGAATAAGATGGAGACCTCTTCTCCACAGTGCTTAGGTGAATGACTTTCGACTAGTTTTCCTATTTTCCTATTGAACCTAGATCTTGGGATCCTCTAGTCAACTAGGTTAGGTTACCATTGAGATTACTTGTGGATTGGACGTATTAATCCCCTTCCTTTTGATGTACAATATACTTAACTTTTTAACAACCCTTTTGTAAATAGATCCGCTAGGTTGTCTTGAGATTTTACAAACCATTTGAAAGTAATTGATTAATGGTATTGCATCTGCGACATATACGTCGTGACTTACCATTATGCACTTGGTTCTTTGCCTTTGCTAGTGCTGCTTGATTATCACAATGAATGCATATAGTAGGTACAAGTTGTAGCCATAAAGGAATATCCTCTAGAAACTTTTGAAGCCATTCTGCTGCTTCTCCAGCTTTGTCCAAAGCAGTGAACTCAGATTCTATCATGGAGTGAGCTATACATGTTTATTTATGAGATTTCCATGATACTGCTGCACATCTAAATGTGAAGACATATCCAACAGTGATTTTGACTTGTCAGAATCCGATATCCAGTTTGTATCACTATATCCTTTAAGTACAGCTGGATACGTAGTGTAGTGCAAACCATAGTATAAGGTGTACTTCAAGTACATTGAAACCCTATCTAGTGCCCCCCAATGTGCATCTCCCGGATTACTCGTATATCGACTCAGTTTACTTACTGTATAAGAAATATCTGGTCTGGTACAGTTCATAATATTCATGAGACTGCCTATGATACATGAGTACTCAAGTTGAGAAATGCTTTCTCTATTGTTTTTCGCTAAGTTTAGAGTTTTATCAAATGGTGTTTCAACACCTTTAGATTCAAACTTATTAAATCTCTTAAGTACGTTTTCAATATAATGTGCTTGTGAAAGCATAATTCCCTGTGATATTCTATTGATCTTGATTCTAAGAATAATATCTCCAATACCTAGGTCCTTCATGTCAAAGTTCCTGGTCAATATTTTCTTTGTGGATTTTATTACATTAATATTGGTCCCCAAAATTAGCATATCGTCTACATATAGACATATAATTACGCATGTAACATCAATGCATTTATAATAAACTCATTTGTCACATTAATTGATTTTAAATCAATCCTTGATCATAACACGATCAAACTTCACATACCATTGTAGAGGCGCTTGTTTTAATCCATATAAGAACTTCACAAGTTTGCAAACTTTATATTCTTATCATTTGACAATAAACCCTTCAGGTTGGTTCATATAAATTTCCTCATTTAATTTACCATTTAAAAAAACTGTTTTTACATCCATTTGATGTATTTCAAGCTTATGCAAAGCTACAATAGCTATCAACATTCGTATAGATGTTATCCTTGTAACTGGTGAATAAGTATCAAAATAATCTAGGCCTTCCTTTTGCCTAAATCCCTTAGCAACAAGTTACGCCTTGTACTTGTCTATAGAACCATCAGGTTTCATCTTCCTATTGAAGATCCATTTACAATCTATTGGTTTGTTGCTAGGTAGAAGATTTACCTACTTTCACATATGATTTTGCATAATAGAATTAATTTCACTGTGCACTGCCTCATTTCAACTAGGAGCCGCAGGAGTTGACATGGCCTCCTTAAAGGTTTGAAGTTCATTCCATAACAGGTGAGTTATACACTTTGGACCGATTCTAACGGATACGTTCTTAACCCACCCGTTTGCCACGTCTAAGTTTTGCAGCCTGTTCAGAAGTTTGTTCTGGAGTTTGCTCAGAATTTTTAGGTTGAAGATCACTACTTGAAGCAACGTCATGTGATCATTTCAGTGAATTTGCGGTATCACTTTTTTTGCTCAGGAAAATATTCTCAAGGAATATAGCATCACGTGATTCAATGAATGTATTCTCATGTATATCAGTAATCTCTGATTTGTGTGCTAGAAATCTGAATGCAGTACTATTATTAGCTTTGCCAATAAAAATGCAATCAATAGTTTTTGGTCCCAATTTCACACGTTTGGGAACTGGAACTTGTACTTTTGCAAGGTACCCCCACACTTTTATGAATTTAAAGAAAGGTACTCTACCTTTCCAAAGTTCATAAGGAATGCTATTAGTCTTCTTATGAGAAATCTTATTGAGTAAATAGTTTATTGAAAGTAAAGCTCCCCCCACAAGTTTTCTGATAAACCAGAACTAATCAGCATGGCATTTACCATATCTTTCAAAGTTCAATTTTTCCTCTCAGCAACTCCATTTTGCTGAGGTGTATAAGGTACTGAAGTTTGGTGAATATTACATTTCTGAGCACAAAACTCTTCAAAAATTGATGAAACATATTCGCTACCTTTATCTAACCATAAATTTTTAATCTTCCTGTCAAGTTGATTCTCAACCTCGTATTTGTAAAGAGTAAACATCTTTAATGCTTCATCTTTGCCTCAGAGTAGATATAGATGACTACCTAGTACAATCATCGATAAAAGTAATAAAATACTTTTTCTCACCTCTTGTTTGGATGAATTTTAAGTCACATAAATCGTTGTGTATCAATTTGAGAGGTATTGTCTTCATTTTATCAATTTAAAGAAAGGGGTGTCTTGCAAACTTTGCTTCAACACATGTTGTACATTTTTGTTTACAATCAATGCTGAATTTAGGCAATAGTCCAAATTTTATTAATCTGCGTAATGAACTAGTATTAACATGGACTAATCGTGCATGCCAAACAATAACAGACTCAAGAATATAAGCAGAACCTTCAATTTTATTGATAATCATCGAGGTTACATCAACATTGAACTTAAATAGGCCATCACATAAGTAGCCCTTTCCTACAAACACTCCACTTTTAGTCAAGACATATTTATCTGACTCAAATACAAGCCTAAAACCCTTTTTGCTTAAAACTGCTCTAGACACCAAATTCATAGGAATATCAGGAACATGCAGAAATTTATTCAGAGTAAGTTCTTTTCCTGATGTAAATTTTAGGATAACCTTTCCAACTCCTTCAACCATAGAAGTTGCAGAGTTTCCCATGTAGAGTTTTCATCACTGTCCACTTTTTTGTATGATGAAAACTGGGTTTTATCAGAACAAATGTGGTGTGTTACTCCAGTATCAATCTACCAATCTTTAGCGTTACTGATCAAGTTCACTTCAAAGGCCACAATAGAAAGGCTCTCCATTTCAGACATGTTGGCTTGAGGGAGCTGGTTCTTTGATGACTCACCTTTATTCTTCCTACAATCCTTTGCGCTGTGCCATTTCTTTCTGCATGTATTGCAGTTCCCAAAAAACTTCTTGAAGTCTTTTCCAGTTGATCCTTGTGTAGGGTTTTAACTCTTCTTCCCATTTTTATTATGGGATTTAACCTTATTGTTTAAAGGATTTCCTTAAGCAATATTGGCTTTTAATTCCAGTGAACCAACTCCAATCGCATTCTCATTATTGTGATTGCCTTCTTCAATTCTCAAACGCACCATCAAGTCCTCAAACTTCATCTCCTTATATTTATGCTTTAAATAATTCTTAAATTCCTTCCAAGATGAAGGTAATTTTTTAATCAATGAAGCAACCTGAAATGACTCTCTCAGAATCATCCCTTCTGCATGAATTTTATGCAGGATAATATGCAACTCTTGCACTTGACTGATTACTGACTTAGAATCAATCATCTTGAAGCCAAGGAATCTATCGATAATGAATTTCTTCATTCCTGTATCTTTTGTCTTGCATTTCTTATCTAGGGAATCCCACAGTTCTTTGGCAGTCTTGAGTGGACTATAAACATTATGCAGTTTATCATCTAACTCATTTAGAATATAGTTCCTACACAAAAAATCATAATATTTCCATGCCTCCACAACAACGATAGTGGTCTTATCTGTTTCACTATCTTTGAGAACAGGGGCACTTTCCTGTCAAATTTTTCAAGGTTTAGTGTTGCCAGATAAAATAACATCTTTTACTGCCAATGTTTGAACTTCGCTCCATTGAACTTCTTCGACTTTTATTGATGAACATGTACTGCAATTTCCTTAATCGACATCTTCGCAAAACTCGAACACAAAAAGATATAAACTTTGTCCTAAGATTGTTACACATGTATTCAGAAATAAACGAAAATGAACGACTAGGAAATGGAAAACTGAAGATCGAGGCTTGCAGTCACTGCAATTTCTTTAAGAAAGATTTTACCCTGTGTATGGTGCTTTACAGTTAATGGTGCCTGTCTCCAAAGATACAATGATCGAATCATACAGACTTGAAGCACTGAAGTCGATACGCCTGTTGAACTATCTGTAATATTACTCTCAAGAAGGAAGCAGTGAAAAATTAAAGAGATTCAGATATTTTTTTGTGTGTCAAAACAATATAGAAAATGGCCATTTTTAGAGGAGAATGTGACTTATCAAAGCACTTGAAGTTAGGGTTGTGCCCCAAGAAATATCTTTGTGAAGAGTTGTATCAGGCGGGTAACCAACTCTTGAATATGCACCCAAAAAAATGTCTAAGTGTCAACTAGAAATCCTCATAAGCCCATGGCCCCAAGGCCGAATCATAGACTTATAAAAAGTAGTTCAGGTGGGTCATGGGTCAGGTTGAGAAAGCAAGCCCATGGGCATACCCATATAGCAAGCCTTCACGCACTCACCTCACACACGCGTGAGGGAATCTTCTACTTATATATGTTATACATGATAGTAGTGTGCAACCCATTATAAAGTAAAAATCTTTTTTTCACTTATCAAATGTGGGACTAAGAATAATGCACCAATTTACATTCAAAACAAAGAACACACATGGGGTTTTCGAACACTCTTTCCCACCTTAGTTTGGCGCTAAAAATTGATCAATTCCCCCCTCTCTTTATCTCTCATGGTTATCCTTTTTTTTTTTCTTTTTTTTTCTTTTTTCAGTTTCAGGTTGATGGCAAAATTTCCCCTCTTTCATAAAGCATGTAACCTCTGCTTCTCCATCAATTTTTCATTTTTAACACTCTGATTTCCTATTTTTAACTTTACTTATAATCAGATTCTATTTTGGGTGATCGAAGTGGTGGAGCGATACGACGGAGAGGAAAAAAAGGGATTCTCTAGAGTGAAACGGGTCACAAGTAAGCGAATTTATTGATATATTTTCAATTCCTACCCTTGTTTCTCCTGAATTACTGGTTTTTAATTTCTTACTTTCTTGGGTCTTTAATTTCTTTTGTTTATTGAATAAATTCTATGGTTTTTAGCATTTCTTCATTGGGACATCATTCCACTTCTTTCCCCTTTAATTTGTGCTTAGCTTTATGAGGTAATCTTGAAGTTATTGTAGGTTTTGGGTGTACAAAGTTTTAAGATTGTTTCCCATTTTGATTAAAGTATGGTTAAACTAGTAGATGTCCCATGAGTTCATATTGATGTTTAAATAAACTTAATATTGGATTAAATTTTGTGCTGCAGTTTAGCTCTTTCATAGTTATTTGTTAATGTCATTATGATTAAAACAATATGCAGGAGGGGATTTATTTCCCAGATGTTTCTAAGATGTATTTGTGGAACAAAATAAACGTGAAGGGGTAAAATTTATACTTGCGAAAGCTTGTAACCTTGAAATTGTCCCTATTGACAATTGACATCACGTTGTCGATAATTGCAATAGCATCATCTTCCAGATTAGTCTAATATTAGTACAAACATTTTTATTTTATTTTTTATAATATACTTACTAATTTGTTTTGTATTGTAGGCTCCAAGTACACGTTACAGTGCTAATCGAGAAAAACTTATAGCACCGACGTTTGTAGGCAGAGATAACATGGTTGTGGTTCATCATAGACTGCTATGCCTTTACTATATTTTCTTGGAGTAATGAATTATAACTGGACATGTTGTATGCTTCAATAGGTGGGTACAGCATGAAACCAATTTCTTCAAACCAAATTTTTCTTGAGTTGCTGCTTTTAGTCCAAGTTAGTAACACCAAGTATTCCTGTAAAGTATGTACTAGAACTGTTATATGCTTTAATAGCCATCATTTTTCTTCTTCTTTGGGTAGTATTTGAGATTTGATTGAATATGGAAAGATAAAATTCAAAAATGAGGGTGGTCAAAAGGCCTTGCCTTAAAATGGAAAACAGTATAATACATCATCGTTTTTTTCTTTTTTCTTTTTGAATTTAAAGCAACTATGTATTTATTCTTAACTATTTTGCATTAACAGAAGATACTACGAAATACTAGAAGTACGATTATTTTTATAAAGGTAATATTAAACATAGTTCAAGTTTTCCAACTTAAGTATTTAAACGGAAGGGTAGGCATTACTTCCATCACATCCCCTAGAAGAAACTTTAGTTATTGTATATCTTTTTCATTTAAAAAATCCTTGGTATTGTTATTTCTTTGAGATGATGCTGCAAAAAATGGACAGGAAGATTACGCCAACTCCAAATAGAAAAGTCTACTAGCTTCATAGGATAGTTAGGCCACAACTCCAGATAAACCCTTTGAAGAATCATTCTTGGTACCCCCACGATGATTGTAATCGTTTCGAGCTGACCTGAAATACTAAGCAAGCGAACACCAATCCCTACATAACTCATATATGTAGTCTAGGATTCATATTTGAAATGCTTTAGATGGAAAATTAGAGGAATCGAGCTCTTAAAGTATACATTTGCAAATAAAATATCCATTTTATCTTGAAATAGAATCTTCACTACCTGTATTTCCTTTTGGTCTCTAAAATAGGTGTTTATCTCCACTTCTTTAAGGTGATGCCTAAGATAATCAAGAATCCGTCTCAAGCAAACGAGATTAGATGACTTGAACTCCAACACCCGCTGCAAGGACTTTGAGTAGCATAAGTGGATTAGTAGTTGTCTAATGTAAAATTCAAGGGTCTAATGGCGTTTTAATACCGAAAAACTTTCATTAGGAAATGATTGATTTTTATGTTGGGGTTATTGCATTTGCAATAAGGGGTAGAAAGATTCCAGGGAAAATTGATTTTTCTTACGAAAGCAATTGAATTGAAGCAAATGGGCTTGGAACGTTTTCAGTCAATATTTTCCTCGTTATTTTTTACTTTTCACAGCTTTACCACAGCTAAAACCCAATGTTTTTTTATGGAAATGTTAAAAATGATCTTAATGACCACGCTTTGATCCATTTTCAATAGTTGATAGATGGGCTCTTCTAATTTCCGGGGATTTGATATCCTTCTTACTGCTATTAATAAAAGTATTTTTTGTTTGTTGCCCTCTTTATTGCAGGGTTGCCTGAAGTTGTATCGGTTAAGGATGACATTGGCAGAGAGCCTATACAGTAAATTTTTTGATTGTTTCCAATGGCATATTTAAAGTACTGGTGTGTTCAAATGGACAAACCATATGTTGTCTCAAAAGCGCAAATGATGGATAATTATACTCAAATGCTAACAAAGGTTTTGGGCAAGTAAGTTATGTTTCTACTCCCAAAGCACCTTTATGAATTTTTTGTAATTCTTTTTTATCCTGAAAGTATATGGTCCTTATCATGTAGCGAGAAAGATGAATGTGTATGTATCCACCATGATTTTGGTTATTGTTGTGAACTCGTTGTGGAGTGTGCGTGGGAGCTCGTTGGCTAGTTTCGAAAAACAGTTATCTTTTGGAGTTAGATTGTTTAGTTTGCGGCGTTGTGTTTGGATATATGTGAACAATAGCTATATTACAATGCAGGTGGGCCTGTATTTTTGCCAGTTCAACTAGATGAAAATTTTGCATCATAGAATAAAGTTTATGGAGGTATATCGCCATTTTTAGCTTTTGTTAATTATGTTGTTTGCTTAATCAAAACTTATTAGTTGATAGTAATTACAGTATAATATAGTATCCTGATCCTTATCTACTTTAGAGGTCTTACAATACATTGTAAAAAACCGGATAATTAAAGGGCCTAAATATAATTAGGGTATCTGCTTATTTAGATGTTCCATAGGAAAGGATTCAACCACAGTTATAAAAATTCCATGGGTACTTTACCAAAATTAAAGCCTGAGGTGCATCTAAGCAATTTCTTGCTCATAATTCTTGCATACATCATCAAGTCATAAAAAATTTTGACACTAAAACTTCATTCACTGTCGCCTCTTATAACTCCTTCATTTACTGTTTGTTTGCCTTGTTTTGATCATGTAGTATTTTTTGTGGGTACATGAGTTTTTGTTGTAGGGGACCAAGATGAGGACGAAGATGTGGTTGCGAATATGAAGATAAAGCTGATTGTTTTGGCTATCCTCATTGCCTTGATTCTTATTATAGTTCTATGTGCCTATCGGGCTGACTATAGATATCGATTCTGCAAGTAATATGGATGGATTCCTTTATATGTTGAAACATGTTTACGTACCTGTAAGGGCCAATCCCTCAATCTCAACTAAAATCGAGTTGTCACTAGTTCGAATTACTTCCATGTCACGCTCATGCATTATCCACATGACTTCTCCAGTCAGCATCGCACATACTCCATGAACTGATAAGAAACATAAGTCGAGCTCAAATCGAAAAACTTGAACAAGTTAAAACCCACCTGTCTCTTACAAACTTAACAGTTACTCAGTCAAATAGCCACTAACCACATTGTTTGGAGAACATGCTTTAGCACGAAGAAGAGCGGCGGAAGGGGCCTATATAAAGAAAAAGTTCCAGATGAGACGAAGACCAGAAAATTATAAGAGAAATCACCAAGAATGCTATATTTTCTTGGATTCTCAAAACTCCAAAATTCTTATTCAAAAGGTCAATCATTTCTAAATCTAGAAATAACATGTAATAAGGTATTATCAGCCTCAAGCAATAAACGTCACCATTAAAACCTTCAACCCGAGGTCATGGTTTTTTACCTATTCATAGGTTTTTTATGCTAAGCACATGTGTTATTTCTTGTCTATTAGATTTTTGTCACAGATACATTGGTGTAAGAACTAATTACAGACCACTTCGGGCTCATAGGATTAGGCTATTACAGTACCGAACTTGTGACAGATTGTATACATCGCTAAAGCTTGAGCTATTTCATCCCCAGAAGTCAGTTTTTTGGTAGTGAAAGGATGAGTAGCTTATCCTTTTAGCCAAGGTTATAGGAAGCTCCACCCAATGTAGCCTTAGTTATTTAAAAGTGAATTTTAGTTAGAGTAGTCATTTTTTATTCTTTCCAGTTTAATGCATATTCTTTCTTCCTACGATCTTAGCTTGACCACAGACAGGATTCAAGGAAATAAGGGATTCATAAAAACCATATTGTTTGACTAATACAAGATTGTTTGGAACATGGAGAAGAGAACATAAATCATCCTTATCAACTGGGCCATGGTTGAGTAAGGTGGCTTATGAATAATTCCCAATGTCAAATTTTCTTATCTTGTGATGTATTGCATATACCCGACCAAGGATATGCAATATATGCGATAAGGAAATTTGTAACATATTTTTACTTAGATATACTATCTCACGGTTAGAATGGGTGGAGTAGAATTGATGCATTGATTCTCACTCCACTTCGTATCAACTCATATACTTTTTAGTAATTTATTCTTGACTTCTCGTTATTTGAAAACCGACAAGACAAACTCATTGCTATTGGATAAAATTAGAAGCTCAAGCATAATTCGTATTACAAGCCACTTGTGATACGATCCTGCTACCATTTGTACTAAACTACAACTGTGCGCTTGCGGATCATTTTAAGACGTCTGTTTTATAATTGATCAAGTTTTTGGTACCATTGTCGGGGACTAAGGTGCATTTCATTTTTTTGAGATATTATTTTAAGCCGATTTTTCTTTCTTTCTTTTATATTTATTTTTATTTTGGATCTTGGGCATACTTGGGACAAACCGTTTCATTGTTTGGTACTCATGGTGGTAAGTGATTGGTTCTAACACTTTACTACACAGTACAGCTAGGCCTTGCCAACTCCTATATTGTGACAGTTACGATTAATGTCAATTTGATCCTTTGCGGAAGTGTGACCGTTAATAATGGCAAGTATTTTACGCTAGTGGCTTCTTGCTATAGTTTGGGAGATTATAAACTTTTCTTCACGTGATACTCAGTTTCACAATAACATTTTATTCTTAAGCAAGTTACCGATTACAATAGTTTAATTACAAAACATAACTTGCAAAAGAAAAGTACCTCATTTGGCTTGTCTTGATATGGTATTAATGCTTTGAGGGTTAATATCAAGTCACATATTTGCTAAATATTTGTTGCTGTAGGTTACTGAGTAACTTAAGTTGAGTGTTAAATTTGAGTAAGTATGATTTCATGCTAATTCAAGTGGGCTGAAAAGAAAAATACGAGTGGTACCTTTTTAGACATTCTAAAAATCTATGTTTAACTCATTTATTTCAGGCTTCTTTGTTTTATATTTACAAGTCCTGCCAATTACCTTTAAGGATTGTCGTGCTTCATACGAACTATTGCTATTACAAGTTTTGATTGAACTATGATAAGGAAGCAAGCATTGTTCATTAATCTTTGATAACACTACAATTTTCACTTCAATACAAGCCAAATTCTTGATCAATCTTTGGCTTATTTTGGGTGATGCAAAGAGAAATAAAGAAACATAAAGAACAAAAAGTACGGAAAACGGAATTTTAAAAAGCTTAAAGCTCGCTTCAACTATCTTTCTTGTTCCCCCTAAGTGAAGGGGCACTTACTTCTTTCGCTCCTAAGTAAAGGTGCGACCACAACTTCACCGGTAAACATTTCTCGTAGGTTTGTGCATTTCTAAACTTGACATATATAAGGGGATCATATTTGCTCTGCCCTGACACTAAGACATATAAAGTCGTGTGGACTATGCAAATACATGTCGCTCTAATATAAAAATTGTTGTGATTTGATTGACCTATTAACGTGTTTAATTTTTTTTTCGCTCCAACATTAGTAAAGGTAAAAAAATTTAGAGACTTAAATGTCCCTGAGCTCAAAATTAATAATTGATAATAAAAAAGAGTAGTAATATTCCCGTGGGATTTCATCACCCATCGAATAGGTGTAACAGACTGGGGTACAAATACAATTTTATAGGATACGGTCCCAAACTAGTACCGCAAAATACTGGTTATAAGTTTGCGACGTCATCATTCTGAGTGCTGACATACGATAATGCAACTTGCTCGGGCGTGAGAACCAAACAACTACTTTAAGCTGGTACTAGCATAGTGATACAGGGGAGTATATGAACCAAAGCCTTTTGCCATCCTACCCACTTTGAACATAGAAGAATATAGGAGAGACCTAATTATTACTTCTAAAAAGCATTGATGTACAAAAGTCTAGGTTTGATTGCTTATTTATTACATTGGGTGTTGCTTTTATCATAAAATGTCATACATGCAAGAACATTAAACTTCATACGGCTCACAATTTAACATTCTGCAACAGCCTCAAAATCATTTTCAATCATGGGATTACCAAAATCTCAATACGTGGAACCTTTTTAACCTCATTCATATCTACAGACCCATCAGTCCACCCAGTTATCTAATCAATTCCCACCCACTCCACTCAAGCCATCTTTGGAAGATACCATATTACTTTTCATGTAACAAGTAATTAGGAATTAACAACAAGCTTTGCATTTAAAAAAAATATACTTTAATTTCTACAAAATGAGTTGCTACATTAAACTTTTACGAACCAATCTATCTCTAGATTATAGACTTAGATAACTCAGTTGTTAATCATGTAGAGTAAAATGGAACACGAAAAACTTCCAAGCAATGAAGAAGAACAACCCAAAGTTAAATCCCCTTGTGATTTATAAAATGATGAATTCAAGCGCAATCAAGGAATATTTTCCCCGTGGGGTGAATGCATACAATATTACGAGACAGATTTAGAAGATGTACATTTTAAGGTCGACGATCCTATGTCACAATAAGATATTGAAGAAGCAACTATCATGTCTAATACAATTCTTTCTCAATCACCTCCAAATTCAGCCCTCAACATTCAACCACCGATGTCACTATCAAACCATTTATATGTCAACCCAATAAATTCTTTCAAGGAAACTATGACCGAGACTGAATATTTTTCCCTTTCCTCAAATGATTTTTCTGACGATGAAGATGACGTGATAAAATATGAATATATGGAATTACCGCTTCATCATACGATAACATGCGAGGAATTTACAGATGATGATATTTGTACCAAAGTCAAGAAATTGGAAATTTTCAAACTTGTTACAGATGCTATCAACTTGTCAAACTTGTTACAGATGCTATCAACTTGTTACAGAACTATTTCAAATACTGGGATGACCCAGAAATCTATGAAATAGTACAAACATTATCGCCTGTAAGTAAGTCATACAAAGTCGAGCCCGACCCACAACCACCGGATAGACATCACTTTACCCATTCAAGTCACTTTTTGGAAAATGATGAATATCAAAATATATTTTTGGTGTATAGGGTTATACCTTATAAAATATCTCAAAGTGAGATTCCCCATAAATTAAATAAGGAAAATCTTTATTCTAGGGGATTAGACTCTGAGTTATTTTTATGTATCATGATTGCGTATCAGCACAATTAGGTACAAATAAGTAAAACCACTATTATTTTATTTGCTGGTTAATCAAGGATAAGGACAAATTTGGTGTTCCTTGGTTATTTAAGGAAAACTTGTGACCTGGATAGTTTATCAATTATTGTTCTTTGTACCACTTTAGTCCTATATCATGACATTCAAGTTTAGGGGTACATTCGTCTGGCTAAAGACGGTAAAACTTAGCGCTTCTTGGGAGGCAACCCAAAGCACATTCAGGTGAGAAGTTCTAATTTATTTCCCCATTTTATGTATTAAATTTTGTTCTCAAAGATTGAGGATAATGTTTTATTTAAGTTTAGGGGTAGAAAAACTACTCTTTATATACTTTTTGATGAAAAGTAAAATAATGACACTTTGGCGATTTATGATATAACTTTGGCAAATTTCCAACAGTTAGACTAGTTTTATTTAGGAAAAATGATATGTTGATTGGAAAACAAAAAAACTTTGATATTTTACCAAGTTTACAATAAAGTATTTATTTATTGTGTTCTTAAACTCGATGTACTGCCTTACAATCAGTAAAAATCTTAAATTATTTTTGGCATATTTTTAAAACTTACACATCACTATAGTTATACTACACATACCTTCAATAGAGTTTTTGACCTGAATATGAAAAATTTAGCATTTATGTTAGGAATAATTCTCTCCAAAGGAGACAACTGCCTGAGAATAAGTTCATTCCTGAAAGTCTAAAAGAAAAGCCAAACTTGCTCTAAAACTTTCACACTCCAAGGCATACTTGCCTGATTAAGAACTGAAAGAGTAAAAAAGTATCGCCAATTTCCAGAATGACCATGAACTATGTGAAAGGAGTATGAAAAGTGTAACTTGTGAGAATCCTGGGTCTAGGTTAAGAATGGATACCAGACCCTGGTAACCTTAACCAACTAGCAGAGATTGTCGACTGAAACTCCTTATTATGGAGGCTTCATTACCAAAGGTTTGTAAAAAAATAATGAATGCCAGGAAGACGAATTGACTAAGGCACTTGTCGAAATAATCGAGGAATTTATTCCAATAAGTACTAGACTACAAAATACTAACTTAACTATTTTATGCAATATATTATGTTGCAACACTATCTCCACTTCACTAAGATATAACTAAGAAAAATGTTTAAATATCTTCCAAAGCATGAGGTAGTTGTAGGGACTTATCCCTCGAGTTCGGATTATATCGAATTGATCCAATAATAGACTCACGTAATATATATATGACATACACTGTCAACAATGACATCTGAACCACAAACTAAAGATGAACGTAGCTCGAGCACTCCAAATGAAATAGAATAAGTCAAGGACACCTATTTCCCACAAACTATCAGTTATAGAAATAACCTCCACTCTTCCCCCAATTTAGGAGAACGCGTTGATGCATGTAAATGAACTGCGAGTGAGGTTTATAAAAAGGATGAGTTCCAGAAGAAAAAGAACCAAGTTTTCCTAGCTAACAAAATTATCAAATTGTAAACAAAATATCAGTCCCAAGCAATACAATTGCAGCTACTAAAATCCTCAAGCCGAGGTCGTGGTTTTTACCTATTCAGATATTTTTACGCTAAAACATGTACCAATTTATATTCTCTATTTTATTTATTGTCATTTGGTGTAAGATTTTTTAGAGCTATTATAAAATTGGGCCCTTATAACAGTATTTATACATTCAGATTCTGTAAATGATATTCTATGGTGCACTTGGGAAATACTGAGTTTTAAGGAAATTTCTGTCATAATATTTTCTTGTCATTACATAGTAAGGATAAGTTAACATGAAATAAGTAATTTGAAATCTAGAGTTGCCAAAGTATTATTATCGACTTTTGGGGGTATAGTAACTGTAAACCCTCACGAGACAACACTCGTCCGGCAAGGGAACCTATGGGTCTAACGGTTTATTACATATATTAAATGCAATCGCATTAACTGCAAAAATGACTTTTATTTACTTTTGCTTAAGGATTAGCAAAATATAAGTTTGGGGGCATTTGATAGATTCGTAATATTTACGTGTGTAACTCCTAAATTTATATCTAACTTGTTATTTATTAATTAAATGTGATACTAATAGTAATTTTGCTTGTATTTACATGAATCAGTCACATGATAAAGAAGTCGTAGATTTTTATAGTTTTTAATAAAGAAGAATGTCTTGTATACTCTAGCAGTTTATTCCCATAACAATTGTTAACCAAAAGTCCAATAAGAAGCATTAAATAGGCATTGATGGAGATCATCATGTCATATTATTTTATACCTTGGTCAAGGCATAGAGTATGGAATTTTGAAGCTTTTATATTGTGTGCATAATAGAAGATATTTCTTAGGGGATTTTACATTTATGTTTATATTTTATAACCCCTCTTATACTTTATAAATAGGATGGGAATTCTACGTATTTGAGATATCTTGGGGGAGTATAAAATCAAGTTTCAATAAGCAATAAAGTTCTTGTTCTTCTCTTCTTCTTGTCTTTTACTTTTATTGTGGTAATAGTGTTATGATAATAATCAAAGGATTGAGTGGCTAAACTCTAAAAAATTGAGGCTATGGCTATGAACCAATCTAAGGGTAATACAAACCAAGTTCAGCAACAGGGTTGCACCATTTGTTATGATGTCACCCATATAACTTAAATGTGTTCCATGTTCAATGAAATAAATGACAATCAAGAGCAAGTAAATACTTTGAATAATACCTACAAGTGGCCATTTGACCCGTACAAGCCAACTTGGCAGACCCACTCTATTTTTTTGTGGAAGAACGACCAGCCCAATTCAGGCTTTGGAGAGCCACAAAACTCAATTTATAATTTGCCTAGGAATCCTCATTCTCAGTCTTATCCTCAAGCATCTCAGCAATCCTTTCAGTTATTAAAATAATTCCCACCCGCTCCGCCTAAACCAGATTGGAAGTAATCCTTTCTATCTTCATGCAAAAATCAAGGGAAATTAAAAAATAAGCATTGTAATTTCAGTAATAGATGATGCAATTCCAGTAATAGACATTGTTAAATCAGAATTCTACATCCCATTCTATCTCTAATTAGAGACTCAGATATGACAATTGGTAAATGCATTGAATGGGATAGCATCAGGTAAGCTACCTAGCCAACCATTATTTAATTCAAATGTACCACAAGGGGTTTGATTCTCGTTTAATCCCAAAATGGCTTAATGTCATTACCACCCTTAAAAGTGGTAGATAAATTAATAACTGAGTTGAAATGTCTAGGCTTGAGCCAGCACCAATTACTATTAAGGATGAGGTAGGTACGAGTGAACTAGTTGTAGTATGCAACCATGAACCTTTTGAGAAATCAAAGGAGTTGCCTACCTTGTCCGTTTCCGTACCGAAGGCACATTTTGAGCCAAAGGTGCCTTATCCACAACGCCTTCTTCCGGTTAATAAACGGATTCAATTTAACGGGATATTGGATACATTTATGAAACTTCATATAAATATTCCAGTACTCGATGCCAAGGCTAGAGGAAGCTTCATCCTAATGTAGCCTAGTTGTAGAAGTAGCTTTAATTTAAGTATTATTTCTTTCTCTCCGAGCTCAAGTTCAAATTCTTGATTCCTTTGTCCTATGCTTGACCATAGCTAGGATTTGGAGAAATGAAGAAATTAATCAACCATCTTGTTTGTACATAACAAGATTGGTTATGAACATGGAAAGTCGAAAGTAATCTGGCCTTACTTAAAATGACCATTATTATGTAAGGTAGTTTATCGAGAATTCCTAAATGTTAATTTCTTATCCAATGTGAGTATTATGTATACCCGACCAAAGATACATGGTATGGGAATTAATTAATACTTTAATTGCATATGCCGAATTCCTTAAGGATACGTGCACTAGGAAAAAGAAAATCAATGTGTACAAGAAAATCTTCTTGATTGAGATATTAGCCCCTCCTAAGCTTCAAGATCCTAGAATCCCAGCCATCCTTTATAAAATTAGAGTTTACCAAGTTGATAGGGAGTTTACACGACTTGGGGGCTTGTATGAATGTCTTACCTTACTTGGTATATCAGGAATTAGGAATTGGGGAATTTGAGTCTACCCGAATGACACTTCAATTAACCGACAGGTAAATATGATACCCACATCATTTCCTTAAGGATATTCTTATAAAGGTCGATATTTTTATTTTTCCTGTGGACTTTATTGTTTTGGACACTGAATATGTCACTGCAGTAGCTTATTCTGCATCTCGGACTCATGCTTCATCTTCAACCATCATACGACCACTCGACCTCATCAACAAACACGTGGCATAATGTATGACACATTACAATTACAGAGTTCAAGTTATCATTTTTGACCTCTACATCAACAGTTCGAATCAGCAAACTTACCATCATTAATGAAGCCGTTACAAAGCAACAAGATCAGGTCAGGCCGTTACATAATCAGATAAAAGATTATTAAATATATATTGTAACGTCCATCATTAAGGATAATAATGGTCATCAAGCGGTCATATTATAAGACCTATAAATAGGACCAAAGAATTCTAGATGAAGGACGGATGATTGCTCACTAAATACTCTATACAAAACTATTCAAAAACCACTATTATAATAGTTAGTAATCTTCAATAAAATCTCTCCCTCTTTCTAAATCCTTAAAAGATGTCATGGTTTTCAACCTATTCAAAGTTTTTCCATGCTAAACTTCGTGTTAATTGTTACTCTTTGTTTACTAATCGTTCTGAATATCTTTGGTGTAAAGAGTAAGTTTGGATCACAAAATTAGGCTATTACTGTAGGGACCTATCACTCAATCTAACCCCAAATTGAGTTATTCTAGTTCGAACTATCTCTATGTCAGACTTACTCATTCTACATGTGACATTAACCATCAACATCGACACCTACTCCGCAAAATGATGAAGAACGTGGGTCGAGCTCAAGCCAAAAAACATGAACAAGTCAAAGGCAGCTGTCTCTCATGAACTCAATAGTTACTCAGTCAATTGCAACTAACCACATTGTTTGGAGAACTGCGGAGAAGGCCTATATAAAGAAAAAGTTCCATAAGAGATAAATACCAAAAAAATACACGATAAATCACCAAGAAAACTAGATTTTCTTGATTCTCAAAACATCATAACTTCTTATTTATAAGATCAAGTATTTCTAATTTGAGAGATCACTTACAATAAGATATCAGCCTCAAGTAATAAAAGTCACTATTACAAAAACTCTCAACTCGAGGTCATATTTTTTTACCTATTCAAAGGTTTTTCACGCTAAATCACCTGTGTCATTTCTTATTTTATGTTAGTTTTTGTCACAAGAACATTGGTGTAAGAGTTAATTCTAAACCATATCGAGCTTATGGAATTAGGCCATTACATTTGGTGTCATCTATGGGAAAGAAGACATTTTCATGATATCCTAAGGCATACATTTACTCTACTACACATTTCAATCATGGTCACTTCTAGACGACTAACAACCGGGATCCAGCTTGATCTTTATGTTCAACCGGATCAACTTACAGAGCTATGGGCGAATCTCAACGCTGAAACAGAGACCACGACCATGAATCGAGGTTAACATGGAGATTGAGAAATTGATCAATGTAGGATTCATTCGAGAAGCCAAATATCCAAATTGGATATCCAACATCATCGCTGTCCCAAAGTAGAACGGAAAAGTATGAGTTTGCATAAATTTGACAGATCTAAACAAACATACTCCAAAGGATAGTTATCCTCTTCCCAATATCCATCAAATCCTTGAAACTACTACATGTCATGAACTCCTATCTATGATGGACGCTGCTTCTGGGTACAATCAAATTCCATTATTAGAAGAAGATAAAGAAAATACCACTTTTATCACTGAAAGAGGATTGTACTGCTACAAAGTTATGCCCTTCAGACTCAAAAATGAGGGAACGACTTATTAACGGTTGATGACTACTATGCACAAAGTACATCTTAGGAAAGTTGTGGAAGTCTACATTGACAATCTCTTGTGCAAGAGCATAGAGTCAGCCAACCATATTACAGATCTTAATACAATATTCAACATTTTTTTATCTTATAGGATACTTCTCAATCGTGATAAATGTTAATTCGGAGTACATTCAGGTTAATTTCTCGACCATCTCATCAGCAATAAAGGGATTGAGGCCGATCCAGATCAAATTCGTGCTCTCCTCAATATGCGATCTCCAAATACGATGAAAGACATATAGAAACTTGCTGGCAAGATTGCCGCTATCAACCGATTCATTTCAAAATCTTCAGAGCACTGTCATTGGCTGTTCCTACTATTTTGTGGTTGTACCAAATGAGAAAAAGATTAGCCAAATGCAGAGGTCTAATGGACATTAGAATGCGAAGCAGTTTTTTATGATATGATAACCTATTGGAAGAGGTCTTCCATAATGAGCACCCCAATAGATAATCAAGAACTGATCACCTACCTAGCAGTTACACATACTTCAATCAGTTCGGTTCCCATTTGACTTGAAGAGAAAATTGAGAAGTTAGTCTACTTCATCAACAAAACCCTCCCTCCAACGGAAATGAGGTATTCTAAAATTGAGAGACTTCTTCTAGCTCTTGTTTATACTTCACAGAAACTTAAGCATTATTTCCAAGATTATTTAGTCAAAGTTATGACAAACTTTTCACTCCGGGAGGTTCTGTCTAAGAAAGAAAAATTAAGGAGAGTGCAATAATGGTCAGTCTGTTTAGGAAAACATGATATCAAGTTCGAACAACGTTATTCCAAAAAAGGTCAGGCCGTTGCTGATTTTCTTATAAAATTTTTAGTGGAAGATCCCAAGTTGGAGGAGTACGATCCTGGCCTTGTAAAAAACTCGCAGAAAATCTACCCTCCAAAGTATTTGAGGAGTGAGCTGAATGTATTACAAGGAAGTGGTGAAGACTTTTTAAAGATGGATCAGCAGAACCTGCATGGTCTGGAATTTGAATCGCATTGATTACCCCTTTCAGCGACAGAATAGAGAAATCAATCCACTTGGATTTTGAAGCCTCTAACATTGTCATCGAATACGAAGCTTTCATTCATAGACTCAACCTCACACTTGAGCTCGGTGACCAAGAACTCTCAGTTTACACAGATTCACAACTCATCGTCAACCATTACTCTGAGCAATACAAAAAGAATGGTAGGATGATCGCATATGTAGCCCTCATTGCAGATAGGATGAGTAACTTCGTGCAAGCAGCACTTGATTATCTTCCTCGAGGTGAAAAAAATACGCCGATTCCTTGGCATATCTAGCCGGGGTCTTGGGAACAAAAACTCGATATCTCCAGATTAAAGTAATTTTAACCCCCAGTATTGATCGCATTTCTGTATCCACGATCAACACTGGCGATAATAAAGGGAGAGACAATGATTGGCAAAAGCCCTTCCTTGCCTACCTCGGTATCGACAATAAATGCAGCGGATCACTTCGAGCAGATCCAAAGGAGCGCCAATAGCTGATCGACAACTCAAAGTGCAACACAAATCAAAACGGTTCTTTATACCACTGTTCAGTCACGTAGACTTACCTAAAGTGCCTCTCCAGAAAGAAAGCGGACGTGATGCTCTACGATTTACATGAAGGGACTTGTGGTTCCCACACCACAGGTCGATATCTCATAAAAAGAGCCATTCCATGAGTATTTTGGTCGAGAATGCGCAAGCAAGCTGAAGAGTACTCACGCAAATGTAATAGATATCAATGACATGGACAAATATTACGTGCCCCTGCGCTTGAACTACATGCAAGCAAGGTGTTTTGGCCACTCAAAAGATGAGTACTAGATCTTGTCGATGAATTTCCTAATTCTCCAGGTAACCACCGATACCTGCTCATAGCTACAGGTTATTTGAAAAAATGGGTAGAGGCAGTTTTACTATATCGAACCAGAGAAGAAGAGGTCATCTCTTTTATCTGGGAGCACATCACTACTCGGTTTGGTTTCCCCCACCTAATTTGTATCAATAATGGGCCACAGTTCATTGGAGAAAATGTCGTAGCTTTCCTTAACAAACACAATTTCATCCACTCACCATCCAATCTCTACTACCCTCAAGGCAATGGCCAAGCTGGTATCACAAATAAAACCATCGTGGATGGACTCAAGAAAAAGCTTCACTATAAAAAAAAAGGAACTAGTTTCGAGAACTTCCTCATGTCTTATGGGCATATCGTACCACTCCACGTCAATCAATCGGCTGCACCCCATTCCTCCTTTGCTATGGGACCGAGGCAGTTATTCCCTCAGAATACTATTATCTAGTCATAGATCATGAGCTAACTAACGAAGAAAATGAGTTTGAATTGGCATACAATCTTAATTGGATCGATGAGACCAGGGAGCGCGTCATTGCTAACCTAGGTCGATAGCACCATATGCTAGCCAACTCATACAGCAGATGAGTCAGAAGCCATACTTTTCAAATCGACAATCTCGTCCTCAAAGAAATCCCTTAACACAAAAATGGGCCTCATGCCAGGAAACAAGCAAAAAATTGGGAGGGTCCATTCCTTATCATAAATCTCATAGGCCTAGGATCATATTACTTTATGACTTAAGAGGGAGTTCACATCTCAAATCCTGAGAATACTATGCGACTGAAACGGTACTATCCTTAAGTCCCTTACTACTTCATTTCAAATTCTCACCTTTTCATTTCAAAAGTAAGATTTTAATCTCCATCCAATGTACATTCTTTTCTATTCAATAAAAACTTTCAAGTTTTTTCCCATACAAGTCTCTACTTACGTAGACAACATATAGATTTAAACATAGGTAAAACTAGTTTTCAATCTACCTCTATTCCAGTTAAAACACGGATAACACTTGATTTGACCGACTCTACTATACTCCGAGATTAAAACAAAGGTAATATTAGATTAGAATTGAGGAACTCTACTAGACATAAGATAAAGAAAAGGTAAAACTAGCTTTCTTCTTACTCAATATAGTTGCAATAATGGCCAAATTCTGTGAGCGTGAAGTGGCCTGAAATTAACCCTTTTACCAATGTACCTGTGACAAAATCAAATCGAAAACAAGAAATGATACATGTGGTTAGCTTGGAAAACCTATGAATAGGTTAAAAACCATGACCTTAATTTGAGGATTTTTGTAATAGTGATATTTATTGCTTGAGGCTGATATCTTATTACAAGTGATCTTTAGATTTAAAAATGCTTCACCTTGCAAATAAGAAGTTTAGAGTTTTTGAGAATCTATAAAATATAGTTTTCCTGATAATTTATTTCGTAATTTTCTGGTATTCGTCTCTTTTGGAACTTTTTCTTTATATAGACATTTTTCGTAGTTCTTCATCGTCCTGGAGCACGTTCTCTGAATAATGTGGTTAGTGGCGGCTGACTGAATAACTACTGAGTTCGAGAGAGACAGGTGGCTTTGACTTATTCTAGTTTTATGGCTTGAGCTCGACCCATGTTTTTTATCAGTTCGTGGAGTATGTGGTAATGTTGACTGAAGAAGTCATGTGGAGAATGCGTGAGTCTGACATGGAGGTAGTTTGAACTGGAGACAATAGATTTAGGTAAGATCGCAGGGTAGGCCCCTATAATCGCTCCCTCGCAACCGAAGTCACGAGTGTCTTCGGTTGAGAAAGAATTTTTAGGTATATGGGTTAGAAATTTAAATGAGGATGGAAGTAATGATGGTGTTTGACTGCATGAAAAATGCGCGTGTCAAGGGGGCATTACGTGCATTGAATATTGATGTATGCGATGGCTAGGGTTTGAAGAGTCTCGTCTGTATTGAATGATGCACTTGGGAAAACGTACCTGTATAATAAATGTATGGTTATATAAATAGTACCTTTACTGAGGTTGGTGTTCAAGTACGTTTGTTCTGATACAAAATCCTCTAAAAATGTTAAAGATGGTAAAGATTAACAAGATGGTCTTGAAGAGATAATTTCTTTCGAAATTCAGAGGTTGAAGTTGAAGATTTTTGGGGATCAGTCCTTGAAGAATCCTATTCTTGCTCATGTTCCTCCGACGTATCAAGGAATGTCGAAAAATGAAATAGCTAAAGCTGAGGAGGACTGTTATTGTAGATCAAAATTTCACAATACTCTCTTGACAGGCGAGCAATGTTGGCTTTATTTCTGCATCCTTGCAGAAGACAAGGTTGGGCGGACAAATGTAGGGATTGGCATAACTACAGTGTAGTTGCACTGATGTCTTGTGTCGCAATGGATTTTAAAGTCAAGCCCTCTTTAACTCTACAAAATTTGAAGGGGTGGTGGTTATAGGAGAGGCGGTGATGGTAGTGGAGGTGGAAGACAGAAAATTGAAGTCTGCAACTCTACGCTGAGATGACCTTCAGTTTGAAGGGTTGGTTCAAGCATTGAGTCTCATATTCCCATAGTTTCCATTTGAAGTTCATCTAGACTTTGACCAAACTTATGGGAGGGAGGATACTCATTGTTTCAAATGTCTGGTTTGCATCAGGGTAAAAGATAACTGAAGGATTTGTTGTTTTAGAGTGCCTGGAAGAGTTGTTAGCTGTTAAAGTATTTGAAAACCATGGAACTATAAAGTACCTGATGCTAAGTTCTTGAAAGACTTTTATCTGCAAAAGGCACTTATAATATGTTTTGAGATGAATAAAATTTGTTATTCAAATTTCGTGCTGATATAGAAATAAAATAACTCTAAAAATCAAGCTATATGATCCGAAGACTATTGAATATTGTTTGAAATGAAATGTATGAAGGCGGAAAGTAAGATAATATAATATTTGAACTGTTATACAATTTATTACAAAAATGTATGAAATGTGTGTAACTCAGGCTTTGTTAAACCTGATTCATCCTGTGTGCTTGAAATATGGGAGAGAAAGAGAAAAAAAATATATAGGAGCTTTAGAATGAAGAATCGATCTCGTAGAGGTCATTTTAGAAAACTAGATCTGGAAATTAAAAGTTCAAAATGTAATAGTCTGGGATTACTGAGCTCGATAGGAAGCGATATGTTCAAATAATTTATCTCAAGATATGGGGCTTCTGTTACGTGATAAAAGGATAATATCATGAGTTGCAGGGAATTTATAGTAAAAATGTATAAATAAGGGAAAAATGAATTTTGAGTCTCGGGGAAGAGATTAGAATGGTACGGACTTGATCCGAGTGAATCTGTTATGTCACAGAAGAAGGATTGGCGATAAAGATCGTTGAAGTGTGGGAGAGAATTATTTGAATGTTGGATTATGATGCTGAGTTGCCTGTGATGGAGTGTCAGTTCGAAGGTTTAGATTCAATGAACAAGGAACTTGAGTATGCGCATATTTTCTATGAAATTTTTTTTCGTGAACTGGTGGTGGATCCCTCCGATCGAGAAGATGTTGTGGGCTTGATTACTAAAAATGAGATCGATTTAGAGGATATGAGGATCACTCTAGGTTTACTTATTGGATGTGATTCCCAAGGTCATCAAGGCTGTTTTAGATGTAATTATATGTGAGGTGAACAGAGTGAACGTAAAATAGGGGTGATAAAATGTAATTGTTTGAGTTTGAATAATTTGAAAGAAATTGTTGTTGAATAGGTCTTCTATATTTGCGAATGTTGTTTGTGACTGTTGTGAAAAACCAATATGAAAATATTTTGAAAATGTGCTAAGAGAGCTTTGGAAATGACGTCATTGTTGCTATAAGAGTAGAAGAAGAAATACGCACAGAAAAAGTAGAGAGTTTTTGGTTTCATCCCTTGTGCAAAAGTTGTGAAAACTCGATTGCGTGTAATAGTAAGTCATCATGAATGTGGTGAGGTCAGAGGGAAATTTGGAAAAGATAGATAGAAATAGAATAAAATATAAGGGAAAAGGCAATGATGGGAATGTGTTTTTACCGAAAAGGTGCAAAATGTCTGACATGGATTGCGGAAGGGATACCTCAGTTCCAAAATCGGAGACAGCTCGTACGAGGCTCAATAACTGCCAGCCGTTAGCGAGAGAAAATATAAATACTGCTTCATCCTCGTTAATCAAACATTTTTCAAGTTCTAAAAACTTAAAGAGTAGTGAGAGAGGAAGGGAAAAGAGAGGCACATATAACACAGAAACTCGTAAAGATTTAAACGAAAGGGATCATCAGTCAAGGCGTGAGAGAGTTACTAAAATAGGGTCGCGAAGGTGGTTGTATAACAGCGTGGTAAGGGAAGGATTCGGTGCTACCTCGGATTCACACTCTATCATAGAAGGTTAGTAGAGGATTTGAGATGTGTATACGTGAATTTTGAAGATCATTTTGTATTTCTAGGAAAAGTAATAAATTACTATTTATAGTAATCTATGAAAATATTCTTGTGATAGATATATGAAAAATATTTGAATGTTGACGTATATTAAAAGATAATGATAGATACCAGGACCTATGTGTAGGTCGAACGTGAGGAGTATTGTGTAGGATAAAATCATTTCATGTAGATGATTTGAGGAGTTCCTCAGCAGGTAAGGGAACGACCTCCGGTCAGTCAATTGAGTCTGAGGTTAGAACGCCTGGATGTGAGGAAGTAGTGGGTACTGATCAATATCCAGGTATCCCTGGAAGATTGGTATCCAATCCTCCTCTGTCGGATGCATTCAAAGAGATTTGTAAATCCAAGGCTTCTATAGGAGGTAGATGGGGTAACTGTATAGATTATATTGATAGGTAATTTTGGGGCTGTACTATAGTAACGGGAGAGGAATATTTTTTATTTGTTGGCTGATTTGGCGAAAAAGAACTGGGATAGGGGTATAGAGGAATCGATCTCTTTGGAGTATTTCGATAGGAATGTTTAGAGTGATCTTTCAAAGGGTTTTTTATGTTACATGTCTCTGTTGAAGTATGGGTTGAGTCTTTCCCTTGGCAACCTGGTAAAAAGGATTATGAATCTCATTGGGGCATGTCCCATTCAGATGAACGGGAACATGTGGGAGGTGATAAATATTTGTAAATCTTTGAATATATAGTGGGAAGGAGATGGAAGTAGGAGGAGAATATCCTCTGAGGATGTATTGTAGTTTTATGGTGTAAAAAACTACTCTTCAAGTGGAGAGGTATATTTCAGTGCTAGCACAACTCGACCTTGCTTCTTCGATCTAAACTTAGCAAGTCGACCGTGGAATGATAATGTGATATGGGTGAAGGGTGATTGCATTCAGAGAGATAATAAATAAACCGTGAAACTTTTGTTTAGAACTATAAAACAAAGTAAGTATAACAATATAAAATATATGAGATTGATAGTTGAAATTGTATGATGCTTGCTGATGTTAATATTTTGTGTATGACGGGTCCTAAATCGCAGGTGACAAGGAAATAGTCATTGTTGGACACAGTTGCTCAGGAGAAAACAGAGTTCGAGGCTGTATTGGAAGATCTTGGCATTAGCATGAAAAAATGTGTTAACAGCCGAGATAAAAAAGTTCTAAAATCTTAGTCGACAAGGCTAATAACGTGTGCTGACGGCTTCAAGAAGAAGGGTACTGATGGGAAAAGGCGAGTAAACTTGCCTAAGACCCCTAGAGTGGACTGCGCATGATTACTTGAGTCTATTACGTCGAGAAAATTAGCTTGAACGTTCCCCAAAAGGCAAATGTTGAAGCGTCCTTCAGCTTCAGGGACCACGGGAAGTGGGGAGGCCGTGGAGAAAAGGAGAAGGGTTGAACCTTCCAAAATATCGGGGGTGAAGGTTATAGAAGATCGACCTGTGGTGGAAGATGATTGGAAAGAGGTAAAGGAGAAAGCCAGGTTGGCAACTCTTCACGGGGAGGAAGAGATGAGAAGAATTGTATGTTCATAAGCTCAATACATATTGTAATAGATTTTTGTATTATGATTTGAGCTCATCAATAAGGTCAATTCTGTTTGATTTTTACAGGCTACTCGGCTGATGAAGGGAATATGCCTCAGGGTCGAGGTGGAGAGAGCTGAGCTGAAGAAATCGAAGGTCGAGCTTGAAAGGAACGTAACTCGACTAAAATTTGATTTGAGCAAGGAGGAGAAGAAGCTGTAGGACTTGAAGGCTTCTCAAGTAGTAGAGATCAATAAGCTTCAGGCATAGCAAAAGTGGACTTGGAGGAGGTTGTAGCTGAGCGTGACAGTCTTGCGCATCACCTTATGTCCAAAGGGTATTCTGAAGATGAGGTGGTTACCATTAGGGCCGACACCTATGTAGAGGAGGATGAGGATGAAGAGGCTGAAGATATTGTCATTGGCGTTGTGGACTGGATGGTGTGTCACCCAGACTATGAAAGACAACCAAGGGGATGACAACGAATGCCCAGAGTTGGAAAATGAGAAGATAGGATAGTGTAATAGAATTATGATTGTATGAATATTTGGGAATGTTTGTAAAATGATTGGTTATATTTTGGATAGTACTCTATAGGCTGAGTTGCTTTCGTAAACCTTGTTGTAGGAACTTAATGACATACGCCTCAGAATAAGTGATTTAGAGGTTGAGCTTACTATGAGAGGGAGACCTCAGCGTCCCTATTGTCTTTACAAGTGGAGTTACAGGTTAGGGTAGAGCAAGATATATTTGATTTGTATGCTTCATTAATATAAAGCTACAAAGTAGTAAATAGTGTGTAGAGACAGACCAAAACCCGTTACCGATTTAGGTGAAAACAACACTTGAATGGTGCGCATAAAAGATGTTTTTTGGCAAACTAAAATTTAAAGAATGTATACCTTAGACTTGGAAGTATATGTTATGGAGCATCCATCCGAGATTGTACTTCGACCATAAGTTCAGAAGTAGTTTACACAATAGATGCCAGAAAATAGATATCTTGTTAGAAATGAGTCATATGTAGTGATTGAGTATTCTGAATTAAACTTGATATAATGTAACTATCATTTGCAGGTCGAATTGGAGTCAGCTCGCTTGCGCGAAGATGAAGCTTGCCAATGTAATCAAGAGTTTGTAGAGGAGTTTGATAGGATAAGAGAGGTGAATGGAGATAAAAAAAGATCAGCATGTGAAGGTGCACTTCAATTTTACAGCTGCCGACCTAACTCGGCAGATTGAGGAGAAGGATGCCGAAATTGGGAAATGGCAAAAAGAGCTCGAGGAGTTAAAAGAACATGCAGCGAAACACAAAAGCCAGAATGATGCATTGGTGATAAAGAGCAGGGAGGCTGACATGTCCCGTTACCATATACATACTTTAGAAAGATCAGAGGAAGGTTTAAATTGGTTGATGGCTGGTTTGAGAGATGAGTTTGCCAGGAAAATGCATGAGCAAGAGCAAATTCAGTTTGATCTGGCGATTAGCAAAAGCGAGCTGGGGCGATTGAAGAAGAAATTATTTGATAAAGATAACGAGCTAAAGGGAGCTCGAGACGATCTATTGTTATCTAAAGTTACAGCGGAATAATTAACTACAACTTTCTCAGTAAAGGATATGGAGTTTTTGATGGTACAGCGCAAGTGTAATGAGTTGAATGAAAGAGTGGTTCAATTGAAGACTAATTTGGCGTAGGCCAATTCGCATGCCTAAAATGCCCAGGCTGGGGAGTGCTCGAAGAAGAATAAAAATAATACCAGAATTTCTCTTGTTCCAGGGGATGTTGTTAGCTTTTCAGCTCGAATAACGTATTTGGAGGGGGATGTTGCTCGAATTTAAAGAAAAAGGGTTAGAGCATGCTATTAGAGGGAAGGAGATGGTGATAAAGGATAAAGAGGAATTTTTAAAGAAAATTCTAGATGTGGAAGAACTGAACGAGGAGATCGAGATACTTTGTGCTCAAGTGGTTGATTTGGAGATGACTAATCGAGCTGAGTCAGCTAAGGCTGATAAAAAATTTGTAGAGAACATTGCTTTTACATATCGAATTGATATAGAAATAGAGAGTCAAAAGGCACAGTACAAGAGGTTTGAAGATCGCCTTCAGAGGTCGAGAACAATTTTGTCCCACTTAGTTGTAACTCAAGCCTCGCATTCAGAATTGTTGAGGGCGGTGATTGCTTATTTTGTAGTAAAAGTAAAAAGACTTGAGTTAGAGAGAGATACCTTGTTTGACTATATGTCAGAAAGGGGATGTATCTGCAAGGTTGATGTAGATTGAGGAGATTGCACGAGTTCCATGGGGACGGATCTAGGCCCTTGACCTGCTGAATTGATAGAGGAGGGCAGGATTGTTGTGACTGCTCGAGCTTGAGAATTTATGGCCAGTCGACCTCCTGTTGTAGGGGTAAGCATAGCTGACATCCAAACTACAGAACAAAATCCATTGTAGTAGTTTTATGTAAACCTGAAAAGAAATAATATGTTCCGCAGACATGTTGAGAGATGAAAGCTAGTTTAACCTTTACTTTATCTTATGTCTTGCTGAGTTCTTCGATTGAAAACTAGTATCACCTATGTTTTAATCTTGAAGTTGAGTAGAGTCAGTCAAACCAGGCGTAACCTGAATTTAACTAGTAGAATGTCGCAGACATATTGAAAGAGATGAAAGCTAGTTTTATATTTGCCTTATCTTATGTCTGGTAGAGTCCTTTGATTGAAAACAAGTACTACCTTGTTCTAATTGCAAGATATTTAGTAGAGTAAGCCAAACCAGGTGTATTCTTGATTAAACTAATATGATATCGCAAACATATTGAAATAGATGAAAGCTAGTTTTACCTTTGCATTATCTTATGTCTGGTAGAGTCCTTTGATTGAAAACAAGTACTACCTTGTTCTAATCGTAGGTGATTTAGTAGAGTCAGCTAAATCAAGTGTATTCTTGATATAACTAATATGATATTGATTGAAAGATAGTATTATCTATGCTTTAATCTATGCATTATCTGCAAAGTAGAGAGATGTATGGGAGAAAAACTTGTAAGTTTCATTGAATTCCGTAAAAGAATGTACATTAGATGGAGATGGAAATCTCACTTCTGGAATGAAAAGTGGAGAAATTGAAATGGAGTAGTGTGGGACCTAACGATTGTATCATTTTTGTCACCTAGTATTTCAAGGACTCGAAATGTGGACTCCCTCTATTGTCATGAGGTAATATGATCCCAGGCCTGAGAGACCTGTGATAAGGAATGGACCCTCCCAATTGTCAGCTAGTTTCCTAGTATGAGGCTCTTTCCGGTGTTAAGGTATTTCTTTGAGGACAAGATCACTGATTTAGAAGGTACATCTGACTCGATTGTTGCAAGAATTGGCCAGCATATGGTGATCTAGACTTAGGTTAGCGACTGTGCGTTCCCTGGTTCATCGACCAAATTAAGGTTGCAAGCCAACTCGAACTCATTTTCCTTGCCAGTTAGCTCGTGATCTTTGGCTGGATGATGGTATTCGGAGGGAATGACGGCCTCGGTGCCATAGGTAAGGTGGAAGGGAGTGTAGCCTGCTGACTGACGTGGAGTGGTACGATATTCTCATAAGACATGAGGAAGTTCTCAAACCCAATTCCCTTTTTTCTGTGAGTGTAGCCTTTTCTTAAGTCCTCCTACGATGGTTTTGCTGGTGATTTTGGATTCGTCATTGCCTTGAGGATAGTAGGGATTGGATGGTGAGTGAATAATACTGTGTTGATTGAGAAAAGTTATGAGTTTTTATCCAATAAATTGGGGCCAGTTATCGATACGAATTAAGTAGGGGTACCCAAACCGAGTAATGATGTGTTCCCAGATAAAAGAGATGACATCTTCTTCTCTGGTTTGACAGAGTAGAACTGCTTCTACACATTTTATAAAATAATCGGTAGCTATGAGTAGGTGGTGTCGGTTACCTGGAGAATTAGGAAATTCGCCGACAAGATCGATTGCTCATCTTTTGAATAGCCAAAACAACTTACTTGCATTGGTTTGAGCGCAGGGGCGCGGATCATCACCATGTCGCTGACATGCGTCACATTTGTGCGGGTACTCTTCTGCTTGCTTGTGCATGCCGGGTTAGAATACTCCTTGTGTAATGGCTCTATTTTCCAATGATCGACCTACGGCATGGGAGCCACAAGTCCCTTCATGTAAATAGCGGAGTATCTTGTCCATATTTTTTTTGGATAGGCACTTGAGGTATGGCCCCATGACTGAACGGCGGTATAAGGTACCATTTTGATTGGTGTACCGCTTTGAGCTGTCTATCAGCTGTCGGTGCTTCTTCGGATCTGCTGGAAGTGGTCCTTCGCATTTGTTGTTGATACCATGATAAGCAAAGAAAGGCTTTTGCCAATCGTCATCTCCCCCCTTATCACCCCCAGTGTTAATCGTGCATACAAAAATACGATCAATGCTGGGGGTTGAAATCACTTCAATTTGGAGATATCGAGCTTCTGTACCAAAGACCCAGGCTAGATATGTCAAGGAATCGGTGTGTTTATTTTCTCCTCAAGGAAGATAATCGAGAGTTGCTTGCACAAACTTGCTCATCCTATCTGCAACGAGGGTTGCGCAATCGATTATCTTGCCATTCTTCTTATACTGCTCCGGGTAATGGTGAACGATGAGTAGTGAATCTATGTAAACTGAGAGTTTGGGGGCACTGAGCTCGAGAGTGAGATCGAGTCCGTAAATGAGAGCTTCATACTCGGTGACATTGTTTGAGGCCTCAAAATCAAAGCGGATTGTTTTATCAATTTTGTCGTTTGAAGGGGAAATCAATAATATTCCAATTTTTGACCCTACGGGTCCCACTGATCCATTTGAAAAATGCCTCCACCTTTTCCTCGTAACCCATTTATCTTGCTCGTCAAATGCTCCAGGGGGTAGATCTTCTGTAGCTTCCTCTAAAAGGCCAGGATTGCGCTCCTCCCACTCGTGATCAACCACTAGAAAATCCGCGAGGAAATCGGCGACGGCCTACTCTTTTTTGAAATGTCGTTATTCAAACTTGATATCATGTTCACCAAAACTTACTGATTATCGTTACACACTCCTTAATTTTTCTTTCTTCAATAGAACCTCCCGAAGTGGGTAGTTCGTCATAACTTTGACTGAATGAGCTGGGAAGTAGTACTTGAGTTTTTGCGAAGTATAAACAAGAGTAAGAAGAAGTTTCTCGATTTTTGAGTACCTCGTTTCCGTTGGAGTGAGGGTTTTGCTGATGAAGTAGACTGGTTTCTTAATTTTCCTGTCAATCGAATGAGAAACAAGTTGAGTGAAGTATCTACAACCGCTAGGTAGATAATCAATTCCTCAATATCTATTGAGGTGCTCATGATAGGAGACTTCCCCAAATAGGTTTTAAGATCCTGAAAAGCTGTTTTGCATTCTGATGTCCATTGAACCTCTGCATTTGGTTGAACTTTTCCTCATTTGGTACAACTACAGAGTAATAGGAACAACCAACGATAGCGGTCTGAAGAATTTGAAATGAAACGATTGATAGTGGCAATCTTGCCGGCAAGTTTCTGAACGTATTTCATCATTTTTGGAGATGGCATGTCGAGGAAAGCCCAAATCTGATCTGGATCGGCCTCAATCCCCTTTCTTGCTGATGAGGTAGCCTAGAAATTGACCTAAATATACTCTAAATTGATACTTATCAGGATTAAGACGCATCTTATAAGATTGAAGAATGTTGAATATTGTATAAAGATCTGAAATGTGGTTGAGATTGGAGTACAACCCCAATGAATCACAGTATTATTGAATGTTCTCCTTTGGATCGGTATCCTTGAATTTGTAAATTTTGAGAGTATGGAAACCTTTTGGAATATCCACATCGAATAGTTCTTTGGCAATTAGACTTCCTTGTAACATGGTAAGGTCTTCGGCAGTACTCAGAACTTATGCTTTGATCAGCCCCTCAATTCGCTGGTCCATGTGCTCTTGTATGACATAGTGACGGGTCTGTTAAGTGGCTTGATGAGGAGGTTTCGGATTATGAGTACTGGTACCTTCACTAAAACGATCTTGTGCTAGAACTCGAGGCTGAGGTCTCAGTTCTTCCTCTTGACATATGGAACATCGGTGACCTCGGCTGATCTCAGACTGAACTTCTCCACCCAAATGAATGGAAGGTTGAGGTTCATTCTGAATATTTCTGAAGATAGCTTTTCTGGTGGCTCGTTGAGGTCCCAATCTTTCCCGTGTAGAGACCCGAGAGGCTCCTGGTACCTTATCATGATCTCGTCTTGGAGGAGCATGCTGAGTGTTCTGGAGAGCTTACAAGGCAGTCTGTATTATTATTATTTTGTATTCGTGTCATTTGAGTATTGTCTAATGAGCTTACGGCCAACGTCAATCTCTTTTTCTCGGAGTTCTCAGTCGTGAGTTAATTGACGTACGAGCTCATTGCATTTCTCTCTCTCCGCGCTGAGATTTTCCCATAACTCAGTAAGTTGTTTTGGTTCGACTGAAAGGTCGAGCTAGATTTCGGTTGTTGGTCTCTTGGAAGTGACCATGATTAAAATTTATAGTAGGGTGACTAAATGCCTTAGGATATCGTTGAAAAGAGTTTCTTTCCCACAGATGGCGCCAAATGTAATAGTCTAATTCCTTGAGTATGAAGTAGCCTGCAATTAGCTCTTACACCAATGTACCTATGATAAAATCTAATTGAAAACAAGAAATGACACATGTGTTTAGCGTGGAAAACCTATGAATAGGTTAAAAACCATGACGTCGGGTTGAGAATTTTTTTAATTGCGACGTTTATTGCTTGAGGCCGATATCATATTACAAGTGATCTCTAGATTTAGAAATGCTTGACCTTGTGAATAAGAAGTTTGGAGTTTTTGAGAATCTAGAAAATATAGTTTTCCTGGTGATTTCTCCTAAAAAAATTTGGTCCTTGTCTCTTCTGGAACTTTTTCTTTATATAGGCTTTTTCACCAGTTCTTTATCGTACTGAAGCACGTTCTATAAATAATGTAGTGGCGGTTGACTGAATAACTGCAATGTTTGAGAGAGACAGGTAGCTTTGACTTGTTCAGGTTTTTTGGTTTGAGCTCGACCACATTTTTTATCAGTTCGTGGAGTATGTGGCAATGTTGACTGTAAAAGTCATGTAGAGAATGCGTGAGTCTGACATAGAGGTAATTCGAATTGAAGACAACTCGATTTAGGTAAGATCGAGGGGTAAGCCCCTACAGCAGCGACATTATACCGGTTAAAATAAGGATAACACTTGATTTGACCGGCTCTACTATACTTCGAGATTAAAGCAAAGGTTATACTAGTTTTTAATCGAGGAACTCTACTAGACATAAGTTAAAGCAAGGTAAAACATACTTTTATCTCTCAATATGGCTGTGACATTATATCGGTTAAAACAAGGATAACACTTGATTTGACCAACTCTACTATTCTTCGAGTTTAAAATAAAGGTAATACTACTTTTCAATCGATGAACTCAACCAGACATAAGAAAAAGTAAAGGTAAAGATAACTTTCATCTCACTCAATATGGCTGCGACATTATACCGGTTAAAACAATGATAACACTTAATTTAACCGACTATATTATACTCTGCGATTAAAGCGAAGGTAATACTAGTTTTCAATCAAAGAACTCTACCAGATATAAGATAAAGCAAAGGTAAAACTAGCTTTCATCATTCAATATGTCTGCGACAGATACATTTTTCATGTTACATATACAACTGTTACAATGGATTCTTTTTTGCTATTAGGGTAGTGGCGTATTTTTTGAAAGGAGAATCTTTGCCAATACTTATTCGTAAAGAGAATGCAATAAGATTAGATAAATAAGATTTTACGTGGAAACTCAGTAAAAGCTGAGAAAAACTACGACCTCGAGGAGGATTTTGATGTAAAATCCATTATATTGCTAGTTATTACAAAATTCATAATAATAGTTGGGTTAAAGTAACGAAATGGTAAAGTTTTCAGATTGTCGGTCCTTTCTCATCTATTCTCTACCTGTATTTATAGTAGACACAAGCAGTTTACAAGCAGAAAGAAATGGTCTCCTATTCTGGGGGGAGTGGGCGAACTTCGTAGATCTCTAACAGTTCTTTTCTTGACTAGGCACAACGGCTATTTTTGGCAGGTCAAGGACTTGACGTAGCTTGTTGAGGACTTGAGGTATCATCGATCATGTTTGGCTGTCTTTGACTGTACAATGCTGGCTTACTCTTGTCGAATCTGGGGAATTTACTACTACAGTTGGGAGGTCAATTATGCTTTCCTCTAAACAGTTAGACGACCAGCCATAAATTCTTGAGCTCGAGCAGTCACAGCAATCCTGCCCTGTTATACCAATTCAACATTTCGAGAGCCTAACTCCATTTCCATAAAGTTCATACAATTTCCTCGATCTATATCAGCACTACAAATATATCCCCTTTCTGACAAACAGTTGTGCAAGGTATTTCTCTCTAACTCAAGCCTTTTTACCTCCTCTAGAACATAGGCGATCACCGCCATCATTAATTCTGAGCACGATGCCTCGGGCATGACCGCCATAGAAAAATTTGGTTTTACCATCTGAAGGTGATTATGCAACCTATTATACCGTTCATTTTTCCATTCCATTTCACTAATTATTTGAGCCGTGAACGCGATGTACTCTTCCGCCTTCTTGTCAATTTTAACTGATTCAACCTGATTAATCGCCCTCAAATCCGTCACCTGTGCACAAAGTTCCTCAAGCTCCCTGTTTAAATCTTTCCCAACCGGAGACTTCTTTAACAACTCATCTTTCTTCTTAATCAAAATTTCCTTACCTCTGATAGTCCGCTCTAACCCTTGTTCCCTAGTAAGAGTAGCATCCAACTTATATTTGCACTCCCTTAACCGCTCGTTTCCGTTTTGCGCATGACCTTGAGTTCGAGTGACAATTCCCTCTAACTCTCTAATTCGAGCTGATAGGCTAACTATATCCCCTTTTACAAGGGAAACCTTGATATCACTTTTAGTTATCCTCGAGCGCTCTCTAACCTCGGCGCGTTAGGCACGCGAATTGGTCTGCGTTAATTCGGTCTTCAATTGTGCCACCCTTACATTCAACTCATCACACTTCTGTTGTACCATCAAAAACTCCATATCTTTAGCAGGTAAGGCTGTAGTCAACTGCTTAACCATAACTTCAGAGGTTGATAGGTCATCTCGAGCTTTCTTCGGCTCGCTATTTTTTTGACCATTTTCTTCTTCAATCGCTCCAGCTCATTTCTGGTACTCACAAGATCAGTTCGAGTTTGCTCATGATCGTTCGTTTTGCTGATCATTTGGTCCTTCAGACAGGTCAAAGAATGACTTAACCCTTCCCCCGATTTTTCTAATGCCTGTAAACGGTATTGAGCCATGTCAGCATCCCTACTCTTTGCCATCAGCACATCATTCTGTCTTTTGAGCTTCGCTGCATGGTCTTTTATCTCTACGAGCTCTTTTTGCCCTTTACTTATTTTGGCATCCTTCTCCTCGATCTTCCGTGCAAGGTCGTCAGCATTTTGGGTTACCTCAACAAACTTGAGTGTACCTTTACATGTTGATCATCTCTATCTTCATTTGCCTCTCTCATCCTATCAAACTCATCTGCAAATTCTTTGGTACATTGGCATATCTCATCTTCGCGAAAGCGAGCTGACTCTAGTTCGACCTACACATTACAGATACAACATATCAAGTTCGATTGTGAACATTCACTCAATGCATACATCTCATTTTTAACGAAATTTCTATTTTTTGACATCTACCATGTGAAACTACTTTAAAACTTAAAGTTGAATTACAATCTCAATTGGATTAACATTAGCGCATACTTCCAATTCTAAGGTACACATTCTCTAAGTTTTATTTTGTCAATATTTTATAATTTTCTATACACCATTGAGTGTAATTGCCCATAAACTGATAGCAGGTTTTTGGTCTGTTCCTACACTCTACTTTTTACTTTGAATCTCTAAACTAATTAAGCATTTAAGTCAAATATTTCTTGCTCTTTTCTAACATGTAGCTCCACTTGCGAAGACAACAGGGACGCTGAGGCATCTCTTTCCTTAGCGAGCTCAGTCTCTAAATCTTTTATTCTGATGTGCATTTCCTTATGTTCCTACAATAAGATTTTCCAAAGCGCCTTAGCCTACAGAATTCTATCCAACAAACAATATTCCATCAGATTACAATATTCCAAACCATTCATATATTCACAGAGTCAACATTCTACTCTACATTCTCATTTCCTCCCTCCAGACACTAATTGTCATCCCCCTAGTTATCTTGCACCGTTTGGGGAGAGACACCGCTCAACCCATCCACAACTCCAACAGCAACATCTTCCACCTCATCATCTTCCTCCTCCACAACATAGGTGTCCGTCATAATGGCATTCACCTCATCTACGAAATGCCCCTTGGTTATAAGGTGGTGCCAGAGTCTGTTGCACTTAGTTACCACCTCCTCCATATTCCTTCTCGCTTCCTCTTAAAGATCATTAATCTCCACCTCTTGAGAAACCTTCAGGGCCACCAGCCGCTTCCCCTCCTTAATCAAGTCAGCATTTAATCGAGCTACCTTCCTCTCAAGCTCGACTTTCTCCTTTTTCAGCTCAGCTTTTCCTCCTCGACCCAGAGGCATATCCCCTTCATCAAATGAGCAGCCTACAAAAGCAAAGAACATCGACCTCATTGATTAGCTCGAATCACTATGCAAAATTCATCACATATTCAAATAAATGAACTTACCATTTTGCTCATCTCCTCCAACCCATTGAGAGTTGCAAGCCTCACTCTTTCCTCTACCTCTTTCAGCTCATCGCCTATTACAGGTCAATCCTATATGACCTTCTAACCTATAAGTTCGGAAGGCTCGACCCTTCTCATTTTTGCCCCTCCTTCGACCTCACAACTTCCTATTGTTCCAGAGGTCCAGCCACGCTTCAGCATCTTCTTTTATGGCAACCCCCGAGCTATCTTGCTGAGATGTAGTAGACTCCGATACACCTGCAAAGTCCACTCCAGAGGCCTTGGGAAAGTTTACTCGCCTCTCTCCATCAGTTCCCCTCTTCTTGTTGCCCTCAGTGCCTACCATTAGCCTTATTGATTAAGACTTTTAAGCCGTCTCGGACCGGTTGTTAAAACATTTCTTTCTGCTAATGCCAAGTTCTTTCAGCACAGCCTCGATTTCTATCCCTTCCTGAGCAGCAGTGTCCAACAGAGACTCCTTCCTCGTTACCATTGATTGAGGACCTGCCGGTCAATAATGCATTATTATTAGCAAACCAGCATACAGTTATAACATATCAATCTTATACATTATACATTGTTACACTTACTTTGTTTTACAGTTCTATACAAAAGTTCCATGGGTCGATCATCATCTCTCTGAAGGCAATCGCCCTTCACCCATATTACATTGTCATTCTATAATCGACCTGCCGAGTTCAAATTGAAGAAACGAGGCCAAGTCAAACTCGCAAAAAAAATATGCCCCTCTACTTGCAGAAAAGTTTTTTATCCCATAAAACTGTAAGACATCCTCAAAAGATATCCTCCTCACAATATTTTCCTCTTCCTACAACTTATTCAGAAATTCACAAACATTTATCACCTCCCACATGTTCCCGCTCAACTGAACAAAACATGCCCCGATGATGTTCATAATCCTTTTTGCTGAATTGCTTTGGGGAAGACTCAACCCGTACTCCAACTGAGGCAGGTAAAACAAAAAACCCTCTGCTAGGTCACCTTGGACGTTTCTGTCAAAGTACTCCAAAGAGATCGATTCGTTTAAACCCATATCTCGTTTCTCCTTCTCCAAATCAGCCAACAGGAAAAAGCATTCCTCTCAAGTTGTAGCGATGCAACTCCTAAAATGCCTACCAGCATGTTCTACACAACTACCCCATCTTCCCCCTACGGAAGCCTTGGCTTTAAAAAACACTTTAAACACATCAGAATTCAGAGGGTTGGATACCAATCTTCTAGGGAAATCTAGAAATTGAACAACCACTACTTCTTCATCCCTATCAGATATTACAATCTCGGACTCTGCCGATCGACTAGAGCTTGATGCCTCATTAACAAGTGAAGTCTCCATATCAACTACAAATCTACAAATGAAGGTTTGATCCAATACAAAATCTCCTCAATATCGACCTACATACAGGCCGAGGTACCCATTATTATCTTCTACATATACATTACCCACATATATATATATATATATCTTTCATTTATCATATATCAAGCATATTTTATAGATTACTGTAAATGCTAATTTTTAGATTTCCCTAACACAAAAAATGATTTTAAAAAATTGTGCCTTCGAAATACCACAAATACACTACTAACCTTCTATATCATAATGTGAATCTGACGCAGCACCAAATCCTTCCCTCACAACGTTGCTGTATAACCACATTCATGACTCAGTCTCTGCAACTCTTTCTTGCTTTGACTCTTGAGTACTTTCGATTAAACTCGCATGAGATTCTCTGTAATTTTTTATCTTTCCTCTATCAATGTTCTTCAAGTTTTTAGAAGTTGAAAACCTTTGAATGAAGAAGATTAAGTATTCCTTATATTTTCTCTCTCAAACTGTTGGCAGTTATTGGGCCTCCCATGAGCCATCCTCAGTTTTAGATCCGAGGCATCCCCTCCATAATCAATGTCAGACGTCTTGCACCTTTTCAGTGAAAATGTGCTCCCATCATTACCCTTTGCCCTATATTTTAATCTATTTTAATATCCCTTTTCCAAATCTCCCCCTGACCTCCCCACACTCATGATGACTTACACTTACACGCAATTGGGTTTTTCCTATTTTTATACAAGAGACAAAATCAAAAGCTACCTACTTTTATCTATTTTTGCTTCTTCTACTTATAGAAGTACTGACGTCATTTCCAAAACTCTCCAAATTTCAAAAATATTCAAATTCATTTTTCACTACAGTTATAAATAATATTCACAACAATAGATGACAGATTCAAACTTCACTCTCATTTCATTTCTATAGAAATTATTTGAACACATATACTTACATACATACCACCCCTATTTATATTCACTTCATTATCATTACACTCTCATCACAATTCAATCGCTCACATACAATTACACCTAAAATATCTATGATGTCCTGGTGGACCACATCCAATCATTTTACCTCTAGTAATCCTCACATTATCCAGTTTGATCTCTTCTTCAACAATCAATCTCACAGCATCTTTTCAAGTTGCAGGTTCCGCCATCACTTCCCAAAACTGTTTCTCATAGAAACGACGTTCATAATCACGTTCCCTACATATCCAATCTGAACCTTCAAATTGATACTCCCTTACTGGCAGTTCAGCATCATAGTCTAACAAGCCAAAAATTTACTCTCGCACATCAGGTATCTTTATCGTCAACTGCCCCTCAGCTGTATAACGAATTCTCTCAGATCTAGTACATACCATTTTTACTCTCTTCTACCTATTTAAATCCTTTTCCCCCTATTTATACATTTTTGCTGCGAATCCCCCACAGTACGTAATTGTAGTAGCCTATTCGAAGCCTTCTAGCTCCAGTCGAACACTCGAAGGCTACATTGAAGCCTATATGAATACCTCGAAGCCTACATGAATACATTGAAGCCTACATGAATACCTCGAAGCCCAATTAATCTGTAAACAAGCCTTCTGAGACTACAAGAACTTCGACAATGAAGAAGCCTCGAAGACGAAGGTAAATCTGTCAGCACACTAACTCCACATCAGCATCAAAAATACTCTGGCCATAATCGTACATGGTCAAAGGTGGACATGTCAGACAGCCAGCTCACCAAACAAGAACGGCGGCATTGTTGGTCCTGACAACTACTGTGACAGAGCAAAAAATGACAACAGTGTTAGAGCACAGTGCCAGACCTGACATTTACGATGTCCACACCAACTCTGGGATACCTGAGTGATACCCGAAGGATACCTGGAGGATACACTTGTAATTTGACCTCCCATGATGACTTAGCCCTTCCTATATTCTATAAATAGGAAGAAGGGGGAACCAAGGAGGGGTTATGAAATCTCTCTCCTGAACCCTTGTAGTTTACCTTTGATCACCCTGTAAATTACCCAGTATTTGAAACTTCGACTCCATGATAGATATATCAATTCTCTTAAAATTCCTCATCAGAGGTCGTGGAGTGTCCCATTTTAGGCCTCCACGTAAGTATATTATCAGTAGCCTACTCATATTATTGATTACATACTTGAACCCTTTAATAGAAGATAAATCTTGAGGTGTAAAAGCCAACTTCCCCTCCTTGCAAAGTTAGGCCTCTACATTTGGCACCGTCCGTACTTTCCCACCTTACTAGTCTCCCCATGCCTTGTACTTTCTGTTTCCATTTCCTACAAACCACTTCCAATGGCCCCTACCCTACACTCCACTTCCATCCATGCCAGCAACTCTGCCGATGGAATTCTTGCCCAGTTAGCCCTTCTTACTCAGCAATTCGCTCAGGCTAAGGAGCAACACCATGCACAATTGCATGAGGAGCGCGAAGAACACCGGTAAGAGTTTAAAGCCAAACGGCAATGCCGTTTGGATAACGCCGAAAAAAAATACCGCGCCATCGGCGACCTACGTAACACAGTTCAGGAGGTGCAATGACTACAGCCTCTAGACGCCCCACTTCCATCTTGAGCACCCGCCCTGTCGCGTGTGTCTGCCCGCGCTCAACTGGGCCCCTACCACATCTGGAAGTACCCCTGGTCTATCTTGGTGATGAGGGTACTCCCCCCATTATCCCCCCTATTGGCTATATCCATCTTGGCATCCACCCCACGGATGGCTCCTCTGATTCCACCCTTCGCTCTAACAGACATCCCAAACACCGCCATGCACGCCCCGGGGAGTGCAGCGCCGAGCATACGCCAAACACTCGGCCTTATCACCCTCGAACACATCGATCCCCTCCCCCTCATGCTGCCAATTGTGCACAATAGGACCTCTTATATATAATCTACTCTGCCATCCACATCAGTGTAAGCCCAACACCAAACTCATGGAGTTGGTTAAACAACACCCTCTGCCCCAAAATCTTCGCTATCAAAGTGCCTCCAAATTTTTGATCCCCCAAAATTAGTAAATATCACAACACCGATCCTCAATCCCATATTCTCGAATTCCAAAAATCTCTAAGACTTTAATCCACGGCTGACCACCTGATGTGTCGACTTATTCTCACCCGCCTTACAGATAGCCCTCTTCGCTGGTATCATAGCCTTGCCAATGGCTCGATTCGAAGCTTCGATCAATTATCCAGCCCCTTCATCACCCAATTTGCCTTCAACAACGACCGTAAAGTCCGAGTCGATACCCTCTACAATTTTAGAAAATCCCCCAGTGAAACCCTTGAGGGCTTCACCAAGAGGTTCCTCGACGATTCGCGCAAAGTCGTAAACCTCGATTGCATGAATGCCGAACTCGCATATTCAAACGCTTTGCTGGATAACATCTGTGTCATAGAGTACCTGGTCCTCCACAAACTGCAAACCCTCGAGGAGATGCTCTAAAAAGTTAATGGGTATATCGACCTTGAGAGCCTCCGCGAGTCAAATAAATAGGAGCAGCCTTCGACCACCAATCCAAATAAACCTATACAAGGCCCACCCTCTACTCCTACACCCCTGATCGTTCCTATCTTACTAGAGACTGAGAGCTACAAACGTCCCCACACTGACAGCACTACATAAGCCCGCAAAAAGCGACCAAATTCGGTCCTCCCCAAACATACAGCCCCTGTCAGTACACTTCAACCATAGATCCAGGCAGACCCCATATGGCGTATCCCTTTCCCCATTGAGGTCTAGCCAGGCGAACCTTATTGCGCCAGACACAAGTTTAGCTACCTCCACACCAATAAATGCTTCGCCTTACAGTGTATTTTCGAGATAATTCTCAAGGCGGGTCGTTTACATCAGTACGTTACCGACCTCCCTAACTACCTCGATGGGTCGTACCTCAAGCCTCAACCAGCCCCTACTGCTGACCCAGTTGAAGTACACATCTACCAATTTCATTTCATCGAGGTAAATAATATCGACAGCGGCCATTCTAAAAGCAAGCGTAAGCGTGTCAAAAAATGCTGCAAACTCACTTACCAGGAGAAGCTACCTGCCCTCTTGCCAGAGTCAAGTCAATTTCCTCGACCCAAGGGTATCTCATTTATTGACTGTGATACATCGCATGTTCATTTACCCTATTCTGACTCTTTAGTCATAACGATTAAGGTTGAATACATCGTCCTCTACACCATGCTTATCGATACTGGAAGTGCAGCCGACGTACTTTTCCTTCAAGCCGTCCAAGCCATGAATAAAATAGACTTCATCACTGCCGCCAATGTCAAACTAAAAGGTTTTAATGGGGCTACCGAAGTTTCCATTGGTCGAATCAGCCTTCCTGTTACTACTGGCCCAGTTATACATCAAACAAACTTTCTTATCATCGATATGAAATCTATGTACCACGAAATCCTTGGGCGCGACTGACTCCATGCCATGCGCGCCATACCTTCGACTTATTATCAGACCCTTCGATTTAATACCTCCTGTGGAACGTGGAACTTAAAAGGTTCTCAACATCTTGCCCATTCATGTGAGCATCCGAATATTGATCAGACTCAGAAACTCGTTAAATTACCATAGCAATCACTGTCTCCCTCTATCCTGAACCTTCGACACCCGCCATCTCACCCATCGAACCCACTGTCTATATCGAACTCGGCGGTCCTGGTCGAGGTACGTTCATTAGAACCTTTCTAGATGAGGCCAAGCACCTCAAACTCATAGACTTCCTTCGAGCAAACAAAGACGTCTTCGCATGGACATTTTAGGAGATGCCCGGTGTCGACCACAGTTTAGCATGTCAATGCCTCGACCGCATTCCCCATTCGGCAGCAGTAAAATAGAAGAAGCTTACCTTGGCACCTCGACTTCGAGAATCTTTCAACCTCAAGGTCGACAAACTCATAGCCACAGGTTTCATTAAAAAAGTTAATAGTTAATTGTATGATTGGATATCCAATATTCGTTGCAGTCCTAAAAAGAACATAAGATCAGAAATCATGCGGAAACTTCAAAGATTGCAATAGAACACCACTGAAGGAGCTTCCCCCTATGTCATTTCAGTACTCCTCGATGCACTGCTGGACAGGGAGCGGCCCTACGAGATGAAAGGCTTCATGTACAAGTTGGTACACCTCCTCCCGTGGATCAAATCGTAAAATTATTTATCAACTAAATACAGCTTACATATTTAAAAGTCATGCACCTTCAGCCTAAAAAATATGGGTGCACCTACCATGCGCATGGTTTACAACCAATGTTCAAACCCTTTCTTGGCAAGTCGGGTCAATGTTTCATGCGTATGTTATGAGAGCCTCCCAAAAAAGACCACAATCAGAATTAAACGAAGTCTATGTGATACTTCGAGAATATAACATGGAAAACTTAACCCAGACATTATGCAATTTTGGTGTTCGCCTGGAAAAATTTAGCCACACTTAGTCAGTAAATGAGGATCAAGATCGACCCTATCATTCGAGCCGCTCTCAAATATGCCTTCCACCCAAATCAAGAGGATGTCCAAAAGGGGATGGTATGATAGTTTGGCCCTCAACCGTTTCATTTCTATCTCAGACCACTGGCTTGGTCCTCTCTATCTCTTACGCACTAAGGCGTCACAGGGCTTAAAATGAAAAAACCCAGAGAATCAATGGGCATTGATGTGAACAGCGCATTCCTCAAACTTAAACAAAACTTGGCGAAGGCCATCATATGGCCACTGTCGAAGGCAAATAGGTTTTTTTTATACCTCGCGGGTCACCGAACTCTAATCAGCTCAAGTCCTTAGCTAATAGATCAAAAACATTGAAAAACGTGTATATTTATAGCAAAACTCTGACAACGCGCTTATAACCGATACCATGAAACTTGGCGCCTGACTCTCACCACGTTCCACCCAAAAACTCCAACCCATATTTTCAAGCTACCTTATCGTGTTATAAAAGTATCCCCTTCGAAAGTACTCAAATGAAATGAAAAAATCCAGACGAGTACAACAGTGGCTTTATCTTGGGGAACACGATATCACATTTCGAGACAGCAGGTATCAAAAAAGGACAAGAGAGTTGTGATTCTTACTGAATTCTCAGTCGAGTACTTTAACAATTGCATCTCCAGATGATCCCCAAAGATAAACGGTCATTATTAGAAAACTGTCGCAAATACACCATCCTCAAAAGTGAGTTACATCGCAAATCTCTAAATGGCGTCCTCCTCCGATGAATTTCTCAAAACGAAGCCTCTTCAATTCTTGCCGAACTCCACAAAGGTACCTGCGGTGCTCATACTGCTGGTCGATCTATGGCCCTTTGAGCCGTCTCCCAAGGTTTATTCTGGCCCAATATGAAGAAGCAAGCCGAAGAGTATGCCAAACACTGTGGTAAATGCCAGCGCCATACCCACGGCATCCATAGCCCTTCACAAGACCTCCACTTTAGCCAAGTCTCTTGGCCATTCAAAAGATGGGGCATGGATCTTGTGGGACCATTTTCTAAAACTTCGGGTAGCCGAGAGAACATCCTTGTTGCAACAGATTATTTTACCAAATGGGCCAAAGCCATACCCTTGTGACAAGAGAAGATGAAGTCATCAAATTTTTATAGGAGAACATTATTACACGCTTCAGCCGCCCTCATATGATTCTATGTGACAATGGTCCACAATTTGTCAGGAATAAAGTTAGAAATTTCCTCAAGAAGTTTAACATCATCATCTCCCCCTCAATACCTTACTACCCCCGAGGGAATGGTCAGGTCGAATCAATCAATAAAACCATTGTTGACAGTCTTAAGAAGCGTGTCGATGCAAAAAAAAAGGACGATGGGTTATGGAATTATTGCACGTCATCAGGGCCTATCGAACAATACCAAGAAAAGCAATGGGATGCACCCTTTTTTTTTAAGCTTATGGTACTGAAGCAGTGCTACCTACCCAATTTGAAATACCATCACGCGACCCCAGCATTCGTGATAAAGATAATGAGTTTGAATTCGGGTGTAATATTTTATGGATCGACAAAACAAGAAACTGAGCCATCGTCAATCTCGGTCGTTACCTTCTGTCACTCAAGAAATTGTATAACAAGAGAGATCAGCCACGAAGTTTCAACATTGAAGATCTTGTACTTCGACGTGTCACAGAGTCATCGAAGCCTCGAAATGTCGGCAAGCTAGCCGAATCATGGGAAGGACCTTATGTCGGGTACAATAAAATTGACAAGGGTTCATATTACCTGATAACAGAAGACGAAGTGCCTCTACCAAATCCATAGAATACAATACAGTTAATATCATATAACAGGCTAAGACCTTCACCTTGTTCCACTGATGTAAATACAGTATAAACAATAAATAGTTTTTTTCCCTGAACTTTGCCTAAGTCTCCAAAATTTGAGCAAACTCGAGGGGACCGAATGGTCGAGAGACCGGACCCTCGAGAATGCATTGGGGGTGACCACGCTCTACTTTGATTAGGCTCAGGCCTTTGAAGTCCAGTAAATTTCTTGGTTTAACCTAAGTATCATGTCAACCCTTTGACCGGACTGATACTTGGGGGCGACCTTGGAATTTTTTAAGTCTCCAAAATTTGAGCAAACTCGAGGGACACGAAAGGTTGAGGGATCGGACCATCGAAAATACATTGGGGGCGACCACGTTTTACTTTGATCGGGCTCAGGCCTTCGATGTCTAGTAAATTTCTTGGTTTACCCTAAGTATCATGTAAACCCTTCGACCTGACTGATACTTGGAGGCGACATTGATATTTCTCAAGTCTCCAAAATTTGAGCAAACTCGAGGGGAACGAATGGCCAAGAGACCGGACCCTCGAGAATGCATTGGAGGCGACCACGATCTACTTTGATCGGGTATAGACCTTCGAAGTCCAGTGAATTTCTTGGTTTGCCCTAAGATTCATGTCAACCCTTCGACCCGACTGATACTTGTGGACGACCTTGAAATTTTTCAAGTCTTAAAAAATTGATCAAACTCAAGAGGCATGAATAGTCAAGAGACCGGACCCTTGATAATGTATTGGGGCTGACCACCTTCTACTTTGACCAGGCCTAGGCCATCAAAGTCTGGTAAATTTCTTCATCACACCCAAGTGTCACATCCACCTCTCGACTGATACTCAGGTAACCATATCGAAGCTCTTTAAGGTTCGATAATTCTTCAAACATTCTGCACTTACAGCATATGCAGATACAAGTATTTAAGAATATCAACAACTTTACTACATGTAAGAGACTTCAGTACAACATTTATCAGAGAATCAAGTTTAACACAAATCAATTCAAATCAAGTTCAGAACATATATCAGGAATACAGTACAACAAGTCAATAAAAATCAAGTTCAGCACAAATCAGCTTCAGCATAGCTTACATCAGCAATTCAAAGTAATCACAAGTTCACATCTCAAGTCCATAGCAAGTTAATCATTATTCAAGTATCACCACGCCAAATATTACAACACAAGAGAAAGATCATAAAAAATAGTTTGGCACACCAGCATAATACCTTATGGCTGAGTAGCCACATCATCTCCTCTGTCCAGTTCTTCAATACCAATACCTCCAGCACCCTCAGCAGAAGGGTTTGACCCAGCAGTCACAGCCTCAGCAATAGCTTCTTCAACTGTAAGAGCATCTACTCCACCTCCCGCACCCATACCAGCAACAACTACTTCTACCCCCTCCGTCTGAGCATCTTCAGCAACAGGATCATTGGTTGTAGGAAAGCGTTGCAAAGTTTCAGGATCATACCCCAAATCCACTATGAATGTCTTTAGCCTAACAGTAACTTCACATTCTTCATCGAACTGCCCTTAGAATGTCTCCCTCTGTTATACAATAACCTTATCCTTCTCAACCAGTTTTGACATCAGCACCTATGTCTGATTATAACGTTGAGTTTCGAGTCTCCGCTTGTATTCATCACTTATAGTCCCCTAATCTCGCTTCAAAACTTTAATTTTAGAAACCAGCGATGCTTCAGTCCCTCGAGCAAGCTCCTGATTGTCAACTGCCTGCTTTAACTACCTTATTGCTACCTTCTGCACCTTTATGAAAGCCTGTTCCCAAGCATCTGTCTGCTAGAATATTTGAGCCATTAATATCTCTTGAAGCATGGTGCAATTAAGAAAATTTTCAAAATTTCAAAAAATAGTTACCTGGTGCAGTCTTCTTCGTCCGCTTTCCAACTTCGTCTGGGTTAGTACCACAGAGTGTTGCCATCGTAGCAGCCTTAGCTCGAGCATGCTTCTCCAGTTCGGACGCTGTTGGTTCTTCTTCTACATCCTATGCATCATCCTCCCCCAGTGCCCTGTGCCTCTTATGCTGAGTTCCTTTCGGCTATTGTACCCTCAAAGATTTGGGAAAGACCTTTCCCTTCCCTTTGTCAACCTGCGCCGATATCTGCTTTGATGCCTGCTTTGACGAGTCATGAACAGCTTCGGATACTAGTGCTGCCAGCGTCAGAACCTGCTGCCCCTTGGGAACATAACTTACCTTCCTCACCAACTTTACCTTCTCCATTCCTTCGACCCCTATCGATGAACCTTTCCCCCCCCCCTTCTTTGATAGCTTCGGCGTAATGTGTACGTTTCGAAATAGAGAATCTGTCTTCTTCTGCCTCTTCCTCTTGATACCTAGTTTCCTAAAAACGCGGTTTATCCACTCTTCGTCCACGTTGATCAACTCATCAATATAATTCCTCGAGTTTGTCAGAGCTAGGTTACTTGGAGTTACAGAATAAAAAAAACATGGTTATCAGCCTATTCAATCAATATGTCAAAGAAATCTTTGACCGTCAATTTTCCTGGATTATAAAGCCTATATTGTAACTGATAAGGGTCTTCCCCCTCAGCATTCTCAAAATTACCCCGCACAACTACCATGTCCTTGTCCTACCCTGCACCCGTCGTGCACAAATCAAACAACCTGGGCTTATTTGTGTAACATTGGATGTGGTACGTGCCCATCTTTTGGTTGGCTTTTCTCGAATAGAACGATGTAATATCGCACCGCTCATTCAAGCCTCTCCCTTCACTTTTTATCTCTACATTTATACCCTCGGCCACCCTCATCATTTCATAAAAATTCCAATTAATCTAACATGGGGATACCTCCCAAAGTTCAGCACCTCCTTCACTAGCCTTCAAAGGGGTAGTTGCATCCCTAGCCGAATCTAGCCCCTAAATGCCATGAAACCCTTTCGAGGTTGAGACTTAAAGGTATATCCAGATCCCAATCCATACAATGCCACCTCTACCTTCGACAACTCCAGTTTAGCCATAAATCAATTCAATCTCAGCATCTCTTTAGCTGAGACCAACCCCGCAGCTTTGCCCGAATTAGTCAAACTCTCACTATCATCACTTTGCTCCCCCTCTTCCCTTTCATCTCCTAAAGGCTCGACACTACCTTTGTGTCCTCTTCTCTCTCTTCCCTCCATCTCCTTATCCCTCTCCTATGTCACTCGAGCCTTTCTACGATTCTTACTCGAAGCCAACATTTCAGGTACAGCTGCGGTTAATGGGGTATCGGTTGCGATTTCTAACTCCTCCAAGTCGATGCTTTCATCCACGGGAACTCAACCAGACACACCCGATTCATTTTCTTCGATCTCCTCATCTATTAGCCTCAACCTCGAAGATCGACGGGTGCGCATTTTACTCTACAAAAGAAGAGGCACACTATTGTGGGTCTATAGATTATTTTCACCTACCCTCCCAAACTCATACTATCATAGACAAATGTTCGACTCTAATCTCGGTCACACCGTCAATACCCTCAGAACCCCAACAGATTATACCCACAGATACATGTCCCCCACCCCCTACCCTCGGTCATATCATCACAACTATAAACCCTAGCAGCCTCTACCCTAATATGTACTCCACATACAAAAGCAGAAGACGAAGTAGCAAGACAAAAACAACATACCTGTTTATGTAAGGTATTCTTCCTTCCTCTCAGCAAATCTGATGATCCCACAGTAATGACCGAGCTTTATGGAATAATGGTGTATGTTCTCCTTCTCTAACTCTCTTATTTTTTCTATAAGTGGATAGCCGGGAACAGTAACTTTAATCTTACCACTATATATACCCCCATACAAAACAAAACCCATCACCACCTTACGAAGAACTTGCCCTATATTCAGACGGACCAGTTCTTCCCGCCAAGCCCTGCTCGTCCTCTAATAACTGATCCTCTTCCTGCACAAGACGTTCGGCCAAACCCGGCAGGAAGAAGTAACGTTCTTTGGTAGCCGAAAACCTCCATTGCAGCACCCCCAAGAAGTATGCATAGGATTGCCCGTTGATCGGCTCCCCAAGTTCTAGCTCCACCAGGTCCGACATGTCCCAGTCAAGCTCCTTGTTACCAAAGAACTTCAGCTTTAGTTCAACCATTTTCCATCCTATTCGATGGTCTCTAAAAAATCCTATCCTTCTCTAATAACACGTATTGGGAGTAGTGTCCATGTTGTTTTCATGAAATATAGAGGAAGAGAGTAAAGACGAAGAGTATACAGTGTTACCCCCTCACAAGCTATATTTATATCTTCATTAACATCATTTATTACTCTGTAATCACCATAAATTTGAAATTACCCTCCTTTATTACCTTCCTCGGAAACCCAATATGCATCTGTCAACCGTTCAACTTCTAACAACCAACAAATTTTCTTAGCATATGCCTCTACACCTATTTCCGAGACCCTTGCTGAGAAGGGGCGAAGTAGTAGCCTACTCGCAGCCTTCTATCTCCAATCGAACACTCGAAGGCTACATCAAAGCTTACATGAATACCTCGAAGCCTAATCAATCCGTAAACAAGCCTTCCAAGAGTACACGAACTTCGACTATGAACAAGCCTCAAAGGAAGGCAGATCCGTCAGCACACAAACTCCACATCAGCATCATAAATACTTCAACCATAGTCGTACATGGTCGATGGCAGACATGTTAGACAACCAGCTCACCAGACAAGAATGGAGGCTATATTGGTCCTGACAACTACAGTGACAGAACCAACAACGGCTACAGTATTAGAGCACAGTGCCAGACCTAACATTTACGGCATCAAGACCAACTCTGGGATACCCACCTGATGCCAGGAGGATACACATGTATTTTGATCTCCCATGATGACTCAGCCCTTCCTATGCTCTATAAATAAGAGGGAGGGGGAACCAAGGAGGAGTTACTAAATCTCTCCTCTAAACCCTTATAGTTTACCTTCGATCACCCTGTAAATTACCCAGTATTCAAAACTTAGACTACTCGACAGATATATCAATTCTATTAAAATTTCTCATCAGAGGTCATGCAGTGTCCAATTCTAGGCCTCCACGCAAGTATATTGCCAGTATTCTACTCATATTAATGATTACATACTTGAACCCTTTGATAGAAGATAAATCTTGAGGTGTAAGGCCTACAGTGATATTATCCTATTCTTTCATAAGAGAAAACCCTAGTATCCTAAGAAAAATTATTTGAACATATCTCTCCCTATCGACCTTAGACAGTTCAGCCTATTCCAAATCGAGCCTATTTTTTCCAAATCTAATTGTCAAAATAACTTTACTGAGCTCGAATTTCCCATCCTAAAAATTCAACAGTTTTTTTCTCTCCCCCAATAAATTGTAGTCACTCAATTCGATCATTCATTACACATATTTCATGTTACAAACATATTTTTATAGCTCGATTACTATAACTAGGTTGTTAAGTTCTAATCTAATACATAACCTTTCATCCTATGTTTGTAAATCTTCGAATCATTCATTGCTCAATTTTTAGAGTTATTCTATACATATATCAACACAGAGTTTGGATAATAAATTTTATTCAGATCGAATATAAGTTGTAGGTACTTTAAAGATAACAAATATTTTAGGTACTTTAGAGATAACAAGTCTTTCAAGAACCCCGTAACCAGGTACTTTATAGATAATAAGTTTTTACAAGTACTTTATAGATAATAGGTCTTACAGGCACTGCGAAATATCAAATCTTTTAGTTCGGCCGACTTCAGTGATGTTTCACTCTAAGAATCCTCTGATGCAAAGCAAGTATCGGAAGTCACCATAGGTAGTTACACCATCTTAACATCACTAGAAGCTGGGTTTGGAGGAAGTCTTGGCATAAAAGCAGAAGACTCGGTGCTTGAACCAACTCTACAAACCGAAGGTCTTATAATGGAGGTATAGAAGCAGACTTCCATTCTCCATCTCCCTTCTCCATTACCACCGTTGCCTCCTCCAGAACCACCAACTCCGCAGAGTTGGTAGAGATGAAGAGGGCCCAACCTTATAATCCAGTCCTACGAAATACATCAGTTCAACTACCTCGCAGTTTTGCCAAACCCCTCATTTGTCACCCCAACCTTGTTTTCCGCAAGGATACAGAGACAAATCCAGCGTTGCTCGCCTGTTAAGTAAACGTAATGAAATTTCCACATACAGTAAAAATCTTCCTAAACTTTAGCCACTTCTTCTTCTGACATATCTTAATACGTCGAGCAGAACGGGAACGGGAGTAGGCATCTCCAAAGACTGATCTCCAAAGTATCTCAACTTCAACTTCTACATCTCAACAGAAATCCTTTTTTCGTGAACCATTCTTTGGATCTTCACCATCATCATAATTTTTACAGAATTTTCGAACAAACAAGCGTACTTTGTCATAATCCTCAGTACGGCTACTATTTATTTAGCCTCAATATTTAATGTTCAGGTATGTTTCCCCAAGCGTCATCATTCAATACAGACGAATCTCTCAAACGCTAACCAACACGTACATCAATATTCCCTTTAACATTCAATGCACAAACGTCCCCCCATAGCATGTACATTTTCCATTCAGTCAAATCCACATTATTAATTCCTTCATATTCAAACTTCTAACCCAAATACCCATATACCCACAAATTCCTTTCTCAACCAAATCTACTCATGACTTTGGTTGCCAGGGGAAATTGTAGGGGCCTATCCCTCGATCTAACCCCAAATTGAGCTATTCCAGTTTGAACTACCTCTATGTAAGACTCATGCATTCTACACATGAGATTAACAGTCAACATCGGCACCTACTCCATAAACTAATGAAAAACGTGGGTCGAGCTCAAACAAAAAAACATGAATAAGTCAAAGACACCTATCATTCACGAACTGAATAGTTACTTAGTCAACCGCCACTAACCACATTGTTCAGAGAACGTGCTTTAGCACGACAAAGAACTACAGAGAAGGCTTATATAAAGAAAAAGTTCTATAAGAGACAAAGACCATAAAAATACATGAGAAATCACCAAGAAAACTACATTTTCTAGATTCTCAAAACATCTAAACTTCTTATTTACAAGATCAAGTATTTCTAAGTCGAGAGATCACTTGTAATAAGAAATTAGTCTCAAGCAATAAAAGTCACTATTATAAAAACCTTCAACTCGAGGTCGTGGTTTTTAACCTATTAAGAGGTTTTCCATGCTAAATCACCTGTGTCATTTCTTATTTCATGCTAGTTTTTGTCACAGGAACATTGGCGTAAGAGTTAATTCTAAGCCATCTCGAGCATACAAAATTATGCCATTGCAATTATATTTGGTGTCGTTTGTTAGAACAAATTTCTCAAACTCGTTATCTAAGAAAACAGCTGATTATCATTCTACAAAATGACGCTTCTAGACCATAGTACGCTGATTTCTTAAGCAGAAGGAAATGTAGTACTAGCAAAACTGCGGGCCAATTTCTACCCCAAAACCAAAAGGTGAGCCCCTTTAGAGTAGCAGCTGGCCGGCATACAAGACACCCTAAAGATTCTGCATTGTCAACAGATCATAGCCATGAAGAACAAAGACGTGCTTACAGCTGCTTTGCAAGTTTCTATTCTCGATCGGATAGGACCTCATACAAACAATCTAGGAGGCAAAGTTCGATCTAATAGTAAGTAACATGGGGGAGAGCCTACTCTGATACAGGAGGTCCACCAAGAAGTTGATGGAGTTCTCATTGGAGTCAGATAGGCAGAAGAACCACCCCAAGGAAAAGTTTGTATTCCAGCACGTGATCGGCTTAGTGAAGGAAGTGGCGACTACAACCCTCGTGAAGGATGCATCCCACGACCGGCCATTACAACTCGTAAGTACGTGACTCAGGAACATATTGAAAAGAGTATCAAAGAAATGTTTGATGCCCAGGTTTAAACAACTAAAATCATTCACAACAGGTTACAGAAGAGCCCGATTACTCAGGAACTATTGGATGGCGAGGTTCCCACCAGTTTCCATACACCAAAAATTATAAAATATAAGGGAAATGATTTAGTGGAGAACTTTCATGAATTCCAGGATGCTCTCGGTTTGTATTCTACATCCAACCACATTATATACCAGCTCTTTCCTACTAATTTATTTGGTGATCCTTTGCGATGCTTCCATTCTCTACCAGAAGGGTCCATTACGACTTTTGAACAATTGTGAGAAATTTTTGTCAAGAACTACGCACACAACAGAGATAAAGTGGAGAATTTATATTCTCTGTTCAGCCTTAAGCAGGTACCAGGGGAGAAGCTCGAAATATTTACTAAGAAATTCTTGGAGTTAGCCAGGAAGGCAGACCAACTGGATCAAAATATTACTATTTCAGCCTTTACCAATGCTTTGTTCGTAGATAGTGGAACGAAGGAGTACCTGATTCTAAATAAACCTACAAATTTGGAAGACATGATCGAGAAGGCCAACGGATATATTGATCTCGAAAGAATGGCATCTGAAAGGCACAAAGCTTAGAAATCAACCTTGACAGCACGAGATCAATCCACAGATCAAGATTTTAATCGCACTGCTGATCATAGAGGAAATAGGAAGATGACCAAATCTAATTACGATCAACCTTGGAAAGGCAATAATATGTCAAAACCCTGTCTTCTCTAGATGACTGTTACCATAGCCAGTATATATCCTATACTTCAAAAGGATAAGTTTTTTTGTAATGCCCAGTATCTCCAACCCATCGAGAACAAACCATATTGCATTTACCACAAAGTTTGACACCATGAGACAGAATATTACTTCGCTCTATAGCAACTATTAAAATATATTTTTACGGATGGACGAATGCATGAGTACATCATAGACATTGACAGTTACAAGAACGGAAGTTACAAGCTTCCTACGGAGATCATACAGGTCGAAGAAATGACAGAGGAGAAACATTTGTACCATATCTCCCTCAGCCACTTTATTAAGACTCATATTATTAACAAATCGATGAGATGCAAAAGACAACATCTTGGCCAATGTCACAATCTATCCATGCACTCGTGATCATGTTTAAAATGAGAAATGTGGTGCTATATACAATGATGGTGGATACTGGCAATAACATTAAACTACTTTTCCAATGCACGATTGATCAGATGGGATTGGCCAATTAAGTTCAACTTAGTGACGTCGACATCAGTGGGTTTAACAGTTCTAAGAAAGAATGTATAAAAAAGATCATACTTCCTATTGCAGCTGGTCCAGCAATAGTCGACGTAGTATTCTACGTTATTAATGCAAGATCGCGTTATCTAGGGATCATAGGACGCTTTTGGCAGCATAACATGTGAGCTATCCCATTGACCTATCATTTGGCATTGGGATTTGATTAAAATGGTAGAATTTACAAAATCAAAGTCAGTCAGAAGCTAGCCCAAGCTTGTGAAAATTATGTTACCACTATGACAGAACCATCAATACCACAGCTTGTATAACAATTACAGAAAACCACATGGAACATTACAGAGAACTTTACAGAAAATGAACTGCCAAGCACCGAACCTACAGAGTACATCGAGATCAGTGAAGATAAAAGGGGTACCTACATTAGAACTCTTTTGCCCACAACAGAGCACAATGTTCTTATTCAATTTCTCAAAGATAATAGTGATGTTTTTGCTTGGACATTTTATGAAATGCCAGGCATTTATCCAAATTTGGACAGCGCATAAGCTTAGAATAAAAGATAAAGCTAAGGCAATAAAACATAAACAAAGAACTTTATCATCGAGGATCTAAGAAGAAGTCAACAAAGAGATTGATAAACTTATTGAAGTTGGTTTTATCCGAAAAACCAACTACCCAGAATGGATCTCAAACATTGTCGCAGTGCCGAAGAAAAATAGAAATATTAGAGTCTGTATGGATTTCATAGACCCCAATAAACATACTCCGAAAGATAGCTCTCCACTTCCTATTATAAATCATCTGCTCGAATCTACCGCAGGGCACGAACTTTTATCCATAATGGACGCCGCATTAGGGTACAACCAGATACCTCTATTAACTAAAGATCAAGATAAAATAGCTTTAATTATGGAGCATGGTTTGTATTGCTATAAATTCATGCCATTCAGACTCAAGAATGCAGGATCCAGTTACTAATGATTGATAACACATATGTTTAAAGACCATCTCAGGAAAATGATGGAAATTTACATTAATGATATGTTGTGTAAAAGTCTCAAGAAAGAAAATAATCTCACAGATTTACACACAGCTTTCAAAATTCTTCGGTCTTGCAGAATGAGACACAATTCTGACAAGTGCCAATTCAGAGTCTAATCAAGAAAATTCTTGGGGTCATTTGATAAGAAAGCAAGGCATAGAAGCTGACCCAGATCATATTCGTGCACTGTTATCTATGCCTCCAAGGATAAAGAACAGCGTACAAAAGTTAGCAGAAAAGATAGTAGTAATTAATCATTTTATCTTCAAATCTTCATATCGATGTCGATGGTTATTCGACTAATTGCGTGAATGTGAAGCAGTGGACTGCAGAATGTGAAGCAGCTTCCCTGGAACTCAAGTATTATTTTGGAAAACCACCAGTAATGAGTATACCCAAGGAAAAAGAAGAGCTTACCATATATTTTGCCGTTACTGAGGAAATCTTGAGTTTAGTCCTCATTCGACTTGATGAGAAGACGGAGAAACCTGTCTACATTATCAGTAAAACTCTCACTCTTGCAGAATCACGGTTTACTAAGATTGAGTAACTACTGTTAGCTCTCGTTTACATATCACAGAAGTTAAAACAGTTTTTCCAAGCTCACTCAGTTTGATTCATGACAAATTATTCTTTGCGCAAAATTTTGACAAAACGAGATAAATTCAGACGAGTTCAGCAATGGTCGGTAACTCTCGATGAGCACGATATATATTTTGAACCACGGTATTCTGAAAAAGGCCAAGCAGTAAAAAATTTCCTTCCAGACTTCCCAGTAGATGATCCTGACTTGGATAAAGATAGTATAGAAATCAATGAAGAACAGTTCGTAGAAAAGTCAGATTGGATATCTAAGAAAGGTTGACGCTTTCTTTCTAATGGTTCTACAAGAGTTGCGGGGTCAGGCATCGGCATCATACTTATCACGCCTTCCAATAATAATTAAAAAGCAATCAGACTCAACTTCAAAGTCACCAGCAATAAGACAGAATATGAGGTTCTAATCTATGGTCTGGATATGGCTCTAAAAATTAGGGTTCCCGAGCTATCCGTCTACACGGACTCTTTACTCATAGTAAACCATTACAAAGACAAGTTTCAAAAAAATAGAAAAATGATTGATTATGCCACAACAGTATCCGACAGAAAGAGCATATTCAAGAAGGCCACCATCAAACATTTGCCTCATGGAGAAAATAGACATTTTGATTCCCTTGCTTATCTTGTGGGAGTCCTCGGAGCAGAAGTTTGATATCTCAAGATTGAAGTAATATCCACCTTCAGAATTTACAACATCAGTTCAAATTCTATTAATACTGGGGGCGGTAAAGAGGATGAGGATAATTGGAGATGACCATTCCTCACATATATCGGGCCTGAGAACAAATTTGACGGCGAACTCCCCAAAGATCCTACTGAAGGAAGACGTGTACTTGATAATGCAAAATGGTACATCGTGGCTGATAACTTCTTTTATAAACTATCGATGACAGGACCATATCTTAAATGTTTATCTAATAAAGAAGCTCAAGACTTCCTACATGAACTTTATAAAGGCATTTGTAGGTCCTATGCAGTAGGATGATTTTTAACGAACCGAGCTCTTACACGAGTCTTTTGGCCAAAAATGAAAGCTCAAGCCATCGAATATACGAGCAAGTATAATGCCTGCGACATGGACCCCAAATTTGCGATTCAGCTTTGGATCTTCTTTCAAGCAAGGTTGTATGGCCATCAAGTTTATATGGGAAACCATCATCATATGTTTTGGCTTCCCATACCTCATCCGAATCGACAATGGACCTTAGTTTGTTGGAGATAGAGTCGTTGAGTTCCTCAACCAGTACAACATCATCAACTCTCCTTCCAATCCTTATTGCCCACAAGGAAATGGTCAGGCTGAAATCACCAATCGCACTATCATCGGCGGAATCAAATAGCACTTGATAGAGAAGAAGGGTAATTGGGTATAATAATTACCACTTGTGTTATAGGCATTTCGAGCAATGCCTCGAATATCGACTGGATGCATGCCGTTTCTGTTGGCATACAGTACTTGTAGTAGTCTACTTGCAGCCTTCCAGTACCATTCGAATACATAAAGGCTACATCGAAGCCTACCTAAACACTCGAAGCCCAGAAAGATACTAATTAAGTCGATGAAGCCTATTAAGATTAGTCGAACACTCGGGGATATAATTGAAGCCGAAAACAGACGGTCGGCACTAGAATTCAGCATCAGTAATAAGACTTCGACCATGGTAATACATGGTCGAAGACAGACAAATCTGACTTCCCGCACACTAGACAGAATAGTAAAATGTGCTACCTGATAACTACAGTATCAAAACTGACACTAAGTATAGAATAGTTATCCCCAAAGGATATACATGTAATCTGACCTCCCATGGTGACTCACCCCTTTTCTATCTCCTATAAATATGAGGGAGGAGGTATTATAATGGGGTTAAAATATCTCTCCCAAAAGTCCTTCAAGATTACCTTCAAATACCCTGTAACTCACTTCCTATTCGATCTATCATCTAACTCGATATATATCATTAATCATTCAAAATACTCGCTAGAGGTCATAGAGTAACCCATTCAAAGACTTTATGCAAGTGTGTTAGTTCAGTAATATGGTCTATTATTGCCTTATATACTTACTTAAGCCTCTAGTCAAAGATAACCCCGTGGTGTAAAAGCAAGTTTCCCCTCTTACGAAACTTGGCCCCTACATTTGGCGCCATCAATACTTCACCCACCCTACCCATTCCCTCTTATCTCTTTCAACCCCCTTATACCCTTACTCAATGGCATCCACCCTTCGCTCTACCTCTGCCATTGTCAGAAACTCCACCAACGGAGTAGCCACTCAACTTGCCTTTATTAGCCAACAATTTTCTCAGACCCAAGAGCATCATAACAATCAATTATGCATTGAGCGTGAAGAACGCCGCCAAGAACTCGAAGTTGAATGGCAACGCCGTTTAGATGACAATGACCAACAGCACCAAGCTCTGGACAAACTACGCCATATAGTTCGTGCGAGCTTCAACAAGGTTGCTCCCAAGACGTTTCTTAGCAATCTCAATTATCTGCCCCCTCCCATATTTCAGCCTGCGCTCGGATTGGGCCCAATCCCCAAATTAAAATTCCCCTGGTCCATCTTGGCACTGAGGGTACTCCTACCGCTGTACCAACCGGTTCGATCCATCTTGGTCTCTCCGTGACGGAGGACTAGTCTGATTCTGCACTTCGCACTTCTCACCGCCCCATACAGCACCCTACTCGGGAACATCTTGGCGAGCGAACTATTGAACATGCCCCATACCCGAGGTCTCACCACCCTCGACCCCAGCGCTCTCCCCCTCGTCCTGTCTACCTCACACAGCAGGAACTCGATCAAAAAATCCATGCCGCTATTCGAGTCCGAATGATCCCCATACCAAACTTTTGGAGTCACATGTATCCTACCGCAAACTCCTCGCGGTCGAAGTACCTCCAAATTTTTAAACCCCTAAAATCAGCAAATACTGCAATACTAACCCTCAATCTCATGCCCTCAAATTCCAAAATACTTTAAGTCTGTAATCCGCAGCTGACCACATCTTGTATCACATGTATCCTACCAGTCTCACTGATAGCCTTCCCAAATGGTACCACATCCTCCCTAATGGCTCTATCCAAATTTTTAAACAGTTGTCGAATCATGTAATCTCTCAGTTTGCCTTTAATAAAGAGCGTGAGGTCCAAGTTGATGCTCTTTTCAACTTTTGCAAATCCCCCAATGAAACGTTTGAAGATTTTACCAGGCATTTTCTCGATGAGTCATGCAAAGTCAAACACCTCGACTTTGCGAATACCATTTTTGCGTATTCTAATGCTCTTCCAGACCAAAGTCGTGTTAAGGAGTACATCGTGCTTCATAAGCCACGAGCCTTCGAGGAGATGTTATTCAAGGTTAACGGATACATCGACCTTGAACGCCTATGCGAAGCTAATCGCTAGAGGCAACCCTCGATTACTAACCAGAACAAACCTCGACCACTTCCTACACCCATGATCGCTCTCGTCTCACAGGAGACTGAGAGCCGCAAATGCCCTCCCTCTAATGCTACCCCTTCTGAGATTCGCATTAAATGACCCATGCCGGTCCTACCAAAACTTACTGCCCTCATCAATACCCTTCTCGCACACATCCAGGCCATACTCCCTTCCCCATCGAGGTCTGTAAAGACAAACCCTATGACCAAAATCTTAAATGCAATTGCCACCCCACAAACAAATACTATGCTCTGCAACGATCTCTAGAAATGATTCTTAAAGCAGGTCGCCTACATCGATATGTCGCCGATCTCCCCAATTCTCTCGACGGGTCGTATCCCAAGCGTTAACTCGCTCCAACTACTGACCCAGACGAGGTACATATTTTCCAACTCCACCTCATCAAAGTTAATAACATTGGCAGTGGTCATACATGAAGCAAGCACAAATGAGTCGAAGAATGTTGTAAGCTCACTTATCAGGAGAAATTACCCATACTTCTACCTAAATCTAGCCAGCACCCTCGACCCGAAGGTATATCCTTTATCAACTACGATACTTATCATGTGCACTTCCTGTACTCCGATCCTTTGGTCATCATGATCAAGGTTGAATATCTTGTCTTACACACCATGCTCATCGATACAGGCTGTAAAACAGACGTCTTCTTCGGCAAGACCATCTGCGTCATGTAAAAAATAGACCTCATTATACCGGCCAGCGTCGAACTCAAGGGCTTTAATGGTGCTACCGAAGTCAGTGTCGGTTGCCTTAACCTCCCAGTTACTACCGGTCTAGTTACCCTCTAAACTAGTTTTCTCGTCATCAAAAAGAAATCTAAATATCTGGGCATTCTAGGGCGTGACTTGCTCCATGCCATGAAAGCCATACCTTCTACCTACCACCAAACACTTCGTTTCACTACCCCCTATTGCACGTGGAACATGAAAGGCTCTAAATGCCTTGCCCGCATGCGAGCACCCTAAGATCGATTTTACTAAAAAACTTGTTAAGCCATAGCAATCAATGCCTTTCTCTCTCCCCACACCGTCGAACCCTTCTACCACACCTCTCGAACCCACCGTTTATTTCGAACTCGATGGCCCTGGTTGAGGTACATTAATTAGTAATTTTCAGGATCCCGTCGAAAGCCTAGAGCTCACCACGTTCCTTTACACAAATAAAGATGTCTTTGCCTGGACTTTCCATGAGATGCCTGGCGTCGACCCCATACTTTCCTACCATTGACTTGACCTCATCTCCCAATGCATAACCATGAAGCAGAAGAAACATACTTTGGCCCTGATTATTTGAGACGTAGTGAACCTCGAGGTCGAAAAACTCCTGGCCCCTTATTTTATCAGAGAAGTCAAGTACGCCGATTGGATCTCAAATATTGTGGCTGTCCCAAAGAAGAATGGAAAGATCCAAATCTACGTCGACATCACAGATCTCAATAAACACACACCGAAGGACAGTTTCCCTCTCCCGATCATTTTTGCGTTTCTGAATGCTAAAACTGGCCATGAACGTATATCTATGATGGATGCAGCTTCGGGTTACAACCAGGTACCCCTCCTCACTGAGGACCAACTTAAAACTTTATTTATTACTAAACTCGGACTTTACTATTTTAATCTGATGCCCTTCAGCCTCAAAAGCACGGGTGCCACTTACCAACATCTTGTTACCACTATGTTCAACTGATGTAAACACAGCATGATCAATGAGCATATTTTTTTCTCCTCTGAGCTTTATGTCCTGTCTCCAGTAAACTTCTTGGACAAACCTAAGTATCATGCCAACCCTTCGACCCGGCTGATACTTGGGGGCATCCTTAAAGTTTTTCATAGTTTTAATTCGAGCAAGCCCGAGGGGAATGAATGGTCGACAGATCGGACCCACGGGGATGCATTGGGGCCGACCACATAATACTTCATTTAGGATTAATCCCGCGGATAGCTGGGGGCGACCTTCGAAGTCCAGTAAACTTCTTGGGCAAACTTAAGTATCATTGCAACCCTTCGATCCGACAAATATTTGGGGGCGACCTCAAAGTTCTTCAAGGTTCCAATTCGTGCAAACCCGAGGGGCATGAATGGTCGACAGACCAAACCCTTGGGGATGCATTAGGGCCGACAACATACTGCTTCGTATAGGCTCAACCCCACAGATAGACCTGTGTGTGACCTTCAAAGTCCAGCGATTGTCTTGAGTTGGTCAAACCAAAGACTCATGTCAACCCTTAGACCTGACTAACACTCGGGAGCGACCTCAAAGTTCTTCAAGGTTCTAGTTTGAGCAAACCAAAGTGAAGTATTCTATACTTCAATTCTCACACAAAGGTACAAGCATACAGACATACCAGCTATTCAAGTCAAATACATACAAGCAATTCAAGATAACTGCATACCAGCAGGTCAAGTTCAATTATACTACACATTGTTTAAGTTCTACCTATCAAATATACATTGTTCAAGTTCAATATCACAGCTATTCAAGGAAAGAGAGTTCTATAAATAGCAAGCAAAGTACCTTCTATAGACACCACACTCATACAGGATGGGCCGAATTTACTCCTTCTACATGATCTTCCACAGTAACACCTCCACTGCCTTCGACAGTAGGGTTCTTGCCAGCAGCATCCGCACAACCATCCCCCATAGCATTACCTGTACCAACACCTTCCCCTTCAACTAAGGGATTACCCACCACACTTCTAGTACCTCCCCCTACAGGGTCTACTTCCACCCCTTCAGGCTGTACAACATCTTTGACAGCAAGCTCTTTGGTTGAAGGATAGAGCTCGAGCTCTCAGGATCGTACCCCAGCCCATCTATAAAATTCTTTTGGGCTATCGTCACGTCACACTCATCATCATACTGAGCCTCGAAACATGCTTCTTTTTTTTGTAGCTGCTCATCCTTGTCAACATGCTTCGCCTCCAGAACTGCTACCTGTTAATTACAATTCGCGACCACAACCACAGTTTCCCACGCGACTTCAGCTCGAATCTGTAACTTCTCTCATTCTAACACACCGACTTGGGTCTCCAGCAACAGATGGGTCCCCTGCGCAATCTCAAGTTTGTCCTTCGCATTCTTCAGCTGTTCTTTCGATACCTTCTAGGCTTTGTTAAAAGCTATTGCCCACGTATTCACCTGTACAAATAATCGACTATTCAACAGTTCTCGAAGTATAATTTCAACTTCAAAATTCCAAAAATACTTACCTGGTGCAGAGCTTTGTTTATCTGCTTTCCCACTTCATCTGGGTTTGTTCTACAGAAAAAAGCCATCAACTCGGCTGTTACCCAAGCATTCTCCCTCAGTTCGACCTCTCGTTGCCTCACTCTGGCTGGATCATCCTCATCATCGACCGTCTGCTCATGAACCCTCTTCCGCAAGGTTGTCTTCGTTTGCTGCACTGTCAAAGCTTTGTCAGTGACCTTGCCTTTACCCTTGTTGGTCTGCCGTGGTACCTCAGGAATAGTCTCAAGTACGCTCGACTGTACCGTCCCAGGTATGCACAACAATACCTCGATACAAAGCTTGACTTTTGGCTCAAATTGTCGCAATCCATCTCACCTGCCCCTGTCGAAGAACTTCCTTCTTTTCTCTTCCTCGAATGCCCAGCATCAACTGGAACGTCTCTCAGCAAACTGTCTGTCTACTTTTGTCTCATTCTCATAATACCCAACTTCTGAAAAATAACATTTACTCACTCTTCGTCCTGATTGATCAGTTCATCAATATAAGTCTGTGGGTTCTTCAAACGAAATAGTGAACATACTTCGACTGATAACTTACTTAGATTATATAGCCTATGCTTTAGCCTAAATTCCTCCTGCCCCTATGTATTCTTATAGTTCCCTCTCACCACCACTAAATCTTTATCCCACCCATGCCCAGTCGAACACAGGTCAAATTTAACTTTGGCTTGTCTAAATGGCATTGAATGTGATATGTATTTGCCTTCTTATTTTCTTTCCTTGAATATAACGACGCGAGGTCGTACAACTCGATCAAAAACTTCCTTTCCTATAGCAATTCGACATTCATCCCTTCGACAACTCTTATCATCTCATAAAAATTGTCATTCATCTAGCACGGGGCAATATCCCAGAAATTCAATACCTGTTTTACCAACCTTCAAAGAGGCAGTTGTATTCCTAGTCGAATTTGGCCTCTAAACGCTATAATGCCCACCTGAGGGGAATCCTTAAACATATACTTGGCCATTAACGATACCAGAATAACACCAATCTTCGACAAACCATGTTTTTCCATGAATTGATCCAGTCTTGCCTTTTCCAAAGTTGAGATTCGCCCTACCATTGCCCCTGAATCATCCGTATCCTCCCTATTATCACTTTCTTCCTCTTCGTCTTCCTCCCTCTCATCACCCGAAGGTTTGACAGTACCGTCGTTCCCTCTCCCATCTCCATCCTCATTTTTATCTTCATCACTCTCTGACTATTCGAACCCTACGACGACACCTAGTCGAAGGTCCAACACTTTGCACTACTACAACAAACAGGACATCTGTTATAATTTCTAAAACTTCCACTTTACTGCTCTCACCCCCAGGACTTCAACCAGATATACTTGGCTAATTTACTTTATCCTTTTCCTCAAATACCAACCTTATCCTCAAAGCTTGATGGGTACACATTATACCCTACAGAAGAAGAGGATCGATATTAGCTCAATATATTCGAGTATCAAGGTTTGATTTCATAAAATTATCTACCCTCACTAAATCGACCAACATGCAGCCAAATGTTCGATTCCTACCCCAACCACCCCCTCACTCCTCGTAATTTACCACTTGGCTGGACTTCCAACCAAATGGGTTACCCCTTCCTCAGTCATGCAGTTATAGACAAAATGCCAAGCAAGACTTCCCCCACCATATAGACAATGATACAAAAGGAGAAGCAGCAAAGAAAAATTACGAATCACCTATCCTTACCAAGAAATCAAAGGACATACCTGTTTGAGTGGATCAGATTTCTCAGCAACAATGAGATGTTCTTCTCTCCTCACCAACAAGCTCAACCATAACAATGGTGTATGTTTTTCCCCTCTCCCTCCTTTTTTCTCTCTTTGATTGATTGTTTGGGAACAGTGACTCTCTCTCTCACATCTTTAAATACCACCCAAGGAAAACAAAATTGCCTCAATTTCCCCACTCACAATCATTACCACTCTTCCACTCCCCCTACATTTTTGGCCATGATGTGTTTTGACAATATTACCCTCACTTGCTCCCACGCGCGTGTCACACACTTACAACATATAATACCTTTTTTAGACCTCTTGAACCTTCTGACACACTGCCCAAAGCTGTCAACTCAAATCTACGTGTCACCTCTACTCTTTCCCATAACCCGAGGAAACATAATGATGACCTGCAGTGGCACACTGCCCTATGAATAGTATTGCCTCTAACACGTCTGCCATTTCGGCTGTCAGATTTTACAGTCGAAGCATCCCTTGCCTTCGTTTTCAAATACTCCCATCCATTCCACTATAGTTGAAGCATCCCATGCCTTCGACCACTAGCATTTTCAAACAATCTCATGCATTTGTTTTCGAACCATAGTCTACATTCTACCATATCCCATCGTACATATGAATAAGTTCTCGAGCCTTAGGTCAATACCTTTCGTCATACAACATAATCAATTTTTCTTACCATTTTTATTCATTTTTATTACTCTAGTTTGAAGTTTGATAGTTAGAGCTATGCCTATATTATCTTCATTTATCACAATTATACTATCAAACTTTAGCAAAACATTATTGCATTCAAAGGTTACCAGGCATACATCACCAACATAAAAAAAATTGAGGCAAAAAGAACAACAAGAGTTGCAACAACAACAAACAACAACCCCTCTACATTACCACCGCTACATCGAAGACCCCCTATTTATATACGAGGCAGTTCTTACAGAGCCCCACCTCATTCTTGACTACGTCCTCAGCATCCACCTGGTCTTTTGTTAGGCTTTTTAGCAAGAAGTACCGGCTATTGACGTTCGGACCCAGCCACTGTATCACCCTCTACCTGTGCTAGTACGGGTACCAGCAGATAGCCTCCCCTGACTCTAGCTCCACCAAGTCCGGCAATACCACATCCCAACCCTGATCTCCAATGAATTTTTCCTTCAGGACCCTCGCCTTCTCTTCAATACGGCGTTCCCTCACCTCTATTCTCTTCTGATAACGGGAGTTTGGTATCGTTTCCATTGATTAGCTTGCTTAAGAAAGAAGATGCAAACTATTTATAATTGCCCTTGACAACCCTTATTTATACCATATGAGCCACCAGACAACTATAGTATCAGAACCAACTCTGAGTACAGAACAGTTATCCCCAAAGGATATACATATAATTGAACCTCCCATGGTGACTCACCCCTTTTCTACCTTCTATAAATAGGAGGGAGGATGCACTATGAAAGGGTTGGAAAATCTCACCCAAAAACCTTTTAAGATTACCTTCGAATACCCTATAATACAGTTCCTATCCGATCTATCATCCAACTCGATATATATCATCAATCATTCATAATCCTCGCTAGAGGTCATGGAGTAACCCATTCAAAGACTCTACGCAAGTGTATTATTTCAGTAATATAATTTATTATTGCTTTATATACCTGGTTAAGCCACTAATCGAGGATAACTCTGTGGTGTAAGAGCAAGTTTCCCCTCTTACGAAACTTGGCCCCTGCAGTACCGAAGCAATCATCCATACTCAATATCATCACCCATTGCGTGACCATACCATGACAGATGAAGAAAATGAATTTTAGTTGGCATGTAACATAAATTGGATTGAAGAAATGAGAGACAAAGCAATCATGAACTTGGGAAGATACCATAAGGCTTTGGCCAAATCTTATAATAAATGAGTTCATCATAGAGAGTTTAAAATTAAAGACCTCATTCTCCTAAAGATACTAAAACACAGAAACGAAATCAATGTTGGAAAGCTCACAGAAAATTGAGAAAGTCTTTTTATCATTATTGGTAAAAGTTGACTTTGTTCTTATGACCTCGCCATCGAACATGGGGATCGAGTACCAAATCCTTAGAGCACAAGGTGATTGAAGCTATATCGAAGATAATAATCTATCACAGTATATATTTTTAATAAATCTATCATCTTATACGTTGGTCTTACAATAATAAAATATTTGTGTTTGGTTGCCCTGCATTACAGTACTTTTCTAATATATCATACAAGTACTTTTATATATAGACTATATTTATAAAAATATCACATATTATCCGTGGGTTCACCCCTTTCTGCTATATTACAAATCATTTGTTACTTCAGCCGAACTGATCTTCTATTATATTACAGATAGTTTGTTGCTTCATCCGAATTAATATTCTATTATATTACAAATCATTTGTTGCTTCAGCCGAACTAATCTTCTATTATATTATAGATCATTTGTTCCTTTAGTTAAATTATTATATTACAGACTATTTTTTGCTTTAGCCGAAATGATCTTCTATTATATTACAGATTGTTTGTTACTACAGCCAAACCAACCCTCTATTATACGACATGACAACTAATAGCTTAATAAAATGACTACCAAACTTCTGCACCATAATTGGTTCCTCTAAAGGTCAGTACAAATATATATGAATTACTAATGTTATTCTCAGTCTACCTTTACTATATTTATCTACCATAATTTTATTGGTATAACACACATAATTCTTCCTTACAGTAATCACGCCTCATTAATCACTCGAGCTATCACTCGAGCTATCAGGCAACACATCATCACGCGAACTTTCCCCATAAAGTTCTCAAAGCATCAACTCTGGCATCCTCCCCTTAATAATTTGTTTTCCTTCTTTAACCTTACTATTTGTAAAAGCACCAATTCTTACCATAATGCGATCCAGATACTCAGATCGTACCAACCGCATATCTTCCAGTCTTTTAAACTCAGATACAAAGATGGAGAGTACAGCCGTCATTTGTCTTTCATGCACATCACCTGGCTAACATTTTACTTTACCAGGAAGAAAAATCTCTACAAGTTTTCCTTTAGCCTCCTTCAACATAGCTTTCAAACTTTTGCAGCGTCCTTCCATAGCTCATTTTTCATTCAACGTTGCATCATTACGAGTTTCCATCACTGTCATGAATTCGTCCATATGGGCAACCAGGGCCATCGATCCCTCCATTTCAGACTCATTATGACTTTTCTCTACAACATATTCATTAAGACTTATTTCATCTTTGAAAAGATCAGTCTCCAACTTGGTCTTCGCGCTCTGCAGTTCCCAATTCTCCCCTTGATATTCCAAAATGTTTTACTTTAACGTTTGAACAATTTTCTCTAGAGTACATATCTGGAGCTAATACCTTTTTATTAATTCGTTAAGTTCATTATGCAACTCTTCTACCTCTTTTAATCTCATATGAGTTACATAGCACAATCCTTCATATCTACGAGCATGCCAATCTGCCTCCTTCACAGTAACTCGCACATCAGTTATTTCTGCTCAAGCGTATTTATCTAAAATTGCAAGTCCTTAATATTCTCTTCTTCTTTGATCAACAATGCCAATAACTGTCACTTTGGGTTGCACCAGCATTGGCTCTGCCTCCTTTTGGTTCTTCGTTCCAAAACATCCAACTCTTTTTTTCTTATAACTTCCTTTAGCCCCTCCAATTTTCTTAGCTCAATGGCTAGTTCAACCTCCTTATCTTCCAGTTGCTCGGTCAAACGGGCAACTGTGCTTCGTCCTTCCATTACCATCACCACCATTCTTTATTTTAAATCAGTAGCAATTTTTAATGTCTCTTGCTGGCAATCAGATCAGCATTCAGTTTTTTTTTTAAAGTACGTAACACTTTACACTATTCTAAACTTCTACCAATTCACCCTGCAGCAATAGTTAATATTCGCATACATACTAGTTCACAAATTCAAACATATTACATGTTACATTCATCAAGTTTACTCAATAGCATAATATTTGAGTACTTTCTATATAATTGACACAGAGAACTAATTTTATTTGTTATCCAAATATTGTACAAAATTATAATACATATACAAATTTTGTAAGTGACTGAACACCTCTACTTTTGCTTCTTCGAACTACGAGAGGACTGCCCCATGTCTCTTGCACTCTTTGAGTTCTCTACTTGAACTTCTAGAGGAGCTATAAAGGTTACAACCTCTGTTTTTTCTGTGACCGAGGTATCAGGCTCTCGACCTCCTCCTCGTATTTTACCCTCTAATTTCTATTTTACCTTTATTTGCTATTTCCTTATCCTAAAAAGCACAATCCTTATGGCCCTTCGGTCCTACATAAAGCCAAAAACATCAAGTAAAGATTCTACATCAACCCATATAATGGATACCCCAGCTCGAGCTGAACATTTTTTTGCCACTACACTATGAAGATTACGTGTACCTTCAGCTAAAAACATTACTCGAGCTGGGTCAGGTACTACACCTTTTTCTTTCAAGAGTTCCACATAAGCATCTTTTAAACCCTGTTCACTATCTACTTCGACCTTAAAATATAATGTCAGAGCTACCAACAGCTTTTGACATCTAGTTTTATCACTCGGGTCACTGAAACAGGCCAACTCTTTAAGTTTTCATACTAACGCCCCTCTTTCTTCTTCATTTCTTAAAACCACATCCCTTTATAATTTTATCTTAGCATATCTACACTGAAGGTTATATAATTTTTATAAAAAAAAATTGAGTTAGACTTAAACTGCCTTCTATCATACTCAGTTTTATTTAATACCTGTTAAACACGAGCTACCGAATCCCTCACTCCACTCAATGATTTCTCCAGAGTAGACACAGTATTTCTCAACTACTCTACCTCTTACACAGATTACAATTATCTTATTATCATACAAACATTCATGCAGAGCATATTAAAAAGCGTCCATCAAACTTAGCAGTTTTACGACCATACAGAATACACTCCCATCAAAATCAAGCGAACTGCATAGTTTGAAATAGAATACCACAGATTGATTAAAGATTTCTGCTGATCTCTACCTCAGATGGGGGGTCCAATTTCTTATCAGTAGCTAAACCTGGTTCATTTGATGAAGCAGATATATCGCTTGGAGCAACAGCATCTCCCACCACTTCGTCCTTTATATCCGACGAAAAGACTATCTCTGTATATTTGCCAGTTCGTCCCAGCTCTACATCAGCAGCAGCAGTCAAGCCAAAGCAGTAGTAAGATTGGACAAAACAATCTTTTTTTGCCCGTAATGCGGTGCATGCTTGTGACATAACCTTGATAAGAGGTTTTTGGAGCCTCTAGCAAAATACCAGCTTAAAGTACAGTTATCGAATTGTAGCATGGATGAGTGGGATCAAATCCATAGGGAGATTTAGGAAAATAAATACTTTCTAGGCCGAATTAGGTTTTATAAGAGATAAATCTAAAAGAAAGAAATAACAAAAACAATTAGCAAGATAATAACTACGACTAGAATTTGGCCGAACTAAAGCAATAATAGTAATTATGTAGATTTACTAGATGGATTATTCATGTCAAAAATCTTGGGTAGGGAATCATCGATGTAAATGTCAATCCCAGATCCATGGTTAGGCATCTAAGGTTCGGTCAAATTAGGTTTTACTTAATCTGATGTGTAGGAGGAATTCTTCCAACTATGGTGAAGCTTAGTCGAATTTCTCCTACGAATTTTTTTCATGTTTGCCCTAAAATCCGGTTTAATGGTTATAACATTGGATTTTGGCTAAATAATCTAAATTCACTTACTAGCTCTGGTTAAGCCTAAAAGTAGATTATAGCTATTTTAGAAGATTTTATAAGATAACTAATCCTAGAATTTCAATATAACTATTGCTACTCAGGTAAGGGCTTTCTTCTAGTCATTTCTAGAAGATATTAGCCTTCTATCATTCCCAAGATCATTGCATTAACTAGCAAACTATTTACAAAATAAAATAAAAGAGAGAGGAGACAATTAAATAAAACTAAGACTTTATTTCTTCTAAACTTATTCTAATATGAGATGCTCAATTACAATGGGGGGTTTCTTTTAAAGGAGAAGGAAGCCAAATTTAGAAATTATACATTAAATTGTAAAAAATATTGGTGTGTTGTCGCAAGGTAGCCTTTAAAGAGGTTGAGTGAGTTGTACTTTGTTCCTTGTATAACAACTGAAACTCACAAAATAGCTCAGAAACAAGCTACTTTCAAAGCACCATTGGAATTTTCATATGTACAGTAAGCCACAGGGCAAAACTAATCAACTTCCACTAAGAGAGATTTGGCACACCTAAAAACCAAATTCCTATATTCAGGGTGTCATGTCTGATCTCAAGCAATTAAACCCCAGATAATACAACACATATACCTAATACCATGTATCACATATTCGAAGGACTATCATCAATCTGTTTGTTTTTAGATTTATGGATGGCAGCATCTTTAAGAGCCTGATTTCCCTCAGTCAAGGTGGCCATGCTTTCTTCGGCTTCTGCTGCATCATGATCGGATGCAAAATGATCTTCTTGGATGGGCTCCATCCTTTGGCTATCAACAGATCTTAAGGAATAACATGGGCTAGTAAAGAAACAATGATATGAGTACTTTTTACCTTCCTAGCTTCTTCACCCCGAATCGTCTTCTTTTCTTTTAAAGGGGGAGTTTAGGCTAGTATCTCTTCCTAGCTGCTATGATCTTCTTTTGTTTTGTTAGCCATGGACAGTCTTCTTTGAAGTGCTTCAAAAAAAATGCCTGGGGATTCGTCTTTTACCTCACCCTACAAGAAAGAAAGTGCACTAAGATGAGCCCAACCCTACAAGAAAGTAGGTAAGATGAGTCCTACAAGAAAGCAGGTGCCCAAAGATGATAAATTATGGTCGTTCAATGCTATACTTCATTCAATGATAAATTATGGTTCTTAAAATATTTAATCTAGCCTTATGAGTTCCAATGTTGTTAAAATAACTTGTTATTTGTTTAAAACGTCTTCTACTTTATACTCACGATCACTTTTTATTCTTTTATAGGAAACAAGAGATTCACCGCCACCTGATGGAGTGAGGGGTAGAAATTGCATTATGAAAGATATGTATGGCGGAACAGTTGTCCACGGAAGTATTCAGTTATCTGGGTTGGCTCCTGAAGGGTTTTATCGTGTCATAGTAGATGAGGTTATTCGCGATGGTATGCAATTATTTATGGAAGGCGGTATTTTAGGTGACATCTCTTCAGGTGAAACTGTTGTATGGTATAAGAGTCTTACCTGTTTCGGGTGAACGACATCTTTATATTTTATTATTTCTTGAAATAAAGTTTGACATTAATATTAGGCAATAACCTTTTAATTTATAATAAAACTTGCTATTGTTATTGAAATATGTTGCTTTTTACATTAATTGTTTCTAGTTAATGAAATTTATAACAACTATTGTGATTATGACCCGATTGATATGATTGTTGCATATTGAAACAAAATGACTATTAATATGACAAAAAATGTGACGTCTATATTTGCGACATATAAAATGACTAATTACTATGTCTTAAAATGTAATTATTATGATTGATATTGTGACTGCTATTTGTGATGTATTTTTTACGACGTATAAAATAACTTATAAATGTGTTACTAGATATTTCAAAAATTGGCGACTACGATTATTACAACAAATTTTATAGTCGTAAAGAGTATGAAATACGTCGGTTGTTGTGACCAAGAATTGTTTCATTCTACTGCAACCAAAAAAACAATTGTTAAAAGAGTCATAAAATTTAGTAATTACGACTGATACTTTGACCACCTCCTCAGTCGTTAATTTTTGACGCTTTTCAAGTCAATAGCATAAAACTACTACGAAAAATGACATTTTTTTTTACTAAAATGGATGTCGCTTTAGCAAAATAATGACTTACCTGCCCTGTCATTTTTTACTCATTTTGGCCTAGTATCAGTTACCTCTTGACAGAGAGCTCCGTGACAAAGCGCTAAAAACTGAGCGACAAGCTCGTTTGACAGCATTCAAGAGACATGAAGAACATATGACAACTATGCAGGCTGCATTACAAGCTTTGCAGGATACCCAACATGCTCCCTAAACCAAAGATCGTGATCAAATTTTGGAAAAGTCTTGAGTTCTAGACAAAAAAAATTAGGACCTCGAGGAGCCACCAGCAAAGCCATTTCTAGGAATATTCAGCACGAACTTTAACCTTTTATTCATTTGGGTGGTAAAGTTCAGTTTAATATCAGTAAAGGTCTCCGGCCTTCCAAGCGTCAGGAGAAAAAATAGTGACCTTGACCTCGAATTCTAGCACGTGATAGCTTAAGTGAAGGCACCGACAATCCTAATTCTCAACCACTTCGCCATGTCACTCAGGCTACACGTCACACTACACCAATTTTACTAAATTACCACAGACCTAATCTGTGGTAATAGTCATTTTACCACGGATAAAGTCTGTAGTGGAGGTCTGTAGCAAATGGTTCGTGGCAATTTTTTTGCCATGGACTTTGTCTGTGGTTATCTAATTTATATTGCTACGGAGTAAATCCGTGGCAATTTTTTTGCCACGGAGTTTGTCTGTGGTTATCTAATTTATTTTGCTGCAGAGTAAATCTGTGGCAATTTTTTGCCACAGAGTTTCTTTGGGGTTATCTAATTTATATTGATACAAAGTAAATCCGTGGCAACATTTTTGCCATGTAATTTGTCTGTGATTATCTAATTTATATTGATACGGAGTAAATCCGTGGCAATTTTTTTGCCATGGATAATATCTGTAGTATAATTAGGATATTTACCACTGATTTAGTCCGAGGTAATTTAATTTTTATTTGTTTTTTAAAAAAATCAAAAAAAATAGCCAAAAGATAGTAGAATGGTCCTAGATATATATGGAAACCGAATCTAGACTACCTAAGCTAGTGGATACTGCAATTAGGGATTCCTTCAATATAGAACAACTATAAATAGTCATATCAATTGTGCGCTGGTGCACCCAAAGAGAAAGAAGAACAAGGCCTAGGATAAAACAAGATCTTAGGCTACTGTATGAGAGCTCGGATCCTATGTATAATGGCTTTATAGAGGCTGTGGAAGGTGAAAATTGCGACGGCACAAAAAATTGTTAAAAAACTAGTAAAGGAAAGGTTCACAATAGTGAGAGAATCTTTCACAGTGGCGATGCGCGTTATCTCCCCTCTTGTTCAAGTACTTCTAGGTCTTACTGCAGTAGAAGCTTTTTACTCGAAGTTGGTTCACCGCAGTCACCTTAAAACTTTTTCTCTGCTTGATATGGTTGAGTCCCACTTTCATAAACTGTTCAGCAATCTGAAATGAATCACAAGCTATACTGAACTGTATTTGTGTTAGCAGAGGCTTAGAGTATTCTACAGTTACTGATTTACAGCTATGTTTTGCTCAATTTCATTGGGTTGCATTCCTTTCTCTACAATGTGAAAAACCTCAAAATTATTATGTTCTCTGTATACATACCACGAGGAATGGTCATGCTCATTGTTTTTGGTATTTTTGATTTATGAGCAATATATAAATACCTTTTGCATCGCTTGCACTAATGAATGTTTTTTGGTATAGGATATGATCCAAGCATAGATATTGTTACAAATATAGGGTTTTGCTAGTTTTGGTCTGCACTTTGCTTCATGTATTAAATCCACCTATTCCATCTCTTTAAATCTACTGGTTGTGCCGGTAGGTATCACTATACCCCTATAAATACAATTGACGTTGATTTCTTAACTAAAATAAAGATCATAATGGCTTTTTTTTTCTTTCTTGATAAGTTTATGGAATTATCAGTAATTTTCGTAAAAAAAATTACAGATTTTATCATTGATGAATGGATTTGTTCTTTTTCAAAAAAGAAGGGAAAATCAACAATTTAAGGGAAAAACTTAATAATTAATCCATACCCGTGATCTTTCAGTAGATGTTGTAGCGCATTTAGATGATCTAAGAGAAGCTACCATGTCTTTCAAATTCTCAAACCTAGCATCATTTTCAGCCTTGTATTGTGAAAAGCGGTTCTCCTAATCCATATAGGATTCCTTATCCCCCGTAATGTGTGGCCTCAATAGCTCGGTACTCTGTATAAACTTTTTGGTTACATCCGGACCCATATAATTTACACACCTCTTTTTCATAGGACCAAATACTTGAGCTAAAGGATCATGGTCAACATCAAGATACTTAGACTGTGGATTCTTCGTGATAATATCTTTTACTGCAATCTGCAAATAGAAAATTATACTAAAATTATCAATTAAAGAGATATCAATTATACTAAATTTATCAATTAAAGAGATCAATTAAACTAGTTTCAAGGCAATGAACGAGATAGAAGAGCAAACTACGTGGTATCACCTAAATTAGTTGATAGTTGATTTACATAATTATATAATTAACTAGTGATTATATCCCCGTCTAATTTATGTTCTTGGGCCTTTGATAGTCTAAGTTACATTCAAAAGGACGTGGAGTTCATGTTTCTTTTACAATCTTCTTCATACATTGTGTTTATTATACTTATCTGTTAGTACTATTGATATTGATTTAGTCTGAAAGTGGCAATTTTGAAGATGGTAGATCAGTGAAGTAATTTTTTTCAGATTTTTTTTCCATCTAAGGAAGGATTCTGTTTTCCGAGAGTGGCCTACCTCAAAAAAAAGGGTTCTGATGCTTAAACCCATAAACCCATGGCGGCAATAGAGTAGGGCCAACCAGAACCTTTAGAGATGGTGGTGCATAAGAGATAGGTCTACGATGTGTCAGATAGATAGAGGAAAGGAAAGGGCGAGTGCTCTCATATGCGTTTAGGGCCAATACCAATAGGAGAAGAGTCAAAGAGCTATAAAACTAGCATATCAACAAGGTAGTTTGGAAGCCGGAGAGATGAAAGAGCCATTAGAGGTAGACAAGGTAGGATCCTAAACTTCGAGCTAGGGCTAAGTAGTTTTAAAAGTATGAGTGAGAAGAAGGCGAGCTAAATAGATCTTGCATACGTTTAAAAGGGTTTTATTAAAAAAGCTTTAAGTAGTTGTAGTTTGGAGGTGAAAGATCCATTAGAGCTAGCACTAAAAGAATAGGTAGTTGTTGACTCCTACCCTCTCCCTCTGTTTTAAAAGGCTTATGCACGGGTTGAGTCTCCCAATCATTGAGAAGCTACAAAGGCCTGTGACATAACAGAAAAGGAGAATTGCAGGTCATAGTTTAGGATCCTTGCGTCTTCTTTCTATAGGGTCCTGCTATGACCAACAATAGGCAATAGCTTTGTCTATAGCTTTTCATGAAAAGAGGTAGGTTTAAAAAGGGTAAATCTATTCATGAGAGGAGGCACGAGTATGAGGTCTAATGCAACGCAACCCAGTTTAAAAAAGTCATTGGCCCAACTCACTACTTGCCTTTCTTGCCTATTTCGCTTTAAAAAGGAAGCCTGAGGTATGGGCTAGATTTTTGAGCCCCACTATGAAATCATGTCTAAGGATAAGGCCTTTCCTATTTTTTTGAAACCCTTTAAATCGCCCCCTTAACTACTAAAGCCCCTAAGCACCCCCATTTTCTATAGACAGAGCCACTTTTAAAACCTAACGAAAGATGATTCTTGTCTCTTCCCGAAAGCCAAAGATCCAAAGACATCCAGCGCATAGGATTCAATAGTTTTTAAAAGAGGAATTGTTTTGAAGTCTTTCCAGTAGGCTATTGTTTTGAAGTCTGCCATGAATATAGACTTAAAAGCGAAAGAGTAACTTGCCTATCACTATAGTAGAGAATAGAGAAAGCTGTGTTCTTTTGGGGCATCACTCTCCCAACTAAAGAAAAGAAGAAGGAAACCTGAAGACGAGTCAGAGGGCCCAAAGGTTTAGGGAGGAATATAATAGAAAAAATGGAGTCCCTAACTACGAGCCACACGCTCTCTAAAGCTACCTACAGAGCCTAAAAGTAGTTAGGGGACTCGACGTACGCAAGTGTAGAGGAGGACCCGGGGTCGTAAGTGAGCAAAACACAACAAGCATATAAGCAGCAAGGCAGGACAAAAACTAGAGTTGGGGCCTACCTACCTTGCCAGTTTGTCGACCCATCATAAGTAGCACGATCAAAAGAATGCAGGCATTTTTTTTGTGAAATTCAGTCCCGGATAAGGGCAAGTGTCGAGTATTGGTAGAATAGAGAGAGAGGACCACCTATAGCTATAGCATCACAGTTAGTCTATCCATCTCTTTTCTTTCATGCAATCTGTGTTAGAAAAGCGAAGGTCTGCTCTAACCAATATGGTCTAGACTGACTCCTTTCACCGTACACAAGTCGCTCTGCAAGGATCCTTCCGCTAGCTTTCCTTGATCTTATTTAGCAGTGATACAGCTTCACCTTTGCTTCTTATTTAACTACCGGTCTCATCCATGGCTGATGCCTCTTTATCTCCCAACTTCCTTGCTCGTTCTTTATTAGCCTCCTTATCTCCCAAACTTCTTTTTGTTGCTCATTCTCCTACTCCGCCTTGTTCACCTATGGTCTATTCTATAATAGGCCCATACTAAAATATTAAAAATAACTCACCTCTACGAACGAGTAGAGTTACGCTCTTCCTAGGATCCTTCGTACGGTTATGGCAGGTGTGTGCTGCAGGTGGTAATGAAGATCTCTATCTCTATCTCTAACTACTGCTAACGTTTCGCGCCTTCTAATCTACTCTTCTTACGCAAGTTGCTTAAAGAGGCTTGTTTTTTTTGCTAGGATCCTTCTAAACTACGCTAATGAACGAGTTGTGCTTGCTCTTGTTAAAGGCTCTTGAAAAGGCATTCCCCGTACGCAAGTACTCACTATCAAGGATCCTAACCACGACTACTCACTATCAGCAACCACTACTACTTGCCTATCAATAAGCTATTCTTTTGCATCGCACCTAAGGGTTTCTCATTGCTATGGTTCTTGCTTAGTCTTGTTGATCACCGTACGCAAATTCCCGGTCACCCTTCTGGCTTTTATCCTCCATAACTATAGCTTCTTATCCTTCAAAATCCTAGTCCACTTCACTAGTCATCCAAGATTAAGTCTGCTAGCCTGCCCTCTCTCTGGCTAGGATCCTTGCACCTCTCTACCTTCTGTCTTCCATACTGCTCTCCCTTAAGGATATACATAGTTTTAGACGCCTCTAAAACACAGTCTATAACTATGCTATTTTGCGGTGATTAGCAAGACTAAGCAAAAGATCGATTTCACTCCTCACCACCGTCGGCCTCATTTCAGAAATTACTCCAGTTTTCAAATTCTAGACCCACATAACAGAAATGCCTATAGGGCTGGTACGTCGGTTGATGTTAATCTAGAAGTACAAGGGAGCTACCGAAGGAAACACATGCCTTTGGTTTCTCTCATGAGAAAATTGAATGGTAAAGCAATTGTTGGTCATCCTCTAATTGTAGAAGTTTTGGATGATGGTTACTGTGATATCCCAAGTAATATATGTAGTTCTCCAGAAACGATTGAACTCCAATTATGTTGCTCTTGATTATGGTTCTAATACGGTTACAGAGCTTCTTGGTTTTCTCATTGGACTCCAATTCTGCAAGCAATTCTCATGGTAGCCTTTAAAGGTGGAAGTAAACTCTCAAATAGTTGTTCTATGGTATAAAAAGTATGGGAGAGTATCTACTGGGTTCAGTAGCATATGGGAAAGAATAACAGCAGTGGGGTCTTTTTCAATACCAGAGTAGGGCATTTTTTTAGAGAAGGTAACAGTACTCCAGATGGGTTGGCAAAAGAAGGTAGTCAGCAAATTTCTAAACTATATTGGGAGGTCAACAACATACCTAGGAATGTAAGAGCATCTTATTTTTATAGATAAAATGGGGATTACAAGTATAAGGAAGTGACTGTATTATTTTGCTTAGGAACTCAGGCTTATATTATCTTCTTGTATCTCTTTTTTCACAGCAATAAGTATCACTTACAAAAAATAAAAAAATTGTGAAGATTTGTATTTTTTGTGAATGGAAAGGAAATAAAACGTTGTTTTCCTTTAAAAAAAATTGAAAAATTAAAATCCAAATGAAAATCTTAAGTGTGAATTGAAATTTTACCACTTTTTCCTCAACGAATGTTATGGGGAAGGTCCCATCACTGCAAGTATGACCAACTACGAAGAAATCTGACCTAGTAATAGCTGGATCCACTTCCATCTATTAAGAACAACTAGAAGACAACTCAAAGTCACCATCAATCATATATAAAGAAATCGGAAAATTTAAAACTTATAAAATAAACTAACCATTTCATCAGCCACTCTGAATACCCCTTTATCCCTGCCGTATGAGGGGTTAACATCTTTGACCTATTTATCTTATTCCTTTCCCAACTAGCTTTAACTTCTTCTATAGAAGTAAGATCGACAAATCGAACCCAATCTTCAGGTTTAGTCTTTTTTGGGCACTTCTTCTTCCTCTCATCATCTGTATCGCACTCATCATACTTTTTCCTAAGTGTTTTTTTTTTCATTTCTCCACATGGTATTAGCTGATTTTGTATGTTTTCTTTTTGCTGCTTGAGGAAGTACATATTCGTTCTGTTATTAGTATAAAGTATAATCATTAACAAAATAACTACATTTATTCAATACACGAATAGTAGCATAATTAGTTTTAACTTACACATATTGTCTCCCAAATGGTATCTTTGAGCTTAAGAGGAACGGCTAACCAATCTGGATAATATGGAGGAATATGTTCTCGCTCTAGGCTGCCAAAACGGGACATAAATTTGGTTGAATTCTTTTCAACAACATGCCCTAGCAACAAAAATCTCTACCCTCTCTTTGTTTATGAAGAACTTATGGAGAAAATTAAGTATTAAGAAGGCAAAATTAACCTATGACAGATATATTTGGTAGGATTAGCATAACGAACTGACAGTTTTTGTCATAAAATGACATATCTACAACATTAATCATGAATTAACAACATATATAATCGTTGTTAATTACCCTTTTTCATGCATTGTCGCCCTAAATAGAGAATAAAATGTTATAGAACTACCTCCACCTGATGTATCGAAATGCTCATGTGATCCCCCAACATGTATAGGTGAAGGTATAGGCGACTGCTCCACAGGGTTTAATAAGGATGACATCGATCGTGATGGTGGTAGTATCCTGAAACCAAAAAAAAATCACTCGTGTAAGAAACTATTATTAGGATAGCTAGATTTATATAATATGCCACGAATACCACATTTGCAAAAACCAAAAAGCAAGCTAAAATTTAATAAACAATTATGTGAGAAAATAAATAGTGGAGACAATAGATATCATATTTGTTCATTTGATGATACAATTAAAAAAAAGGCATACAAATAGTATCTATTTGTTGCACTAACTAAAAGAAATAAGGTTACGTATGTGATCGTTGTTCCAAAGAAATAAAGCTCTCAGCCACCTGAAAATATGAACTGTTGAGGCAGCGACCATTCTGTCAGATTAAAGGCACCATGCAGCGCAGGAACTCTATTGCCTGAGTAGCTTCTAGAAATTCCTCCAACTCACCAAGGAACATTACTTCCTTTAAACTATTTGTAATTGGCCAATACTTTAGAAGACCTATAATCACCGTATCAACTAGCTTAATATCTTTCTCCACAAACTGAGTGATGCAATTGGACAGTTGTTGATGGTACATTAATACACATTTAGGCTTATGAAGAGGGATCAAAGCCCGAACAAGGAAAAGCTTATGCTCCTCCTTAAGTGACAGAACAAATCCGTTTATTATACTCCCCAAAATCTTAAGCAACTCTGCAACCCCATTGTGTCTTTTAGTCTTAAATATGAATCGAAAGAAGATATTGTTAATCGCCTTCCTGATGATGGTTCGATGCACCATAAAATTCCCATAAATGCGGTGAAGTATTGTCTTCAAATACTCCCTCTCCCTTTGATCCTTATAATAAAATAGATCAAGCAACCTCAAAAAATATTAATGATCAATATATCTCTTTGCCATTTTAGCATCGATCTCTGACGAAGTAACAAACCTTAGAAGAAACTCATATACAATCTGCAAATGGGGCCATGAGGGTTCCATCGTTGGCTCTTCTTCTTCAGGGACGTAGCTCTCAGGGATCTTGCTATCTAAGTTGCCTGATGGAAATGTACGAAACAAATTGACAGACACCATCTTCATAATCTCCTGCACCAAAATCTCGTTGAACTTGGAAGTAACCATTGTAATATATTCAACAAGCTCAAGCAAGGTCTGCCGCTTTATATCCTTCTCTTTAAGGTTCTTAGATAGATCACTGAAGTCAAAGACAACGCAACACATGTTAAGCTTTCTTATAAACAGATTCGGCTTCTCTGAAGTTGGGACTTCCCTAAAACTTGGCAATGCCACATAGGCAGATGAAGCTAACATTGGGCCAGCTTGTGAAGCAACAATAAAAGGTTTCTTTCCCTGATTCGACTTTTTCACACCCGGAACATTAGAGGAACTATTAGCACGGCCCAAACTTCCCTTCAAGTTGTCTACCCCAACGCCACCAGAATTAACACCATGTAACAAATTCATTGACGACGCTAAAATCATTACTATCAGTACCATTTGGTGTAGACTTCGATGGCTTCCGAGGCAACCTTCCAAGTATCTGCTTAACCATATTAACAAACCCTAACACCCCTCAATAACAAATCCTTATTTCACAACAACCCCATTTCCAATAAACACCAAATTCAAAAGTTTTCGCTTAAAACATCACAAAATCCCTAAATTTAATAATTCATCCAAACCCCACATCTCTTTTGACCAAACCCACAAATTTAAAATCACAAAAATATACCCAAATGGATTCAAATACATTTAATTTAAACTTTCAACCCTAAATAATCAAACATTAGAGATTGTAGAAATAGGGATGTGTTACCTCGATTGAAGATCTGTGATGATTGAGTAACCCCAGAAATTGAGCTAAAGAGAGAGACTATTGGAGTTGGTTCTGCAAATGATCTCTCCCATGTTCACTAATGTTCTGATTAAAAGCCTGTAACTTTCCTTTGTATTTAGCCTCACCAGTTGCCACCTGTGTTTTTCAATGCCATTTAACAATAGAGTTGTCTCGCCATGGAGCAATTCTGGAATGCATTTGTTAAATTTATAACCACTCCTCATCGTTCTCCACATTCAAATTTCTCGTTACTTTCGTACCATCTGACACTTTAATAGAATGATTCTTGTCAAGTAATATCTTTTGTAACTCCAGCAAACTGTTTATAGATTGCTCAGATGAAGTTATTAGGTTAGAATATTCTTCATTTACTGCTTTGTCTGGCATCAAAAATGAAGCTCTCAAGGGTTCCTGTGGCAACTTATTTGAACTTGAATACACTTCATGTAGTAAGATCGTGTGCTCCAGAGTCTTATCCTAGAGAATCTTTTGATTCTTCACATTCAAGAGTCTATTTATGTCCTCACCATCAAAAGTTGCGAGGTGACACCGCACATCCAAGAACTTCAAGAACATCATGGTTAATTTTGAGCTTGAAGGGAATTCTATGGTACATGGAACTGATATTCCACGCTGTGACACAAACAATCAATCTGCAAAAATGAAACATCCTACTTTGATAGGTTTCATAGCACTGGATGGTGATGATTATGCGATTGACAACTTTTTCAGCGAAGAAGCACGTCTTTACGACAATGCTGAAGATAACAAAAGGCCATATGATGCATGGGAGAGACGACGGCATAATAAGACCAGTCACTTCACTGATTCCTTGAGATGTAAGACCCAAAACGCATCTGACTTCACTTTTGAGGACTCTTATCTACACAGCAAAAGGCATATAGTGATAGCACTAAATGAATTGAATTTTTCAGCTATTCCATACTTTGAAGCATCAGGAAAAAACCAAGATTTCATAGCTATGATAGGAGCATGGAATCTCAAAGAGGAGGGAAGTTGGGATTTTAGTCCACTATCTTGGTCTTATTTTACAAAAAGGGATACAAAGGATGACACAAGCATGTTAAGTGAAGAATCATGCTCGTCCACTGCAGTGTGAGAAAGCTAACTATACAACATCAAATTTTATGAAACATGGAGAAAGCACGAGAAAAAATGTCAGTGGCCGCTGCAGGGGACAAGAAAAAAACTTCTCAAGCAGGAACATATATGCAGAGGAAACATGGTATAGGGATAGGGATAGGGATAGGCATAAATGTTATCAAAGAATGGCAGGAGTGCTAAATCCTTCTATGACTCAACCACTCCATAACTCAAAGGGTCTTTCTACAGACTCCAACAATTCAGAAACACAGTACAATTGGTTATTTGAGAAAAGTAATAATTCTACTGATATAGACATGTGCCTTGGTTCTTCCTGCAAAACTTTTATGGAATCAGACAATGTTGTTACTGAATTTCCATCTCCCAACTTATATCCTAGCACATACTTCTCTTGTAAGAGATCCAAACTTGACTCCCCTGTCAAGTATGCCCGATCTGAAAAAAAATTCAATGAACAGTCTGCATCCAAGTGCCCATTAAGTCATGTGCATTCTTGTGTTTCCCCCATCGTCTCAGACATTGGATTTAGGCCACGGAATCCAGATATCTTTCAGGCTTCTAGAAGTGAAGACAAACCCTGCTATTCATCCGAAGTGCTAGGTTCTAAAGGAGATGTAGAAACTGTTGTAAAAAGTTCTTACTATTTCCAAGAAAAAGTTATAAACATTGGTGAAGGCCAATCAGATCAGGCAATTGGTTGTAAGAAATCTGCAGAGGGTCCTGAGAAAGAGGGTTCTGTTGGAAGCAACGATTTGTCATCAAATAACGGAAAGACTGTGAGCAGCCCAGGTTCTAACGAAAATTGCGGTCAATGCATGGAAAGGAAAATTAAAAACTCAGTACCTATTGAAATTCCTAAAACACAAGTTTATGTTGAACATAAAGAAGAGAATTCTACCAAGGATGTGCTTGACATTGAGATCAGTGTAGACGATACAAGCGAATGCATGGAAACAAAATATGAAAATTTGGTTCTAATTGAGATGCCAAAAATACAAGTTTGCTCTGAACATGAAGAAGGTATCTGTACTGAGGAAGATCTTGTTAAGCTCAAGAGCTACATAAATGATGATAGATATAAATTTGGATCCCAAGTTCCTTTTCCATCTGAAAGTAGGAGAAAAGAGAAAGAAAACTTCGAACTGATTATTAAAAATATTGGGAGAAAAATGCACAAAAGTAAAGAAGACTCGTCGTATCAGGTGATGCTTGAAAACTACGTTCTCCAGCTTCCGCGCATCCACAAGGTACTCCCAAACTTATAAAAAGGACTCTATAAAGAAGGTATGATGTCTACCTCTTACCTTCACCCACTGTAATAGATATAAGAACTGCTTCAAGTATTAATGAATGATAACATGATATACAATGAAATGAATTTTTGATCTCTACTAAAAAAAATATAAAATAAAATCACTCAGGCCTAGAGAAACATTTTGATGTGAGTGGTTTAAAAGATTTCACCTTTTTTTTAGGCCGGTGATCTCAGGGTTTGAACATGGCTTTTCTTTCATAGGTTGCATCGGTTAGGTTACCTTATGGGATTTTCCTTGTAGGTTCTGAAGTCGACTTCACTAATGTGCTCTGAGCAGAGTAAAAAAAGTCGTTAAAAAAGTTGTGTTTTGAAAGGATCTTCTTTTCCATCATCTATTTCCTTTCTAAGGAAAATTGCTAGCACTAGTAGGTTTTATACCTTTTCCACGAAAAGAAAGCTTTGGAAAAAAAACAGCGCTAAGGATCCTCGCAGCAACAACGAGAAAAGACGTATGAAAATAAAGAAAGCAGATTCAGAACTTCTTCCGGGCTATCCAGAAAATTAATAGAAAAGATAGCCTCAAAAGTACTCAAAGACTGGGAAAAAGATGGGGGAGATCAAAAGTTCAAAACTGCAATAATCGATCACATAAGGATGTTCAGAACATACCAAAATTGGAGCAAAAAAAAGCAATACAGACTTCCTAGAAAATGGATGAAAAAGACATTTTCAGTTCACATAAGGATGTTCTGAGCATACCAAAATCTGTTGCTATGCATGCTTCAATCCTTTCCAAAATTGAGGCATAAGGAAGCAACAAAACAACTGCATACCAACCAATTTTGTTTTGTTCAGAAAATGGATGTGAAAGTCATTTTAATTGTAATAGCATTTCTATTGACTAAAGCTACAACTAAAAGCCAGTTGTGTTGCAAGTCTAAAACCCTTTGGAAATCTTTAGAGGAATGATCTCCTGCTTGTACTTAAATCTTTGCTTCGATTCTTGTCATATCTTGGTAGTTTCTTTTGCAATTTTGATAGTTTCAATTCTTTTCAATTTGTTATGCAAGGAACAAACGTAATATTTAAGTCCTGTAAGACTTTCTATTATTTTGTCAATTGGAGCTTGCAGGTATATTTTGATTTTATATTCCTTCAAATAGTTGTATCTTTCCTATTTATATTTACCGCTTTCAGTAGGTTGACAGATGTGAGAAAATCAAGTACAATTTGATCTTCTATTCCTTCACATAGTTGCATTTTAATCCTGAAGAGATACAAACCCATTTTGAAACCAAGTATAGGTGACAGGCTGTGAGAAAATCAAATCCAATCACATTTAAGAAAAAATATGGGGAATGGTATGGTTCATAACCTAACGAAGTGTCATGAAACTAATCTCTATTTTTATATTCTTGATGGCAGACGCCTATCTAACAAGCATCTGCTAGTTTTCATCCAAAACAAAACATGACTACTAGGGTGGGTAACACCTAACTATACTACTAGACTGGCACACTAAACTACCAATCAAAAAACCCTTGCAAGATGCGGCCCTAGACAATGATATTTAAGAGAAAGGATAAACTAATATCAAAGATGGTACAACTTAACAAGAGATCATTGGCACTACTTTGGGGGCTAATTAACAGTAAGATAAATGTACATTAATGCAAAAAAAGCGAATATCAGCAATAATCATATGCGCACCATAAAATTTACAAAAATGGGGATAATAATAAAAACAATGATTAAATTTTTTTGCTTACTTTGGGGGCTTGAAAGAGTCTTCAACTTGACGTCACAACTTACACGTTATCACCTACAAAAACAAAGAAAGATACAGCTTCAGAAACCAATGCGATGACTTCCATTTTGGTGCGCATAAGATAATAGGAAAATAAAAGGACTCCATAAGTAGTATATTTAATAGTAATGAAGAAAAATAAATAAACAGCAAGTATGAACATGAAGATCAAGTTAATTAGCAAAGATGAACAACATTAATTTAATAGCAGTAAACTCCCAAGTATTGCTTATTTTTAGAATCATCTTTAAACCCCCTAGTTTAAACTTGAACTCTAACTTTTATTCCCTAATTCCTTCGAACCCATTGTCATTTTGATTGCTATGTATGTTCCAATGGTTGTATTACTACAAAGGACATAGGAAATATCCTTCTTCAACGGTCTGCTGGGTTAACCGTTATCAGTGGTTTAATTTTAAGCACCTTGATTGCTATGTATGCTCCAATGGTTGAGCATATGAAGTGAATGCAAGACACTATCAGAGGGAACTTGAAATCCAATTTTTGAAAGATCTACTTGTTCATTATAATCACAGTAACATTGAAATCCCACCATTGTAATATAGCTAAAAGCGATCGAATCGCACTCCACTGACACAATCTACTCTCCTCCATTGATCCCCAACTCTTCAAACCCAAGTTTACTAACACCTCAACAAACAAGAAATCAATCACACATGAATCTTGCTCAACTACTGTACGATTACAGAGGTAGAGAGAGTTTCAATTATAAAGTAATCAAGTGAAGACTCAAAACGCTTAATCTATCTATTATATATAGTTCAATCACATCAATTTTCAAGAGAATTAAAGTTTGAAATGAAACTTGAAGATTAAAGAAGAAGCAAAGAAATAAATTTGAGAGCGGCAAGTGAGCAAATACATTGAGAAATTTGAGAAGCAATTTATAAACCCATCGTTGAGATCAGGAAACAAGAGTTTCAGTTTCAGGTTTAGGGTTTGAGATCAAGTATGGGGGGATTTTGTGTCCTCTTCCCTCTGTTTCTCTTTAATCTTCTACTCGGTTTCGGTTTGTAAATTTCTCTTCCCTCTATTTCTCTTCCTTTATTTATCTTCTTTGGTTTCGGTTTCAGCAAGTGAGCAAATAGCGACTCCAAGAAAGAAAACAAAAATATTTGAGGGAAACCAAATATTAGAGCTAAATTAAAAAACAAAAAAAAACCACAGGCTCCAATTTTATTTGCCATAAATAAAATCTGTGTTTAATGAACTACAGATAATATTTGTGGCAAAAAAAAAATTGTGGTAAATTGACTGTTTTGGCGTAGTGTTTGTATGTTACACAAGACCATATGGATCAGCATATCAAGGAATTGATTGAAGCTCAAGCTCTAGGCAATAAAGACGATCTTACCAAGTTGTAAGGTAGTCTGATTGCCAAAGAGTTATTTGATATGGAAGTACCGAAAGGTTTCTATACCCCAAAGATACATATATACAAGGGTACTGATCAAAATGAGCACATTCAACAATACTTAAATTCATTGAGGTTGTACATTCTATGATGTCTATTTGCAATAAGTCTGTAGGGATAACCGCTCCGGTGGTTCCCTTCTCTCCTTAATGATTTCATCCCCACATTCGATCAGCTGCAGAAAAAATTCATCAAGACGTATGCTCACAACAAAGACAAAGAGGTGAATTTATATTCTTTTATTAGTCTTAAAAAATCACAAGGGGAGAAGCTTGAGACCTTTGCAAAGAAGTTTTAGGAGTTCGCACGTAAAGTAGATAATCTCGATCAGAAAATAGTTGTTACTGCTTTTACCAATGCACTCCAGCTCGGCTGCAAGGCCAAAGAGCACCACTTCTTAAACAAACCCGAGAACTTGGAGGATATGATCACCAAGGTCAATGGGTATGTTGATCTGGAAAGGATGATGTCCGAAAGGTATAAATCTACTAAATAAGTCCTAACCACTAAAGGTCCAACTACAGATCGCAGCAATGAACCGAAAGAGGACCAGGGTGATCAAGAGCGTTCCAAGGCGAACACTGGCAAACTGCAAAAATGCGATTTATTACCCAAGCCAGTCTTCCCCAAGATGAATTTCTAAATCTCCATATTTTTTTTAATTCTATTGAAGGACAAGTTTTACCGTTTATCTCAACCACTGGAACCAATCGAAGGCAGATTGTACTGAATGCATCACAAGGTAAATCATCATGATAGTGACAAGTGTTTTGCTTTACAGCGGTTGCTATAATATATTTTCAAAGATGGGAGAATATACGAATACATTGTCGATCTAGAATCATACAAGAATGAAAGCTACAAGATGCAAATTGAGGTAGTCCGAATCGAAGATCAAGCTAAGGAGAAACAGCTGTACCATATGTACCAAAATAACATGATCGAGATTCATCAGATTAATAACTCTTGCAGATTTAAATGCAAGAGATTATCATAATGTTGCGATCTCACACTTCAAGATAAAGAAGCCAAGCTTCTTCCTGAGTTGAGCAATCGCCAGTTTGGGATTTCTTTCGAAGATTTCAACATCATCCACGTAAAATTTCTACATCATGATGCATTAGTAATAATGAAGAAGTTTGTCATGCATATAATGATGATCGATACTGGAAGCGGTATTGAGATTCATTTTTAGAGCACGATCGATCAAATGAGGTTGGCCGATCAAGTTATTCCAGGCAACACCGATATTAGTAGATTTAATGGTTCCAAAGAAGAATGAGTAGGCAAGATCATCTTACCTATCAATGTCGCATTCTACATCATCAATGCCAAATATCGCTATCTCGAGATTATGGGCCGCTGCTAGATACATAACATGGAAGCAATCGCTTCCACTTATAATCAAGCACTTCGCTTCAATTACAATGATGGCATCTACGAAATCAAATGAAATCAAAAGCTTTCATTATCTTCTGAGAATACCATCTCTGTCATTCTAGATACATCAGATAGATACACTGCATAACAATTATAGAAAGCTGGTCACATCAATGACTAGCCTTCACCAGAAGTACCTATAAAGTACCTATAAAGTACCTAGACATTGATGGACCTAGCCGAGGTACTTTTATCGGTACAAAGCTGGTCTAGTATGATAAAGATACTCTCATTCACTTCTTACAAATGAATCGAGGCATCTTTGTGTAGACTTTCGATGAGATGCCTGTGGTCAATCCATCCCAATGCATGTCATAGATTGGCCATTAATATCAACGCCACGGTGGTCAAACGAAAACAACGACCACTCTCACCTCGACTTCGAGATGAAGTCAACATTGAGATCGATAAATTAATCAAAGTGGGATTCATTCGAGAAGCCAAGTATCCATATTGGATCTCCAAAATTACCGCAGTTCCTAAGAACAACAAAAAAGTTTGAGTTTGTGTAGATTTTACAGATCTAAACAAACACACTTCAAAGGAGAGTTTCCCTCTTCCAATCATCCATCAAATTCTTGATTTTACGGCAGTTTATAAACTCTTATCTATAATGGATACTGCTTCTGGTTACAATTAGATACTTCTCTTGGAGGATGATCAGGAAAAGACCACTTTTATCACTGAAAGAGGTCTTTACTATTACAAATTCATGGCCTTCGAACTAAAGAACGCATGCACAACTTATCAACGGTTAATGGCGACTATGTTCAAAAAACACCTTAAGAAAATCGCTGAAGTCTACATCGATGATATCCTTTACAAGAACGTACAGTCAAAATACCACATCACAGATCTAACCACAATATTTAACATTCTATGATCTTATAAGATGTGACTAAATCCGAATAAGTATCAATTTAGAGTACATTCAGGTAAATTCCTTGGCCATGTCATCAGTAAGAAGGGGATTGAGGCCGATCCAGATTAAGTTCGAGCTCTCCTCATCATACCATCTCTAAAAATAACGAATTAAGTATAAAAACTTACAGGCAAGATCGCTAATATCAATCTATTCAATTCTAAATCATCAGATCGTTGTCATTAGCTGTTCTGACTACTCAGAAGTTGTACCAAACAAGGAAAAATTCAGCCCAACAAGGAGATCCAATGGGCATCAAAATACAAGGTAGCTTTTTAGGAACTCAAAACCTATCTAGGGAAGTCTCCTATCATGAGCACCCCGATAGATAATAAGGAACTGATTATCTATCTGGCAGTTGCAGATACTTTTATTAGCCTATCTATTTCATCAGTAAAGCCCTCACTCCAGCGGAAATGAGTTATTCTAAAATTGAGAGTCTCCTTCTAACTCTTGTTTACACTTCACAAAAACTTAAGCACTACTTCCAATCTCATTTAGTCAAAGTCATGACGAACTACCCACTCTAAGAAGTTTTGTCCAAAAAAATAAAGTCATGAAGAGTGCAGCAATGGTCAGTCAGTTTGGGAGAACATGATATCATGTTCAAACAATGTCATTCAGAAAAAAGTCAGGCTATTGCCAATTTTATCGCAGATTTTCCTATGGAAGATCCCGATTGGGAGGAGCACGACCCTGACCTTACCGAAAAAATTACATAAAATCTACCCACCAAAGCATTTGACAAGCGAGTTGAATGGATTTCAAGGAAAGGGGGGTTACTTCATACAGATGGTTCAGTAGGACCCGCAGGGTCAAGAATTAGAATCGTACTGATTACCCATTCTAATGACAGAATTGAGAAATTAATTTACTTAGATTTTGAAGCCTCCAACAATATCATAAAATACGTAGATTTAATTCATGGACTCGACCTCGTACTCGAGCTTGGCGTCCTAGACCTCTCAGTCTACACAGATTCTCTACTCATCATCTACTACTACTCATAACAGTACAAGAAGAATGGCAAGATGATCGAATATGTAGCCTTCATTGTCGATAGGATGAGCAGATTTGTAAAACCAACTCTCGACTATCTCCCTCAAGGTGAAAACTGACACGCCGATTCCTTGGCTTATTTAGCCGGGGTCTTGGATGCATAAGCACGATATTTTCATATTAAAATAATATCCACCCCCAACATTGATCTTTATTTTGTATGCACGATCAACACTGGGGGCGATGAAGAGGAGGATGACGATTGGTAAAAACCCTTTATTGCCTATCTTAACCTAGAAAATGAATGTAACGGACCCTTTCCAATTGATCCAAAAGAGCATTGATAGTTGATCGAAAACTCAAAGCGTTACACAGTTCTGAATGGTCGTCTATATCGCCGCTCAGTCACATAGCCTAATCTAAAGTGCCTCTCAAAGAAGAAAGCAAATGGAATGCTCAAAGATCTACATGAAGGAACTTGTGGCTTTCATGGAGTAGATTAATTACTCGCTAATAGCACAATTAAACAAGGAGCATTCTGGCCAGGAATGCACAAGCAAGCAGAAGAGTATTTACACAAATAGGATACATGTCAATAACATGGACACATGGTCTACGTCCCTGTACTCAAACTACATGCAAGCAAGGTGTTCTGGCCATTCAAGCAGTGAGCGCTTGATCTCATCAGAGAATTTCCTAATACTCAGGGTAACCAACGGATTCTACTCATAGTAACAGATTATTTTACGAAATGGGTAGAAGCAGATCCTCTATGTCAAACTAGAGAAGAAAAGGTTGTCTCTTTTATCTGGGAACATATCATCACATGGTTTGGATGCCCCTACCTTATTTGGATCGATAACGAGCCATAGTTCGCTAGGAAAAAAGGTTTAGCCTTCCTCAACAAACATAATATCATCCATTAACAATCCAATCCATACTACTCTCAAGGCAATGGCCAAGCCAAAATCACCAACAAAACTATAGTGCATGGGGTCAAGAGAAGGCTTCAATCACAGAAAAAAAGAAATTGGATAAAAGAACTTCCTCACGTCTTATGGGCGTACCGTACTACTCCACGTCAATCAACTAGTTGTTCCCCCTTTCTCCTAGCTTATGGTACTGAAGCCATTATTCCAACATAATACCACCATCCCGTCAGAGATCACGAGCTTACAGACAAAGAAAATGAGTTCGAATTGGCCTATAATATGAATTGGATTGAGGAAACTAGGTTAATATCACTATATGCTGGCCATCTCGTACAATAGAAGAGTCCAAAGCTGTGAGTTCCAAATCGATGATCTCGTCCTCAGAGATATCCTACAATACATAAATGATGCACAGGCCGGGAAGCTGGCAGAAAATTGGGAAGGTCCATTCCTCATCATTGGTCGAACTGGTCTGGGATCATTCTCTCACATGACAAAACAAGGAGCCCGAATCCCAAATCTATGGAATGCTAGGCGATTAAAACAATACAATCAATAAGTCCCAGGTTTTACTATTTCAATATTCTCATTCTTTCCATTCTAAAAGTGAAATTTTAATCTCCATACAGTGTACATTTTATTCTACTCAATGAAAACTTTCAAGTGTTTTTCCACATTACTCTCTACATACACTGATTCTACTAAATCTTATAGATTTAATCAAAAGTAATACTAGCTTTTGATCGACCTTCTATACACATATTAAAGCAAAGGTAAAACTAGCTTTAAATAATCCATCTAAGCAAATTAAAGCAGCTTTCAATCGACCTCTATACATAGATTAAAGCAAAGGTAATACTAACTTTCAATCAACCTCTATAGATAGATTAAAGCAAAGGTAATACTAGCTGTCAATCGCCCATTTAAACAGATTAAATCAATGGTAATATTAGCTTTCAATTGACCCCTATACACAGATTAAAGCAAAGGTAAAACTAGCTTTCAATCGCCTATCTATACATATATCTACGATTAAAATAAAGGTAACTTGTTTTCAATCAAAGATCTCTATTAGACATAAGATAAGGCAAAGGTAAAACTTGATTTCATCTCTCAATATGTCTGTAACTATAGGTTACTTCTACAAGTTACTTCTAAAGGATATTCTCTACTTATGGGAGGTCAGCTACGCCTTCCCCTACAACCGGGGGATGTTTAGCCATAAAATATGGAGCTTGAGCTGTTATAACAATCATACCTTGCTTTACCAATTCCTCAGGTTGGGAACCTAACTCCATTTCTATGGCATTCATATATTTTCTTCGATCTATAACAGCTTTGCAAATACATCCTCAGAATGACAAACAATCATGCAAGGTATCCCTCTCAAACTCAAGTCCTTTTACTTCCTCCACAATATATGTAATAACAGCCATTAGCTTCTACGAGTGCGCTACTTCCTGAACAGACGTATTTCGATCAAGTATTACTACCTCGAAAAGACGCTTTTGTAATCTCTTATGGCGATCTTTTAAACTTTTGTACCGTTCATCTTGTCACTCCATGCATTTATCTATGTGTATCATAATCTCATGATTCTCCACCATCTTCTCCCTTACTTTATCTAACTCAGCCCTATTCGTCGTTTTCAACTCTGCCAACTCTATACGAAGTTCCTCTAGCTCCTTATCATTCCCTTCCTTACCCCCAGCAGGAGCCTTCTTCAACAACTCATCCTTCTTCCCCAACAACTCATTCTTCTTCCTTAACAACTGATCCTTCCCCCTGATCGCCCCTTTTAACTTTTACTTCCTGCAAAGAGAGATATCTAACTTATCTCAGCTTACCCTTAAACGTTAATTTCCTCTCTGAACATGAACCTAAATGCGAGCTACATCCGCCTCCAGCTATTTAATTTGAGCTGATGGATCAACCACTTCTCCTTTTACAATAGAGACCTCGACAACACCTTTTTTCTTCTTCGACCGCTCCCCAGCCTCGGCCTTCTTGACACGCGAGTTGGCCATAGCCAAATTTGCTTTCAGCTGGGCCACCCTTTTATTCAGTTCTTCAAACCATTTTTGAACCATCCAGAAATTCAAATCTTTAGCAGGCAAGGACTCACTCAATTGATCAGCCACACTTGTAAATCAGGCCAGGTCAGCTCAAGCTTTTTTAAGCTTATTGTTTATCCTAGTCATTTCACTCTTCAATAGCTCAAGCATAATTTTGGAATTTCCTAGATTAGCTCGAGTTTTCTCAAACTTATTTGTTTTCCAGGTCATTTGACCCTCCAAACTAGCTACAAAATCTTTTAATGATTTCTCTGACACTTATAGCGACTGGATGCAGTATCGAGCCATGTCTGCCTCTTTAATTTTCACCATCAATGTATTAACCTGACTTTTGAGCTTCATTATCTCATCCTTCACCTCCGAGAGATCATTTTGCACTTTTTCTATTTTGGCATCTTTCCCCTCGAACTTCTGAGTCAAGTCACAAACAGTTTTTGTCGCATCGGCAAATTGGATCTTCCCTTTGACATGTTGATCCTCCCAATCGTTAGATACCTCTCTAATTCGATCAAACTCCACCGCAAGCTCATGGTTATATTGGAGGGTCTGTTGTTCACTCGAGTGAACAGTTTCCAATTCGATGTGTATCACATATGCAATATATCAAGCTCGATTCATCAACATTCCACAAATACAATCAATCATAATACAGGAAAATTTCTAAATTCTAACTGATTTCTATTTTCTGACATTCTATTGTTGTGAGACTGCTTCTAAATATCAGATCGAAGTATGATCTCAGTTCGTTAGCAATAACATCTACATCCAATTTCAAGGTACACATTTTCTATGTTCTGATTTTTTAAACACTTTGGTATTATCTAGACATGCTTGATTACCGTCGTCCCTAAACTTCTAACACATTTATGATCTATTTTTATTTCCTAATTTTACTTTGTAGCTTTAAAGTAATGCAGTATACAAGTTAAATATTTCTTGCTCTTCTCTATCCTGTAGCTCCGCTTGCGAAGTCAATAAGGACGCTGAGGCGTCTTTCTCCTTATCAAGCGCATTCTATGATTCTGCAATTCTGAGGCGCATATCCTTAAGTTTCTACAAGCAATATTTACAAACATCTCTTAGCCTATCTAAAATTTATCCTCAAATGAAATATACTATACAATTACAGTTTTCCACACCACATAAAAAAATATACAGCCAAACTTCAATAACTTTACTCTACCTTCTCATTATCTTCCCCCGATTCTCTAGATCAGTTTTGGTAGAGACCGAATTCAATCCCGAGGTAGATACCCTTCAACAAGTTAGCAGCCTACAATAAATCAAACACATTTTTAGCTCGAGTTCAGATATAAACTTCTGGAATAAAAAAAATCATCAACTTACCATTTTGCTCGACTCCAGCTGTGCAGAGGTACTCAGCTCCTCAGTACCCTTGCAAGCTGCAAGTCTTAGCTTGTTTTCCATAGCTCGTAGTTCATCTTCCTCAGTAGGTCGACTCTCTACGACCTTTGCCTCTAGCATAATAGTAAAGATCTACCCTCCTCTTCTTCACATCCCCTTCAACCTCCTTATTCACCGTGGTTCTAGAGGCCGAGCCATGGTTCACAATTTTCTTCTTTGGAAATTTTTTAGCTATCTTATTCGAAGTGGTCACTTTCGGAACAGACTCAAAATCCATATCAGAAGACCTCGGCAAAACCGGACGCTTCTCTATATCCGGCCCTCTCTTTTTGTTGGCTCCAACTCGCGTCATTAGTCTCTTTACCTGAGACTTTTATACCTTCTCTGACTTACTATTATTAGCTCTTTTATTTTTGTTAATGCCGAGCTCTTTCAGAACTATTTCAAGCTCAACCACTTCTCGAGCAACAATATCGAACAGTTACTCCTTCCTTATCACCTTTGACCGAGGACCTGTACAACAAATATAACACATTGTCAATCAGCAGAACAACTCTTCAATTACAGTAATTCGATATTATATACTATTACTTACTTTTTTTCAAAGTTTTATACAAAAGTTTCATCGGTTTTTCATCCTCTCTCTGAAGGCAGTCACCCTTCACCCATATCACATTATCGTTTCAAACTCGACCTGCTAAATTCAGATCGAAGAAAAATGGTCGAGACGAGCTCGAACAAAAATATATACCTCCAGCCAGAGCATAATGTTTCATAGTATAGTACTATAAAACATCCTCAGGAGTTATTTTCCTCTCTACCTCATTCTCCTCCCACAATCTATTCAAAGTCCCACAAATATTGATAACCTTCCTCATGTTCCCATTCAGTTGGGCAGGATAAACCTCTATGGTATTCATTATACCTTTAACAAGATTGCTAAGGGGCAAACTCAATTCATATTCTAACTGAGATAGATAACACAGAAAACCATTGTCCAGGTCGCCTTAGACATTCCTATCAAAATATTTAAGAGAGAACGACTCATCCACTCCTCTATCCGATTTCTCCTATTCTAAATTAGGCAACAAGATGAAATGTTCTTCCCCAGATGATACAGTACAACCTCGAAACAACTTACCAGCATGTTCTACAACGTTGCTCCATTTTCCACCTACAATAGCTTTGGATTTATAGAACTCATTAAATACATCAGAGTTCAGAGGGTACGATACCAATTTACTAGGGAAATCTAGAAATTGAATGCATACTACTTCGCCCTTCCATTCAAACTCTACATTTATAGATTCTACGTTCTTAGAATCAATCGTACGACTAGAGGTCGACGTCTCCATTTTAGGTAAAGTCTTCATCTCAATTATAGGCTTAAAGATGAGGTTTGAATTTATAAATGATATTCCTCATGCCCAACCTACATACAGCTCCAGGTATTCTGTAAACTAATAATTATCTTTCATCTATGCACATCCATACACACATCTACTGTACATCAATCATACATATGCGTATATTATATACATACCTCTTTTTATACATAACACAAGCAAATTTGTATAGGTTACTATAAATAGCAATCTTTCAAAATTTGAGAAAACCACAAAATCTTTTTAACCCACATTCCCAAAATCATAAATCCTTTACTAACATTCAACGTCCAAAAATGAATCTGAAGCAACGCCAAATCCTTCCATCACAACACTGTTATGCAGCCACCATCGTGACTGTCACCGCAACGTTTTCTCTCCTTGAGCGATGATCACTCTCGTCTAATCTCTGACGTAATTCTCTAAAAAAATTCCCTTTTCTCTCCCACTATTATTCCATTTTTCAGAAGTTAATAAACATTTGAATGAGGAAGATGAATTATTACTTATATTTTATCTCTCTAACTACTTACAGTTATTGGAAATTGCACGAGCCACCCTCAGTTTTGGAACTAAGGCATCCCTTTCACAATTAATATCAGACATTTCACACCTTTTTGGTGAAAACACATTCCCATCATTACCCATAGTCCTATATTTTAATATATTCCCATCTCTCCTACCTAAATTTCTCTCTGACCTTCCCACACTCATGATGACTCAATGCTTGCTTGTAATCGAACCTTCCCTACAAATTACAAAATAGAGAAAAATTAAAGCTACTCTACTTTTTCCATTCCAACTTCTGCTGCTTATAGAACTGCTGACGTCATTTCCAGAGCTATCACATTTCAAAATTCAATTTTCTTATTCGCAAACATTTCTACAACAGCATTTGCAGCAAAATAGAACAAATCAAAGAAAAAATTATACCTACATTCTAAATTCCAGTTATTCGACCTCATTCAATTCGCTCACTCACATATAGTTACACATAAAACATTCTCAATATCCTGGAGAGCCACAACTAATCAGTTTACCCTCAACAATCTTCACATTTTCCTCCTCGATCTCTTCCTCAGTAATTTGCCTCGCGACCTCCTTTTGAATAGTAGGCTCCAAAATCACTTCACAGAGTATATCTAAGTAAAAAATGGTGCCCGGTCTCAAGTTCCATCTCCCTCACATCCAAGTCTTCAAACTGCATTTCAGATTCAGGTAAGTCAAAATAATAATCTAACAACCCAAAAATCCTTTCCTACACTTCTACAATCTTTATCTCTAATCGTCCCTCAACAGCATGAAAATCTCTCCCAGAATGAGTCCTTACCATATTCTCTTTCTTCTTCCTCTTTACATCACATTCCCATCATATTTATAGACTTTTCAAAATAGCTTTAAATCCCCCACATTCCGTATAAATTATAATTTACTTTTCCATAACTGGAAACCCTAAGATCATGATATCAGTTATTTGAACTTATCTATACAAATTAACCTCCTTAGATTCATTCACTAACGTTTCGACCTACTCCTCACAATCTTTCTTCTGTACAATATTTCCAAACGAAATCTCCATAAGTTTGAGTTTTCAATTTTTGCATATTCTATATCTAAATGATATTTTTTCCCCCATGATTCTATAATTTATTCATTTCGATACATATTTTCACACATCTACATATTTACACATACACATTTTTCACATGTATTAACATATATTTTCTGCAGTTTTACTAAATAAAACTCTATTTTTTAGTTCAACTTCAAATATCATATTTTTGTCCTCTAATATACATATCTATACTTCTTCTAGCTCGATTTCAGTCAAAAGAACTAATTTTATCTATCAACATAGAGTTTGACCCAAAAAAAAATTATTAGCTCGAATATTAATTACAAAATATTATAACAAGTATTTTAGATACTATTACAGATCACTCTACAGGTTACATGACAGTTTTTAGTGATATCTTACTCTGAGAATCTTTTGAAGCAAAGTTGGAACTGAAAATCACTGAGCCTGATCCCTCCTTCACAACATTAACTTCTACAAGAAATTGAGGAAGCAAAGGTGTCAGTGCTTAAACCAACCCTTAGTGATAGAACCTTCTTCACGATAAGAGAAGATGACGGTGCAATAAAAAGACTTCCAATCTTCGTCATCCTCCACCACCACCATCGTCTCCTCCTCCTTAGTACCGTTGACCTACTTTCAAAAAGGTGTCATGAATCTGTTACACTGCTACCCTGCTATCTTAATGGTAATGTATACGATATAATGAAGGTCTTTAAGATCTTAAATGAGAGGTTGAGAGCGAGCGATGTTGATAAGTAGTTTGTGGCTGCTAACGTAATAAAATTTTATAAAATGAAGTCTGAAAGCCAGTAAGAGTTGTTATCTATATAGTAATTCTTCAAGACTAATTTTTTTTTACTTTAACTCTGCTGGTCGACCAAGGAATGACCATCTTGTGTTGGTTAGGGGTAATTGTATGCAGGTCCCAGATGAACCAGTGTTCGTGTTAGAATTTAAGTATTTTTATCCGAATAAGTGTCCATTGTTACCTTGAGTAAATGACTTTACATATTCGAGTTCCTTATCATTTCTTGTGTTTCTTCTTATAGGTCCTCAGGCCATTGTTACTCCTGACGATTCGAGTCTGTTTGATCGTGTAGCTCAAGAACACAACGAGCTCAAAATAGTTCTTGATGATTTAAATATCCAGAGGAATAAAAGGGTAAACTTGGAGACTCCCAAAGTCCAGTGTGCTAACTAAAGACGAGTAATGGCTGGTCGAGAAGAAAATCTTAATAAAAAGGGTTCTTCATCGAATACTGGTAACTTTGACCTCCCTTCGGTACTTGATTTGGCAGATATCCCATCTCCTAAGTTTTCAGCTGGTAGTAAAAAAATTTGTAGGTTAAAAAAGTCAAACCAAGAGCTTTCGCATATCAATAAAATGGTTCTACCAGTGTCTGAAGCTGTCACTTTGCATGCTCTTGAAGGCACTGAAGAAACAAAAAGTTGTTAAGACGGAGGCCCAGGGTAAAGATGAGTCTGTGTTGACCTGGCAGAAAACCCATAACCTTTAAGGAAGTGATTAAACTTGATCTAACGTAGTGATGAAGCTTAGGGCGGTGGAGAATCGTTGCTTTCGTCTTACTCCCAGAGAAGCTCAAGGAAATTTTCCTAGAGCAGGATACACAGGTAAATTTATATTTTGATATTGTTTTGTATTACTTTTTCTGAATTAAATAATGTTTTCCTACTGTCTATACTAGTGAAGGGCACCTCTCAGTTTCTCTTAAAGAGAAATAAAGAACATCTCGAGCTCCCCTGTAAGGTCGAGGCTCTGATTAAAGAAAATTCCCAGTTAAAGACCTTGAATGGGTTGACTGCTGAATTCGAGAAAGAGAAAGAGAGTTGTAGAGGAAGCTAAAGTGGTTGTTAGGCTGGAGCTGCAGACTCAGTTACTTGAATGCTAGAAAGATATGGCGAAGGCGGTGGAGACGATTAAGGTTGGGTATAATAACCTGATTCAATCTTATGGCTTCTTCGGATTATCAGAGGACGACATCACTCCTGAGATCTCTGGCAAATATTAAGACATTATCTTCCCTTCTGTGGTCGAGGAGGAAGATACCGAGGTGGACCACCCCAATTTTGCTACTTCTCCTATGGTCGCTGCTAACGTCCCTCATTCGTAGTCAACGGGGAGCAAACCGCGAGCTCCTAAACCTACTATTGAGAACGTGGCGCCGTAAGAGGTATGGCTTTCCAAAGGCTGCTAGGCCTATCATTTAACTTGATTTATTTTAATCTTGTTATGAATTATTGATATGTTTATGTGATTTTAAATTTTATATGAGGAATATATGTTTGATTTTTGGAAGAAATGACTATTGAAGATTTGAATTTTGATTTGTGAATAATATAGAATTTGTAATCTATTGTAAGATGTAGAGCGGTTGAGGGAGACTATAAATAGTTTGCAGAGAGCGTTGAATAGGGTTAAGAACTCCGTGAGTCACACTCAACAGGTAATAAATTGAATTGAATATAAAAGAAGACATTATAAATCTTTGTCAGAGAAGAACTTTAAAGAATTTTATGAGCGTCAAGGTAGATATGCCAAGATAAAAATTGAGAGAGACTATAGGGGACTTGTTTCGTAGAAGGGAAACTTTGCTCTTACACCTTAAAGGTTACCTTCGGTAAGGGGTTATGGCAAATATATATGACTATAAACAACTAGTTTAATGCATTAACATACTTGCATGAAGTTCATGAATTGGATTTTCCACGACCTCTAGCGAGGATTTTAAAAGAAGATTGTATAGATGCTGAGTTAGATGACTGTTCGAGTTGATTGAAGGTTATAGGGTATTCGAAGGCAATACTGGTAGGGTTTAGGCAGAGTTTTTCTAACCTCTCCATAGTATTCTCTATCTTCTATTTATAGGGGATAGAAAAGGGGTGAGTTGTCATATGAGGTTAGATTACATGCATACCCCTTAGGGCAGCTATATTGTACGATAGGTTAATTATGACACAGCAACTGTCTGGCAGCTTGTTTCTACTATTCTATCTGGTAAGCTGGCTGTCAGGTGTGTTCAATTTTTACCATGCATTACCGTAGTCAAAGTCATTTTGCGGTTAATGTTGACCGACTGTCTTTGGCTTCGGCTTCGACTTACTTCGATGACGCATTCGAGTGCTCGAGTATTCGATTAATCTCGAAAGGCTTCATTGGATTCGATGTTGCCTTACTGGGCTTCAAGTATCTAGTAGGCTTCAATGTAGCCTTCAACTATTCGACTAGTACTAGAAGGTTGTGAGCAGGCTACTATAGAGATGAGTCTATTTGGAAAGAAGAAAAGAGGTTCTTGCTACTTAGAAAAACACTAAACAAAGCCCCCTTTAAAGACACGAGTGGGAAAATAAAGTGTCAGAAATCGATGTTATCCTTGACACTATATTTTAAGGCTGAAGTGGATAGTGACTGAGGATTATATGGGACTTATATATTCATACTAAAAGAGAGGGTTGTCATACCGGATCAAGCTCCAGTTCAATTTTGGTGCAAGAAACAAAAAATCATCATAGTGTAGAGGCAAAAAAATGTTTAGCTCAAGCTGGTGTATCTATTATTTATAAGACCTAATGATATGGGGCTGTGTATATAGGTTTCTAAACCTACGTACGTCTTCGGTCTTTTGTAGGGTTGGAGTACAATGAGAATATTGTTTTTAAAAATAAATTAAGAACAATAAAATATACAAGCCAACTTAAAGATTGAGTTAAAAAAGGCACAAGAAATTTTAAATCATTATACCGAACAGAAGGTTCAGCTTGCTGCTCGAGTGGCAGAGGAGATAACACGAAGAAAGAAAGAAGAAAAGAAACTGAAGGCTTTAGAGATATCACAAAAGGAATATGTGACCGATGATATGATTTAAATAAGAGGATGAGGTAGTATTTGTATCCTACATGAGAAAAGGATGTAGCTAAAAATGAGCATGAGTGATAGGTAAAAGCATTGATTGGCTTTTATTGTATTGAATTGGACATAATGTATAATGAATTCTGAAAGTACATTACTGATTATGGAAAAGACTTTGATGTAGAAAGCGGAAAGGATGAAAAAATTTGGTTTGTAAAAGATGATCATGCAAACGGTGTTAATTGTTCTGGTGGTCCAGTTCTTATATCTATGGAAGATTGGTAAGATAATGCAGAGGTCAAGGGTCTTATAGTGTGCTCCTACAAAACACACCGTGAGGAATATATTATACGCTTTCGTCTGACAGGAGGCGATCATGTAGGTAGTTCGTCAAGAGGAATTAAGGAGAAACAATATTCGTAACGTTCTGCGATGGGGAGAAGAAAATAATTTATACACATGTTTTGATATTCTGGAAATATTTTGTTTACGGTGTGTTGTAGTATAGTAGACTAAGTTAACTGTTAGAATGTGTAGTAGATGTGTGATGTCTCTTATAAATAGATGGTTTGTATTTAGACTAAATATGTACGTCGACCAAACATAAGTATTTCATTAATATAAGAACAGCGTACATAGAAATGGAAAATAATTCTTACTGTTGTAATGCAAATAGATAAAAAACTTAAGCTGTAAAATGCTCTCATCTATGATATGGTTTCAACCTCCTTGTATTCCAAGGGTTTGGAACTTGAACTCCTTCTTCTGTGGAGGTTACTTTTACCGACAACAATGAAAGGCCCTTCCCAATTTTTCACAAGCTTCCCAACATTTAATTCCTTTGTGCTTAGGTATATTCCATAGAACAAGGACTTGAATGTCAAATTCTCTGTTACGAACTCATTTTTTGTAAGACTTGGCCAACGCCTGATGGTATGTTCCAAGATTCGCAATTGTTCTGTCTCTTATTTCCTCGATCCTGTTCATGTTGCATGTTAACTGAAACTAATTTTTTTCATCCGTCATTTCGTGATTGCGTATAGGGTGATAATATTTGGTTGGGATAATAGTTTCAATTCTATAGGCTAAAAAGAAAGGAATACAACCCAAACCTTGTAATAATATTCTCCTATATAAACTTAATCACTTATTCTTCTCGAGTTCGACATAAAGGGACTACTTTAACCTATTTGGTGAAGTAATCAGTTGTTACCAAAAGATATTTTCTTTTCCCATGAGTATTTGGTAATTCCCCTACTAGGCCGAGAGCCCACCTTTAAAAGGTCAATATACTTTTCTTGCGTGAAGCTCTAGAGCTGGAACTTAAATTTTGGGCTCATGTCGCTGATAGACATCATATACTTCACATATTCTTCAGCCTATGCACGTATTTTAGGCCAAAAGTCTCCTTGAGTGATTTCTAAAGTTACCAAAGATTATCGTACTCCATGCAATCCACATGTTCCTTCATGTAATTCTCGTAAAAATTTATTGACATCTACGTCGGATAGACATTTTAGATACAGACCTGTGACAGATCATTTGTAAAGGACTTTGTCAATAACTGTGTACCATTTTGGGTTATCTATCAGTCTTCTTTATTGATACGTTTCGGGAGCTCACCGGTTAAATCATTTTGCAGTCCAATATATTTAAGAAAAGGTAACCTCCAATCGCCTTCCGCCACTTTATCACCCCCAGTGCTAATGACATTCAAGTTAATGACATTAATGTTGAGGTTAGAGTGAACTTCAATTTTTAAATATCAAACTTTTGTTCCAAGAATTGCCATAAGATAAGCAAGGGAATCCGCATGTCTATTTTTTCTTCGTGGTAGATATTCAATTGTGGCTTTATGGAATATTTTTATTTTGTCGGCCACTAACGCAGCATAATCGACCATTTTTCCATTCTTCTGATACCATTTTGTGTAATGGTTTATGATCAATAAAAAATCTATGTATATAGATAGTTGGGGTACTCTGAGCTCTAGTGCCATGTCAATTCCATGGATTAACGCCTCATATTCTATTTCATTGTTTGTTGCCTTAAAATAGAGTCAGATTGATTTCTCAATTCTATCATTTGAAGGTGCAATAAGGACAATTATGATTCCTAAACGTACTGCAGTAGCCTACTTGCAACCTGCTGGCAAGATAGCGACCCTTAACTATTTTATATCCAAATCCTCTGACCGTTGTGCCTGGCCTTTCTCTCTCTTACGCGACCAAGGCGTTCACAAGGCTAAAAAGAAAAATAACACCAAAATCAATTGGACGCCTGATTACGAGCAAGCTTTCTTCGAACTTAAAACATACCTTGGTCGACCACCTATCATCAGTTCCCCCATCGAAGGCGAAATGCTTTCTTTATACCTTGCAGTTACAGACACTTCTATTAGTTCGGTCCTTATTCAACTCAAATTCAACATCGAGAAACCCGTGTACTTTATTAGAAAAAATCTGATACCTGTAGAGGCTCGATACACAAAGCTCGAGCGATTGCTCCTCACCCTCGTTTACACTGCTCGAAAGCTCAAATCATACTTTTAAGCTCATCTTATTCGTGTTATCACCAGTTACCCCCTTTGAGAGATACTCAGCAAGAAGGAAAAATCCAGACGGGTAACATAGTGGTCTGTTTATCTTGGTAAACATGACATTACATTTGAGAAATAAATATCTCAAAAAGGCCAAGAAGCTATGGATTTTCATGCTGACTTCCCAGTCGAAGCCATCGACTGGGAAGAATACGAAGATGATCTAATGGAAGGCCAACCTGAACAGAATGACCCTTGGAACCCTAACACAGGTTGGCATCTCTTTACAGATGGATCCGCCAGACCTAACAGTTCAGAGATCGGTGTTGTTCTAGTCACCCCCACCAATGACAGATTTGAAAAAGCTGCCAAGTTAAACTTTGAATGCTCTAACAATGAGGCTGAGTATAAAGCCTTTATTCATGGCCTTGATCTCATACTCGAACTTGGTATTTGTAAACTTGTAGTATTCACAGATTCTCAACTTGTTCAGACATAGTACACTGATGAAAATCAGGCTAACGGTCACATGGCTAAGTATGCTGCTCTTGTCCGCCAGCGCATGGATTATTTTCCTAAAAATCTTCTATTATTCATTACCCTCGTGGAAAAAATAGACATGCTGATGCCCTCGCCTATATAGCAGCCATGTTAAGCCAGTCTGAATCTCGAACACTCAATATCAAAGTATTCAAATGCCCAAGTATCGACCAGATAGAAGTTAATGCCATCAATACTGGGGGCGAGAGCCTCAACCCAGATGACTGGCGAACACCATTTCTTGCTTACTTCAACAGTTTAACCCTTCCACATGATCCCAAGGCCAAACGGTCATTACTGGAATATTGCCACAGATACATCATCCTCAAAGGAGAGTTACGTCGCAAATCCACAAACGGCGTCCACCTCCGATGCATCACTCAAAATGAAGCCACTACCACTCTTCCTGAACTCCATGAAGGTACCTGCAGTGCTCACACTGCCGGTCGATCTATGGCCCTTCGAGCCGCATCCCAAGATTTATTCTTGCCTAATATGAAGAAACAAGCTGAAGAATACGCCAAACATTGTGACCAATGCCAACGCCATGCACATAATATCCATAGCCTTTCACAAGACCTCCATTATAGCCAAGTCTCTTGGCCATTTAAGTAGTGGGCCATCGATCTCGTGGGTCCTTTTCCGAAAACATTAGGAAGTCGAGAAAATATCCTCGTGGCAATAAATTACTTTACTAAATGGGTTGAAGCCGTGCCTTTATGTCAAACCAGAGAAGAAGAACTCATCAAGTTTTTATGGGATAATATCATTACACGCTTCGGATGCCCTCATATGATATGATGTGATAATGGTCCACAATGTCCGCAATTTCCTCAAGAAGTACAACATCATCCTCCCCCCCCTCAACACCTTACTACCCCCAGGGGAATGGTCAGGTCGATGCAATCAATAAAACTATAGTCAACGGCCTTAAGAAGCATGCCGATAAAAAGAAAGGACGATGGGTTCAAGAACTATAACATGTACTCTAAGCCTATAGAACAACACCATGAAAGGCGACGGGGTGCATACCTTTCCTTCTAGCCTATGGTACCAAAGCAGTACTCCCTACTCAATTCGAAGTATCGACACCTAGCCCTAACCTCCCTGACGAAGATAAGGACTTCGAACTTGGATATAATACATTATGGATCGATGAAACCAGAGACCGATCCTTAGCAAACCTCGGCCGTTACCATCTCTCTCTCTAGAAGTCAAATAACAAAAGGGTTCGACCATGCAGTTTTAATATTGGAGATTTGGTACTTCGGCGAGTCACACCCTCTTCGAAGTCTCAAAATGCCAGCAAGCTAGCCGAATCCTAGGAAGAACCTTATGTCGTGTATAACAAAACCGACAAAGGTTCCTATTATCTAATGATAGAAGCAGAGGAGCTTCTACCCAATCCTTAGAGCACCATGTAGTTAGTCTCATACAACAGGCCACAACTATCATCTTGTTCAGCTGATGTAAATATTGTATAATCAATGAACATATATTTTATCCTCTGAGATTCATGTCTTATCTTCCAGTAAATTTCTTGGTATAACCTAAGTATCATGTCAAGCCTTCGACCAGACTGATACTTGGTGGCGACCTCAAAGTTTTTCATGTCTTAAATTTGAGCAAACTTGAGGGGCATGAATGGTCGACAGACTGGACCCTCAAGAATGCATTGGGGGTGGACATATAATGTTTTGCTTAGGCTCAATCCCGAGGACAGAAATAGGGGCGAGCTTCAAAGTTTAGTGAATTTCTTGGTATAACCTAAGTATCATGTCAAGCCTTCGACCAGACTGATTGTTGAGGGCGACCTCAAAGTTTTTTGAGTCGACAAAATTTGAGCAAACTTAAGGGGTATGAATGGTCGACAGACCGGACCCTCGGGAATGTATTGGGGGCAAACACATAATACTTTGTTTAGGCTCAATCCCGCGGACAGACCCGGGGGCGACCTTCGAAGTCCAGTAAAATTCTTGGTATAACCTAAGTATCATGTCCATCCTTCGACCAGACTGATACTCAAGGAAGACCTCTAAGCTATATAAGGTTCTAGCTCGAACCCTGCTGCAAGAATTATATACTTTGCAATACACACAAATACAAGCATACAAGAATACCAGCAATTCAGCTACAATATATACCAGCAAGTCAAGTTCAGTACATAACAATCCAAGTCAACTACAAGATATCAGGCAAACTTTAATATTATAGCAAGATAAGAGAGAGTTTTTTTTAGCAATCAAGCAACATAGACACACCTTCTACTAGAACTCCACTCACACAGGAGCAACCGTACTAGCTCCTCTTACAGATTCTTCAGCCACCAAACCTCTAGTACCTTTGATAGAAGGGTTCTGTCCCACAGCATCTGTGACCCCATTAGCTACAACATCAGCAGCAACCTCACCGACCATGGGAGCCTCCACATCACCACCTCTACCAGCAGGATCCACTTCCATCCCTTCCGTCTGAGAGACATCTTCGATAGAGCATTTTTTGGTTGAAGGAAAGTGCTTGAAAGTTATGGGATCATATACCAAACTGTCTATAAAGTTCTTCAAGGAAGTGGTCGTCACACACTCCTCATTGAATTGTGTTTGGAAAGTTACCCTCTGTTCTTCCATTTCCACCACCTTCTCAGCTAGTTTTGGCTCCAACACCATCCGCATCTGAGAATTGTTGTCATGTTTAGCTTCGAGTTCCCTCGTACACTCAGCTCTAATAGTCAATCTCTCTCGGTTAAGCATATCAACCTCAGTCTCCATCAATAGCGCGGTCCCTCGTGCAAGCTCCAGATTGTCCACCGCCTGTTTCAGCTGCCTCGTTGTTACCTTATGGGCCTTGGCAAAAGCTTGAGCCCAGGCATACACCTACTAGAATACTCAAACCATCAGTACTTCTCGAAGCATGGTAAATTTTAGCATAATTTCAGAATCTCTAAAAATAGTTACCAGATGCAGAGTCTTATTCATTTGCTTCCCTGCCTCCTCTGGGTCATTTATGCAGAGAGTCATCATCGATGTTGCCGCAGCTCGAGCATGCTCCTCTAATTTGACTTCATGCCACGCCTCGTCTGTATCCTCCGCACCATCAGACCCCAGCTTCTGATGGCTCTTACGTTGAATAGTCTTTGGCTATTAGACTTTTGAAGGCTTGGGAACAACCTTGCCCTTACCTTTGTTAGCCTGCTTGATGCCTCGAGAACTACTTCGAGCACTGGCACTTCTTGCTTCCCCCTTGGAAAATAATTTGACTTACGGATCAATCATGCTTTCTCCATTTCTTTGGGTCCTTTTGAAGTACTTTCTTCTCTTCTCTTCTTTGCTGGTCTAACAACAATAGGCTCGTTTCGAAGAATTGTATATGTCTTCTTCCGCCTCTTCCTTATGATACATGGCCTCCTAAATACTCGATTTATCCACTCTTTATCAAATTCGATGAGTTCGTTAATTTACCTCTTTGGATTCGCCAAAGTCCTGGGATTGGGTTCTGCAAAACCACAAAAGACAATTTTAGATAACCTATTCGAGCCCCTTAACCAAAAGCCTTTGATAGTCGACTTACTTTGATTATACACCCTGTGTTGCAGCCTATACTCTTCTTCCCCCTCTATATTCTAATAATTACCCCTTACTGCCACTAAATCCTTATCCCACCTTCGACCCATCGAACACAGATCGAATAGCCACGGTTTACCTTCATGACATTGGATATGGTAAGTATCCACCTTCTTCTTGGCTTTCCTCGAGTAGAAAGATACAATTTCAAACCACTCGATCAACCTCCTCTTCTCACGCTTCAACTCCATATTCATCCCCTCAACAACCCTCATCATCTCATAGAAGTTACCATTCATCTGGCAAGGAGCCACATCCCAGTAGTTCGACACCTCTTTTACCAACCTTTGAAGGGGTAGTCGCATCCCCAGTTGAATCTGACCTCTGAACGCAAAGAAACATTCTCGAGGGGTATCCTAGAATGTGTAATCAGCCCCTACTAGCATTAGCACCACTCCCACCCTCAAAAAATCATGTTTAGCCACAAATTGATCCAGTCTCGCATTCTCTTAAGCCGAGAATGACCCCGCAGCTCCCCTCGAACCAACCAAACCCTCACTACTGTTGCTCAGCTCCCCTTCTTCTCACTTATCCCCTGAACTCACGACACTACCTTCGTTCCCTCTTCCCTGCCCTCCATCTATCCCTTCTCCGTCACTCTCCCCAATGTATTTGCGTTGACTTGCTGGTATATTTGTATGTTTGTATCTTTGTGTGATAATTGAAGTATAGAATCCGCCGGTAGTCAAAGCATGATATGGTCGGCTGCAATGCATCCCTGAGTGTCCGATCTATCAGCCATTCATGCCACTCGGGCTTGCTCAAATTAGAACCTTGAAAACTTTGAGGTCACCCCCAAGTATCAGTCGGGTCGAAGGGTTGACATGATACTTAAGTTTGGCCAACTCAAGAAGTTCACTGGACTTCGAAGGTCACCCCTGGGTCTATCCGTGGGATTGAACCTATATGAAGCATTATGTGGTCAGCCCCAATGCATCCCCGAGTGTCCGGTCTATCGACCATTCATACCAGTCGAGTTTGCTCGAATTGGAATCTTGATAAACTTTGAGGATGCCCCAAGTATCAGTCGGGTCGAAGGCTTGACATGATACTTAGGTTTAACCAACTCAAAAAGTTTACTGGACTTTGAAGGTCACTCCTGGGTCTATCCGCGGGATTGATCCTAAACGATGCATAATGTGGTCGACCCCAATGCATCCCCGAGTGTCTGGTCTACCGACCATTCATGCCACTCGGGTTTGCTTAAATTGGAACCTTAAAAAACTTTGAGGTCGCCCCCAAGTACCAGTCAGATTGAAGGGTTGACATGATACTTATGTTTGACCAACTCAAGAAGTTTACTAGAGGCATGACATGAAGCTCAGAGGAGAAAAAGATGTTCATTTATTATGCTGTATTTACATTAGATGAGTAAGGTGGTGGGCGTGGCCTGGTGTATGAGACTAATTGTATTGTGTTCCAAGGGTTGTAGAGGGGCTTACCAACTTTGGTCATCAAATAATAGGATCCTTTGTAAGTTTTGTCGTACACGACATAAGGTCGTTCCCAGGATTTGGTAAACTTTCTGACATAGCGAGGCTTCGAAGAGGGTGTGACTCACCAAAGTACCAGATCTCCAATATCAAAGCTACGTGGTCAAACGCTTTTGTTATATGACTTCTGGAGGGAGAGGTGATAACGGCCGAGGTTAGCAGTGGCTCGGCCATTCGTTTCATCGATCCATAACATGTTCATCCAAGTTCAAACTCATTATCTTTATCGAGGAGGTCAGGGTCCCGCGTTGGCACTTCGAACTGAGTGGGCAATACAGCTTTTGTACCATAAGCTAAAAGAAAAGGAGTGTAACCCGTTACCTTTCTTGGTATGGTTCAATAGATCTAGAGTACATGTTGTAGTTCTTGAACCCATTAGCCTTTCTTCTAATTGACATATTTCTTAAGACCGTCAACTATAGTTTTATTGATTGCTTCAACCTAACCATTTCCCTGTGGGTAATAAGGGGGTAGAGGGGGAAAGAATAATATTGTACTTTTTAAGGAAATTGGGGACTTTGTTCCCAGCAAACTGTAGACCATTGTTGCTTCAAATCATATGAGGACAGCCAAAATGTGTGATGACATTTTCTCATAAAAACTTGATAACTTCCACTTCCCAGGTTTGACATAAAGGCACGGCTTCGACCTATTTAGTAAAGGAATTTGTGGCCACCAGAATGTGTCATCTGTTACCTGAAGCTTTGGAGAAAGGGCCCACTAGATCAATGGCCTTGAATGGCCAAGCAACTTGGCTGCAATAAAGGTCTTCTGAAGGGATACGGATGTTGTGGGAGTGACGTTGGCATTTGTCACAGTGTTTCGCATACTCTTCAGCTTGTTTCTTCATATTGGGCCAGAATAAACCTTGGGTTAAGGCCCGAAGAGCCATAGATCGACCAGCAGTGTGAGCATCACAATTGCCTTCCTGTTTGGTAAATATGGTAGTGGCTTCGTGTTGGGAGATGCAACGGAGGTGTACGCCATTGGGCATTTGTGGTATAGTCTACCTTTGATAATGGTGTATCGTCGACAGTTCTTTAATAACCAACGTTTGGCTTTAGGATCGTCTGAGAGGGTAGAACTATTGAAATATGCAAGGAAAGGTGTGCATCAGTCGTCGGGATCAAGACTCTCGCCCCCAGTATTAATGGCATTGACTTCCATCTGGTTGATATTTGGGCGTTCGAGCACTTTGATATGGAGTGTTTGAGATTCGTACTAGCCTAGCATGGCGCTATGTAAGCGAGGGCATCGACATGTCTGTTTTTGCCTTGAGGGTAATGTGTAATGGAATATTTGTCAGGGAAACGATCCATGCGGTGGCAGACAAATGCGGCATACTCAGCCATGCAATCGTTTGCCTGATTTTTACCAGAGTATTGTCTCTAAACAAGCTGGGAATCGGTAAATACTACAAGTTTTGGAGCACCAAGTTTAAGAGCGAGATCGAGACCATGTATCAAAGCTTCGTACTCGGCCTCATTATTGGAATATTCAAAATTTAACTTGACAGCCTTTTCAATGCGGTCATTGGAAGGAGTAACCAGGATGATACCTATCCCCGAACCGTTAAGTCTGGCAAATCCATCTGTAAAGAGACGCCAGCTCATGTTAGGGTACCAAGGGTCATTCTATTTAGGCTGGTCTTCAGGTAAATCGTCTTCGCGTTCCTTCTAGCCGATATTTTTGATCGGGAAGTTGGCAAGGAAATCAGCGACTGCTTGGCCCTTTTGAGAAATCTATTTTTTGAAAGTGATGTCGTGTTCACCAGGATACACAGACCATTGATGTACCTGTCTGGATTTATCTTTCTTGCAGAGGATCTCTTGAAGAGGGTAGTTGGTGATAACACGTATAGGGTAAGCTTGGGAGTATGGTTTGAGCTTTCGAGCAGTGTAGGCAAGTGTAGGGAGCAATCGTTCGAATAACAAATCCAAGCTTACTCAGTTTGAGCAATAACAAATTATCCTTTACGCAAAATCTTGTCCAAACGAAAGAAATCTGGACGTGTCCAGCAATGGTCGGTTACTCTAGGTGAGCACGATGTACATTTCGAACCACGGTATTTCAATAAAGGGCAAGCAGTAGTAGATTTCCTTATAAACTTTCCAGTAGGTAATCCTGACTGGGAAGAAAATAGTACCGACATAAATAAAGAACAGGTCTGACAGTTTGGCCAGACCTGCTGGATCAGGCATCAAGATCGTTCTTATCACACCTTCCAATAACAGGATTGAGAAAGAAATCTGACTTAACTTCGAAGCCACCAACAATGAGACCGAATATGAGGCATTAATCTACGGTCTAGATATGGCTCTGGAGATTGGGGTTCCCGAGTTATCTGTATACACAGACTCTTTACTCATAATAAACCATTATACAGTCAAGTTTCACAAAAATGGAAAAAGATTGATTATGCTGCAGCAGTAGCTGACAGAATGAACTGATTTAGAAAGGTTATTATCGAACATTTGCCTCGCGGAGAAACTAAACATTTTGAATCTCTTACCTATCTTGCGGGAGTCCTCAGAATAGAAGCTTAATATTTGAAGATCGAAGTAATATCCACCCCCAGCATTAACATCACCAGCTCAAATTCAGTTAATACTGGGGGCAATAATGAGAACGAAGACAATTGGAGACAGCCTTTCCTCACATATATCAGGCCCAAAAGAGAGTTTGATGGTGAACTCCTCAAAGATCCTACTAAAAGGAGATGTGTGCTTGACATTGTTAAGCGATACGTTGTTGTCGATTACTTTCTTTAAAAAAAGTCAGTAACAGAACCCTATCTCCAATGTTTATCTAATAAAGAGGCTCAAGACTTCCTGCACAAGCTTCATGAAGGCACTTGTGGATCCCATGCAGCCGGATGATCTTTAGCAAACCGGGCTCTTACTCAAGGAGTCTTTTGGCCTAAAATGAAAGCTCATGCCATCAAAAATACAAGCAAGTGTAATGCCTGCCAACGACATGGACCATATATTCGATCTCCATCCTTGAAACTCCAATCTAGCAAAGCTGTTTGGTCATTCCGAAGAAGGGCCCTCGACCTCGTGGGAGAGTTCCCAACTGCACCAAGATAAAGGAAGCATCTCTTAGTAGTAACAAACTAATTTTTCCAAATGGGTAGAAGCAGAGTTCCTTTGGGTCGAACACGCGAAGATGAAGTCATCAAGTTTATATGGGAAACCATTATCATACGGTTTGGCTGCCCTCACCACATCAGGATCAATAATGGACCTCAGTTCGTTAGCTCCAGGGTCATTGAGTTCCTTAACCAACACAACATCATCCACACTCCTTTAAATCCATATTACCCATAAGGAAATAGTCATGCCAAAATCACCAATCGAACTATTGCCGATGGAATCAAAAAGTGCTTGATAGACAAGAAGTGTAATTGGGTGTAAGAATTACCACATGTGTTATGGGTGTATTAAGCAGCACCTCGAGTATCGGCTAAATGTACGCCATTCTTGTTGGCATACGGTACCAAAATAATCATTCTCACTCAATATCATCACCCATTACGTGACCATGCCATGACAGATGAAGAAAATGAATTCGAGTTGGCATGTAACATGAATTAGATTGAAGAAACAAGAGACAAAGCAATCATGAACTTTGAAAGATACCATCAGGCTTTAGCCAAATCATATAACAAATGAGTTCTTCACAGAGAGTTCAAAATTAAAGATCATGTCCTACGAGAGGTACCAAAACACAGAAAGGAAGTCAACGCAAGGAAACTCACAAAAAATTGGGAATGACATTTTATCATTGTTGGAAAAAGTAGACTTGGTTCTTACAACCTCGCCATAGAACATGGAGATCGAGTGCCTAATCCTTGGAGCACAAGAAGATTAAAATTATATCGCATATAATAATCTATCATAGTATACTTTTCTACTATTTCTATCATCTTGTACATTGATCTTACATCAATGAAATACCTATGTTTGATCGCCCTACATCAAAGTACTTTGTATTATTACATACAGTACTCTTCTACTATATCTAATATTTTTCTATGTAAATCTAACAACAATAAAAAACTAGAGTTTGGTTGACCTACATTACAGTACTTTTTTAATATATCATACAAGTACTTCTATATACATATCCCATTTCTAAAATCATAGGTTACCCTTAGGTTCACCCCATTCTTCTATTACTAATCACTTGTTGCTTTAGCCAATCTGATCTTCTATTACTATTATAGATCATTTGTTGCTTTAGCCATCCAATCTTCTATTATATCACAGATTATTTGTTGCTTCAGCCAATCTGATCTTCTATTACTATTACAGATCGTTTGTTGTTTAAGCCAATCTGATCTTCTATTGCATTATAGATTGTGTGTTAGCTCAGCTAATCTAATCTTCTATTACATTACAGATCGTTTGTTATTTCAGCCAATCTGATTTTCTCTTATATTATAGATCATTTGTTGCTTCAGCCAATTTGATCTTCTATTACATTACAAATTATTTATTGCTTCATCCAATCTAATCATCTCTTATATTACAGATCGTTTGCTACTTTAGCCAATCTGATATTCTTTTATATTACAGATCGTTTGTTGTTCCAGCCCATCTGATTTTCTATTGCACAGCAGATCGTTTGCTATTTCAGCCAAACTGATCTTCTATTACATAACAAGTAGCTTATTACCTTAAACAATTCGATCTTCAATCATACGACAGGTCGACTATTGGCTCTACAATATAACTATCAGACTTCAACACCGCAATTGGTTCATCAAAAGGTCAGTATAAATATGTACAGGTCACTAATTCTATTATCAGTCCAATTTTACTACACTCTATCAACTATATTTCCATTATTATAGTACGAATCACTCCTTTTTGCATTCATAATGCCCATTCAATCACTCGAACTTTCCCCACGACCAGACAGTCGCAAACGTATCAACTCCGGTACCCTCCCAGTAACAATTTGTTTTCCTTCCTTAACCATACTCTGAGTCAGAGCACTAATTCTTGACATCATGCCATCCAGATACTCAGTTCGCACTAGCCGCATATCGCATTGCACATCATTGGTGACCAGTTTATCATAAATCGTATCTCTTTCTATTTCCAGTTTCTTGAATTCAGACACAAAAAAGGATAACACTGCAATCATCTATCTGTCATGCATATCACCGTCCTCGCGCTTCACTTTATCAAGGACAACAAGCTCTGCAATTTTTCCTTTCGCTTCATTCAGCATCACTTCCAAATTCTTGCAGCATTCTTCAGCCACTCATTTTTCATCCAACGTAACTTTATTACGAGCTTCCATCACTGTCATGAATTCGCCCATATGGGCCAATAAAGCCATTGATTTATCTATAGCAGACTCAATCAGACTTCTCTCTACGACCCCTTCATCAAGATTTATTTTTGCCTTCAAAAGATTAGCCACCAGCTTGGTCTTTACGCTTAATAGTTTCCCAATCTCTTTTGGGTAATCCAAAGTATTTAACTCTAAAGTTTAAACAATATTCTCTAGAGTCCCTATCTTAAGCCACTGCCTTTTTAGCAATTTTTTCTGATCACTATTGGCTTCCTCTGACTCTTTTACCCTCATACTAGTGGCATACTACAATCCTTCATATTTACGAGCAAGCCCATTTGTATCCCTCACAGCAGCTTGCACATAAGCTATTTCTGCTTCTAGAGAATTTATCGGAAATTATAAGTCTTTAACATTATCCTCTTCTTCCTTCAGCATCGCTAACAACTCTGTCACTTTAAGTAACACTGGTGCTAGTTCAGCCTTCTTATCTTCTAGTTGTTCGGTCAAACAAACCACTGTACTTTGCTCGTCCGTTACTCTCACCTCCATTTTTTCCTATAACTCAGTAGCACTTCTTAGTGCTTTATATATATATTATCATCACAAAGGACAGATTTTATTTATCATCAAAACAGTGTACAAAGATCTAATGCATATACAAGTCGGCAAGAAATTTGACTACTTTATTTTCGCTTCTTCGAGCCGCGAGAGGACTGCCCCTTATCTCTCAAACTCTTTGCTCTCTCTCCCTGCACTTCTAAAGGACCTATAAAGGTCACCACCTCCTGCTGCCAATACTTTCGCCATGCCAAGGTATCAGACTCTCGACTTCCTCCTCGTCCTCTTCTGATAAATTTTCTTTCGATCTCAGAGCTGGTTTCTTAGCAACTTTTTCCTCCTCTTTTGTAAACCACATATTTTTTGCTTTTTGTTCTTTATATCAAAGTCCATCCCATAATCCATTAGATACTTCCTAAATTCATTCTCTACCCTCGCCAGCTCCCCTCCATAAAACTCAATCACAATTTCCATATGGCGTTCATGGTCCGTTCAAGCAGTAACTTTTGCTCGTAACGGATACAGATGCTCCTTCAATTGCATATGTGCCTTGTGCAGATGCTTATAACACCCAACGCCCTCATATCACCTTCAACCTTATTTCGAACAGTTATTTCTTTTGACAATTGAGTCACTAAAGACATTTTTTGCTCCATATGTTGCGTCGATACATCTTGCAACTCCTTTATCTCACCCTCTAATTTTTGTTGAACCTCTATTTGTTCTTTCCTTATCTTGAAAACACAATCCTCATTGTCCTTCCGTCCTACGTAAAGCCAAAAGTATCAGGCAAGGGTCCTATATCACCCCATATAATAGACACACCAGCTCAAGCTGAACATTATTTTGCCTTTATACTATGACAATTACGTACTTCTTGAGCCAAAAACATAACTCGATCTAGGTCAGGTACTATACCCCTTTGCTTCAAAATTTCTACATAAGCTTCTTTTAAAGCCAACTCACTATCTACTTCGGCCTCAAAAAACAGTGTTAGAATTACCAAAAGCTTTTGACACCTTCCTTTATCGCTCGGGTCCGAAAAACAAATAAAGTCTTTCGATTTACGTACTAATGCCCTCCTCTCCTCTTCATTTTTTAAAACTTCATCCCTTTTTATTTTTATCTTAGCGTATCTAAACTGAAGGTTATATAATTCTTTAAAGTTTTTCTCCAAATTAGACTTAAACTGCCTTCTCTCATACGCAGTTTTATTATATACCTATTGAATACGAGCCACAGAATCCCTCGCTCTACTCAACGATCTCTCTAGGCTAAAAAATAGTTTTTTTCAACCATTATACCTCCAATACAAATTGTAAATTTTTGGTTACCATACAAACATTCAAACATAACATAATAAAAAACCGTTTATCAAACTTAATAGTTTTAGACCATACAAACTACAATCTCATCAAAGCCTACGATAGAATAACATAGTTCAAAACAAAATACCATAGACTGATTAAAGATTCTTGTCAGTCTCTACCTCAGATAGAGGATCCACTTCATGGACAGCTTGAACTTGTTTAGATTGAGAAGCAGGTGCATTGGATTGAGCAACATTATCTCCCACCATTTCATTTTATGCATTAGAAGGAAAGACTATCTTCTTATATTTCCCAGCTTTATATTAGCAGCAGTCAACCTGAAGTAGCGATACAATTAGTCAAAAAAGTCTTTTTCTGCTCGTAACTCGGTACATGCTTGTGAGATAGTCTTCTCACGCTAGGGAAGCTCTACATACTGTACTTCAGCGACCTTTAAGTCTTCAACCTTACTCTCTTTCTCTTTCTTGAGCTCCTTCATTCGAGCCGCTTGAGCATTTAGCCTGCAAGTAACCTCTCTGAACTCCTAGCTCCTCTTTTCAATGAACTTCCTAGCTCCCTTAATCACCATCGAGAGCTACTAATACAAACACCCAAGTTTAGTAAAACATATATCAAATTAAAAATACAACAGATAGAGAATATCAGTACTTACCCCCAGAGTCTGCTCCTGAAACATATCATCAAGCTGATGTAAATCAATCTCCACCATCGTAAAGTATTTTTTTATCCATCTCTCTTAGCTTGACTACAGCTTTGGCATTAGTATGATCATTGCCTTTGCCCTCATGTCACTTCCTTTCCAGCGACCCCTTGTCCACCTCTAAAGAAGCGACTTCCCTCACCACCGGCTCCTCCACTACACCCCCAGTAACAAGCTCAGCGCCTTCTATCCCAGGGGCCACCATCACAGTAAAAGGAGAAGTATTTAACGTTGGCTTTTTCAACCTCTGAAACAATCACTTCACATTCATACTCCCTGGCTCAGGCAGAGGAAGACCAGTCAAGTCACCTACAGAAAGACGAACCTTCTTCTTCTCAGCCATAGCTCAATTCTTGTGAGCTCGTTGTACTTTGGACACTCTGAAGTCTACCCTCTTATCCCTGCAGATACCTAATTCACCGAGTACTTGCTTTAGCTTGACATGCTCAAGAGCTATGCAGTCGAACAAGCTGGTGTTATCAGGTAGAGATTTAGGATTGGGACCTGACAAACAAGAAACAAGAACATGGTTAGCAACTCGAAGACAAACTTATGGTTGGTCGAAGTTAACAACTGTTACTTACTCAGATTATAATACTTATGGTTCAGAACGAGCGCTGGCTCATCTGGAACCTGCATACAGTTGCCCCCTACCCATACAAGGTGGTCGTTCCATGGTCTACACGCAGATTCGAAGTCAGAAAACTTAGGCGTAGAGGAATCACTATACAGGTAACCACTATTACGACCTTTGACGAACTTGAATTTATAAAATTTTAGTACGTCATCTTCTTTGAACTGCTTGGCAGTCCTTTCCAGTTTCCACTTATCCTTCAGTACCTTGCACACCCTCATCATTTAATATACATTCCCATTTAATTGGGCAGGGCAGCACTGCAATACATTCATAACCCCTTTTTGAAAGAAGGTTAGAGGAATCCTAAGGTCGTATACGACTTGATTCAGATAGTACATTCGGGCCTGCCATCCCCGCACCATTATTGTACAAAATTTCAACATCCTCATTAATACCTTTCTCCCTTTTTCACTTATCTAGGCAGGAAACTCTGTAATATACCCCTTCCTCCCCTTTTCTTGAAACACACATCCTAAACCACCGACCTTGTTCTGTCACATAATTTCCCTACTCTCCTTTTAACTTCTTATATTTCTGAAAAAATTTCCCTTCATCTACTCCCTCAGGGTATATGAAAAATTATTTATCTTTCACCTTTATATCATCTTTCTCTACAACTCTATCCACTTCACTAGGTTCTCCAACCTCTACACCAACAGTCACTTCAACCCTATCTACAGTCTCTTTCATACGACTACAATCGTCAGCCCTCCCTAAGGATGATGTTTCCTCTGAACTAGATGATACTACAAATTTATTCATAGGCTTTACATTTTTTGAACGCATATTAGAGCTATAGATACACATAATTTTTTATTATTTTATATACGTCTATGACATGATATACCATACACGCAGCAGAAACAACCCCATTCATACTTTTTACCCAGCCAAATCATTTAGTTTTAAACTTTCCAAAACAATAGAAAATCATTTTCAACTTTCCCTCTTCTTCTCCAAAAGCAAGTTTTTCTCTCTTTAACTTTTATTCCCATACTCAAAGCTTGTGTAAAACAGTAACAACACAAGCAAACAATCAGTTCTTATCCCCTACAGTCTCCAATTTGATATCCCCAAAATCTATCACATACAAAAGCGGTAAACATACAACATCAAATACAGAGTACTAGAAAATACAATCAAAAATAGAAGAACAAAACACTAACCAGTACTAGAAGAGCCACAATCTTTTGCTTTACCCAAATATTTCACAGAGATTGACCGCTCTTATTATTCCTCCAACAATTTTTTTCACACCAGATGAAGCCTTCTTTACCAAACTGTACTCAGTACTCAAACATTTCTTCTCTCTGAAGATATGGGTTACACCACTTTTTTTATCTCTTTTACTATAGATAATTTATGAGGGAGAGAGAGATGAGTTTTTATACTCTCCTTCGGTTTATGAAATGACAACTCTTTTAAACACGTGTCAGTCACCCTTACTATCTCTACAGGCACGTCTTTTTATCTTACAACATCATCATGACTTCTGTGATAACGTCTACTGTTATCACATCTATCCCTATTACCCAAAACAATATACATGATTAATGACCATTCTTTTCTACTCACCAAGATCATACCATAATATACATCATTCCTAAAATAGCTTAATATTCAAATTTAAAATTATCTACACAGTTGTTAGAATCAGAAACTGTAATCCACAAAATTTGCCACATTAACAGTTAACAAAAGCATTGATCTTATTTATTTAAGTTCACAAATTCAATTTGCCTTATTCTACAGATAACAAAAATAGAATACTACAAACAAATTACTTATTTATTTCAATCTCTTAAAGTTTGAGCTTACTTATTTATATTTAAAGCAGCCCGGGTAATTTACTACACCACATGGTATTATCTCCCCTCCTGCATGCTCTCTTATCCTCTTCAGTATGTTTGTCTCATGTGATCTCTCGAACATCTTTTTATCGCAAAGCTATATCCAGCAGCAGTTCACGAAAAACATCATACTAGAAAAAGTGAAGATACTTTGTACGCCTGCCTTCGTCATCTATCCCGCCCAACTTCAGCGGTCTCTCTGTTAACACGGCATCATAAAGTAACAGACGAAAGTAGCATTTCCAGAGTTCAGCCACTTTGATATTAAAACCTACCTTTAGTTGCATGATAAATATGCTGAGAACGTGTCCTCGCCATGGCCACTTGCAAATAATAAACAATAAATTTCCCCTGCAAAAAATACAGGAGATAGCAGCCAAGGATTACTACTTTTATATAGACAGCATGAAGATCCATGAAAATCAAAATTGCCTCCCCAACAGATTTTAAGGAAGGATATATTGTGCAAGAACAAAATTTTAAAAATAGGAATATTTGCAGGAGCCCAAGAATATTGTGACAGCTAATACTTTCCATTTTATGAAATGTCCTCAGACCTTTTTCACACAACTGACACGTCCGCAGATATGGAGTTCGCAACATGCAGTCAAACACCTCCAGCAGAGCACATACAGACATATATCAGTTACCTACCTTCACCAAGACATCTTTCAGTCAGTTTGAAGCAATAGCTCATGAACATACCAATCTTCTTAAAACCATCTAACCATCCTAGCCACTTGTTTGCTCGATTCACTAAACGGCCTCATTGTATTTTCGAACTCCCCTCTTTTCAACCTCACTTTCCACTATATTTACTAATATACATGCTGTATTCACTACAGTTCAATTTATTCACCAATACTCCATCATACCTTGGTGTTATCACACCAACATATTTCCAAACTTCCTTTTCACTATTTTTCCTTCTCCCATTTTGCTTCATCCGCAGTTCGAATTATTATTTCTCAATACCCAAGAAATCAGTTCGCGCAGAATACTATGCATCTAAAGGTAAAGTTCAAAACACATAATACATTGGAAGAACAAAGATATTTCATTAGTTTAAAAATTTCTTACATCTCAAAATTTATATAATACCTTACAGATCACAACTCTTCCAGACATTTTTACAGATGGTTTTTCTGATTACACCCCCTCAGTTTATACTCTGTAACTCTTCCACAAGAAAAGTGAAGATGATAAAAAAATAAAGAGTACTTCCAAACTTTGATTCCCTACAAGGATGGCCCAGGCAATCCAGGAACTAGAAATCACCGAGAGAGTTAAGGCGTCCATGCTTAAATCAACCCTTCAAAGAAGGATCTTCTTCACGACCAAAGATGATGATTATACGGAAGAAAAACCTCCTACACCACCGTCTCTTCCATCCTAACCCCTACCACCCTGCATGACAAAAAGGAAAGGAAGGTCATATTTTTCCACTCACCAGCAGGGTACCAACGAGACTCTCTCAGACAAAAATATGCCGCTTCATCTTTAGTTGAACCAATTTCCTTCGCCAGCAGCCGCAATCCATTTCGGTGCTCCCCCTCCGATGCCAACATATAATAGAAACATACCTTTTGGGAATGGTCATCCTCTGCCTCCACGTATGTCATCCCATGAAAGGTAGAAGACACCAGAATTGGCGTAGGCAGGCTCAAGGATTGGTTCCTAAAGTATCAAAAGAAAAATTCTTTCACTTTCATCAGGATCCACACCTCCTGGGATTGTTGTCGAGTAGTTACCATCCTCTCAAGCCGAAGGAAGGTTACAAGTTACAGGGAGAAAGTGACTGACATAAATAAATAGAAGAAAAGTTTAGAGAAACACTTGGTTAATCACAACTGTAATAAACAAGTCAGAGTGCTCTTTATACTATAATCAACATTAAAGATGACTTTCCAAATTCCTAACAACAAAAGGAATTCCCATGCAACAATATTGACCAGAACCATTGGCTTTAGGAAACCCAACAGCCACAAATAGATACTCATGAAGACGCATTGAAAATGATTCCCAGGTATTAATTATAGTTTTAATGAAACTTCTCAGCCAACACCACTCACCCATAATATTTCTCGTACTATTGGCTGAGAGGGGGCAATTGTAGTGGCTTATTCTGTATCTCGAGCTCATGCTTCATCTTCGACCATCATATGACTACTAAACCTCATCAACATACACGTGGCACAATTTATAACATACTGCAGTTACAAATTTTTATCTATCACTTTCGACCTTTACTTCAATAGTTTAAGCTATTACAAAACAACAACATCATACCGTTACACAATCAGTTAAAAGACTATCAAATATATCTATATTGTAATGTTCATCATTAAGAATAATAATGGTTGCCAAACAGTCATATTATAAGACTAATAAATGGGACCATAGAATTCAAGATGAAAGACGAATGAATTCATACTGAATACTCTATAAAAATACTCAGGGCATCTCTTGTAATAGCTAGCAACTATCAATACCATTTCTCTTTCTAAATCCTTAAGAGAGGTCATGGTTTTTAACCTATTCAAAAGTTTTCCACGCTAAACTTTATGCTAGTATTCAATCATTATTCATCTAGACGCTTTGAATATCCTTGGTGTAAAGGCTAAGTTCCAGATACAAAATTAGGCTATTACGCCAACTTTAGAAGAAGAACAAATATCATCAATAGAATTAAATCATGAGAAAATATTTGTGTTACTTCTAAAGAGGACCTAGGTGATTAATCATATGGTTAATTATTTTACTGATCTTTTCTGCTCTTCTATAACTTCTTCCAACCCCCTAGACCCTAGTAATATTAGCCTTCTCTTACCCACTGAAATCATTGAGGAAGACAATAATATCTTAATTTAACCCATAAAATAAAATGAGATAAAATTTTCTATGTTTGGTATGAACCCATTTAAGTCCCCAGGACCTGATGGGTTTACCCCATTATTGTTTCAAACGTACTAGGAGACTGTCAAAGATGATATTATAAGTCATGTTTCCCATTTTTTCAAACTAGATTCCTTGTATCTTAATTAAATCATACTAATATATCCCTTATCCCTAAATCTTCTTCTGCTTGTAGAATGTAAGATTCAGACCCATAAGTCCATGTAACACTATCTATAAAATTATTTGAAATTTTTTAGCCAATAGACTTAAAATTTCTTTATATAAAGTTATTGGCCCTTGCCAAAGTGCTTTCATTAAAAATAGAAGTATTGGGGATAATATAGCAGTTGTGCAAGAAATTATGCATTTTGTGAATAAAAAGAAAGGAGTGAAAGGTGTCATGGGCCTGAAAATTGATATGACTAAGACCTACGATCGCATTGAATGGGATTTCCTTGCTCAATGCTTAGAATCCCTTGGTCTTCATTCCACCTTTTCTAAATGGATAATAACTTGTGTCTCATATGTTTCCTTTTTTACCAAACTAAATGGCTCTCTCTTTGTTTTTTTAAAGCCTGAGAGAGGGTTAAGGCAAGGTAACCTCCTTTCTCCGTATCTTTTTCTTATTTATTATGAGGATTTTGCTAAACTCATTACATCTTCTGAAAGCCAAGGAAAAATCCATGGTATTAAGATATGTAAAGAAGCTCCCCCAATTTCGCATATGTTGTTTGCAGATGATAGTTTCATATTTAATAAGCTGACTTAGTTGAGGTTGGGACTATTCTTAACATCTTAAAGCAATTCCAAAACTGGTCTGGACAACTTGTCAACCTTGAAAAATTAGAGTACTTTTTTAGCAAAAACCTTCATCATATACTTTGTGCTATTATTAGAAGTACTCTTGGGTTTAAGAGAAACTTTAAATCTTCTAGATACCTTGGATCTCCCCTCAACCTTACTAGATCAAAAATGAAAGATTTTCAATTTCTTAAAAGTAAAGTCATTAGTAGAATTGATGGATGGAAAACTAAGTGTCTCTCTTTAGCTAGAAGAACTACTCTGTTAAAGAGTGTTACTTCTTCCCTCCCAGTATACCAAATGTCACACTTCTCCTTACCTGCCACTCTTGCTAAACAATTGGACTCTCTCTACTGCAATTTTTGGCAGGGGAAAAAGGGAAATGGGAAAAACAATGCACATCATCTTAAATGGTTAAAGATCTGCCATAAATAATCCATTGGCCGGTGGGCTGGGGATTACACTTTAATAACCTCAAAATATTTTACTCCTAGCTAAGGTTGTTTTGAAAATTTTGGATGATCGAAACAATCTTCATAGTATATTGTTCAAAGCCAAATATTTTAGGAATACTACGTTTCTTCAATGTGGAAATAAGCCCCCAAACTCCTTTTTTTGCTGGAAAAATATTCTTAATACACGAGATGCCTTCAAATCCCAACTGGTATGGAAATTAGGAAATGGCAAAGATGTTAATATTTGGCATTACTTTTGGATACCTACCTTACCTTCATTTCAAACATGTAGGCCAATTAACTCTCACAATACTTTTAAGTGGGTCAGTGAACTTATAGATGATAACACTAAACAATGGAATAAAGAACACTTAAATAAATGTTTTTTGGATTTTGTGATCTAAGCCATCCTTGTTATAGCCGTCCCACCAAATCTCCTCAAGGATAAGATCAGATGGAAAAATAAAAGGAATGAAAAATTCTTTATGGGAGCTATTTATAGCTACTTGACTGATGAGAGGGATGAAATAGTGATTAAAAATGCTGGAAAATTTTAAATTATATTAGAAAGTTAATATGGACTTTACCTATACCCTATAGAATTCAAATGTTTATATAGAGGCTTCTCTGCAATATACTTCCCACTAGAAATATTATTTTTTATTATCACTGATAAAGGCTATTCAATTTACTTGCATGCCAATGAGGATAGGTTCCATGCTTTATTTGAATGTAACTTTGCTTGCAGATTTTGGTTTCCATCTTCTTTTGCTTTCAGAGTTGGGAACTGGCCCCCAAATACTACCCTTGACTCCATCTTTTAATGGTTTATTGACCATTGGACTGCTAAATCTGATCTGAAATTTCAGCTGGCAAAGTTTTGTATTTGTCTTTCCCTCGTTTGGCAGGCTAACAACCTCAAGGTTTTTTAAAAAGCAATCCTCCATTCCTCAATTACTTTCTCAAGTTAATTCTCTGTTTGTTACTCCAACTCTCCATGCTGGTAACTCTAAAAATAATGGCCATGATATCTCAGTCCATCATAGATATGGAAAATGCCATGAAGCAAGGAGAGTCTTTAATTCAGGCAGATGCTGCATGGGATGCTACTTCAAAAAGTTAAGGTTTGTGGTACATCCTCATTGATCCTAATTGGAATATTATTAGTGCAGGTTACAACAGAAGCTCAAACAACATTACTGAAGAGGAGGAAGCAAGGGCTATCCGCAAAGGAATCGACTTAAGAAAAGGTTACAAGTAAGGAGGCAATTTTTTTTGGTGAGCTCTAACAATTCCCAAGTTATGTTGTGCCTGCAAAGAAGGGATGGAGCTATAGAATGGCAGGCAGATGTAATATGTGAAAACACTCTACTTTTTTATTCTCTCTTTCAATCTGTAATTTTTTGTTGTATTAATAGGGATCTGAACCAAGCATCTCATATTCTTGCTTCCCTCGGAAAAGAAGGAGTTGGTCACTATAATGGCTCAACAACCCTAGACTTTATTAAAAAGGTTGTATGCAGCCTTAAACTTATGGAAACCGTTGTTTAGTTCCTATATATATCATTTTTCTAAAAAAAAATATACCAAAAATACATTTCATGAAAGACATGCTAACTATGAAATGTTAATTCGTAACTAGGGCTGGCAATTTAACCTGCCCCGCCCTGCCCTTAATGAGACGGGTTTGGTATGACTATAACGGGTATGGGGCGAATTTGGTTAAAAAAATCTCATTTATTTATTGGGGCGGGTTTGGTTTTAGGCTTAAATAAATGGGGCCCCATCAACCGACCCAATTATACATGATATCATGACATGATAACCCTTACAAGTTCAACCTAATTATGATGTGTAAACTCTGAAGACATTAGACATGTTACTTCTTTCCTCCTCTCCAGCAATCCTGCCCTCATTTCAACCTCCATCAGTGACCAGTCTGTACTTTGTTAACCTACATTTCAACCTCTACACCCGTATAACATCCTCTAAATTCGAGGTGCCTCAAGCTAACCATTTTCCCCATATCATTAGGAAGTTTACAAAGATTGGAATAACAATTAAGTCTCAGTGTTTGCAGATTGGATAGATTATCAACTGTTTCAGGAAGCCTACGAAGCTTGGAACAACAATTAAGCATCAGTGTTTGCAGATTAGAGAGATTATAGACTGTTTCAGGTACTTCTTCCAACAATTAAGTATCACTTTTAGCTATTTTTGAATCAGTGTACACAAGTTTAAATCTTTGTATGAGTGCAAATAGTACAAACCTAAACAACTATCCATGGTTGAGTGCCAAGGGTGATTGGCCCCATTCATCACATGTGACACATCTATTACACTCAGAATTGAGTGTTGAACTTACAGAAACGGAATGTCTCTAATCACAGAAGAGATAAGATTCAAGGCTGAAGTATTCCAGGGACCTGAGATTTGTCGAGAAATGGTTAAGATTGTGCTTGCAGAGACAAATCTACCTAATGGGCTGATACCATTAGAGAACATAGAAGAGTGTGGGCATGTGAAGGAAAGTGGTTTTGTTTGGTTTAAATGAAAAGAGAAGAAAGATTATAGGTTTAAGAGTACTAGGAAATTAGTCTCCTATGCACCTGAAACCACAAGTTATGTTAAAAAGAGCAGGACAAAAAAAACTGACTGGAATTAAGTCCCAGATGCTCGCTATTTGGGTCAGTATTAATGAAGTTTATGTCCCTGATTCACCCAATGGAAAAATTATGTTCAAAGCTCCTCTGGGTCTGTTTAAGACTTACCTAGTGTCAACATTTAAGATAGCTACGTGGGGGAGATAACCGATGAAGTGACTATTCTTGAGCAAGATGAGGAAGGGAAAAAGAATTAGTGAGGGCAGGAGGGTGTACTTGCAGAAACCTTATAGTATTAATGGTCTTATTCTTCCATTTCTATGTATTTTGGTTTTATGTTATTATGCTCTTGCGCATCATCTGCTCGCACTTGCTAGTGAAGACTTCTTTTGACTACAGTTCGTGTTTGTTGTTATCAGGGCGTATATCGGAAGGTTGGCCAAGCATATACATCACCATCTCCACTTGAGTGTTTCAATAGCTAAAAATAAACTTTTGGAAAGCTTAATTAGTACTCTGCTTGCTTGTATTTCATTCTACTTTCTGTTAATGGGCAACTATTAGGAAATTATTATGTCAAATTCTTTTATAATTTGAATTGCATGGAAAAATGAGTTTATTTCAGTTAGAGAAGTTTCCCATTTTGTTAGGACTTTTTAGTCTATATAAAGATATCCTTTGCATCACACTTATCGTTGAGGAAAATTTCCAATTTTCATAAAAAAATTGTTAGGACATTTTTTTGTACAAGTGATTTCTAATATTTTGTAAAATTTCATAAATGGGGCGGGTCTGCAGGGCGGGATTGGGGATCCCAACTTAGGATAAATGGGTGTTAAACGGGTGTTGGGGCGGGTTTGGTATAGGTAAATTTAAACGGGGCGGGTTTGGGTATTCCTCATTTAAGTTAAATGGTATTGGGGCGGGTTTGGAGGTAGGGTAATTTGGCGGGTATGGGGATGGTATTACTCCACCCGTCCCAAACCCAACCCATTGCCAGCCCTATTCGTAACAATACTTTAGAAAAATGCAATATTAATACATTTTGTGTGAAAATACTTACTATGTTATTTGATAGTCTCAAAACTCAACTTATATCTCTATTTAAAAGGATCATATGAAGATAATGAATCTCTCCTACGACATAGTAATGGGATTTTTTTATTTTATGCTCATCCTCATATCGGGGTGGAGAAGAATATACTCTACTACATGAAATTATGTGCTAATGGCAGCTAAATCCTTAACCCAAGTTAGAATTTAACCGGCCATTACAATAATGATAAACTCAAGATAATATAATAAAGAAAAAAAAATACATAAACTAAGAACCAAAAATGGGAATTGCATTTGATAAGAAACAAAACTTACAATAATTCTCTCAAGTTTTTGGATGATTTTTATGAGCTCACCAACTCTCATTTTATAGATGAAGGAGAGGTCTCTAACATTTAATATGAGTTCATGACCTCCAAGAGTTATCCTCTAAAATGTAACCTCCCCCCTGTGGGACCCCATGTGCTTGACAACTTTATATCCTTCTCCAGCAGTTCATCTGAGCTATAAATCCTTGTATTTGCACATATTTGGTAAATGAGTTCCATATGACCTGAAATGCAAAAATTGGCTTTATAAGTCATGTTTAATAATAAACATTAAGTCACAGGGACAAATGGTCGTTTTACATGCCCATCATACTTCTAACCATATGTGTGTCCATATTATTTCTTCGGAAGCCATAAAACCCTATCCATGTTTTTGGTCTCCTTCACTTCATAATTTCAAGTAATAATTTTCTTCTCATGTTTCCTATTGGCCAATTATCAAAACATTTAAAACCCTAACCCTAGATATTGTAGGGACCTATCCCTCGATTTCACCTAAAATCGGGCTATCGCCAGGTCGAATTACCTCTATCTCAGATTCACACATTTTTAACATAACTTCCCCAATCAACATTCCAAACCAACCCGTGAACTATTTAAGAACATGGGTCAAGCTCAAACCGAAAAACCTTATCCAGTCAAAGGTACCTATCTCTCACGAACTCATCAGTTACTTTGTCAACCTTCACTAACCACATTGTTCAGAAAACATGCTCCAGCACGATGAAGAACTGCAGAAAAGGCCTATATAAAGGAAAAGTTTCATAAGAGACAAGGACAAAAAAATTACAATAGAGATCATCAAGAAACTACTTAATTTTGATTCTCAACAAAGAGTCAAACTTCTTAATTACAAGATTCAAGTTTTTCTATATCTAAAGATCACTTGTAATAAGATATCCGCCTCAAGCAATAAAGATACTTTAATAAAAATCCTCCACTCGAGGTTAGGGTTTTTAACCTATTCAGAGGTTTTCCACTCAAAAACCACCTGTGTCATTTCTTACTTTCCATTAGAAAATTGTCGCAGGTTCATTGGTGTGATAGCGAATTCCAAGCCATTTTGAACTTACGGAATTTGGCCATTACATTTGGCACCGTCTGTGGGAAAGATAACATTTCCACGATATCCTAAGGCATTTTTTCACAACAACTTTCAATAATGGTTACTTCCAGATGACCAGGTATTAGGACCCAGCTCGATGTTTCAATGGAGCTGGTGTAACTTACAGAGTTACGAGCGAATCTCAACGTCGAGACAAAGAAACACGCCGAGCTCGAACTTTAGTTAACAAAGGATCAGGAGCTTTGCGAGAAGGAGCTCGATAGAGAACGACAAGCTCGTTTGACAGTGCTCAAACGACATGAAGACCAGATGACAACAATGCAGACTACCCTAGAGGTTCTGTAAAATACTCAGCAGGCTCCTCCAACCAGAGGTCACGATCAGTTGCCAGAAACCTCTCGTGTTTCTGGAAGGGAAAGATTGGGACCTCAGGGAGTCGCCAATAAAGCTATTTCCAGGAATCTACAACACGAACCACAACCCTCCATGCATTTAGGGGGTGAAGCTCAATCCGAAATCAGTCGAGGTCACCGAATTTCTGTTTGTCAAGAGGAAGAACAACGACCTTAACACCAAGTTCTAGTACAAAATCGCCTGAGTGAAAGTACAGGTACTTATCATCCACAACGTGCTCGCCCAGCGATTCAACCAGCACGTTATTACATCACGAAAGAGCATATGGACCAACGAATTAAAGATTTGATCGAAGCACAAGTTCTGGGTACTACCGGCGACATCACAAAATTACAAGGAAGTCCGATTTCCCAAGAGCTATTTGATATGGAGATACCAAAAGGTTTCCATACTCCAAAAATTTGTAAATACAAAGGTACTGACCCAAAGGAGCACATTTAGCAGTACCGTGATTTATTGGGGCTATACTCCAATCTCAACCACATCCTCAGCCGTATGTTCGCCAAAAGTCTACATGAGGAACCACTCCGATGGTTCCACTCTCTCCCTGAGGAATCTATATATACATTTAATTCACTTATCAGTCTTAAGCAGTCACAAGGAGAGAAGCTCGGGAATTTCTCAAAGAAATTTCTAGAGCTCGCGAGAAAAGTGAACAACCTTGATTAGAAGCAACCGTTACTGCTCTCACCAATGCGCTTTGGCTCGACTACAAGGCCAAATAGCACCTCTTCCTCAACAATCATGCGACCTTGGGGGAGATGATCACCAAGGTCAACAGATATGTCAACCTAGAAAGAATGATGTCTGAGTGAAAAAAATCTACTAAGTTTGTCCTCTCCACTAAGGGCCCATCTACAGATCGAAGCAATGAACAAAAGGAGGAACATGGAGATCATAAGTACACCAAGGAAAATACTGGCTACCCTCGGAAAGGTGGTCCACCAAACAAACCCATCCTCCCAAAGATGAACAACCGAATCTTCACAATTTTTCCACTACTTTTGAAGGATACATTCTACCGCGTCTCTCAACCACTGGAACCAATCGATAGTCGACCGTATTTTCTATATCATAATGTAAACAATCATTCTACTGACAATTGATATACTGTGCAGAGGTTGCTCAAATACATTTTTAAAGAGGGACGGATTATCAAATATATTGTCGACATGAAATCATACAAATATGGCAGCTATAAGAAGAAGCTTAAAATTATTCAAGTCAATGATCAAGCTGGGGAGAAACATCTTTACCATATGCACCACAGCAACATGATCGAAATCAATCAGATCACCAATTCTAACAGATTAAAATACAGGAGACTATCAGAATGCTGCAATCTCACACCATAAGACAAAGAAGCCAAGCTTCATCCTGAGTCAAGCAATCGTTGGCTTGGGATTTCCTCCAAAGATTGCGGTACTAGACATGTCAAATTTCCACATCATGATGTGTTAGTAATAATGCTTAAAATGAAGAAGTTTTTCATACACACAATGATGATCGATACTAGAAGCGGAATTGAGATTCTCTTTCAAAGCACTATCGACCAAATGGATTTGGCCGACCAAGTTATTCAAAGCGACACCGATATCAGTGGGTTTAATGGGTCTAGAGAAGAACGAGTAGGCAAGATCATCTTACCTATTACCGCAGGACCGGCCACCATCGACGTCATTTTCTATGTCATCAACGCCAAATCTCATTATCTTGATATTATGGGCCGCTGCTGGATTCACAACATAGAAGCAATCGCTTCCACCTATCATCAAGCACTCCGGTTCAAACACGATAACGGTATTTATGAGATCAGAGGTAGTCAGAAGCTCTCTCGAGCTTGTAAAAATACTATCTCCGCTATCCTAGATACTTCTGATAGATTTGCTGTATAGCAATTGCAGGAAGCTGATCACCTCAATGATCAACCTCCCATGGAGGAGCCCACAAAACATATCAATATTTATAGACCAAGCAGAGGTACTTTCATTGGTACTAAGCTGGTTTGGCACGAAAAGGATGCTCTTATTCAGTTCTTGCAACTAAATAGAGATGTTTCTGCGTGGTCTTTCGAAGAAATGCCTGGGGTCTATCCGACCAAGGAATGCCACAAATTAGCTATCAACATCAACGCCACGGCGATCAAATAGAAATAACGACAACTGTCACCTCATCATCGAGATGAAGTTAATACCGAGATCGAGAAATTGATCAAAGTGGGATTCATTCGAGAAGCCAAATATCTAGACTGGATATCCAACATTGTCGTTGTCCCAAAGAGGAATGGAAAAGTTTGAGTTTACATAGATTTCACTGATCTGAAAAAACATACTCCAAAGGAAAATTTTCCTCTTCCCAATATTCATCAGATCCTCGATTCTACATCAGGCCATGACCTCCTATCTATGATGGACGCTGCTTCGGGGTACAATCAAATTCCACTTTTGGAATATGATCAAGAAAAGACAACTTTCATCACTAAAAGAGGTCTTTATTGCTACAAAGTCATGCCCTTCGGACTCAAAAATGTGGGTGCCACATATCAACGGTTGATGACTACTATACTCAAAGCACATCTAGGGAAAGTCATTGAAGTTTACATCGATGATCTCTTGTGCAAAAGCGTATAGTCAGCCAATCACCTCTCAGATCTTAACACTATATTTAACATCCTTTGATCTTACAAAATTCATCTCAACCCTGATAAGTGTCAATTCGGGGTATATTCTAGCTGATTTCTAGGCCATCTCATCAGCAAGAAAGGGATTAAAGCCGATCCAGATCAAATTCGGGCTCTCCTCAACATGCCCTCTTTGAAAATAACAAAAAATATTCAAAAACTTGCCGGCAAGATTGTCGCTATCAACCATTTCGTTTTTAAATCTTAAGACCATTGTAGTTAGCTATTCCTATTACTCCGCTGTTGTACCAAATGAGGAAAAGGTTAGCCAAATGCAGAGGTCACATGGACATTAGAATGTGAAGCAGCTTTTCAGGATCTTAAAACCTATTTGGGGAGGTATCCCATAATGAACACCCCAGTAGATGATGGGGAATTGATTATCTACCTAACACTCACAGATACTTCTCTCAGCTCAGTTCTCATTCACCTTGAAAGGAAAATCGGAAAACCAGTCTACTTCATCATTAAAACCCACACTCTAGCAGAAACAATGTACTCTAAAATTGAGAAACTTCTTCTCACTCTTGTTTACACTTCGCAGAAACTCAAACACTGCTTCCAAGCTCATTCAGTCAAAGTCATGATGAACTACCCACTTCGGGAAGTTATATCCAAGAAAAAAAATCAAGAAGAGTGCAATAGTGGTCAGTCAGTTTGGGAGAACATGATATCAATTTTGAACAACGTCATCTCAAAAAGGGTCAGGCCGTTACCAATTTTTTCGTAGATTTTCCAAGATTTCGAGTAGGAGGAGCATGATCCTGACCTTACAGAAGAAACTCTCAACGATCCCCCCCCACCAATCCATTTAACGAGCGAGCCGAATCGATTACAACAAAGGGGTGGAGACTTCTTACGGATGGATCAACAGGATTCGCAGGGTCAGGGATCAAAATCGTTTTGATTACCCCTTCCAATGACAGAATTGAGAAATCAAACCACCTAGATTTTGAGGCCTCTAATAATGTCACCGAGTATGAAGCTCTAATTCATGGACTCAACTACGGTCTTGGGCTCGACTTCCCTAAACTCATAGTTTACACAGATTCCCTACTCATCGTCCACTATTATTCTAAGCAATACAAGAAGAATGGAAAGATGATCGAATATGAAGCCCTCATTGCAGATAGGATGAGCAAGTTTGCAAAAGCAACTCTCGATTATCTTCCTAGAGCTGAAAATAGACACGCCGATTCCTTGGTTTATCTAGCCGGGAGTCTTGGGTACAGAAGCTCGATATCTCCAGATTGAAATCATTTCAACCCCCAACAATGATCGTATTTCTGTATCCACGATCAACACTGGGGGCAATAAAGTAGGAGACGACGATTGGCGAAGGCCTTTTTTTAGCCTACCTCGGTGTCGACAACAGTTACAACGGACTACTCCTGGCATATCCAAAAGGGCACCGACAGCTGATCAATAACTCAAAGTGCTACGCTATTCAAAATGGTGTGCTATACCATCATTCCATCACGGGGCCTTACCTCAAGTGCCTCTCCAAACCAAAAACAAATGAAATGATTCGCGAATTACATAAAGGGAATTGTGGCTCCCATGCCGCAGGTCGATCACTAGCAAACAGAGCTATTACACAAGGAGTATTTTGGCCCGGCATGCGCAAGCAAGCAGCGGAGTACTCACACAGATGCGACAGCTGCCAAAGACATGGACATATGATACGCGCCCCTGCGCTCGAACTCCATACAAGAAAGGTGTTCTGGCTATTCAAAAGATGGGCACTTGATCTCGTCGGAGAATTCCCCAACTCTCTAGGTAACCATCGTCACCTACTCGCAGCTACCGATTATATTACGAAATTAGTAGAAGCAGTTCTACTATGTCGAACCAGAGAAGAAGAGGTCATCTCTTTTATCTGGGAATACATCATCACTCGGTTTGGGTTCCCCCACCTAATTTGTGGGAGAAAACATAGTAACCTTCCTCAACCAACATAATATCATCTACTCACCATCCAATCCTTATTATCCTCAAGGCAATGGCCAAGCCGAAATCACCAACAAAACCATCGTAGATAGACTCAAAAAAAGGCTTCACTCACAGTAAAAAGGGAATTGGGTTTGAGAGTTGCCTCATGTCCTATGGACATATCGTACCATACCTAGACAGTCAACAGGATACACCCTATTTCTCCTAGCCTATGGCACCGAGGCAGTCATTCCTTCTGAATACCATCATCCAGTTTGGGATCACAAGCTGACTGATGAGGAAAATGTATTCGAATTGGCTTGTAACTTTAATATGATCGATGAGACCAGGGAATGCGTCACCGCTAACCTAGGATGATATCATCAAATGTTAGCCAGGTCGTATAATAGCCGAGTCAGAAATCATACATTCCAAATCGATGATCTTGTCCTCAGAGAGATTCCTCAACATCGCAAAGAGCTTCACACTAGAAAATTAGTCGACAATTGGGAGGGCCCATTCATTATCACAGGTCTCTCAGGCCAGGATCATACACTACAAGAAAAGGCTAATTTGCGAGGGTTACATTCCATCATTTTTAAGAAGAAAAAAAGGGAATTGACGTCGTTTTAGCCGTCGTCGATCGCTGGCCGTATTTATTTTGCGGCGCTACATGCTGTCATTTTTTTTTGGCATATACGACCATGCACAACCATCGCTTATTAGCGACAATGGAAATTTGTCATATTCTTCCCACTTTAAATATGTTTTCTTCAATTTTGCAACGGTCTTATATCACCGTTTATCCAAAGCGACTGCAGATGTCATTTCATTACGACCATTTCGGTCGTTCAACAACATAAATAACCAAGTCATATTTTACACAAAGAACCAATTCAATATAATAAAACATGAATTGAACCCAAGTGGATTTGAACCACCATCCTCTTAAAAATTAAGCTCTCTTTCCATCTCGAGCTAATGGATTCATTAAAAAATATGATTAAAAAAATCAAGGGGATATCAATTTATGTAGGACAAGTAATCTACAATCCAAGCCACGAATAAAGCACTAAGCACTTTAGTTATGATCATTACATAAAAATTAGCGATTTCACTACTAAGTTTGGTAAGATGCATTACATAGTTCCTGATTCATGTTGTAAAGAAGTTCAAAATTTGCTTACAATCATTCAAAATTAAAGACAAAATCAAACAGACTTACATAATGATATATAACAAGTGAGTTCATAGTAAATCACATGGCAACACCACTCAATCATAAGAAACTTTTTGCCTAGATCGGCAACAAAATATCTGAGAAAGAAAAATAAAATTTTGTAAGTATAAATAGAATCTTTCAAGTTTACGAATGTTCAAATACTGTACGAGTATTAGAAAAAATAAAGCTTAACTACATTGCCAGCCAAACCAAACTATCATGAGGGGGAAAATGATATTTTTACCTCATCAAACATATAATTTTTATCTAAGTTCAAGAATATTTGTGCAATGAACAAAAAATCTCAATTCTAGCTATTACAAAGGACACTAAATATAAAAAAGAATTGAGCCAAATGATATATTCCTTGTTAGCAGTACATGTATTTACTCTTAATTAGAGATAACAAATGCCTACCATTTTTCAGCGCCTTGTCAATAATAAGCCTATGTATCACCTCTGTTTCAAAATACTATGCTCCTTCAAAATCAGGTCCAAGTCCTCTAACGCTTCTAAAGAAAATAAAGGGTAGCTAGAAAAGAATACAAGGTGGTTCTATCAGTAGTAAATCCAACGATCTCTATTGCAGTAATAATGGAAAAAACCCACTGATTTCCCACAACAATATAAATAATGAAAAAAATTAAAATTTATAAGTTAAATATTATGCATGAATACCTCAAACTGATTTTTCTCATACTCAAGGGTATTAAAAGGTTACTAGAAGAATGAATTCAAAGACTAAAAGAGAATATCCACTTGAATATCCTTGGGTTTAGGAGCTGGCATAAGCCTAATACTTAACTTTCTAATGATGTTAAATCATGATTCTCTTAACATATAAAAGAGAGCTAGCAATAACTGAAAGGAACAAAATTTGCAATAAATAAGAAAAAGTTAGTAATGAGCAAATATTATTACCATGAGAGTTTAGTTCTGCCCTTTCAACCACATGAAAGCATGATTACCATGTCAAGGAAACTTACATATGTTGCACTTTGAAATTTCATGGAGCAAACAGCGGCTATGTTATCATGAATCTATTTGTTAATTTTCAGCCAAAACAATTAACTACACATGAAAAATTCAAATTCATACCTTCTAAGATATGCAATCCCAAGATTTGCAAGGGTATTCAAGCAAGTCTTTCAGGGCCACAGTCAACAATGGTGATAAAATTGAAATAACGCTCTAGAGAATACTCTTAAGTAACATCAAAGTTTCTCGGTTAACCAACACAAGTCTATAAAACAGAAAACTGACAATGAAAATGAATTAAGAAAAAAAAAATGTAAATCAAAGTTGTAGTAGATATAATTACATAGAAGTTAGGTTCAATTAAGCCAAAACTTAAAGTTTAAAACTTATTTGGGTTCAAGTCATACATCATGTCATCTAGGAGCTCTATAATACCTGGCATGGAATCATAACTTGAGATACTAAAAAAGCACATAAATATGATAAGACATTTAAACTAGAAGTAAACAAACCACTAAAAAAAGAAAGAAAAGAACACAAGTTTCGTATAAAGATCAACTAAGAAATGTGTGAACCTAAACAAACAAAGGGGCTAACAACTAAGCCAAATCTTAACCATATATTTTTCATCCAGCACCCTTCCTTCATCAAGTCTAATTAAGGCCTTACTTAGCATTCTATTAAGTCTGACATATGTTTTACATATAATATTAGGTCATGATTTCATTTAATTAAATATAGTATAAGGAAAACTAGTATTTTAAACATTTCAATCTACCTCAGATATAGAGAAAGATCCTAATCTAGAATTCCACAATTGGGGATTTAGAATTAGTAACTCTCACTTTAAAAAAATTGTGTTGAAAAAGTTGAGGCGCCATGTAAAGAATTCAAAATTCTAAATGAGCATAAAAAACATCAAGCGTTATAATAGTTCATAAGGTGTAAGGGGTGTAAGCATAATAGTGATCCCTTGGTTAGTGCACATAAAAGCAATAAGTAGACGAAAACTAAAGCCACTCACAATACCTTAACAAGGGATACATGTATTGGTTAGTTATAGTGAGTTACAATTAATAGGAAAATGTTTATTGTCACACAAAAATCTAAAGATAAAGACAAGAGTCATACTAGAAGTATCTTGAAAGCTTGCTACCCACTAACCAGTTTGAAAGCCACAAATACGAACTAGACCAATCTAATCAAAAGAGATACCAGAGTTACGTAAGTAGTTAATTCGATAGACTCAAAACATATATGTAAATCCAGAGCAAAAGCAGAATTAGAGTCTTAAGAGATCTTCTTAAATGATAAGAAAAGAAATCATGTGCAGATCCTTAGTAAAATACTATAATGTTGTTGCTGCTGCCCTAGTACATTTCAGTTCGTGCAGATTGGATTTACAGAAAACAATGACTTTTCACAAAGCAAATGTTAGTTGGAGTCATGAAATATCTAAACATAAAAACATGAAGAGGAATATTAAGACCAATATCTCCCACGACAGGGCAAGACTGGATTAATTTATGTAATTTCATCTACTAAGAAAACATAAAGATGATCCATATAATCAAAAAATGTACTAAACATACACATTCAATAGTAACTAATTTCTCTAATCGTGAATTGTCAACAATAACAGTTATGGATTTAGGTGTCCATCTAAATGATGACCTAGAGAAGAGATAGAAACCCAATCAACTGAAACTAATTCGAACAACTCCAGGTAATCTGATCATTGTTCCTATACCTTTCATATTCTTCAAATCATTCTGCAAAAATACTTAAATAACAACCAATTGAAGAAGTCAAATAAGCTTCACCCAAATTAAATATTTTCTGATGTGCACTTCAAACTCATCTACCAAATAGTTATTATACAATACAAAAACAATTTCAAATTAAAAGAAGTAGTAATAGTATCAATGAACATTAACATATATTATAGTAATCTGTGGAATAGAAATACCGGTTACGGCGATAAAACTTAAATAGGGAGTATTGGTCGATGGAGCATTACTGGTCTTTGCCAAAACAAAAAAGGGCAATCTTTTGCTTGCTCTTCTCCATTATCATCAACATTGCTGGTATTGAGATTGATGCTCGAAACACCCTCCAACTATGCGATGAAAGGATGCTCGAAACCCAATTTACTACCTGATCCAACTTCGCAGAAGATAGTGCGCTTGAATTCTTCATTTTATCAACTTAATTCGATGAGATCTCATGCTAAAACTTTTTGAACCCTAACTTAGAGAAGAGAATGAAATTTGACATAGGAATATTGAGAAGCTCAAATGAGGAGAAATAAAAACCCATTTGGGCCAAAACATAATAAACGACCGGACACGTGATAAAACGAGGGTAATGGAATCGCTTCTTAGCGAGAATTAAAGGAGACGTTTATGGAAGTTGTATTTTTGAGTTTTTCGTATAGTAATATTTTCTCATGACAAAAGAGGGAATCCTCTTTTTAAATACATGGAACACTAGGCGACTAAAACGGTACTATCGTTAAGCGCCTTACAACTCCATTTCCGCTTCTTGATTTTTTGATTTTTTGCTGTCTCAATTCCAAAAGTGAGATTTTTCATCTCCATCCAATGTAAATTCTAAACTTATCAATAAAACTTCTAAGTTTTTCACAACATCTCTCTACTTGCGTAGATTGAACCACATTATGTAGATTAAAGCATAGATAATACTAGCTTTCAATCAATCTTATACCAGTTAAATGAAGGATAACACTTGATTTGGCTGGATCTACTAAATCTCTATGATTAAAGTAAATGTAGAAATTTGTTTCATATCAAAGATTCTAATAGGCATAAGATAAGGCAAAGGTAATACTAGCCTTTATCTCTTTCAATATGTCTACAACATTTTTATAGTTAAATCAAGGATAACACTTGGCTTGGCTGACTCAACCCATCTCTGTAATTTAAACAAATGTAGAAACTTGTTTCATATCAAAGACTCTAATAGGCATAAGATAAGGCAAAGGAAATACTAGCATTCATCTCTTTCAATATGTCTGCAACATTTCTATAATTAAATCAAGGATAACACTTGGTTTGGCTGATTCAACCCATCTCTGCGATTGAAACAAATGTAGAAACTTGTTTCATACCAAAGACTCTAACAGGCATAAGATAAGGCAAAGGTAATACTAGCCTTCATCTCTTTTAATATATCTACAACATTTTTATAGTTAAATCAAGGATATCACTTGGTTTGACTCACTCAACCCACCTCTACAATTAGAAAAAATATAAAAATCTTATTTTATATCAAAGACCCCACCAGACCTAAGATAAGGCAAAGGTCTTACTAGCTTTCATCAATTTCAATATGTCTGTGACAGATACTACTTGTTTTTAGGTCATATTACAGTGGATACTTTTTCTGATATTGAGATGTCAGCCATGCTTTACCCTCTAGCAGGAGGTCGATCAGAATTCAGTTAGTAAGTTACAGCGACTCTACCCCTCTCTATCAAATCAGCAGGTCGAGGGCCTAAATTCATTTCCATGAAGGCCATGCAGTTCCCTCAATCTATATTTATTCTACAAATACATCCCTTGTCAGCCAGGTTCTTAAATAAGATATCTCATTCTAACTCAAGTAATTTTACTTCTTCTACAAAATATACAATGGTCGCCTTTAACTAGTCTATCTATGATGCATGAGCTACAAAGATCCTTAAAAAGTTACGTCTCACATTCTCAAGGCGTGACTCCAAAGTCTCGTAAAGTTTCTTCTGATGTGCCATTTCCCTGTCTGTCAAATCGTAAAAAGCTATATTATCTTCTAATTTTTTGGAATATTTAGCTGATTCAGCCTGAATAGCGACCTCCAAATTAGCCACCTGAGCGCAAAGTCTCGCAATTTTTACATTCAATTCTTCCCTGGCAGAAGTATCCTGTAACAGGTGATCTTTCTTCCTCAGCAGGACTTCCTTTGCCCTGATTTCCCCTTCCATGACCTTCTCCCTGATAAGAGTAGCATCCAACTTATGATAACATTTCCTTAAGTTTGCGTTCCCTTTCTGCACATGCCCCTGAATTCAAGCCACGTCACCTTCTAGGTATCTAATTCGACCTGACAAACTAACTACATCCCCTTAAACTAGAGGAACTTTAAGATCATTTTTACTCCCCTTCGAGCACTCCCTAGTCTCACCTTTCTAGATACGCGTGTTGGCTTGTGCCAATTCGGTCTTCAATCCTGCCACCCTCTCGTTTAGCTTATTGCACCTTCGTTGTACTCCCCAAAACTCCAAATCCTTGGCGGGAAGGGCTAGATGCAAGTGTTCGGCTACAGCTTCCGAGGCTGATAGATATTCTCAAGCTACCTTCAACTCATTATCCTTTCCATTCATTTTTTGTTTCAGTCGCTCCATCTCACTTCTACAATTTTGAAGATTAGCTTGAGATTGTCCCTCTGATTTTTCTAGCGCCTGAATACAGTATTGAGCCATTTCAGTTTGCTTACCCCTAACAATTAGTGTGTCAACCCAACTTTGAAGCTTCGTGGCGTGTTCTTTTACTTCCGCAAGCTCTTTTATCCTCTCCTCAATTTCAACATCTTTCTCCTCGACCTTGCGAGTGAGGTCGACAATAGTCTGGGTTGCCTCAGCAAATTTAAAATGTGCATTTACATGTTGATCTTCCATGTTCCCATTCACCTCCCTCACCCTATCAAACTCTTCCACAAATTCTCGATTACATTGGAGTGCCTCATCTTCGCGTGAGCGAACTGAATCCAATTTGACCTGCATAATAATTAATACATTATATACAGCTTGCTTCAGAGCACCCATCGACATGATACATATCTTGTTTCTAAAAAGATATCTGATTTCTAATATCAACTCTGTGCAACTACTTTTAGACTTAGAGGTCGAAGTAATATCTCAAACAGGTGCTCGATGAAATACATTTTGAAGTCTAAGGTACATGTTTGCGTTATTCCACTTTATCCAAATACTTTGAATTTTTCTACGCACTATATTAGTATTATTTTCCTAAAAATTGATAGCAAGTTTCGATCTACCTCTTCGCTTTACGTTATCTAATTTACTTGGTAGCTTTATGTCAAATATAGCATACGAGTTAGGAAACCTATTCCTATCTAACCTGTATCTCCGCTTGCGAAGAAAGCAAGGCTATGGAGATCTTTATTTCCCTAGCAAGCCCAGTCTCTAGATCTTCTATTCTGAGACTCATTTCCCTAAGTGCCTACAAGAGGGTTACAAAAAATAAAAAAGGGCTCAGCCTATAGAAATCTATTCAATATTCACAGAGTCCAACAATTTACAAGACATTGCAAAATACTCATACAAAACATTTATCTACCTACCTTCTCATTCTCGCCCTTTGGTTGTTCAGCGTTATCCCCTTGGTTGTCTAGCACCGTCTGGTGGGAAACACCATCTAACCCATCAACAACTCCCAACGCCACTTCTTCCACTTCTTCATCATCACCCTCCACAATATAGGTGTCTGCCTTAATGACATCCACCTCCTCCTTAGAATATCCCTTCAACATAAGGTGGTTCCCCATCCTTTCACGCTCCGCTTCCACCTCCTCCAGATTCAACCTCGCATCCGCTTGCAGATGACCAATCACCATTGAATGGGAAGCCTTCAGAGCCTCTAGCTTCTTTCTTTCCTTAAGAGCATCAACCTTCACTTGAGCTACCTTCTCTTCAAGCTCGAACTTAACCTTCATCAGCTCAGATTTTTTAATTCCACTCTGAGCCAAATTCCCTTTACCAAACGAGCAGCCTGAATAAAACAAATCGACCTCAGCGTAAGTTCGAACGCAGTAAATTTTTTACATGATCAAACATAAATACGAACCATCCTGCTCATATTCTCCTCCATGAAGAGCCGCTAGTCTAGCCCTTTCCACCATTGCCTTGATATCGTCCTCAGCAGTAGGTCACTCTTCAGCAACCTTTTCCCCCAACCTCCCTGAAGGTTCGATACTTCTCATTTTCTCTTTTCTGTCAACCCTACCACTCCCAGTGGTACCAGAAGCCGACGCACGCTTTAACATCTATTTTTTGGGAAACGCTTGAGCTAATTTGCACGACGTAATAGACTCCGGCTGAGCTGAGCTGACTATTCTAGGGGTCTTGGCCAAATTGGTTCAACCTTCCCCTCCAGTTCCTCTCTTCTTCCCATCATCAACACCTGCCATCAGCCTAGTCGATTGAGATTTTTGAACATTTTTCAACTTGTTCCCAATCCTATTCATACTACTAAGGCCAAGTCCTTCCAATACAAACTTGAGCTCAAACTCTTCCTCCGCAACTTTGTCCAACAATGAATCTTTCCTCTCCACTAGGGACTTCGGACCTGCCATGCATAGCATTTTCTATTATCAAAAAAAGACCATCAGTTCATGCATATCAATATTATACTCTATGCATTGTTATACTTACTTTATTTTATAGTTCTAAACAGAAGATCCAAAGGTTCTTCATCATCTCTTTAAAGACTATTACTCTTTAGCCATATTACGCTGTCATTCCAGGCTCGACCTGCTGTATTAAGATCAAAGAAGCGATGTTGAGTTGTACTTGTACAGAAATATGCCCCACCACTGGCTTTATAATTCTTCACCCCATTAAACCGTAATACGTCCTTAGGGGATATCCTCCCCACTTTTCCCTCATTCTCCCATTTTTCATTTAGATGGTCACAGACAGTTATTACCACCCACATGTTCCCATTCAATTAAATAGGACATGCCCCCAATCATATTCATAGTCCTTTTCACCAAATTGGTAAGGGTAAGACTCAGCATGTACTCTAATTGAGAAAGGTAACATAGGAAACCCTCTGAAAGATCACTTCGAACACTCCCATCAAAATATTCAAACAAGATCGATTCATCTATACCCCTGTCTCGTTTTTCCTCCAAGTCGACCAACAAGTAAAAATACTCTTCCCCCGTCGCTACAGTACACCCTCTAAATGTCCTACCAGCGTATTCTATGCAGTTACCCCATTTCCCACCTACAGAAGCCTTGGCTTTACAAAATTCTTTGAATACATCTGAACCAGGGGGATAGGCCACCAACTTACCGGGAAAACCTAGAAATTGCTTTAATCCTACTTTAACCTCACTATCAGATTCTACCACCCGACCGGAAGTCGAACCTCGCTAATAGGCGAACTATCCACCTCACTACTATTTTACGGGAAAAGTTCGATCCTACCCAAATACCTCTCACGTTTGACTTACATACAGGTTCAGGTATCTATAATTATTGTATACACATAGATCATTCGTATGCAACATATCTTTCCAATATTCTATCTATATTCATATATCATAGATTGCTATAAATAGAGATTTTTTTAGGATTTGCTTAAAACAGATTACGAAATGCAAAAAGGAAAAATGGCACATGTCTCTGCTAACCTTCAGTATTAGAATAAGAATCCACAGTAGCACCAAGTCCTTCCCTCACAACGCTGCTGTATAGCCACCTTCGTGATTTTGTGCCCGTAACTCTCTTCGACTGTTGATTATCCTCAAAATCCTAACCAAAGCCTCTGCGATTTTTTCGCGCTTCTCTTTTTGTGCCCTCCAAATTTTTAAAAGTTGAAAAACGTTTAAATAATGAAGACGAAGCACTATTTAGTATTTTTCTCTCTAATGGCTGGCAGTTATTGTGCCTCGCAAGAGCCATCCTCGGTTTTGAAATCGAGGCATCCTTTCCACTATCCATGTCAGACGTTTTGTACCTTTTCAATAAAATTATCTTTCCATCATTACCACTGCCCTAATATTTTAATCTATTTGTATCTCCAGTTTCCATAACTTTATCTGACTTTCCCACACTCATGATGACTCACACTCCACGATATTAGATTTTAGCAGCTTTACATAAGAGACAAAACTAGAAGCTCCTGCATTTTTTCTCTTCTTATTCTTTATACTTATAGTAGTGATGATGTTATTTTCAAAGCTAACAAAATTTTTAAACTTATTCGAAATTTGTTTGTCAAAACAGTCTCAACGGCATTTGCAACTATAGAGGATTAAGTTGAATTCTGACTTTTCTGTTAAATTCAACAACACTTATATTTATTTAGGATAACACTCTACATATAATTACATCTAAAGCAGCCTTAATGATCTGGACAACCACCTCGGATCAGGTCTCAACCATCTATCATCCCATTTTCAAATTCGATCTCTACCTAAGCAATCAGTTTAACCAACTCTTCTCGATCTGCAGGATCCCACACCAATTCATGAAACCATACCTCATAGAGATACCGAGCATTCTCAAGTTCCCTACCCCTTAAATCCAGTCCTTCGATCTGACATTCTCTCACTGGTAACTCTGCATCATAACCAAATAATCCAAAAATCCCCTCCCGCACTTCAGCGATCTTTATGACCAATCGTCATTCAACGGCATGACGAATTCTTTGAGATCGAGTTCATACCATCACAATCCCTTCTCCATATTCAAAAAATTTATTACACCCTTATTTATGTGCTTCTACAATACTTTCCCCTCAAAATGTGATTTTTACCTTTATCTCGTAACAGGAACCCAAAAATTTGGAGGTAGACTATTTGAACTTATCTCTTCCCTCGAACTCATACGTTACATTATTTTTCAATTCGAGCTTATTTTTCAAGATTTATCCTTCTATTGACCTCTATTAGCTCAAATTTTTGCATCACAAATATCTTACATTTTTATCTCCAACAATTCTAACTCGTAGATATATCATACTTACATTACCACATAAATTTTTGTACATATATGTCTCAGTTCGAATAACAACACTTACGGTATTCATAAACTTTAATTCATTTCAAACACCCTTCAAATGATTCTGTTCGAGTATACAAGATATTTTATAAACACAAGTAATTGGATGGCAAATTTTTATTCATGTCGATAACATTACACATGAATTTACAGATAACAAGTTTTCAGTAATCGATCTCAGGTATATTACAGAGATCTAATATGTTCAGCACCCAACTCCAGCTACTTTACAGACAACAAGTTTTTTACTACTTTTTAAAGTAGCAGGTCATGCAGGCACTCCAACACATTAACTCCACCAGATCTTCCTGCTTCAGTGATCTTTCACCAAGATGCAAAGCAAAATTTAGAACCAACAAAAAGCCTCCCTCACGTAAGTTTGGTTGAAGTCTAGTGGAACTTCAAATAAAAACTATGCAAGCAGTAGACTCAGTGTTGGTACCAACTCTACAAACCGAAGGTCTTCTGAGCGCCAAAATGTGATGAAAATGCAGAAGTAGACATCCACCGGTTGTCTCCCTCCTCCACTACCATCACCTCTTCCTCTGAAAACTGCCACCTTCGAAGAGTTGGTAAAGATAAAGAGGGCCCGACCCTAGAATCCATGGTAATACAGGAAATCAACATAACCGCCCAACAGTTATGCCTATCCCTGCAAATGAAGCCCCAACCTTGCCTTCCGCGAGAGTACGGAGACAAGCCCAACGTTCCTCGCCTGTCAAGACGATGAAATGAAACCTCCACTTATAATAGAATTCCTCCTCAGCTTCAACCGCTTTGTCTTTCAACATGCCTTGATAAATTAGAGGGACAGAAGCGGGTATCGATATCTCCAAGGATTGGTCACCAAAGTATTTTAACTTCAACCTCAGCATTTCAGACGTAATTCGCTCTTCAAGGACCATTCTCCGCGTCTTCACTATTTTTTTTAATATTTCAGTAAATTTTTTCAGATTACAAGCGTACTCTGCTTTAAGGATTCGATGCAGGTACTATTTATATAACCCTACATTTATTATGCAGGTACATTTTACTAAGAGTCATCATTCATTATAGACGCAACTTTTCAAAATATAACCGTCACATACATCAGCATCCACATCCACATTAAATACACATCAATTCCCCATAACCAGCGTAACTTCTACACAATCAAATTCATCTTTACTCTACTTCAAAAATCAAGAATTTCAACCCAAATACCCATTACAAATTGATCATTTCTCAACCAAAGCCACTTATGACTTCGGTTGCGAGGGGCGATTGTAGGGACCTATCCCTCAATCTCACCTAAAATCGAGCTATCGCCAGGTCGAATTACCTCTACCAGACTCACACATTTTCAACATAACTTCCCCTGTCAATATTCCAAACCACCCCACAAACTATATAAGAATGTGAGTCAAGCTCAAACAGAAAAACATTATCCAGTCAAGGACACATGTCTCTCACAAACTCATCAGTTACTCAGTCAACCGTCACTAACCACATTGTTCAAAAAACGTACTCTAGCACGATGAGGAGCTACGAAGAAGGCCTATATAAAGGAAATGTTCTAGAATAGTCAAGGACGAAAAAATTATAACAAAGATCATCAAGAAATTACTTAATTTTGATTCTCAGCAAATAGTCAAACTTCTTAATTATAAGATTCAAACTTTTCTATGTCTAAAGATCACTTGTAATAAGATATATACCTCAAGCAATAAAGATACTTTAATAAAAATCCTCCACTCGAGGTTGTGGTTTTTTACATATTCAGAGGTTTTCTATGTAAAAACCACCTGTGTCATTTCTTACTTTCCATTAGAAAATTGTTGCAGGTTCATTGGTCTGATAGTGAATTCCAAACCATTTCGAGCTTATGGAATTTGGCCATTACAGATATAGTTTTCAGCTGTTATATATATATAAGTTAGTTTTGTTGAGAGATAATTGATATAGAGCAATATAGCATTACTATATCTTGAGAATAAGAAAGAGAGAAAAGAAAGAATTTCTTATTGATTCAATGCTATTGTGTTTCTCTGAACGTAATACAGATATATAGATAACCCTACAACAAAGGTTACCTAACCTAGTTAAACTATCCCTATAACCCTAAAGGGCCTATGGGATTGTTAGAAGTCCTAATAGGATATCCCAACCTTGTTGGTCTCCTAGCTTGGGTTGGACCCAACTTCTAGCACTCCCCCTTGGGGTGTTCCATACTAGGATGACTTGCCTCATTAAAACCTCTGCCAAGTAAAACCCTATTGGGGAAAAAGTTGTACAAGGAAAGAGTATAATCCAATGCCCTGCATGAGTTATGGACGCGTATACATTGCCTCATCAAAACCTTCAGCCAGTAAAACCTCCTAGGATAAAAACTACGCTATCAGGAAAAAGAGTGCAACACACATGTGTCCACGTCAGGCTAGGACTACTCCCTCTAACGTTGATCTCCCTGAGATCTATCTCTCTGAGATGTATCTTCCAAAGATATTGATAAATGAATCTTCTACATACTGATTCGTAAGTGGTGCAAGAGTCTTCGTGTATGGATTTGTAAAGATGTCTTCTTAAATATCTTCAACAATGCCAATCTCATTTGCCTTTTATAATTCATAAAGTTGGAATGACTTCTATAAAATGTGATTCATTATGTCGTCATTGATAAATAGCCATTGACTTGAATGATGCAAGTTAAATTATCTTCATACATAGTCGATACTTTATCTTGGATAGAGCACGCCACAACTTCGGTTGATGAAATGTGTCATGGAGCGCAACCATTATTCTTTGCCAGCTTCATAAAGTGTAAAAATCTTCGTGGTTTGAGGTGTAGCTACCGCCGTCTGCTTCATCAATCTTTAAGAATCTTTATATATCCCCGTACATAAACATATAATCAATTTGATAATGGCTTCTATGTGGGTCTGAGAAGTATTATGTATCGGTGTACTCTATACTTTTACGTTTACCATTTCGAGTAGAACAGACCCCAATCTTTTATACTGATCAGATACCTCAAAATGTACCTAATCTCAATCAAGTGGCTTGGATAGGAATAAAACTATAGCAAGCCAAACAGTTTACTGCAAATGAGTCATTGGGTCTAGTATACTCAGCTAACTATAGCAAAGCACCTCCTAGCTATGGCATCATAGCCTTGGAAGTTTCTCCCCCCATTAAGATGGTGGAAGATGTCGTTGTCCACACCCAAGTGATGGACGTGCAATAAATGACTTAGCACCGTGTGCTACATCCATATTGAAGTGTTAAATAACTCTTCCAATACATATTGTTTGGTGTATGAGTATTGATCAATTTATAAACCGACGTCTAAAAAGACCTACAAGTGCACGGTGTATCGTTAACTACAAGGGTAAGCGGGGTCATATCCCTAGAGACTTGTGGTGTAAATTATACTTCAAGCTACTAGTTTTATCTAATAACAGCGAGTTTGTGTAGGTTTTGAAATAAAAAGAAGAACGAAATAAATTACAAGATAAATTAGAGTAGAAACCAAGGCATCGATTCCACTCCACCCTTTGTAACCGTTAGATAACATAAATAATTAAAGTAAATTACAAGTTCCCGCATCGCATATCCTTGGTCAGGCATATGCAATACATCAAAAGATACAAGAGATTTAGCAATTGGGAGCTACCCATAAACCAATTTACTCAACCATGGTCCAGATGATAAGTATGGATTATGTTCTGTTCTACATGTTCCTAACCTATCTTGTTATGGTCCAACAAGATGGTTACATAGATTCATTATTCCTCTTAATCCTAGCTATGGTCAAGCATAGGACGAAGGAATACGAATATCCAATATTCTGGGATAAAGAGAAAGTAATTACTCTAACTAAGCTACACAATCTACACTAAGGCTACATTGAGTGGAGCTTCCTCTAGCCTTGGCTAAGAAGATTAGCTACTCATCCCTTTGATCATTACCATACTACTATTACTATGATAAAAGTAAAAAATAAGAAAAAGAGAAGAACAAGAACTGTATTGCTTATTGAACCTTCATATTTACACTCTCCAAGATGATCTCCCATGGGTGGGATTCCCCTCCTATTTATAGAGTATATGAAGGGTTACAAAATATTACCATTAATATAAAATCCCTTAAACAATGCCTAAAATCATGCATATATATTACAACTCATAAGAAAAATATTTATACCTAATTCTCTTCAATGGGCTTCCATGCATGGGCCTTTGGTTGACAACTTCAAATAATAATCATTGTTGAAGTGCATCACCCTTGTTTTTCATTAAAAACTGGAAAAATGTATGACATATTTATCATGTGGCCGATTTCTTTAAATACAAACAAAAGCACTTTTAGTGTCACATGTATTTAATAAATGATTAGATAGATATAAATTTAGGAGTTGTACACGTAAATATTACGTGTCTATCAAGTATGCCACTATCAAGATGGTCGATCTGTAAATCGAGATACTACTTAATTTCTTAAGGTCTTATATTTCGAATTCCTTCCCAAGGTATTCGGCGGCTCTTGCGATCTCTCCCGAAGGTCTAATGATTTCAAAATCATTTAGTACACTGCTATAATGAGTGAAGCTAATATTTTTGTTCTAAATAAGAATGCATTGATAGATAAGGATATTTGCAAAGTCCCCGACCTTCAAATATTCAGTCAACAAACTATGTCTCATGGGCCCTGATTGTTTCAAGTCAAAAATAACTTTTCCAGTTTTATTATGTACGCACCTCGTGTGTCGGGCATAATTGCTTCTAGAAGCTTATACCTTCCCAGGTGGTTTCATGTAGATATTTGTATCTAGTTTCCCATATAGATACGTAGTATTCATTGACAACTTGACAGACTGATTAGTACCGAAACGTTATAGTATCGATAACTAGGTAATAGGTCACACTGCAATCGATGCCAGATCTCTTAAAGATTTCCTAAGCAACTAGTCTTGCCTTGACCATATTATCTCTCTGAGTTAATCGTGTTTCCGTACCTTTCACATTTATAACCGACAGGCTCAATTGTATTACTTCACATTATGCTAGCAAGCTGAACTCCGCTTGAATTCCAGATGCCCACTTTGGCCAATATAAAATAACACACAGTTATTTACAATAAGTGGCTCTGAATCTTCATCCTTGATGGCGAGCACAACAGTGAATATGAATACCTTGTTGAAAAATATCTATTGAACGATCCTACATTGTGCTTATTACAGACTTTAATTTATCGAGATCTCATTATTATCATACGTATGTGCCACGTCGGGCTAGTCTTATAATGTATCAACCGGTCGCGTAGCTACTATTGTTTTGTCAATGGGTGGTTCTATCCTCAATGAACCAACTACACCATTAATCATATTTGTCCCTTATTCTGTAGCTCCCCGGCTCAGAATACTTTCTTCCAACGGAGCTCCGCACTAAGCGCGAGCCTCAGATTTGTTTGCGGAACTAATTTTCTTGGAATATTTAGTTGTAATACTAGTTCCCGTGGAACGCTCTACTGTGTAGGTGTATTACTTGTAGGTACATACACTTACAATATTTTAATAGTGTCTATGAATGTGTTTAACAATTCATTTACGACCTATTGGAGGTTTGTAATCCGTTGAACATTATTGTCACCTAACTTATGTATAGGGATCTAGATGAGACTCCAGGCTTCGACCCAATTACTAGTCATTTTTGGGAAAAAATAATTTGACGATATGCTAAGGGACGAACCCTAATCAGTACTGCGGGAGCAAAAATACAAATCCCGCACACTAGCCAGAAGCCGTGATCGTAATAACAATGGCCTAACAATTATCCTAAATCATTTTATTAGGTTCTCCGCCAATCCTGAGTTGGGTATGGTATGGGGTACTCATGATGCTCAATCATCTATCCCATTTAGTAGTAAAATAATCATCAAAAGCCTATGAGTCCAACTCCCAAACCCCTGTCAAGTCACATCGATCGACTTTGATCGGTTAATCTATGAAATGAGCCTGCGATTGAATGATCTAAGTAAGAAGTCATGCTAAGGTTGTATTCCTAGAATTTATGAGTAGGCAAGCGTAAGACCATCTCCTAGATACATCTTTTATGACCATAAATATTCAAGTGGGCCATTATGTAGATGGAAAGGTCCACATGTATCTTCAGGGATGTGTTTGGAGAAAAGGCTAGAAATCCCACTCCACCTTGGCCATACTAAGATAAAATAATAGACTTTCCTTGAAAGCAATTGTTACACGTACACTCTCTGGACCTTCTCTCCTTTTAAAGAAAGTTGAGATGTAATCCCGATAATTCTCCTTACTATCTGAGCCCTGAGAAGTGGATTGGAAACTATTCTATTAGCGTGTTCTAACCTTTAAACATGGAGTTAATGCACAAGATCTTGTCTGTCATTTTCTCTCCGATAATCATTACGTGATAAGTATTATCAAGTATCTCCCTAAACTTTATAAAATCTGGCTGGATTTACTAGTTTATAAAGTGGACTAGATACCCTATATCGTACCGTTAGAGAGTAATAACATAGTGCGTCCCATCATGTTGGCCATGCCAATAATATTCGTGCCATCCCTGATGCACAAGGTTAGACAAGAAATATATGCATATCACAAAAGGATCGAGTGCATAGTATTAATGTCTCTTAGACATGTGTCACCACTCATCCGATTATCGGTCATGCTCAATGAGCAGATCAATCCATAGGTTGGTTGTATATAGTAGATCAACTATTATAAATGGAATTTAACTACTTCCCAAGCAATAAATTTGAATAATCACAATTTAGAACAAATTGAAAATTTCATGTATCTCACGAGCACTTTATTAAAATATAAATGATATGTTCCTAACAAAATTAAAAATACTGATAGCAAAAAGTAAATCAAGTATGCTCTAGAAATGAAACTACTAGTGCTCTCTCCAATGTGACATCACATCTCTACTGATAAATTATTACGGATTACTCCGTATGTTGATCCAAGGCGACATCCGTGTCGTCGAAGAAGTCTGATGCTGCAAACTTCACAGGGGCAGAGTTATTGTCAATAACTATATGGTGGGCCTGGACTTTGTTATCTGTAGCCACCCATGCATGGTGCATGGCATTCCCGTGCTCAGTGTCCTATGCCACCACATTTAAAGTAAGTAAATCCTTGATATGTCTTCTTCTCCTTCTTTATATTGCCTGGTGTCTAGGATTTCTTAAATCCTTTACCTCTCCTAGGGCTAAAGAGTTTCTGGTTCCCGCCCATCCTGTATCCCTGGTATCCTCCCCAGCCCCTTCCATATCTTCGTCCCTGACGTATTGAGTTATTTCTCAGAAACAAAACATTGTTTGATGCAGATAATGACACACTCCTAGAAGGCCGCATAGCATGATTTTTCATCAGAAGTTCATCATTTTACTCAGAGAGGAGTAGTGCCTGAATTAAGATTGTATAAGTTGTCAAGTTCTTTTGCCAATATTGCCTCTGAAGCACAAGATTGCTAGCATGGAAGGTTGATAGAGTTTTCTCTATTATTTCAGCATCAGTAACTTTCCTCTCACACAGCTCAAGTATAGAAGTAATTTTATGAACTGCTGAGTTATAATTAGCAACCCTCCTAAAATCTTGGAACCTAAGGGTGTTTTATTAGTACATCGCTTTTGGAAGCATAATGGTATTTTGATGACCATAACGCCTCCTCATGCTTGCCCATAAGTCAGCTGGCTCAACCTTTTTGAGGTATTCAGTCTTTAGGTCATCCTGAATATGATGGCAAAGGATAAACAAAGCCCTTGCTTTGTCCATGGGATCTTCTTTGTTGCCAATGATGATAGTCTTCTACAGACCGAGAGACTTCAAGAATAAGTCAGTGTCAATGCACCAAGTAAGGTAATTAGCTCCAGTGAGCAGCAATGGTGGAAATTTAACAATTTTAAGCTTCGCAAACATCTGTAATACACAATGTATATCATAATTAGTGATAATTCTTGATAAACATATCAATTGCATTAAAGACAGATTATAGTACTTAGAATAAAGATAAATAAATAAATCATAATCATCTTATAATTTAACACTGTTCATATTCTAAAACTTGTAAAATTCTTTTATAATAATTAAATCCCAAATTTCCCCAAAAATATAATGATCTTAATGTTAGATGTGCGTTTTAATAGAATCTTGGCCAAGATTGATATTTAAAACCACCAGATGTGTGTGTTCCTTATGAAATTATTTTTAAGTACACGATTTCCAATTATTACTAAAGGTAATTCATACTATATATGTCAGTGATTCTCAATCATTACTTATAGGTGAACCTTGTTCATATCCTATTAAGTGTCAAATCCCAAATTTACCTCATAAAATGGTAATTTTAACCTTGAAGTGTATTTTAATAGAGTCTTAGCAAAGACAGCTATTCAAAACTACTAGATATTGCAAAACAATTAGGGTATTCTAAGCCCTAAAGTTTTATAAAAGTCTGTATATTATAGCCAAATGACCCATTGCTACGAATATGAGGGGTATTAGATGTTTAGCTGACAAGTGGTCCAACCCCGAAGTTTGTTGGGTTTACAAGATAGGTTGATTATACTTGTCTTTGAACTAAAATTTTAGGGTACTATAGGTTGCTATTAGTGCATATATACCTCTAAATGTTATCATGTAACATCTAATTGCACCTAGATACAAAAAATTGGTTCATCAGACACCAAGTTTTTAGAAATAAAACTAAGTCAATTCCCAATTGAACTCTAATTATTTGTCCTTAGCAATTTATTGTGATTTAGATATAACTCCTAGTCGTATTCTAAATTAGTTTTGGTTTCGTATTATTTGTGATCCCTAATCATGATAATTAGTGTCCTAGGGGCATACCAGTAATATCTTACTAGCTATCGCAAGATACTTAAATAGGTATTACACCATTTACTTATATCACATATAAGTGAGCCAACTTTCGTATACCAGGCACCTCTTCCCCAAAAAAAATTAAAAATATTTTTCATAAAAAAATTAAAAATGGGTCCCCTACGGGGTATAAGTCCAGTCAATATGAATTTAAAAAAAATTAGGCTCAATTTGACAAAAAAAATAGCAATTTATAGCCATTTCAGTGTCTGAACTGGTCCTGGACCGGTCTACCTTAGTCTAGGTCAACGCCTGGACCGGTCTGGACCAGGTTGAGTTGGTCATACATGTACCACATGTGTCTGTCACATGAGCCACGCACGTGTGTATCACACGTGCGCACGTGCCTTGCACGTGTCTGCCACATCACTTTTCTGATGACCATCCTTCAAATATTCCGGTAACCGTCCGGTGATTATTTTGGCGAACTTCCGGTGTCCGGTCGGTAGTCGGTCTCTGGCGACTGCCATGTGTCACAAAATGTGTCAGGCATACCACATGTACCATGAACGTACCTACCACGTCAGCATGCCACGTGTCCTCGACACATGTCACTGCTGATGTCAACACAATGGATAACGATGATGTCATCAAACAGATAATTATTAAATAATAATAATTTTTACTGACGTCCATCACGCCATTTTTGGCCGTGAAACTTCCAAGTTTTATCGTTAGTTTCCCGACGATTTGTACATCTTCCTGAGACGTGCCATATTCCGTTAGAAAGCTCTCAGAATAGGATTTATAATCGAAGTTGTCTCGTCTCTATCTGATGTCCATAGAGAAAGATATTCTAGTTTAAAAACAACCCTCTCTCAAGGGTAAAAAAAATACCGAAAATCCTTCGATGATGATAAGATATCATAGAGTATAGAATAGCAAGGAATTGAATATGTATTCAAAAACTGTAAAATCCCTCTCTTTGATCGCAAGGTTTCCCTGAAAACTTTGATTATAGAGTGATTTTGTGTTTTCCTCATTCCTAGAGCTTGGGTGCTGATAACGTGTTGAGAGATAATCGATATAGAGTATACTAACAGTTCTATATCATGAGAACAAAAAAAGATATAGAAGAGATGATTTCTTATTGATTCAATACTATTGTGTTTCTCTGTACGTAATATAGATATATGGATAACCCTACAACCAGGGGCGAAACTAGTAGAAGACTCACCCAGGCTATTGCCCGGGGTAAAAAAAAGTAACTTCATTTGAAGTTTGAACAAACCTTTCTTCCTCTCTCACACGACACAGGGGCTCTAACTCTCTTCTTCTATTACACATACCCACCTCTCTTCCTCTTCAATTTCTCAACTAGTAGAATCCAAGTTGTTTGAGAGAGAAAGAGATTTTGTTGTTTTAGGGTTCCCATTCGATTTCTCCCCAAACCATAATTTCATTTTTTCTGAAATTAGGGAAAAAAATTAGGGTTCTAGGAGTGATCAAAACCTCCATGAGGCGCGAGATATGTTCGAAGAAGTCTCGGGCTTTTAGTATTAGTAATTCTCAGGAAAGGTTCAGGAATATTGGGTTGCAGGTTTGTGTTTTTGTTTCGTGAATTTAGTTTTTTAATATCTATGTTTCAAGTCTGTTTTATTAGAGAATTTTTTGTCATTGTTATAGTACTGAAACAATGTGGACATTTGGTGGGAAGTGCTTCATTTGCTCGTATTTTTTTAATATAGGCTTTTGGGATTAAATGGTTTCTTAAGTGCGAACGAAATTAATTTCCGGTTATGTTAAAGTTTGTTGTGGAAGTTCTTCTAGTCTTTAGTATAATAGTTGTTTCCATGGCACTCCCTTGATATGAATTTCTCACCTCTACAAAAAAAAATATTAGTAAATATCTCTCTAAAATTAGTAATATACCCGAACCCCCCCCCCCCCCCCCCCCCCCAACTTAGAATCCTGGTTCCGCCCCTGCCTACAACAAAGATTGCCTAACCTACTCAAACTCTCCCCATAATCCTAAAGGGCCTATGGGCTTGTTAGGAGTCGTAATAAAACACCCCAACCTTGTTGGGTTCCTAGCTTGGGCTGGACCCAACTCCTAACAAGTTTTTCCTATAGATGTTCATAGCCAAAATCAAGATGCCTGTGCTTAAGATTTGATGAAAATATTGATTGCTCTACCGCATTGGTAGTTTGCATATTAATTTGCCATGCACAGGCAAACCAGACTTCCAAATCGTGAATGTAGCATGTTTTCCCTAAGAGTTAGTTTCTTAAATTTGTATCGAAAATACGCTTCAATGATGAGCTCTCCTATTTAGTGCCCCATATGCTATTTGAGATAGAAACTCCTTCCATTCACAATTAAGGTAAAAGCCGATTACATTAAGGTTAAATGAATTCTTTCAAGTAATGTATCATACAATAGTGTCGTTTAAGTTCGATGAAATCAATAAGGTGGAATCCGAGTTCATCAAAATGAGCCGTGACTTGAACCCTGTTTTTTATCAACATTCTCACTAGCTCCATCTGACGGTCCAACAAAAAATCTCCTTCAAACACCCTAATCAAAATTTTTGGTAGTTTTCCGATGTTATTTGTATAAGCGCCCTGGACCATTGGATTAGCGTACTCGTGGTCTCTATTAGCTCCAACCGGCAACGCCAAATTCCACACTAGATCAGTAGCAGATAAAGACATCCAGACATCATCTGCACATCTTAATTCAGAATTCGTTCTCATTTCTCCTGCAAAAGCCGGTTGGTTCAATATAATTCCAGCTATCTTCACAGGGTCAAGATCCAAGTCAGGTAAGCACAAAGCAATTCGATATGCAATGTTGCCACCTGTACTACAGCCCATGAGATAACACCTAGAGAAATCCGCATATCCCCTTAACCATGATTCACCATTCGGGTCTATCGTCTGTTGTTTGAGCCAATATAGTAATTCCACTGCATCGTTGTAGGCTGCCGGGAGTCGATGTTCGGGTGCAAGACGAAAGTCTAGAGAAAGCACAATACAAGGTGTTTCGCTCGCAAAACGTCCACAAGGCTCGTTGTTCAGCATTGAATCCGCATGTGAATTGAAAAACCCTCCCATGTGGAAGTAGAGTATGACGGGGATCTTTACCACATTTTTGTCGTTTGAAGAAATCTCTGTTGGTCGGTAAATACGAAACCATGTTCCATTTTCTTGATTGAGGGTCATGTCTTTACTGACATAGGATTGACCCAGATCCCCATTATCTTCTCCAATCGCTGGCACCGTTGGGAGCTTCATCAATCGAGTTATGGTGCCATCAGAGTTCATGGAAATATGGAGTTGTTTGAATGGATCGATGGAGCATTCCCCGTAAGCCATCGGGACTGGTTTTCCAATGATCTGTTGGAAGTTTATTTCTGTATTTAAGGGCATCTGAGGAACTATCTGCCCTAAAAGTGGAAGTTGTTTGACCCTTTTCTTAGAATAGATATGGTCCAACTTTGTTGACCTTTTCTTTTAAGGGTAAAAAGATGATTTGGAAACTTGCCTTTTACAGGCCCTCATATTCAAACCATTTCAACAATGTTTTCAATAATTTGAAAGTGATTTGTTATTTCTGAATCAAAATAAGGTATTTATAAATAGGGGGGAGGTTGCATCTCAAAATCAATGGGCAATAACAAAAGTAGTCCCAGGATGTTATATTTTGAATTGCGACGGCACTATATAACTTAGTAATTGTGAGCGTTAATGAAATAAAAGGAATGTGACATTGAGATGAACTTTTCATTTTGTGAAGAAAATAGATGCAAATGACATAGTTCAACATAAATTTCGAGGAAAAAGTCATAGAGAAATAATCCACGGGGTTTGATTCGGTAGACAGAACCATGTATCAAAACAGATATTTGTCACATTTTCCCCAGGGTCATGTCTAGGTTGGCATTCACGTGCCGTTTGACGCCAGTATTGTATGAACCCCTACACTACGGTCATTTCATTAGGAGTTTGTCCAACATAATGGAACCCAAAACTTTCAGTGCGAAGTTGAGGTTTAAAATTTGTTTGTAGACATTACCACGTTCAGAATCATATCTATAAATCAGTCACAAAAGAATATTCTACAAAAGAAAATTCAAACTTAAATGAAGTTTTACATCAAAGTAGACCATTTTTCTAAAGGTCTCAGCTTTATTAGACAAAGATTTTGAGAAGAAGAAAAAACAGATGGAAAGAAGCATAAACATAATACATGAAGCTTTTTGAGCTCTCCCCTTGAGGCATAAGCAACATCTTCTCCGAGTTAAGCAGGTATCTTTTAGTTTCCGCTAAGCCTTATGAGACATTAGTGCCCTAGTGACGCTGTACAAAAAACCTGGATGTCCCGTTTACTATGTTCAGTCCAGTTTACGTTTAAGGTTATATGAATTCTTTCATGTAAGTAATCATCTTGAAATGTCGTTTGGGTTCGATGAAATCTATACAGTGGAATCCCATTTCACCAAAATGAGCCGTGACTTGAACCCCATTCTTTACCAACAACCTTACGAGCTCCATTTGACGGTCCAACAAAGGGTCCCCTTCGAAACCCCTAATTAAAACTTTGGGCAGTTTCCCTATTTTATCCGTATAAGCGCCCTGCGACATTGGGTTAGCATACTCATGGTCTCGATTAGCAGCAACCGGCAATGCCAAATCCCACATTAGATCCATAACTGACATAGGCATCACCATATCATCTACCAACCGTATTTCGGACTTTGTCCTTGTTTCTCCTCCAAATAACGGTTGGTTCAATATAATTCCGGACACCTTTACAGGATCAATATCTAGGTCCGTTGAGCATAAACCGGTTCGGTAAGCAATATTGGCACCTGAACTACAACCCATGAGATAACACCTTGATAAATCCGCGTAATCCCTTACCCATTTGTCGCCATTCGGGTCCAACACCTGTTGTTTGAGCCAATATAGTAATTCCACTGCGTCATCATAGGCCGCTGGGAGGCGATGTTCAGGAGCAAGACGGTAGTTAACTGAAAGCAAAATACATGGCAATTCGCTCGTGAAACGTCCACATGGCTCATTGTTGAACATTGTATCCGCATCGTATAAAATATACCCTCCCGTGTGGAAATAGAGTATGATAGGTATCTTGGCCACATTGTTGTCATTCGAAGGGATTTTGGTTGGTCGGTACATCCGAAACCATGTTTCATTTTCCGGATTGAGGGGAGCATCTTTACTGACATAAGCTTGACCCGGTTTAACATTATCTTCACTAATAGTTGGTGCCACTGGGAAATCAACCATTCGGTTGAGGCTGCCATCCGGGTTCATGGCAACATGCAGATGTTCAAATGGGTCGATGGTGCATTCGACTTTCGCCATTGGGACTGGTTTTCCCATTTCTCTTGATCAAGTTAAGACTCCCTCCTCTATTTAAACACACTTGAGGAACCTCCTACCCTCACAATTGGAAGTGATTTGAGCCTTAGAGTAATTTCCCTACTTAATATAGGAATGGTCCATTTTCTTTTACCTTTTCTCTTGATTTCAAAAGGGTCAACCTAAAATCCATCAATCAATTACAGCCATGTGTCACATATCCCTAAACTTATGCAAGAGTACCAACACAAATTTCACCTGAGAGGTCATATATGTTTCTTCAGGTGCTGTGGGTGAACTTTGGTCGGACAGGGTCACAACTTTCAAAGTATGGGATGGTTATCTCTCTACTACTATAAAGGGAAGCAGTCGTTTGAGCCGTCGTCTGCGCTACTTAAGCCGTTTTGGTCGTCCTCTTTTCAAAATTCCAAAAATACCCTTAGTCTAACAAAACAGATGTTCGTCTTTGTGTCTCATCGTGAATTGTGTGTGAAACCTCTTCTTCGTGTCTCCCGCTCTCATTACACCCCTCCCCAACGCTCTCTCTCTCTCTCTCTTTCTCCATCTTTTTTTTTTTTTTTTTTGGTAAGTGAGCTTGAATTAAGAGGGAAAAGCACTGCCTCCAAGTATGCATACTAGGAGGGCAACAGTACAAAGAAAAGCAAGCAATACGAGTGTGTTTGGTTAGTGGAAAACGGCGGAAATGACGAATTGGATTTCCACGAAACATATTTTCCACCGTTTGGTTCGAGATGGAAAGTAATTGGTGGAAACTAGATTTTTTATGGTTTTTGAAAATAGAACAAAAGATGGAAAACCCGATTTCCTCTTTCAAATTAGAGTCTTTTGATTTTCCATGCCCAACCAAACAATGGAATTTAGTTGATAAAATATGGGTTTTCCACGATTTTGATGAATACCATGGGAAACTATATTTCATGGAAATTCAGTTCGTCATTTCCATCATTTTCCACGGACCAACACACCCTACATGATAAATAAAAAACTCCATCCTAAGAGGGCAGCAAATTCAGTTCGTCATATTTCATGGAAATTCAAATTTGTTGGGATATGATGAATCTAGAGCAGAATAATACTAAAGCATGAACAAGAGAGAAAGAGATAAAGATATTTATTGATTATCATAATTGTGTTCTCTGTACATAGTACAGTGATATATATAGATAACTCAGAAGGATTCCCTATTCTACTCCAACTCTCCCCATAACCCTATTGGGCATATGGGCTTGCTAGGAGTCTGTATAGGACACCCCAACCCTGTTGGGTTCCTAGCTTGGGATTGGACCCAACTCCTAACAAGTTCGTCATTTCCATCATTTTCCACAGACCAACACACCCTACATGATAAATAAAAAACTCCATCCTAAGAGAGCAGCAAAGGATACAGGGGCAGTAATACATAGATGTTAAACTCTGTCATAGATCTGCCTAGAGACATCCTGAGTGATCAACACCTTTAGCTCTTCACTAAATTCATCAAATCCAATAAGTAGATATTCTTCATCCGATTTCAGACCAGCTAAATGGTCTGCAACTCTGTTAGGGGGTGTTCATTTTTGTTAGAAGTAAAGCCTCTAACATCTAACTTTGCACTAACTTATATTAAAGGTAAAGTTAGAGGGGAGTGTTTCAGTTCTAACTCAATCTCTGAGTCATGACAGTTGGAGGATAATCTGTTTATTTTTTTAGAACAGTTAGAGCTAACTACAAAACCCCAAAATCACAGATTACTTAATTACCCCTCTCCCTAATAAAAGCTCAAATATTCATCTCCCTCCATTTTTTAAAACACCACCTCCATACTACCACCTCCCCACCACCATAATTTCTACCTACAACCACCAGACCTACCTACCACAACCATATTACCCTCATACATTAAATATCACCATAAACAACACATACACTATTTATAAACAACAAAATTCAATAACAAGTACACCCTATACAAACAACAAAATTCAACATCACATACACCCTGTACAAACAACAACATTTAATAATACATACACCCTGTACAAACAACCAAAATTCAAAAACACATACACCCTGTGCAAACAACAAATATTCAACAATACATATTACCAAATTGTTTTTATTATAACAACAAAAAAATCCAATATCTCCAAAAGTGTTCACAATTGAAAAGGCAAAAGAGATCCCACATAAAAGTATTATTTTAACAACACAAAGTTAACATACTAGAGGTGGTAGTCCACAAGGATAGGATCAAACAAAATCCCTAAGAAATCCTTATGCACCAACACCCCATGAACTTTAAACTTCTTAACCTGAGGAAAAACACATATAATCTCTTGCCACCTTTCTTCTGTCATATTAAATACTTCATTAACTTCATCATTATCATCTCCAGCCAATAGAAGAAGTCTTTTGCAAGTCACATACCATTTTTTTTCAGATAATCAAATCTTATCTTACAATCTGACACAGTCCTCTCATGTTGGTGTTCCTCAAGCATCCTCATCCTTACATTTTTCCCATGAAGCAAAAGAAAGTGAATTTCCCTTTTTACCACTATGATTAATCTCATCTGTACACTTAAGGATGAACTCAACATTAAGCATCCATATATGAAAGAATAAACATTATAAACAAGATAAATAACTAATAAGCATGTCTAAAATTGTGAGACATTAGTTAAACCAAGTTACTACCTATTAAGTTCATAGGATACAAGCCAACTACACTTTCTAGTTCATATAACCAATTACATTCATCTAAAACATCCTAATCTTTCAAATTTAACTTTCCAATTTTTGCAAGAAAGCTTTCCAGCATTTCAGTCTTGGTCTTTGAAACAAGAAGGTCCATTTTGAACTTGTTCTCAAAGTCTCCAAGAGTTGTAGAGGTACTAGGGGTAGCACAAGTGAAAGATGATGCATCATCACCCTTGACATCATCAAACCAGTTGATTAATCCACAACCTTTCTCATATTTGGACTTTGATTGAGGGCAACAATAAAACCTTCTTTTGCTAATTAATGCAGTAATGAGTTTGTATGGACCAATGCCCCATGGACATATCATATACTCATCCAACCTACACCAAAAGCCACAATCCTTAGGTGTGTTCTACATCATATATATGTGTGTGTGTGTGTGTATGTAATTGACATTTCATATACCTTTATATATGTCTAAGTATCACTTAATTATTATAAAAAAATTAAATATTATACCGCATAAAGGCATTGACCATTTAATTGCAAAGTAGTTAACCATGAACTATTATTGAAAATATACAAGTCTTGTGATCTCAATATCCCAAACTCAAAATTACAAAGCTTAATAAAACAAGTCCTAACTAACAAAACAAATTAAAATAGGTATTAACATAAGATTGCTAATTTGGAGCATTATTAGCATCTGGGGCATTATTAGGATTTTGGGCATTATAAGCTAAAGCTAAATGTGCTACTATCATGTCTCTCTGAACAATAGATGCAGCCTGCTCAGCTGCTTCAAATAAGACAGTATCAGGAAGAAACTCCTTAGAAACACCTTCATTGTTGTCCCCTCCCATATCTGCATGCTCAAACTAACGGAAGAGAACATCATTCAGAGCCACCCTTCTCAAATAGTTGTGGGTTGCCATGCATGTTATAGCAATGTTCCTCTGGGTTAGAAAGTTACATAAGAAGGCATTAACTACTTTCAAAATTGGAAAGCTTGCTTTTAATACTCCAAAGCTCCTTTAAATTACATTCCACAGTTGAGTATGGGCATGGTTAAAGTGTTCTTGTGGGTTCCTTGGCTGACCTCCACGCTTATAATCATTCAACCAATACCTTACATCCTTGAATACGTACATAAAACCTCTAGTTTGGGCTTATGCAGTATCACATAGGTAGTATTGATCTACAATAACCCAAATACAGTTTATAAATTTTGTTTTTCAAACCAAAACTAAAGACTAAAGGTATCTTTAAAATTAGAAAATGAGTTTACCACGTGAGGGAGGCATTGGAAAATTATTGGCTGGATTTACGAATGTTTAACTTAAAACCCTGGCATCATGAGCTACTCCTTCCCATCCATCTATTACATATATGAACATCATGTTAAAGTCAAATATGGCAATTACATTTTGGAAACATTACACTCCACCTCTTCCACTATAAGAAGTTTTGTCATCTTCTACAACGCTTGCACTAATAAGTGTACCATCAATTGACCTTACAACTCCTTTAAAAGGCCCTTTCCTCAATGCTTTATGATGTGTAATTTCTCTAGGTGGTTGATCAAATTTATGCGGCACTATCATCTCCTTTTGGAATATGATCCAGGAGGATCTGAGTATTTTTTAGACTTTTCTTAAAGTCTATTCGAATAGACTAAGTTTGTTCGAGTACACCCATTTATATTCGAATAGACTTCTCTTTCTATTCGAATAAACAGGTGTCTGAGTGTTCTATTCGAATAGACTTTTATTTATATTCGAATAAACACTTTTCTGAGTATTCTGTTCGAACAGACTTTTAGTCTGTTCGAATACACTTTTTCAGTTCGAACAGAGACTTGTTTTGTTTGAACAGTGGCGCGATTCAACCTTTTTTTTAGGCGTTTAAGGGCATATTTATCCAAGTTTTGAAAATAGGAAATTATAATCTTCATAAAGGGTTAAGGCTAGGCAAGATTAGATCATGTTAGCTCAATCCAAGTTCTAAGAGAAAGACTTAGAGTTTGAGAGGAATTTGATTGTAACCAATTTGTTTGAACAATTGAAACTCTAAAATGGATTTCTTTCACCAAATTGTGTGTTCTTCGTACTATTCTTATAATTAAAATTTCTTCATTCCTATTGTGGATTAAGTGGTATCAGAGCTTCAGTAACGATTCTCGGGGGTGATTGTGGTTTATGGTCTCTACACGTGACCGACTCAAGCAAACAAATGAGAAGTTAGTGAGTCCGTTGAAGATTCACCAGAAACCTAACTCAAAGAATAAGACAAATTTGAAGATGGGCGATTCTGACGATCAACTCACGACTTTGGAAATGAAAGTTTCTGGCCTAACTACTACTCTAAGAGAGTTGGTAGAGCAATTACGTTTCACGAGCCTCGCGAAAGCTTCCGCTTCGGAAAAATGGTGAGGACGCTCGAAGAAGAAAGGGGTTACGGAGATGGATAGGGACGGGGATACCGAGGAGGTCGATAGTAATTCTAGTGATGCCAATTCCCCCAAGGAGAAATCAGGTATTGGTAAGTCAATAAATCTTATGCGTAATCTTCGTATCAACTTTAAGATTAAAATTTTGGTATTCGATGGTTCAATCGATGCCGAGAAGTTGGATAATTGGTTAGATAGGTTAAAGACCTATTTTTTTGTTTACAAATATTCCAATGCTCAGAAAATTTATTTTTCTACATTAAAATTTGCAAATCATGCACTCACGTGGTGGAAGTCCTATCGAAAATGCCACGAGGTAGGAAGTTTGAGTTGGAAGGAGTTCAAGGTTTTAGTGATGAAACAATTTTATCCAATTGGGTATGAATAAGAACGATGGTACAAATGGCACAATTTACGCCAAAAGTTTGGGCAATCCGTACAATAATTCACTACAGAGTTTTATAACCAAGCGTTGGTTTTGGATATTGATGTGGATGAGTATGAGATGTTCATGAAATATACGGGGGGTTTGTCAGAGTCTATTAGAAAAGAGTTAAAACCCTTTAATATGGAAAATATCGAAGATGTTACCATTAAAGCAATTGCAATTGAAGGCAAGTACTTGAAGAGTGATAAGAAAGATGACAAGAGCATGTCGGGGTATAAGTCTAATTGGAAGAATGAGCATAAAGAGGAGTCTAAAGAAGAGGGGTCTTCATCCAAGGGGAATTACTGTAGTCATTGTAAGGCTAATAGGCATATTTCAGATAAATGTTGAAAATTTTACCCAGAGCTTCGGCCAAAGGATGAGAGGAGCAAGAAAGAGAAATGTGCACTAGCCGCAACGATTGTTGATCTTCCAAATTTATATAAACCAAATCATAAGCTTACTATAATGTTCAAACAACCTACAGCTACCGACGAGGCGAGTCGGGAAGAACTTTTTTATGTTAGCATTCAAGTGAAGCAGAGCTTAGTCGAGGCCATCATTGATCTGGGTAGTCATAAGAATTTGATCTCTAAGGCGGTGGTGAAGAAGATGGGTTTGGCTACTGTGGCTCATCCTAAGCCATATGGTTTGGGTTGGATTCAGAAAGACGCAGAGTTGAAGATCAGTAAGCAGCATACGTTCAAGTTTGCGATTACTGAGAAATTTATTTACGAGGTGACATGTGAAGTGGTTCCATTGGGCATGTGTCAAGTCATCTTGGGTAGCCTTATCTTTGGGACTGAGATACAATCCTTTACCATAAGGCTCGCAAGTATCGTCTTGTGAAGGAGGGGAAGGAGTTTCACATCAATGCTTGCAAGGAACATATCACTACCAATAATTTAGTAACAGCGACTCAGGCAAAGAGGTTGGTTAATGCAAGTGGCAAGTTTGTATTGCTATTGGTACGACCGGTTCAAGAGGGTTCATCGACCAAGGTGTTGTCTACTTTGGCAATGTCTCCTAAGCAACAAAACGATATGGGGAAGTTGCAAGAAGAGTATGAAGAGTTATTTTTGGGCATAGAAGGGATGTCGCGCAAGTGGGATGTGGAGCATGATATCACCTTGGTGAATGATGAGCCATTACCCATTATTGGCTTGTATCAGACTTCTATCACAGAGTCTGATGAGATCAAGAAATAGGTACAGGAACTCCTAAAGCAAGGTGTTATTACTCCAAGTTTCTCACCTTATAGTTTACCGGTGTTATTGGTGCCAAAGAAGGATGGGTCTTGGAGGATGTGCGTAGATTATCGAGCGATGAACAAGATTACTATAAAAAATCATTATCCGCTTCCACGAATTGAAGAGCTTTTAGATGAGCTGTAAAAGGCTCAGTTTTTCACCAAGCTAAATCTTAAGTCGGGTAACCATCAAGTTAGAATCCGGGAATAAGATACTTGGAAGACAACGTTCAAAACCAAACAAGGACTATTTGAGTAGTTGGTGATGCCCTTTGGGTTATGCAATGGTCTAGCGACATTTATGCGGTTAATGAATGAGGTAATTCATGCTTTTATTGATGATTTCATGATTGTGTATTTGGATGATATCTTAAGATATAGTCAAACATGGGAGGAGCACCTTGGGCATTTACACAAAGTGTTGGGCGTTTTGCGATCACAACAACTTTTTCTAAATGGGAAGAAGTACGAGTTTGGGAAGAATGAACTAATCTACTTGGGATTTATTGTTGGTGGCGGCGAGCTTAAGGTCGATCCAGAGATGGTCTCGGTCATTACTAATTGGCCTCGACCCTGTATAGTGACGGAAGTGAGGAGTTTTATGGGGTCTTGTCAGTATTTACGAAAGTTTATTCGGTATTTTTCACAAATAGCTGCACCGTTACATTCCTTGACCGAGGCCAGGGTAAAGTTTATATAGGAAGATCACCATGAGAAGACTTTTCTGATACTGAAGCGGAAGATTACAGATGCACCAGTGTTAGCATTGCCCAATTTGCAACGGCTTTTTGAGGTCGAGACAGATGCGTCAGAATATGCACAACTAGCTGAGAGTATTGCCCAATTCTGCTCAGGATCTTTTATCTAAGAGTATTGATCCATCTGAGATCATATCTCAGGAAACCTGCACAACTAACTGTAGCTCCACTCTATTTTGCGACAACCACTTAACTTACTGCGATTCGGAAACTTGAGTCATTACCAATATGTGAGCTTGAAACGATCAACTCGGCTAGGGAACTCGCACGACGACACACTTGAAACTCAACTACGGAGCCAGAGAACAAGCATTACTCAGCCTTCTTGCCTTCTTGGAGTGAGCAAAACAGTGTCCAAGCATTATGTGTTATTGTAGGACAACTATTAGATAGGCAACAAACCAACTTGGAGGGGTCGCGATTCATATCGCGTAACCAAGAAAAAACTCTACCCTCAGCATCAGCATGACGAAAATCATTGTGTGCATATCTTGGGACTCAAACCATGTCTTCATCTTCTACCCGCTTCAATATTCAGATCATGACTTTCAACTTTGGAATATAGCTGTGTCCAACTCAAGACTTAAAACGAGTATCAAACCAAAATTTCTTCAATCTTATGTAGGCACTAAGGAATTCAAACCTACTAAGCTTCGCGGCTTTCACAGGTAAGTATTTGGCATACAATACTAACCATATCGATCTTTGCTGAGATGGGCATCGTCATTGATCACAACTGCTACTACACTTTACAGTTTGCATGCAGATTCAATACCAATTAACAACTGCTAAATCACCCTACTACTATTTTTCATAGAGCATCTGTTATATTTACCAATATTCCTGAGACAACTAATGATATAGGTTACCGCATCCAACTCAAACATCAGTCCTTCCTCATAGCGTTATTGTCCAAAACACATTTAACTTGAGTAAACTTGTTCTCGGATATGGAGATAACAACAATCAAGTGGGTATCCAGTATTACCAACTCAGGAGCTAAGCTCTGATCAACTATTCTTGCTCTGATAGGCATCAGTATAACAAACCATACTCTGATAAGCATAGGCATAACAAGCCATGCTCTAATAGGCATAGTATCACGACCCGGCTCGAGGGCGGCACTACAATGCCCGGAGCACAATGGAATATGAGGTCGTGTGGCGTACATGCACATACGGCCGGCATGCACAAGCCTTCTTCACTGGGCGCGACGATGCCTGTGGAATATACTCACGGATGCTAGAGCGACATTCAGATCATCCTAGATACTCGTGAGGGGTTGTCGAATAGGTATTCAGACTAGGCGGCAACACTAAAGGTTTCCTCAATAATCCCTACAACGTAATCACTTGTAGCTAGGCATGAGGTACGGATAGCACACCTGTTCTGGCAGCGGATCAGGGACGACGAGCTTGGACTAGCTGGATGGAATAACATAGTTTATTTATAAGGGACGGTGTGTCTCGATTGGCCCGTGGGGCTTAATGGCGCCCTGTTCAGCCCTATCTGGAAAAGTGGCCTGCATTGCAAGATCATGTCTCCTGGCACTTCTTATGCCAAAGAAAACTCATGAATATCCCTTGTGGATAGCCCATGGGTCGGGGTCCAAGATGACCAAGCTATAAAGCTTACTTTGTCATGGGGAGGTTTGGACCAACTTCTTCCTTACTATAACTATTAAGTAAATAGTTTGTTTCCAAAAGAAAACATCAGACTAAACCCCTTAACCAATTTCATTTTCAACGAAATTTGGCGTGTAGCTATATTGGGATATAAAGAACATATATCCAAAGTCAAAACTTAAAACGCTAAGGTAGATTTGCTCGGCGTTCGCTGGGGCGTCACACCCTTAGTCTCTCTAAAGATATGTACAATTCTGAAAGAGTCAAATTGTTCAATAAGGCTTTGTATCTCATTAATTATCCATCTTGCTTCCCATGGAGGTGCAGTAATGTTGTTGATGTATTTGATAGCCATTTTCAGTCTCCATCTCCCTTTACTCTTAATCTAGTTTCTCTCCCACTCTATAGCAGCGCGTCACTCTATTACAGAAAGTGACGATGGAAGTGATGAAAATCTCCAGTACCATGATGCAAAAGATCCATCATGGCATTCTCAGTACAAGTCCAACTGTGGGTTATCAGTTCTGGCCAAAGGGAGCCAGAGATTGGGAATCAAGCTAATGGGGGTGGTATTGTTGGATTCGAATTTGATCGGTTGTGTTTCCCGCAAGAGGTTTGGAGAAATTGATGAGATAGATAGGTTGGTGCCTTGGTGGAGTTATGAGAAGGAGAGAGAGAAGGGAGAATTGGCAGAGAGTTTTGTTTGATGATAACTCTAACAAGGTTTGGTTTCAATATGTTTCATGAAATGCCAATGAAAATGAGGAGAGGTTTATGCTGAATCATGGGTTGTATAATGTGAAAACAACACTTGGGTCCAGCTTCGACTTGGGAGATCAAGGTTTCCCATGAATCTAACCGATGTAAGATAGATTTGGGATTGGAGTTGTATACTCTTAAATTGATTGGGGTTGAGGTGATGTGTAAATGGCAAAAATATTTGTTGTGAGTTAATGAATTGTGTTCGTAAAATAAATTGCATGTTAGGACATTGATATGAAGGTATTGTTGGTGGAGTTTCGATGAGTTTGAAAGGTTTTTGGCCACAAGGACGCCTATTAGCCCTGAATATATTCAACACAATGATGAAGCCAAAACACATTACTCTTTAACTTATGAAAGACAGGGAAAAAAATTGGTTAGTGGAGCACGATGAATGCTTCATATCTAGACAATGACGAAGTCGTCAATGTCGCATGAATTCACACAAACTGGGGCTGTGCTTGGTTTGCGGCATGGGAGTGCATTTTGCAAGCGGGTGCAATTGCATCGAGTTGCAATGCATTCCTTGCAATGCACCAATGTAATGTAATGGCGATTGGTTTGCACCACCACAAGCCGGTGCAAACCACTATTAATTGGTTCAGCACCGCTCTACAACTGAATTATTTCAAAAGTACACCTTCAAAATTTAGATGTTCAGATGTTCATAGTAGATATAACAAAGTACACCTTCAAAATGATACAATTATACTAAAATTCTGATAATACATCCAAGAATAAAAAAAACGTACTAGAATTATAATTCTGAAAATCAAAATGATACAAACATCAACACTTCACGAATAACATGCCATGAAAACATAATTTGCAGAAACTAGGCATACATTACACAAGCTCTGCTTATGAACAATATTAATTAAGAATTATAATTCAAAATAACATGCCATGAAACTTGGCATACATTACATAAGTTCTGCTTATGAGCAATATTAATCATTATAAAACATAATTTGCAGCTCATATTTCTGTCAGAATTTACTCTTGCTAATGGCTGAGTTTAAACTGAGACATAAGTGTTAATGAAATTGCAAAACAGCTAAAAGCATCGACTTACTCAACAAGAAAAAAATGAAAATGAGAAACAAGACACCAATAGCAACATAGAGCTGCTCAGCTACAAGCATCGACGAGTTTGAGGTAGTTGAAGTTGAACTAGCCTTAAAGAAATTTCGAGACCAATATCTGGATGTTGTCAGAGAATCTGCGGTGAAAGGCCTTCTCCAAGGGGTCGCTGCACATCACGCTGGATGCTTACCTCTATGGAAGCCATTTATTGAAGAGCTGTTTAATCGAGGACTAGTTAAGATTGTCTTTGCTACAGAAACGCTTGCAGCTGGAATTAACATGCCAGCTAGAACAGCTGTTATTACATCACTCAGTTTACTGCTTCATACGGAATGGAATGGTGCTCAATCTCCTTGGTGTATGTACCTCCATCTATCACAAGTTTTCAGCTAATTTCTTAGAGCATCTCCAATGATTTTCTCACCTGAGTTGAAGAAACTTAATATATTTTGACTACATATGTTCCAATTGTTGTCACTCCGAAGTTATAAAAGCAGGGCAAAAATTTGAAAAATGGCAAAACAACAGAAATCTGTGACGAACACTATGCGGAATGGTGTCCGTTTCAGATGGCTTTGTTTTTGTGACAACAAAAGTGACATGCAAACAACGGAAAATAAATGTTATCTTTTAGATTCTTCATTACATAAAGATGTGTTGGGATCCTTCTAACTACCGTTTTCTCTAAGAGCTACGTTTAGCATTCAGGACTGTGATCAAGCTTCAGGTTGCAAAAGCCATCTATTGATGAAAATAGAGTATTATAAAAAATAAATAAAAAATAAAAAAATAAAAAGAGTATTATAATATATATAGAAGAAGAAACAGTACAACAATAACCTCATCAAGTGTTACCTCATTCATATATCTGATTACGATATCCATCTAGCACCATCTTCTTATCTTTCACATCACCCGCCATGAATAATTGCAATTCAATAGGACCACGTATCATGATATACCAAGCATTACGAAGAAAGTGCTCACTATAACCCGCAACCTTCATAACTTCTTCCCGTATATTAAAACTATACTTCCCTGTAGCATGATTTTGACCAAAAATAAAATAACACTATACTTCCCTATAGCATGATTTTGACCAAAAATAACTTGTAGTGATTCAAAGCTCCACTTTGGCCCCTCATAACGAAATTGACCAAACATGTAACATAAAAATGTATAATTAATTAATATACTAGTTGTTTTGCTCATTCTTGAAGTCGTCGAACATTCCCTTAGCCATGTCTTCTCTAAATTATACCCATTGATTTTGCTCAGCCCTTAATCTCTTTCTTGGGTTACTCGAGGAACGTGGTGGATTTTCTTGTTCTTCATTAGTATCTTTTTATGAATGCTGAAGTTCGCGATCAACTTGTTGAATGAATGAATCATTTGGATCAACCCCTAAAACGTGGTTATGCAATATAAAGCACGCCATCGCTATCTTCACTTGAGTCTTTTATGGGTAAAATGATTCTCCTAATAGTATTCTCCATCGCTTCTTAAAAACTCCAAAAGCTCTCCCGGTCGAATTTCTGAGTGTCGCGTGTCTTTTATTGAATATTTCTTTATAATTAGCAGGTTTGTGGCCTTTTTGGTCATTAAGATTATACCGAGTATTACGAAATGGAGGTAACACTCCTGGTTCAAGAGTAAATGCCGCATCTCCTAGATAATATTGATCTACATAATGACAATAACATTACATACATTAAATTATGTTTCATGATATATATATACATAACTACAAGTAAAAGGAAAACAATTTTTATTTACCATGTGTGTCACAGCCCAGCCCGGGTCTGCATCTACAGTGCCCAGAGCACAGCGGAATATGAGGCCATGCGGCGTACATGCACGTCCGACCGGCATGTACCAGCCATCTTCACGGGCGCGGCGCGCCAGTGGAATAATCCCACAGATGCCAAAGCGACATCCGGATAGTCCTGGATACTCGTGAGGGGTCGTCGAATATGTATTCGGTATAGGCAATAACGCTGAAGGTTCCCTCAATAATCCCTACAGCGTAATCTCTCTTGACGGGGCACGAGGTACGGATAGCACACCTGTCCTGTAACGGATCAGGGTAGCTCAATATATCGGGTTCCAGATATGGGACATATATATCTCAAGGGGCGGCGAGCAAGGGGCGGCGAGCCTGGACTGGTTACATAGTCTTCTTTTAGGGGTGGTGCGTCTCGGTTAACCTGCGAGGCATAGCGACGGCATAGCGGTACCATATACAAGCCCTATCTGTAAAAGCGGCACGTATTGTGAGACAATGTCTCCTGGCCTTCCCTAGGCCAATAAGAACTCACGACTATCCCTTGTAGATAGCCCATGAGCGGGGGTCAAATTGACCAAGCCTTAAAGCTCTTTAAGTCATGGGGAGGATTGGACCAAGGTTCCTCCTTAATATAGCCACTAAGTAAATAGTTAGTTTCTAAAAGGAAACGTTAAAACTACAGACGAAGCGTACTGGCCCTTCATACCCCCTTAACCAATTCCAATTTCAACGAAACTTGGCGTGCAGCTATATTAGGGTCTAGAGAACATATATCCAAGGTCAGAACTCAAAACGCTCAGGTAGATTTGCCTGAAGTTTGGTAAGGCGTCACACCCTCCCGCACTTAAAATAATCTCGACGTCCTCGTCGAGAACTTTTCTTCAACACGGCCCTGCAAAGATTCAATCTTCTGCATCTTCAAGAAACTAACAACTCCCCCACACTTAGTTCAGAGTACTATACTTCTTCTGCACTAGCGGATATTGAACCCAACTGCTAGTCTCGATGCTGACAACTGTGGTCTTCACAATTGAACCTTAATCTCTAGCTTTTCCAACTGAAGTACGTCGGTGACATCTCTTCATTCAACTCTGGAGTCTACCTTCTCGTCTAGATACTGTTCGACGACCTTTAGCCTTCTGATAAATGTATAGGCGGTGCTTCCTTGCATCGCGCCCTCTGAAATGCGCTGCATCCTACTGCAAAGCGCCTTCTCCCCTGACACATTTGGAATGTCGCTCTACTCGACAAACCCGGCGTCTCTTCCGAACAACCCGCCGTGGATATCTGCAATCCCGTCCAAAAGATGCGCTCTCTTCCGAGTCACACCGATGCGCTCTTCCTTCGAGTCGCACAATGCCTTTGTTGCTCGAGAGTTCAATCTTTTGTGAATCTTGACTTCAAACTACACTCTTCTTTTGCGAGTGGTAAGGAGCAAGTCTGCTAAAAACAAGGGATAAACTCTCCCCATTTTCTACGGAACACCTGCTGCGCTCTGAAACTGCCTGACTGCCATTTCAACTAACTCTGCAAAGGTCTTCAAGCTGTGTCTGCCCTTCTTACAACCATGTTTTGTGTGAACTTGGAAAACCCATGAGATATCTATCTGTGCAGCCACGTTCTGCTCTACCACTTCGTAGTAGGCCATCATCTAACCAATTAAGCGATAGATGACATCTGCACCTAACTTAGCTACAGTAAAGGTGATCACTACTCCGGCGTCGCCAAGGCCTCACAACTTCGGAGGACCCCTATCTGCCTCACTCTCCAAGGAGGACTTAACACTAGCATCTGCACTTGACAAACTTTGGTGGTACTCATATACATCTGCGTCACAACTTACAGCTCTTCCCACACTCTATAAGCTCGACGTCCTCATCGAGAACAAAGCTGTGACATTTAACTGACTGACTGCTGAAACATTTCTCCATATCTTCATCCCTACTCGAACCTGAGTACTTGGGGAATTCAGGAACAAAATACTGTCACTGCACCTGTCGCCCTGAGCTCGTTGACTTGCCACTTCCTACTGCTATCAAACTCGTAGAGATGAACCTTCATACTGTCGTCTTTAAACTGAAGCGTAGCCATTCTCTGTCTCTGGACTACCTTCTACAAACGCAGCCAACTCTTATCGGTTACTGGGATGTGATCATCTAAAGACACTCCATCAATACAAACAAAAAATGAGGCGCAGGACCTCTGATCCCTACCGCCAACCACCATGTGATGAGGAATTGGGAAAACCATCCAATTCCGCTCAGGATCTTTCATCCTAGAGCATTCTTCCATCTGAGATCATGTCTGAGGTAACCCGCACAACTGACTGTAACTCAACTCTGTTCTGCGACAACCATATAACATACTGCGATTCGGAAACGTGAGTCTTCACCAATCTGTGAGCTTAAAACGATCCAAGACCATCTTGTGGAACCACATGGATCAACTCGGCTAGAGCACTCGAACGCCGACAAACCTGAAACTCAACTACGGAGCCAGAGAACAAGCATCACTCGGCAACTTGCCTTCTTTGAGTAAGCAAAGTAGTGTCATGTACAACTGTAGGACCAACTACAGAGAAGCGACAACCCATCTTGGGGGTCGCAGTTCATGTCGCGTAACCAAGAGAAACTCTACCCTCGACGTCTACCTGAATAAATTACTGTGTATAAACTCGGAACCCAAACCATTTCTTCATCTATTATTTCTCGCCGCTTCCATTTCAGCTCGTGACATTCACCTCTGGAACGTCTCTGTGCGCAACTCAGGACAATCAAAACGAGTATCAACCAGGATTCTTCAATCTTCTGTAGACACTAAGGAATTCCAATCAAACCAAGTTTCGCAGCTTCCACACGAAAGTACTCGGCACAAAACGTTGACCATATCAATCTCTGCTGAGGGGCAGGGTCCTTGATCACAATTGTTACTAAACTTCGTAGTGCGTATGAGGACCGAATGCAAATAACAACCTGCTAGATCGCCCTACTAATATAATTCATAAAGCATCTGCTATACTGACTAGCCTTCTAGAGACAACCAACGATATAGATCATCGCATCCAACTCAAATATCAATCCTTCCTATTAACGTCTTTGTCCAAAGCACACTTAACTTGAGCAATCTTACATTCAGATATGGAGTCTTTCTCTCGCTTCCAATATCAACTGACATGTAGGCAACCCGCTCTACAAGCATTCACAACGGTGCTTGGATCATTTGTACAGAGCAACTTCGGCTCTGAAGATAACAACTGTCAACTAAGTATCCCGTATTTCCAACTCGGAAACCATCACTCAGATCTGCTCTACCAAGATCTGATAAGTCGAATCAACTCTGACCAGCTCTGAGAGACGTATGCACAACCCACCTATGCTCTGACAAACAAAGGCCCAACAAGCCTTGCTCTAATACCATCTGTCACGGCCCAGCCCGGGTCTGCCTCTATAGTGCCCGGAGCACAGCGGAATATAAGACCGTGCGGCGCACATGCACGTCCGACCGGCATGAACCAGCCATCTTCACGGGCGCGACGCGCCAGTGGAATAATCTCACTGATGTTAGAGCGACCTCCAGATAGTCCGAGATACTCGTGAAGGGTCGTCGAATATGTATTTGGTATAGGCAACAACACTGAAGGTTCCCTCAATAATCCCTACAGCGTAATCTCTCGTGACGGGGAACAAGGTACGGATAGCACACCTGTCCTGTAACGGATCAGGGTAGCTCAATATGTCGGGTTCCAGATATGGGACATGTATATCTCAAGGGGCGGCGAGCCTAGACTGGTTACATAGTTCTTTTTTAGGGGCAATGCGTCTCGCTTAATCCGCGAGGCATAGCGACGGCATAGCGGTACCATATACAAGCCCTATCTGTAAAAGCGGCTCGCATTGCGAGGCAATATCTCCTGGCCTTCCCTAGGCCAAGAAGAACTCATGACTATCCCTTGTAGATAACCCATGAGCCGGGGTCCAAGATGACCAAGCCTTAAAGCTATTTTAGTCATGGGGAGGATTGGACCAAGGTTCCTCCTTAATATATCCACTAAATAAATAGTTAGTTTTCAAAAGGAAACGTTAAAACTGGAGACGAAGCGTACTGGCCCTTCTCTCCCCCTTAACCAATTCCAATTTTAACAAAACTTGGCGTGCAACTATATTAGGGTCTAAAAAACATATATCCAAGGTTAGAACTCAAAACGCTCGGGTAGATTTGCCCGGCGTTCGGTAGGGCGTCACTATGTGGGATAACAAAAGGGCAAAGTCTATGTCGAGCATCATCCAATTTTTTTTTATCGTGGGCAGTTCCCTCCCATCCAGCAAGTATATATGTAAATCTGAAATCGAATGAGCATGTTGCTAGAATATTTTGAGCTATTTTATTACTTCTACCGCTCCTGAATTTAATTGTCTCGTCTCTGGAGCACTTGCATTGATATGAGTCTCATCATGTGCTCCTAAACAATCCTATATTGTACACATACAATTAGACGAAAGATAAATAAATAGTTTGTTTTATAACACATTCACAAAATTTATACTACCTTAAAATAAGGGGAGAAACGAAGATCGTCAGGGACTTGGGGTTTGTACTTTCCCATTATGAATGGTTTCCCCAAGATCAGCTATTAACACTTTGTATAATTTGATAATAACATCCAACACTTCATTGAATTGACGACTAATTGTTTCCAATGATCGATAATATCTTCCCTCGAGCACCCGATGACGGACACTATGGCCAAGTATGTGTAGGAACCTCATTAATTGTTCTTCCACGCTGCAATTTCTAGTAGCGCTCACGAGATCACAATCCTTAATTAAGGCACACAAACGATGGAACGATTCCCTCTCCATATGTAGATCTATCTACATCTTTTCTCACTAGACAAGATCCGTTTTATATGATTATTCTTATTTGCAACCTTATTTGAATATGGCTCTCTAGGATTGTCTAACAGAAGATACGCATTAGCGGTTGCTATTGCAATCGTTGTAGTTACAGTAGCAAGAGCTATGACATTATTTTTATGATCTTCATTGTTATTGCCATTCATCTTCAAACAAAAAAAAATATCATAAATGCAAAGATTAAACAACTCCATAGGGTCGAATAAATACTTTATAGATATACTGCTTCATAGCAATAAAATCAAATATAATATATTTCTAATTCATGTTTAGTTTCACCCACTATTCAAACAAATAGGGTATGCAAAGAAGGAATCAAACACTAAAAAAAATATTTAATAATGTAAACTAAACCCCCAACACCTGAATCAACAAATCAGCCACCCCATCACCCAAGACCTCTAATTTCCTAAAATCCCAACATTCAAAAATCAAACTCCAACCGCCCCAAACCAAAATTTCCTAGGCACCCATTAATCTAAACTAGAACGAATCAAGTACATATATAAACAATGATAAGAGGGGTGATAAGAGGGGTCTTATAGAATTAACAAACATCAATCAATCTCATATCTATGAAGAAGTACAAGTAAATCATAATTTACCTCCATATCCATGGCTTGCAAAGGAGGAATGTCAAATTGTAAAAACGAGAGAGTGAACTCAACATCGAGTTGAGCAACACAAAATCGTTGAATCAGGCAAACTCAATGGCTCCTAATCAAGCAAACGTTTCAAATTGAAATCAGAGAGAGAGAGAAAAAGAGAGATAGAGGTTTTACCTTTGGTTGCTTGTGGGTTCAATGACTCCGAATCCAAACCCCATTAATGGAGAGAGAGGGGTCAAGATCTAGATTTGGAATTGGAGCGAAAAGGTTTGTATTTTGTCCATTTATCTCTGTTTTTTGGTTTTTTTTGGTTTTTTTTTTTGCGATTTGAGAATCGCGATGGAAAGCAAGGTGGTGCAGTGGAGTTTCACTTGTAGTATTAATGCAACATGGTGCAGGGCCCAACCAATCAGCCCGTAAGTGCTAAACACCGCAATAGCTGCGTTTGCACTCCCATGCAGTTAACCAAGCACAGCCTACGTATTAGTTCATTGTAATTAATTTATGGAGTGAAAGAAAATGGTAAGTAATACAGAGGACTAATAATAAATAAAGTTTTCAAATCATAGGTATCAAAATAACTTTTGGGTTTGTTCTCTCAATGATATTGCATTAGGCAGAAATGTGTCGGAGCTGGCGCAAGAAGCGCGCCTGGAAAGGGGGGTTGCGTGCCCTACAAGCATGCAGCAACACTTGTGGTTAAGAATTCCCAGCCCAAAGTTGGGTTGGGATAGTCAGACCAAAGTTGTCCTAGGGATTAGTCACACTATGAAACCCGCCCTACACAGCCGATATGTACCCCTAAGTATCCTTGTATATAAGCCTTTTAGGGATGCAAGTGGAGACCCTCCTTGTCAAATATTACCATTTACCAGTGACTAAAAGATTTCTAAGTTTTTTTTTTGCCCCAGACATCATTTAAAGCTGTATACATATATAGAAAATTAGGGCTTTTAGGGTTTCAATCAATCACATCAAATGGTTATCAACAGCCCCCAGAGGTGGCTGCAGAGATAGAAGACTGCAACTGCAGCAAATGGTGATAGCAATCAGCAGCAGTCGGACGCAACTCTGGGTTCAGATCAAGGCATCTGTTCTGCAACTCTCTCAACAACTTGGGCACACCCACCAACCCACATGTCTGCACCAACTGACCCACACCCCAAACATCAACCTTCACACCATGTAACCCTCTTCCCATCTCTGGTGGTGCACCTACAACCCCCACACCACCATGTGGGTATATCTGTGGTGCCCCAACTGCTTCATCAAACCCTAAAACAAACCAGTCCCTTTCTCTTTCTGAACTCCTCATCACTTTGTTCCAACTCAAATCTCTATGCATGAAGGAAAGGTCATGTAGAGCAACTAGTGCCTTTGTGACATACTTTAGGACCTCAACTAGCTCTTCACAGTTTAAGATCTTTGATTTATAGCCTCTGGGTTTGAATGTGAGGGATAAGTCTTTCTCCGAGGCTTTGAATATGTATTCCGCATGTGGGATTCGGTGGTCGAGGAAGTCGTAGATTTCTTTCACTGAACTCCATTTTCTTCTACTTGAGAATGATCGTTTTACTGTGTTGGATGTTGTTTCCACAATGTTTCCTTCGCCTAAATCTACTCTTTCGAAGTCGCTGTAACTTTGGTCAGTGCAACGTTGACCTAGTAAAGACAATATTCCTGCGATTCTCCAGCACGGGGTTAATGCTTTGAGTCTTCCTGCTGGGGTTGAAAGATCGACTGAGTAGAGCTCGGTCCGGACAACATGGTTCTGAGAACGACTCAATGCGCAGAATGTGACCGAGTATCCGACTGCATAGTAGCCCAGAATGTAGGGAAGGTCCATGAATGTCCATTGAGTCTTCTCTACTATAGAAGAAGAAGGAACTGGTAAATGATCATCATCCATGTAGTAATCTTCTCTTGCTCGGTCCGTTTCTTCTCCTCTCCATAAACACAAGTTTTTCACAAACCCCGTTATATTAGGCCATTGATCCTGCAATGATTGTGTCTCAATCATTGGTTTACGAACGATAACCATGTCAAGGGAGCAGAATTTGTAGACGATGCGGTTAATGCAATCATCCCAAAGAGAAATGTACGAGTCTCGGCTTGTTGCGGTGGAGATTGTGATACTAGGGTTTGAACGGATAATTGGACTTATGATATCGAAGGTGATAGCCCTGCAGTCTAATAGTTGGGTAGAGCTTGTAAAGAATAGTTCCTTACCTTGCGGTAGATCCCAATAGACATCTTTACGCAGAGGGAAACGAAGGTCTTGCGGTGGGGGTTGTTGGAGGTGCCATGAGAGTTGGGACAAGTTTGGAAGTATTGTGGGAGTCTTTAGACATCTCATGTAGTAATCACTTGGATCTTGGTACTCCCATGGAGGATTTGCTGCATTAATCAAGGTAATTTCGCTTGTTAAAGAAAATTTAGAACCAAACCCAATTACAAATCTATTCTATAGTGTAGCGAAATAGTCATTAACTATGAGTGAGTCCCAAGCCCAGAATCCGATTATTAGTGCCCTAGTTGTACACATCCATTTAGTCTAACCCTATCACCTAATCAAATAAGAAGCGCTCAACCAATCTGAAATCAAGCTACAGCCTATCATATTTCATTCAATCTCAACAAGAAAGTTTTATTTGGCATGGAATTAATAGATTTGCATGGTTGCTAATAAAAATATGCATAACCAACATTATTAGCAAAAAAATAGTAAATTTTGATCATTAATTACTACCTCTAAGTTATATGTCATGTCACATTTGATGTTGTATAAATGTCTGCATATACTTACAGGTGATGGATGGGAGTTGAAGTCCATGAAATAAACCTAATTAGGATATTAAAAAAAAGGTAGCAATTAAAAGACATCATTAAATTCAACCAAACTGTTGTATGTAGCAATGAAGAAAGGAGAGAAAAATAGAGTACCAGAAGGAGAAGATGAAGATGATGACTTTGTTCTACCAAACACTTTAACTTGCTGACCGCATACGAACTTATCGACGGAAAAACCTTTAAGTGGTCCGTCTTCTTCAAAGGCCTCCAAAGTGCAAGAAGCCATTGAATCATCCAAGAAAGTAAGCTCATCAGCCTTTAAAAAGTTCAATCCTTCAACCTTCACTCTCCCTCTCATATGATTTTGATCACTTTCGTCACTCCATAAGCATATCGATTCCTCCCATGTCATTCTTATCCTCCCTATTCGTCTAACCGGCGAAGATAAAGATGTTGATGGAGTTGATGCAACATCCGTTGAACTCTCAACTCCACCTAACATTAATAAACTCCCTTTATTATCATCCATCACTTGTTTACCTCTTCCTGCAACAATGGGTTAACCCCAATTAAGACAATTGAGAGAGAGAGAGAGATAAAGAGAGAGAGAGATAGGTCTTACCAGTGAGAGAAGGTGGTGGTGGTAGTGGTGGCGGTGGTGGTGGTGGAGGAGGAGGGAGAAGTTTGACAACAGTGAGAGCTAAAGGAGAATGATAGTTAGGAGAAGTAGTTCCTCCTCGAAAGGTTTGAGAAGAAGCTCTAATCCTAAACCCCATGAATTGAGAGAGCTCATTATAAACCTCTTCATCAAAAGAAGCTGGTAATCTATGAACTTTTCTCTCGTAAGGAGAGAGACGAAAGTAACTCTTCATCCCATTTTGCTCTCTTTCACCACCTTTTTCCCACTCATAAACTTTCCTAAACTCACCCAACATATTATCCCACTTAGTACCAGCTGTTTTTGCATCTCTAGCAACCCCATTAATTTGGAGAAACTCAGCTACTTCTCTATCTTTATCAGCTCTAGTTCTTGATTTTCCTGATGTTTCTGTTGCAGCATCACTAGATATCCCTCCTCCTTGTTGTTGTTGATGATGTTGTTGCCATTGATATTGAGCCCTCCAAGCTCTAGCTAACCAAAGCATCTCAACAGGTTTCCAAACTGGACTCACATACTTCCCTTTTCTAAGCTGAGACTGAGTTTGGGATTGGGTGTTTGAGAGAGAGGGAGATAAAGATCTTGTTGGAGGAGAAGATGAAGAAGAGTGATGATGGTCTTGTTGTTGTTTTTGATATTGAGGACAAGGTGACGGCAGGAGTTTCCATAGGTTACCACTAGTATCAATTCTTGGCCTTTTGAGATGATGTTCTTGGTGATCATCTTGATCTTGTTGTTGGGGTTGAAGAGTTTGAGTTGTTGAATCATTGGGTGGGTCAAGTATTATTGGAGATGTAGTTGATGACTGTTGTTTGGTAAAACTCTCTCCTTTGTCATCCATCTCATGAAAGGAGACTAGAATCCCAAAATCAAATTTAGAAGAAGAATAGAAGGAACCACCATTTAAATGTGTGATTGTCCAACAGATCATGAGATGTTTGAGAACAAAGGAAATGTGTTTAAAGAATGAAAACATACAAAGGACAACTTGGAGGGGTGATAGTGTACATATGAATATTGGTGTATGGATATCAAACTTGTCCCTTCTTTAGCTCCCTATTGGGACATATACATCCCAAGGACATTGTTTTGTCACTAGCTTTTATGATTTTATCACAAAAGAAAGATGAAAATATGGATGATGATGTCCAAAATACTATCGCTATTTAGATGCACGGTGTGGACCATATTTCCATATATTTTTGTGACAATTAAGGGTTCAATAATCACTAATATATGCCAATATTAGAAGGTTCATTTAAAAATCTTTTGGCATTAAGATTAAGAGGAGTAATCTCAGGATCTTATATTATTGAATAGCAAGACTTGAATACCCGATGTTGAACTATATAGCTCATCAGCCATGATGTAAGTTTGTCTAACTGTTGAACTATATTGCGATATATCATCTTATACATCAAAAGTATGCTCAATATCTTAATCTATAGTCTTAGCAGAAGGATTGGTACTACTTTTCTCATGCATTCACGACGAACTACATGAATTCTGTTGCACCCCTTCGCCTTAGTTTCTTTTTATCACCGATACTAGCATGTGTTATATTGAAGAAGCTGGTTAGGAACATAACTACCGGATCTACAACATCCCAGTTTAGAGAGAGTGGTGTGTGAATGGTACGGGATACGCGTGATGATGATTAGGAGAGGGGATAATTTAGAGCACAGAGCAAGGTAATGATTGTACTTTCTTTTTTTTTCTCTTCTGTAAAACGCGGCTTAGAGCTCTAAAAGAAGATATCACGTCTTTCTCTTTCAGACTCATACGTACATCTCTATAGATAGTGGTGGAGCAGCTTCCGATTTCCCGCGAGAGATGCTAGATAACAAGTCTGATAGAGACTCGTGAAGAGTGAGAGATACACAAGGATAGTGATGGGTCGAAATGTTTGGCCGCTTTTTAGCATCTCATTGCAACACTGGCATAGTAGCATCAGCAGCAGCATCGTTGAGGTTAGTTGCACATCACTAACAACATTTTAAGTCATGCTTTTCCTTCCCTTGCTAGACCCTCCTCTCATCCTCGTACTTCTTCTTAGTATCCTTTGGGGTAGTAGGGCTGCCAATGAACCTCTTCAGTATTCGATGAATAATGATCCAACACTGATCTGTTCATTATATGATGAAAACATGATCCTAGTCTGAAACCGTGCTCGGTATTTCCTGACCAATGTGTTTAAAAAAAAGGGTAATGGATAAATAAATTTGATCAACCCATGATCGACCATTTTTTTAGGGAAGGAAAATACATAGGTTCGGCCCATGGGTTGAACTCAAAGATACAACCGAGTTGATGAGGTTTTGGGCCTCTCTTCAGGAATATTAGAAATAATATTACAGCATGACCAGCAATAGGGTGGGTGAATTCACCCAAACCCACCCCAAATCCAATCCACCCTACAACTGTTCTAGTCTAAAACAAAATGAATATTACCCATTGCAGTTCAGAACTGTGGGGCAAAAACAACGCCTAAAAACTAGCCACGTGTTAAGTTTGCAACGCTTTAGATGCCCCGCAGTTCAGAAGTGTGGGGCATCCAAACAAATCAAACAACACCATGTGTTTCATTTAATAAATGGTTTTTGATGCCCCGCAGTTTAGAACTGCAGGGTATGAGAGCCACTTAAATTTTGATAAGTGTCATCATGTAATTGTGTTTATAGCCTACGCACAGTTCAGAGCTGCGGGGCATCAATCCACCCAAAATTCACCCTGAAGGTGGTAAGACCACCCTAAAGGTGGGTTTTGGATAGACAGCTCAACAGATTCATCTAGCTGTTGTGGGTGGATTGGTGATCAAACAAGGTGAAGGATGGTTTTCACCTTGCCATGTCATCCTTCACCTAGCTGTTGTCCATGCTCTTAGGACAATGTGCGCCCTATGCCAAAGAAGTGTGAGCCTCCAAATTGTAGTTCTACAGTAAACATAACCACCATGATTAACCACGTCCCCCCAAAATCACAACAATTTTAAGAGTAAGAGAATCTCCTAAAGTACCTCATTCATTTGGTTTTTGAGGTGCCACGTAGAATTTTCGTCATCCAATTAACTTGGTTTTCCTCTTCAAAAAGTAAGGTTGAGCCTTATTTTTCCAAGGTGCAACCTTGTTAGGGGGGGGGGAATTGTTGAAAAAAAATCAAATCGGGCTCCTAACACTTAGGAGCCTGATTGAATAATAATAATAATAATAATTAAGAAATTAAATGGGCTCCCAACATTTAGGTGTCTGTTGAAACAAATCAATTGAGATACTGTTTGATCAAATTGAATCTCACTCAGTTAGATTTTTGATTTTTTTCACCCAACTGAGTAAGAAAATAAAAAAAATTAAAATTAAAATTAAAATCAAAGAATAAAATGGGCGCATGGTGTTACATTATGTAGGTCATAAAGAAGGTTCATATATACTTGAACACCCTAGTCTGACCTGTTTTGCTTCGTGAGAAGCAGACCAAGAAACAACAAACTCTGTCATAAACATGGTTTCTCTCATGTGTCATTATCTCTCTTAAATTTTATAATAAAACCGTTAAGCATAGGAGAATGACAGAAACTTTACCTTTGGACTTCACTCATCAACTTTAAACAAAACCCCTACAACTTATAGGCCGGCCACCTTCTCCTCCTCTCACATTTAGATGAGCTCACTCACTCACAACAACTAGGTTCTTGCACTTTAATTAGTAATGGCATCTCTCTCTCTATCTCTCAAAGTTTGAACCTTGAAAACGATACATGAGAGGTAGACTCAGTGCTTTTACTTATGTTAACAAGCTTTAATGCTTCAGCTTTTTCTGGCTTAATGGAGAGCATGATTTATCTCTTCTGCCAATATGTGAAGAAGATCTACACCCTTGCATCTTTGTAATATGGAATCGTCTAGGACCATTCTTTAAGACCATCTTCAACAGTTTTGAGAGCCAATGCACAAGCCGTGTTGAGGCATGCCCATGACCGGAGGGAAAAATATGAATCTACCAAGCTTGTAGAGCGCACAACCCGAAGGTTAACATGCATGAAATTTACTCCCCAGACGCATTCCAGAATTTTTCATATGCATTAGGTGGACTGGGGAAAAAATGTGAGCACGACTCACTTACGTAAGAGTTAAGACAGACATTATTTTTGCAGTTGTATTGCATCTAAACTTGAGTGTGAAATGAATAATTGAAGAAAATGCGAACCAAATCAAACATTTTGGTAGATTATGACCAAATTATGACAAGAAACAAACCTATGCTTTTAGATCCAATCAGATTGAAAGCAGACTCATCCATAAAAACAAATTATCTCATATTAGAACTAGCCCATGCTCTCCTAGCTGCAACAGGTCCACCATACGACTCATAATCCGTATCGTCTTCATCGTCATCTTCATCTTCCACAACCATGTCTCTTACATGCACAACTTCCTTTGCCCTTCTACCTATACCAACCTTGAGCCAATTCACAACTTCTATCATACTCGGTCTGTTATCGGGATTTCCATCCGTGCATTGCAACGCGATCAAGATGGCGTTCTTCAGCTGTGCTTTATCAAACTTGCCCCTCATTTTAGGATCAGCAACAACGTCAAAGTTACCCTTTTCAACTATTGGAGTAGCCCACTGGACAATATCGCGCTTGACCCCACCGGGGAGTTTTTCGATTGGTTTTCTTGCACTTACGATCTCTAGAAGTAGGATTCCAAAACTATAAACGTCACAGCTCTCAGATACTTTGCCCCACATAGCGTACTCTGGGGCTAAATACCCAAGCGTCCCCTTTACTCTTGTTGTTAAATGACTAACCCCTTCGGGTATAAGTTTGGCGAACCCAAAATCTGCGACTTTTGCTTGAAATTCGGAATCGAGGAGAACGTTGCTCGCCTTGATGTCTCGGTGTATAATGTGTGGATTGGCCTCATGGTGCAAATACCTTCCAAGAAAGTTTGATATGTATTTGTCAAGATCATGAAGTAAATAACGTAAACCAGTTTTATGATTAAATATTTATGTGCAAAAAATAAATTATAGGACTTACGCTAATCCCTCTGCAGATCCAATTGCGATGCCGAGTCTTCTTCGCCAGTCTAGCAAAACATCGGTTGCGAGATGACCATGTAGATGAGTGATTAAACTATGATTAGGCATGTAATCATACACTATTAGCCTTTCATCTCCTCCTGCATAGAATCCCCTTAGACCCAATAAATTAGCGTGTCTCACCCTTCCGAGTATCTCTACTTCAACCGCAAATTCCATTTCTGCCTTCGCCGTCATTGCCTTTAATCGTTTCACCGCTATCTAGATGAAAATATCGTAATCCATCAATATTTCTTACTATAATATTTTTGAGCTTGTTTAGAGGGTTTATAGCTTACCTCGACCCCCTTACTTGTTCGGCCCCAATAAACGCTTCCAAATCCCCCCTCCCCAATCTTGTTATCATTGTGGAAATTGTTTGTTGCGGTTATAAGCTCTTTAAGCGTGTATATATCCCACGGGTAGTCCTTATTCTTATTTTCTCTATGACATAAGAAGGAAAAATATAATTAGAATCACAATATTGATCGTTAACTTGCTTGAGTTAAGCGTCACATATACCTTATCACAGGTTCTTCAACGTTCCAGGACCAACAACAACATTTGAAGCTCATCTTCTTACGAAGAATTTAATAAAGGGATGATAATGATCGAGATCGATGACGAATGAAAGGAAGAAGTATGGTTTCGGAGAACTCAAAGCATAGAGGAGGAACAAGTCCGGAGGTGAAGACAAAGGGCGCCAGCCGTGAGGGCATGGGTAGCTATGAATTAACAAGAGGATTGCAGCCAAAAGAAAAGGCCTTTGAGTTCTTGGAGATTAGTGTTTGTCCCCTTACACTAAACAATATCATGGAATCGTAACGTGACTTCCCTCTTGATTAATATTTTGTAGGGGACTAATATCAAGATGATGCTGTCATTGTGATGTTGATTATCTCTAACCAAGAGGTCTTAAAACTAGGTTCATTGCATACTTAGCATTCACACTAGAAACATTTTGTTTAGGCTGGAAGAATATCTGGGCGTGTGCCCAAGAGAAATTTCTCGAGTTATTTTAGTTGTTATTTTAGAAACGTTCTAAAGTTACACCATGATGAGTTTGCCTCCTGCTTTACCCAAAGCTTTATGAGATCCTATCTTAGTTGTACGCACTCATGTTTTTCTCTTCGAGGAGATGGTCGTACCAAAACAAAACGATATGATCAACTTGGGTCAATTTGGTGATCTAAAATACCTAAAAAACAAGTCATATTATTGAGTTGAAAAATAGCTTGGTAAAAGCATCTCCAGCAGTTGGGTGTGAGTTGAGTTGTTTTGGCTATCATGTCAAGCTCAAAAAAACCCAATCCACACTCAAGCCTTCGAGCAATTGTTGATGACGTGGCGGGTCTCTATTTAATGAAAATAATGTTTTACTCTACAGTGGACTACTTTACTCAGCACAATTATTCATCTTCTCTAACACCAATAAATAAACATTTAATATCGCAGACTTATTTAGTCCAAGTTGTGTTTTAAACCCATACCCATTTTTTGAAGTGTGGCTTTCCACCTGGTTGAGTTCTGACAATGCCACGTTTAAGTTAAATGGGTTTTGGGGCGGGGATGGGATTAGCTCCCCAAATCTGCCCCATTGTCACCCCTATCTGCTGGAAGGGAAATAGTGTGAGTTGCGAGTGTGGGCTAACATCAAAACCCAACCCACACTCGTTTTCACAATTGCTCGAGATGCCCTATGTATCTAATTTGACCCTAATTTGTAGGTTCGTCTTACATCATAGATTCTTAAATGCTGGCACTAATATACTTATGGGATTAACTAAGTAGGCTAGCCAATAACACCTAAGCCGACCTCTCAAATTCATCGAGCTTTAGGTATATTTTATGTATGCCTAGTAGCTATTATAATCTCTAAGATATATCAATTCAAAGTATCTCAATTATTGTAAAGGAATATGTCATTTGGTCACTAAGTCAAATGCCGAACATGCTTTCCCGGCTATTAGTTTCATACATATTTTAAGGACTTTACGACTTTAGAATACGGCGTAAAACATACGTGCGTTGTAATATATATAGATTTTCTAGGACAGTTTAACAACGATAATTGGGACAATGAAATTGGACTAAGACTGATTAGAACACTTATTTTATAATAACGACTTGTTAGAGCATTCACAGCAGTAAAGTTGGTTGTTTATGTGGAGGCAACTGACCATCTTTTTTCTTAATCGACCACCCAGCAGTTGGGTCGTCTTGCATAGCTGGCAACTTTTTGAATAAAAAAACCCATAAGATGGGTTGTTAAAATAATCATACTGCGAAGTTCTGAACCACGCGACACATGGCAACCAATAAATAGACGCCACGTGTTATGTTCTGATTGGCTGAATATGCCGCGCAGTTCAGAACTGCGCGGAAGACCAATTGCTGGGATGATACCACGTGTATGGCTCATATTTAAAGGGTGACAATGGTTATATTTGTTGCGCAGTTCATAACTGCACGACTAAGTCTGGAACAACTCTTTCTCCTCATAAAACCATCCCCACACCCCATTTCTCTTCAAAAAAAAATAATCTATCAAACTGAAGCAAAACCTTGTCGTCAAGCTCTCAAGCAAGCTCCCAATCCAATTCTTAAAGCCACTCTCAATCGTCTCATCCAAGCCAACAACCTAACTTCTATCCCTCCTAATTCACTGAATTTGGTTCGTCACAAATGCCGAATCCTTCCCAATATCGCGATCACCACATTCGGCAATTATTCCCGTCACTCGACTCTCTTAGTCCCTCGCAATTTGATTCTCAAAGAACCAATGCTTACTTTAACTGACAACCCTACTACCCCCAATTTAACGTTCAATCGGGAAATCTATAAATTTCCTCACAAATGGAATTTGGCGAAGGAAGTTGATCTATCCCGCCGATGCAAGCTTCATGGATTTAAACGACTTGAACCCCAATGCACCACCCGCTTTGGTTATCGTTTTGATTGTCGCGCCAAGTAAAACGCGTGCAGAAGGGAAGGCGAAAGCTAAAAGGAAGACGACGACACTGGCACCAACACCTAATGTAGTTGAAGATCATGTTGAAGAGGAGGTTGATGATGGCGTTCCAATTGATAAAGATAAATACGAGAATGCGAGTCATAGGTCGGCGGATGACTTCAGGCATTTCATCAAACATTTGCAAAACCACATTTTAATACGAGAATCTCAAAGAAATCTTACCGGTTAGTCATCCGATCCAATGCTAATATGCACCCAATTCCCCAGAAGAACGTCTACTTGGTGCAAATCATCAAGAGTTGGAACGGGATCGTCAACGGTGAGCAATAACGGTAACGCAATCGTAAATGTGTCTTTACCCATCCGCGTAACTTCGGTGTATATTTGTTGCGCAATTGGGATGTCGATTCTCCTGACATTTTGTCGGAGTTTAAGGATAAAAATTTGGTCGAAAAATGCAAATTTTTTGAGGTTAGGTTGGGTGTTAGGTTTTGGTGGGAAGAGTTTTTGAATGTGGAATGAAAAAAAAAAGAAAACTAAGTGTGGAGAGGGAAATGATACGCTCTTTTCTTACAGAGCAAGCCTGAACTGTGCGGTATTTAAAATATTAATTTAACGCCACATGGCTGCTTGTGATTGGCTGTAGTGCCTCGTAATTCAGAACTGCGTGGAAAATATAGCTCGTTAAGACTTAACCTCGTGGCTACATCCTGGTCGTCCATTTTTGCCACGCAGTTCTAAACTGCGTTGGGCTCAAACGAACCTGCGTCAGTTTGGCAATGTTGTGTAAAAATAAAGGTGGGTTACTGTTGAGGCATTTTAGTTAGTTTAAACCAACCTTACTGTTGCATATGTTCTTAGGCTCTATACCCTTACATACAATACACTTAGTGTTTTGTTAATACTTCAGTTAATTAGAAAGGAAAAGGTACAAGTATTTATTATCCTTAGATGGAAAATGAAGGAACTGTTGCTAATTAGGTTTTGCTATTGCACATTAAGTCGTTTAGTCGAGCGAGGCGCTTCTGATATATGAAGCAATACTGGCCATCCCACTTCGACGTACAATGAGATATGCATCACGCAACTCCCCTCATGGCTATATAGAGTATATTGTAGTAGCATATTCCCTAGATTCGATAAAGAGAAAGCCATTACAACCATGTCGAAGGTATATCATCATTCGAGAAGCTTTCAAGTGCACGCTTGCAGATTTCGACCCTCTACTGTAACTGTTACACTTGGTCAAATAGAGTCGTTGCACACGATCCGCAACGTTCGCTTACCACCCAGGAAATTAGGAGAACAATTATTTGTAAGTGTCTGTATCCATTATAAATACAGGAAAAGCTTAGAATAATAGAGACAGAGATTTTTGGACTATCATTCCTAACTTTACTTGTTAAATTTCTCTACGATTGTAATAACCTAGCACATATTGGATTTACCCTCAAAAATCCTTCTCGAGGTCATGGTTTTTCTCAGATTTCTCTGAGTTTCCACATAAAATCTATTGTGTCCTAGCTTAGAATTGCAATCTCCTTACTGAAGTATTGGCAAAGTTTACCATCAGGAAAATCACGCCATTACAATTGATGCCGTATGTGGGAATAACCACTTTTCCTTTACCAAATCTCGTTCCAATCAATCTTTTCCATAACCAACATGATTCTCAGAAGTGCCTCAAGTACCTAAATAAACGATTAGGACGTTCCAATCACCGTCCAGCCAGAAATCGTCAATTTGCACAATGATGTTGTCGAGCTTCAGAAGCAGATGGAGTTTGACAGGAACCAGCGACTCGAAGATCAGAGGATTCACACTCAAGTCTTCCAAGTCAAAAGGGAAATGAGGAGGAAGTCCCTGGAACAACAGAGCCGAACTCATAAGAAAGAAATGGAAAATCTACGAAGGCACCAAGATCGGTTTACTGGACGACAAGGATAACCTCCCCAAACCCGAAGGGATCATCGATCGCAAGCATCCCAGAGGGAAAACACACCAAGGGATGAATGAAATCAAACTTCAAGATCTCGATCAAGGAACCCAGATAGAGCATCCTGATATTTTGGCCTCACATCGTCAGCATCGACAGCCCAGGGAAGTCGACGAACACGACGTTAGACCCTACCGCCACTTCCAAGACATCCAATTAAAAAATGGCTGGGCCAAGAAGGACAAGGAGATTTAATTTGATCCCCAAGCTGTACTTGAACCAAACGCTCTCCAACAGTTCATTACCTTGGATGACTTAAGCAATTGGATTCAGGCCATACATTCTGACAATCCTAGTCGAAGATCCACTCTTGATAGAATCGAGACCAACCCAGTATTCCCTCATCTCAAAATCATGCCAATTCCAGAGAACTTCCACATGCCAAAATTTTACCAATATGCAGGCCTCATCAACCCACTCACCCACGTTCATCACTTTAAAGCAGCTGTTGGCCTATACTCCAAACTTGATCACATGTTGTACTGTTTGTTGAACATAAACCTCAAAGAAGAGCTTCTCAGATGGTTTTATACCATTCCTAAAGGATCGATAGCCAGTTTTACCCAGTTACAATGACTGTTCGAGTCAAACTATGCATATGCAAAAGAGCGCAAGATTACTGTTAATTTTTTATTCTTTTTCGAACAGGGCGCGAAGGAAACCTTAACGAACTTTTACATGTGTTTCTTATAAGAAATAAGAAAGATAAGGAATTTAGATCCCAAGATTCTCGTATCGGTAATCACCTCTACACTCCACATCGATTCAAAAGTTTGAGAAGAGTTTACACTTCATAAGTGATCCAGGAGGATCTAATATGTTTTTAAAGAATTTTCAATGTTGTTCGAACGAGTTGGAGTGCCGTTCGAATGAGTTGACACGTTCGCTGGAATTTTGGCCCCGAGCCATATTTCGTTCGAATGACTTTCAGTGTTGTTCGAACGAATTGTCATGTCCTCTGGAATTTGGCCCAAAGGCATATTTTCGTTCGAATGAGTTTGGGTTCGTTCGAACGAGTTTTCGAATGACTATCATAATTCCAGTTCTAGTTTAAGAGTTTTAAATACCTTTTAGAGTTGGATTTCGAGTTGGATTGTAACTCGGACTTGCAACCTCTATAAAAGGGCAAGCCTAGGCTAGAGTTAATTATCTAGAGTTTAGATCATTGTTCTATGTTAGATCTGAAAGAGTTCTGAGGGAACCTAAGGTTTGAAAGTTTTTCTTCCTGTAATTACTTCGTTATTGAGTAATTGAATTCTCTATTTTTCCAAACTGATTGGTGTTCTTCATATTTCTCTACTAACACAGGCTTCTCAATCGTATTGTGGATTAAGTGGTATCAGTTTTCCATTTTCGATTCTCGGGGGGCTAATTGTGGTGTATGGTCTCTACACGTGACCATTTCAACCAAATGAAGGAGAAGCTCGTGAGTCCGTTGAAGTTTCATTGCAAACCTAATTCGAAGAAGAATGACGATTTGGAGATGGGTGATTCCAACGAGAGAATCACGATTTTGGAAATGATAGTTTCCATCCTAACTTCTACTGTAGGGGAGTTAGTAGAACAATTACGTCTTACAAACCTCGCATTGGATTCTGTTTTGGCAAGTCGGCGAAGCCGTTCAAAAAAGAAAGGGGTTATAGAGGTGGATGGTGACGAGGACGTTCCGGTATTCGATGATTCTAGTGATCCCGAGTCCGTCAAGGATTGCCCAGGCTCTAGTAAGTCAACGAATCCTATGCGTAATCTTCGTATTGGCTTTAAGATTGAGATTCTAGTTTTTGATGGTTCCGTCGATGCCGAGAAATTAGATAATTGGTTAGATAGGTTGGAGACCTATTTTTCCATTGATGAATATTCAAACGCTTAGAAGATTTGTTTCTCTTCTTTGAAATTCACAAGTTACTCACTAACGTGGTTGAAATCCTATCAGAAATGACATGATGTCGGAAGTCTGAGTTGGAAGGAATTCAAGGTTTTGGTGAGAAAACAATTATATCCGATTGGGTATGAACAGGAGTAGCAATATAAATGGCACAATTTACGCAAAAAGTTTGGGCAATCCATAGAACAATTCACTACAAAATTTCATAACCAAGCGTTGATTTTGGATGTTGACGTAGATGAGTACGACGTGTTCATGAAGTATACGGGGGGTTTATCGGAGTCCATTAGAAGAGAATTAAAGCTCTTCAAGGTGAAAATATCGAGGACGCTACCGTTAAAGCAATCGCCATTGAAGGGAAGTACTTGAAGAACGTCAAGATGGACGACAAGAACAAGTCGGGGTACAAGGCTAATTGGAAGTTTGATCAGAAAGGGGAGTCCAAAGGAGAGGGGTCTTTATTCAAATGGACTGTCTGCAGTCATTGCAAGGCTAATGGGCACAATTCCGATACATGTTAGAAACTTCACCCGGAGCTTCGGCTGAAGGAGGAGAAGGGCAAGAAAGAGAAACGTACACTAGCCGCAGCGATTGTGGATCTTTCGAATTTAGATAAGCCAAATTCTAAGCTTACTCTAATGTTCAAGCAACCTCTAGTTATCGACGAGGCAAGTCGGGAAGAGCTTTTCTTTGTCAGGATTCAAGTAAAGCAGAGCTTAGTTGAGGACATTATTGATCCGGGTAGTCAGAAGAATTTAATTTCGGAGGCGGTGGTGAAGAAGATAGGTTTGGCTACTGTAGCTCATCCTAAGTCGTATGGTTTGGGTTAGATTCAGAAAGACGCAGAGTTGAAGATCACTAAGCAGTGTACATTCAAGTTTGCGATTACTGAAAAGTTTATTGACGAAGTGACATGTGAGGTGGTTCCGTTGGACGTATGTCAAGTTATCTTGGGTAGCCCTTATCTTTGGGACCGAGATGCTTGCAAGTATCGTTTGGTGAAGGATGGGACTGAGTTTCATATTAATGAGTGTAAGGAACATATTACTACCAGTAATTTGGTAACGGCGACTCAGGCGAAGAGGTTGGCTAATGCGAGCAACAAATTTGTTTTGTTGTTGGTGCGATCGGTATATGAGGGTCCGTTGGCTATAGTATTGTCTACTTTGGCAATGTCTCCTAAGCAACAAACCGATATGGAGGAGTTGCAAGAGGAGTATGGAGACTTGTTTCTGGGCATAGAAGGGATGCCGCGCAAGAGGGATGTGGAGCATGATATCACTTTGGTGAATGGTGAGCCACTACCCAATATTGGGTTATATCGGACTTCTATTACTGAGTCTGATGAGATCAAGAAACAGGTACTAGAACTCCTAGAGCAAGGAGTTATTAATTTGAGTTGCTCGCCTTGTGGTTCGCCAGTGTTACCGGTGCTGAAGAAGGATGGGTCTTGGATGATGAGTATGGATTATCGGGCGTTGAACAAGATCACGGTGAAGAATCGTTATCCGCTTCCACGGATTGACGAACTTTTAGATGAGTTGCAGAAGGCTCGGTTTTTCACCAAGTTGGATCTTAAGTCGGGTTACCATCAAGTTCCAATCTAGGAGGAGGATACTTGGAAGACAGCGTTCAAAACCAAACAGAGCTTAGTTGAGTGGTTAGTGATGCCTTTTAGGTTATGTAATGCTCCGACGACATTTATGCAGCTAATGAATGAGGTACTTCGTGAGTTTATTGATGATTTTGTGATTGTATATTTGGATGATATCTTAATATATAGTCTTACATGGGTGGAGCATCTTGGGCATTTACGCAAAGTGTTGGGCGCGTTGCAATCACAACAGCTTTTTCTTAACGGGAAGAAGTGCGAGTTTGGGAAATATGAGCTAGTCTATTTGGATTTTATTGTTGGTGGTGGCGAGCTTAAGGTCGGTCCAGAGAAGGTCTCAGTCATTACAAATTGGCCTAGGCCCCGTACAGTGACGGTGGTGAGGAGTTTCATGGGTTCTTGTCAGTACTTACGGAAATTTATTCGGCATTTTTCACAAATAGTCGTACCGTTGCATTCTTTGACGAAGACCGGGGTACCGTTTGTGTGGGAAGATCACCATGAGAAGACCTTTCTATTACTGAAGCAAAAGAATACGGATGCACTAGTATTAGCATTGCCTGATTTGCAGCGGCCTTTTGAGGTCGAGACAGATCCGCCAGACTATGCTTTGGGGGCAATCCTTTTACAGGATGGGAAGCCGGTTGCTTACCATTCTGAGATGTTTACAGGAGCAATACGCAACTATCCTACCTACGATAAGGAGTTCTACGCGTTATATCAATCAGTAATGAATTGGCGGTGTTACTTATTGGGGAAGGAGCTTGTGGTACATTCCGATCACAAATCGTTGCAGTTCTTACCTACGCAGTCCAAGCTTCAGCAAGCTCGCCATATGAAGTGGATGTCGTACCTTAAGAAGTTTACCTTTTTGATCAAATATAAGAAAGGAGTGGACAATAAGATGGCTGATATGTTATCTCAACCCCCATTGCCAACTACTTCCATTTTGTTGGTAGCCATACAGATCCAGCCGATTGTTCCTTCTGAGTATGTTCCAGGGTATGACGACGACAAGGAGCTCAGTGTGATTCGTGAGAAGTTGTTGTAGGGCAAGACGTGCGAGTATGTTCTGAAGGATTGTTTGATTTACAGGGGCAGTCTACTATGTATTCCTGAGGGTGGCGACCGTTTACAGTGGATTCGAGAGGCACATTGTTCCCGGGTTGCAGGTCATTTTGGTGTTGAGAAGACTCTTTTTGAATTTACGGCGTTATGTCTATTGGACGAAGATACAGGTGGATGTTGCTCGTGTGGTTCATGGTTGCGTGTTATGCAACACTTCGAAGACTTCCAATAGGAAGATAGAACTGTACTTACCATTACCAGTTCCTAGTAGACCTTGGGAGAGTATTTCGATGGATTTTATGGGTGGTTTGCCTATGACCAGGTGTAAGAATGACTATTTATTTGTAGTGGTGGATCGATTCAGCAAGATGATTGTTCTTATTCCATGTTAGAAGACGGTCACAAGGGAAGGAGCAACGCGATTGTTTTTCAGAGACGTCTGGAGGTATTTCGGGTTCCCTTCTTCTATTATTTATGATAGGGATAACCGCTTTTTGGGGAATTTCTGGAGATTGTTATGGGGGATGATAGACACTAAGCTGACGAGAAGTACCGCTTTTCATCCGCAGACAGACGGGTAAACAGAGGTCGTTAACCGCACTTTGGTACATTTATTACGGGGATTTTATTATAAGCATCCTACGACTTGGGATGAGAGTTTACCGTATCTTCAACTTGCGTTCAACCGGGTGATTCATGGTTCCACATTGAAGTCTCCTTTTGTAGTTTGTTTGGGGTACTTGCCGTAAAGCCCTTTTGATTTGGCGTTTAGTCTTGGCGACAAGACGGTGTCTGGGAAGGAGGAAGAGGGGCAGGTTAAAGCTCAGCGCTTCATTGAGAAGATCAGTAAGGTTCATGAGGTGGTTGAAGCTCAGCGACAACATCTAACGTAAAGATGGGAAAAAGGTAGACCTATCCCAGTCTTACCTTCTATGACAACCTCATTATCAGCTATCTTACTGATACTAAGGGGAGATAAACTCTTTTGAGAAGTGCAGGAGATTTCAGATGTCCCAAATAAACCTCTGTGCCAGTATTATAATGTCCATAGTCATGTGACTGACAATCGTTACTCCCTTATACATATTTTTCATCGTATTGTCCTAGCAGGATGGCTTCATGAGTATGTAATCGATATCTAAAAGTTTCTTGAAGAAAAAACAAAAAGGAAAACAGTCGAACAAGAGCAAGACCAAGGTCAAGCTCGTCATCTTTATATGATCGGGATTGAAAAAGGCAAGAAGTGAAAGAAAGATAAAAGAATCACATTCTGCCGTAAGATGACATATTCCGAGAAGTCAGCAAAATTTTTACCCAGCTTCAACAAAGCCAAACGCCCGTATCACATATCCTTCGAAGATTGCAATACAAGCCATGTCGCATGCTCTCATGACGATCTCTTGGTGATAATGCTCAAAATAGGACAAGATTATCTACACACAATCCTTATCGACACTGGAAGTGCAACTAATGTACTGTTCAAAAGAGCGGTTAATATTCTAGGCCTCAAAGAGTCAATCAAAGTTTCAACCACAGCCATCACAAGATTTAATGGTTCAAAGGAATTAGCCTTAGGAGAGATCACATTGCCTGTTCAACCAGGACCAGAGATCACCTTCGTTAAATTCATTGTCATCGATGTCGAATCCAAATACTTGGAGATTTTAGGAAGAAGTTGGCTTCATTCTATTAAAGCAGTACCTTCGACATATCATCTAATATTATGTTTTCCAATGAATCATGGAGTATATGAAATAAAAGGTAGTCAAGATGTGGCACGAATGTGCAAAAATATCACCACAAACTCTCACGCATCAAAGCTCCTGAAAACATAACAATTATCACAAGAGCTACCTTCCACATTCGAGCAACATGACACTGAAGCCGTTGAATTCGTAGAGCTCGATGGTTTGGGGAGAAATACTTTTATTGGATTTGAATTATCATCAGAAGAAAGGGAAACCCTACTTAAACTGTTAAAAAAATGTTAATATCTTTGCATGGTCTTTCTAAGAGATGCCGGGAATCGACCCTTTTATTGCATGCTACAAATTAAACCTTGTACCTGACAGCAAGGCAGTAGTGCAGAAGCGTCGCAACTTAGCCCTTAGTCTCCAAGAGGCAATTAACAAAGAAATAGATAAGTTACTTCGTGTTGGGTTCATTCGAGAAGCTAAATACTCAAAATGGGTCTCAAACAACATAGCTGTTCCAAAGAAGAATGGTAAAATCAGAGTGTGTGTTCACTTCACTGAACTAAATAAATTCACACCTAATGATAACTTTCCCCTACCTTTGATTCCTCACCTCCTCGACTCCATAGTGGGACACAAAATTCTTTCAATTATGGATACAACTTTAGGATATAACCAAGTCCCTCTCGCCGAAGAAGATTAAGAAAAGACTACATTTGTTACAAAAGGGGCCTTTACTGTTACACAGTCATGTTCTTTGGCTTAAAAAATACAGGAGCCACATACCAGCGGCTCGTCACAAGAATTTTCAAAGATCACTTGTACATCAATAACATGATCTGTAAAAGCATATAACGAGAGGATCATTGCAAGAATCTGCAAACCATCTTTGACATCCTTCGAACGTACCGCATGAAGCTCAATCCTGAAAAATGACAATTTGGGGTTGCATATGGAAAGTTCTTAGGCCATCTAGTAAGCAAGAAAGGCATAGAGATGAATCCTGCGCAAACCAAAGCACTTATGGCTATGCCATCACTGCAAACCAAAAAAGATGTCCAAAAACTTGCCGGTAAGGTTGCCGCCCTACGCAGATTCATTTCAAAGTCATCTAATCGATGCAAACCTCTTTACCTCCTTCTTCGAGGAAACCCATCCCTATGACAAAGAAATAACCCAAGGGAATCGTCTGGACTCCAGAATGTGAATTGGCTTTTCAGGATCTCAAAAGATACTCTAGCCGTCCTCCTATAATGAGTACTCCTGTTAAGGGTGAAGCATTAATAATGTATTTATCGACAACAGATAACTCAATCAGTTTTGTTCATATTCGAGAAGAAAACAAAGTGGAAAAACCCATCTACTTCATCAGTAAAACTCTCGTGCCTGTACAAGAAAGATACACTACCACTGAAAAATAGCTTCTAGCCCTTATGTATACTTCCCAAAAACTTCGACCTTACTTCCAGGCATACCCCATTTAAGTCATCACAAAATTCCCCCTCAAACTAGTACTTTTAAAAACAGAAATCCAGTAGGGTCTAATAATGATCTATTTTCCTAGGAGAATATGACATTTCCTTCAAACCATAAATATCAGTAAAAGGATAAGCAATAGCAGACTTCTTGGAAAATTTTCCCGTGGAAGACCCAGAATGGGAGGAACTCGATGAAGTGCTGACCGATGACTCAATTGTAGAACTAGACACATGGTTAAAAAGTACATGATGGATACTTTTTACAGATGGATCTACTGGACTAAGAGTATCCGGGATTGGCATAGTTTTTGTTACACCATCTAATCACCGAATCAAAAAAGCATTCAAACTCAAGTTCTATGCAACAAACAATGAAACGGAGTATAATGCTATCCTGCATGGTCTGGAGCTTGCATTATCTCTTGAAGTAGAAGAAATAACTATTTATGTGGATTCCTTACTAGTAGCCAACCACTACAACAAAACATTAAAAACATCAGGAAAAATGGTTGATTATGATGCGCTGGTCAAAGAAAAAATGAACAAATTTAAGGCAATAATAATTTCTTATCTTCCCAGAGCAAAAACCGCTATGCTGATGCACTAACATACGTTGCCGCCATGCTCGAAGACAATAAAAGGTGGACTTTAGACATCGAAGTAATCGAACATCCCAGTCTCAATACAAGCTCTTCAATGCAAATCCAAGTTACCAAAGGTGAAGATCCTGAAGATTGGAGAAAGCCATTTCTTACATATTTTAAATCTAATACCCTCCTCGAAAATAAAGAAGAAGTTCGATCCCAACTAGCAAAAGGTCCATGGTTCAAAGTCCAAGAAGGAGTACTATACTGAATTACTGATACAGGTTCACTTATCGAATGTATTTCATAAAGACAAGCCCAAATCAAAATCAAGGAGCTTTACGAAGGAATTTGTACCGCACATGTTTCAGATTGATCCCTGGTACAACGAGCATTCACAGAAGGGTTATAATGGTCGAAGATACGATAAGACTGTGAAGATTTTGTTAGAAAATGCTACAAGTGCCAAATCCATGCCCAAGACATCAAAATTCTAGCACTTGACTTACATGTCAGTAATGTCCGTTGGCCATTCAAGAGATGGGCAATTGACATCATTGGTCCCTTCCACCTAGCCTTCGACAATAGAAAATTTGTACTTGTAGCTACAGACTACTTCATAAAGTGGGTCAAAGCTGTACTACTCTGTCAGACTGATAAGAACGAAGTTATCAAATTCTTCTAGGAGTACATCATCACCAGATTTGGTTGTCCACAGATGATACGATCAGATAATGGGAAACAGTTCATCAGCAGTAAAGTCCTCAACTTCCTTTGCAAATATAAAATCCAGTTGACTTCTTCAATACCTTATTATAAGGAAATGGCCAAGCCAAAGCTATTAATAAAAGGAAATGGCCAAGCCAAAGCTATCAATAAAAGCATCAAATCTGGGTTACGAAAGCGCCTCGATGAAAAAAAGGGCAGATGGACCGAAGAACTACTTAATGTCTTATGGGCATATAGGACCATACCACAAACATCCACATGCTATACACCATTTATAATGGCCTTTAGAACTGAAGTTGTAATCCCATCAGACCTCGATCTCCCAACCACTAGAAGACAAGTCACGAACGTAAAAAATGAACTTGGACTTCTCAATAATCTTAATTGGATTAAAGAAACTCAAGATTTTGTAATTGCAAACTTGGGGCGATACCATGACACTCTAAGAAATACATATAACAAGAAGGTGAGAAAGCGTACATTTGACATCGGTGATCTTGTACTTCGACGAATTCAAGACAGTACTCGACCTAAGAACTCGGGTAAATTATCTGAAAATTGGGAAGGGCCTTACATTATCAGCGACAAGAACAACAATGGTACTTATTGGTTAATGACTGAAAATGAAGTACAACTCGAGTTCCCATAGAACACAGCCTATTTGAAGATTTTTTGCAGATAAAAGCTATATTATATTTTATTTATCTTCAATAAAGAAGTTCTCTTTCCCCCCATTTTGACATCTATTCTACGTTCTTTCTTTTGACAAAACTTTAAAGTATTTGTAAAAACTAAGTTTTCATTTCTTCGACAAACAAATATCCAATTCAAGGGTAAACTGTTTAAACATCATTACTAATTTGACAACACATGACATGGTTGTCTCTTCATAAAACCAGATATCCCACATAGGAAAAACGTCTGGTAAACATTTCTCAGTTGACTACTAACATTTTTGCAAACATCTAACATTTTAGTATGTCTGCTATCAATGATCTCGAATCAAACACTTTGTATTTATTCAGAAAAATCATGCATCGACTACTTAGTTATCAAATATCCATACTTTAAAAACATATCCTTTGGTAAAATTTTCAAGAAGTCATTTTTCAAAATATTCCAAGATTGTCAAGGTCCCATCGACTACTTGTACAAAAATTTCGATTCAACAAAAAATAAATTAATTTATACTATTCGAGAGGAGGGGTTGGGATAACATCCTTCACTAACAAACCAGGAGTTAGGTCATCCAACACTTCTTCTTGAGCTGCGCCTTCAGGAAGGACTGGAACAGGTTCTGGTCCCTTGTCAACCTCGTCCTCAACATCGGAGTCGACAAAGCTCAAATCAGTAGCAGCGACATATCTTTTATAGAAGTCTTTTCTCTCCTCCATGGCATCAAACTGATCAAAAAAATTCGATTTCATCTGCTTCACCGAGATAAGAAGATGAAGGTGAGCTTCCTCTTTAGCCTTGACTTTCTCTGCCTCCATGGATATTTTCACAGACAAAACTGGTTTGCGTACATTATTTTTGAAATTAACCTTCTACAAAGCCAAGGCTTTTTCTCTCTCCTTCACCAGATCGGCCCTAATCTGCACGATCACCTTTCTCTTCTCTCCCAGACACATCTTCTTGGTGTCAAGAATGGCACCCTCCTTTGACTTGGCCACCTCAGTCTTCATCCTCTCCAACTTTATCCCCAGCTCTTCCTTTTCAGCTGTAAACTCCTTCTCGATATTTTTGGAGACCAGAAGCTCATTAGCAAGGCTCTGCCCACCAAAAATCTGAGGCTTGGCATCGAGCAGAAGCTTCTTGATGTGTATTATAGTACACACATGAGATCTTGAGAACGGAACCAAAGTCATTAAACACGTTAAAGCAGGAAGATTCCTAACCTGGTTTATCGTGCGATGAGCTTCGATGAAGAAGGACGACACGCTCTCAGCCCCAATCAAGCTGTTGGAAAACTCTTCTTCTAAAGAGTTCACCCCTGACGCATAGGACTCAATCGTCTATTGCGTTTCCTCCTCCATACGCTCCAGAGTACCCCCAACCTTCAACTCTAACAAGTCATGGGTACTCTTCTTTACAGGTACAGCCCTTTGCTGCATATCAGTAGCCGACTTTGGTGGTCAAGCTTCTGGAATATTTATAGTCTCAGACCCCCCAGCTTCAACATTTTCCCCCTGCTTAACGGGAGATTGCTGACTCACCCTCTTCGATAAGGGGATGAAGGTAGCAGGAGGATTGGCAACTCTTTTTCTTTTCTGTTTGCCAAATGCCCCAAACAGTAAGGCCTCTACCTCTGTAGCTACAGAATCCACCATGTACCCAATGAGAGCAGGATTCTCTAGTGGGATACTCGTTTCGGCAGCTCTCTTGTTCTTGACCGACATTTTACCGTCGATAACAAGAATATTAGAGCCTTTGGTTCGAGATATTTTTAACCCAGCCTCTTGAAATAAATCTTTGACCTCCCCTTGATCAGCCACTAGAGAGTCGATCCGCCCGAAGTTATTGGTCCTCAAGTTGTAGAGCTTCTCTGCAACCTTCGAGTTCCTATCAATTTCCTTTGCATCTGCAACATAATATAACTTCAATTAGTGCCTCATCAAATAGAAATACTTTAACATAACAAATTACACCTACATTACATAAAATATATTCCAAACCAACCTAGATGGAAACTCATTCTCTTTAATGGCTCCCCTGGGTCTTTTGGGTCAAACTCATAATTCCCCAAAATGAGTATGCACTCGGAGAAATATTGCCCTCCAATTGATACCATCTCATAGAATAAAGGCCTTTTGAGGAACTTGGCTAAATATCTATAGCCAACTTTTAGAGGATTCTGCCTTAGTGTATAGTACACACACAAGTTATCCACCGAAATTACCTGTTCCCCTTTCTTTTGCAATCGTCCATTTACCACTGCCACCACTCTAAACAGGTCATAAATATTTGGATTGAATTGCCTGGGAGCAATATCGTAGAAGTTTGTGAACTTCTGGTCAAATCGTAGAGGGGTAACTTTAACCCCTTTTTTATTTATTATGGATGGACTATTATGCCATCCAAGGGAAGCTCTTGCTCAGTCATTTCCCCCATGTATTCCTCCAACCTAATATTATCAGGAATGCCATACCTTTTCTAGAATGCCAAGATTTCCTCTATTTTCTCAACATCTCTATAGCATTCCCCCACAAAATCTATCTCTTCCTCTTCCTCTCCTCCTTCTCCACCCTTTCCTGTACATTCTTCTTGATCACTGGGCTGTGGCTCGTGTTCTAAGTCTGTTTCTATTTTTTCTTCATTAGCAACCTCGACCACTTCTCTTTCCAACCTCGCTTGGTTTTTTTGAGCCATGTCCATATTTCTCTCTCCCAACCTGTAGTTCATACCTAATTCCTGTACACAGGTAGTCACATCAATTACTAATGGTTATACATCGACACGATTATTAAAAATTCCCTCTGTATCAACATTAGGTCATTTAGCGTTTTAAACTGGTTCAACTATTTATCTAAACCTGAAAATCATATTCCCTTTTTAAGATTAGTATAGTATGATTTCTTATACACTATACATATTCTTATTCAATAAATATACATACAGTTGTCGAGTTTTACACCCCAATAAATCATTCTATTTGTTACTATCTTCGACATCTTTACTTATGTGTATTATTCAAATCTAACGTTGATATCATTTTATTTTGAGAGTTACTTTTTTACCCGCACACTTTCTATTAAAGTTTTTCAACAGGGACAAAGCTTCTCAAAGACGTTTTGGTTTCCCTCAAAAAAGGAGATCACATACAAATTTGAGTATTTTTCGTTATCTCCGGCGCCCAATCCGGCAATCTACAACGTTCATTCAGCAAAATCCTTTGCTTTAGTAATCCTATAACTTCCAAACACCTCTATTGCCTCAGTAATCCCCTAAACTGCACCATAACACTTACGGTACCCAAAAGTTGCTTTCTCTCCACATTCTCCTAAATTACCACAAACCCTTAAACCCCTTTATTCCCATACCATATATGACACCTTATCCACATCATGAACATCCTAATTTAAACCCACCAACAAGAAAATGAAGGAAAACCCTAAACACATTTTTTTTTAAATTCCTCCTCAAATAGAATTCCATATGCAAATTCCTTCCTCCATCACACACATGCAACTACTATCAACAATGGGTTTCAATCAATCATTACACAAACAAACCAAAGCCTTGTATACAAGAAAAGTATAGATAAAATACCAACCTTGACGACGTGCTGCTTGGATATCTCTCTCCTTCACAATTTTGGCTATTTCAATGTGAACACTAATCTCCTACATACCAATGCTGGAAATAGGAACAAAAGATAAGAAGAGAGAATCAGAAAGCCTAAACAAATTTTTGGAGAAGATGGAGTATGAATAGTTGCCACCTACAAGGGTATTTATAGGGCCCACACGACTCTTCATCGCATCCCTTCAAGCTCCTTTGGCTACTCGCCTAGCATAACGCCTGGTACGTCTCTTCTCGAAGTTTTGAACCCTCCGTCTTTTTACAACCAACAAACTGTTACACTGTCATTCTAAATAATCTAAATACATCTTTATATCCTTAGTTTTATCTATCTCCCCTAGATTAGTTCTTACATTCATAAAAAGAGCCTGCACGTCCAATTCCTTGTACCTTAATACATCACCTACTAGAACACATCTAGCCATTTTTAATAGATTTGACCAAATACCATCATATCTTTCCTTTTTATCCCTTTCCTATTTTTTAGGAATACTTGTAACCATAATTCAAAATTTAAATTTTCCATATATTCGATAACCTATCATCACTACTCAAACATCGATAAACATTGCATTCCACATTGTCATCACCTTCAAGACCTTCCATCACAATGTGCTAGAATTTTTTCTCGATACTTGCAAGATCGCAGTCATTTTACTACAACTATTTTCACGAAAAGTTAAGCAGAACAAGTACAACAATAAAATCGATGAACAAAAAAAGAAATCAATAAAAATACCTTTATTTCATTAACCAAATCGTTACACACCACGCGGATTACAAATACGACAACGGCCAGAATATCCCCTACAGCTAGCCCGATCTGCCATAACATCTTCATCTTCCACCGTCGAGTGGGTTAACTCGCGAAGACTATTAATACGCTCTATTGTGGTCAGAAACACATATTGATACTAGTACCGGAAGAAGATATCCAATTCTGCACACTCTGCCTCCAACTCTGTCATTCCTTCATATGACGGCTCAGTAGGTTGGGATATCCACGATGAAAGTGATAGTTGGCCAAAATATTGCTCTTTCAACTCCCAATACTTGGCGTTCACATGCCTTTCAAATTCCTCATGAGGAATCTAAGCTCGCGTCTTCACCATGCTGTAAGAGGGAATTGAATACCTTCCTATCTTTCTACAAGGTTATTTATAGCCTTCCATCCTCGATTTTATATTCCCCACAGTCACACAGACTGCCATTCATAAACATTGGAACCACACAACGACTTGGTCAAAAGTACTCTGCTACGAAAAGACGTTAGAAATGACAACTGCCTTAAACCTGTCACACAGTTTGTACATAGCATTTCGAGAATCTTTACTAATTCAGAATTTCTTCTCGACACAACAACAAGTAATTATATCAAGAATGAGGTGATTGTAGTAGCTTATTCCCTAGATTCGATAAAGAGAAAGCCAGTACAACCATGTCGAAGGTATATAATCATTCGAGAAGGTTTTAAGAAAACGCCTACAGATCTCGACTCTCTACAGTAACCATTATACTCGGTCAGATAGAGTCATTGCACATGATCTACAAAGTTTGCTCACTACCTGAGAAATCAGGAGAACAATTATTTGAACTGTCTGTATCTGTTATAAATACATGCAGAGCTTAAAATAACAGAGACCGAGATTTTTGGACTATCATTCTTAACTCATTAAATTTCTCTACGATTGTAATAACCTAGCACATATTCGATTTATCCTCAAAAATCCTCCTCGAGGTCATGGTTTTTTCCATATTTCACTGAGTTTCCACGTAAAATCTATTATGTCCTTGCTTAGAATTGTAATGTCCTTACTGAATCATTGGCAAAGTTTACCATCAGGGAAAATACATCATTACATATATATGGTCACCGCAATACATCTTGCAGAGCATTTTAACTTTAGATTATTTTTATAAACTCACTTTACCGCTCTTAATTAAGGTAAAGTCATAATTTTCACCATAATTTGGAAGTAAAGTCAGTTTCTTATACAGTGCATGTGTTATTTCGCTTTGGATAGGGTTAAGGCTGGCTGCGTCTTAAAAAACTAATACTTGCGAGTGACAGAAACCATAAGATTGAACGTTGGATGCGGAACTATTTAGCAGGCTTATATTGTTTTGGGAATCTACAAAAACATCAGAGTTTTTTTAAGCAAAATGAATATATAGATTAGGCCCCGTGAGGTAATAAAGATACAACAGAGTTTATGAGGTTTAAAGCCTCATTGGAATATTACAAATCACACTAGGATAATGAGGTCCCACGCAGACAAAGCGTGGGCTTTAAAGTTTTGAGTCCTACTACAATGTTCAAATCTAAACCCAAGTAAGTTAGAGGCCAAAGAGAGCAAGTCTGGAACCAAAGTAAGGGCCTCCCCACGATAAGAACTTTACTGACAAACATATACCGTCGGATTGTTGCTGTAATTGATGGTGTCAATAAAAGTTTTGCGACGGACAGACCCGTCGCTGTATGTCATAGGTTTAGTGATGAGTATATTTTGTCGCCGTTTCTTGCCTATTTGTGACGGCAAATTCTGTCGCTGAACTTTTCGTGGCATTACCTTTTACGAAAATTTAATGAAGTCACCTAAGAGACTCGTACGTAAAAATAAATACGCCGCCCAATCTATTGACAGTTTTGTTTTGTCACCAAAATATATTCTTTTGTCGCTACTTATTTAGAATTTTAGCTTTGGCGATGGTTAAATGTCGTCTGTGTTTTATTTCAGCAATAATGTTTTGCAACAGAGAGGACCCGCATTAGCTCAACATAAATGCAAATAACTAAAAAATGTAATTTATTATATAAATATGAAGTCTTGTACCATAATGGTAGATACATTTAGATTTGCAAGCAATTTAAAGTTCTGATTCTTCTTCCCACATCATTATATATTATTGGAGCATTCTCTCATCTGTTCATGTAATAGTCTTTAACATTACACCATATGCTCAAGTAATATATTCCCCAATAGTCCTTGTTATCACGATAATGATCAAAGTTGCTGAAAAACCTATTTGCGCCAAGGTTGAAGTGGATACTTAGAACATACCAAGAAAACATAAAATTCCACTACCAATCATAAAAATTTTTAGCCTTCAAAAAATAAACTAACAGCTGAAAGGCAAGCCTTTAAGTTTAAAGATCATTTTAGTGTTCTTTGATTTCTACTAATTAAAAACGGTTGTTTTAGACCATTTGCGCATGACGCTTTTAACATGTATTTTTCATCAGTTTAACGCAAATCCAAGTTCCTACAACCTGTTCTAATTCTTCTACTGGCCTTGCCCACGGTGATTATCTCCCAATTGTAACCAACAAAAAAATCATTTATTCAACTAGACTAATTTTAGGTATTATTTCTGGGAACTCATAGCTACAATCCAGACCTACCTTGTTGGAGTTCACCAGCTAGAGTTTGTGAAAACCTAAAAATTCATGGAAAACAGAGACAATATTTAAGCTTAAGTAACATTTGTAGTAAGCACTAGAAACACGATTGACTAAAGTATAATTAATAATAATGGCCAAGAAAGCTATAATGTTAGTCTGATTTCCCTTGAGTTTGTAAAAAATGGAGGAATATTACTTACATTTGTGTAATTCAAGAACCATGAAACTAACCTTGGGTGAACTCCCAAGCTGGTTCGTTGTGGCTAGATCAAACCATTCTGGTTCCACTCTATAGATCATAAACTTAAAATATATTGCAATTACAGATCCAATCCCAAGATAACTTTAGCTTGTTTGCAGATCTAGAGTTGTATAAACAAACGGGCAACACCAACACCATCGCATGACTAACACTAGTGCACTGCCCTATAAGACCCAATGTATACATTTGAAACATGAAATTAAACATCCCCGAAATTATTAGATCTAAGATAATGAAAAAATTAACAATAGAACATTAACTAACATCGCATTACATCGGATTGAGTCTACCATGTATTACATGAACAATTTCATATGGAGAGTAAACCTATTGCATCTAGATTAGAGGAGACGAGAAAAAATATCACAGCAGCTGAGAAATATTCATATAAATTATCTGTAATCAAAGAGTTTGAGATTTGACCCTATAAGGGCCTACCCCTCGATCTTATCTAAATCGAGCGGTCTCCAGTTCGAACTACCTCCATATCAGACTCACGCATTCTCCACATGACTTCTCCAGTCAACATTGCCACCTAATCCATGAATTGATGAAAAATATGGGTCGAGCTCAAACAAAAAAACCTGAACATGACAAAGACACCTGTCTCTCATAAACTTAACAGTTACTTAGTCAACCGCCACTAACCACATTGTTCACAAGATCAAGCATTTCTAAGTCAAGAGATCACTTGTAATAAGATATCAACCTCAAGTAATAAAAGTCACTATTACTAAAATCCTCAACTCAAGGTCGTGGGTTTTTACCTATTTAGAGGCTTTCCAAGATAAATCACCTATGTCATTTCTTGCTTTCTATTAGATTTTTTCACAGGTACATTGGTGTAAGAGCTAATTCTAAGCCACTTTGAGCTTACAGAATTAGGCTATTACATTTGACACTTTCTGTGGGAAAGAAATAATTTCTATGATACTAAGGCATTCATTCACCCTACTACAAATTTCAATCATGGTCACATCCAGGCGACCAGCAACCGAAATTCAGCTTAATCTTTCAGTTAAGCCGGAATAACTTGCAGAGCTACGAGCGAATCTCAACACTGAGATAGAGAAACATAACGAGCTCGAACGTCAATTAACTCTCGACCGAGAGCTCCGTGAGAAGGAGCTCAACGCTGAACGATAGTCTCGTTTCACAGTGCTCAAATGATACGAAGATCAAATGGCAATAATACAGACTGCATTGCAAGCTCTACAGAACACTCAGCAGGTTCCTCCAATACGAGATCACGATCAGGTGCCAGAAGCCTCCCTGGTTTTTGCGCGGGAAAGATTGGGACCTCAAGGAGCCACCAGCAAAGCTATTTTTAGAAATATTTGAAATAAACCTCAACCTTCCATTCATTTGGGCGGTGAAGTTCAGTCTGAGATCAGCCGAGGTCACCGATCTTCCATATGTTAAGAAGAATAACAACTTCCTCAAATTTGAATTCCAGCACGAGATCGTTTAAGTGAAGGTACCGGTACTCACAATCCACATCCTCCTCATCAAACTACTCAACCGACCTATCATTATGTCACATAAGAGCATATGGACCAGCATATTAAGGAGTTGGTCGAAGCACAAGTTTTGGGAACTACCGATGACCTTACCAAGTTACAAAGAAGTCTAATTGCCAAATAACTATTTGATATGCAAATACCGAAAGGCTTCTATACTCCAAAAATTTGTAAATACAAGGGTACCGATCCAAAGGAGCATATTCAACAGTACCATGATTCATTGGGGTTGTACTCCAATCTCAACCACATTCTCTACCGTCTATTCACCACAAGTTTGTAGGAGGAACCACTCTGATGGTTCCACTCTCTACCTGAAGACTCTATATACACATTCGACCAGCTGCAAAAATAATTTATCAAGACATATGCTCACAACAGAGTTGAAAAATAAAATTTATATTCTCTTATCAGTCTTAAACAGTCATACGGAGAGAAGCTCGATGCTTTTGCAAAGAAGTTTTTGGAGCTCGCGTGTAATATAGACAATCTCGATCAAAAAATAGTTGTTACTGCTTGCACCAACGCACTCTAGCTCGACTGCAAAGCCAAAGAGCATCTCTTCCTCAACAAATCTATGACCTTGGATGATATGATCAACAAGGTCAATAGTTATGTCGACCTAGATAGGATGATGTCCAAAAGGCATAAATCTACTAAATCCGTCCTTACTACGAAAGGTCCGCCTACAGATCGAAGCACTGAACCAAAGGACAATCACGGTGACCAAAAGCGCGCCAAGGGAAATACTGGCAACCCTCGGAAAGACGGTTCATAAGTCAAACCGGTCTTCCCAAAGATGAATGTTCAGATCTCCACAATTTTTCCAATCCTCTGAAAGGATAAGCTCTACCGTCTCTCCTAACCATTAGAGCCAATTTAGAACCGACCGTACTACATGTATCATAAGGTAAACCATCATTCTACTGACAATTGTTATACTTTACAGAGGTTGCTCGAATACATTTTCAAGGATGGACGGATGTTTGAATATATTGTCAACCTGGAATCATACAAGGATGGCAGCTACAAAAAGCAAGTTGAAGTTGTCCAGGTCGATGATCAAGTTAAGGAGAAGCGCATCTATACCATATGCACCATAGAAACATGATCAAAATTAATCAGATCACCAACTCTAACAAATTCAAGCGGAGAAGACTATCAGAATGCTGCGATCTCACACCTCAAGACAAAGAAGCCAAAATTTTGCCTAAGTCGAGCAATCGTCGGCTTGGGATCTCATTTGAAGATTGCGATACTAGCCATGTCAAATTTCCATATCCTGGTGCATTAGTCATAATGCTCAAAATGAAGAAGTTTGTCATGTACACAATGATGATTGATACTGGCAGCGACATTGAGATTCTGTTTCGAAGCACTATCGACCAAATGGTATTGGCCGATCAAGTTTTTCAAAGCGATACTGATATTAGTCGATTCAATGGTTCTAAAGAAGAGAAAGTAGGCAAGATCATTTTACATATTATCGTAGGACCAACCACCATCGACGTCATCAACGCCAAAATTTATTATCTCGGGATTATGGGCCGTTGCTGGATTCATAACATGGAAGCAATCGCTTCCACCAATCATCAAGTACTCCACTTCAAACACAACGATGGTATCTATGTGATCAGGGGTAGTCAAATACTTTCTCAAGCTAGTGAAAATATCGTCTCTACTATTCTAGATACTTCTGACAGATATATTGTATAACAATTACAGAAAGCTTATCACCCCGATAATCAGCCTTCCACGGAGAAGCCCACATAATACATCAATATTGATAAACCTAGCAGAGGTACTTTTATTTGGACTAAGCTGGTTCAGCACTCTCATTCAGTTCTTACGGCTAAATCGAGACGTTTTTGCGTGGTCTTTCGATGAGATGTTTGGGGTTGATCCGGCCAAGGCATGTCACAAATTGTCCATCAACATCAATGCCACGGCTATCAAATAGGAACAACGACTACTATCACCGCAACTTCGAGATGAAGTTAACATGGTGGTCGAGAAATTGATCATAGTGAGATTTATTCGAGAAGCTAAATATCCAGATTGGATATCCAACATCATCGCTGTCCCAAAGAAGACTGGAAAAGTCTAAGTTTGTATTGATTTTACCGATCTAAAAAAACATACTCTAAAGGAAAGTTTCCCTTTTCCCAACATTCATCAGATCCACAGTAGATCACGAACTTCTATCTATGATGGGCGTTGTTTTTGGATACAATCAGATTCCACTCTTGGATGAAGATTAAGAAAAGACCACTTTCATCACTGGCCACATTTTAGATCCCTTCGGACTCAAAAACGTAGGTGCAACTTATCAGCGATTGATGACTACTATGTTTAAAGCACATCTTGGGAAAGTCATGGTAGTCTACATTGATGATCTCTTATGCAAGAGCATACAGTCCACCAACCACATTTCAGATCTTAACATAATATTCAATATTCTTTGATCTTACGGGATTTCTAGGCCACCTCATCAGTAAGAAGGTCATTGAGGCTGATCCAGATCAGATTCGGGCTCTCCTCAATATACCATCTCCAAAAGCAATGAAAGACGCTCATAAACTTACCGGCAAGATTGCCGCTATTAACCGATTGGTTTTAAAATCTTCAGACTGCTGTCATTGGCTATTCCTATTATTCTGCTGTTGTACCAAAGGAGGAAAAGTTAAGCCAAATACAGAGGTTCAATGGACATCAGAATGTGAAACAACTTTTTAAGATCTTAAAGCCAGCACCCCAATAGATAATAAGGAACTGATTATCTACTTAGCATTTATAGATACTTCACTCTGCTCGAATCTTATTTAACTTGAAGGGAAAATCGAAAAACCAGTCTACTTCATCCGCAAAACCTTCACTCTATCAGAAACGAGGTACTCTAAAATCGAGAAACTTCTTCTCACTCTTGCTTATATTTCATAGAAACTCAAGCACTACTTCCAAGCTCATTCAGTCAAAGTCATGACGAACTACCCACTTTGGAAGGTTCTGTCCAAGAAAGAAAAGTCAAGGAGAGTGCAACAGTGGTCAGTCAGTTTGGAATAATATAATATCAAGTTTGAGCAACGTCATTTCAAAAAGGGTCTGGCCGTTCTTGATTTTCTTGCTAATTTTCATGTGGAAGATCACGAGTGGGAGGAGCATGATCTTGAGCTTGCAGAGGAAGTTACAGAAGATCCACCCCCAAAGCATTTGACGAGAGAGCTGAATGGATTACAAGGAAATAGTAGAGAGTTCTTACAGATGGATCTGCTGAACCCGTAGGGTCAAGAATTAGAATTGCATTGATTACTCCTTCCAGCGGCAGAATTGAGATATCAATTCTTTTGGATTTTGAGGCCTCAAACAATGTCACCGAGTACGAAGCTCTCATTTACGGACTCAACCTCGTTCTTGAGCTCGGTGTCCCAGAACTCTTAGTTTACACAAATTTACTACTCATCGTCCATCATTACTCTGAGCAATACAAGAAGAATGGCAAGATGATCGAATACGCAACCCTCCTTGCAGATAGGATGACCAAGTTTGCGCAAGCAACTCTTGATTATCTTCCTCGAGGAGAAAATAGACACGTTGATTCCTTGGCATATCTAGCCGGGGTCTTGGACACAGAAGCTCGATATCTCTAGATCAAAGTGATATTAACCCCCATCATTAATCATATTTTTGTATGCATGATTAACACTTGGGGTGATAAAGGGGAAGACGGCGATTGGCGAAAGCCTTTTTTAGTTTATCTCGGTATCGATAATAAATGTGAAGGACCACTTCCAGTAGATCCAAAGAAGCACCGACAGCTGATAGATAACTCAAAACGCTACACTAATCAAAACGGTACCTTATACTGCCGTTCAGTCACGGGGCCTTACCTCAAGTGCCTCTCCAAACAGAAAACAAATGAGATGCTCTATAATTTACATGAAGGGACTTGTGGTTTTCATGCCGCATGTCGATCACTGGCAAATAGAGCCATTACGTAAGGAATATTTTGGCCCGACATGCGAAAGCAAGCATAAGAGTACTCATGCAAATGTGACTCATGTTATTAACATGGACAGATGATCCGCACCCCTGGGCTCGAACTCTATGCAAGGAAGGTATTTTGGCCATTCAAAAGATGGGTACTCAATTTTGTCGGCAAATTTCCTAATTCTCCAGATAACCGCCGCCACCTACTCATAGCTGCTGATTATTTTACAATATGGGTTAAAGAAGTTCCACTCTATTAAGCCAAAGAAGAAGATGTCATCTCTTTTATCTGGGAACACATCATCACTCAGCTTGGGGGTGCCCCCACCTAATTCGTATCGATAACGGGCTCCAATTTGTTGCTACAATCAATATAATATCATCCACTCACCATCCAATCCCTACTACTCTCAAGGTAATAGCCAAGCCGAAATCACCAACAAAACCATCGTGGATGAACTCAATTAAAGACTATACTCGCAGAAAAAAAAGAATTGGGTTTGAGAACTTCCTCATGTCTTATGGGCATATCGTACCACTCCACTTTAGTCGATAGGCTGCACCCCATTCCTCCTTACCTATGGCACCAAGGTCGTCATTCCCTCTAAATACCATCATCCAGTTAAATATCACGAGCTAACTGACAAGGAAAATGAGTTTGAATTGACTTACAACCTCAATTAGATCGATGAAACTAGGGAATGCACCATCGTTAACCTAGGTTGATATCACCATATGCTGGCCAGTTTGTATAACAAATGAATCAAAAGCCATACCTTCCAAATCGATGATCTCGTCCTCAGAAAAATACCTCAACACTGCAAAGAACCTCCTGTTGGGAAACTAGCAGACAATTGGGAGGGTCCATTCCTTATCACCGGTCTCTTAGGCATGAGATTATATTGCCTCATGACATAAGAGGGAGTTCACATTTCAAATCTTTGGAACAATTTAATCCTTCCTCTGATTTTTCTAGCGCCTGTAAATGATAACGGGACATGTCAGCCTCCCTACTATTTGCTATCAACGCCTCATTTTGGCTTTTGAGCTTCACTACATGTTCTTTTAAGTCTGCGAGCTCTTTTTGACTTTTTTCAATTTTGGCATCATTCTCCTCGATCTGCCGAGCAAGGTCGATAGCAGTCTGTGTTGCCTCAACAAACTTGAAGTGCACCTTTACGTATTAATCTTTTCTATCTTCATTCGCCTCTCTCATCCTATTAAATTCCTCTATAAATTCTTGGTTACATTGGCGTGCATCATCTTCGTGCAAGGGAGCTGACTCCAATTCGACCTGTACATTACAGATACGTTATATCAAGTTTAATTCAGAATACTCAGTCAACACATATACCTCATTTCTAGACAAGATATCTATTTTTTGACATCTACTGTATAAAACTACTTCTAAACTTATGGTTAAAGTACAATCTCATATGGATGCTCCATAATGTATACTTCTGTAGGAGCATGCACCCTCTAGCAACTAGGTTGGAGGTCGCTAGGTGACCTTACCACTAAGAGTAGGAACACGCCGGAAAGGTGGTTCCACGGCTGACACTCGTTCAACGACCATAAAACCGTAGCAGCGACAACCCCGCGGTTATCCCTCTACCCGCGAGGAGATATGAAAGCCCATGATACTGAAGGGACAACTTAGGAATTTCCCAAGGCACGTAAGCATGGGATCCCCTAGGTTAAACCCTTAGGAATTTCTTCTTTTTCTTCTTCTTCTTTTGGAACTTACTCTTCTTCCACTGCCTCTTGTGCGGCTCTCTTTCAGAGACGATCAGCCAAACTAAGAAGACAGAAAAAACCCAGAGAGAGTTGAGAGGTGCCCCCCCCTTGGCATTGCATCAAGCCCAAAACTAACGTACGCTCATTGTTGTCTCCAAGAAGAATCATGGGACTATAATTGGCGCCATCAGCGTTCCCCACCTAAGCATCTTCCGAGTAACGATGGTCGTTTCCACCCGTAATCAATCCCAGGAGTAAGCTATGGCCGAGATGAGTGCGGCATTTTTGCAGCTGCAGGAATATATGTCCACCAATGACGATCAGATATGTCAACTTCAACTTGCCAACGATACATTTTGAGACAACCTAGCCGCTGGAACTCAACCACCGCCGGACGGCCCAGTGGTCTTCATGTCAGTCAGTGAGTCCATACTACAAGAGCCAGCGCTGGGGAATAGTACGCTGCCCCCCAACCACGACCCAGCCAGTGGCCACCAGGCTACACCGCTTTACCATCTGTGTGTGTCACCACGCGGGCCTCCTGTACCACTGCCCCCCCACCACATCTGCCCCTTCACCGCTGGCTTGCCCGAATGCCACTAAACATCCGAGGGACCGATAAGGGGACCTCGACGATGGCCAAAACAAATGACAACCGGGTGCGACCTGTGCGATAAAGCAGAATCCCCTAGAGATAGACGATAAAGATCCCCACGCTGGGAATGTTATCCTCCCAGTGACCTCACCATATCACAGGCGGACCAACTCCTCACTGCCAAGAATGACCCTGACTACAGAAAGCCACGCCCCAAGCCCGACTGTCTTGACCGCCCATACTGTGCATACCACAACGTACATGACCACGCCACTGAGGAGTGTCTTGACTTCATTAATATGACTGGGACTTGGTTCCGCCTTGAACGCTATACTCGCTAACTCAAAAGACCCATCCCGCCTGCTGACAGATCACCTCGCCAAACACTCGACCAATCCACTTCAAGCGTACGGGCACCGGGGCATCTGGCAGTATGTGAAATGATCTTGGGGGATCTCAGCAGAGCTCCGTTTTGAAATATAGTCTCCAATTCTACGAAGCAGCCACTAACACACTTCCCGAATAGGCCATATACTTTACTGACCACGACCTTGGCTTAGTCTCTCATTCGCGCGATGATGTCCTCATCATTTGGATCGTGATTGGTGGTGTCCTCATCAAGCGCATACTGGTTGATTCTGGTAGCAGTGTTAACATCCTCTACTATGACGCCCTTCAAAACATGAACATGTAAGATTGCCTAGCACCCTCCAAAACAGAGATCTTCGGCTTCAACGGGTCTGCCGACTGGGCTATGGGAGAGCTTGTCACTCAGGTACAGGCCAGCCCTGTCGTGGTACCTACAACGTTCATCGTCATCAACAGCCCCACTGTCTATTATAATGGTATTCTGGGACGCGACTGGATCTACGCCATGAAGGCAGTTTTGTCTTCCTACTACCAGGTAATGCGCTTCCCAACAAAATTTGGCCCATACAAGATACAAGGCTGCCGGGTTGCGGCCATTATCTGTTACGCTAACTCACTCCAAAACTTAATAAATCACGAGAAATTCAAGAAAAAGGGGAAGCACATTGCCATTGAGGATTAACAACGAACAGGGAACGAGCCCATGACGGTGGACTCGTCCCCCATTCCTCGCTACCAAGATACGCTAGCGCATACAAACGTACCACCTGACCAGAACGATATAGTTATAAGCATGTTTAGCAGAGCATGGACCCCACCTCTCGTGGAGCCAATCGTTAAAATTGATCTCGACGGCCCTACGAGAATAACATATATTGGTTCCTTGTTGGCAAGTGATGAGCAAACAAACCTCATCACACATCTCTGGCAGTACAAGGATATCTTCTCCTGGTCCTTTGACAAAATGCCTGGTATAGATCCCATAGTGGCCTATCATCACTTACATGTTAACGACAAAGCCAGCCCCATCAAGCAAAAACTACGCCGAACAGCACCTAGATTACGCAGGGCCATGAACGAGGAGATCCAAAAGTTACTGTAAGCAGGGTTTATTCAACCCGCCGACTGCCCACGCTGGATAGCTAACTTCATCGCCGTCCCCAAAAAGAATGAGAAAACTCAAGTATGTATTAATTTTACCGACCTTAACCGGCACTGTCCAAAGGATAGCTTCCCCATACCTCTCATAATTAGACTGGTCGATTATACGGCAGGATACGAGCGGTTGTCCTTCATGGACGGTTACTCCTGGTATAACCAGATACCATTGGCAGTCGAGGACCAAGAGTGTACTTCTTTTACCATAGAGTAGAACTTGTACTGCTATACAGTCATACCTTTTTTTCTTGAAGAACATGGGGTCTACTTACTAACGCCTTATTACAGCCATGTTTAATGATATATTGGGCAAAACAATTGAGGTTAATATCGGCGACATGCTCCTCAGGAGTCGGCTGAGCGGCGACCATCTCACCGACCTCAAGACGGTCTTCACAAAGTTGCGATCCTATAAGATGTGACTTAACCCAGAGAAGTGCAGCTTCAAAGTTTCCACGGGGAAGTTCCTCGGACACCTCATCATTCAGCGCGGTATTGAGGCCAACCCTGATCAAATCCGTGCTCTCTCCTGTATGTCGTCACCACGGATACTAAAACATGTTCAAGCCCTTGTTGGCAAAATCGCAGCACTCGGATGGTTTATTTGCAAAGCTTCTTACAAATGCCATCCATTATTCTAATGTATTCGTGAGAACAAAAAATACCAATGGAGCGACGATTGTGAGGCAGCCTTCCAGAACATGTTGCGCTACCTGACCACCCCACCCATCCTTAGCACCCTAAATAAATATGAATTACTGGGCTTGTATCTTGGGAATACCCATGAATCCATCAATGCAGTCCTTATTTGTACGGAAAAAGAAACTGAGAAACCTGTATACTTCGTCAACAAAACCCTATTGGGAGCAAAACTGCGATACTCCACTCAGGAGAAACAGGCCCTCCCCCTGGTATACGCCTCCCAGAAAGTACGACCATACATCCAGGCCCATAAAATCAAGGTCATCACCACCCAACCATTACGAGTGATCTTCGCCAAGAAAGATAAAACTCACCGCATCGCTAAATAGGCGATCACTCTGGGGGAATTTGACATCCGTTACGAGACAAGGGTTGCGATCAAAGGACAGGCGGCAGCCAACCTCCTCGTCGATCTCCCCATTATCGATGACAATTGGCATAACAAAAAGGATGAAGACCATGACACCCATCTCGAACCTAACGAGCCGACATACACTACAGGATGGCAGCTGTATACTGACGGGTCGGTCAACGCGGGTGGCTCAGGTCTGGGGATAGTACTGATTACTCCTCCGGACAAAAAAATTGAGAAGGCCATACGGGTCAACTTCCCCCTCAGTAACAATAAAGCAGAATACAAGGCATTATTATGTGGGGTAGATTCAGCGTTGGCCCTGGGCATAGAAGAAATTTCCATCTTTACCGACTCGCAGCTCGTTTTCAACTAGCATAACAGGACGTTCCAGGCCAACGGTAGAATGTTTGGCTACATAGAAACCCTAAAACAATGCTTGACTAAGTTCTAAAAGGTCAACCTAGAACATATTCACCGCGACGAGAATAGATACTCAGACGTCCTTGCGTATTAAGTAGGCATCGTCGGTGATAGACTCCTAGTAATTCAGGTCAAAAACCTAGATAAATCAGGCATAGCCCTGAACCCAATACCGGCCATATAGACTGATCGCCCAACCCTCTTTGACTGGTGCTAGCCTTTCTTTGATTTCCTCGGGGAACACCATATTCTTCCCGCTGACTGGTCGGCCACTGAGAGTATGTATCCACAACAGAGCATGCAAATGCACGATCATTAATGGCGAACTCTTCTGAACAAGCTTGTACCCCCCACATCTTACATGTATCGCTGGGGAAAGGGTCAACAGAGGCCTTGCAAAAATCCATACAGGCGTCTGTGGCGCCCACACAATAGGTCATTCCATGGCCGATCACGCTCGTACACATGGATTGTACGGGCGAACGATGCGACAGGATTTCATGGCGTATGCCCAAAAATGTGACAAATATCAATTCTACAGGCACCTGATTCATGCACCTGCTCTTGGCCTCCACACAGTCTCCAGCCCCTGGCCATTTATAAAATGGGGGTTGGATATTGTTGGGGCTCTCCCTATGGCAAGTGGGAGGCACCAATGGTTGCTGGTTGCGACGGACTACTTTACCAAATGGGTGGAGGCAATACTCCTCGCTCGTATCAGGGAAGAAGAAGTTATCACCTTCCTATGGAAACACATAATTACATGGTTTGTCATCCCTACAGTCCTGATGACCGATAATGGTACACAATTCGTAAGAAACAAGGTCACAGATTTTGTCCGACCTTACAACATCAAAATCCTCCCCTCCAGCCCCAGATACCCCCAGGGAAATGGGCAGGCCGAGGCCACTAACAAAACAATAATTGATGGTATCAGTAAACACCAGGACGGGGCAAAAGGTCGCTGGGTGGACGAGCTACCCTAGGTTCTGTGGTTTTGTCGAACGATACCGCGGAAGAGTACGGGTTTCACCCCGTTTATGTTCACTTATGGCTCTGATGCAGTACTACCTACCGAGGTCATTACCAATACTACGAGATCCTTGATTGTGGGCAGTGAGATCAACAGCCAACTCCTTGCTAAGAATCTTGATTTGTTACACGAAACTAGAGAGGAAGTGTAGGGGCCTAGCTTCGGAAGAGGTGAAGTTAACGCTTACGCTATGGGTTTTATCTTTGACCAGGGGGTTTCAGGCATATAATCAGTAATAACGTGACCTACTATAAAGATTATATACCTGCATGGAGGCCTAGAATGGGTTGCTCCACGACCTCTGGTGAGGATTTTTAAGAGTAATGTAATATATGCAGAGTAGTTGAAGTATCAAGAACTGGGCTGTTACAGAGTTTTCGATGGCAAGCTTGTAAGGTCTGTTGGGAGAGGTTTTCTAACCCCTTCATCGTGCCCCTTCCCTCCTATTTATAGAATTTAGAAAGGGGTGAGTCACCATGGGGGGTTAAGTTATATGCATATCCTCTGGGAACAACTAACTTGTACCTAGAGTCAGTTCTAACACTGTAAATGTTGATTCTGACACTGTAGCTGTTAGTTCTGATACTGTGGCTATTGGACCTGGCACTGTGGTTGTTGGACCTGGTACTGTAGCTGTCGAGCAGCTTGTTTCTCCGTTTTGTCTGGTGATCTGGTTGTCTGACGTGTCTAACTTCGACCATGTCTGTGGTCAAAGCGTCTCTAGTACTGGAACTAAGTTCTAGCACTGATCATCTATCTTTGATTATTTCTGTTAGCTTCAATGGCCATATCCTTCGAGTGTTCAATAAGTCTCAGAAGGCCTTATGGATTTGAGACTTTAGGTAGGCTTCAATGTAGCATTTAATCATCCGACTTATGCTAGAAGGTTACGAGTAGGCTACTACATTTTCCCCCTCTCAGCAGGGGCCACAGAAATTGGTATAGAGGGTGCGTGGTGAGAAAATGGTTGGGCTTGGGAAGTTAGAAAGTTTGACCGAGTGATTGTTGCAATTCTAAGGAGGGTAATTAAAGACTGTTATTAATATAGGTTGCGATTAAAGAGGGATTAGATGTATCTGCCTTCAAGTATAAGTAAGGGATGTTTGGAGATCTTCAAATATCTGTATCTTTTTCCTCGAGAAAACTATCTGCATTCTCTTCCCGAAGTAGTTGAACCATGGATACTACACCGTATACGAGATATCAAAAGAAAATGAAAGCCAGAGAGCAACGTATACAGGAGAAAATGCATGAGCTGAAGGAGAAATTCTTTGGGGACCTTGGGTTAGACTAGGATATGCCTGACTTGGTCAAACTAAAGCTAGAAGAACCGATCTATGGGATGCCATATGCTTACTGGTGGAGGGTGCTGTAATGGATGAACCCGCTTGACAGTAACTGGTTCTTCTTCTTACAATGTATGGCTGAAGATCTGATAAACGAAGAAAATTGAGTTGATGATGAGGAGGTTGGGATCTGCAAGAATTACCCTGCCTACAAATAGGGGCTTCTTGGTTGTGGTATAAGTGTTGGCGTTGGATTGTGGTTGAGAATGTTTTTGGTTTGTTGTTGATGTTGTTTTTTTTGTTATTTTTTTGTATTGGTGTAAGGACAACTGCTCGAATGAAATTGTAATGTTTTGATGAAATTAAATTATTTGTGTGTAAGTGTGATAAACACAGTAAACGACGGTAATTTAGGTCTGATAACACTTTTTTAAATGTCAAACTTTTAGGAACGATTATTAGAAAATGGTAAGAAACTGGGGTAGAGTCGAATACACAAAAAATTTAGGCTGACGTATAAAATATTTTGCATGTATAGATGAATGTTTGACGTGGAACGTAGATGGTGGTGTGCAAACAAGATCAGGAGAGGTTTAGAAATTTCCTATTGTCGAAAGTAAAATAGGCTTTGGTTGCAAAACCTGACAACCAAAATAGCTGGCATGTCAGATGCGATACTGTTCCTAGGGCAGGGTGCCCTGCAGGTCATCATAATATTTCCTTGGGTTATAGGAAATGGGTAGAAGTGACATGTGGGTTTTTGAGTTATTAGTTTTGGGCGTGGAGCTCGAAGGTTCGGAAGGCCTATAAAAGAATTTGTAGGGAGGCGTGTGATATGCATGTGTGAACAGTTGAAGGGTAAAATGGTAAATATACAGCTCAACTGAAAAATGATGGGGAGTAGAAGAGTGGTAATGATATCAGTGGGGAAAATGAGGCAGTTTTGTCTGAGGTATATAAAGGGGTGAGGGAGGAACTATTCCCCAAATACTCAAGCAATTATTGAGATAAAACAGAGAGAAATAGAGAAAACATACGGCATTCTTGAATTGGTTCTTGTTAGAAAGTAGGGAAGGGATCATCGTTGTTGTGGTCTGAATCAAATAAATGGGTACTCCTCTGACTTTCTTCGTAGATCGTAGATTGGTTATTTGTAGTTCTCCTCTGTAGTTTTGTCTACTATAAATGTATATAAGGGTAGGTATTGTTAAGGTTTATGTTGGCGAGTGTCTGGACAAGGGAGAGGGTAACCCAAGTGGCTGGGGGTACGGCCCAGTAAGAAAATAGGTATGTTTAGGTGGTTACTAGAACTGTAGTCGGACAGTCTCAGCACAAGAGAAGGCAAGACTTGATCGTTTTATGGCTAAGCTCAAATTGTCTAAGGTAAGGGCGGTATTAATGGTAGTATGGTCTAAGTATACGCTCAAGGATATCCCTTGAGAGGGTTTCATGGTATTTAGAGGCCAGATTTGGCTTGGGATGCAACTACTCCTTCGAAGGCTGGTGAAGGAGGTATTAAAACTTATGGGAAGTTTCCCCATGCCAGATGAATGGTATTTTCTACGAGATGATGAGGGTGGTCGAGGGTATGAATGTTGAGTTAAAATGGGAGAAGAAGGGTTTGATTGACTGGTTTGATATTGTATCGTTCTACTCGAGGAAAGCCAAAAAAATATTGGATACGTACCACATCCAATGTCATGCAGACAAGCCATGGTTGTTTGACTTGTGTTCAACGGGTCAAGGGTGGGATAAGGACATGGTTGTGGTGCAAGGTAATTATGAGAATGCCGAAGGGGGGACATTTATAAGCTACAACATAGGGTTTATAATCTAAGTAAGTTGATAGTCGAAGGTTGTTTATTATGTTGATCGAATATATTTCTAAAGTTGTTTTCGTTGTTTTGCAGAACCTGGTAACTGAACTTTGACAAATCCGGGGAGATAGATTGACGAGCTGATCGACTTGGATGAGGAATGGATAAACCGGGTACTCAGGAAGCTAGGTATTAGAAGGAAGAGGTGAAAGAAGACAGATGCATTACTTCAAAACATTCCTGCTGTTTCTAGGCCAACAAAGATGTGGGGAGAAGTAGGTACCTCAAGGGGGGCCGAAGGAATGGAAAAAATAAGATTGATTCGGAAAAAGAACTATGTTCCCAGGGGTGGGCAAGGAGGATTAGGTACTGTACCACCGAGTGCGGCCGAAGTAGTTCCCCGAGGTGCTGAGGCGTGCTGACAAGGGTAAGGGCAAGGTTGTTTCCGAACCTTCAAAAGTCCCACAGCCAAAGACTGCTTCGCGTAAGAGGCCTCGAGAGCTGGGCACTGATGATGCAGCTGATGTCGATGAAGCGCGTTGCGAAGCCAAACTAGATGAACATACTCAAGCCACGGTCGCGCCGATGGCTACTCTTTGTGAAAATGACCCAGATGAAACAGCGAGGTAGATGAATAACGCTTTGCATAAGGTAACTGTTTTACGAGATTATGAAATTATGCTAAAATTTGCTATGCTTTGAGAAGTACTGACGGCTCAAGTATTTTAGCAGGTGCATACTTGGGCTCAAGCTTTTGGCAAAGCCTAAAAAGTGATGATAAGGTAATTGAAATAGGCGATGGAAAAGCTGGAGCTCATTCGAGGGACCGCGCTGTTTCTAAAGACTGAGGTTAATGTACTTACGAGAGAGATTGACTATTAGAGCTGAGTGTGTAAGGGAACTTAAAGCTGAACGTGACAACAATACTTAGATGAGAAAAATATTGGAGTCGAAGCTTGTCGAGAAGGAGATGGAAATTGAAGAATAGAGGGAAACCTTCCAGGAGCATTTCGTTGAGGAATGTGAGACTTCCAACAATTTAAAGATCTTTATCAAGAGTCGGGGTATGATACCGTAACCCTCAAGCACTTTTCTGCGCCTAAAGGGCCTTTTGTCGATGGTGGTGTATGGTCTGAAGGGATGGAAGTGGATCCTTCTGCTGGAGGTGTGGGAGAGGGCATGGAAGCTCCTGTATCTGGAGGGGTTACTGCTGATGCGGTAGGTGATGGGGTGGCCGATACTGTGGGTCTGAATCTTGCTGTTGAAGGTGATGGAGGTATTGTTATGGATGACCCTGTGGGAGGAAGTGGTGTGGCCACTCCTGTATGAGGTATTATAGTTGTCTTCTTGCTGTAATGAACTATTTTCTCTTATCTTGTTTGTGGTATTGGAAGTTTGGAGTGATGGTTGATACTCGAACACTGTGTAACTTAATTAAGTTTGATCTGTCTGCTTGTGGTTAGTTTGAATTGCTCTTGTATATTGAATTTGAGTTGCTGATATATATTATACTGGAGCGTCTTGCCTGTAGTTGAATTGCTAATATTCTTGTATGTTTGTATCTGTGTATGTTGAGAAGTATAGAATGCTTGCTGCAGGGTTTGAACTAGAACCTTGAAGAGCTTTGAGGTCGTCCCCGAGTATCAGCCTAGTCGTGGGATGGACATGATACTTAGGTTAGACCAATAATTCACTGGGCTTCGAAGGTCGCCCCCTGGGTCTGTCCGCGGGATTGAGCCCAAGCGAAGTATTATGTGTTCGCCCCTAATACATTCCCGAGGGTTCAGTCTGTCAACCATTCATGCCCCTCGAGTCTGCCCGAATGGAGACTTGAAAAACTTTGAGGTCACCCCCAAGTATCAGTCTGGTCAAAGGGCTGACATGATACTTAGGTTAGACCCATAAATTCACTGGACTTCAAAGGTTGCCCTCGGGTTTGTCCACAAGATTGAGCCTAAGCAAAGCATTATGTGTTTGCCCCCAATGCATTCTCGAGGGTCTGGTCTATCGACCATTCATGCCCCTCGAGTTTGCTCGAATGGAAACTTGAAAAACTTTGAGGTCGCCCCCAAGTATCAGTCTGGTCAAAGGGCTGACATGATGCTTAGGTTAGACCCATAAATTCACTAGACTTTGAAGGTCACCCCCGGGTCTTTTCACGGTATTGATCCTAAGCCAAGCATTATGTGTTTGCCCCCAATGCATTTCTGAGGGTCCAGTCAGTTGACCATTCATGCCCCTCGAATTTGCTCGAATGGAGACTTGAAAAACTTTGAGGTCATCCCCAAGTATCAGTCTGGTCAAAAGGCTGACATAATACTTTGGTTAAACCCAGAAATTTACTGGAAGATAAGACATGAAGCTCAGAGGTTAAAAAATATGTTCGTTGATTATACTGTATTTGCATCAATTGAACAAGGTGGGGGCCATAACTTATTGTACGAGACTAACTGCATGGTGTTCCAAGGATTGAGTAGAGGCTCTTCCGCTTTCATCATCAGATAATAGGAACCTTTGTCATTTTTGTCATATACGGCATAAGGTCCTTCCAAGGATTCGGCTAACTTGCCAACATTTTGTGGCTTCGAAAAGGGTGTGACTCGTCGAAGTACCAAATCTCCAATATTGAAACTGCGTGGTCGAACTCTTTTGTTGTATGACTTTTGGAGAGAAAGATGATAACGATCGAGGTTTGCCATGGCTCTATCCCTAGTTTCATCGGTCCATAGCATATTGCATCCGAGTTTGAACTTGTTATCTTCGTCAGGGAGGTTGGGGTCGGCATTTCAAATTGAGTAGGGAGCACTGCTTCGGTACCATAGGCTAGAAGGAAAGGTGTGCAACCCGTCGCCTTTCGTGGTGTTGTTTAATAGGCCCAGAGTACATGTTGTAGTTCCTGAACCCATTGTCCTTGCTTCTCATCGACCCGCTTCTTAAGACCGTTGACTATAGTTTTGTTGATTGCTTCGACCTGACCATTCCCCTGGGGGTAGTAAGGTGTTGAGGGGGAGAGTATAATGTTGTACTTCTTGAGGAAATTGCGGACTTTGTTCCCAACAAATTGTGGACCATTGTCACATCGTATCATGCGAGGGCAGCCGAAGCATGTAGTGATATTCTCCCATAAAAACTTGATGACTTCTTCTTCTCTGGTTTGACATAAAGGTGCGGCTACAACCCATTTAGTAACATAATCTGTTGCAACGAGGATATTTTCTCGACTTTCTGATGCTTTGGGAAAAGGATCTACGAGATCGATAGCCCACCGCTTGAATGGCCAAGATACTTGGCTATAATAGAGATCTTGGGAAGGGCAATGGATGTCATGGGCGTAACGTTAGAATTTTTCACAATGTTTGGCATATTCTTCAACTTGTTTCTTTATATTAGATTATAATAGACCTTGGGATACGGCTCGAAGGACCATAGATCGACCGGCAGTGTGGGCACCGCAGGTACCTTCGTACAATTCGACAAGAATAGTTGCAGCGTCGTTTTGAGAAATGCATTGGAGGTGGACGCCATTTGGGGATTTGCGACATAACTTGCTTTTGAGGATGGTGCATCTACGATAATTTTCCAGTAATGACCGTTTGGCTTTGGGATCATCGGGGAGGATATAACTGTTGAAGTAAATAAGAAATGGTGTTCGCCAGTCATTTGGATCGAGACTCTCGCCCTCAGTATTGATGGCATTAACTTCCATCTGGTCGATACTTGGGCGTTCGAGTACTTCGATATGGAGTGCTTGAGATTTGGACTAGCCTAACATGGCTGCTATGTGGCGAGGGCATCGACATGTCTATTTTTTTCCTCGAGGGTAATATGTGATGGAAGATTTTTTAGGGAAACTTTCCATGCGCTGGTGTACAAATGCAGCATAATCAGCCATGCGACCGTTGGCCTAATTTTCACCGATGTATTGTCTCTGAACAAGTTGAGAGTCTATAAATACTGCAAGTTTAGAGACACCAAGTTCGAGTGCGAGGTCGAGGCCATGGATCAAGGCTTCATACTCAGCCTTGTTGTTGGAGCATTCAAAGTTTAAAGTGATGGCTTTTCCAATTCGATCATTGGTGGGGGTGACCAGGACAACACCGATCCCAAAACTGTTAGGCCCAGCGGAACCATCTGTAAAGAGATGACAACCTGCATTAGGGTTCCAAGGGTCATTCTGTTCAGATTGGTCTTCGGGAAGATCATCTTCGTGTTCCTCCCAGTTGATGTCTTCGACCGGGAAATTGGCAAGGAAATCTATGACTGCTTGGCCTTTTTGGGATATTTGTTTCTCAAATGTGACTTCATGTTCACCAAGATAAACGGACCACTGTTATACCCGTCTGGACTTTTCCTTCTTGCTGAATATCTCTCGAAGGGGGTAACTGGTGATGATACGTATGGGGTGTACTTGAAAATATGGTTTTAACTTTCGAGTAGTGTAGACGAGGGTGAGGAGAAAATGCTCGAGCTTCGTACATCGAGTCTCAGCAGGTGTCAAGGTTTTGTTGATAAAGTAGACGGGTTTCTCAATGCTAGAGTCGAGTCGAATAAGGACGGAACTAATAGAAGTGTCGGTAACTACAAGGAATAAAGAAAGTATTTCGCATTCGATGGGGGTACTGATGATGGGTGGTAGACCAAGATATGTTTTAAGTTTGAGGAATGCTTATTTGCAATTAGGTATCCAATTGATTTTGGGGCTGTTTTTCTTTTTGGCCTTCTGGACGCCTTGGTCGTGTAAGAGAAAAAAAAGCCAAGCACAATGGTCAGAGGATTTCGAAATAAAGCGGTTGAGAACGGCGATCTTGCCAATGACTTTTTGGACATCTTTTTGGTTCGAGGGGAAGGCATATCGACGAGGGCTCAGATATGAGTGGGGTCAATCTCGATACCACGTTTGCTGATGATGTGTCATAAGAACTTGTCAGATAAAACACCAAACTGACACTTGTATGGGTTAAGTTTCATGTTATAAGTACGAAGTATGGTAAAGACCTCGGTGAGGTCTTAGATATGGGTTTGGTCTTTGGAGGCTCTTGCAAAACATGTCATCGATGTAAACTTCGACCGACTTGCCAAACAAGTGTTTAAACATGGTGGTAACGAGACGTTGGTAAGTGGCTCCCGCATTTTTAAGGTTGAGGGGAATGACGTTAAAATAGTAAAAGCCTTATTTAGTGATAAAAGAAGTTTTGAGTTGATCCTCAGGGAGGAGGGGTACCTGATTGTAACTCAAAGCTGTGTCCATCATCGATAGTCCCTCATGTCTGGCTGTGGCATCCAGGAGTCCCAAAATGATCGGTAGGGGAAAACTATTTTTCGTATGTGTTCGTTGAGGTATGTGAAGTCAACGCAGATTTTGCTCTTGCCGTTCTTCTTAGGGACGACAACAATATTGGAGATCTAGTCAGCGTACTTTACTTTTCTAATGAAACTCGCGGCTAGAAGTTTGTCGACTTTGAGGTTTACAACTTCTCGAAGTCGTGGGGCCAATGTACGATTCTTCTGCTTCACTGCTATAGAGTGAGGGATAAGATCAAGTCGTTGACATGATAAAGTGAGGTCCACACCAGGCATCTTATGGAATGTCCAAGCGAAGATGTCTTTATTTGCTCGAAAGAATTCGGTGAGTTCGAGGCTATCGACCTCATCTAAGAAAATACCAATGAACGTAACTCAACCAGGGCCGTCGAGTTTGATATAGACAGTGGGTTTGATAGGTGTGGTAGTTGGCATTAAAGGTATGGGGATAGAGGGAGACATTGATTGCTATGGTTATTTGACAAGTTTTCGGGTCTGATTAATCTCCGGGTGCTTGCACGAGCGGGCAAGGCGTTGAGAGCCTTTTAAGTTCCACGTACCATAGGGGGCAGTGAAACAAAAGGTTTGGTGGTAATTTGAAGGTATGGCTCTCATGGCATGGAGCCAGTCGCGGCCAAGGATACCGAGGTATTCGGATTTCTTGTCGATGACAAGAAAGCTGGTTTGGAAGGTAACTACCCTGAAGTGACAGAGAGACTAATACGACCGACAGCTACATCAGTAGTGCTGTTGAAGCCTTTGAGCTAGACATAAGCCAGGGTGATGAGGTCTATTTTTTGTATGGCTCGAATAGTCTGGAAGATCAGTATGTCAGTTGTACTGCCCGTGTCGATTAACATGGTATGGAGGATGAGGTGTTCGACCTTAATCATAATGTCTAAAGGGTCAGAATGGGTGTAACGAACATGCGATGTGTCACAATCGATGAATGAGATATCCTTGGGTCGAGGGTATTTGCTTGATTATGGCAGAAGGGCGGGTAGCTTCTCCTGGTAGGTGAGTTTGTAGCATTATTCGACACGCTTGCGCTTGCTTTTAGAATGGCCGCTGTCGATATTGTTGACTTCGATAAGATTTAGTTGGTAAATGTGTACCTCGGTTGGGTCGGCAGATGGGGCAGGTTGAGGCTTAAGGTAGAACCCGTCGAGGTAGCTGGGGTGGTTAGCGACATATTAATGTAGACGACCCACCTTCAGAATTATTTTGAAAGAGTGCTGTAGAGCGTGACATTTGTTGGTGTGGTGACAGTTATATTTATGATTATGGCAGTAAGGTTCACCTTGTTTAACCTCGATGGGGTATGGGGTACATTATATAGGGTCAGCCTGAATCTGTATAGGAAGGGTACTGATGAGAGCAGTGAGTTTGGGGAGGACCGGCTTGGGTCATTTTTTTATGGGCCTCGGTAGGAGTATCATCAGAGTATGGGCATTTGCGGCTCTCACTCTCCTGTAAGACAGGAACGATCATTGGTGTTGAACATTATCGAGGTTTGTTCTGATTGGGGGTCAAAGCTTGTGCCTAGCGATTTGACTCGCGGAGGCGTTCGAGTTCGATATACCCATTAACTTTGGATAACATCTCCTCGAGGGTTCGTAGTTTGTGGATCACGATGTACTCCTTGACGTGGCTATTATCCGATAGAGTGTTAGAATAGGCAAGCATAACGTTCTCACAGTCAAGGTTTTTGATCTTGCTCGACTTATCGAGAAATCGCTTGGTGAAGGCTTCAAGGGTTTTATTGGGGGATTTGCGGAAGTTGAAGAGGGCATCGACCTGGACCTCGTGGTCTTTGTTGAAGGCGAATTAGGCGATGAAAAGGGTCAAAAATTGTTTGAAGTTTTGGATGGAACCATTGGGAAGGCCATGGTACCATTTGAGAGGGCTGTCTATGAGGATGGTAGGTAATAGTTGACACAATAGGTGATTAGCCATGAAGTATAGGCTTAAAACATTTTGGAATTTGAGAATGTGGGATTGGGGGTCGGTATTACAGTATTTTCTAATTTTGGGAGCGTGGAAATTTGGAGGCACCTCGATAGCGAGGAGTTTAGGGCAGAGGGGGTTGTTTAACCGACTCCAAGAGTTCGGTGTGGAGCTCGCACTGAAGCGGATGGTAGTGTAGATTATTTGGTTGAGTTCTTGTTGTGTAAGATAAGCAGGATGTGGTACGGGGGGGATCTTCGGGGTCGAGGGGGATTAGGCCAAATGTTCGGCGTATGCTCAGTGCTACGTTCCCAGAGCCGTTCTTGAGCAGGGTGCGTTTGGGGTATCTGGTAGTGCGAAGAGTGGAGTCGGACAAATCCTTTGTGGGGTGTATGCCACGGTGGATTGAACCAGTGGACAGAATGGTGGGGGGAGCACCCTCGGCGCCAAGATGGACCGGGGGTACTTCAATATGTGGCTGGGGCCCAAGCCGGGCACAGGAAAAAACACACGCGACGGGGCAGATGCCTAAGAGGGCGGAGGGGCGTCTTGAGTTTGATGTTGTTGCAGCTCCCGAGCTGTATTACGTAGATCATCGAGAGCGCAATATTGTCTATCTACATCATCCAAACGGCGTTGTCATTCAGCCTCAAACTCTTGACGGTGTTCCTAACGCTCATTGCGTACCTAATTACGATATCGCTCCTCAGCTTGAGTGAATTTCTGGGTAAGAAGGGTGAGCTGAGCGGCCACTCTGTCGGTGAAGTTGCCGACCTGGGCTGAAGTAGAGCAGAGGGTGGGGGCCATTGAAGGTGGCTTGTAGGAGTAGGAAAGGGAGAGAGATAAAAGAAAGGGGGAGTTTGGTAGGGTGGGATAGCACGGACAATGCCAAATGTTGGGGCCTAGCTTCGGAAGAGGGGAAGCTGATGCTTATAATATGAGTTTTATCTTCGACCAGGGGGTTTTAAGCATACAATTAATAATAACGAGACCTACTATAGAGATTATACACTTGTGTGGTGGCCTAGAATAGATTGCTCCATGACCTCTAGTGAGGATTTTTAAGAGTAATATTATATATGTAGAGTACTCAAAGTATCGAGAACTGGGTTGTTATAGGGTTTTCGAAGGTAAGCTTGTAAGGTCTGTTGGGAGAGGTTTTTTAACCCCTTCATCGTGCCTCTTCCCTCCTATATATAGGATGAAGAAAGGGTTGAGTCACCATGGGGGGTCAAGTTACATGCATATCCTCCGGGGACAACTGACTTGTATCTAGAGTCGATTCTGACACTATAGTTGTTGGTTCAGACACTATGGTTGTTGGACTTGGCACTGTGGTTGTTAGACCTGGCACTGTAGCTATCGAGCTGCTTGCTTCTCCGTTATCTGGTGATCTAGAAATCTGACGTGTCTAACTTCGACATGTCCATGGTCGAAGCGTCTATGGTACTGGAATTGAGTTCTGGCGCTAATCATCTATATTTGATTATGTCTGTTAGCTTCGATGGCCATATTTTTCGAGTGCTCGATTAGTCTCGAAAGGCCTCGCAAATTTGAGTCTCTAGATAGGCTTCGATGTAGCCTTCGATCATTTGACTTGTGCTAGAAGGCTACGAGTAGGCTACTACAGGAAGCATCCTCCCGCATGCTCCGGTATCAGGAGGCACTAAAAAGAAACTATCAGAAACTGGTGATTCCTCGGCAGTTCGGCGAGGGGGACTACGTTATGAAAAAAGTCTTTTCTACAGCTTTCAATCATAATAAGGGTAAATTCTAGCCAAATTGGGAAGGTTCATACCTCATATCCTGCGTCGTTGATGGTAACGCCTACTACCTACTTAATTGCGATGAAGTGGAGCTCAAATCCCCTTTGAATGCTATGAACCTCCGCAAATGGATTCAGTAGCAATACCTTACATGTATATAGTCACTCATCTTTTATATTTCTAGTTTCAACTTCATACTCTTCCACGTTCTCGCAAAGACGAGAGTTATTTTTTGAAGTAAAAACGCACTCACATGACTGGGGGCGTCCTTGAAGTAGGATGTCCTCGCAAAGGCAAGAGTCATTTTTTGAAGTAAAAAAACACTCACATGACTGGGGGCATCCTTGAAGTAGGGCGTCCTCGCAAAGACGAGAGTCATTTTTTGAAGTAAAAATGCACTCACATGACTGGGGGAGTCCTTGAAGTAGGACGTTCTCGCAAAGACGATAGTCATTTTTTAAAGTAAAACTGCACTCACATGACTGGGGGCGTCCTTTAAGTAGGATGTCCTCACAAAGACGAGAGTCCTTTTTTGAAGTAAAAACATACTCCCATGACTGGAGGTGTCCTTGAAGTAGGACGTCCTCGCAAAGACGAGAGTCATTTTTTAAAGTAAAAACGCACTCACATGACTGGGGGCGTCCTTGAAGTAGGACGTCCTTGCAAAGACGGTAGTCATTTTTTGAAGTAAAAACGTACTCACATGACTGGGGGTGTCCTTAAAGTAGGACGTCCTCGCAAAGATGAGGGTCGTTCGCTCACATACCAACGCACTCCCATGACTGGGGACGACCATCTGCCACTTAGTCCTACGAGGACTATTTTAAAATTTTGTAGGGCACTTCGCGCCTAAGTATACTGTTACGGTCGCTAGGGCGACCATGACTACTCAGTCCTACTGAGGACAATTTAAAAATTTTGTTGGGCACTTCGCGCCTAAGTATACAATTACGATCGCTAGTGACTATTTAGTCCTACGAGAACAATTTAAAATTTTGTTGGGCACTTCGCGCCTAAGTATACTGTTACAGTCGCTAGGGTGACCGCGACTACTTAGTCCTACGTGGACTGTTTAAAATTTTTGTTGGGCACTTTGCGCCTAAGTATACTGTTACGGTTGCTAGGGCGACTGCGACAACTTCGTCATACGTGGACTGCTTAAAAATATTATTAGGCACTTCGCGCCTAAGTATACAGTTACGGTCGCTTGCGCGGCCACGAATACTTAGTCCTATGAGGACTATTTTAAAAAAAATTGTTGGGCACTTCAAGCCTAAGCATACTATAACGGTCATTAAGGCGACCGAGACTACTTCGTCCTACGAGGACTACTTAAAACTTTTGTTGGGCACTTTACGCCTAAGTATACTGTTACGGTTTCTCGTACTACGGCAACTACACAATCCAACGAGGCCTACTTAAGGCTGCTAGGAGGACGACGAGTCTGTCATCTAACAAAGGCTACCTAACACGATGGCTGGCCTTTGTGCGCCTATCTAGCTCGCTCAGATTGTACCAACATGCATGCGCCTGAGTCCTTCACAAATTACAACATTGAGCTACAAAGGATTATTAATCCCTTTCATTTCAAAACCAACAAAAAGTTTAACGGTAAACTTTAAAAAATGTGACTCTACCAAGACAAAATTACATACAACAAGGGCACGACCTCTCCCAAAGTCCATAACCTGGTTCTTCGCAGCTAGCCTCCTTCACATCCTCTATGGCCTTGGCTCACAGCACCACTTCATGACTGGCACAATTTTGGACTTAATCATGCAAAATAATATAACAAAACCATCGCTTCTCCTACATTTTCCTCTTAGTAAGAGGAAGAGTAGCGGGATCGATGTAGGACTGTACTAACGGTTTCCCTGCTAGCCCCCGATAGCCAAAATAAAACTCGGTATAAAACCCTACCCACGTCGCTACCCGTGATTCGATTCCCGCCTGTGATCGGGTCTGCATCTCCTCCTTAGGAATTCTGATCCTCAGGTATATAACTGCCAACTCTGGTTACATTTGGCCCCTCCCGCAACTTTTTTTAAAAGCCTCAGGTGTTTTTAAATATGTGGCTGCCATTAAATGTTTTGGGGAAAACCAACAGCCCCTTACCTCATTTATTACGCCTCTTAATTGTTGTCCACTCCTCCCCAGGTGGCCCCACTCCCTGTCCTTCTCCTTGGAACTTACATTTGGAGTTAATAACGGCCATAACGCTTCAGTGGCTCTAGCCCCTCAGCCAACGGGCAGCCTTAACGAGCACGAGCCCCAGCGCAACGCGCGCTCAGACCTTGGGGTACTTTTTCATACCAGTTTGAAAAACTGGTCGCGAAACTGATTAGCGAGGATAGGCCCACGACCAGATGACCACAAAAATAGACACAAATAGCACATCCATATTAATGCGTACATCCTACGTCTACTTCATTCCGAACATAAGCATAAATAGTTTTACAACAAATACGGCCACAAAGGGGCCCCACATACACCATAGGTTCACCAAAATAAGTATCAAGTCTTCCAAATCCTCACCACTATGGGCCTTACAACGAGACATTACCATTTACACTTTTGGTTATGCAGCGGCTTCCGCGGCCATTTTATCCTCCTCCTCCAGTTGAACTTCTTCTTCAGGAGAAATATCTATCATGTTCCCGAGGGGCAGAGGGTTTGTTATCCAGAATAACCCAGATGGCGCAGCTCGGGAACACCTTGAGCTTGATGCAGCACTAGCAACGACGGGGACAACGTTGCCACCCACCACTTGGTAGAGAGGCAAAACTTGGCTTCTAACCGCGCGTTACCTTCCACTAGTTCGGTGACACGGCCCTGCAACCCGTCCGTTACTTGCTTCTCCTTAGTAAGCTGGTCATGAAGCGCTTGCTCACTTGCCTCCTACTCCAGCCCCAGTGCTTTGAGACGCCCATGAGCTACCTCCAAGTTACCTTCGACCAATAGCTTCTCTTCACTCAAAAGTTTTAATCGCTCTTCGAGCCCAGAGGTCACGTTCGACACATGTTCCATTAACTTGTGTTACACGGCCTCTGTTATAAGCTCCTTCTGCATTGCTTGCATTTCCTTGAGCCTCTGCTCTAACTTGGTGTTACGACTGGCAAGGTTCTCTCCACAGAGTAATGCAGCCTCGAACGTGAGCGTACACTGCATAAAATAAAATAATATACTTTTAGCAGGTAAGACAGCAACGAAGGAATTGACGATCAAGCACTTACTTACCTGAACAGCTGCTTCGACCGCTGTACGGCGAGCCCGCAGATCGTTCAGTACCTCAGCTAGACGTATCTTTTCCTTCCCTTTGTACAGAGTACTTTGCACTTCCCCCTCTGGTAAGCTACCACCGAAGAGCTTTCCACTACCCACTGAGCGAGTCCCCTCTTCCGCAAAGGAGTACAAAAGCAGCTCCTTTTCCTTGCCTCGTAGCTCCCCTAGCTCCTCGTCCATCAGACCGATTACCACAATCCTCTACCGCTTTAGAAGGGGGGTATCCTTCTCTGTGAGACGACTAACACCCCTCAGTCTGAGGCTTTATCCAGCTATAAGGGGTACTGCCGCAGTTACGCCAGACGCATCGCTCCCCCTCCCTGGTAGAAACCGTGGCTTCATCACGATACTCTTGGAAGATTTGTAGCTATGCACACTCTCCACAGAATAAGTTTTGCTCGTTGCGCGTAAGCGGGGATCGGTATACTTCTTCGCCGACCAGTACTTGTCTAAGTCAAAGGTACTGTTCAAAATTATCGTCAATATCTAGTATTTTTTATTTTTCTGACCATGCACAGGTAAACGAGAAGTCTTGTAACTAACCCTTGCGAGTGTTACACCTCCACGTTTACAAACAACTCTTTTAGATAGTACGAATAACAAACAATACAAGCGTTCAAATAACTAATACAATGCGAGTGACATACACTTCACGTGAAAAACATTATGATGCAAGCAACGATTGAGCCCGTCATCAAAATCAAAGTCCCCGGTCACCTGGATTGGATGTCGACACCAATAGTTACCGCTTGTAGGTAACTTAAGGATCTTAGGCTCACCAGATTTCTGAGCTATATAGTACCAATTCCTCCACTCAGGTACACAGTGCGCATGAACCTCTAACACCTCAGGCCGGCCTCACCATCCTTGCCAGGGGCTACTCTTTTTGCTATAGACGCGATCCGGGTTTGCCGTCCTTCACGTCCCACCCGGGAACGAGAGTGGGTAATGTGCGGCGACGACGGTATATCCAGTGCCCCAGACTCATTAACCTCGTTCCCCGCGCCATCAAGAACTACATCCCACTGACGAGGACAATGTCCCGTCTTGTACATGACCATAATGTCCCCACACCCATCATTCCAGTGTGACGGCACTGACTGATTAATCAGTCGACACCCAATCATCACACGATAAAAGGTAGCAAATAATATATTGGTTGGGCGCTAGCGTCTGGCAGTCTGGCCATATCCACTCACTACTGCCGCTAGCCAAAGCTCGCTTATTGACCTTGTCCAGGTACTCCATTTTTATTCCCAGGCTGTCAAGCTCGACCAATGAGATGGGCAACCGCCACTCCCTGTTGTACAGCCAAGAGCTCTACGAGGCTCCCCTCTCATATTTACTAATAATAGCCTCGTGGGCCATGTCCCCGGCTACTCTCCCTTGCACCATGACATCCGTACGTGATTCGGCCCCTAACTTTCTCGGAACAAACATTCCCACCTCGTGGTCGTGTTTGTCCTCCTAGTCCATGGGCGCGGTACAAAGCGGTACAGTCGTAGAACCCTCCGTCGAGGATTCCTTACCAGACGCCACCATCCCTCAGTTCATTTTTTTTATTTCTATTTCTCCCTCTTGTCGGAGTACACCGACTTGTGCTCGACACTGGTACGTCCCTGCACGAGCCAAGTACAAACGTCAGATTTAACCCTAAATGTATGAAGGGCATATTGGTCACTTAGCTTACTAGGGCACCCTAGGGATAGGCTACCCCTTAAAACTCATTGCCCGAGTGCGGCTGCCAACCTAACTGTGACTCCATGATGAATAACATAATTTTTTTCAGCATCACGTTCAGTCCACCCTTTCTGGTTACCAACGCCGACTTTCCTACCATTTTGTACTACCTATTCCGGCTAGCTATGGCGCTTAAATGAGTTCCTACAGCTGTTACATTACGGTACATTACCCTAAATTAGATGAGTTACCTGAAAACTTACCGATAAGCCCACGCGCATGGTTACACAGCTCCCAAATCCCTCCGATCGGCCCTACTCCAGTACCATAGTGAATGCGCATAGTTCCGTTACTCTCAGAAGGCAGGTCCAAACCAGTAGAGAGAAGAACTCCAAGGTTTTCTCAACCCTTTTTAAGTGAAGAGACAGTTATCATTAATACTCCAGACCCACAAAAATAATTTGACACATTGCCCATTGTAATAACATTCCCACCACACACCTTCCTATGAAATAAATATTCCTCTCCCCTCCCAAGGCACTAGCAGGTATGCTATTATACAACTCCCAATATGATGACCCTCGCGCACACTACCAGACTACCTCAGTTCTCACTCCCTACGAGCAAGGCTTGAGGGGGGGGGATGACTGTAGGAGTACGTTCCCGCTAACAACAAGGTCGGAGGTTGCTAGGCGACCCTACCACTAAGAGTAGGAACAAGCCGAAAAGGTCATTCCACGGCTGACACTCATTCTACGACCATAAAACTGTAATAGCGGCAACCCCACAATTAGCCCTCTGCCCGCGAGGAGATTTGAAAGCCCACGACCCTGAAGGGACAGCTTAGGAATTTCCCAGGGCACGTGAACAGGGTCTCCCCTAGGTTTAACCCTACCCATAGATAGAGGGGAGGAGGTGACCCAAAAAGGATCTTCATCATCTTCTTCCTCTTATGGAACTTACTCTTCTTCCATTGCCTCCTGTGCGGCTCTTTTTCAGAGATGATCAGCCAAACCAAGGAGACAGAGAGAACCTGGAGAGAGTTGAGCGGTGCCATCCTCTGGAATATTATCAAGCCCGAAACTAACGTACGTTCATTGTTATCCCCAAGAGGAATTACGGGACTACAACTTCCAAGTCTAAGGTACACATTCTTTATATTTTAATTTGTCAATACTTTGGTATTTCTTGTGCACTATTTTAATGCCATTGTCCTTAAACCGATAACAGGTTTTTGGTCCGTCTCTGCACTCTATTTATTACTTTGTAGCTCTATACTAATGAAGCATACAAGCCAAATATTTCTTGCTCTATTCTAACCTGCAGCTCCACTTGCGAAGATAGCAGGGACGCAGAGGTCTCTATGTCCTTAGCAAACTTAGTCTCTAAATCTTTTATTCTGAGGCGTGTTTCTTTATGTCCCTACAACAAGGTTTACAAAAAAGAACTTAGCCTACAAAATTCTATCCATCGCACAATATCTCATCAGTTTGCAACATCCCCAAATACTCATGCAAACACAAAACCATCACACTACTCTACCTTCTCAGTTTCCCCTTCTGGACATCCCCCTGGTTGTCTCTCCCCGTTTGAGGAGAGATACCATCCAGACCGTCCATAACGCCAATAGCAACACCTTCAATCTCTTCATCTTCCTCCTCCTCCACATAGGTGTCGGCCCTAATGGCATCTACCTCATCTTCAAAATATCCTTTTGATATAAGGTGGCACCCGAGTCTGTCATACTTAGCTACCACCTCCTCCAAGTTTGTTCTCTCTTTTGCATATAGATTGTTGATCTCTACCACTTGCGAAGCTTTCAGAGCCCCCATCCATTTTTCCTCCTTGAGTAAATCAATTTTTAATCGAGCTACGTTCCATTTAAGCTCAACCTTCTTTTACTTCAGCTCAACTCTCTCCTTCTTGAACCCCGAGGCATATTCCATTCATCAGACGAGCAGCCTACAAAATAAACAAAATCGACCTTATTATTAGCTCGAGCCACAATGCAAAATTTCATCACGTATTCTGGAATATGAACATACCATTTTGCTCATCTCCTCTTCCTCGTAGAGAGATGCCAGCTTGTCTTTTTCCTCCACCTCTTTCAAATTGTCCTCCACAACAGGTCGATCTTCTATGACCTTCACCCCCAATATTTCATAAGGTTTAACCCTTCTCTTTTTTGCCTTATCTACGGCCTCACCACTTCTCATGGTTCCAGAGGTCGAAGGACACTTCAACATTTGCTTCTTGGGAAACGTTTGAGCTAGCTTGCTCGATGTAGTAAACTTAGGTAACCCTGTACAGTCTAATCTAGGGGCCTTGGGAAAATTTAATCGCCTTTCCCCATCATTTCCCTTTTTCTTGCTACCGTCAGCACTCTTTATTAGCCTCGTCGACTAAGATTTTTTAACTTTTTTGGCTCGGCTGTTAGCACGCTTCTTCTTGCTAATGCCAAGTTCTTCCAATACAGCTTCGAGCTCTGTTTCTTCCTGAGCAACTGTATCTAACAACAACTATTTCCTCATCACCTGAGATTTGGGGGCTATCATTAACAAAACATTATCATCAGCAGAGCATCATACAATTTCAACTATCAATCTCATACATTATACGTTGTTATACTTACTTTGTTTTACAGCTTTAAATAGAAGTTCCATGGGTTCTTCGTCATCTGTCTAAAGGCAATCACCCTTCACCCATATCACATAATCATTCCATGGTCGACTTGCTGAGTTCAGATTGATGAAGCGAGGCTGAGTCGAGCTCGCAAAGAAATATGCCCCTGTACTTGCAAAATAGTTGTTTACCCCATAAAACTATAACACATCATCAGAAGATATCCTCCTCCTTCTCCCATCTCTTTCCCACTATATATTCAGAGATTTACAAATATTTATCACCTCTCACATATTCCCATTCATCTGAACAAGACATGCCCCGATGAGGTTCATAATCCCTTTTGCCAGATTGATAAGGGGAAGACTCAACCTGTACTCTAACTGAGATAGGCAGTATAAAAAGCCCTCTAAAAGTTTACTATGAACATTCCTATTTAAATACTCCAAAGAGATCGATTCGTCAATACACCTATCCTTTTTCTCCTTTTCCAAATCAACCAACAAATAAAAATATTCCACTCCCGTGGCTACAGTGCAACCCTTGAATTGCCTACTGGTGCATTCTATACAGTTAACCCATTTACCTCCAACAGAAGTCTTGGCATTACAAAACTCTTTGAATACATTAGAAGGAGGAGAATAGGATACCAATCTTCTAGGGAAATCTAGAAATTAATCAACACCCACTTCTTCCTCACTATCAGACATTTCAATCTCAGACTCAGCCGATCGACCAGAGGTCGACACATCATTAACAGGGTAACTCACCATATCAACTACAGAAAGGGATTTTATCCTATACAAACTCTCCTCACGATCAACCTACATACAGGTCTAGGTATTTATTATTATCTTTTGCATATACATCATTCACATACAAATATCTTTCATATATCATATGCCAAACAGGTTTTCATAGATTACTATAAATTATAATTTTTAGATTTGCCTAAATACATAATATGGTCTTCAAAAATATATACATACAACACAAATCCTCTACTAACCTTCTATATTGGAATACGAATCCGAGGCAGCGCCAAATCCTTATCTCGCAATGCTGCTATATAACCACCTTCGTGACTCAATCTTTGCAACTCTCTTACACTTTAACTATTGATCACTTTTGATTAAATCCTCACGAGTTTCTCTACTATTTTTGCCTTTCTTCTTCCTTCCTATCTCACTTCTCTTCAAGTTTTCAAAAGTTGAGAAACGTTTGAATGATGAAGATGAAGTAATATTTGTATTTTCTCTCTCTGACTGTTGGCAGTTATTGAGCCTCGCACGAGCCGTCCTCAGTTTTGGAATTGAAGCATCCCTTCCACTATCCATGTCAGACGTCTTACACCTTTTCGGTAAAAATGTTTTCCCATCATTGCCCTTTAACTTATATTTTAATCTATTTTTATCCATCATTTCCAAATCTCCCTCTGAACTAACCATACTTATGATAACTCACGCTGACATGCAACTGAGTTTTCACAGCTTTTACACAATGGACAAAATCAGAAGCTCCCAACTTTTTCTATACTTGCTTTTTCTACTTATAGTAGCAATGACGTCATTTTTGAAGCTCTCATAACAAATTTTTAAATATTTTTAAATTCATTTTTTACAATACTCACAGACAACATTTACAAAAATAGAGGATTTATTCAACTCCTATTCTCATTCTATTTTCTTTCAAATTATTCAAACTCATATAATTATATGCATTCTGTCACCTCTATTTACATTCATTCTTTATTCACCTCACATATAATTGTATCTAAAACAATCCTGATGACATGGGGAACCACATCCAATCAAATATCCTCTAGCAATCCTCACATCTTCTAATTCGATCTCCTCTACAGTAAGCTCTTTCTCATAAAATTTTCGAGCTGCAGGATCTAATACAATTTCTCAGAACATCTCTTCATAGAATCGATGTTCATAATCGCATTCTCTCACAATCCTATCTAAACCTTCAAGTTGAACTGCCCTCACTGGCAGCTCAGCATCATAAGCCAGTAATCCAAAAATCCACTCCTGCACTTCAACGATATTTATCGATAACCGCCCTTCAACGGTATAACAAATTCTCTTAGATCAGGTTTACACCATTCATATTCTTTCCACCTGTTTGGCAGGTCTTCCACTCTTATTTATACATTTTTACTACCAATTCCCCACATGTCGTGAAATTATCCTATTATCTCGTAACAGAAACCCTAATCTCTTTAGAAAAGTTATTTGAACACATCTTTCCCTATCAACCTCGGTCGTTTCGCTATCTTTAGAAAAGTTTTCGGATCATACAACTCAATTTCTAGAGTTAATCTATTCTATATCAACACGGAATTAGGATAACAAATTTTATTCATCTCGAATCAAGTTACAGGTACTTTATAGATAACAAGTCTTTTAAGGACTCAAACATCATGTATTTTATAGATAACAAGTTTTTAAAGTGCTTTTACAGCTAACAAGTCTTTCAGGCAGTCCAAAATGTCAAATCCTTCAGTTTGCTCTACTTCAGTGATCTTTTACCATGATGCAAAGTAGACATTGGAAGCAACGAATATCCTCCCCCTCATCAGTTTGGTCGAAGTCTAGATGAACTTCAAATGGAAACTATGAAAGCAGGAGATTCAGTGCTTGAACTAACTCTTCAATCTGAAGGTATTCTCAGCACAAAGCAATGATGGAAGTGTAGAAGCAGACTTACATTCTCCATTTTCCTCCTCTACTATCATCGCCGCCTCTCCTATAACCACCACCCTTGTAGAGTTGGTAGAGAGGAAGAGGGCCCGACCTTAGAATCTATTCGAGCGTAAGACATCAGCGCAACTGCCCCCAGTTACGCCTATCCTTGCATCTGCCTCCCCATCCTTGTCTTTTACAATAATACAAAGATAAACCTAACGTTGCTTGCCAGTTAAGACAACGTGGTGAAACCTCTATCTACAGTAAAACTCCTCAGCTTCAGCCGCTTCATTTTTCGATATTCATTGATATGTCGTAAGAACAGGAACAGGAGTAGGCATCTCCAAACTCCGATACCCAAAATACTTCAACTTCAACCTCTGTATTTCAGTAGAAATTCTCTCTTCAAGAACCATTCTATGGGTCTTTACCATCTTTAACAATTTCAGAGAATATTGTAATAGAACAAGCGTATATAGCCATAAACATCAGTACATGTATTATTTATATAACCTTATATTTATTTTGCAAGAACTTTTTCCCAAGCGTCATCATTTAATACTGACAAAACTATTCAAACCCAAGCCATCGTACACATCAATTTTTCCATCAACATTCAATGCACCTATGTCCCCCCATAGCACGCGCATTTTTTATGCAGTCAAACACCATCATTACTTCCTTCATTATTTAAATTTTTAACCCAAATACCCATATACCCAAAGATTCTTTCCCAACCAAAGCCACTCGTGACTTCGATTGAGAGGGGGTGATTGTAGGGGCCTACCCTCCGATCATACCTAAATCAAGTTTTTTCCAGTTTGAACTACCTCCATATCAGACTCACGCATTCTCCACATGACTTCTCCAGTCAATATTGCTACCTACTCCACAAACTGATAAAAAATGTGGGTCGAGCTCAAACAAAAAACTTGAACAAGTCAAAGACACCCGTCTCTCACAAAATTAACAGTTACTTAGTCAACCGCCACTAACCACATTGTTTTGTGAACATGCTTCAGCACGATGAAGAACTGCGAAGAAGGCCTATATAAAGAAGAAGTCCCTGAAGGGACAGGACCAGAAAAGTATATGAAAATTCACCTAGAAAACTATATTTTCATGATTCTTAAAACATCAAGCTTCTTATTCCCAAGATCAAGCATTTCTAAGTCAGGAGATCACTTGTATTAAGATATCAGCCTCAAGTAATAAAAGTCACTATTACAAATATCCTCAACTCGAGGTCATAGCTTTTTTTTTTACCTATTTAGAGGTTTTCTACGATAAATTACTTGTGTCATTTCTTGTTTTCTATTAGATTTTTTCACAGGTACATTGGTGTAAGAGCTAATTTCAAGCCACTTCGAGCTTACGAAATTAGGCCATTATAGACCCGTACATGGGGGTATTCAATATGCATTAAGAGATTTGCTGTAGAACATAACTTGGGCAGTCTCATCACCTTAAGATCTGTACAAAAACATTCAAGTATAATCAACATTGATCGCCTATCTTGCAGTCCATATTCATATATCATGCGTAGAAATACAATCCCATCTCATAAGAAAGCAAACATGACCTTAAGTCAAAATAAAGATAAAACTTGAGTCATGTAACATATACAACTACTTGAACCTCTCTAAGGATGTATAATTACATGTCAGATAGCTAATAGACAAGTATGACTTAAATTTTCAAATGAGTATTTTTTTATAGTTTCAGTCTCGCGAGAGTTGTGGGAGCAACATAAACCATTTCGGTACAAGAAACTCTAAGCCATAATAATGAGAAAATGAGTGAAACTTTGTGCCCTATAAACTTTGTAAGGCATAGAGTCGGTCCAGTCAAAAATAAATGAGCATCGAGTTTATAAAATATAAATAGAGGTCTAAAGTGGCAAAGAAAGAATAAAGTGGAGCAAAACGTTGAGTACTGATGTGAATTGGTAAAGATGAAAGATTCCAGTATGTCATTACAAGACAGGGTGAATAACTTCAAATCACGACTTCCGCTAAAAAGAAGACTAGCTAGATACACATTAATGCAAGAATAGTAAAATAACAACAATAACAATTATAGCAAAAACATCAAAAAAGAAGAGCAAAATTTACCACTAGAAACTTAACCATTTTGAACTTCATAAAGATTTTGGTGCCAGTAACTATGGAGGTCATAGTATAAACCAATTAACTTAACAACATCTACCTAAAATCCTAAGCTCAAAAGAAAGATTTTAGCCTATATGGCAACATAGGAGGGGGATTTTCATGGTAGTGACTACAACTTCTTTTTATGCAGATACAAGCAGGGCCCTTAACCATAGTCACTGAATTGCTATGGTGAATATAACCACATTTAATAGGCTACCAAAGGATGTTACAATTGTACTCTTTTGGGAAAGTATGGGGGTCGCTTATCTCGGAAAAGGGGCTGTATTTTCCTATCCATATGGGGATATCGATTTCTAAAAAAATAAATATCAACTGGGTTGAGATTGGACTTAATTCATACAAATTACATTTATTAAGACTTATTTTGGCTTTATAATAACAAATATAAGTATTATACTATTAAAAAAATAACCTAGTAATCCACAATATGAATTGAGAAACCCTAAATAGAAGAAATAGTATGAAGATCACACAATTGGTGGGAAAATTCCCTTTTAGAGCTTCAATTACTTAATCAAAATCAATTACAATCGAATTCTACTCAAACCTTAAGTCTTTCTCTTAGAATTTTGTATTGATCTAACATGATCCTCTCTTGCATAACCTTGCCCCTTTATAAGGGTTACAAGTTCCTAGTTACAAAATAGGATAAATATGCCCTTAAATGCCTAAAAAAATAGGCTAAATCGTACCTCTGTTCGAACATAACAAGCCAATGTTCAAACTGGAAAAAGTATATTCAAACAAACTATAGGTTTGTTCAAGCAGAAGACTCAGATACCTATTTATTCGAATAAACTTAAAAGTCTGTTCGAATAGAACTCAAGTCGTTGGAACGACTTGGTCAATTTTTCATAAAAACTCTCTAGTTCCTCCTGGATCATGGCTCCCCCCTTTAGGAGCCTTGAGCTCCTGCTCAAGCTAGAATTAGAGATATAGGAATGCGGCTATGCCTATTTCCCTGCTGTACCACTTCGACTTACTAGGTAGTTGACCATTCTTCCTAACTCGGAATGACTCAATACCACCCCGTCTTGTAGCATAAACTTTTATCTCTAGAATATCATCTTCCTGTAACAGATCTTCTTTTTCCATCCATAAGTCATCAACTGACGGTAGGCGAGTGTCGATTGTAGAGTCTTCACCTAAAAGAGACGGCTCAAACAGCTTTAAATGCTCGACATTATTCACCAAATATATCTGCATATAAGGTAGAAAATCCAATTCATACTCATATATCTTGCCTTGCAGCAATTTTTGGTGAAACACGCTATACCTTTTAGGATCATCATATCCTGCAACATATTCTGGCGAAGCAATAAGCTGTATCTGCATAACTACCAATATAACGGAAGTAGTTGGTAATGGGGGTCAAGATAACCTATCAGCCATTCTATTGTCTACTCCCTTCTTATACTTGATAATCAAGGGGAATTGTTAGAGATATGACATCCCCTTTATCTGGCAAGCTTGCAACAACTTAGACTGTGTAGCTAAAAACTAGAATAGTTTGAGATCATAATACACCACAACCTCCTCGTACAACTTCCCCATGTCAGTTTATTGCTTATAAGACGTTGTCATTGTAGACAATACGCTAGCTAATGCACTCTCTTAAACCGGTCGTATCAATAATACAAACTTGTCACTCGCATGAACCAATCGCTTCACCTGAGTTACCATTACTAAATTAATCGTAGTGACATACTCCTTACAAGCATTGATATAGAACTCATTTCCCTCCTTCACAAGACAAATCTTGCGAGCTCTAAGGTAATGAATCGCATCTCAGTCCCAAAGATAAGGGCTACCCAAGATGACCTGATACACATCTAATTGAACCACCTCACACGTCACCTCGTCAATAAACCTTTCAGTGATTGCAAAATTTAATGTACACTGCTTCGTGATCATTAAATTTGTATCTTTCTGAATCCACCCCAAACCATACAACTTAGTATGAGTTATAGTAATCAAACCCATCTTCTTCACCAACACCTCAGAAATCAAAATTTTCTGACTACTCGGATTAACAATGGCCTCGACTAAGCTCTGCTTCACCTGAATACTGTCATGAAAAATTTCTTCCTGACTCTCCTCCTTGGTAGCTAAAGACTACTGAAACATAAGTGTAAGATTAGGATTCGGTTTATCTAAATCCGGGAGGTCAACAACCCCTGCGGATAGTGCATATCGTTCTTTCTTGCTCTTCTCCTCCTTCGCCCTAAGCTTCAGGTAAAATTTCTAACATTTATCTGAAATATGCCTACTCGCTTTACAATAATTACAATAATTCTCCTTGGACAAAGACCTCTATCCTTTGGACTCTCCCTTATGCTTGTTTTTCCAACTAGACTTGTACCCCAACTTGTTCTTGTCATCTTCTTTGCCACTTTTCAAGTACTTGCCTTCAATAGCAATCGCCTTCACGGTAGCGTCTTCGATATTAGACACAGTAAAGAGCTTCAACTCTTTTCTAATAGACTCTGACAAACCCCCCGTGTATTTCATGAATACCTCATACACGTCCACATCGATGTCAAAAAAAAAGCTTAGTTATGAAATGCCGTAGTGTACTCTTGTACGGATTGCTCAAAATTTTGGCATAAATTATGTCATATGTACCATCTCTCTTGCTCATACCCAATCAGATAGAATTGCTTCCTCACTAACACCTTAAATTCTTTCCAACTTAAACTTCTTACTTTGTGGCATTTCCGATAGAACTTCCACCACGTGAGTGCATGACTTTTGAATTTCAATGTAGACAAGCAATTTTCTAAGCATTGGAATATTTGTAAACAAGAAATAGGTCTCTAACCTATCTAACCAATTATTAAACTTCTCGGCATCGATTTAACCGTCGAATACCGGAATATCAATTTTAAAATTGATACGAAGATTACGCATAACATTCGTGGACTTACTAATAATCGACCATTCCTCGTCGGATTCGACATCACTAGAATCACTATCTACCTCCTCGGTACCCCTGTCTCTATCCTCCTCAGCCACCCCTTTCTTTATCGAGCGTATTCACAATTTCACCAAAGTGAAAGTTTGTACGAGGTTTATAAGAAGTAATTATTCTACCAACTGCCCTAGAGTAGTAGTAAGACAGGAAACTTTCGTTCCCAAAATCATGAGTCAATCTTTGGAATCGCTCATCTCTAAATTGTTATTTTTTGAGTTATGTTTCCAGTGAATCTTCAACGGACTCACGAGCTTCACCTTTGTTTGCTTGAGATAGTCACATGTAGAGACCATAAACCACAATCACCCCCGAGAATTATAACAAAAAAATAGATACCACTTAATCTTCAATACGAATTAAGAAACCCTAAAAAAAAGAAGTGTATGAAGAACACACTAATTGGTTGGGAGAATTCCCTTTTAGGGCTTCAATTGCTTAATCGAAATCAATTACAATTGAATTCCTCTCAAACCCTAAGTCTTTCTCTTAGAATTTTGCATTGATATAACATGATCCTCTCTTGCCTAGCCTTGACCCTTTATAAGGGTTACAAGTTCCTAGTTACAAAATAGGACAAATATGCCTTTAAATGCCTAAACAATTAGGCTGAATCATGCCTCTATTCAAACAGAACAAGCCCCTGTTGGAACAAGAAAAAGTGTATTCAAACAGACTAAAGGTCTGTTCCAACAGAAGACTCAAACACCTATTTCTATTCGAATAGAACTCAAGTCGTTAGAACGACTTCAAATCTCATTCGAACGACTTAGACAATTTTTCATAAAAACTCCCTAGATCCTCCTAGATCACCTAGACACATCAGATATCTCAAAAGCTAAGAGTAACTAGTAAGTGGATAAATTATGTAGATACATTAGTGGAAGATAAAATCATAACTCAGATTTAAGTAAAGCTAAAGAGATCTACAAAGAGATGGTGCACAATACCTACATATTAGAAATGAGGTACTCCTTTTGGAAAAATTACTCTCTGCCATAGCAAACCAAAAGGGAATTAGCAATTAATAATATCATAAATTTTAAATAGCTAAATATGAGGCCAAAATTAGATGATATAAAATCAGTGCCAGAGAAAAACCCTCGAAGGAATCCCAAAGTAACCTAAAAATTAAATTTCTCGATCTTCCCAAACAATGCAGCATTGAACATTAAAATCTCTAGAAGATGAAAATATCATAATTAATCTAAAAACCTAAAAAAATACATTTTAACATAGAAGAAACTATATTATAAGATCAAAGAGATAGCGAATGAGATAAATTGCCACCGTTAGATGGAAGAAGATAAGCCATGGTTTGATCGCCATGTGAGATTTTGAGCACCAAATTGAATTGGGGTGGAGAAAATAATGTGAGAGAAGGATTCGTGAGATATGGAATAGAATGTGAGAGAGAAAGAGGGAAGTAAGGGAGACCAAAAAAGAAATTGCGACGGAAGTAGGTATAAAAGCAAAGGTGACAACGACAAACCGTTCGCAACACTTTGAATTTAGTCAATTAGAGACGTGTATATGCTATTGCGTCTTTATTAAATTTTAACAATTACAAAAAAAATTATTTTGAAAATACAGCGACGGGCCATAAAATTTTGCTGACAGGCGAATCTTGTCACTAACTTGCGACAGACAACACTCGTCACTAAAACTCATATGGTTCTATTACCAGACCATTTTTTGTAGTGATAACTCTTCCAATGCTTGCATCCTGAGCCATATTTAATCCTCTAACCACCACAAGAGCTTCCGCTTCTTTGGGATCAGCTGCTCTGGCGAAGTTATGACCAACATCTAGAGTATTAGATAGATGAGACTTGAAAACAAAACCAGTGCCACAATTAACATTGCTAGAATACCAAAAAGCACTAACAAAAATTGTGACCCATCTTTCTTCAAGGACTAGAGCGGGGTTGGGTTCTGAGGGGGGATAAATGGATTGGGGGAAGGTTATAAATAAGATAACTCTTAGCCTGAGTAATAAGCTCTGACGGGGTGCTTCGCTTATTATTAAAAATAATGTTATTCCTATCATTCCATATAACGAACATAATAACACTAATCTTGCCCCACAGCGAAGTAGTGTCCTTACCAGAGCAACTTTTATTAGCGAGCAAATATATTACTTTTGCGAGAGAGTCTATGCATAGCCAAGCACTATTATTAAGAGACATGTCAAAAGTATACCAGATTTCCTTTATATTTTTACAGTAAAAAGATCATGTGCTGTGGATTCATTTTCTTCACCGCATCTAAGGCAGATAGTATCGTTCATCTCCTCACCTTGAGCCAAGTTGGGTTTTGTTGGAAGGCCTTCGTTCATAGCCCTCAACATGAAGTACTAGATCCTGAAAGGGACCTTAATTTTCCAAATAGTAGACCAAGTTTTATCTAGGCTAGGCAAAGTAATAGTGGAGTGATTGTAAGGCGTATGTTATTTTATTATAATATTGTAGACCGACTTGGCTGAAATTTGGTCGTTATTTTCCTTGGTCCAACTGAGAGTATCTTTTGCATGATTATTGCTAAGATAAATAAAGAAGATATGGTTAGCAATTGATTCAGGAAAAGTAGCTAAAATTAAGTTAGCCTTCCATGAATGGGTGATGGGGAAAATGAGATCTACGACTTTGCTGATAACTTTATTTTCAGGGGTTGGCCCCACTGGTCTGCCAAAGGGAATATTCGAGATCTAGAGTTTCAGCCAAAAATCTGTGTCCTTCTCATTGCCGATTTGCCAACAAAGGTTATTCCAAATCCTATCTCTCGCTCTAATTATCCCTTTCCAGATCTAGGAATTCGAAGGCTTAAAAGCAACTGTCATAATAGATTCTTAAGAGGAGTACTTTTTTAACAAGTTGTTTGCCCAAAGATCATCTGGTTCTTTGATAATACGCATAAATAGCTTAACGAGGAAAGAATGGCTGCAAAAAAAAGTTTTCCGAGTGTCCAGACCTCCTTTATTAGATGGTTTACAGATGTATTTCAAACTAATAAGGTGGGCTTTATCTCTTCCTTCCTCATTGGTTCCCCAAAGGAATCTGACGTTCAAAGAGTCAAGCTCCTTACAAATTTGGGTTGGGTAGGGAAAAATAGATATCAGGTATGAATAAATTGTGGAGTTAACAACTTTAATAATGGTAAGCTGGCTGGCTTGGGATAAGAATTTTGCTTTCCAACCCTCAATGCTAGAGACTCTCGAAATGATATATTGGAAATTCAAAGATTTGGCTATATTAAAATAAAGGGAGGCACCCTAGTATTTTTTTCCACTAGAGTCTTTATTAATGTGGAGAAGTCTCCACATCATTTTATATGATCCAGGAGGATCTGGTCTCGGTTTTAGGAAAATTTGCCAAAGTCTTTCGAATGAAATTTGGAGTCGCTCGAACAGCTTGAGGTTTATTCGAATGGAGCCCAGTCAAACATAGCCTAGTCTGAGTCTTCTATTCAAATTAAGTCAAGCTCTATTTGAACAAAGACTATTCGAGTTTTCTATTCAAATAAAAAAATGTTATGTTCAAACTGAGAACGGACTACTCCTATTTTTAGGTCGTTTTAAGGGCAATTTAGTCCTATATTGTAACTAAGAAACTTGTAACCTATTAAAGGGCAAGCTAGGCAATGTGAAGAGGGAAGGAGAGAGAGAACCAAGTTGTAATCTCAAACTTAGGGTTTTGAGGAGTAATTTATTGTAAGCAATCAAATTGAGCAATAAAAGATCCAATTAGAAGATTATCTCACAAAATCGTTTGTTATTCGTTAATTCCTTTTTTAAGGTTAGTCTCTAATTCGATTAGGGATTTAAATAGTACCAAATTTTGGAGTTACGATTCACGGGGGGTTATTGGTTTATGGTCTTTGCACGTGACCGACTTAAGTAAACAAAGGAGATACGTGCAAGTCTATTATAGATTCACTGAAAACCTCATTTGAAGAAGAATGTGAATATATAGATGGGAGATTTAGAAGATCAACTCTTAAAACTTAAAAATCAAGTTTCTAACCTAACTACTATTCTAGGGGAGTTAGTAGAATAGTTAGTTCTCACAAACCGCTCTAAGGTATCCACTTCGACGAAGTGACAAGAGTGCAAAAAGAAGAAAGGAGTTTTGGAAGAAGAGCATGACGATGATAACGAAGAGGAAGATGGAGATTCTAGTTATGCCAAATCCGTATAAGAAAAATTGGTTATTGGTAAGTCCTTGAATCCTATGCGTAATCTTCGTATTAATTTTAAAATTAAAATTTCAGCATTTGACGGGTTAATCGATGCTGAGAAATTGGATAACTGAATAGATAGGTTAGAGACCTATTTTTTGTGTATGAATATTTGAATGCTTAGAAAATTTGTTTTTTAACCTTGAAATTTTCATGTTATTCACTCATATGGTATAAGTCTTATAAGAAATGTAATATTGTAGAAAGTTAGAGTTGAAAAGAATTCAAGGTATTGTCTCGGAAGCAGTTTTATCTAATTGGGTATAAGCAGGAAACATGGTTTAAATGACATTATTAGCGCTAAAGGCATAGGCAATCACTACAAGAGTACACAATAGATTTTTATAACCAAACTTTGGTTTTAGATATCGATGTGGACGAGTCTGAGCTATTTATAAGATACACGGGGGGTTTGTCGGAGTCACTTAGAAAGGAGTAAAAACTTATTAATGTAGCAAATATTAAAGATGCTACCATGAAAATGATTATCATTGAAGGCATGTACTTGAAGAGTAACAAGAATGACGACAAGAATAAGTCGCGGTTCAAGTCTGGCTGGAAGAATGAGAACGAGGGAGGGTCCAAGGGAGATGGGTCTTCGTCTAAGTAAAATTATTGCAGTCATTATAAGACGAGTGGGCATATTTCAGAAAAATGTTAAAAACTTCACCCGAAGCTTAAGCCGGAGGAAGAGAAGAGCAAGAAAGAGAATTGTGCACTAGTCGTAGTGGTTATTGACCTCTTAGATTTAGATAAACCAAATCGTAAGCTTACCTTTATGTTTTAGCAGACTATAGCGACCAAAGAGGCGAGTCGGGAAGCATCTTTTCATGTCAGTACGTATTTTGGTCAAGCAAAGCTTAGTAGAGGCCATTAATAATTTGGGTAGTCAGAAGAAATTGATTTCAGAGGTGTTGGTAAAGAAGATGGGTATAGCTACTGTGGCTCAGCCTAAGCCATATGGTTTATGGTATATTCAAAGTGACGTGGAGTTGAAAATCATAAAGCAATATATGTCTAAGTTTGCGGTAACTGAATTGTTTACTAATGAGGTGACGTGTGAGGTGGTACGTTTAGATGTATGTCAGATATTCTTGGGTAGCTCTTCTTTTTGGGACCAAAATATGATTCATTACCATAGAGCTCACAAGTATTATCTTGCGAAGGAGGCAGAGGAGTTTTATATCAATGCATGTAAGGAGCATGTCACAACGGAGAATTTAGTAACGATGACTCAGGTGAAGATGTTGGTTACTGTGAGTGATAGGTTTATGTTATTGGTGTAACTGGTTTAAGAGGGTACATTGGCTAAAGTATTGTCTACTATGAAAATATCTCCTAAGCATCAAATCGAAATGGGGAAGTTGTAAGAGGAGGTTGTGGTACATTCCGATCACAAACCGTTATAGTTTTTATCTACACAGTCTAAGCTATAACAAACTAATCACCATATGAAGTAGATGTCGTCTCTATAGCTATTCACCTTGATTATCAAGTATAAGAAGGGAGTGGACAACAAAATGGCTTACATGTTATATTGACCACCATTACCAACTATATATGTTTAGTTGGTAGCTATGAAGATACAACCTATTGTTCCGTCTGAGTATGTCATAGGGTATGATGGCGACAAAAAGCTCTGTATGATTCACCAGAAGTTACTGCAAAACAAGATATGTGAGTATGAATTGATGGATGGTTTGATTTATAGGGAAACTCTACTATGTATTCCTGAGGGAAGAGACCGTTTGCATTGGATTAGAGATGCTCATTATTCTTGGTTTGTAGGTCATTTTAGGGTTTAGAAGATTCTTTGGAATTTATGGCGTTATGTCTATTGGCAAAAAGTATAGGTGGATGTTGCTCGTGTGGTTCGTGGTTGTATTATATGCAACACATCTAAGCCTTCCTATCATTAGTTGGGACTGTACTTACCATTACCATTACCTAACCGACCTTGGGAGAGCATATCGATGGATTCTATGGGCAGTTTTCCCATGACCAAGTGTGAGAATGATAATCTGTTTATGGTGGCAGATTGATTCAGCAAGATGATAGTTCTTATTCCATGCCAGAAGATGATAATCGGGGAAGAAGCAACACGATTAATTTTCAAAGACATTTGGAGGTATTTTGGGCTCCCTTCTTCTATTATTTTTTATAGGGATAACCACTTTTTGGGGCATTTCTAAATATCGTTATGGGGGATGATGGACATTGAGTTGAAGAGAAGTACCGTATTTCATCCGCAGACTGATAAGCAAAAAGAGGTAGTTAATTGCACTTTGGTTCATTTATTACAGGGATTCCATTCTAAGTATCCTAAGATTTGGGATGAGAGTTTACCGTATCTTCAATATACTTTTAACCGGGAGATTCTTGGTTCTACTTTGAAGTCTCCGTTTGAAGTTTGTCTTGGGTATTTTCCTCAAAGCCCTTTTTATATGGCCTTTAGTCTTGGTAATAAGATGGTGTCAGGGAAGGAGGAAGAGGAACAAGTTAAAGCTCAACGTTAGATTAAGAAGATAAGTAAGGTTCATGAGGCGGTTGAATAATAATTAAAGAAGACTTAAGCAAAGTATAAGACTCGATACGATAAGCATCGGGTTGAATGTACTTTTCAAAAGGGCGATTTAGTTTGGTTATATTTGGGTAAGGAATGACTCCAGGGAGATGGTAAAAAGCTCAAGCCTATCCGTTATAGTCCATTTACTATACTTTAAAAGATTGATGACAATGCATTCTAATTGGATTTGCCACCATTTATGATGATGTATTTGCTGATTAATGCCCAGTATTTAAAACTCTTTGAGCCGTTTCTTCTCGATGAAGACTCTGTAATCGATGCTCACCTACCGTCAGTTGATGACTAATAGATGGAAAGAGAAAATCATTGTAGGAGGATAGTATTCAAGAGAGGAAGGTTACTACTATAAGATAGGGAAGTATTGAGTCGTTTAAAGTTGGGAAGAAAGGTCAACTACCCAGCAAGTCAAAGTGGTACAACTTGGAAATAACACAACCGCTTTCCCTCATCTCTTGTTTTAGCCGGTGCAGGAGCTCAAGGTTCCTAAAGCGGGGAGCCATTATCCAGGAGGATCTGGTCCTGATTTTAGACAAATTTGCCAAAGTAATTCAAGCGAGATTTAGTGTCGCTCGAACCGAGTCTTCTATTCGAATAGAGTCATGCTCTATTTGAACAAAGACTAGTTTGAGTCTTCTGTTTGAACACAAATTTTTTTTGTTCAAACAAAAACCCGACTACTCCTATTTTTAAGTCATTTTAAGGGCTATTTAGTCTTATATTGTAACTAGATAACTTATAGCCTATTAAAGGATAAGGCTAGGCAATGTGAAGAGGGAGGGAGATAGAGATCCAAGTTATAATATAGAACTTAGGGTTTTGAGGAGTAATTCATTGTAATCAATCAAATTAAGCAATAGAAGCTCCTATTGGGAGATTATCCCACCAAATCGCTTGTTATTCGTTAATTCTTTTTTTAAGGTTAGTCTCTAATTTGATTATAGATTATGTGGCGATGATGACAATTCTTAATAAAAATAATACAAGATTTGTCAAGGTCAATTTCCTGGCCTGAGACATTCTTGAAGGTGTCAAGGAGATCTTTTATGCATCCTGCTTCTTCTAAAGTAGCTCTACAGAAAACAAAGCTATTGTCGGTAAAGAGAAGGTGGGAAATGGGGACCCCTCCTCTTGAGGTTTTAATGCCATGGAGTTTGTTGTTAGTTTCATCTTTGAAAATAATACGGGAAAGAACTTCTGAGCAAATAATAAAAAGTAAATGAGATAGAGGATCTTCTTGTCTGATACCTTTTTCAGGTTTAAGAAAATCATAGGATGAGCCATTCAAGTTGAACAATAAAATGGTGGTAGAAAATCATTGCATAATCCACTTGCACCATTTACCGCAGAAGCCTATAACATTCATAATATCGCCCAAAAAATTTCCATTCTACTCTTTCAAATGCTTTGTTGAGGTCCAATTTAATGGCCATGCAACTCTTCACTCCTTTTTTCTTTTAAGGGTATAAAAGATCTCTTGGGTCATGGTAATGTTGTCAAAAATCTGTCTACCCAGAATGAAAACATTTTAAGTAGGGGAGATGAGGTTGTCCAGTAAAGGTTTAAGGTTGATGGGTCTGAAATCACCAGGCTTCTCAGGGTTCTTTGTTCTTAGGAATAAGAGTAATATTTGTATGGATAAATTAAGCAGTGATCAGACTAGGAAAATACAAGCATGGATTTATAAAGGTAATTTCCTACTGTATCCCAATATTTTGGATAAAAGTGGAGTAAATCCGTTAGGACCCAGAGATTTATGGGGATTCATGGATAAGATTGCATCCTTCACTTCCTCAATGGTTGGTTCGATCGCGAGTTTAAAATTCATGTCCTCTATAACTGATTTTTCAATGATGTTAAGGTCCTGGACTTTAATAGAAGGGTCAGAAGTTGAGAAGATCTCTTTTAGAAGTCAACAATGGTGTCACCAATATCATTTCTATTATGGGGCCAAGAACCATCAATTCTACAAAGCCTAAAGATAGTATTCTTTCTTTTGCAATTTAAGGTAGAACGATGGAAGAACTGTAGAAAATTAAATATAATAATTATGATCTTGAGTAGAATCTTCCCTTGGATTGACTGCAAACCTTAATGGGATAGTTTTCTATATTGCAGCCTCCAAGAGGGACTTCCCCTCTGTTTAAACTGAAAGGGTTTGAGTGGTCTTCCCATTATACCCTCAAGTCCTAATAAAGAGTCATACTAGGTCCCACAAACCTTAACTTAGTGTATCAATTGGGCACATCCAAAAACACATATACGACCTATTAGCATGTGTACTCGTGAATTGGAAGATAAAATATTGAGTAGTACCGGTATAGATGTAAAATCCAACAATCTTCAACCCGACACTAACTAGATTTTAAGAAAAATATTTTTAGCCTGATTCACGGCTTTAAAAAAAGTGGATGGCCATCCATTATTTTTTTAAAATCACTCATGATAATTTGTCGAAGGTAATGTTACATCAAAATTGACTGTCACTCTACGACTAAAAGGATGGCTAATACGGTTCATGGACAAATTTTGGTAAGCCCTTTGAGAACATGCCTAATTCATAATGTGAACATCGAGCTAGCAACCTCAATAGCTTTCAAGTATAATCCTTTTACTAGTGGAGTTCAGCATGTGAATGGTAAATGTACACCTTAATGATATATCGACACATTTCCATTAGCGTCCTGCAATATGTGTTTACCAGCCACATGTCATTTCAATACTTAGGTAAATTATCATGTAAAGACCATCGCTCATACTGAAATAAAGGCTTAAAGATGTGAAGCCTACCCATATCCAACCCAAGCAAACTTGAGAAACCTTTCAGTATTCTCTATAGGTAATAGATACTCATACAACTGTCATGTGATGAAATCACTCATATCTAAAACTTTATTGCGATTGCATAATTGAAACTTAATATGTACACATATAATAACAGATCTAAATATAATAATAACTGAGTAATTAAAATCAAAATTGAATGTTGACCAAAATAATAATTGGGAATAACTTCTACATGGATAAAGAATCCTAGTGCAGTAATAGCAAATAAAATAAATCAATAACTACTCTTACCTAAAAGAGCGATCCCCAAAGAGACTTCAGCAATCCCATACCTGTAACATATCCCTTGAAGGTTGGTATCTGAAGTCCCTTAGTAAGCAGATTAGCAATTATCTCCAGTGTCGACAAATGAGGAATCTTGATAATTTACTTCTGTACTTTATCAATGACAACGTAATACTTAATGTCAATATACTTGTCATTCATAGTCACGTTATCATTCTTAACATATTTGACGACTGCCTCATTGTCGCAAAAAACTTGTAACGGTCTAGAAATAGAATCAACAACCTTCATCTCAAAAATAAATTGGTTGAGCCATATAGCCTGCCGAGAAGCCTCAAAACAAGCCACATACTCTGCTTCTATAGTCGAGGAGGCTACACGAGACTATTTGACGCTTATCCACAAGATAGTACCTTGGGCAAGCTTAAAAATATAACCAGAAGTAGAATTCTAATCATCTTTGTCCCCTGCAAAATTTAAGTCAGAGTAGCCTAATCTGTAATTTTTACTCCTCTTCAAATAATGAAGAACCTTCTCTGCTGCCTGCCGGTGAATAATAGAAGGGAATTGTTGGTACTTTCTTAATATCCCAATGACAAAATTGATATCGGGTCTCATACATATCATGTCATACATGAGGCTACCAACAACTGAAGAATACTCCTTAGCAAAGTCTTAGGAAACTGTTTTGTGTGGCATCATCTTCCTGAATATATTTTTCTTAACATTAGGGACTTCACCTGCTTCGCAATCTTGCATGCCATACTTCTTCAAAACTTTATCGATATACGCACTTTGAGATATACCAAGTATCCATTTGGTTCTATCTCGCTCAATCTTGATGCCAAGAACATAACTGAAATCTCCCATATCCGTCATATCAAAATGCTGGGATAAGAAGGCTTTCGTCTCCTGAAGAAATTGAACGTCACTACTAGCAAGTAAAATATCGTCGATGTAGAAAACTATAAATATAAAACGTCTCCCACTCTGTTTAACGTATATACAACAATCCATTTTGTAATTGAAAAAAACGTGGTTCGAAACTACCTTATAAAGCGATAAGTATCACTTGCGTAGACGCCTACTTAAGACCGCAGATAGAGCGATTAAGCTTGCAAAATATTCGAACCTTCCCTTCAGTCTCAAAAACTTCGGGTTGGTGCATATAAATCTTATCGCTGAGATGCCCATTAAGAAATGTTGTCTTGACGTCCATCTAATGAAGCTTCAAGTCAAAATGTGCCTTAAGAGAAAAAATAATCTATAATGAATCCTTCATCAAAATTGGTGAGAAAGTCTTATTAAAGTTAATTCTTGGATGCTGCTTGAAACCTTTCGCAACAAGTCTCACTTTGAAACGCTCAACCTTGCCTTCAGAATTACGTTTGGTCATAAAGATCTATTTGCATTCAACTGCCTTAGATCTTTCCGGTAAAGATGTCAACTCCCATAAAACATGAATCCTTTTGATCTTTCTGGGAAACTAGCAAAGAAACAACTAACAGTTTCCGAATCTAACTTTCTGATATTTGGGTTAAACAATTTTGCCTCTGCAACACAACCCCAAACACGTAAGTGATTATGATAAGGATTTCTCCCAGTCCATAGATGATAAAGATTAACTAGAATAGAACGAGAAGGAACTCAATTTTGAATATAGACTGAATAACATAAGCACTCTCTCCATAAATTTACAGGTAGATCAGTATGACATAACATGCTACGAACCATGTTCTGAAAAGTTCAATTATGGTGTTCACAAACACCGTTCTGCTCTAGTGATCCAGGAGTAGTGTACTGGGCTACAATACCCTGATCCTTTAAATACTGACAGAATGGTCCCAAATGTTGACCGTCTTGATCGATCTTACCATAATACTCGCCTCCTCAATTTGACCGAACAACCTGGATCTTTCGATCTAGCTATTTCTCAACCTTTAACTTGAAAGTCTTGTATACATCAAGTGATTCAGACTTCTTATGGATAAGAAAACATTAGGTATAACTAGAGAAATCGCTAATGAAGGTGATATAATATCGATGACCACCGCGGGATGGAATAGGAAAAGGTCTACATATATCTGTATGAATCATCTATAAAAGGGTCTGTGCTATGAGTAGATTCAAATTTCTGGATCTTGGTCAATTTTCTACGAATGCAATTACACAAGTATGAAAATCAATGAAATCTAAAACCCTGAGAACCCCATCTCAAACCAAAATCTCTAAACTTTTCCTAGAAATATGTCCTAGTCGCTTATGCCATAACATCAAAGATTGCTCAGAAACTCTAGAACGTTTAGAAGTAGATGAAATATTAGCATTAGTAGGTAAACATAATAGAGAAGTCTCTAATAAATGATCAAGAGATAAACGATATAACCCATCAACTAGTAAACCATAACCAATAATGGAATCATGATAAAAAATGTCAAAACCACCATGTCTAAAATTGAAAAAATAACTGAAAGAGTATAACCAAGAAACTAAAACTCGAGATTGTCTCATCGATGGAACATAAAAGGTGCTTGTTAAATCTAAAGTAATACATGTGTCTAAAACCAAACAAAAAATGCCAACGAACTCCAAGGGAAGGCTTCTAACATCTCCCAAGAAAACTTGTTCCCCAGGCCTTGTCGGCTGCCTACTGATGAACCCCTGTAGAGAATTTGAAATGTAAACAGTTGCCCCATAATCTAATCACTAAGAGTTGGTGGGAGCATCAACCAAATCGGATTAAAAGAAAACATAAATTAAACTAATACTTCATTTCTTAGTTAGCCAGTTTTGTAACAATAACATTCCTACTTCACATGACCTTTCTTCTTACAAAAGAAATACTCTATAAATGATGAAGTAGTTACTGACGGTGTCGTATTCTGCTTCCCATTCCCATTTCCTGAACGAGAACTCTACTCTGAACCAGACTTAAAATTTTTCTTCTTCGTTGAACCAAGGTTCTTAAACTTCTTTTCCCATAAGAATTGATAGACAACCTCTTCATGGAAGTAGTCAAAGAAGTCGATTATGTTTTACCTTTCTTCTATCATTCTTCTTCAAAGACCAATGTTGTAATCAACTCATTCATTTCCCAAGTCTTCTCCTGATTCTGTTAATGAACCTAGAACATCTCAAAACTTTTGGGAAGAGACCAAACTGCTAAGTGAACTATCAACATATCATCAATAGTGAGTCCAAATTTTATCAAGGTAAGAACTAACTTGTAGATCTTAAGAATATGCGAGTACACATTTCTAGTACCGTCATACTTCAGTGATAAAAGTTGAGATAAGTTACTGTACTGCCTTTCCTTTTACGGAACCCTCAAACTATTTTTTAATGACATCTAGCAGTTCCTTTGCGATACCTTTCTCAGTGATACCACCACGTATAATAGGATCGATGGAAAAATAAGTGATGTGATTTTCTATTTTATTGGCTTTGACCCATTTAGCATGGGCCACTTTCTCAGCATCAAAAGAGGTATTTGTGAGATCCGCAGGTTTTGCTTCAGTGAGAACAAAATTAAAATTAAGGTAGCCTAGGGCAATCTGGATTTTGAGCTTCTAGTTGGAATCCGTCAAGGTCTCAATATTAGTCACTTGGTTTTGGATCATAGGGTTCATAGCAGCATGAACCAAAGACTTATATTAAGACGTACAAAAATTAAAATTTTATGCACGTTTAACTTGATCTGTAAAAAATCTATAATTTGATGTCATTAATCTCAATCCTACCTGGGGTTAGGATGGTCGACTCAAAGTGTATATTGTATTTAAGGTAATAACTTTTCAGTCTGCGGGTACGATGATGTATCATCGAATCCCTCCTTTGGGTGGTGATTTGACATACATTTCTCCCAAGTTGGTGATTACTCATGCTCAAGACTAGATTATCCACTTACAATTTGACTCGAGATACTTCCTCACCTTTGGGCCGAGGGTTATTCTCTTCTTCCCATACCGTGTAGCCTATCTTAACCCACTAATTAATTAGAAGTTTCTTAGCCTCCTTTAGGTGGTCTAATTATTTCATGTTTAATTAGTATAAATTAGTCTTAATGAGACTTTACAAGAGAGTCTCAAAATTAGAAGAAACGTTCAACTCCATGGACAAAACTCATTTTGGTATATTTACCCATTTTATATCTTGCCTTCCTAACGACTACTTGATCTAACTTAAACCCCTTTGGAGATTCTTGGGCATTAAATCTCTATATCATAAATGATTTATCATAGCTTATGCCTGATATATCATCATCCAATTAACATGAAATAATAATTGGTGTTTAATTTTTTAATCAATAATAAATTTGTGAAAAAACTATAATATGGGTTACTATAGGATTTAGTATATTTTGTAATCTTCATAATGTATCCAAATATTGATTGAAGTAACCCACTAATCCTTTAGTTAGGACTAAGAGTGGATATATGTAAATATGATAGTCCAGGTACCCATCTCTAGCACATCTAAACAATGATAATTGGTGTCTAAATATGATACTATGATATACCACTCCAAAACACTATTATAGGACAGTCATCGGCATCTACGTCAACACGATGTAATCACCCATTAATAGAGAATAAAACAACCAAAAAAATTCTAGGTTAAAACAACCAAGCTTCGTTGACATAGAAGAAATAAGGCCAAAAATTGCCTTACTAAACTGAAGTATGGCCGAAAAATCGACTCTCATCTCCCTCTATAAGAAGAAATCTCCAAACATATTTTCCATACCAAAGGCCACCTACAATTCTCAAAACCAATAGGTATTTTCCCTCCTAATAGAGGGATACCTTTACCTGAACCCAATGTAATCACACCACAATCCCAATGGCAAGCAACTATCAGGAATCACTAGGAGAATTACATACACATAGTCAAAAATTCACCAAGCACACACCAACCCAACACCTGCAATAATCACACACTACCATAAAACCCCAATTCCAACAGTTTAACAATCAACCTAGAACAGCAAACCCATACAATCACCAAAGATCACAAACCCCAATCCTAAAATTCATACTTCAGAATCTAACAATGCTACTTTCGAGATTATATGAGGGAATAACATCAAAACCCTCAAATTGGAGGAGAGAAGTCCATATAGAAATGTTTACCGTAACATAATAAGAGAGAACAAGGGAGATTAAGAAATTGATAAACACCTGGAGAAATTTCACGCCATGACAGTCCTCGAAATTTTATCACGAAACCTTTGTAAAAGATGAAATCGGCGTATCAAACTCTCTAACAATCAAAAACGAGCAATGAGATTGATACGAATGCAAAGATTTGAAGAGGTGAAAGAAAATCACAGTTGAGAGGAGGGGTGAGTCAGTTAGAGAGATATTGTACTCGGTTATCTTAAAGTACCCAAGAAACAAAAATCAAAAACCACTACTGACAACCAATTTTTGTTGTTTTCTCTCTTAAGTCAATAAATTAATCATATAAAATTTGTATCCTAGCGACTGATACTAATTGTAGGAAGTTCAATACAATAACTATGAACAATAATTGAATATGAATAGGATTCTACTAACCTCTTTTCCAGCTTTTGCAAAATCTTATGTTCTTGAGTGAAGTCTTCTCTTGGATTGGCTACAGACCTTAATGGGTTTTCATTGTTATAGCCTCCAAGAGAGACTTCCCCTCTATTTGGCCTAATAGAGTTTGAGTAATCTTCCCATTATACCTTTATGCCCTAATAAAGAGTAATAATAGGTCCAACCAAGCACAGCCTATAATACTTATACGACCTATTAATATGTGTGCTCGTGAACCAAAAGATAAAACATTGAGTAGTGCTGGTATAGATGGAAAATTCAACAAGAACTTGGTATTTTTGTCGCCTTCTGTAAGCCAAATTTCTCTTGATTTATCACGCCAAAAAATTTCTTATTGTTTAAGGGTATGTTCAAGCTCTTGCTAAAGATCAGTCTCATAGATGATGTTATTGTCGTTAGGAGACTCAAGCTGGATATCATTAATATTGTCTATAAGTTTTCTAATTTTAGAAGGAATATGATAAAAAACTTCATTGCTCCAAGAAATAAGGTCTTTTTTTTTGTTTTATAGAGATTAAGGCAAAGCCTAAACGGTCGAGATCCTGCTAGGTGCCGAATCCAAGCTTTCTTGATAATTTCATGACATCCCCCGTGCGAGGCCCAAACCGACTGAAGGTGAAACTATTTCAGATTATTATCAAACTTAAGGTCAGTGTTGAGAAGAATGAACCATGGTCTGAGCCAATAATAGGAAGGTTTAAAGTATGGGCTTTAGGGAAGCCAATTTTCTATGAATCTGAGGTTAGAGTTCTATCCAATCTAATCTAATCTTAGTAATTTGGGCCAAAAGTACCTATTAAGATGTGTTCATCAAAATATTTCAAGTGGGACTTTGTGGAGCTTAAAATACACAAATATTTGTAGTTCTAGTCGTTGGGCTTTTCTAAGAAACTACAGCAATGCACACAAAAACATCTTATACTGGGTCAGGTGACTCAGGTCAAGACTTTTATATGGTATCAGAAATCTTCAAATCTAGGGCTGTGTAATGACTTGTGAGGGAATTAAGTGTTGTTGACCCTGTCCCTGGCCTGTGGCCATTTTACAGATTAAAATTAGACGGCATTCTCCTAGCATTATTGCATTATGTACCATGTTCTCGGAAGTGATGGACATCCAAGACATAACATGCTTGCCATAAGTAGCTAGAGGGTGTATATCAGCTAGCCTTGGGAGCCAATCTAGGTTGTTCGAGACTCATCTCAAATGATCAATCTCATCAAGGATAGAGCAAGATCACCTTAAAAGTGCAAAGCAATGATGATGAACATATAGAGACAGAGATAGAGACAGTCCAGCATCCTTTGAAAAGTTCAAGATTGAACTAGTTCTTAGAGAAGAGTACTTCATAAATTCTTAGAAATAACAAAACTCTATCTTTCGCCGGAGAAAAAAAAAGTTGTTAGAGCATCTCCAACAGATGAGTATGTAATTCCGGTTTACCATACTGGTATTCCAGAATCGCATATTGTTTTCGTCCAATATAAAATTACGCTTTTTCTCTTGGGCGCTTAACAGTTCAGGGCCTAGGTAAGAAAGAAAAGTTGTGATGGGAGATAGAGATGTCAACTGCATTAAAAAAGTGTTAGGCGCTCAACGGTTCAGCGCCTAAGCAGGAGAGAGATATGTTAGCTGTATTAAAATAAAGTGTTAGGCTCTTAACGGTTCAGTGCTTATGTGGCATGCGCATACTCCTCCCCAAGTTCAGGTTTCGTATACTTTGGAAGAGTATGGGGGTGAGTATGCGGAACCCCATATTCCTGTTGGAAGGGTTTTTTGCAGGAGTATGGGAAAACCTTAACAGCATACCACTCTATTGGAGATGCTTTTACTGATCATTTGTTCCTGATTAGCTAGCCTAACCCTACTTACCTTTTAGAAAATAAACTATTAATCCTTTTGTGGGTTGGTCCTGTTGTGATCCTGTTGAGTATGGATGGGTATCGGTCGGTTTGTTTTGGTATTTCACAAATACCAATACCAAAACCAAAAATCTAAAGGTAAAACCATAACCAAAACCAAACCGTTCGGTTTACCAAATATATAAACCAAAACCAAACCGTCGGTTTTTTGGTATTTTCAGTTTTTTGGGTATATTTATATTTCGGTAACTCTTGGTATATTTTCTGATTTCGTTATTGATATATGTATTTTAGAAATTTCTGGTATTCTCAACTTTGGTGGTTTTTGTATAATCTCATTATACTATAACATCTATCTAGGAAGAGAAATTAATGAAGTGCTTCCAAGTTACAACGATTTGCAAGATATATGAAACTAAAACTATTTTCTTTGGTTTGGTTTCAGTTCGATTTAGTATTTTACTATACCGATTGCACCCTATACCAATTGCACCATACTTTTTGAGGTAAAGTGTGTAGGTTGGTACAATTTGCTAAACAGTTTGTCCTCACGTATATGTTATATGCAATTGTTCTTTTGCTACTTACTTTTTAATGTCTAGCTCTAAATGTCGAGAATTTGTACTTTTACAAACATCGGACATGGTGCAGTACAAAGTATGCCATTCATAAACCTTAGCCTTTTATTTTTCTTTTTTTTCTTTTTTAAAGGCAAACCCCCATGAATGTATAAAATAAAAAAAACTGAGCAACAAAGGTATGGACAAACTTCTAGCCCTTACAGGCAAGGACAGGAGAGCCTAAACACCAACTAAAAACAAAAAGGAAAAAAAAAAAAGCCCTAGCAGGCCTCCTAAAGGGAGACAAAGTTATACATGTGGAGTTGGTGGTCATAGTCGCTCGAACGAGACTTGATTTTTTGCCTAAAAACTGATCCAGTTACAATCGTCTATTGGTGGCTCATAGCCATTCGAACGAGCCTCAGAGCCATTCAAACGAGACTCAATTTTTTGCCTAAAAATTGACACAGTTGCAATCTTCTCTTGGAGGCTCATGGTTAATCGAACGAGCTTCATAGCCGTTCGAACGAGACTCAACTTTTTACCTAAAAACTGACGCCGTTACAAACTTTATTTGATTTGCTTGAATCCATTCGAACGACGATGCAGAGTTTTGTTTTTTAAAGGTCATTTAGACCATTGGTTATGCCCCGAGATTTGTATTGATGAATAAGTCTACAAATAAAAAAGACTTAGGATTATTTCTTAACAACCGTAGGTGGGATCTTTATGTGAGGAATCTTTTGAGAGAAACCATTGAGAGACCTCAAATTGGTTTATGATTGTAACATTGAATCATTAAATAAAACTCAATTTCTATTTTGTGTGGACGTAGGCAATTCGCCGAACTATGGTAAATGTATGTTGTCTTTTGGTTGTGTGTATTCTTTTAGATTGTTTATAACTAATCTGATCGAATTGGTGACCGGCTTCTGCGGCGCTGCTCAACAATACACCCACTTGGGAAAAAGAAATACAATCTGTAGTAAACCTTTGTGACATCTTCATAAGCAATCAACTTTAGCTCCTCAGATAAATGATCAGGTTCAATCTCTATGTATGAAGCGAATCGGTGGTTGGCTTCTGCGACGTTGCTCAACAATATACCCACTTGGGAAAAGGAAATTACAATCTGTAGTAAAATTTTGTGACATCTTCATAAGTAATCAACTTTAGCTCCTTAGATAAATGATCAGGTTCAATCTCCATATATTAAGGAGGGTGGATACCAGCTAGTTCATTTGCTAATCTGTTAGTTTCCCTGAAGTTATGATAAATGTGAAAGTAATCCAGCTCAGACACAAGATTGTAAATTCTCTCCATAGTATAGGTTAACTCCCAAGGAGGATTGGCCCTAGCAATAATCATATGAACAAGAACAGCAGAGTCTGCAATAAAACACACCATTTTCCAACCTTTGTTCTTAGCTAAAATTAACCCCAACTCTAAGGCCTGCAATTCATGAACAAAAGCAAAAAACTGGATACCAATAACATCTCTCAAACCATTCCAGCAAAATTCCTACCCACAACCCCCACAAGTTGGATCATAAGAGCCATCAGCGTTAATGAGAATTATATCTGGGGCAGGAGGTATCGACTTCAAACTCTTAGAGCATCAGCAGCATGCCGACTAAGTTAGCGAGTTACGTATGCGTAAAATCAAAAAAAATATGACATGTAGTCAGGGGTAGAAAAATTGTCCTTTTCAGGGTGGAGATGGATGTCAGATTTTTTTATTTTATTTCTTTTGATATTATTATTATTTTATTAAAAAAATAAAATGTTATACGCCAATATTTTTAAAAAAAATTTAAATAATAAAAAAATAATAATAAATTTATATACTGGGCATATTCAATTAGTGCATGTATTCTTAATTAAATATTAAGAAAATAAATAAAACAATATTTTAATAACAAAAAATATTTTTTAATAATTTATTACGCTAGCCCCACTAACAATCTGACTTGAACTGGCTCGCCATAGATAGCCACTGATTTTCTCAAAATTAGCGCAATTTGAGCGATAACTATCCTAGAAAAGGAATTTTTAATGAATTTGGATCGCTAACATAGCGATGACGAGCCTGTTGCCCATGCTCTTATGACTATAAAATCAATGTTGATGTTTCATTTATAAAAAATAATCTTTGTTAGGCTGGTTATCACTTACTTTTTTATCCTCCAAGGCTATCTTGATCTTTTCATCATCAACAGCCTTCAATAACAGTGTAGAGGCCAAGCTGTACTTGTTTTGAAAATTCCTAAGATTCCTCTCCATCCATAAATGATAATAATACGCATTGAAAGCTAACTTGTTGGTCGTGGCTACAAGGTCCTTACCATTGATATGATTAGAACACCAGCTTATTTGATCCCCCCTACATAGCATAAAGTACTAGCATTATACCCAAGCTTAGTAAGGACACCACTCCACACAAACTGAGCAAAAGGACACTAAAAAAAGATGTGATCATCTGTCTCAGGAGCATTTGAGCACAAAACATAATTGGAAGTTGTGACAGTGCTCCAGCTTAGCAATTTCTCTTGAATCTTAAAGACCTTTTTCATAGCAAGCCAACATACAGTAAAACCCCTATAAATTAATAGCCTCAGGACCAAGGAAACCTATTAATTAAGAGAGGTTTTAATTTATCGATAAATTGATAATTTATTAATTTATCAACTAATTAATAACTTATTAATTTATCTAAGTATTACTTATTTTTCTAAAAAATTTTTTATTTCAATGGTTAAAAAATGATTGAGAGGGCGAAGTTGAAGATTATAGTTATGTTTTGGAATTTGTTTATCATAAAGAAGCTTTAAAAACGATAATGACATTGAATAATTTTGGTGTTGCAATACGAGAACACCACATCAAAACTTTTTAGTGTGTTACGAAAAGTCAGAGATGAGATCCAACTCGACTTCAATTTCAAGATAAAATAAACATACTTAGACTCATATTTTAAGGCCTTCGCATCCATGTGATATGTATTTAATTAGTATTAGTAAAATATTAATTTATGCGATAAGTGGGACATATAGGAACCTTTAAAGAGCTTTGCATATTATGTATAATCTTACAAATTTAGAGAAATTATTAATTTAGTACATTGGCCCAAGTCGGGACCGGCAAAAAGTATTAATTAATTGCGATTATTAATTTATCAGGGTTCTACTGTATAAAGCTCTGTCCCTTAATAGAGCTTAAAAACCAGGTAAGGCTAACCCAATCTACATCAGGTATTCCTTGTCGAATGTAGTTGAAGGTATCCTTCAAACTATAGATCCTATGAGGGTTAGCTGTCCACACAAGCTTATCCTCCATACCCTGGTTAATTGCCAACTCGTCAAGGAATCAAAGAAGGTCGGGAAAGGATACTCACATATGGGGGTATAGTTCACTCACCTTCATGTATAATGTTGTTCAAGAGAGCATCCTTATGATACCAACTATCATAGGCTAAACCGGTAGGGAATTTAGGCATAAGGATGCCAAGAGAGTGGCAAGGAATATTTACAGCCACCTCTCTATCCTGTAAGATCTTTCTCCACCCCCAACAACCATTTCCAGGGATATTAAGTTACCAAAACTCTTTGTTTTTAATAAGGTACTTTTTCACTCATTCAGCCCACAAACAATTCCTGTCACGACCCAGCCCGGGTCTGTCACTACAGTGACCGGGGCACAACGGAATAAAAGGCCGTGCGGCGTACATGCACGTACGGCCGGCATGCACAAACCATCTTCACAGGCGCGGCGTGCCAGTGGAATAATCCCACGGATGCTTGAGCGACATCCAGATAATCCTGGATACTTGTGGGGGGTCATCGAATATGCATTCGGTATAGGCAACAACGCAGAAGGTTTCCTCAATAATCCCTACAGCATAATCTCTCGTGATGGGACACGAGGTACGGAAAGCACACCAGTCCTGTAGCGGATCTGGGTAGCTCAATATGCCAGGTTCCAGATATGGGACATGTATATCTCAAGGAGCGACGAGCCTGGACTGGTTACATAGTCCATTTATAAGGGCGTTGTGTCTCGATTGGCTTGTGGGGCATAACAACGGCATAACAACACCATATAAAAGCCCTATCTAAAAAAGTGGCCCGCATTGTGAGGCAATGTCTCATGGCCTTCCCTAGGCCAAGGAAAACTCATGATTATCCCTTGTAGATAGCCCATGAGCCGGGGTCGAGGATGACCAAGCTATAAAGCTCTTTTAGTCATGGGGATGATTGGACCGAGGTTCATCCTTAATACAGCCACTAAGTAAATAGTTAGTTTCCAAAAGGAAACGTTAAAACTAGAGATGAAGCATACTTGCCTTCTCTCCCCCTTAACCAATTCCGATTTTAATGAAACTTGGCGTACAGATATATTACGGTCTATAGAACATATATCTAAGGTCAGAACTCAAAACACTCTGGTAGATTTTCCCAATATTCGGTAGGGTGTTATACCCTCCCGCACTTAAAATAATCCCGACGTCCTCATCAAGAACCTTCTTTCAACACGGCCCTGTAAAGATTCAATCTTCTACATCTTCAAGAAACTAACAAATTTTACGCACTTAGTTCAGAGTACTATATCTTCTTTTGCACTAGCGGATACTGAACACAACTGCTAGTCTCGATGCTGATAACTGTGGTCTTCACGACTGAACTCTGTTCTTCGGCCTTTCAACAGGAAGTGTGCCGGTGACTGAACCATCATTCAAACTCTGGAGTCTACCTTCTTATCTAGATATTGTCCTGTAGCCTTTAGCCTTCTGATAAATGTATGGGTGGTACGTCCTTGCATCACGCCCTCTGAAATGTGTTATATCCTCCTGCAAAGCGCCTTCTCCCCTTACACATATAGAATGTCGCTATATTCGACAAACCTGGCGTCTCCTCTAGATAGTGTTATTGCCTTTACCGAATACATATTCGATGACCCCCCACGAGTATCCAGGATTATTTGGATGTTGCTCTAGCATCTGTAGCTTTATTCCACTGGCACTGAATTTGAAGGTGAAAAGGGCAACCCACAAGATTTGAAGGTGAAACCTGAGAAGTTCAATGGCAAGATGAAGCCTAAGAAGATCAATAGAAAGGTGAAGCCCGAGAAGTTCAATGGCACTGAATTCAAGCGTTGGCAGCAGAAGATGTTATTCTTTCTCACAACTCTAAACTTAGCAAAATTCCTCAAGGAAGACAAACCAGAGTTGAAGGATGAAGAAACTGACCTAACAACTATAGCAGCAGTGAAGGCGTGGATTCATTCCAACTTTCTGTGTCGGAATTATATTCTAAATGGGTTGGACAACAAATTGCATAATGTGTACAGTCCAACGGAGTCTACAAAGGAACTGTGGGAATCCTTAGACCATAAGTATAAGACAGAAGATGTCGGACTATAAAAATTTGTAGTTGGCAGATTCCTGGATTATAAAATAGAGGATGCCAAGACTGTAATCAGTCAAGTACATGAACTGCAGATTATCCTGCATGATATTAATGCAAAAGGTATGAGGTTGAGTGAATCTTTTCAGGTTGCTGCGATAATTGAGAAGTTTCCTTCATCCTGGAAGGACTTCGAAAGTTATCTGAAGCATAAGGGGAAAGAAATGAAGTTGGAGGAACTGATTGCAAGGTTATGGATCGAAGAAGATAGCAAATCCAACAAAAAGAAGGATGTTGTTCATTCTTACGATGCCAAGGCTAACATGGTCGAAGGAAGCCCTAAACCTCATAAGAAAAATGGGAAGAATTTCCTGGGCCCTAAGGGAAAGGACTTTAAGAATTTTACAGGGAGTTGTTATGTTTGTGGCAAACCAGGGCACAAGTTAATGGAATTCCGCAAGTCTAAAAGCAGACCAGAAAGTGACAAAGGCACTCAAACAAACATTGCTGAAATGGAGAACCTGTGTGCAGTAATCTCCGAAATCAACCTGGCAAGCTATTCCAGAGGATGGTTTGTAGATACAGGGGCCACACATCATATATGCTATGACAGGAGTTTATTTACTACCTACAATAAGGCTGAACATGAAGAGAAAGTGTTCATGGGCAACGTTTCGGCGTCAAGGGTCGAAGGAAAAGGGAAAGTAGTTCTAAAATTTACATCTGAAAAAGAAGTTACTTTGAATGAAGTACTGCATGTGCCTGATATCCGCAAGAGCCATGTTTCTGGAGCATTGCTGATCAAGAATGGATTCAAGCTAGTGTTTGAGTCAAACAAATGTATCATGACTAAGAATGGTGCATTCATAGGAAAAGGTTATGAGTGTGATGGACTGCTCAAACTAGCAGTCTTGTGTAAACTAGTTTTAATTATCAATAAGAATGAGAATTCTATTTACTTGCTTGAGTCATTTAATGTTTGGCATCAATGATTAGTACATGTAAATTATGGTTCGCTGCATAAATTAGTCCATTAAGGATTGCTGCCTAAATTCAATCTTGATTGCAAACAAAAATGTAAAGTGTGTGCTGAAGCAAAATTTTCTAAACAACCATTCCATTATATTGAATAATACAAAACTGAACCGTTAGATTGGATTCATAGCGATCTCTGTGATTTGAAGTTTATTCAAACACGAGGCGGAAAGAAGCATTTTATTACTTTCATTGATGACTGTACAAGATATAGTCATGTATACTTGCTCAGAAGCAAAGATGATGCACTGGAAGTGTTTATTATTTTCAAAAATGAGGTTGAGACTCAACTTAACAAAAAGATAAAAGTTCTTCGAACTGATAGAGGTGGGGAATACGACTCTATTACGTTTGGAGAACTTTGTTCTAAGTTTGGTATTATACACCAAACTACTGTACCTTATACTCTTCTGCAAAATGAAGTTACAGAGAGGAAAAATAGAATTTCAAAGAATATGCTTAATGCTATGATAATTAGTTCTGGCTTGCCGTAGAGCTTGTGGGGGGAGGCTTTACTTTCTGCGAATTATAATCTCAATAAGTTACCACACAAAAAGATTGAAATGACTCCTTATGAACTCTAGAAAGGCAAAAAACCTTCCTATAAGTTCTTAAAAGTATGGGGGTGTCTTGCAAAGGTACAAGTACCATTGCCAAAAAGGTCTAAGTTGGGACCTAAAACTATTGACTGTATTTTTATTGGTAATGCCAATAACAGCAGTGCATATAGATTTCTCGTATATAAATCTGAAATAAATGTGCATGAGAATACCATCATTGAATCCCAAAATGCTATATTTTTTGAAAATATATTTCCATATAAAAAGAGTGATAATGTGAATCCTCTTAAAAGAACAACTGATGTTGCTTCTAGTAGTGATCAACATATTACTCCTACAAGTTCTAATTTTAATGCAGAACCAAGACGTGGGAAACGACTTAAAGTTGCTAAGTCCTTTGGCAAAGATTTTATAGCATTTTTGTTTGAAAATGAGCCTCGAACCTTCAAGAAAACCATGGCTACACCTGAAGCTCCTAGTTGGCAAGAGGTTGTATAGAGTGAGATAGACTCTATAATGTACAACCATATTTGGGAATTGGTAAATCTTCCACCTAGAAACAAACCTATAGGTTGCAAGTGGATTTTCAAACCAAAATTGAGATCTGATGGTTCAATTGAAAAGTACAAAGCCAGACTTGTTGCCAAAGGATATAGGCAAAAAGAAGGTTTGGACTATTTTGATACATATTCTCCAGTGATAAGAATAACTTCCATTCATATATTGATAGCTATTGCAGCAGTGCATAAGCTTGAAATACATCAAATGGATGTTAAAACAACATTCTTGAATGGTGAATTAAATGAAGAAATATATTTGAACCAACCTGAGGGGTTCATTGTCCAAGGCCAAGAAAATAAAGTGTGCCAGTTAGTTAAATCTCTTTATGGATTGAAGCATGCACATTTACAATGGTATGACAAAATGGCTTCAAAATTAATGAATGTGATAGATGTGTCTATATTAAAAACATTAATGGTGAGCATGTCATTGTGTGTCTTTACGTAGACGATATGCTCATCATGGGGACTAGCATCAATGTCATTATGCTAACAAAGAAAATGTTGTCCAAGAACTTCGATATGAAGGACTTAGGTGTTGCAGATGTTATTCTCGGCATAAAGATTAACAGAACACCACAGGGACTTGTGTTGTCTCAATCACATTATATAGAGAATAAATTTGACTGCCGTGGTGTTCAGACACCATACGATATTATGCGCTAATTGATTAAACACAAAGGTGAGCCTATTTCTCAAAGAGAGTATGTAGGTATCATAGGCAGTCTAATGTATATTATGAACTGCACTAGACCAGATATCGCTTATGCAGTTAGCAAACTAAGTCGGTATACTATAAAACCTGGACCGAGCCACTGGGAAGCATTAATCAGGGTTTTACAGTATTTAAAGCATACAATTGACTATGGGTTGCACTACACAAGACATTCAGCTGTCCTTGAGGGATTCAGTGATGCAAACTGGATATCAGATTCTAACGAGTCATACTCCACAAGTGGATGCGTGTTTACACTTGGTGGTGGAGCTGTCTCATAGAAATCCTCAAAACAAACATGCATATCTCGATCGACTATGGAATTGGAGTTTTTTGAGTGGCTTCGACAGTTTTTAGTGAATATTCCTATGTGGCCAAAGCTAGTACTTGCTTTATGTATCCATTGCGATAATCAAACAACTATTGTAAGGGCAAAAAATAATGGCTATAACGGTAAGTCACGACATATATGTCATAGACATAATATTGTAAAGAAATTACTTGCAAGTGAAGTTATATCAATTGACTATGTAAACTCCAGTGACAATCTAGCGGATGCATTTACAAAAGGGTTGGCAAAAATGTAAGTTTTTTCCACATTGAGGGGAATAGGATTAAAGCCTTTAACTACGAGTTAACCTCAGCGGAAACCTAACCTAGTTGATTGAAGATCCCATGATATAGGTTTAATGGGGCAACTAGTTATGAGTTACTCAACATGAGCACTGAGGAGATTTTAACTCTTGCTCATTCCATGATGTGAACAGTGTAACATGTCATAATTTTTAGGGTAAGTTCTCTGACCTTTTAATGATTCCTATTACTTGTATTTACAAGTGGGGTACGACAGGGTACTCTTAATAGGCAATCACCTATGTGAGCGTGAGGTAGGGCTGCTTCTATGAGAACTTTATAGGGGAAAATTCTCTAATAGTACTCATGAATCTGGGATTTGTTCAGGGCCTAATCAAACACAACTGTGAGAGCCGATTGCATTTGGTACTGTGTGGAGACTATTGTCTTGGTTTACACTAAAACTGACAGTTCAAGACATATGTTCACTAATCAGCATAAATCCAATAGTTTTTTACTAGAGAAGTTCAAGTCCAAAAGATACCTCTCTTGATGTAAAATCATTCCCTAATTTTCTCTATTTTTTCTGAGTTTGTCTGTTACCATTCAAATGTGGGGGATTGTTAAAAAATACAAAGGGTATTTGTTTTTCCTTGAAGTTTGAATGGTGGAACTAAGTGGTTTTAGTCCCACATTGGATATGAGGGAAACACAACTCTCTAATATAAGTTAATCAAACACTCTTACCTTGTTGTAATGTACGTGAGAGTTGGTGGGTCACACGCGCATGTGCGACATGCGCGACCCATGTGTATAAACTATCTTGGGTGCATGGGCTACCCATGGGCTTGCTCAACCTAAGAAACCTACTTATTACTATAAGTCTACGATTTATCCTTGGGGCCTTGGGCCATGGGATCATAGGGATTCCTTTAAGCACTTAGTCATTATTTGGGTTTGAGGTGTGAGTTGGGATGTCTCCAACAGATGCACCTTAAGGTGTGACTCTTGGTGAAGATGCACTAACTTAAGGTGTGACTTTTGGTGAAGAGTCATTTATGATCTATATAACCCAATTTCATTTTCATTTATAATCATTAGTTTTTTTTAGACTATTTTTGTGTCTTTTTATAAAGAGAAAACAGACGCAATCAAAGTTCGTTTGGCAGAAAGATAGAAGTGTTTTCTTCTTTCTGTGACTGATCGTTGTATCCTGGGAGATATGGGCCTACATTCCTGCAAAGTACTGTGGCAGGGGCGAATCTGTCCTAAGGAGATAGTGTGTATACACTAGACTCGGTCATCTTCTTAAGAGGTATTGGTTTTTCATGCAGATTGGAATTCAATCTTAAGACGGATATATTTTTTCTGTGTGATCAAAAACTACAGCAATGGTAAATCTCACTGAGAAGAAGGGTGAAAAGGGCAACCCACAAGTTTTGAAGGTGAAGCCTGAAAAGTTCAATGGCAAGGTGAAGCCTGAGAAGTTCAATGGCACTGAATTCAAGCATTGGCAGCAGAAGATGTTATTCTTTCTCACAACTCCGAACTTACCAAAATTCCTCAAGGAGGACAAACCAGAGTTGAAGGAGGAAGAAACTGACCTAAAAACTGTAGCAACAGTGGAGGCGTAGATTCATTCCAACTTTATGTGTTGGAATTATATTCTGATTGGGCTGGACAACACATTGTATAATGTGTACAGTCCAACGGAGACTGCAAAGGAACTGTGAGAATCCTTAGACCATAAGTATAAGACGGAAGATGCCAGACTAAAAAAATTTGTAGTTGGCAAATTCTTGGATTATAAAATGGTGGATTCTAAGACTGTAATCTGTCAAGTACAGGAACTGGAGATTATCCTGCATGATATTCATGCAGAAGGTATGAGGTTAAGTGAATTTTTCAGGTTGGTGCGATAATTGAGAAGTTGCCTTTATCCTGGAAGGACTTCAAAAGTTATCTGAAGTATAAGAGGAAAGAAATAAAGTTGGAGGAACTGATCGTAAGGCTATGGATACCCCTATAAATGGACTATATAACTCTATCAATACAAACAAAGAACGAGGCACGGGAACTCTGATCCCTACCGCCAACCACCATGTGATAAGGAATTGGGAAAACTATCCAATTCCACTCAGGATCTTATATCCTAGAGCATTCTTCCATCTGAGATCATGTCTGAGGTAACCCGCACAATGATTGTAGCACAACTCTATCCTGCGACAGCCACGTAACTTACTGCGATTCAGAAACACGAGTCTTCACAAATTTGTGAGCATAAAACGATCCAGGACCATCTTGTGGAACCACATGGATCAACTCAGCTAGAGCACTCGAACGCCGTCAAACCTGAAACTCAACTAAGGAGCCATAGAATAAGCATCACTCAGCAACTTGCCTTCTTTGAGTGAGGAAAGAAGTGTCATGTACAACTGTAGGACCAATTGTGGATAAACGATAACCCATCTTAGGGGTTGCAGTTCATATCGCGTAACCAAGAGAAACTCTTTCCTCAACGTCTACATGATGAAATCACTATGTGCAACCTCGGGACTCAAACCATGTCTTTATCTTTTACTTCTTGCCACTTCCATTTCCATTCATGACGTTCACCTCTGGAATGCTCTGTGTCCAACTCAGGATAACCAAAATGAGTATCAACCAAGATTCTTCAATTTTCTGTTGACACTAAGGAATTCCAACCAAACCAAGCTTCACGGCTTTCACACAAAAGTACTCGGCATACGACATGGAACATATCGATCTCTGTTGAGGGCATCGTCCTTGATCACAACTGTTACTACACTTCGCAGTGCGTATACGGACCGAATACAAATAATAACCTGCTATATCGCCCTACTAATACACTTTATAGAGTATCTGTTATACTGACCAGCCTTCTAGAGATAACTAATGATATCGATCACCACGTTCAACTTAAATATCCATCCTTTCTCTTAGTGTCATTGTCCAAAGCACACTTAACTTGAGTAATCTCGTGCTTGGATATTAAGCCTTTCTCTTGCTTCAAATATCAACCATTCCATTCTATTGAATAACCATTCCATTCTATTGAAGAAAAATTTACTAAACAACCATTCCATTCTATTGAATAACGCAAAACTGAACCGCTAGATTTGATTCATAGTGATCTTTGCGATTTGAAGTTTATTCAAACATGAGGCAGAAAGAAGTACTTTACTACTTTCATAGATGACTGTACAAGATATAGTCATGTCAACTTGCTCAGAAACAAAGATGAAGCACTGGAAGTGTTTATTATTTTCAAAAATGAGGTTGAGACTTAGCTCAACAAAATGATAAAAGTTCTTCGAACTGATAGAGATGGGGAATACGACTCTATTACATTTGGAGAATTTTGTGCTAAGTTTGGTATTATACGCCAAACTACTGCACCTTATACTCCCCAAAAAAATGGAGTTGCTGAGAGGAAAAATAAAACTTTAAAGAATATGCTTAATGCTATGCTAATTTTTTTGGGTTTGATCAAAAGAGAGTTCCCTCAGTATGATTATGATCAAAAGTATCACGGCAGCTCCAGCTTGGAGCAATATTGTTGGTGATCCTATCTTTGTTATCCAAGGTCGATATGGACCAACTTCAATTCAATCTTGGTACGTGCAGCACTCAAGGCACCTACCTCAAGTAAGCCTAATTATTCGTCTCTTTAAATTGTTTTTAGAGCACAATATCCCTTAACATCGCATAATCTCAAGACAACACAAACACTACACAAAGGGTCTTTGAAAACATCATTTCATTCATTTATCAATAACAAATTACAAAGCTTTTTATTCCTTCTCGGATGTATCATAGTCAAGTCCTTTACATATAGCTACTAAGGAAATAACTAAGAACCAAAAGGAAACATCAAAGTTGGAGACGAAGCGCACTCCCTCTTTTGGCTAACCTAAGCTTTACATAAATAAACAAAACTTTATACAAGGCTTTATTACAATCTAAAGATAGTATGTTCAAAATCTGGGCTTGATCGGCTAAGGTGTCACACTCTCTCCCACTCAGCTTGGAGATGCCCTCGTTGACTTCTTCTTCTTCCACATCTGCCTGTTATCTTTTCCACTCTTATTTGGCCTCAATCTTCCTGAGCCAGACCAGAAGGGGATGAGAATCCTGGTGCTCCCAGCTGGCTTCTGTGTCTGGAAGATCCTTCCACTTCACAAGGTATTTGTAGACTTCCTCCATGGTCTCCGGGTCAACATGGGTACCCTGTGAGCAAGAGAACTCTCTGGAACTTGGACTGGGTTGACTGGCTTGTGAGGAGCCTGAGGTCTGACAGTACTTCTGCTTGGATCTTCCTTGTCTTTGTGATAAGGCTTTAGGGCACTTGCATGGAACACTAGATGGGTGATGCGAAGATGGGGTGGCAATTGAAGCTTTTAGAAAACCTTTCCAACTTTGCCAATGATCGGTATCAAACATATATACTTGGGTACCAGGCCTTTGTGAACTCTATCTATTTGGCGCTTGAGGTGAGATTTCCTGATCAGAACAAGGTCTCCAGCTTGAAAAGGCTCTGGTCATCTCTTTTGATTGGCCCATTTCTTCATTCCGGCGGACACTGTCTCCAAATAGGCCCGGGCAATATCAGTATTTCTCTGCCATTCTTTTGCAAACTAGTAGGTTTTCAGAACACTTTCTTTATAGCTGGAGACCACGGTGTGTGGTGTGAGGGGTTGTTATCCCAATAGTATCTCAGAGGGACTATTGTTGGTTAATGAACTCTTCTACAGATTAAAGCAAAACTGTGTTACATCCCAGAAGTTATGCCCAGTTCTTCTTGTTTGCCTTGACGAAGTGTCGGAGGTATTCTTCTAACATTGCATTGAAGCGTTCAGTATGACCATCTGATTACGGGTGGTTACTGGTTGAAAAGTTGAGCGTGGATCCCAGTAATCTAAACACTTCCCTCCAAAACTTTCCAATAAATTTCGGCGACTATAGAGATGGCCGCTAGTTCAGCCTTATGGCTTAAAGCATCCAATACATTATTCATCCTCCCTGGCTTGTGCTCGAGATCTAAATCAAAGTCTGCTAGAAACTCTTGCCAACGAGCCTACTTTGAAGTCAACTTCTTCTGTGTAAGGAAATGGCTTGCCGCACTGCTATCGGTCTTCACCATAACCTTCATTCCCAACAAATAGTGTCACCATAATCGTAGACAATGCAAAATAGCTAGGAGTTCCTTATGCTGGGCTGAATATCGTCTCTCTGTATCATTCCGTTTCTTGCTTTCATAAGCAACCGAATGCTCATCTTGTAACAACACTTCACCGAAAGCATAATTAGACGCATCGGTATGTACTTCAAACGGCTTTGAAATATCTAAGACTGGGTTGCTCTTTATCGCATGCTTTAGATCGTCAAATGCTGCTTGACATTTATCGGACCATGACCAAGATATGTCCTTCTTGAGAAGATCTGTAAGGAGTGCCGCGCATTTTGAATATTCTTCGATGAACTTGCGGTAGTAGCTCACGAGGCCAAGAAAGGAACAAACTTCTATAACCTCCGTGGGAGCTTTCCACTCCTCAATAGCGCATATCATTCCCATATCCATTCGGATCAGCCCTCCACCAATAATGTGTCCAAGAAACATAACTTGTTCCTGGGAAAACGAGCATTTCTCCAACTTAACATAGAGTTGGTTTGTCGCAGGACTTGGAATACCAGGCAAAGATGTTCAAGGTGCTCCTCCATAGTGCGGCTGCAGATAACAATATCATCCAAGTACACCACCACAAACTTATTGATATATTTCAGGAAGAGCTCATTCATAAGAGTACAGAATGTTGCAGGAGCGCTGGTCAGGCTGAATGGCATGACAAGAATTTCATATTCCCCATATCGAGTAGAACAAGTTGTTTTTGGTTCATCCCCGGTAACAATCCTGACTTGATAGCTACCCGATCTCAAATCAAGTTTAGAGAAGTACTTCGCGGATGTACGCTGGTCAAATAAGTCGGCAATGAGTAGTATTGGATATTTGTTCTTCACCGCTACCTTGCTTAGGGCTCGATAGTCGACACATAATCGTAAACTTCCATCTAGTTTCTTCTTAAATAAGACCGGGGCACCATATGGCACCTTTGAGGGGCGAATAAAGCCCGATTCTAATAGTCCATCAAGCTATTTCAAAGGGTCTACTAGTTCAGGAGGACTCATTCTATACGGTCCTTTTGCAGAAGGTTCGGTTCCAGAGACCATCTTAACTGGAACCAACTTGGCAACGCCATGTATCGACATCGCGACGGAGTTGACAGCTTTCATCCTGTTAAAATATTTCACCAAATGCAGTCCCAAACGATTCGCTTCCTGAATAGCAATAAAGTTATGGTTATACTTGGTTCAACCATCACCAAAGTGCTTTGCCCATTAATACTAAGGTCTACGTACATGAGTCCCTTTTTCGGCTTAATCTCTGGCAATTGAGTGGTCATGGCATTGAGCAAGTAAAGAGAACCCATATGAGTTTTACTACTATCATTTCTCTGAGTGGTATCATTGGCTTGGTCCCCTTACGACGCCATTAGAGTATTCAGGGCCGTCTTTTGAGGACACTGATAAGCTTTATGATTCCCTTCACAAAGAAAATACTTTAAGTTCCCTGGACACCCTTGAAACCTATATGAGGAAGAAGCGCCGCTATTGTTGCGTGGCCTTTGGTACTCCCTCCCAGAATTGGAACTCAAGGCATTGCTCGTACTGGCTCCACCACTTCTACTTTGGCCTTGACCTTGGCCTCCCCCACTTCTAGCTTGGTATCCTCCATTCTTACCGATATTATAATTATAGGAGGACCCGTTCCCTACTGCTACAGGGAACTAGACTAAGACAGAATCGGTCTATGCTCACCCTCCTTTAGCTGCCTTAAACTCCTCCGAGTAATAAACTCAACAATCTCGGGTAGGAACTAATTCTTCAAGTCATCCCACGTGCTAATAGTACAGTGACCGCTCTGGATCTCGGCATACTTGGTGCGCTACCATAGGTTAGTGTCTCCGGCGAGGTACATGGTTGCCATTGACACCTTCACACCTTCGCTCTCAGACCAGACTATATTGAAGTAAGCCTCCATATCAAAGAGAAACTTATTCACCTCCTTTGCGTCCCTCGCCCCCTTGTATGCCTTGGGTTTGGGGACCTTGATTTTAGGCCGTTCTATACCACCGCCCAAAGGTGCTGGTTCACCATTCCCAGCAGCCTTAACCAGGATATTTATCTTTGATGATAGTTTAGCTACCAGATCCTGAAGAGTAGCCATATTCCCTTTAACAACTCCCTCAAGCGCAACGAGACGTTCGCCCATATGGGACTGATTGTCTGTGAACCCGTCCAATCGTTCCTCCAAAGTCATTACTTGATTGATAATCCCACTTAGAGCTTGCATCTTATCCTCTAATTGGTCCAACCGCGTTCGGGTACTCACTGGCATGGGTATAACGGGTGGTCCTACCGCATGTGGAGTAAGGCCTAGGGAAGGGTCGGTAATATTGGGACCCTCCGCCATAGTAACTAGATCGCTTACTACTCAAATGTTAGCTCTGATACCAACTGACATGGACCAACTTCAATACAAGCTTGGTACATGCGGCACTCAAGGTACCTACCTCAAGTAAACCTAATTATTCGTCTCTTTCAATAGTTTTTAGAACACAATATCACATATCATCGCATAATCTCAAGGCAACACAAACACTATACAAAGGGTCTTTGAAAATATCATTTCATTTATTTATCAACAACAAATTACAAAGCTTTTTATTCCTTCTCGGATATATTGGAGTCAAGTCCTCTACATAAATAGCTACTAAGGAAATAACTAAGAAACAAAAGGAAACATCAAAGTTGGAGACGAAGCGTACTCCCCCTTTTGGTTAACCTAAGTTTTACATAAATAAACGAAAATTTATTCAAGGCTTTATTACAACCTAAAAATACTATGTACAAAATCTGGGCTTGATCGGCTGAGATGTCACAAAGGTAATTTTTGTTTCCACTAAACTAGGTAAAATCAGTTTGTATTTCATCCTTAAGTTTCTCACCTTAGCCTGCTTCAAAGGACTATTCAGCCCCCTAATATTCTAACAAGCCATACAACTCATTGTACAAGATTTTTGTGTTAGGCACCCCCATGAAGTTCCTCCCTATATTTGGTTGCTGATGGAGTAGCATTTGGCTCCTCTTCTCTCATCTCCTTCTCCTCCAATAATTGTTTTTTGGGCTTTTTTGTTATTCTTCTTTGCATTGCTTCCTTCCTGGTTCACATTGGCCATATTGTGATCAGACAACTCCTCACTTCCAAGCTCATAGCAAGAGCTAGGAGATTATAGAACAAATTTATTAGGGACCCCTTGTACCTGTACATTTGAACATATTATTAGTAGTAGTGGAGTAGACATAATTTATTGTTTGATCTTGTGTGAGAGGAAATATTTTTCTTGAGTGTTATCAGTTAATTGATTCTCAGGTGGATTTTCACTCTTATTTTTACATTGCTCACTATTATTAGAATTGTTCCTATCTATAAAAGAAGTGTGAGTTCCATGGTTTGTAGTTAGAGCAAGAAAAAACTCATCATTTTTAAGATTTGCAAGAGCTTCAAAACCTGAGGATATCTGGGTAGAGCTAGCTTGGGCAATGCTCACAGGGTGATGAATTCTTTTAGGATGTGGCATTTCCCAATGGTTAGGGTCAGTATCATCCACAACTTCCTTACCCTTAGAACTACTAGGATCAGGAGCACTGTAAGTAGTTGTGGAGAAATTGTGTTGTTTGGGTTTGGGTCTTGGTCATTCGAACGACCCTCAAATCCATTTGAACGACCTTTTGACAACTCTCTGGAATTTGGCCCAAGCTACCCAAGTCGTTCGAACGACTATAAATTTCTTTTGGACGACCCTCGAACATCTCCCTCAAATTTTGGCCCAAGCTCTTGGGTCGTTCGAACGATTACAGGGTCGTCTGAACGATAATGTAAAACTCTATTTTTCAAGATAGTTTTTGAACCACTTGTTTGCCTCAAGATTTGAGTTATTGTAACCATGTTCCCCTAATATATAAAGAGGAACTTAGGTCTCTTTGGAGGATACCCTTTGGGTCATCCCCATTGATGCAATCCTTTGGTGAGGTCTATTGAGAAGTATTCTTGAGAGAAACCTCAAATTGAGTTTTGAATAATTGCACTTGGGATCTTGAATAAACTCTATCTCTCTCCCTTTAAAGTAGACGTAGGCAATTTGTCGAACCACTATAAACTTGGTATTGCGTATATTTCTTTGTTTATGATTGCTTGAGACTAACCCAGATTAACTTGGAGTTTTTGTCTTTTGAGCTTACGGCTCAACAATTGGTGTTAGAGCGAGGTCGATTCCTCGGCTGTGCGTGATTTTGAGGTAACTTAGGGTTTCTCAATTTTAATTTTTTTTTTAGATCGGCTCGTTCATGAAAATTAGGAAAAACATCGGAGACGTAGTTGAATCTAGCTCTTCGGCCCCGAAAAGAAATGCAACGGTGATGTTCAACAATGCAAAGATTAAAGTTGAAAAATTCAGTGGCATCAATAACTTCAGCATGGGGCGATGCGAGGTTATTGATGTACTAAGTCAATTAGACTTAGATGAGGTATTGGAGGACAAATCGGATGTGGTAGAGGATAGTGTTTAGAAGAAGTCGAGTGGTAACAACCTTCGATCGAAGTCGAAATGTTATGCTTTAAATAGTAAAAAATTGGGAATTCTTGGTGAGGTTGCTACCGCGAAAAGGGAGGTGACCACTTCCATAGATACCACTCGACTATAGAACATACGTTTAGTGCATGTTGGGGAAAAGTCCTTGAGAGTTCCCGCAAACCAGGGGATATTATAAGGTACCAAGGTGTGCAAATTGAAATTTGGTGAACACTGTATTCTGGGCAAGCAGACAAGGGTAATGTTCGGCACCGCTATCTACTGTACTCGTAGAACCCTTGACTATATTTACTATGATGTTTGGGGACCCTTCAAGAATGCATCGCTAGGGGGGAAACAATATTTTATGTCTTTTATGGATGACTTTTCAAAGCGTGTTTGGGTGTATACTATGTGGAGGAAGGATAATGTCCTAGAAATTTTCATGACGTGAAAGAAGTTGATTAAGACACAGACTAGCAGAAAGATCAAAGTGTTCCATTCGGATAATGGTAGGGAGTACACTAGTGATTTATTCTTGTAAGTATGTCAGGATAAGGGGATAGGTTGACACTTCATGGTTAGAGAGACACTGCAACAAAATGGGGTAGATGAGGGCATGAACTGTACTTTACTGGAGAAGGTACGGTTTATGTTGTCCAATTTTGGGTTGGGAAAGGCATTTTGGGCTGAGGTTTTGGTATATGCATGCTACCTCGTTAATAGGTTGCCTTCGGCTACAATTGGTGGTAAGACACCAATGGAAGCTTGGTCTGGAGAATCTGCTACAGACTATGATACTCTTTGTATATTTAGGTATCTGGCATACTATCATGTTAAGGATGGTGAGTTGGATCCACGAGCAAGGAAGGCCATTTTTATGGGTAAGAAGAATGGTGTGGAAGGCTACAAGTTGTGGGATACGAGAGACTGAAAAATCACTTTGAGCTGAGATGTCACTTTTGATGAGGCTTCTTCTATGATGAAGTCACATGTCTCTGAGCACACAGAGAAGACGACCAATAAGTTTTTACAGCGGGTGAAGTTTGTTGCTTCTTCACATTGGCCAGAGAGGTCCGTGCTAAAGGGGGTGTCATCTGCCAGTATAACAACGGGTGATGAGCTATTAGTTTATGCTCCAAATGATCAAGACACAGACGATAGTAGAGTATTTGGTAGTACGGATGATGAGACTCTAATTGTGGAGTCAATTGCAACTAGTAAACTAAAGAGGAATATGGGTAAGCCGAAATAGCTTACAAAAGACATGGTACTTCCAAAGGCGAAGGCCATGGTAGCCTATGTACTACCTATTGTTAAAGGTGTTCCTTCTATGGCTAAACATTGGGAGGGGGCAAGGTCGGAAGAGATGTATTCTCTTCGCAAGAGGGCGATTGGTGGTAAATGGGTCTACAAGAGGAAACAAGGATCCTAAGGTGGTGCTTTACTTCAAAGCAAGCCTAGTGGAATAACATTTCTCCAGTTGTATCTTATTGGCTTTGATAGAAAATTTAAATTGGAATTGTAAAATCTCGATGTTAAGATGACATTCTTACATGGAAAGTTAAAGGAAGAGATCAATATGACTCAACCGAGTGTGTTTACTGTTACTAGAGAGGAAGATGTGTATTAATTGATGAAGAGATCATTGTACGGTTTGAAAAGGTTTCCAAGACATCGGTACAAATGGACTCTTGATATGGAGATTCATAGAGATAGAGAGAAGAAAATAGTGTGTTTCTTTCCTATAGATTGATTTGAACCCTTACTGGGATTATGTGAAGTACGGCCGACTTGATCCATGGTGGTATGTAGGTAACCATTGATTTGTTGCAGTCGATTTGGTTATTTGGGAAAAATTTGGTCCTCTGGGATATTTTGTTGATTTGGGTTCCTTGGGACGCTTGGTTTGATTTGATTCCTCGGGACATTTGGTTATTTCTTGGTTCTTTTGGACACTTGGTTTTGAATTGGTTCCTTAGGACGCTTGATTGGGATTTGGTTCCTTAGGACGCTTGGTTTGGATTCGGTCCTTTGGGACGCTTTGTTTTGGATTTGGTCCTTTGGGACGTTTGGTTTGATTGGTTCATATGGGATGCTTGGTTTCAAATTTGGTTCCTTGGAATGCTTGGTTTGGATTTGGTCCTTTGGGAAACTTGGTTTCGAATTTGGTTCCTTGGAACGCTTGGTTTGGATTTGGCTTCTTTGGGATGCTTGATTTGGATTTGGTTCCTTGGGACGCTTGGTTTCAAATTTGGTTCATTGGAATACTTGGTTTTGAATTTGGTTCCTGGGAACTCTTGGTTTCGAATTTGGTTCTTTGGGACGCTTAGTTTTGGATTTGGTCCTTTTGGGGACGTTTGGCTTGGTTGGTTTCCATAGGCCGTTTGTATCTTTGGATCCTTGGGGACATTTGATAGTGGAGAGTGTTTGTTAGGGTCCATTTGGATGGTTACTTTTTTCGGCTTAGATTTCAGTTCGTTGGTTTGGGAAATCTTCACCGAGGTGAAGAATTGCGGAGAAATTGTGTTTTTTGGGTTTGGGTCTTGGTCGTTCGAACGACCCTCGAATCCGTTAAAACGCCCTTTTGACAAGTCTTTGGAATTTAGCCCAAGCTACCCAAGTCGTTCGAACGACTATAGATTTCGTTTGAGTGACCCTCGAACATCTCCCTGGAATTTTGGCCCAAGCTCTTGGGTCGTTTGACGGACAAAACGAAACTATGTTTTTCAAGATGGTTTTTGAACCACTTGTTTGCCTTGAGATTTGAGCGATTGTTACCATGTTCCCCTAATATATGAAGGAGAACTTAGGTCTCTTTGAAGGCTATCCTTTAGGTCATCCCCTTTTGAACAATCCTTTGGTGAGGTCTAACGAGAGGTGTTCTTGAGAGAAACCTCAAATTGACTTTTGAGTGATTGTACTTGGGATCTTGAATAAACTCTCTTTCTCTCTCTTAAAAGTGGACATAGGCAATTTGTCGAACCACTATAAACTTGGTGTTGTGTGTATTTCTTTGTTTTTGATTGTTTGTGACTAACCCAAATCAACTTGGTGTTTGTGGCATTCAGGCTTGCGGCTCAATAGTAGTATGGTCAATTGAAGCCTGTTGTTGCTAAACATCCCTTTTGAGCCATATCTTGACTTGGCAGCTGGTGTTTTTTGCTTGAGGTTGATTCTTTTATATATTTAGGTTTTTAGGGCAGTTTGAGGTAGAGTAACCAAAGATAACATAGTGCTCACAAGTTGGGGGAATCCAAGCATACTCAGCATATATAGTGAAAACTCTAACACTATCATAGATGATAGGAATATAATTTGGAAGAGTTTTGTTGGCATCAACAATAACACAAACTCTGGCATATGACTAATTGGGGTTGGTTTTTGTGGCTTTATCAAGCTAAAGTGGAGTACCAATGATGCTAGCAATCCAACTAATACTCTCTGGATTTCTCATATTACATAGGATATTTTTTAGAATAACCCAAAGAGGTATGGATGTGAGATGAATAGGTTCCATTTTAATAGAGGGAGTCAAAGGTCTAATGTGAAAAGGCCTTCTAGCTATGTGTTGAGGTCCCTTTTCTACCTCTTTCTCCCTATCCTCCATGCATGAAAACTTGAAGAAATATAAATCAAAAGCTTGGGTGGATATATCAAAATCTATTTTTAGTTCCTACAAGAGTGTAAGAGTTTCTTTGACAAAATTATAAGGGAGTCTCTTCTGAAATTTCTAAACACTTGAGATTAATCAATTTTGATTAATTTAGGTCTAAATCAATAGGTCCGAATTCCTTTGAATTAATGATATAACCTTAATCTAATTTAAATTGATTCGATTATCTAGTGTCAACAAGCAATTAGAAATTAAGCACAAGACCAAAGAATTTTAACCATATGGAAAACCTTTCTCAGGAGAAAAACCCACAGGTCGCTGCCGAATCGCCCGACAGCTTAAAAATCCAATATGAAACAAAATTATAAAAATTCAATTACTTACATACTCAATAAGTACATCCCGTGGTTACTTTTCTTCTAATTGAACTCCTCGCAATCAATTCCACGTTCTGCAACGCCCTTCATTCTCACAATACCTCACATCAATCTCCGGATAAAGCATCCAAGCTTGAAACTCACAAGCTTTTTAATTTAAGATTTGATTTTCTAAATCTCTGATTGATTCAATTTGAGTTTTACTTTACATTGAATCACTCGTTAAAACCTCTCTTCTTTCTAAATATCAAGCCCTAGAAAAAGTTCTTTTGGAAGAGGTAAAAAATGAAATAAGAAAGGATGTATTTTTATAAGAAAGTCTACTCGAATAGAGACAATGTCTATTCGAATACTATTTGAACAGGGCCAAGATCCTATTCGAACAAATAAAGTTCTGAGGCAATTTGTTCGAATAGAGAACGAGTCTATTCGAACAAAACAAGTTTTATTTGAAGAGAACAAAGACCTATTCGAACAACAAGGCTCTCAGGTAATGTATTCAGACAGATAAATAGTCTATTCGAAAAGAACAAGTTTTATTCGAACAGGACCAAAATCCTATTCGAGCAAACATAGTTCTGAGTGAAAATGCTCGAATAGATACTAACTCTTATTCAAGCAAGATCTAATCTGAATAGAACAAAAGCCTATTCGAACAGAAACTTATTTTTCTCAAAAAGACATATCACTTTTTCTTCATACTCTGTAAAATACTAAGGGCTTGATATTTTTTAGCGAAGAGGTACAAACCTACGTACATGTTCAGTGCCAGTCCAGCTGTAGTTGCTCCATATACAAGCTCATACAATGAGTAACCACGAGATAGTGCTGAGACCTAATCTTGTCACAGAATGAAACAAACTTCAAATATGGATATTTTAATCTCCCCCTTTGGTTCATTTTGTATCAAAACTAGAACTATAAGAAATAAAAATACAACTCGATGGACTGACTTAATCACTGAACATCCACGCTCAAGTTCCACTTTCATTCTATAGCATATACTCTGGAATCCATGTATACTAAACAAGATACATCACGTAACTATTTAAATAAAATAAGGGATCCAGAAAAAAAACATTAAAAAAAAACATAACTTACCTGGCTTATCTGTCATGATCATCTCTCCCCCTTTTTGGCACAAATGAACAAAGGGTAAATAATAAATAAAATGAGAAGCAAACCAGCAGAAAAAAATATATAATAATTACTGAATGAGTTAAATACAGAATAGATGAGAAATATATACCAGTAAATGTCAGAGAAAATATTTTGAAAAGATAGACTGTTAGGATACTCAAAAAGTCAAACTAAACAAAATGAACATATAGTCATGAAAACACTAAAGCACCAATACCCCAAAATAATATGCATTTCCCCCTCAAAATAATGATAACCCCCTTAAAATGAAAAAAAAAGGAAAACACACATGGGGAGTATCTCTGAAATAAGTAAGCAAAAGAAGACAGCACTCCCTAAACACAAGGCATGATAAAAAAAACAATAAATCTAAAATATTCTATAAAGACCAAGACATCGTCCATGTGTTATAAAACAATCACTAAATAAATTACTTGGTGTGTGTATGTGTGCATAGTCAAATGGATACCAAGTTTTCAACATATTACTCAGCCGTAGTTAGAATATTATATTGGAAAATTATTTCAACTTAGGCCTCACTAGGGTGGTCACTCAAAAATCACTGAGAATTGACTAGGAAACACTTTATCTGAAATATGAATATGAGTATGTGAATAGAAAAATTCAAATTTTATCAAAAAAAACTGCGCACTGTAAATTGAAAGATCACACGGACAGGAAATCAATTGTCATAGATGGTGGCAAGTTAGCTAACATAGAATCTCTATCTCTCATCTTCACTAAACTGACTATGCTAAACTTAAGATTAAATAGATCTTGAAAAGGTTATAATGAAGGCAAGGAAGGGGACATGATGAAGTAGATATTTTGCTAGCATTCTGAGACTACAGTTCACACTTTTACCCCCACTTTCTTCAAATGAGTTCACCTCCTGTCATTCTTTATCTTTATTGAGTACACATTGAATAGAATACTTTTTCTCTTACTTTATTTTGAATTCACCTCCCTTTATTATTTGTATGAAACTAGTACAGATAGAATATGATGTACCTTAAAATCATTAGAAAAACCCTCTTCTTATATCTATCTCCACCACTAAAACCACATGGTTACTCTCATTTCATCTTTTATTTTACTGAAAAGTCTTAGGACAAACGGGTAAACTAATAAAGGATTTGGGTAGAAAAATGAACTGCATATTTTAAGGCACAAGGGAGTGCAAGCGGATAAAATTTTGGGTAAGCATAGACGAAGGCCAAAAAGGTGTAACAATAGAAAGACTATTATCATATCTTCGGTCTCACATAATATATTTTTTGTCTCGAATCAAGTATAAGGAATGTTCTATTAGACTAACTTGAACTTGAAGTTACCATCGACAATTGATTATAAAATATTAGATCATAAAAAAAATACTGAATCTGGAAAGAATTTATGAAAAATTACTCGAAGCTTATAAAAAGGCTAGATCCTCACATAGCATTAGGTACGAAATCTCTATAGTTATCCTCACGTAGTTCTAATCACAATGAGCTTTTAGTTTAAACAAGAGGATCAATGACTATTGTGAAATGTGATTTTACCAAATAATTATCCCATGAATAAATATAATGCAAAAGCACAGTCTAAGTCTAACAAAAATATTCTACATACAAAAGCTCCTAAAGTGCAAATAAAAACAAAACAATACCTTACTGTCTTAAAAATAAAAATTAAAATAAAAATTAAAACAAACTTAGACAGAGTAAGAAACGTACCTAATCAATGGAGCATACTGATAACCCATCTCAGTTGATATTCATTACCTTATCTGTGGTGACAAGTCATCCTTTCGTACCTAAACAGCTTGACTAACCTTTCGAGGTGATGTTACTTGAGCAAACCACCTACTTAAATTCTCACTCTTCATATTAGTAGAAATCACATTTGACTTATATCCTCGCACAAAGAATGGCCGAGCATATGGTTAATAGGATCCAACAAATCGACAATAAGACGCAATATGACCCTTTCGACCACATATTCCACAATGATAAATCTGAGAGTATGAGAACCTTTTGGATTGATTACGAATAGAGGATATTATATTATGTTTGGGCATTGATGTAGTAGAAATTACTTTGACAAATTTCGTGACTTGAGGAGTATTGGTATTAGAGAGATGTTCCTCATATCCTAGAACCCTTTAATCAGTATCCATTTTTCCCGGACATAACATCTTATTAATATTTTTTGATCCATGACAAAAAATTTCAAGTTTCTGTTGAGATAAAACTAAATCAAGTTTGGCCGTATGTAATTCGTCCAAAGTTGATTTCATTTTCTCCTTTGCATCATGAACTCCTTTCTCTAAAATTACAACCTTGTCATGGAGGCATTATTTCTCATCTTCAAGTATTTTTATCTCTTGAGTTGTATTCTCAATTTTTTCTTGAAGTTCACGCGTGAGTGTATTAACTTGGTCATTCAAGACTTTGTTAAGTTTACCAAGTTTAATACACTTCGCAAAAATTTGAGCATACAAGATTTCAAAATTTAGGTCCTCAAACTCATTTTTTTCATGATCACTTTGATTTTTAATAGAATTCTCAGTTCAACAGCATCAGAGTTATCATTACTACAATTTAGAAAAACAGGATATGCACAATATTGTCCATTCTCAACTACTTGGGGATGATCATTATTATTATTATTTTCATCATCACTATCATCCCAAGTAACACTTAAGTTCATAGCTTGTGATTAGTTCCTGATTTCTTATTGGGACAACTATGAGCATAATGACCAAACTTGTGACACTTATAATATTCAACTTGATTTAGGTTAGTATCAAGGTTAGTCTGCCGATTATTTGATTTAAGTTGATCATGAGTTTGCGACTTGTAATTCACTAATTACTCTTATTTTTGAAATTAACATTTTTCACAAGGTTTTTATGTTGGTTGCTTTTAGAGGCAATCTGTGAATCCATATCGGACCCATCATCATTACCTGAATTAGATGAGTTGTTAGCTTCTTTGGTACCCTTAGAAGAAGAAGAAGAAGAAGAAGAAGAAGAAGAAGAAGATAAAGATTTAAAAGAAATATTCTTGTTCTTCTCAGGGTTTTCCATTTTCATCTCGAGTTCAAAAGTTTGCAATTTTCTAGCTAATGTATCGGGTTTAATTTTCTTAAGATCCTAAGCTTCCTCGATAGCATCACATCTGGATCTAAAGCTCTTAGGTCTTAGAACTTTGCAAACAATGTAAACATTTGAGTAAGCTGTACCTAATACGGCACTAGTGTTGACAATGTCACTTAATCTCGTATAGAACTCATCGAAGGGTTTATTCTCATCCATTCGAATATTCTCAAATTATGAGGTGAGCATTTGCAATTTTCTTTCCTTAACTGTATCATCGCTTTCGTGAGTTCGAACTAATATGTCCCAAGCTTCTTTTGAAGTGGTACAAGCAGATATGTGACCAAACTCACTTGAGTTCATAGCCATATAAATAGCATTGCGACCCTTATTATTATAACCACCAACTTCCTTTTCATCCTTAGACCATTGATTCCTAGGCTTAAAGGCCTCTTCAGATTTATTACCCATTAATTTTATCATGGTAGGGTACGTCTATCCATCATCGATTGCAATCCAGACATCTTCTCCGAGTGATTATAAGAATGCAACCATTCGGACCTTCCAATAAGAATAGTCTTTACCATCGAAGAGGGCAGACAATTTATGGGACCTCCAAATCTTTTGGAATTCATTAATCTCAAATAATCGAATAAGGATTCACACTCAGGTTGTTAAGCTTCGGAGTGCAACCGCCCTGATACCAATTAAAATTTCTAAACACTTGAGATTAATCAATTTTGATTCATTTAGGCCTAAATCAATAGGTCTGAATTCCTTTGAATTAATGATCTAACCTCAACCTAATTCAAATTAATTTGATTATCTAGTGTCAACAAGCAATTAGAAATTAAACACAAGATCAAATAATTTTAACCCTGTGGGAAACCTTTCTCAGGAAAAAAACCCACAGGTCGCTGCCGAATTGCCTGACAAATAAACTATCTAATATGAAACAAAATTATAAGTATTCAATTACTTACAGACTTGATAAGCACATCCCATGGTTACCTCTCTTCAAATTGAACTCCTCACAATCAATTCCACGTTCTTGCAACTCCCTTCTTTCTCACAACACCTCGCTTCAATCTCCCGTCAAAGCATCCAAGCTTGAAACTCACAAGTTTTTCAATTTAAGATTAGGTTTTCAAAATCTCTGATTGATTCAATTTAAGTTTTACTTCGCGTTGAATCGCTCATTGAAATCTCTCTTCTCTCTAAATATCAAGCCCTAGAAAAAGTTCTTTTGGAAGAAGTAAAAAATGAAATAAGAAAGGATGCCTTTTTATAAGAAAACTAAAAACTCGAAGTCTGTCCAAATAGAGACAAAGACTATTCTAATAGAACAATTTCTATTCGAACAGGACCAAGATCCTATTCGAACAAATAAAGTTTTGAGGCAATTTGTTTGAATATAGAAAGAGTTTATTCGAACAAAGCAAGTTTTATTCGAAGAGAACAAAGGCCTATTCGAACAACAAGGTTTTCAGGTAATGTATTCGAACAGAGAAAATGTTCTTTTCGAACATAATAAGTTTTATTCAAAAAGGACCAAAATCCTATTTGAACAAACATAGTTCTGAGTTAAAATGTTCGAATAGATACTAACTCTTATTCGAACAAGATCTTATTTGAGCAGAACAAAAACCTGCTCTAACAGAGACCTGTTTTTCTCAAAAAGACATATCACTTTCCCTTCATACTCTATAAAATACTAAGGGTTTGATATTTTTTATCGAAGAGGTACAAAGCCACGTACATGTTCAGTATCAGTCCAGCTGTAGTCGCTCTATGTACAAGCTCTTACGACGAGTAACCACGAGATAGTGCTGACACCTAATCATGACACAAAATGAAACAAACTCCAAATATGGATTTTCATCTTCCCCACAAAATAAACAGCAAACAAGTCTTCACAAGCTTTGTTACTATCAACAAAATCTTTAGGAGTAACAGTCACATAAGCATTGCCATTTATCAAAGCGGGTGGGAGAAATGATAGCTTTGCCTTCCCTCTAATATTTTAAGGGGCCCCCATGAGTTGATCCCAAGATAATGGGGCTTTGGTATTAAGAGCAGCCTAAGAGCCTGGGAGAGGAGGAAACTCATCAACTTGAGTCACATTGATATGGTTAGATACTTCAACACTTGCACCAGTAGTTTCTGTAATGGCCCCATCTTGAGTAAAAGGATTTGTAGGTGATTGAAGAGTAGGATAAGACGAAAGTTGGGTTATGATGGTCCAAAAGGCCATTGGAGGTGATAGGTGGAAATTATATTTGCTCTAGTACAGTCGTATATAACTGAGGGTTGGGGATGATTGGACTAGTAGTTAAATAGGGACTATATTTTTACCCCCTGTGACAGTGACGAGAGATGTACTCTATTCTTGGCTTGTAGTAATACTCAATCCATTGGGCATTGTACAAGAAAGATTAGTATTTATAAGGGATTTGCCTATCACAATGTGGCACTCCGGAAGACAAAATCCTTTAAAGTTTTTACCATTATTGCATTGCTGAACACAGGTTGATGGATTACAATTCCTACATCTCACTTTGATAGTCTCATCAATGGCTTTGACTGCTCTAATATCCTATTCATATTGGGTAACAATATGAATAGGATTCAAAATTATCCCAAAAAGCAAAAAAAAAAAAAAAATGCCCTAGAATTCATCAAGAGCAGTGTCGTGAATCAAATTGCTAACTTGAACATATAATTTATACCAAAAACTAATGCCATTTACTCATAAGCCATAGCTTAATACTGTCCTGCATATAGTTTGCATAACAGACTGCGGGATTAACCTAATTTTGTTTGGTATAGGAATTTTTGATGATATTCTTAATTGACTAAAAGATTTCAATGTGTAAATGTTTTGATTGTTTGTGATTATATCTATGTTGCTTCGAGTATGAATATAGGAAAGTTAAATGACCATTCACTGTGTAGGATTGGGCAAGTGACATTATCTTGAAACAAGTATTAGTGAAAGAATGTTTATTCAGATGATGATGATTAAAACACATCTCTTAGATTCCTCATTTATAAAGCACATGAAGAAACTAAGGTGGCGTTTGTTTTTTGGGCTGACTCCACTCAGTCGTCTGAGTCTGAGTGGAGTCAGTGATTTGGGTCACTAAGAGGCGTTTATTTTTCTTCTCACTCAGACTCAGAGTCAGTGATTCGGGTCAATAACCCAGACTCAGATTCAGCCCCAATAAGCCAGCTTAGTGCTGAGTCTGAGTTTAAATTTTCTGCCCAAATTTCCCTCAACAAAACTCAAAATTACAAAAAAGAAAATCATTACTTTAAAAAATAAAATCACAGCTCTCCCAAACACCAATTTTGATCACTCTTCTATCAATTTCTCTTTCAAATCATCCTCATTTTGGTGCTCTCGCATCTCCAGGAGTTCAGGATCATCTGTTGTGCTTCAGATCTCTCTTTGATTCAGGTAAAACTACACTCAATTCGACCATATAACTTGTATTTGTACTCAACTTGGAACTTTCAACCCTAGAGTTGTGTTTGATGTTTGGAATGTGGTGTTAATGCTCCGATCTTTATGTTAATGTTAGACATTGTGGTTTGGTTTAGTATGATTTGTTTGTTATTTGATGTTTTGTGTATATGAGGAGTGAATTGTAGGATTTGGTTGTGTCTTGTGATGATGGTTTTGCATTTTCTTGGTGTTGTTTTTGAAGAGGTCGTTGATTAAGGCATAAAAATGGAGCAGTATGAAGTACTGGAGCAAATTGGGAAAGGATCGTTTGGGTCTGCACTTCTGGTGAAGCATAGACATGAAAAGAAGTGAGGATGAAACATTATAACTTCAGTTTTTGTCTTATGAATGCAATATGTTGAGTTTTATGACAAATGCCTGTTTTTTGGTTCATAGGTTGAACTGTTATTACATCCATAGGTTCATCTGAGCCACCTAGAACAACTCTTAGTATACCATCCAGACTTCGAAGCCATAGCCTAGGCCTATTGCCTTATGGTAATCTAAAATAAACAATTACACTTGCATTACCTGGTTTTGTTTTTTTTTGCATCCATATTAGCTTGTGTTGGCTCCATATTGAGCTTGTGTATGTCCATCTGCTTTGTGTATAGTCCTAGAATGTAACATTTATAGGTGCATCGGCCTAGGTATGTTCCTAGAATGTAACAGAATTGTAATGCATCTATTTGTGTATGTCCATCTGTGGTGTGGGTTTTTGATCCTTTGTGTTTGTTGTTGTTGTTGTTCATGGACTCTTTGGATTTGTTGTGAGTGTTGTTGCTTGTTGTTATTGATGTATCCTTGTTTTGATTGCAGGGTTGTTTGTTTGAAGGCCTTAAGTTAAATTGCAGGGGTGATCTGTATTGGCTCACTAATCAATTTCTCTCATACCCCAAGGTATTATCTGATTCTATTCTCCTTGAACTGCCTATTATTGTTGTTGTTGTTGATAAATATTGTTGTTGATAGATGGGTCGATGTTGTTGTTGAATCTAGATAGAAGAATGTTGTTGTTGTTGTTGATAAATATTATAAGCATTATAAGGAATCTTCCTGGATATTAGTTTTGCTCCAAGCATTATAAGCATCTATCCTGGATATAAGCATTATAAGGAATCTTGAAGAGAAGACATCATATGTGTTATCTTATGTCTTTTATTTGAGAATAGGAATTTGTTCATGTTGTTAATGGTGAATATATGTTTATAATGTTGAGATAACACAGTTAGAAATTTTGATAAGTATTATAATCATTATAAGGCCTCCCAATCATTCTATATGTAAATGCATATAGAATTTTTTGTTCATTTGTTCCTGGATATCTGTTATGTTTTGTGTTATCTATTATATGCTTTGTGTTATCTGTTATCATCCATTTTGTTAAACCAGTTTATATGGCATGTTTATATAAGTGGTACATGGCCTGTTTATAGAAGTGTTATATGGCCTGTTGGTAAAAGTGTTATATGGCATGTTTATAGAAGTGTTATCCATATATACAATACAGTTTGAGCAATATGGAATTTTCTAGTACTAGTAGTCTCAGGGCAAGTTTGAATGGCTTGTTTATAGAAGATTTTTACAGCGGCTAGGGTTTATAGAAGATGTGTTCTCTCATATTTAGGAAGGATTTACATATTATGCAGCTAATGTCTTTTATCTCATGGTATGGAACAGAAACAGCACTCTCGGCTCCACTATAAGCCAAACTAGCCAAACCATTTGAATCTCTAAAAGTACCACCATGCCCTCCAATGTTACTTGTGAGTGAACCATCTGTATTAAGCATAATGATGCCAGGAGGAGGAGCAATCCAGCTACACAGCTTAGGCTGCTTCAGCTTGTAATGAGGGTGAATGTTCAAGGAATCGCAAATTCCTCTATTCCTTGGACAATCTTCAACTACATCACACATGAGGAGTTGCTCTCTGTAAATTTTTAGGTTCCTGTTACATTTTTTATCCATTTTTTGGGGCGGATTGAAATTATAGTTTCTGTTAATATTATTTCATCTGAAGTTGCTGTTGTTGCTCTAAAACAAACTATCAGCTATTAGTTTTTTAACCGATCTTCCAAGGGACTAAAAGGAACAAGTTTTGAATTTCTGGGGCTGATTCTTTTTATATTTCTTTTCCATCCGTTCATCATCCATCCATCCATTTTCTGGGACTGAAAGGAGCAAGAGCTATCCATCCATTTCTATCCATTTTTCTTGGACTGAAAGGATCTGATTTAACAACTCTTATCCATCCAATTCCATCCATTTATCATACATCCATCCAATTTTTGGGACTGAAAAGAACAAGAGTTGTTGTTGAGAGTATTGAATCTGAAGATGCTAATGCTTATCTGCAATACAATTATATGTTTAGAAGAGGATTCGCCTACACTCCCTTTGTTGCTACACACCCGCTACACTCTCTCACAGCCACCCATCTCTCCACATCTCCCCTCCACATAAGCAACCAAAAACAACTCTCTCTCTCACTCAACTGTCTATGTGGCAATAAAACTCTCTCTCCACTTGCCTCACTTGATTCAAATTTGAATCACTCGTCTCTCTCTCTTTCGGCTTTCCTCCAATCTATCCTCTATTGAATCACTCTCTCTCTCTCACTAATTTTTCTGTTAGTCTCTCTCTTATTCCTCTGTATCTCTCTCACTCCCCATTTGTGTTCTACGAAGATAGCTTCTGTAAAAAAAATCAACTTTTCTCGCACAATGTCGTTACGCCTTTGACCAAATTGTCCACAAATTGTTCACAAAAATCGGCAAAAAGGAAACAATGTATAGAATTTGACAAAAAAGAAATTTATTGTCGAATTTATTGTCTAAATAAAATTTTAACAATTTGACAATTTATTGTCAAATTGTTAGAGGATGCGACAATAAATTGTCGAATTGTTAGAGGTGTCGACAATAAATTATGGAATTGTTAGAGGATGCGACAATAAATTGTTTAATTGTCAGAGGATTCGATAATAAATTGTTGAATTGTTAGAGAATTCGATAATAAATTGTCGAATGGTTAGAATTCGACAATAAAAAAAGTTTTGCTTATTTTTGAATTCTGTAAATTCAACAAAAAGGCCTTTTTTGTCGAATCCTGCCAATTCGACAAACAACTATGTTTTCTTTATTGTCGAATTCTTTATACCTGATTATGACGGATAGGTTCTGTTGTTTGGGATAAAATTCACAAAGAGACTGAGTTGACAGAGAGAGTGAGTTGTTGAGCTCAGTGGAGATCGAAACACGATGAGTGAGTTCAAGATTGAGCGAGAGAGAGAGAGAAAGCGACGAGTTGCCGGAGTGATGCATGCAAGAGAGAGAGTTGAGTGACAGAGTTGAGAGAGAGAGTTTTTTTTTTTTGGTTTAAATTTTTGAATTTTTTACTCGACACGTCAGCGCTGAGTGGGAAAGAGAGAGCTGTCAAGTTGGCAAAATGAGAAGCTACGAGAGATTGTAGCGAAGAGTGTAGCGGGGATAGAGTGTAGGCGAATCCTCTTCCTATATGTTTATGCTTATGTTTATCTGCAATACCATCTGCCAATTTGTTATCTGCAATACCATTATATGTTTATGCTTATGCTTATCTGCAATACCATCTGTCCATTTGTTATCTACTTATGCTTATGTTGGGCAATGCTTATGTTGTTATGTCCATCTGTTATAGAGTGCAATGCTTTGTCCATCTGTTGCAAATGTTTTTCTATTTAATTAATTTGTTTATTTGTTTAATGCCCTATCAGTCAAGTAAGGAGCCTACTCCTAGTAGTACTTCTCGTTTTTGTACCCCTGCGCCTCATGTTGGTGTACGAACTCAATCAAACTGGAGAAGATCAGCTGCGGCAGTTCAACCATTGGAACCAATGGAGTTGGTCCAATCTCTGATATCTGCATTCACTACCTAAGGAGCAAGTTCTACTTCTGCTAGCAATGATGACCCTAATACTAAAGTTGCGAAGGTATTGAAGGATATGGTCAGATCATATGAGATAGATAATGCATTATTTTTCAAGAGTTTGAAGTTCTTGGGAGGAAAAGATGAGCAAAACTACAATTTAATGTTTCTGGCACTTGAGCCAGATCAGCGTGCTAGTTTCCTTGAAGCCATTTTAAGTTGATTGGAACTTATTTGTTTACGTATTTGTAATAACTCTTAAGATTCTGATATTTGCCTTATTTGAATTAACTTCAATCCAATGTTAAAATTAATTGATTTTTGGTATTTATGTATTTGTGTTTGCTATATATACAAGTTATTTTCTATGTATTTATGTTTGCTATATATACAGGTTCTTTCCTATGTGTTTGTTATGTATATGTGGTGTTGACGTTGCTGACGAAGGGGTGGTGGTGGTGGTGGTTCCTTATAAACTGGTAGGGGTATTTTGATCTTTGTCTATTTTAACAAACATTTAGACTCAAACTCATGCCAATAAACAAACACTCTAAGGCATCTACTCAGCATCCACTCAGCTAGTGAACGCTTCTAAGTAAACTCAGACACCCACTCAAACTCAGAGTCAGATTCAGACTCAGAAGCAAAAAAATAAAGGGCCCCTAACTTGATACAAATAAGGACCACTTAAGCAACTAACTCAACTAATACTACACTCGGGACACTAATACACAAATAACAACTCTAGACTTAATCTTCTAAGACTACTTCAACTGACCTAATGCTTATTTCTAACATTCACTCCCTTAAACTAATATTTGTAACAACAGTTTATGTCGAATTAGTAGCGAAAACGTCTCTCGTAAATTATCAAATACTAAGCAGCTTTCGAAGCTTCACAAATGCATCGAATTTGAGAGGTTTCATAAATATATCCACAACCTAATTTTTGTTCCTGCAATAAAGAAGATCGATTGTTCCATCCTTCACGAGATCTCGAATGAAATGGTACCGCACATCTATGTGTTTGGTTCGCCCATGGTGCACCGAATTCTTTGATAACTTTATTGTTAAACTGATGTCCCAATATATAGGAGTACCCCCATCTAGTGGAAAACATACTCCTTTAAGCACTCTTCTCAACCAAATAGCTTGACATGCGTAAGATCCAATGGCGACATATTCCGTTCTTGGTCCCAACAGGAATGCATATCCCGAGGTACATTTCCAATCATTTGAATCTTCACCATAATCACTATCAGTGAAACCTATTAAATATGAAATCTCTCATTTACTGTAAAAATGCCAAAATCAGTTATACTTTGTAAATATCGAAGAATCCTCTTAGCGGGCATTAAGGTGCATGATCTTCGAAATTTCCATATAACAACGATCAAGCTAACTGTGTGTTGGATGTCAGGCCTCATGTACATGAGACTACCCACGATTTGCTTATATATAATGCAATCAACCTTCTCACCTTTGGGATCTTTTGTTAACTTCAAACAAACTTCAATCGGTGTTTGAACTGGATTGCAATGCTTCATTTAAAAAAATTCTAAAATATTTTTGACATATTTCTTCTGTGATATGAAAATGCCCTCCTTGGACTGTACTACTTCAATACCGAGGAAATAATGCATTTTACCAAGATCAGACATCTCAAATTCCGCCATCATCGACCGCTTGAACTCTTCGAAGATCGCCCAATCATTTCCTGTGTAGATAAGATCATCCACATATAAACATAATATGATAAACTTACCATCAGACCCATATTTCATAAAGAGAGTTGGCTCGTATGGACACTTTTTGAACCCTGGCTCCCATGTTTGGTTTCTTTCAATCGACTTCATCTCGTCATTCATCACTTCCTACCACTTTGGCTCTTGTACCGCCTCTTTAGAAGAAATTGGACCACAACTAGAATACAAAGACATATACATTGGTGGATCATGAGATTGTTGAAATTCAAGTACCTCATAATCTTGCATCCACAAGGGTCTCCTTGTAATTCGTTGTGGTCTTGTTTTTGTTGGACTAGATTGTGGTATATGAGAAGGACCTCGTGATTGTCCTCTTAAAGGTGATTATGGCGGTTATGGGTTCCCCACTCGAATCTCTGAATGACCTAAGAAATTTTTAGCTTGAACATTATCAAAGATATTTAGAATGCTTTGCCCTTCTTTAGTAACAGTTTAGCTCCACGTCTTTTCTTTGTCAAAGAACACATCTCGACTGATAACAATTTTCTTGATGACAGGATTATATAACTTGTACGCCTTTGAATCTGCAGCAACACCGAGAAATACACACCTTTCGCCTTTATCATCGAGTTTTTTTTCTCATCTTATCAAAAACAAGGGCGTTATGACACACCCAAAAATTCGTAAATGATCGACGCTTGGTTTCCTTTCACTCCCTGCTTCTTCAGGTGTTATGTTTTGAGCCTCCTTCTTAGGACTTCAATTTAAAATGTGAGTACTCTACATAACACTCTCTGGCCATAAAATCTTCGGAATATCTTTTATCGTCACCATACCCTATTTAAGATCGATCGTTCGATTTTTTTTTCTCAATAACACCATTCTACTGTGAGGAATAAGTTGTTGTCAATTGTCTTTTAATTCCATATCGCTCATAGTAACTTGGAAATTCATTAGAATTATACTCCCCACCACGATCAGAATGAAGTACTTTAATACGATTTCCTGATTCATTTTCCCTAAGTGCTTTGAAAACATTGAATGTGGAGAAAACTTTGGGTTTCTCCTATAGAACATAAACCCAAGTTTTGCGACTATAATCACCAATGAACGTAATGAAATACCTCCTCCTTCCATTGGATTTTGGATCGATTGGTCCACATATGTCGCTGTGAATAAGCTCCAATGTTGTTCTGGATCTCCATGTATTACCCTTCGAAAACAAAACATATTGTCGCTTGCCAGCAATCTGCGGAAGCCCCATCACCATATTATTTTGTCTTAGCAGTTGTAAACCATTGTAGCTAACATGACTATATCGAAGATGCCAAAGCCACGTCAAGTCTTTGACCATTGCAGAAAAATAAGGAACAATTTTACTAGCGATTACTAAAAGTAAAATGCGATTACTGTTAAAGTTAATCATCATATACATCAGTTGGTTGTGTGGAACTAGTCTTTAGGAGAATAAGTTAGTTGATTGGGGCATGGTTTAGTAATCCACAATACGAATAGAGAAACCCTAAAATGAGTAATTGTATGAAGAACACACCAATTGGTTGGGAAAATTCCTTTAAGAACTTCAATTGCTTAATCGAAGTTAATTACAATTGAATTCCTCTCAAACCCTAAGTCTCTCTCTTGGAATTGCATTGATCTAACATAACATAATCTTGCCTAGCCTTGCCCCTTTTATATGGTTACAAGTTCCTAGTAACAAAATAGGATAAATATGCCCTTAAATATCTAAAGAAATAGGCTGAATTGCGTATTTATTAGAACAGAACAAGTCTCTGTTCGAACAAAAAAAGTGTATTCGAACAAACTAAAAATCTGTTCAAATAAAACACTCAAAACTATTTTTATTCGAATATAAAACAAGTCTATTCGAATGCAAAGGGGTGTATTTGAACAGACCATAAATTATTTGAATAAAAACACCTCAGAACCATGTTTATTTGAACAATTTCAAAAGTCTATTCGAACAGACCTAAAGTCGTTCAAGCGACTCCAATTCTCGTTCGAACGACTTTGGTCAAATTTGAAATAAAACACTCCTTTCTTCCCTAGATCCTTCTGGATCATGGCTCCCCCCTTTAGGAGCCTTGAGCTCCTGCTCAAGCTAGAACTGAAGATGTGAAAATATGGTTATGCACATCTCCCTGCTGTACCACTTCAACTTGCTAGGTAGTTGACCCTTCTTCCCCGCGCGGAACGACTCAATACAACCTGGTCTTGTAGCATAAACTTTCCTCTCTAGAATCCCATCCTCCCGTAATGGATCATTTCTTTCTATCCATAAGTCATCAACTGACGGTAGGTGAGTATCTATTGTAGAGTCTTCATCTAAAAGAGACAGCTCGAACAGCTTCAAATGTTCTGTATTAATCACCGAATACATCTTCATGAAAGGTGGCAAATCCAATTAGAAACCATTGTCACCAATCTTATTGAGTATAAAATATGGACCATAACGGATAGGTTTGAGCTTTTTACCTTCCCCCTTAAGCCGTTCCTTACCCAAATGAAGCCAAGCTAGGTCACCCTCTTGAAAAGTATACTCAACCCAAAGTTTGTCGTGTTGAGCCTTATAGTTCGATTGAGTCTTCAATTGTGCTTCAACCACCTCATGAACCTTGCTTATCCTCTCAATAAAATGTTGAGCTTTAACCTATTCTTCTTCCTCCTTCCCTAACACCGTCTTTTCGCCAAGACTAAAAGCCAAATCAAAAGGGCTTTGAGGTAAGTACCCTAAACAAACTTTAAATGGAGACTTCAAAGTGGAACCATCAATCACCCGGTTAAACACAAACTGAAGATACGGTAAACTCTCATCCCAAATTTTAGGATGCCTAGAATGAAATCCCCATAGTAAATATACCAAAGTATGATTAACTACCTCTGTTTGCCCATCCGTCTGCAGATGAAAAGCGGTACTTTTCTTCAACTTAGTGTCCATCATCCCCAAAAACGATCTCAAGAAATGCCCCAAAAAGTGGTTATCCCTATCATAAATAATAGAAGAAGGAAGCCTGAAATACCTTCAAACGTCTCTGAAAAATAATCGCGATGCTCCTTCCTTAGTGACCGTCTTCTGGTATGGAATAAGAACAATCATCTTGTTGAATCGATCCACCACAACAAACAAATAGTCATTCTTACACCTGGTCATAGGCAACCCACCCATAATATCCATCGAAATGTTCTCCCAAGGTCGGCTAGGTACTGGTAATGGTAAGTACAGTCCTATCATCCGATTGGAAGGCTTCGATGTATTGCATAGCACGCAACTACGAACCACACGAGAAACATCCACCTGCATCTTTGGCCAATAGACATAACGCCGCAAATTTAATGACCTGCCACCCAGGAACAATGTGCTTCGCGAATCCATTGCTAACGGTCTTCACCCTCATAAATACATAGCAGACTACCCCTGCAAATCAAACAATCCTTCAAAATATACTCACATGTCTTGCCTTGCAGCAACTTCCCATGAATCACACTGGGCTCCTTGTCATCGTCATACCCTATAACGTATTCAGAAGGAATAATAGGTTGTATTTGCATACCTACCAACAAAGCAAAAATAGTTGGTAATGGGGGTCGAGATAACATATCAGGCATTTTATTGTCCATTCCTTTCTTATACTTGATCAATAAGGTAAACTGCTGAAGGTACGACATCCACTTCATATGGCAATCTTGTTGTAGCTTGGACTTCATACATAAGAACTGTAATGGTTTGTGATCGGAATGTACCAACACATCCTTCCCCAATAAGTAACTCCGCCAATATTTTACTGATTAATATAATGCGTAGAATTCCTTATCGTAGGTAGGATAGTTACGTACTTCCCCTATAAACATCTCAGAATGGCAAGCAACCAGTTTCCTATTCTGTAAAAGAATCGCCCCCAATGCATAGTTTGACGCATCTGTCTCGACCTCAAAAGGCCACTATAAATTAAGAAATGCTAATACTGGTGCATTTGTAATCTTTCACTTCAGTAACAGAAAAATCTTCTCATGGTGATCTTCCCACACAAACTGTGCCCCGGTCTTCGCCAAAGAATAAAATGGTGCGGCTATTTGTGAAAAATGCCGAATAATCTTCTGTAAGTACTGACAAGAACCCATAAAACTCCTCACTTTCATCACTGTACAGGGTCTAAGCTAATTAGTAATGACCGAGACCTTCTCTGGATCGACCTTAAGCTCTCCGCCACCAATAATAAATCCCAAGTAGACTAGTTCCTTCTTCCCAAACTCGCACTTCTTCCCATTTAGAAAAAACTTGTTGTGATTGCAAAATACCCAATACTTTGCGTCAATGCCCAATGTGCTCCTCCCATGTTTGACTATATATTAAGATGTCATCCAAATACACAATCACAAAATCATCAATAAAAACAAGAAGTACCTCATTCATTAACTGCATAAACGTTGCCAGAGCATTGCATAACCCAAAGGGCATCACCAACCACTCAAATAGTCCTTGCTTGGTCATGAACGATGTCTTCTAAGTATCTTCTTCCTGGATTGTAACTTGATGGTAACCCTTCTTAAGATCCAACTTGGTAAGAAACCGAGCCATCTGCAACTCATCTAAAAGTTTGTCAATCCGTGGAAGCGGATAACGATTCTTCACTGTAATCTTGTTTAGCGCCCGATAATCCACACATATCATCCAAGACCTATCCTTCTTCGGTACCAATAACACCGACGAACCACAAGGTGAGCAACTTGGATTAATAACTCCTTACTCTAGAAGTTCCTGTACCTGTTTCTTGATCTTATCAGACTCGGTGATAGACATCCGGTATAACCCAATATTGGGTAGTGGCTCACCATTCACCAAGGTGATATCATGTTCCACATCCCTCTTGCACGACATCCCTTCTATGCCTGGAAATAAGTCTTTATACTCCTCTTGCAACTTCCCCATATCAGTTTATTGCTTTAGAGACATTGTCGAAGTAGACAACACCTTAGCCAACGAGCCCTCTTGAACCGGTCATACCAACAACAAAACAAATTTTCCCTCGCATTAGCCAATCTCTTTACCTGAGTCGTCGTTACTAAATTATTGGTAGCGATATGTTCCTTCCCTCGCATTGATATGAAACTCTAGCCCCTCCTTCATAAGACGATACTTATGAGCTCTACGGTAAAGAATTGCATCTCGATCCCAAAAATAAGGGCTACTCAAGATGACTTTACACACGTCCAATAGAGTTATCTTACAGGTCACTTCATTAATAAACTTCTCAGTAATCATAAACTTGAACGTACACTGCTTATTGATCTTCAACTCCACGTCTTTTTGAATCCAACCCAAACCATACGGCTTAGGATGAGCCATAGTAGCCAAACCCATCTTCTTCACCACGGCCTTAGAAATCAAATTCTTCTGACTACTCGGATCAATGATGGCCTCGACTAAGATCTGCCTCACTTGAATGCTTACGTAAAAAAGTTCTTCCCAACTCACTTTGTCGATAGCTATAGGTTGCTTAAATATTAGAGTAAGCTTAGGATTTAGCTCATCTAAATTCGGAAGATCCACAATTATTGTAGCTAGTGCATGTTTCTCTTTCTTACTCCTCTCCTCCTTCGGCCTAAGCTCCGGGTGAAGTTTCTAATATTTATCTAAAATGTGCCCATTAGCCTTAAAATGACTACAAGAATTCCCCTTAGATGAAGGCCCCTCTTCTTTGGACTCCCCTTTCTGATTGTACTTCCAATTAGACTTGTACCCCGACTTGCTCTTGTCGTCTTTCTTGTCACTCTTCAAGTACTTGCCTTCAATAGCAATTACTTTAACGGTAGCATCTTCAATATTTTCTATATTAAAGAGCTTTAATTTTCTTCTAATGGACTCTGACAATCCTCCCGTATATTTCATGAGCACCTCATATTCATCCACATCAATATCCAAAACCAACGCTTGGTTATGAAACTCTGTAGTGAATTGTTGTATGGATTGACCAAACTTTTGGTGCAAATTGGGCCATTTGTACCATCCCTCTTGTTCATACCCAATTGGATAGAATTGCTTTCTCACTAAAACTTTGAATTTTTTCCAACTCAAACTTCCTACTTCGTGGCATTTCCAATAGGATTTCCACCAAGTTAGTGAATGACTTGCGAATTTCAATGTAGATAAACAAATTTTCTAAGCGTTAGAATATTCGTAAACAGAAAAATAGGTCTCTACCCTATCTAACCAATTATCCAACTTCTCGGTATCAATTGAACCATCGAATACAATAATTTCAATCTTAAAGTCAATGCGAAAATTACGCATAGGATTCATTGACTTACCAATGCCCGAGCGCTCCATGACGGATTTGGCATCACTAGAATCGTTATCTATCTCCGCAATATCCTCGTCTCCATCCACCTCCATAACCTATTTCTTCATCGAGTGGCCTCGCCGTTGAGATCGGCCTCGCCGTTTTACCAAAGCGGAAGCCTTCGCGAGGTTCATGAGATACAATTGTTCTACCAACTCCCCTACAGTAGCAGTTAGATCGGAAACTATCATTTCCAAAGTCGTGAGTCGATTGTTGGAATCGCCCATCTCCAAATCGTTCTTCTTCTTCGAATTATGTTTTTGATGAATCTTCAACGGACTCACTAACTTCTCCTTCGTTTGCTTAAGACGGTGACATGAAGAGATAATAAACCACAATCACCCCCAAGAATTGTAACTGTAAAACTGATACCACTTAATCCACAATACAAATAGAGAAACTCTAAAATCAATAATTATACGAAGAACACACCAATTGGTATGGAAGTCCCTTTAAGAGCATCAATTGCTTAATTAAATTTAATTATAATTGTATTCCTCTCAAACCCTAAGTCTCTCACTTGGAATTGCATTGATCAAACATAACATAATCTTGCCTAGCCTTGCCCCTTTTATAGGGTTACAAGTTCCTAGTTACAAAATAGGATAAATATTCCCTTAAACGCCTAAAGAAATAGGCTGAATCGTACCCCTATTCAAACAGAACAAGTCTCAGTTCGACCAGAAGAAGTGTATTCGAACAAACTAAAATTTTATTCGAACAGGACAAGTCACAAAGGATACTTCAAAGCAAATATGGGATTCTATGAAAAATAGGTATCAAGGAACTGCGAGAGTCAAGCGCATACATCTTCAAGCGCTTCGGGGAAATTTTGAGACTCTACATGCAAGCGATGAAGATGGTTTCAGATTACTTCTCAAGAATTTTTTCAATAGCCAACAAGATACGAATTATGGGTGAGAAGATGGAAGACATCACAATAATCAAAAAAATTCTTCGATCGATGTCTACAAAATTTAATTACATTGCTTGTTTGATCAAGAAGTCAAAGGACCTTGATGAATTTTCCATTAATGAATTGATGAGCTCTATAATGGTTTACGAGCAACGCATGAATCAGCATATGATGGTGGAGCAAGCGTTGCAAGCCTCCACCACCAGTGCATCCCAAAAATCACGAGAGGCAGGCAAAGGACAGGGAAGAGGTTCTCATGATGACCATGGTAATGATTGCCAAGCAGGAGATAGCGGACGTGATGCTTAACAGCGATGCTATGCCGAGTTAAAGCCACGTGATAAATCTAACATCAAGTGCTTTCGACACAATAGGTACAACCATTATCGTTCTGAGTGTCAGTCAAAATTTTATAAGGAACACAGAGACATACAAATTTTACTAAAAATAAGGATGAAATTTTTTTGTAAAACCAAAGTGGAAGCTCAAAAGAACATGTGGTACTTGGATACGGGTGCAAGTAACCACGTGTGTGGTGACGAGTCCATATTTTCTAATATGGATGACACATTCCATACCTCGGTTAAGTTTGGAGATAGTTCTACAATTGAAGTTATGGGAAAAGACAATGTTAAAATCTGGACATCTAAAAGCACACAACAATCAATTTCAAATGTGTTTTATGTTCCTGGTTTGAAAACAAATTTTCTTAGTATGGGTCAATTGCAAGAGAAATGTTACTCGATCTTGATCTCGAATGGGATACGTCGAATTGAAGATCGTAACAAAGATTTAAGCGCTCAACTTAATATGGCGGTAAATCGAATGTTCCCTTAGCATATCGTTAATGAAGTTCTTCCATGTTAACGTTTCTCTATTATGGCAAGTTATCCAACATGGTTGTGGCATTTTCGCTATGGCCACAATAATTTTAATGGGCTTCACACTCTACACCAAAGGAATATGGTGACTGGACTTCCGTTAATCAATCAGCAAATTTGTGATGGGTGTGTTATTGGAAAGCAACATCGTGATACATTCCCAAAAGGGAAAGCCTTAAGAGCAAAAAGAGTACTTAAGATGGTTTATTCCAACATTTATGGGTCGATTGATCCGCTTTCTTATGGAAATCACATGTACATTATCATCTTTATTGACGACTTTAGTTGAAAAATGAGGGTTTATATCTTAGAGGAAAAATCTAAAGATTTCTCTGTATTTCAAAGCTTCAAAGCTCTTATGGAGAAGGAAGTTAGGAAAGACATTTGCATTCTTTATTTGGATTGGGGTGGGGAGTAAAACTCACAAGAGTTTTAAAGTTTATGTAAAAGACATGGCATTCAAAGACAACTCACAGCTTCATATATGCCACATCAAAATGGTATTGTGGAAAAGAATCGTACTATCTTAAACATGGTGAGGAGTATGTTGTGAGTTAAAAGTCTTCCAAAGGAGTTTCGTCCCGAGGCAATATTGTGGAGTATTCACATATTAAACCAGAGTCCTTCCATACCCATCTGCGATATGACACCCGAAGAAGCATGGAACGGAAGGAAACCTAGCGTTGACTACTTGTGGATTTTTGGGGGCATTGCTTATGCACACATTCTAGATGAAAAGTGAAAAAATCTTGGTGACAAGGAAGTCAAATGTATCTTTCTCGGTGTTAGTTAGAGCTTGAAAGCATACAAGCTATATAACCAGGTCATGGAGAAGATTATGATTAGACGAGATGCTGTTTTCCATGAATAAAATGCTTGGAGATGGATGATCAATGATACAGGAAAAACTATTCCAATATTTCTTGATAGTAAGGATTTAACGAGCATGCTTTCATCTAGGGCATTTATCCCTTTCTTAAGCCCGCAAAATAGCCTACAAAACAGCCCTCAAAATATCCTTCAGATCAACCCTCAAAAAAACTTTTCCTCAAACATATCCAATCCTCAAAATAATACCTCCTCGAGCATGTTCAGTTTGTAAATCATGACCACAAACAGCCCTCCCATGTTGGTATAATCACGATTAAAACCTGAAGTATCATATTCCCCATATTCGACAAGAGCCAGCTCAGCACTCTGTATTTGAAGACAACTCAACATTCTATAATCGAAAATAGCTCAGCACTCTGTACTCGAAGACAACTCAACATTCTAGAAGATTTCGTGAGTTCTCCACTTACCAAAAGTAGTCGTTATAGCCTTGTCAAGAAAGAACTGTTAGAGATTCGCAAAGTTCACCCACTACCCCCGGGGAGGCTCTTTCTTTCTTTTTGTACACTACCTGTATATACTATAAATACAGGCAGAGAATAGGTTCTTAAGGACCGCACGCCTTACATTTCTCTATCTTAAACACTAGCAATACTCAGAAAACTTGTAATAACTAGCATCTACTAGATTTTTCATCAAATCCTCCTTGAGGTCGTGATTTTTCTCAGTTTCTGCTGAGTTTTCCACTTAAAATCTTGATTGTTAGCTCTTTATCACACAATCCTTATGGAGAAGTATTGGCGAAGGTTTTTCTCCCGAAAAATATGCCACTACAATTGGTGTCATCTGTGGGAACACCACACTTTATTCTACCATTTCCAATCTGAACATCATACAATGACAAACATGAACTTGAGAAAACATTTTAGTACCGTAAGAGATCAAGACATTCCAGGAGCTCTTGATCTGAACGGTGCGATTCTTGAACTTTAAAAACAAATGGCCACAGAAAAAAAATCAAAGACTGGAAGATCAGTGTGTTCATGCTCAGGCTCTACAAAAAGAGATGGACGAACGCAGAAAAGCACTGGATCAGTAGAGTTAAATACATCAAAAATAGATGGAAAGATTGTGAAGAAAACAAGATCGAATCACAGCTCGCCAAGTATCACCGCCACTGGCTCGAAGTAAATATCGATCACGAGCAGTTCAGCGTGGTGATCAGCCGAGAGAAGATGACCAACGAATGTCTCGATCCAGATCAGAAAATCCTAATAGAGCCTCTAGACATTTTGGTTTAACTTCTTCGGCCACGACAACCCAGGGAAGTCGACGTACACGTCAACAAACCCTTCCGCCAGAATGAAGGCCCATCAGAGATCGATTGGGACCAGAGGGACAGGGCAACTTTGTTTTTCAAGTTGTAGCCTTACCTCTTCCCCCACAGCAATTCATCACTCTGGATGACCTTAAAAAAAAGAATTCAAGCCATCAACTTTGACATACCAGGTCGACGATCTGCGCTCGACAGGATCGAAACAAACCTCATTTCCCCATATCTCAAAAATATGCCTATTCCAGAAATTTTCTATATGCCCAAATTCATCCAGTATGCAGGCCTCACTGATCCACTTACGTATGTCCAACATTTCAAGGCTGTAGTAGGATTATACTCCAAACTCGACCATATATTGTGTCGACTATTTAACATGAGCCTAAAAGAGGAACCACTCCGATGGTTACACACCATACAGGAATCCTCTATCACCTCTTTCATTCAATTACAAAATCTATTCGAATCCAACTGCGCTCATGCAAGGGAGCGTGAAATTACCGTAGACTCCTTGTTTTACTTTGAGAATGGCGCGATAGAAACTTTGGCAAGTTTTTATAAACGTTTCCTACAAGAAACGCGGAAGATTGGGAATTCAGACCCCAAAATCGTGGTTCCAGCATTTACTTCCGCCTTGCACATCGACTCCAAAATTTGTAAAGAGCTTACTCTGTACCAACCATGTACGGTAACCGAAATGATTGACGTGGTTAATAATTATATTGAGCTGGAGCGCTTGAAGAAAGATAAGATGAAAAGATCCTCTGTCCCATAGAGCAATCACTACAGCAACATCGAAGCCGCCTGCCAAAAATACTGATAACATTAGAAGAAAAGAGGGTAAACCTAGAAGACCTGTCCCAATACTGCCACCAATGATAACAACCCTCTCCGCTATCTTGCCAACGATAAAGGGAGGCGAATGTTATCGCGCACCATAGGTTATTGCAGATCTTCCAAACATACCCTTATGTCAGTATCATAATGTGCATAGTCATGAAACTGATAGCTGCTACTCCCTCATTCGTATCTTTTACCGTATCCTCTTAGCTGGAAGACTCCATAATTATGTCGTCGACATTTAGAAATTTCTCGACGAACAAGCAAAAGCTACTTAAGTCAAGCAAAATCATATCCAAGGTCCAGCTCGCCATTTGTATATGATTGAGATCAAAAAAAAGGAAGAAAAGAAAACAAGACAATCGTATCACGTCTTGCTGTAAAATGACCATCTCAGACAAATCGACAATTCTTCTTCCTAGCACCAGCAAATCCAAACGACCTTACCAGATAACGTTCGAGGACTGTGATACCAGTCATGTACAGTACCCTCATGATGAACCTCTTGTTATTATGCTTAAAGTAGGACAAGATTACTTACATACACTTCTCATCGACATAGGAAGTTCCCCAGATGTCTTATTCCGAAGAGAAATCGAAGTCTTAGGCCTCACAGATTCAGTTAAAGCTTCGACAACAATAATCACATGCTTCAATGGCTTAAAAGAATAAGCCACAGGAGAAATCACTCTGCCAGTTCAAGAAGGTTCAGAAATCACATTCGTCAGATTTCTTGTCATTGATGCAGAGTCCAAATATTTGGGCATTTTGGGACGCAGTTGGTTATATTTAATCAAAACAGTACCCTCGATTTCCATTTAGCACTACGCTTTCCTACGAATCATGGAGTCTATGAAATCAAGGGCAGCCAAGCAGTCACACGAATGTGTGAAAATACCACAGTTAACCCAGATTCAGTAAAACTTTTTAAAGCATAGCAACTACAGCATGACCCACCACTCATATTTAAGCAACATGATACTGAAACAGTTGAAACTGTTAAACTTGATGGCCCCAAGCGCACAACCTTCATTGGATCCAAGCTATCAATCGACAAAAAAGAAGCCATGATACAGCTACTTAAGATAATCATCGACGTCTTCGTCTGGACTTTTCAAGAAATGCCCGAAATCAATCCTTCTATCGCTTGCCACTACCCTAACCTCCTTCCAGATAGCAAAGCAGTCATCCAAAAACGATGAAATTTGGCTCCCCGACTTCGAGATGCAGTCAACGAAGAAATTGATAAATTCCTTCGTGTCGGCTTTATTCGGGAAGCTAAATAACTGAAGTGGGTTTCCAATATCATCGTCGTGCCCAAGAAAAATGGTAAAATATGGGTTTGTGTTGATTTCACTGAACCAAACAAATTCACACCCAAAGACACTATTCCGCTACCCTTAATTCCACAACATCTTGACTCAGTCGTAGGACACGAATTTTTTTCTATGATAGATGCCACCTCAGGATACAATCAAGTTCCACTCGCCGAAGAAGATCAAGAAAAAACAACTTTCATAACCGAACGAGGACTCTACTATTTTACAGTAATACCATTTGGGCTAAAGAATGCTAGAGCTACTTACCAACACCTGGTCACCCAAATGCTCAAAAATCAGATCGGCAAAATTATGGAAGTCTATATCGATGATATGATCTGCAAAAGCCTTCAAAAGGAAGATCATATCCACAACCTCCAAACTATCTTCGATATCCTTCGCCAATACCAGATGAAATTCAACCCAGAAAAATGTCAATTCGGCGTCGCATCTAGAAAATTCCTAGGCCATCTCGTAAGCAAAAGCGGAATCAAAATCGATCCAGCTCAAATCAAAGTACTCATGGAAATGCCCTCTCCTCGAACGAAAAAAGGTGTTCAAAAATTTTCAGGCAAGATAGTCGCTCTTCACAGATTAATCTCAAAGTCATCTGATCGATGCAAACTTTCCTACCTTCTTCTTCGTGGCAACCCCACTCCTCTTTCGAACAAACATCAAAAAGAAGTTGTATGGACTTTCGACTGTGAATTAGCATTCCAAGATCTTAAACGGTACTTGGGGCGTCCTCCTATAATGAGTACTCATATTGATGGTGAATACTCACCATGTACTTATCCACAGCTAAAGACACCATCAGCTATGTCCTTATTCGAGAAGATGCAGGCATCGAGAAACTTATTTACTTTATCAGTAAAACTTTTATGCCTGCTAAAAAATGATATACTACCACGGAGAAGCAATTGCTCGCCTTGGTTTACAGCTCTAAAAAACTCCGTCCATACTTCCAAGCTCACCCCATTAAAGTCATTACAAAATACCCACTCAAACTCGTACTCTCCAAAAAGGAAAAATCTCGACGAGTTCAAGAATCGTCTATTTTCCTTGGGGAATATGACATCTCTTTTGAACCCCAAATATCCATCAAGGGACAAGCAGTGGCCGACATTTTGGCAAATTTTCCCGTTAAAGACCCCGATTAGGAGGAACTCGAAGAAATCTTCACTGACGACTCAATTGCAGAACTAGACGCATGGTCCAAAAGTTTTGGTTAACAACTTTTTATGGACGGATCGGCAGAACCACAAGGTTCCAGAATTGGCATAGTCCTCGTCACACTTTAAATCATCGCATAGAGAAAGCTATCAAACTTAAATTTTATGCTACCAATAATGAAACAGAGTGCAAAGGCATCTTGCACAGTCTCGATCTTGCACTTACTCCCAGAGCAAAGGAACTAGCAGTCTATGTTGACTCCTTACTCATCACCAATCATTACAATAAAACTTTTAGGACAATAGGCAAAATGGTTGATTAAGCTGCCTTGGTCGAAGAAAAAATGAAAAAATTCAAACATGCCACCATTTCGTATTTACCTCGGCAAGAAAATTTCCATGCCGATACCTTAGCTTATATTGCTTCCATGCCGGGAGACAGTGAAAAAAGATCTTTAGAAATCGAAATCCTCGATCATTCTAGCCTCGATATTTTGTTCACACTCCACTTAACCGTTACTAAAGATGACGACCCTGAAGACTGGAGAAAACTGTTTTATGCTTACCTCAACTCTAATGTCCTCCCCAGTAACAAAGAAGATGTTCGATCCCTCTTAGCCAAGTGCCCTCGATTCACTGTCCAAAATGATATATTAAATCGACTCACTGAAGGCGGGCCCCATATCGAATGTATATTGTAGACACAGGCTCAGATCAAAATTAGAGAACTTCACGAAGGTATTTGTGGTGCACATGTTTCCAGAAGAATACTAGCTCAACATGCATTCACATAGGGACTCTATTGGCCCAAGATGAGACAATACTGTGAAGACTTTGTTCGAAAACGCTACAAATGCCAAATTCACGCTCAAGACATCAAGGGCTCCACCCTCGACTTACATGTTAGTAATGTCCTTTGGCCATTTAAATGATGGGGAATCGATATCATTGGCACTTTCCATCCAGCTTTGAGAAACAGAAGATTCGCCTTAGTTGCCACCGATTACTTCACCAAGTAGGTCGAAGCAGTTCCCCTATGCCATAATGATGAGAATGAGGTCATAAAGTTCCTTCGGGAGCATATCATTACCCAGTTTGGTTATCTACAGATGATACATTCTGATAATGGTAAACAGTTCATCGGCACTAAAGTCCTTACTTTCCTTCATAAATACAAGATCCAGTTGACAACTTCTACACCATATTACCCTTTCAAGGCAATGAACAAGTTGAATCCATCAACAAAAGTATCAAATTTGGCTTACGCAAGCGCCTCGACAACAAGAAAGGCAGATGGGTCGACGAACTCCTCAATGTATTATGGGCTTACCGTACCACTCCTCGAATCTCGGCAAGGTGCACTCCATTCATGATGGCTTTCGGTACTAAAGCAGTCATACCTTCAGACCTCGATCTCCCTAGTACTCAACGAAAAAATTTAGATGAGGACAATGAGCTCGGCCTCCTTTGCAGCCTCAATTAGATCTAGGAAACTGGGAACAAGGCGATTACAAATTTGGGCCGTTACCATGATACATTGAAAAAAACATACAACAAGAAAGTTTGAGAATGGATATTAGGTATTGAGGACCTTGTCCTACGGCGAATACAAGATCACACTCGACCTAAGAATTCTGTAAATTTATCAGAAAACTGGGAAGGACCCTATATTGTATGCAACAAAACAGATAGCGAAACTTATTAGCTCATGACTGAAGATAAAGTTCAGCTTGAGTACCCATGGAACATTGCTCAGCTTAAACTCTTCTGCAGATGATACCCTGCAATCTTTAACTTCGAATCAAGTAAACAATTTGTTATACATTATCTTCTTTACTACTTTGATTTGTCCTCGATTTATACTTTTCAAAGTATCTATCCGAGAAACAATCTTTGTCTACTTCTATTTGTCCTCGATCTATACTTTTCAAATTATCTATCTGAGAAACGATCTTTTTCTACTTCAATTTGTCCTCGATCAATACTTTTCAAGTATCTATCTGACAAATTGATCTCTTTCTACTTCGATTTTTCCTCGATCTATACTTATCAAGTATCTATCTGACAATCGATCTCTTTCTACATCGAGTTGTTCTCGATTTATACTTCTCAAGTATATATCTGACAAACGATCTTTTTACTACTTTTTTTTCTCAATCAATACTTACCAAGTATACCAGAGACAAAATAATTCCTTACTATCCTAATTTGTTTAAAGGTCTTTGCTTATGCAAGTATCCTAAAGCCTATCTCGACTTCACGCAACCACTATCCAATTACAGGATAGTTTACTTCGCGCTCTTTACTTGTCGACCAATCTCTAATGAGCTCTTTTTCTTCTCCAAATAAAAAACAAGTTACCTATCTCCGGATAAACATCTGGTACTCCTTACTTACCATTTATTGGCCGTCTTACACATTTCGAGCACACAAGCAATCTTTACTTATCTGCTCGAATCTAATATCACTTTATCACATCCATACTTAAACTTATTTTCACATGCAAAAAAGTTATTTAAACAAAATATTAAACAAACACCAACATCCTTCGTACAGACAAAATTCAAATGTTTTCGGTCCCATTGACCATTTGTTACAAACTTTAATTAAGCCAACATTCTCTAATCAAGATTTAACATTTCAGACAGGGATTTTTCTTCATTTAAGGTGCCTTCGGGCACCTGTACATCTGCTACTTCCTAAGGAAGATGACCTTCACCCTCCATCGTCCTTTCATTGTTGACCACTTCAGTTCCTCCATGACCATCTGACATCTGAGGTACGTCATCATCTGAACTATCATCAATTGGCAGCCCACCAGCCTTCACAACTCCTTTGTAATATTTTTTTCTTTCTTCAGAATCATCGAACTGCTCCATAAAATGTATCCTCACTTCATGGCATTTTTGTAGCTTTTCATCATTCATCCGATCTTTCATCTAATCGAGCAGTTTCTTCTACTCCAACTCCATCGATCTTCGCACATCCACAACATCTTTCTTGAACTCAGTTTCTTGCACTGCCAAGGCTTCTTTTTATTCTTTCTCCAGCATTTTTTTCGCCTCAGCCAATGCGGCCTCCTTCGCCTTGCTTGCTTCCAATTTATACCTATTCAACGTCGCATTCAGCTTGGCATTCTCCGCAGTCAATTTTTTCTCAATATTTTTATATGCAACCAATCGGTTTACCAGATCACCACTACCCTCCACACGACCCATTGCTTCACTCATCACCATCTTAATCTGCATGAAAGTCATATTATGAGTATTTGTTTGACTTACCAAACTTTTCATTCGAGCATAAGCTTTAAAATTTCTCACCTTCGCCAAGTTACTTTGTGCCTCGCCTAAAAAGGTATCCAAACTATAAATCCCTACCATGTACTCCACCATATTTTTCTTTCACACATCTGCCCCAACAGAAAAAGACACCATAGTCTTCAACATCTCGGTATCAAACTCCTACCATAATTTCTTCTTCGCAGTCCCACTAGTCGTCTTCTTGGGAACCGTACTACCCGAACTTCGTAGAGGTAACCCACTCACCATAACAGCGGGTTTATCAGTACCTTTGATACCCTCAGAAGATGATTGCCAGGTAGTCTTCTTCGAGTTCAGCAACGGAGGTATTTTAACATTTACCTTCCTTTTCCTCTTGTTTTTGCCTAAAGACTCCCCCAGCATTGCAGCGATCCCCGTATTTGTGTTATACTCTGTCAACGAAGGGTTATTCAATGGCAAACTTGCATCGGCAGCCCTTTTGTTCTTTGACGACATTTTTCCCTTGATAATTAACATTTCAGAACCTTTAGTTCTCGACCTTTAAAGCCTTGCTTCTTGAAAGATTGCACTTAACTGATCTTGATCCGTCGTTAAATTATCGATCCTGCCAAAGAATCCTTCTCTTATCTTATATAACTTCTCGTTTACTGCAGTTATCTTCCCGATCTACTTCAATGCTGCAACACAGATAAAAAGCACATCTTTACACAACATACATCTAACATGAAAATATATCAAACTTAAACATTTAAGTTACCTAACCATAGACCTAGATGAAACGCTTTTCTTTTAAGCGGCTCCCCTGGGTCTTTTCGACCGAACTCATAATTTCCAGACACTAGTAAACGCTCTACGGTATATCAACCTCTGGCTGATACCATATCATAAATCATCGGCCCCTTCAAGAATTTTGCCGAATAATGATACTCTTTTAACTTCAGGTTAGTTTTCATCGTGTAGTATACACATAAATCATCTACAGTTATTGCCTCCTCCCCTCTGGCTTTAAGTCTGCCATTTATTGTACCACATGCCCTAAACAGGCCATATATATTCTGATTGAATTGAACTGGGGCTACATTGAAGAAATTCATTAACTTTTTCTGATCCGCCCTAAGGGGTAGCTTTAGCTCTTTCTTTATCTGTTCTCGATGAACCATAATACCATCTAAGGGTATATCTTGGTCGATCATGTCGTATTGATACTTCTCTAGTCTCACATCCCCAGGAATACTATATTTCTTTTTAAATCATAGTATTTCTTTGGTCTCTAAACCCTCCCCATAACATGCTTCTTCTTCCTCTTCCACATCTTCTTCCCCATCCCCACTCCCTTCTCGATCAATCACCTGAGGCTCATGATCTTTACTAGTCTCAATCACTTTTTCCTCAGATACTTCATGCACACTAGGTACTACCCTAAACTGTTCCCCACCCCCAGTGTCTGCACTGCTCGAACCTACCCTGTATCTCCCCCCCCCCCAATTGTTACACACACGTTCTCACATGGATCATTAAAGGCGCTACATTTTAGAGACTCACAAATATATCTTTATCACCATTTAAATTGGGTTCAGCCATTATAAGAACCTGTAAATCAGATTCCATATTTTAAACACAGTTAGAATCTTTCATATGTGATACATATTATATATATATATTCCTAAGTTCATATATTCATGCAGATATCGTTGTTGAGATCACTCTCCAACACCTCATTTACTTTAGCATCTGCTACTATTATGTACATTTGTACTTATACACAGTTCTTAATCTAATTCATATCAATTAATTCATCTTAGTATTAATTCATTCAAAAGCCATCTGTTCAGTTCTCGATGTTTATTCTAAGTTTAATAAGTAACCTCGATAACTCGTTAATTTCTATTTTCTTGTCGAAATTACAAGAATTTCAATAGCTTCTCGAAGACGCTTTAACTTTTCCCGCCAAAAAAATAGTTATTTCTATTTTACGAATTCACTTTCTCCGGCACAAAATCCCGCGATAACTGAAAAATCCTAACTCTCTCCGCATATCTCACAACCATCTCCTCCTACTGCGCTGTAATTACAGCGCCCTTCCCCAATCCCTTTTGACTTCTCCTCCTATCGCATTCTCTCCTTCTGACACCAAAAATACGTAACTCAAAATCACCGCCACCCCAAATTTCCAATATCAAATTAACAGACCTACGAACAGTTTTACTTTCTTATCCATGGACTTATCTCTTTCATTTCCAATTCATTACACATTATCTGCTAAACTTTAACCAATGCATCAACCTACGAAGAGATTTGAAAGAATCACTAACCTTGTTTTCATGCAGCTTCTGTATCCCTCTATTTCGCTAGCTTCGCCCTTTCGATCAGCACACAAATCTCCTCCTTAGCAATCGTATCTAACCACTTCAGTAACGAGCAACAACAGTTATCTCCCTAAAAAAAATTCTGTTGGCAAATGATCTGAACAGTCGCCTACCTCAAACATATTTATAGACCCCACGTGACAATTCGTCGCACCACTTGGCGACTGTCCAGTTCCTCGAATATAATGCCTCATGCATTTTTTTCTCGACTTCTTTGACTCTTAATCTTCTCCCCATTAATAACCCTCTACATTCATTCTTCAATCCTTCAAATTCTTGAAGAATTTCTACAAACACGTTAATATCTATCAGTACGCGATCCATCTTTTCCAATAGATGATTTACATCATTATCCTTATACTTCATACCATTACCTAACGGAACATATCTCACCATATTCATTTTGGATATAAGTTCCCCTATTTATATTGTCCTACCATTTCCTATACTTATGGGATTATATTACACATCAGTTTCCTATTATTTTATTCAACAAACCATTCATTTAAACAAAATCTTTATTTCCCGAAGTTTATCACGTACATTTTTCATTCGAAAAATTCCTTTCAACATACTGAACGTTATCCTTAAATAATATTTCGCCAAACATTTTCCACTACAACAGCCTACATCTCGAGCACTTACTCTTCATAAACCCCTCGCTGCCGCTTCATCTTCCCTCTTCACCAACAATTTTTCTTGAGTCCACATGCCACCACAACGTTCAAGAGGATGCCAAAACTGAAGTTTCACACAGAACTCAAATTCCTCTTCAGCCTTCTTCGCCTCTGCCTCACTCATTCCTTCATAATCTGGTTTTTTAGGATCATCAAAATGACATTCCATGCTCCGCGAACCAAAATATCGGTTGAACAACACCCAGTATATTGCCTGCACACGTCGACATACCCCACCACGGGCCTGAGCTCTCGTCTTCACCATTTTAGATGAATGCATCAAACACCTATTTATACACCTTCAAGTCAATACCAAACTCCCCTACATTTACTATGCTTTAAAAACTCTACACAATCAGAGTCAAATCAATCAACTTCAAAATCCATCATTGGCCCCACACATTCAAATACCTTCAACTTTACACACAAGATTATTATCGACAACATTGTATCACAATTTTTTAATCATATTTAATATTCGATAACCTACAAAAAAACAAAAACAAAAAGCAATTCGATAAACACATAGTTATTTATTTCATAAACTTCTTTCTTACATTCGATATCTCTTTCATTCGAATACATTCCAAAAAATCACATTCGACATCTATCTCTTTCGAATACATTTATTTCTAAATACTTAATTTTTCTTCCATTACAATTTATCTGCTGTTACTAACATCCTTCGACATGTCAATATTTTCTTTGTTTACTTTTCACCATAATCGAATATTAAAGCCTCTTTCTAGTCCTCGAAGCTCAATGACCCTCAAGTCACTGAACTTCTAAAGAGACGCTTCAGCAAGAAAATAGTAACAAAAAATTACAAGAACACCCACAGGTCTGGCAAGATCTTTGGACGCCCATCCAAGCTTCATATCTTCATCACCAATAATGACAGTTACCCCTTCACCCGCCAACTGACTCCATACATTACCTTCACAACCGCATGATGATGCCACTATTTCTACTAGACATATCTCGTCTCTATTTGATCTTTGTTCCTACTCTACTGATCTGCTCCTATCACATAACAATTTCACGTCTCTCGGTCTATGCAAGTTTTGATTAGAACACTCACCTTCTTCAACCCTAGACCCAATAATAAATCATACTTGGGGCGACTTCATTCCACAAAACACGACCATCCACCTTCCATCAACCTCCTATTTACACCGAGCATCATTAATCTACATTCAATGAATAACATTAATTACGCCTCAAAGCCAACTTGACCAAATACAAATTACCTTGACCTCGGTAATGACATATGCTAACTTCTGAGAATATTCAACAAACTCTTCATATTCCAATTTTCTTCTTGACACAACTGCAAGTACTTCTGCAGAGAATGGGGCGATTGTAGTATCATATTCCCCATATTTGTCAAAAGACAGCTCAGCACTATGTAGTCGAAGACAGCTCAACACTCTATAGTCAAAGATAGCTCAACATTCTAGAAGATTCTGTGAGTCCTCGACTTACCAAAAGTAGTCATTGCAGCCCAGTCAAGAAGGAACTGTTAGAGATCCTCAAAGTTTGCCCACTACCCCCGGAATAGGAGACTCTTTCTTTCTTTTTGTAAACTGCCTGTATATACTATATATAAAGGCAGAGAATAGGTTTTAAAGGACCGCACATTTTAAATTTCTCAATCCTAAATCCTTACAATAGTGATTGATTGGATTCTAGTAGTAGTGGTTTCCCTGTTTGTTTTGGGTTGGGTTTCGACTTCAAAATTACGATTTTAGGTTATTTGGGCGACGCTGTGTTCACCGTCGTAGTAGTTTCGACGTGTATTCCATTTTAACGTTTCTCTTACAAGTTTTCGGTATCCGTTCCTAATCGAGTCCAGATCGGTCAAGTTATTGGATCTGATCGTTTGGATTGGTTTTCATCATTTATTGATTGCATCGTTTTAACCGATTTTTTCAATCTCTTGTGTCGCAGACCTGATCTCATGGCAGGCGTGTTATGAAATTGGGGGATGCTGTACACATCAGATTTTGACGTTATTCATATAGGGAGAGGGGCATCATATTCCACTTTCCCATATGTTGATTTTTGTATCTTTCTAATTATTTTTATAATCAAACTATATATATTTGTTCATACAAATTTTATATTAGCATATTTTTACCCAAAATATTTGCTAAGTTACCTAGAAAGGTTTTGTCGTGTACCTGGACGAGGAGTTCACGGGGGTTTTTTATTTACCGACCTTGTGTAACCGCTAGTACGATATGGTTACACATTACATTTGAAATATACTATACTATACTTAGTAAGTATTTTAAATTTCGGGACGAAATTCTTCTAAAGAGGGTAGATTGTAATGTCCCAGAATTTCAGGGTAAGTTTTTTGTATATTATTAAGCATTGTTACTATGATTCATATATTTTTATTCGTTATGCATCAATTTATTCCTTTCGGCAGGTTTTGTATGTTAAATTCATTTTATGTAGTTTCGGTGGTATGGTGGTTATTCGGAGGAGTAGGTCACGTTGTGGCCTTGGGAATCCCTAGATGGGTTGGTGGTGATGTTTATTTGATGTGTTTGTGGTTTGGTGTAGTTCCGATGAGCCGTTGGATTGCCCGATAGGTTTTCGGAGTTTTCTGAGCAAAAATTCATTTTCGGGGGTTTAGGCGTTTTGGTGGCCATGAAGCGGTAGAGGTGGTGTTTAGACCTTGGGAACCCTTTTCTAGGGTTGTGATGGTTGTTCGGTTTGTTCCAGTCTTTTGAGGGTCTTGGCGTTGTGTGTGGTTCAGGAGGACCTCAGAGTGACATTTTTGGATTTTTCCAGTTTCCGTTCGAACGACGGGCTGATTATATATATCATTATCCATTCTCTCTCCTTATATTTCTCTTTCACTCTTTCTTTCTTCTCCTAACCGAATCCTCTCCTCTCCAAACCGAATCCTCTCCTCCTTCGCTTGTCAATTTCTTCGTAGATTCTTCGCCGTGATCTCTGCCGTTTTCCCTCGGTGAGTAATTCCTCTATCTCTCTCTTGTATCATTAGTTAATTTCGGTTTTGGTGAGAACCCTTGTGATGTTGGACTAATTTAGGGTCTATGATTAGTGGGTGTATTGTTGATTTGAGGAGTGTGATCATTGCAGGTGTTGGCCGGTGACGGTGATTGCGTGGATTGAATTGTTGGTGTTTGGGTACCTAAAATTATGGGGTTTTCTTGCAGCTGTTAGGGTGGTGATTGGGGTTTAGTATAGTTATAAAGAGGAGGTGTGGTGGTTGCTCTAGGTAGTGGTTGTTGCTATTCTGGAGAGGGCTGCCTGAGCCGACAAGTGCGGCCGTTTTGGTTCAGAAATTACTGTCGTAGTTACTATTATTCTAGAGGAAAGAGAGGACTATTTTTACCCTCTTTGAACACCGGGTATGTGATTGTTGGGCGGCTGACTTGGTGGGTTTAGAGTGGCATATCTTCATGTGATTATGGGTGATCGGAGTAGCGCAGCGTAGCGTGGTGAACCGTGGGTTTAGATGCAGTTTTGTTACAGAATTTAGTTGTGGTACTGATCTGAAATACAGTTTTGGGCGGGTATCCTTCATAGTGGTTGATGTTGTGGTGCTCCTGGTCATTTTGGTGATTGATTTGGAGTTCCGGAAGTCGATTCGCAGAGCACATTTCCGTTGGGGTGTTGTTTGGGCAGTTTCGCCGAGATTGTCGTTTCGAGCATATCGTCAGGCGAGTTTTATCTTCCTTAATAACTAGACCATTATATTGATTTATGAGTTATTGTATCACATAGTTTATCATGTTTATTACTGTGATTATGTTAGTATATGGGTTAATTGCTTAGGACACATTCACGGGTTATCCGTTTGGCATACCTTAGGCGAGAGTACTTAAGGGTTTGATAAGTTAGTAAAACCCGAGTAAGTCATAATTTTAGTTACTAGATAGAACCCGTAGGTTATGATTAGCCAGATGAGGTTATTATCTGTTGTCGTCGATGTGACGATGACTCCTGAGATTCCTCTTAGACCGATTTTATTGAGGGTGGTTCTCATGAATCCTTTCTTCGTTGAGGTTGAGAACAAATGCATTTCTCAGTATGTTATGACACCCAGAGTCGCTATATATATATGTATAATATATTGAGTGTGGTACTGTTGGTTAGTTATTAGGGTGCCCAGCTTGTTTCAGGGCACTAGTAACTTGGTCTGACTATTAGTAGAGACTTCTGGACGGTATGTGGGTTTTGCCGCCATTTCTCTGAGATAGTGTAGTTCAGAGACTATAGTTCTCACCTTATAGTATACCACCTTGGTTAGTATGGGTTGCTGGACTTGTTTCCAGGGTAGTCTTGGGGCGACATAGCTTCAGTAAGACTTGGTTTTCGGTTCAGAGCTCGTCCTCTTACCTGCTATTATTTGATTAGCCTTAGGGCTAGTCTAAGTGTACTTTGTGTTCTCGAGGCCTGGTCCTCGAACACTATCATTGTGATTGGCGGTTGTTTGGAATGTTGGATTCCATGTGGGAGTGTGGTATCTCCTGGACTGCTAGTTGTTGATGGTGAGCAGACGTCTTGTCCATGGTGGTTGGTTGTGGATGTGAACTTTTGATAGTTTGCCTTAGGATTGTTTGCTTATCGTGTTGTGACACTTATTGTCCTCATGATTCTTAGAGCTGATAGAGCTTACTCGTAAGCCTTCTTTCCCTGGGTTGAGGCTTTTAGGGCTGTGTTCCCCTCCGTCATCTAGGAGGCAGTGAGACAGCATGGCTTAGTGAGATCCGCGGCTGAGCCAGGTGGTTTATAAAGTTGTACGTCACCCGTGATGTTGGAATGCGGCTGAAACCTCCTGTTGAATCCGGTTCCAGTACATCCGTGCTGGTGTCTTATGTACATGATTAGGAGGATTGGGAGTTGTTCTATTATTGGGGATTGTTGACTACTTATTGGACTCTTGTAGGCCACCCCATGAGTACTAGTCTGTGTTGATAGCCAGAATACTGTTGTACTTGATGGTAATCATATTGCTTTGAAGAATCTTAGAGACTGATATTGTTTAGGTATCGTGATGGTTAAGTTGTTGTTTCATCTAGGATTAGATGGTACAACTGAGTCACAGGAGGGTATCTGTGTTAGTTTTGGTTGCCATGCCCTCAGGCAGGTGGTTATCCTATTGTGTATTGGCTGTGTTAACAGCAGTTGTGTTTCAGTCTCTAGGATCATGCTCACATCCATAGATAATATATTCTCTCCTTATCTTACTGCGATTGGATACATAAACAACTCCACATCGGATGGCCCCGATAGGTTGATAGGATCCCTAGATCGGGCTAAAGTTTTAGAGGTGAATATACGGTTTGATTAGTTTTCCTGGTGCCCAGTCTCGTCCCGCTAAGAGAGACATGGTTGGATACTATTTCTTGGTGCCCAGTCTTTTCCTGCGAGTGAAGTTATGGTTGGAATAGTTCTCCTGGTGCCCAGTCTTATCCCGCGATGAGAGACATGGTTGGATACTATTTCCTAGTGCCCAGTCTACTCCTTCGAGTGAAGTTATGGTTGGATGCTAGTTCCTGGTGCCCAGACTCCTCAGGCGAGGCTGAAGTACCTATATTAATATCTTTATGTCTGGTCGAGCTAGTAGAGTACATCGTACCCTTGTATCAAACAATATCCGGTAAGGTAAATCCTTTTTCAGCAGTTGTCAGCCCACTTTAGTCTTGGGGGCTAGCCCTTTGGGTTGACATCGCTAAACCATTATATTTGGGATAGGTATGGGACTATCCCACGTCACCATAAATCTTTCTGCATCATCATCATCATCATCATCATCAAGCATATCATTGCATCTCAGCATACTTCTAATTCGTAGGTTCTTCTAATAGAAATCCTTAACTCTTTCTGCATTATGTTTTAATATAGAATCTTCTGCACTTGGGATAATCATAAGATTATCTCTTTCCATCATATCATCATCATACCATATCATTGCATTGGGATAATTATGGGATTATCCTAGTTCATCATATTCCTCTACTCTTATCTTAAATTCCTCTTCTCCTAATTGATTGCGGTATCATTAGATTCCTCTTCCTTCTGTATATTCTTCTCTTCTCTGTATCTGCTCCTCCCTCTTCTGTATCTAGTTAATTTATTAGGTTGAGTAGTCTGTTGGTTGCTGTGAGCTTTAGGCTGGTATTTGGTTGTGGGCGATCTCATTCAGCTTGTGGTAGCTTTGGGATTGTGCCTGGTTGAGGTTTGGATAACCCGATCAGTTTGTAGTTATCTGAGGGTTGTTTACCCATGTGTATGATTTGTATCCCTGAGATAGATTAGTTGCGCATGGCGCTGAGAGCCACGGTAGTGATTAGAGTGTAGTTAGTGGTCCTTGTGACTGGAGTGTAGATTAGCACTCCTTTGCACGAGGTATATTTATTGATAGATTTATTAGTCATCCTATATATATTGATATATATATATATATATATATATATATATATTGCTTATCGTTAGATATCATTATATCCTATTATCATTAATATTTATATCCATCTCATTGGTTAGTATAATCGTTTAGCTATTCTTAGGAGTTAGTGAGCTCGTTGTTTGCTCACTCTCGCATCCCTCCTTTCAGTGGCAGGTTGTTTCAGGTTTTAGTTGCTGCTGTGGTGATCTTTGGGGAGCTGAGCTGGAGGCTCAATCTCCTTTTATTGCAGTTGGGTACGTTGCGTAGAGGTTTGTAGAATCTTACGTTTAGATTTTGTTATCTCAGTCTTCTGCTATTTCTATTTTCCTTATTACTCTGTTGTGATACTGTTGTGAATGACTGAGCCAAAAATTTTCTACGGCCCGGTTGTTCGTGGGGAAAATCTTTGGATTCCCCGACTTGCGCATCCTCGAATCTCAGTAATTGGTCTAGCTACCGATTACTGGATTTTGAGGCGTGACAGGCAAGAAGCCATGATAGAGGAGTAGAAGGATATTGGGAAGAATAATGCGTGGGTATTAACTCACCTACCAGAAGGCAATAAATCAATTGGAGTCAAATGGGTATTCAACATAAAGCTGAACACAAATGGTGAAGTCGATAAGTAAAAAGTACGGTTGGTGGCAAAAGACTATAAACAAAAAGAATGCGTCGACTACGAAGATGTTTTTGCTCCAGTTTCCCGATACGACATAATAAGAATGATTATCACATTATTTGTGCAAAAATCATGGCCCATTTTTTAGTTTGATGTAAAATTAGCGTTCTTACACGGTGATCCACTAGAGACCATGTTTGTTGAACAACCTCCTGGAAATGAGAAGAAGGAGGAAGAGCTGAAGGTGTACAAGTTGCGAAAGGTGTTATACGGGCTAAAACAAGCTCCACGTACATGGTACAGTCGTATTGAGGCATATATCTTGAAGGAAAGTTTCCAAAAGTGCCTGTATGAGCCGACATCGTTCATCAAGAATGAGTTTGATGGTAAGATTCTTATGGAGTACATGTTTATATGTAGATGATTAAATCTACACAGGAAATGATTTGGTGATGCTTGAAATGTTTATGTAGTATCTAGAATAGGTGTCAGTACTATTTAGAATAGATGTTTAAGTGGTATTTGATGATGTCAGAGTTGAAATATTCATATTTGGTAGCAGTTTCATATCGTGTCTAGAATAGATGTCAACACTATCTTATGGTTATTCATCGTCAAAGAGTACACGTGGAGCGACTGCAGCTGGACTGACAATAAACAGGTATTTTGGTTTTGTACCTCTTTGCTCAAAGACTCTATCCTGTTAATATTTTATAAAAATTAAAAAAGAACTATGTTTTTTATTAAGAAAATAGGTTTTTGTTTAAACAAACTATTTTTTCTGCTCCAATAGACTAGGCAGAACCTTGCTTATTAGAATAGACTCTTTATTCTGTTTGAATAGACTCTTTATTATATTTGAATTGACTAGGAAGAATCTTGTTTGTTTGAATAGAACCCTGTCCATTCGAATAGACTATTCCTCTATTCGAACAAAGTACGGGATTTCTTCATTCTTGTAAAAAATATCTTTTCTTATGAACTTTTACCTCTTACAAAACCAACTTTGCTAGGACTTGATACTTTAGAGAGAATTCAATGAGAGATTTAGTACGAAGTAAAACTCAAATTAAATCAATCAAAAAATTTGTAAACCCAATCTTGATTTATAAAGCTTGTGAGTTTCAAGCTTGAATGCTTTGACAAGATACTAAAGCAAGGCGTTGCAAGAACAAAGAATCAATTGCAAGAAGCTCAATTAGAAGATAAGTAACCATGGAATGTGCTTATCGAGTCTGTAAGTGATTAAATTATTATAATTTTTAATAGTAAAATTTTAGCTATTGAATGATTTGGCAGCGGCCAAAAGGTTTTTCTCTTCTCCTGAGAAAGGTTTCCTACAGGATTAAAATTATTTGTTATTGTGATTGATTTACTATTAATTGTTGTCACTAGATAATTGAATCAATTTGAATTGGGCTAGGGTTAGACTATTAATTCAAGGATTATTGGACCTATTAAATTTAACCTAAATTAATAAAAATTGATTAATCTCAAGTAATCATAAATTTTAATTAGTATTAGAGCGATCATGTTCTGAGGTTTAACAACCTGAACGTGGATCCTAACTCTATTGTTTGAGAATACTAGATTCTGAGAAGTTTGGAGGTCTAGTTAATCGTCCTCCACTCTTTAATGGTAAAGATTATCCATACAAGAAAGTTTGAATAATTGCATTTTTTCAATCGCTTGGGGAAGATGTATGGATTGCCATTGAGGATGGATGGACGCATCCTACCATGATGTAAAGTTTGACAGGAAGTGCTGTAAAGGTTCCTAAACCTATAAATTAATGGACTAAGGAAGAAAAGGATGTTGCCGGTTATAAGTCTAAGGGTCATAATGCAATCTTTATGGTTGTGAGTCAAAGTGAGTTTCGATACATTTCTGCATGTACTACTTCAAAAAAAGCTTGGGATATTTTAGTTCAAACTCATTAAGGCGATGATACATTCAAAGAAAGTAAGATACAAGTGCTTACCTAATTCAAGAATATTTGAATGAGTAAAAACGAACCCTTTGATGAGTTATATGCGAGACTAAGTGACATTGCCAACACTAGTGCCACATTAGGACCAGCCTATTATGATGTTCAAATTGTCCGTAAGGTCTTAAGATCTTTACCTAAAAGCTTTATATCTAGATGTGTTGCTATTGAGGAAGCTCAAGATCTTAAGAAAATGAAACCATACATATTATCTAGAAAACTGTGAACATTTAAACTCAAAATGAAAATGGGAAACCCTGTGAAGAATAAGAGTGTAATTTTTAAGTCTTCATCTTCCAAGGGTACCAAAAAAGTTGATTTCTCATGTGTTTCTAATGATGATGAGGGGTCATATATAGATTCAACAATTGTTCTTATTAGTAAACAATTTCAAAAGATTACAAAAGAAATATAAATTCCAAAAATAAGGGCAATTAGGGAATTATAAGCCACGACCTCATGCTCAGATCAAATCTAATAACCGGTAGACCAACAATAACACTAGCCCGAGTCAAGTTAAATGTTATAAGTATCACAAGTTTGGTCATTATGCACACAACTATCCCAATAAGAAATCTTGAAATAATTGCAAGGCAATGAATATTTGTGTTACTTGGGATGATAGCGATGATGAAAATAATAATAATGATCATCATCCCCAAGTAGGTAAGAATGAAAAATATTGCGCGTATCCAATTTTTTTACATTGTAGTAATGATAACTCTGACACTTTCAAACTTAAGAATCCTATTAAAAGTCAAAGTGATCATGAAAATAATGAGTTTGAAGACCTGAATCTTGAAGATTTGTATGGTCAAAACTTGGTAAACTTAACAAAGTCTTGAAAGATCAAGTAAATGCACTCACGCTTGAACTTCAAGAAAAAGCTGATAATACAAGACATAAGATAGAGATGCTTAAAGATGAGAAACAAGGTCTCTATGACAAGATTATTATTTTAGAAAAAGAAGTTCATGATGCTAAGGAAAAAATAAAATCAACTTTGGATGAACTACATAAGGTACAGCTTGATTTAGTTTTATCTCAGCAGAAACTTGCAAAAATTTGTCATAAAGCAAAAAATATTGATAAGATGTTATGTATGGGGAAAATAAATACTGACAAAAGAGGTCTAGGATATGAGGAATATCACTCTAATGCCAAGACTCCTCAAGTCACAAAATTTATCAAAGCAATTACTACTACACCTTTACCCAAACATAATGAAATATCCTCCACTCATAATAAAGCCAAAAGATTTTCTTACTCTTGGATTTATTATTGTGGAATATGCGGTCGAAAGGGTTATATTGCTTCTTATTGCAGATTTAGTAGACCCTATCAACCATATGCTTAACCATCCAATGATCAAAGATATAACTCAAATATGATTTCTACTAATGTGAAAAGTGAGAATTTGTCTTTATAGTTTTCTCAGGAAACTTCAACTCGAAGGATTATTCAAACCATTTGGGTACGGAAAAATGATTTGGTACCTCAGATAAGGTACAATTTTACATTAATTGCTTTGAGAGTCTTCAAGTTTGTATAGTGGTATATGGATAGTGGATGTTCTTATCATATGACTGGTGATGAGTTTAAGCTGAGTCACTTAGAGGATATTTATGGTGTCAATATTACTATTGATGATGGGACCATATCTCATATAGTGGGAAAGGGAAAGACAGAAGGACTTGGTATTTCGGCGATAGAAAATGTTCTTCTGGTTAAGGGGTTGAAAGTTAATCTTCTCAGTATTAGTCAGTTATGTGATATAGATCATATTATTACCTTTTCTAAAGAAGGTTGTAATGTGCTAAATTCATAAGGATAATGTGTAATAAATGCTCCTAGAACTGCTAACAATTACTATGTTGTTAAACAAGAAGTTCTACTATGTAATAAAGCTAAACTGAGTAATGTGGTGTTATGGCATTAAAGGTTTGGACATATTAACTTCAATAATTTGTCCAAGATTACGAGCACAGAACTTGTAAGGGGAGTTCTTAAGTTGAGAAGATTAACTAATGTTGTGTATGGTCTATATCAAATTGGCAAGCAAATCAAGAGTTTTCACAAGAAGACCAACAATATTATGACCACACGGATTCTTGAGCTAATACACATAGATTTGATGGGTCCGATAAGGGCATCAACTCTGGGTGGCAAGAGATATATTTTGGTAATGGTGAATGATTTATCTCGCTATACCATGATAACATTAATGAAAGAGAAGTCAAATAATTTTGAGGAATTTTGTACTATATCCCTCAGAATTTAAAATAAGAAATATTGTTCTATCAACAAGATAGGAAGTAATTAGGAGGTGAGTTCAAGGATACTGGGGTAATTGAATACTACGCAATAAATGGGATTAAGCACAAATTTTTAGCACCAATCACACCACAACAAAATGGGGTTGTAGAACTAAAAAATTAAGTACCGCGTGCTATACTATTACTAGGGTATATCTTTGTCATCTTACCTTAAATACTCCATATGAACTCTGGTTTGGGAAAAAGTCGAATGTGAATTACTTTTGAGTTTTTGGGAGTAAATGTTTTATCTTTCAAGATCGAGAAAGTATTGGGAAATTTGACTCTCGAAGTGATGAGGGTATTCTACTAGGTTATTTAACAAATAGTAGAACCTTTTAGGTCTATAATTTCATAACCAAAGTGATGATGGAGTCGTATAATGTGGTTGTAGATGATACTTGCACTATTGGTTCTGTAAATGCTAAAGAAGATAATGTAACAACTAAAAATCAAGAGACTTCGACCAATGAGATCCTTGACATGACCTCTACATCCAATGTTCTATCTTTTTTGTCTATACCTCCTATTCCACCTCTAGTACCTAGTGTACCACAACCAGAATGGCATCAAGTTCGTAAGGACCACTCGCAGGCTAATATCATTGGGAATGCTAGTTCCCATGTTCAAACTAGAAGCCAAACTCATGAGATGGTGAATTGTGTTTGCTATGCTTCTATGATTGAACCTACATCTATGAAGAAAGCTCTCTCAGATGAGTATTGGCTTCATGTAATGTAGGATGAGCTTAGACAGTTTTAACGTCAAGATGTGTGGGACTTGGTTTCACCTCCCTCTGGCACGAACGTCATTGGGACTAAATGGATCTACAAGAACAAGTTTGATGAACTTGGGAATGTCATTCAAAACAAGGCAAGGTTGGTTGTCCAAGGGTATAATTAACTCAAAGGGGTTGATGTTGCTGAAACTTTTGGTCCTACTGCAAGACTGGAGTCTATTTGCATACTTTTAACCCTTGTTTGTTATCAAAATTTCAAGCTATATCAAATGGATGTGAAGAGTACTTTTTTAAATGGGCTCTTTAAGGAAAAAGTGCATGTGGTGCAACCAAAAAGCTTTGAGGATCCTTATCATCCCGATCTTATTTTTTACTTGAAAAATGTTCTTTATGGATTAAAGCAAGCTCCTCGAGTAGGGTATAAGCGGCTTTCAAATTTTTACTTAGGAAAGATATTTGTTTGAGGGGGAGTTGATAAAACGTTGTTTATCAAATATAAGGGAGGCGTAGTGCTCATTGCTCAGGTATATATAGATGATATTGTGTTTGGTTATACTTCAAATTCACTAACCGCTTCTTTTGTAAATTTAATGAAAAGTGAATTTAAGATGAGAATGGTTGGGAAACTAACTTATTTCTTAGGTCTTCAAATATATCAATTGGAGAAAGGGATGTTTATCTCTCAATCCGCGTATGCAAGGGATCTTGTGAAGAAGTTTGGTCTTTCCTCTACGAATCATGATTGGATACCCATGAGTATCACAATAAAGCTATGTAAGGACATGGCAAGTTAGGATGTTGATCAAAATATGTATAGGAGTATGATAGGTAGTTTACTTTATCTTATTGCTAGTCGTCTTGATATTATGTTTAGTGTCTAAATTTGTGTCCGTTATCAAGGTAGTCTTAAGGAGTCATATTTACAAACTATTAAACGTATTATTCGTTATGTATGTGGAACTTTAAATTTTGCTTTATGGTACCCACATGACATAACATCGAAGGTTATTGGTTATTCAGATGTAGATTGGGCGGGTAATGCTAATGATAGGAAGAATACTTCAGAAGGATATTACTATATTGGGAATAATCTTGTTCTTTGGCAAAGCAAGAAGTAAAACTGCATATCTTAGTCTACAGCAGATGCAGAGTATATTATTGCAGGGGGTTGTTGCACTCAACTCCTTTGGATGAAACAGATGTTGCATGATTATGGAATAGTTCAGAAGACTATGTCAATCTTTTGTGATAATACGAGTGCATTAAAAATTTCAAAGAACCCTGAATAACATTCCAGAACCAAGCAGATAGACATTTACTTCCATTTAATCCATGATCTAATTGAGCAAAAGATCATCCTTGTTGAGTATGTCCCCACAAAGAGTCAGCTGGCAAATTTTTTCATGAAGCTATTAGATGTTCTTAGGTTTGAACTTCTAAGATGGTCGATCGGTGTTTGCCCCATTGATTAGGTATGTTTCTTACTTCCTCTTTGCACTGGATTTTTTTTATAATCACCTTGATATACATCGTTTATTAGATTTGATTTGTGCTTTAATATTAGGGAAATTCAGTATGGTCTTACATAGAATACTTTTTTTACGATAATCAACTAGTCTCAAGTTTAGATAGATAGACATTCATTGCCAAAAACACTTGAGGATAATTGTAGAGACTTCGTACCTAATGTTGTGTGAGGATCTGGCCTTTTTATAAGCTTTATGTGCTATAACATTAATTATTTCTAGAAAATCTCATCTTCGTTTTTAATCTCATTTCATTTGCATTACTCCAATATCGATGGTGACATCAAATTTAAGTAATTCTAGTATAAAATTTCCTATACTTATTCGAGGTGAAAAGTGATTGTGTGCAACCAAAAAAATAATAATAGTCTTTTTTTTTATTGTTACACCATTTTTGGCCTTCGTCTATGCTTACCAAAAGTTTTATCCGTTTACAGCTCTTTGTGCCTTCAAATATGTCATTCATTTTATACCCAACTCATTTTTACCAGTTTGTTCATAGACTTTTCTATAAAATAAAATAAAAAGGAGAAGTGAAACTATGTGGTTTTAGTGGTGAAGATGAATATAAGAGGAGAGTATTCCCAATAATTTTATGGTACATCTATAAGATTTTGTCTATAATATTTTTTAAAAAGGGAGATAGAAGAATAAACAATTTATTCTACATGTACTCACTAAAGGAAAATAATGAAGGAAGGTAAACTCAAAATGAAATAAGAGGTGTAGTAAGTGTAGCTATTAGTCTCATAATGCCAGTAACATACCTACTCCATCATGTGCCTACCCTTACCTACATTATAATATTTCCAAGACCTGTTTGATCGTGAGTTAAACACAGTCCGTTTAGTGGAGATGAGAGATAGGGAGTCTATATTAGTTAACTTGACACCATTAAGGACAATTAATTTCCTGCCCAAGAGATCTTCTAGTTCACAGTGCGATGCTTATTTGATAAAATATGAATTTTTCATTATATATTAATCATATTCATACTTCACACAGAGTGTTTGCTAGTCAATTCTCAGTGACTTCGAGTGACCACCATGAGAGGCCTAAGTTAAAACAATTTTTCAACATAGTTATTTGCTTATGATTGCAAATTCTGTTGATTGAATGTTTTTATTTTAGTTTGATTATGCGCACATACATACACTAAGTAGGATCTTATACTGATTTTCTATAACACCAAAGAGATTTCTTACTCGGGCTGGTATCAGAGTAGCCTCCACTTCCTGCTCAGTTTCGTCCAAAGACGAAAGTTGAGGCTCTACTTATTCGTTCTGGGAAGAAGAAAGGACCGTATGTTAGGTGGAAAAACCTTTCTTATATCATGTGTTTGTTTCACATGATTGCCCACCGTAACATTCTTCCCCAACTCGGGAATAAGAATGTTCTGGTTGGGAACATGATATACCTAGTGTATCTTTACAATCAAGCCCACAACCTTGATCTGCCCAGTATTATTAAGCACGAGATGCCTCTTACGGCTAACCCAAATCATCACATCAGGACTTTGTCGTTTAGCCATTTCGTCTCTCAACAATTGACCAATCTTGGCTATCATATTCTTGAGGGGGAGGAACCCGATCGCAAAGAAGAAGTGATCAATTTCCTATATTAGGAGAAGAGTCGGAAGCATATGCACGCTGATAGTGATACGGAGACTGATGAAAGTGAGGAGGACTTTGAGTCAGATGTTGTGCCAACTGTTGCGCCAGTTGCTCCTACTGGAGCGATATCCCATGATTTTGCATCCCTTTATGCTTATATGGACTCCCAGTTTAGTCTTTTTCATCAAGATATCCATCATCTCTAGCTTGGTGTCTAGACGTTGCAATCCCCTATTAAGAAGATGCAGTCCTCTGTTACGATTCTGCGTAGTGACCTTCGGGGATCTAGTTCAGGTGGTCCTGCTCCCGGCTGTGACATGCAGTCCTAGTTTATCTTTTGCCTTTACTTAGGCTTCTAGCTCTTTGGTGGCTATTTTTTTTCCTTTTCTACTTTAGCCTTTGATATCGTAGTTGTATGTTAGTTTTGTTTAGTTTGACTTTCTAGGTATGTATTGTATTAATAGTCTTTCCATTCATAATATTTGCTCATGCATATACTATTATATATTTCACATCTTTTCTGTGTTTTACACGTCCATTGACTCGTATACATTTTTTTTTAATATTCTGCTTCTCTCTTTGTCTACTATTTTATGTTATTTACCCTTTGTTAATCTGCGACAAAAAAAGGGAGAGATGATCATGACAGGTAAGCCAGGTAAGTTAGAACTTTTTCTTAGATTTCATATTTTTTGAACGGTCACGTAATATATCTTGTTTAGTGTGCAGGGATCCCAAAGTAGATCCTATAGGATAAAAGAGTAGCTTCAAGTATGGATATCCAGTGATTGAGTCAGTTCATCAAGTTGTAATTTTCTTTTTCTTATAGTCGTAGTTTGGTCACGAAATGAACTAGTATTGGTTTCATTTCATGTCTAGAATAGGTGTCAGCATTATCCTGTGTTTATTCATCGTCAGAGAGTGCACATAGAGTGATTACAACTGGACTAACACTAAACATGTACATTTGTTTTGTACCTCTTTGTTCAAAGACTTTAGCCCGCCATTATTTTACAAAAGTTCAAAAAAGAATTATGTTTTTTGAAGAAAATAGGTTTCTGATTAAACATAATTTTTATTCGTTCGAATAGACCAGGCATAACCCTGTTTATTTGAATAGACTTTTTTATTCTGTTCAAATACCTTGTATGTTTAAATAAACCTTTTGTTCTATTCGAATAGACTGGGCAGAACCATATTTGTTTGAATAGACTCTTTATTTTGTTCGAATAGAACCCTGTCCATTTGAATAGACTATTGCTTTGTTCAAACAGAGTTCGAGATTTCATTTTTCTTATAAAAGACATCTTTTCTTTTATGAACTTTTACCTCTTCCAAAACCAATTTTTAAAGAGCTTAAGATTTTTGATAGAAGAGAGAATTTAACGAGAGATTCCATGTAAAGTAAAACTTAAATTGAATCAATCGAAGAATTTGCAAACCTAATCTTGATTTGAAAATCTTGTGAGTTTCAAGATTGGATGCTTTGATGGGAGATTAAATAGGTGTTGCGAGAATGAGAAATCGATTGCAAGAAGCTCAATTAGAAGAGAGGTAACTACAGGATGTGCTTATCGAGTTTGGAAATGATTAAATTCTTGTAATATCTTATCAATAGTAGATTTTTAGCTGTCAGGCGATTCGGCAATGACCTGTAGGTTTTTCTCCTGAGAAATATTTCCCACAGGGTTAAATTACTTATTTTTGTACTTGATTTACTATTGATTGTTGTTACTAGATAATTGAATCAGCTTAAATTAGGCTAGGGTTAAACAATTAATTTAAAGATTATCAGACCTATTAAATTTGACCTAAATTAATCAAAATTGATTAATCTCAAGTAGTCAGAAATTTCAAGACTTTGAAATGTCCGATCTTGGGAAGATGCATTATTTCCTCGTTATCAAAGTACACCAATCCGAAGCTGGTATTTTTATCTCACAAAAAAATATGTCAAGGAGACCTTGGAGAGGTATAAAATGAAGGATTGTAATTCAGTTCGCACGCCAGTTGAAGTCCGCTTAAACCATGTTAAAGATTCAGAAGGAGAAAAGGTAGATATTACTATGTACAAGAAAATCATTGGAAGCTTGATGTATTTAACTACAACAAGGCCTAACATCATGCACGGGGTCAGCCTTATTAGTCGGTATATAGAAAGCCCGAGGGATATGCATCTAAATGTCGCAAAACAGATACTTCGTTACTTAAATGGTACGCTTAATCTTGGAGTTTTCTACAGGAAGGGAGAGCACTTTGATTTAATCAGGTTTACCAATAGTAAGTATGCATGAGATGTTGATGATAGAAAAAGTACTTTGGGCTATGCATTTATGTTAGGATTAAGAAAGATTTCATGGCCGTCAAAGAAGCAATTGATTGCCACATTATCAATTACGGAAGCCGAATACATTGTTGCTTCATCTTACGCTTGTCAAGCGATATGGTTAAGGAGATTGCTTGGTAAAGTACAATTTCACCAAGGTGGCGGCACTCGCATATACTGTGATAATAGCTCAACGATCAAGCTTTTGAAAAATCTAGTTTATCATGGGCAAAGCAAGTACATAGATGTGTGATATCACTTCTTACCTGACCTTGTTAAGGATGACATAATTAATCTTCTACATTGCAAGAGTGAAGACCAGGTGGCTGATATTTTTATAAAACCTCTCAAGATTAAAGCTTTTGAGAAGCTCTGCGCACTACTTGATGTTTGTTCGTCTAAGGGAGGATGTCCAACTGCAGTTTCATCATAAACTAGTGTTACTAACAACTAATTTAGGGGAGGCTGTTAAAGTTAATCTTCACACACATCAATTGGTTGTGTGGAACTTAGGAGAATAAGTTAGTTGATTAGGTCATGGTTTAGTGGTAGTATTGTGCCCCAGTTGTAGAATTTAGCACCTCTGTTAAGGATGAACTCGAATTGTCGAAGAACTGGAATTGTCGAAATCGTTCGAACGAAAATGGGTGTCGTTCGAACGAGTATGGATTTTGTTCGAACAAGATTATAGTTTTCGCGTTGGAAACTTGGAGATCGAAGAAATCGTTCGAATGAGCTTAGATGTCGTTTGAACGAGTTGTTGTTTTCTAGGGTTGGAGACCTTTTATCGTCAAAGTCGTTCGAACAAGCTTAGAGTCGTTCAAACGAGATGTGTGTAGGTTTGTTTTAGAAGATATTCTGGAACGTTGAGTTTACCTCGAGATTCGTTTTACTTGTAATTAGTCCTCTAGTATATAAAGAGGACTTAGGTTGTTTGTTAGCTAATCTTTTCTCTGTGAGTTTAATTCTAGAGAGATAGGATTTGAGAGACTCCATTACAAAGGTTGAAAATCCTGGAGAGATTGTGTAACCTGTTTGATCATAGTGAATTGTTCGCAGGGAATGATTTTTTATCCTTAAGGGTTTTTCACTTCTATCCTCTAGGAAAATTCTTATCTTCTTTATTATTATGTGTTTTGTCTCTTACTTGATTTGGCGTATTCCACGTATCTTTCTTGGCGTAGAAGATAGAGTAGCTACCTTGATTCTCAACAATTGGTATCAGAGTACTTGTTACAGGGCTTGTATGGTAAAGAGTGATGGTCGATCAAGAGAAATTGAAGATCATGAAGTTCAATGGTTTAAATTTTGGAGTGTGGAAGATGCAGATAGAAGATTATCTCTATCAGAAGGATCTTGATTTACCACTTGGTAGAGTTGAGATGAAATCAACAGATTTTGATGCTGTTAAGTGGGCGCAATTGGATCACAAGGCGCTTGGAACCGTTATGTTAGCTCTGTCATCTCAGATTCTACACATGATCTTCAAAGTTATGACAACGAAGAGTTTGATGGAGACTTTGTCCTCTATGTACTCGAAACCGTCTGGGGCAAATAAGGTACATCTTTTACTGTGCTTATTTACTTTAAAGTTGAAGGAGAATGGTAGTGTGTAAGCTCACATCAGTGAGTTAAATACTATTCATGCTCAGCTTGAATCTATACAAATTACTTTTATCAAGGAGGTAAAAGTGTGGGCTCCTTTAGGGTAGATGCCCGAGAGCTGGAAAGAGTTCATTATAGCTGTGAACAATTCATCGAGGAAGGAAAACATTAAATTTGACACTATAGTCTCTTTGATTATGAGTGAAGAGAATAGGCATAAAACATCTTAACCCTCTTCGAGTTCAAATGACAGTGCGTTGAACGTTGAGGAAAGAGGGAGGTCTTACGGAAAATGGCCGAAATATGGAAGGGTTTGATCACAGTCAAGAGGAAATTCTAAGCTGCCTGGTGAGTGTTGGACTTGTGGAAAGAAGGGTTACTTCAGGAGAGATTGTAACTCTTCTTCTAAGAAAGTTGATGATGAGGAGAAAGAAACAATAAACCTTACAAAGGAGGTTAGTTCTGATGAGGCTCTACTACTTTTGTGTGACGATATTAATGAATCTTGGATAGTTGATTCAGGTGCCTCTTTCCATGCTACTGCAAACGTAGATTTCCTAACTAATATTGTTAAAGGAAACTTCGGTACGGTCTTTCTTATAGATAAGAGTACACACAATATTACTGGAAAGGGAAATGCTAGGTTGATGTTACCTTCGGAGGCGACGTTGGTTTTACAGAATGTGCCACTTGTACCCATATTAAGGCATAATCGGTTAGCAAATTGGCGAATGATGGTGGATATGTAAGCACTTTTGGTGTAACCTTCTGGAAAGTTACAAAGGGAGCTATGGTAGTAGCTCGAGGCATAAGACAAGAAATGTTGCATACAACACAAAGCATAATTTCTACAATATGTGCGGCCACTCCAGGGATTGATACAAGTACTTGGCACAAACAGCTCGGTCACATGAGTAAAAAGGGGATGAAGATGATGGTTGATCTTAAGTTTTGTGAAGAGTGTGCTCTTGCGAAGAGTGTGTTGATGAGGTTAATCTTAAGTTTTATGAAGAGTGTATTTTTGCGAAGTAGAAAAATGTCAGTTTTAAAATAACTGGAAGATCAAGGAAACCTGAAAAGCTGGATCTTATACACACAGATGTTTAGAGGCCAACCAAGGTGTCTTATCTTGGTGGTTCTCATTACTACATTACTTTCATTGATGATGTTACTCGTAAACTGTGGGTCCACTTTGCAAAGAACAAATAAGATGTGTTCGATAAATTTAAGAAGTGGAAGGTTCTAGTTGAAAACGAAGCCGGCTTGAAACTAAAGTGTCTTAGGTCGGATAACGGGGGTGAATACTGTAGTGACGATTTTGAAAACTTTTGCGCATCAAACAGGATTAGGAGACAGAAGACTACTCTCGGAACATCGCAACAATATAGTGTTGCAGAACACATGAACCAAGCAATAAACGAAAGAACGAGGAGTATGAGACTCAACGCTGGATTGCCAAAATGTTTTTGGGCAGATGTGATTAGTACGGCGGCGTACTTGATTAATAGAGGGCCTTCAATGGCTTTGGACTTTGGACTTCCTTAAGAAGCATGAACCGGTAAAGAGGTAAACTTTTCTCACTTGTGTATTTTTTGTTGTACCTCATATGCGCTTGATAATTCAGATGCAAGGACAAAGTTAGATGCAAAGTCGACGAAGTGTATATTCATTGGATATGGTGGTAATGAGTTTGGGTACCGATTTTGGGATGCGATGAATCAGAAAGTTATCCGGAGCCGTAATGTTACATTCAATGAGAAAGTTTTGTATAAAGACTTCAAAGTACTTGGTAAAAGGAATATAAATGAAGCAACAGAAAGTTTTGACATTGATGATGAACCCTCTCGAGAAGTTGATGAAGAAGTTGTGGTTGAGTCCGAAGCACCGGATCAAGACAAAGAACCTGATGATCTAGACATTCCAATAGCACTTTGAAAGGAGCCGACAATTGCAAGAGTTTCAGCTAGGTACGTTAATTCCCTAAATTACTTGTTACTTACGGATGGTGGTGAACCGAAAATTTATAAGGAGGCTTTAGATGTGGAAGCCAAGAGCAAGTGGGAGCTTCCAATGGATGATGAGATGCAGTTTATTATAAATAAATCGAACTTAAGATTTAGTTCAGTTACCGAAAGGGAAGAGAGCATTGCACAACAAGTGGGTATACAGACTAAAATAAGAATATGATGGTTCAAGGAGAATCAAGGTTAGACTTGTGGTGAAGGGCTTTCAACAGAAAGAAGACGTTAATTTTGGTGAGATATTTGCTCCTGTTGTGAAGATGTCTACTATTTGGGTTGTGATGAATATAGTTGATGTTGAAGATTTGCATTTTAAGTAGCTTGATGTCAAGACAGCATTTCTTCACGGCAACCTTGATGAAGAAATTTATATGAAACAGCCAAAAGGGTATTCCGTTAAAGGAAAAAAAAAATCTTGTGTGTAGGCTCACGAAGAGCTTATATGGTTTAAAACAAGCGCCGAGACAGTGGTATTTGAAGTTCAAACAATTCATGTCCAAAAATAGTTATTCGAAGAGCAATGTGGATCACTGTTATTTTATCAAAAATATGGGGAACTCATATATTATTCTACTTTGTATGTAGATGATATGTTGGTAGGAAGTGCCGACATGGGAGAGATTGTCAAGTTGAAGTAATAGTTATCCCGGGAGTTTTCTATGAAGGACTTGGGTACGGGAAAACAAGTTCTTGGTATGCGTGTTACAAGGGACAGAAAGCGATGAGAATTGAAGTTATCTCAAGCTGAGTACTTCGGCAAAGTACTTAAGTGGTTTAATATGGATGGTTCTAAGGTTGTTAGTACACCATTGGGAGGTCACTTTAAATTATCAAATGATTGTTGTACGAAGAAGCAGAAGGATCGCGATGAGATGCGGAAGGTTCCTTATCAATCCACGATTGGTAGCCTAATGTATGCTATGATTTGTACGAGACCAGATATTGCCCCAAACAGTGGGAGTTGTTAGTAGGTATATGAGTAATCCAGGCAAGGAGCATTGGAGAGCTGTGAAAAAGATACTGAGGTATCTAAAGTGGACTCAAGATATGATATTATGTTATGGGGGTTCTTAGATATGCTTACAGGGTTTCGTTGATTCTGATATAGTGGGTGACATTGATAGGCGGAATAGCACTAGTGTTTTCGCATTTACATTGGTAAGCAGTTCGGTTACATGGGTTTCTAGGCTACAGAAGATTGTGGTTTTGTCAACGACGGAGGCAGAATATGTTGTGGCTATGGAAGCTTGCAAGGATATGGTTTGGCTTAAAGGGTTGATGAAAGAGCTTGGTAGAGAATAATTTTCTCCTAAGTTGAATAGTAATAGTCAAAGCGTTATACACTTAGCGAAGAATACAACTTTTTACTCTTGGACCAAGCATATTGATATTCGGTATCATTATATTCACTCGCTCCTCGAGGACGGTGTGTTGAAGCTTATGAAGATTTATACTGATGTGAATCTAGCCGATATGTTTACGAAGGTGCTAACTTTTTAGAAGTTGACAACATGTACAACTTTTGTGGGTCCTCAAGATTGAAGGTCCAGGTAGTGCGAGCAATTCATTTTGAGATCTGGAGATGGGTTATGGGATTTGATTTCAAGTGGGAGATTGTTAAGGATGAACTCGAATTGTCGAAGAACTGGAATTGTCAAAGTCGTTCAAACGAAAATGGGTGTCGTTCGAACGAGTATAGATTTCATTCGAATGAGATTATAGTTTTCGTGTTGGAAACTTGGAGAACGAAGAAGTCGTTCGAACGAGCTTAGATGTCGTTCAAACAAGTTATTATTTTCTAGGGCTGGAGAACTTTTATCTTCAAAGCCGTTCGAACGAGAAGTGCGTAGGTTTATTTTAGAAGCTATTTTGGGAGGTTGAGTTTGCCTTGAGATCCGTTCTACTTGTAATTAGTCCTCTAGTATATAAAGAGGACTTAGGTTATTTGTTAGCTAATATTTTCTCTGTGAGTTTAATTCTAGAGAATTAGGATTTGAGAGACTCCATTACAAAGCTTGAGAAGCTTGGAGAGATCGTGTAACCTGTTTGATTATAGTGGATTATTCGTGGGGAGTGATTTTTTATCCGTAAGGGTTTTTTACTTCCATCCTCTGGGAAAATTCTTGTCGTCTTTATTGTTCTGTGTTCTATCTATTTCTTGATTTTGCGTACTCCGCGTATCGTTATTGGCGTAGAAGAGAGAGTAGCTACCTCGATTCTCAACAACCTCCTCTTTAGGGGATTAGTTTCTTTCTGTATGCCTATATAATAGCTTAGTTTTTTTATTGTAGAATCATCAATTGAGTAATAAACTTTATTCTTTCTTTCCTAAGTATTTTTCTATAATTGCGTGTCATGTTAACTTTAATAATCAAATTTTTCTCTTGATCTTAAATTCGACAAACTCCACTTGCAAAAATAATTGAGTAACTTTTTTCTTGAAGTTGGCCAACACTTAAGAGATTGCAATCTAGACCTGGAACATAAAAAACATCTAAGATTGAATGGTGTTTATTACCAGAAGTGTGAATTTGAATATTGTTTTTCCTCATAACCTGTATTTTGGAAGTATCTCCAAATTTCACCGACATGTGAAAAGAGTCGTCAATATTTGCAAATATAGATTTTGCCCCACACATGTGATTACTGGCACCCGAGTCCAAGTACCACATATTTTGATCAGAAGCTTCCTTTTTGGTGTTGCATATCAAAAAAAAAATATAATCCTCATCTGCGAAGTTTTCATTTTGATCCTCATTTGCGAAGTTTTCTTTTTCTCCGTTTTCCTTGTATAAGATCATTTGACAATCAGAACAATAATGGTCATACTCGTTACAATGGAAACATTTGACACCAAAATTACCACGATCCCGCCCTCTTCCTTGGTAACCATAACCTTGATTACCTTTTGCATGTTTGGAAGAATCGCTAAGAAGACCTCTGCCTCGTCCTCCTTGGTACTTGTAGCCTTGATTACCTTCCACTTGTTTGAAAGAATCACCATGAAGACCTTTGCCTAGTCCTCGTCCTCTTTTCCATGCTCCTAGTGAGCTAGTCGTCGAGGCTTGCAATGCTTGCTCCACCATCACGTGTTGATTTATTCTTAATTTGCTCATGAACCAATAGTGAACTCATCAATTCATCAACTGACAACGTATCTAGATCCTTCGATTCTTCAATTGGACATACTACATAATCAAACTTCGGTGTCATTGATCGAAAAATCTTCTCGATTATTGTAATATCAACCATTTCTTCACCATGAATTCACATGAAAAAAAATGTTATTTACGATCGTCATCGTCCTCGGGAAGTAATCTGCTATGAACTTCTTTGAATGCATACGGAGAGTCTCAAAATCTGCTTAAAGTGCCTGTAGTTGGGCTTGTTTCACCTTTGTCGTTCCTTGATATTTCTTCTTCATTGAATCCCAAATTTTCTTAGAGATGTCTTTTGAGAGAATTGTCTCCAAGATTGACCTATCAATCGATTGGAAAAGAAAATTCTTCACCTTCATATCCTTCAACCTAGCTATGCTCTTCTAACGACTTTTTCTGAGCGGTTGTCAACGCTTGTAATGCTTCTTCATTTGCAGGCTCGGGCACACCAACTTCAACTAGACTTCAATACTCTTTCGACCTCAAAAAATTCTCCATTAACATGCTCAAATGATCATAGTGCCCATCAAAATGAGGAATTGAAGGTGTCCCGAAGTACTCCACCACCATCAAAGAACAATGAACAAGCTTGAGATAGAAGGAAAAAAATATGAAGGGATCCTCACTCTGATGCCAAATGAAACAAGAATTAGTAAAAGAATGTTTATTCAGATGATGATGATAAAAACACAGCTCCTGGATTCCTCATTTATAGAATACATGAGGAAACTAACTTGCTACAAATAAGGACCATTTAAGCAACTAACTCAACTAATACTACTAACCCGGGACACTAATACACAAATAACAACTCTAGACTTATTCTTCTAAGACTACTTCAACTGACCCAATGCTTATTTCTAATATATCTGTCAGGTGACCAGCTGCCCTGCAATTCGGACTGCAAATGTGATGTCCAGCGCCTAGAGGATCATGACGCATTAAATGTGCCAAAACCTGCCTCATGAATATGTACTAACCACACAATGGAGGAGGATTTGCAGGCATAATGGAAGCCAGGGTAGATAACTCGACTATTGTTTGGGATACTTGTTACCCGTTTAAGTCTTAAATTGGTGAATAAGAACCACGATCTAGGTATGGGAATATTCCCAAAAGACTAATGTACCTTGTTTCGCTTACTAACTTAAGAATTGGATAGTATCAATACAAAGGCAAATGCAAACAGGTTTCTGTTCGGCTGCTAAAGTTCCTTTGAACACATATGATAACACGCAAATAGAACAGTGTAAAGAAAAACGTTAAGGAATTTGCCAATCATTTAAGCTGAATTCGCACCAAATTTTGTTGGAAAAAAATCGAAAACCTTAAATTTCAAATAAGTGATTGTACAAACCTTCTAAGATAAGTTACAGTCACTGAAGCAAGTTAAGATCAACGATCAAACATACATATCCGCACAAACAAAAGGGAATCGCAATAACAGGAGTCTAATTCAGGAGTAATGTCTCGTTCCAAATGTTTAAGGCTGGCTGAACGAATCGTGTTTTTTAACCGAAAACATTCACTGAAACTTATATGACTTGCACTAAGAGAAACCTGAAAAGATTGATCTGTTGGATGACATGCACCCTTGCTGTAATGTTTCAGACGAAAAATGTAATGAAAGTCAAGATAACGAACCAGTATGACTAAATCCGGTGGCCCGAGTTAACCAAATCTGCCAATTTATGTTGCAACTTAGAGACATCCATGTTTTCTGGATGGCTAATCTGTATACAAACTTGCACAAATGAGAGAGAAGAACTATTGGTCTTGCGACTGAGATATTAGTAAGCAAATAAAACCCTAACCCTCGCAGATAAGGGTCCCAAAAGTAGAATCCTATACCTCTAACTTAATAGTATGAAGTAAGTTCTCATTTACTTTAGTGGAAACATAGCTGACTGCAGCAAGTCCTTCTTCAACTAATGACTCCATCACTCTTGAGAAGGGAAACACTGCTCCATCCTTTAAACTGCTACTGATAATAACCTCCGCTCCCGGCCAACACTTGTTGATTGTCACACAATTTGGCAGACTTGTAACGACATCAAGAGTAGTAGAATTTGTCACTCTCTTCAACTTATCTCTCTTATCACTCAACTCTTGGATCTTCTTCTGCATCTCCTTTATATAAGTAGCTGCCTCGTTCATATGATCGGAAATCGAACGCTTCCCCTACAATTACATTTTAAATAATCATTAAGTTTTACTGTCATTCGGGATCACCCTGTTGTTTGATTGAAGAAAAAATAAAAATAAATAAAAACACCCCCGTTGACTTGAAAAGGGCTAACCAATATTTCAAAGGGTTTACCTGAAGATATTCAAGTGGGAGTAGAGATCGAAGAGATGAATAAAGAGTAGTCATCTCTTGACGCCGTTGACGCTCGATATCCCTATGAATGATCTTCCTTTTCTTGTTCTCATTACACATTTCTGATGATGACTTACAGTTTGGGCTATCCAACTTGAAGCTGGGGACATCATGGCCCTCGATTGCAGATGGAGATATCACATTCACTTGGAGCATATCTTCTTTTTGGCGTGGACTAGTTGGATTATAAACCTCAAAAAACAGATCATCTGCTTGTTGTAAAGAATATGCAGGAGGGGGAATATAATCCATCCTTTTTTGTTTTCTATTCTCACTCTTGAATTTTTTAGAAAGGCAGAGAGCGATACGTTGTGTGGAGATGGGAGATTTTGGGAGCAAAGATTCAACCCAACGTCGCCTCCCACTTGAGGTGTGATATATAGAGCTCGTGCGCAGGTAACCAAATGGTCCTGCCTTCACATGTTGATTGGTCCCAATAATTTAATTATTTTTAATTTGGCAGGTAAACCTCGTTTTTAATGAGATCGGTAGATAACTCAAAGTACTGACATGATTGAATCCTGGGTCCCTGGTCACAACTCACAGGGACCCTAAACTGTTCCATTGCCGGCTCTGTTAATGTGATCGTGTCTATGATGTCATGGCAGCCCATCAAACTGATTGCGAACTTTTGACATATCTCCAGTTATTGAAGTATAATTAGTTAATTAGAAGTGCATTATTGGTATATGAAGGCTAAAACATGAGTTACGAATATTAAAGAGTGGTCTATATGTTGAAAACAGAGTTCGAAATTCTAATGAAGAAATATTTATTAATCAAACTTGGGATGAGATGATGTGATTACAACATATAACAAGCCTTATATAAGCATTACAAGAGAAAATCAACTTGGCTATGATAAGCCTCTAATGGCTAGTTTTACGGTTGGTAAACCTCGTCAATACTTTGGTAAAGAAATATGATTTAAGTGCAAATAGAAGTTTATGCGCAATAGATTTTACATGGAAACTCAGTGAAGCCTGAGAAAAACTACAACCTCGAGAAAGTTTTAGATGTAAATCCACTAATTGCTAATCTATTGCACTTGCAGAGAATTTTGAATTGTGGGTATACAGGAAGGTAAATAATTTGTCTTTATTGTTGTATGTTATGCCTATACTTATAGTCAGATAGAGACAGTTACAAAAATATAATATTTCTATTATCTTTAAGGGAGGTGGGTGAACTTCACGAAGCACATACAACGTGTTAGGAATCAGGGTAGCTAATCCCAATCCCTCGCCTAAGAGCGATAAGCAGAAACGCCAATTGAGAAATTTAAACGAAAGACAGAATACAATAATTTACCGGGAGGAGGGAAGTGCAAAACCCTTACGGATAAAAAACCATTCCCTAAACAATCCACTATGATGATCAAACATGTTACAATGATCTCTCCAAACTTCTCAAGCTTTAATGGAGTCTCTCAAATTTTAAGTCTCTAGAATTAAACTCACAGATAAAATATTAGCGAACAAAAATAACCGAAGTTCTCTTTATATACTAGAGGACTAAATACAAGTGGAACAGATTTCGAGGCAAAATTCAACATCTCAGAAGAACTCCCAAGGACAACCTAAGTACAACTCGTTCGAACGAAACACAAACTCGTTTGAACGACTTTAACGACTAAAGGTTCCAGCCCCAGAAAACATACATGTCGCTCGAACAGAGCCAGCTTGAGTTCAATTTTAACAGCTCGAACAGAACCAGCTCGAGTCTCTAGGTAATTTAACCAGTTCAAACTTTAAGTAACTTAACCAGCTCGAATCTTCAGGTAACTTAACAAGCTCAAACTTTTGTCGATCATAACCAGTTCGAATCTGAACATTGAAAATCTCATTTTCAATCCGTTTCAATCCGACTTCAATCCTTGAACTGAAATAACTTAAATTAAAATGACCTCGAACGTAATTCAAGTTCATACCTTAACAATCTCCTACTTAAAATCAAATCTACCGTAACCCATCTCCAGATCTCCAAATGAATTACTCACACTACCCGGACCTTCAATCATGAAGACCCACTTATGAAATTTCACAATCTTCAACAAATCTCCTACTTAAAATTTGAAATGTGAGGTTCCCGTAACTCTACCTATCGTCAAAGTAACCACATTTGTAACTATGTCAAACCGAACTCTTCACGCCAAAAGCTACCATACCACATAAACTTTCAAAGCCGTACTGTACTTACGCCTTTGCAATTAATGATGCAATTAGCCATTGTCATCTCGATACCCAAGAGGCTTCAGTATAACACCATAAGACTGTAGTATTTTCTATGTCACTAACATACTTTGCCATTACAAGTAAACACAACCCTGCAAGCTGAACAAGAAATACTTTATAGCTATGAGCTATAACCGAGTCATCTTCAAATATATAATATTCATTATCAGCGTCTCACAGCTCCCACTTCATGGGAAAACTCTGGTCTCATGTAAACAATGACATGCATTAGCAAATAAATCATCAATGAGTTTAGACATACCTTAACCTATACTCATATCGCATTCTATAGCCAAACAAACACGTGTCACAGCTACCAAATAACACTCCAACCAGTCTCAATATACTATGTCAATAACAACTTCTACTTCATGTTCTTCCTATTGTACTATACCATATACAAAGGATTAGCCAATCCATCGGTCCAACCCTTTATTGAGATAACCGTTCCTGCGACTCTTTAATCTCACCTATGCTAGAATTTGCCTACGCAACTAGCATATCATCCATACTCTAAGAACAGATGATCCATGAGTTCTCAAAACTCATAACATCAACAACGGTCTCTGTGGAATTTTATAAATTCACCAATGATATAAACATATCTAACATCGAGCCCCATCATTTCGGTATATATCTAGAACATTCATATGAGCTCTCATGTATGAGCCTCCATAATGCAACTTCACCCGATAACTATGTATCCATGTAGCCGACTTACATACCCATCTTCAATAAGATCAATCATGAAAAAAAAAATCTCATTCCATCTTAAGAATCACTCAATCCAAAAAATAAAGCCACCACAATACTACTAGCTTCACAACCGGTGAACTAAAACATCTTGACATAAATACCTATTTCTTTTTTAAAGCACTTCACCGCAAGTTTCACCTTGAACCGCTTGAACAAACTTGTTCACGCTTAACTTGTAAACCAACTTGCAAAGTAAAGAATCTTACAATCGATAATAGGATTACATCCTAAACTCGATATAACGATTGAGATCCTATCTTATCATCATCCATGACAAGCTCCCACTTGCCCATGACCTCACCTTGAAAAGCCACCTTAGTCATTACCAATACCGGCTAGCCACAAATAATATTGGAAGTAATGATAACGGGTCGCGGGTCTCGAAACCTTGGTTCTTCTTTTTATTACAATCGGAGGAGTATACGGTTCTCGTTGGACCCTTTTAACCAATGGCTGCAACACTATCTCTGCAAAGATTTTTACTTACTCATATGACCCCGATAAATCCACTTTTTTGGTCCACTTATCCATGTATTTGCAAAAGATATCATCATTGGATATCATATCAATAAATTGGATAATTTTTGGATTCTTCACATCACAAGATCGATCACTAAAATCATCGCAAACATATCCAATGAACATGTACAAACTAGACATATAATCTATAATGATCTACTACTAGAATTGACAAAAAAAGTATAAATGATTACCTCCTTTTTCGTCCAAGTGATATCTTCTAATAGTCCAAGATCCAATGCATACCAAGACTCTATATCAACCACCGAAACGACCGAATCTGCCCAAAAATGCTTTAACAACTTGATGAAACATTTCATACTTCGCGCCCTTTCAGTAATCTTACAAACCACACTTTTCGCCATACCAAACTCTTGTGGTATTATTGGGATCTTCTCAAGCCTTTTAATCCCAATAGATGTTTTATCTATAACAAACCCATCACAGCAAAATTGATAACCATCACCGTTTGACCCAAGACACTTCAACATTAAACCCGTCTCAATCTTAACCCAAGCTTTCCATCTATCAAAGACATCAAACCAATCAGTTTTATTCTTCAAGAAATATACACCAAGCTCTTGTGTGGAATCACTAAAGAAAATAATAAAACCATGAAATCCCCCGTTGGAACTAACTCTAGTCGGTTCCTATACATCATCGTATAAGTGGTTCGATCTCATATTCTATTTTCTTCTCTTTCTAGGAAACCCAACTTTCTTTTGCTTTACCAAGACAACGTCTTTACAAAAGAATAAATCTATCAATTTTAACTTGTCAACTATTATTCTCAAGAACAATACTTTCATCTACATGTTCACGTGACCAAGTTTTTCATGCCATACTCTAGAGTCCACCATCGAAGTAATAATACCAATAATCTCATCATTCGCGTTACGCATCCCTAAGAATGCATCTTGTCTTTTGTCCCAAGCTAAAATAGTAGCATCCTTCATGATCGCAAAAATATCATCGTCGAAGGTAGCCTAAAGACCCAAGTCTGATAGTTGGCTTGAAAATATATTTCTAGCCATACTAGATACATATTGCATCGTGTTCAAAGTTAACGAATCATCATTCGTTAATACAATCCGAATATCTCCATTATCTACTATATGATAGCACTCATCATAGCTAGACAATTTGCTTTTACCCGACGTAATTTTTAATAGAGCATCCAAGTTTAACCTCGACTTTTTACAAACACCATAAGGCAACCACCATTACTTATCCCGAGTACCATGAATCACATTACATTGTTTATCCCGAATATCACAAGTCATATCACACAAATCATTAGAAATAAGATTGAGTCACTATCAGAATTTTTACCTTCACCAAAGAAAGTCACTGAACGTCTCTTTACAGATCTTCTCTTCTTTGTCGATCTACAATATTTCTTCTTATGACCAACTTTACTGCAATTCTAACAAATATCTTGTTGATTACAATTTCATGTCTTTATGCACCTTTTATTTCCATTCTCAATATGTGAAACTCTATTTCCTTTAACTTCAACATCCGAGTAATCACCCGATGTTAACAACGAAGATCCAAAAGGTGTTACGTAAGAATCATCACCAAAGACTTCTACTACGTTGCTGAACGTAAGCCGCTTACGAGAATTTGAAACACTCGTAACACACTTCTGAGAATTTAAATTACTCGAAGTTGATTCAAACATCTTTGATAGTTTGTCCATCACCTCTAACATGGTACTGATCACTTTAGGCAATTTAGAAGAAATAGAACTTGAGAGTGTTGAATGAACTTTACCAAGAATATCTTGATCTATTAGCTCCCATTATAAACGATCCATATTGGCCGGCTTCATCGAAATCTCTCTTAGAAGAAAATCACAATCCTCCGTATATAGAGATTCATCTACTTGCATCTTCCAAATCCCAAAATTTAATCCATTGAATTCATCAATTTTTAATTTTTCCATATCGGCCATCGCTCTAATCACACAAACCCTAAGCTCTAACACCATTTATTAAGAATCAGGGTAGCTAATCCCAATCCCTCGCCCAAGAACGATAAACGGAAATGTCAATTGAGAAATTTAAATGAAAGACAATATAATAATTTACCCGGAAGAAGAAAGTGGAAGACCCTTATGGATATAAACCACTCCCCGAACAATCCACTATGATGATCAAAGAGGTTACAATGATCTCTCCAAGCTTCTCAAGCCTTAATAGAGCCTCTTAAATTCTAGGTCTCTTGAATTAAACTCACAGAGAAAAGATTAGCGAACAAAAATAACGTAAGTCCTCTTTATATACTAGATAACTAAATACAAGTAGAACAGATCTCGAGGCAAAACTCTAAGTCTCAGACGAACTCCCAAGGACAACCTAAGTACAACTTATTTGAACGAAACACAAACTCGTTCGAACGACTTTAACGACTAAAGGTTCTAGCCCTAGAAAACATACATGTCGTTCGAATGAAATCCAATCTCGTTTAAACAACTTTTTCGGTCTTCAAATTCTAAAATACAAATTCAAACAACTTGATCGAACGAGCTCCATTTTCGTTTGAATGACTTCGACTTACTTTGAGTTCAATTTCAACAGCTCGAACAGAACCAACTTGAGTCTCTAGGTAACTTAACTAGTTTGAACTTCAGGTAACTTAACCAGCTTGAACTTTTGTCGATCATAACTAGTTTGAATCTGAACATTGAAAATCTCATTTTCAATCTGTTTCAATCCAACTTCAATCCTTGAACTGAAATAACTCAAACTAAAACAACCTCAAACATAATTCGAGTTCATACCTTAACATAACGGCTATATTAGATCAACTGTAACGGCTGCTATAGAAAGTCAAGCTTTACAGTTGCAGATTGGAATGTTCTCGAATTATAATGAGATACATGATCAAATACCTTCGACATGCATTTGATAGTTCTTCTTTATCGAATCTGGGGAATATGCTACTACAATCGTCCCATTCTCAATTCAATTACTTGTGGTTGTGTCAAAAAGAATATTTTGGGACTCTTGATGTTAACTTTTGTCTTGGAAAAGATAATGGGGAATAAAAATCTCTTGATTTTTGGCGTGAATGCAGGGCAATTATCTGGATTGGTGTTGAATATGCGATGGATAGCTGTGGCTTCATCTATAAATAGTCATCTTTGTGTGAGGAGGTACAAAAGTATTTACTTAAATGGTGAGAACTCAGTCTTGTCGCCAGCAAGATGCAGGGGAAGGTCGCCTATCCATTAGGGTTGCTAAAGTAGAGGAGTGGTACTTTGGGCTTTTTTCTATTTCTAATGTGCTTCCTCCTCGGGGCCCTTTAGATGTTACAGGGATGTCACCAGAGCAGATAGAGGTGGAAGTTAACCGCTAATTCTAGTATGGCATTTTTCTGAAGAGGTACGGGAGATAAACCATCGTCGTGTTGTGCTGAGGTATATTGTAGAGGATGAGATAAAGCAAGAAGATGTTCTTGCTGCTGGAGGAGTACTGATTCCATGTGGGCAAGCAAACCATATGCCATGTTTCAAGTGTAATTACATGTAATCATGTTATGTACTTATTCTTGATGAAATAAACGGTGTTACCATGCTTAAAATGTTGTCGATGTAGAACGTAGTGATGATATTGTGTTTGTCGAAGATTATTTGAATTTTGAAAATGTGGTTATAATTGTCCCGTGAGTATAGGAAGTTAATAAAAAGAAAATATATGGTAGAGATTTACAAAGAAGAATAGCTAGGTGCTTACCTCTAGGTGATGTATTAAGCTATAAGGAATTTCATATTTAGTCCCTTTTTGTGGGTTTAAGAACTGCATTTGAGAAGATGGATAGGACTGAAGATGTGGGTGTGCATCTAGATGGTCTAGAGCAACATTGTCTTTGAGGAGGGAAAGAGTGAAGAAGTTCTAGAAGAGGCGTGCTAGGTGACGAAAAAGGGAAACTGCTAAACGGTTAGGCGAAGGGTCTCGAGGTGGTGCATCGAACCATCGTGTGGGGTCTATTAATATCCCTTTATCTTGTGACGGTTTACATTACTTGTTTTCTGAAAATTCAAAAATTTACTCTGATTCTCTCTACCTTTTTCTTGTAAACTACTAAAATATTGGTACCGAGGAGAATGCAGTACTTATTGAGAGGGAAAAAGTTGCGAAGGAGAAGGATTTGGAAGCAGCGCGTCTTCAAGGTTGGTTTTTCTTTCTTTTCTTAATTCTCTCTTGGTGTTTGATTTAATTATGATTTGAATTAAACCCATAATAGGTTATGATTGTATGCTTTAGGGTTTTGTTGTGATTTTCTAGATTGAATGTGGAGTTGGTTGAATGTTGTTGTGTAGAGCATGTAATCTAAACCAAGATGTATGTACATGTATAAGGATTGATGGCTTTTCCATTGTCATGGAGATTATGGGTTTTATTTGATGTGGAGTATACGGTGTTAAGTTTAGAAGGTGTATTGAAGGTGGGAGAAGAGATGGAAGTTGAAATGTTGTTGTGGATGGAGTGAATATGGAATTGTCAGTTTCTACACCTTATATTACTTCAATTTATGTTGGAGATTTCATAAAAAGTTGTCTCCTTTTGGGTGGGAAATTGAGCGTCATTTTCTCTATTTTATCTTCGAGAAGAATTGTTGAATGTACCTATATAATAACTTTGAGAATATTGATAAGTAGTTAAAGAATTATCAATAAAAATATGGTTGATATAAAAACTTTAACAAAGTTGTTTTGTAAATAGATTCGAGAATGAGATAGTAACAGATATAATGATTTTTGTTGGAGCATAAGTTTTGATGAAGCTTAATAGTATTGATAAAGAATGTTCCTTAAATGTTAATATGGCAATAGATTTAAATTACTTTATAGTGCAAAAAATGATGTAGAGTTAATTTTTAAAAAATAATATGATTTTCAAGTTCGAATGGCTGAACCAGTTGATAATACTAATCTTTCTGATGCAGTTGCAGAAGGAACTATTTTTAATATTGTCGATAATGATCGATGTTACTACTTGTGTCCAAAAGTTGGGTAAAAATTATAAGGTTGGAAATAAGGGAGGTGATGGTGTGTGGGGAGCTTGGAGGAACTAGGGTGGAGAATGAAGTCGCCTCGCGTTCTGATGCTGCGAGGGGGGAGGTTGATGAGGAGCGTACTGAGATAGAAAACTAACATGATCCTCAGACTAGTGATCGAGGAAAGTGTACTCGTAGGGGCAGGGTAGATGATGAATTTGAGGTAGACCTCGATGAGGATGGTGAATGCTATGAGGATGGTGAAGAAACCAGTAAAATTTTAAATTTGAAAAAGAAGTATGGTATTCCTCAAGATGTGAGATTAGAGGAATATTATGGGAAGATGATTGATCAAGAAATTCATATGGATGGCATCCTCGTTCATCAGAAACAGATTAAGATAGGTTTAAAATTTCCTCTTCGAGCTGATCAAAAGAAGCTCTTTAACTTCTTCGACGTTGCCCAGGTCAGTTCAACCCGAATGTCTATGATTTGTTCTGGGGTATTATTGTATTGAATGCTTGACTTAAAGGAAAAAGGAGAGCAATTGATTTATGTGGGTGATATACTTGTGTATTACACAATAAAGCAAAATTCATGAGGTGGGGTATGGGTATTTGGCCATGTTCCTTAAGAGGACATTGTTGTATGACATAGTGTCAACAAGTAGTAAATATTTTGTTGATCGACATCTCGTGTTAGGGAACAATGAATTCCAACCAAAAGACCCTGGTGAACTTTTGAAGTATAAATACTTTCACTTAGGTTAGTGGTATATGCTTGTGTTTTTTTTTGTCGAGCTAATCTTCTTTTGTACATGCGTTAATTGGTTGTGTCTTCTTGTGCAGCTTTGAAGGATGTCGATAAAAATTCCAAGGTTAAGGAAAGGTTGTATAATTTAAGAATAAATTATTACAGTCGCTTTATTTCCCTTGTCAAGGATCAAGAGGCTGTAGAGGATTTTTCAAAGAAGCGGGGTTAAAGAGAGGTCGAATAAAAGGCAACAAGGTATGCCTAATCGATGGCAAGATGATAGCCAAAATTAAGAATGTTGGAGATTTGAGCATCCCCTTTAAAAAAAACCCGATCTGAGTGGGTACGCGACGGATTTTGCTACGGTAGAAAGGGAGGCCCTGCTAAGTGGAGGTTTCAGGAAGGCTGGCAAGAAGAAGAGGGCAACCACTATACCTCTTATACCCACTCCTCCTTCGAAAAGGGTTACTTGGAAAACCCCTGGGGTGAAGCAAGAGAAAGGAGAGAGAGGTTGTTCTTGTTGGGACGGAGACTGCTCCAGATGGGTAAACCGGCTTCGGTTCCTCTACAGAAGGATGTAGAGTTGAAAAAGGGTTCCCTCGATTCACTAAAATGAAAATACACTGGGAATTTGGTGAACTCAAAGGAAGATACCAACCGAACCATCGAGGCTTTTGTTGCTGGCACGAAGTCTATGGAGCAAGACTTCGATAACTGCCTGGCTAGAGTAGAGAACATTTCTACTTTCTACATTAATGGTCATTGAATGATGAATCAGGTGAGGAATCTTAATGCATTATCTCGGTTAAGAAATTTGGTCCCTTCGTTGAGAACTCATGCTTTGATTATAGTACAAATCAAGAAGTTGCTCCTCGAAGGGAGGCCTTTATTTTTTGGAGGGCAAAACTTGTCCAGCGAACTCTTGATATCCAAAAATATCGAGAAAGAGTTAGTGTAATGTCCCGTATTTTAGTTACTCCTTTTATTAGTTTATATTCCATTTCCATAATATTCCTATTTCTTATCTCACCGGCATTTATTCCTTCACGTTAAGTTCCTCATTCATATTCTGCATTTACTCTTTCATCCATTAATCATCCATCATTCATCCATTTGCATCCATTTATTCCTTTCGGTGTTTTAGTATAAGATTCTTTTTTATGGTTTTGGCGGTTCGGTGGCCTTTCAGAGGAGGAGGTGAAATTGTGGCCTTGGGAACCCCTATATGGGTTGGTGATGATGTTTAATTATTGTGTTTGTGGTTTGGTGTAGTTCCGGTGAGCCGTTGGATTGGCCAGTAGGTTTCTGGGGTTTTCCGGGAAAATATTCCTTTTTTTGGCATTCCGGTGGTTTTAGGCGTTACGGCTGTGTTATGATTTGTGGGAATCCCTAGATGGGTTGGTATTGATGTGTGTATGTTGTGTGTGTGGTTTAGGGTGGTTCCGGTGAGCCGTTGGAGTGGCCGGTAAGTTTCCGGACTTCTCCGAGGAAAAGATTCCTTTTGGGGGGCCTAGGTGTTTTGGTGGTCGTGAGGCGGTGGAAGTGGTTTTTGTACCTTTAGAAATCCTTGTTAGGCTTGTAGGAATGTTTGTGTGGTAGTGGTGGTGGTCCGTGGTGTTTTCGGGGTGTCCGGGGTGGTCCGGGGCATCCCCGGGGTCCTTTTTTTAGGTGCATGAGTAGTTTTGTTCGAACAGGGCCCTTTCTGTTCGAACAAACCCTTTTCTGTTCGAACAGACTAGTCTCTGTTTGAATAGACTTGACTCTGTTCGAACAGGATCAGTTTTGTTTGAACAGAGGGGCATCTGCAGCTCTTTTTGGATCTATTTTCTCTTCTTTCTTCACTTCCCTTTTCTCTCTCTCTCTCTCTTCTCTCCCTAACCTATTTCCCCCTCCTCCTCACTCTTGATTCACTCTCCCCCCCCCCATCGTATCGAGGATCCTACGCCCGCTTCGTCGTGAGTTTCGCTCCAACCCTCGGTAAGTTTTCCTGATTCCTTTTTCGTCCTTTTCGCCCGATTTTCGGCGTAGAGTTTGATTCTATGGTTGGGTTTATTATTATTTTCTTTAATTGATTGTTTTCTTGTTATTGTTATTTGTTGTGTTAGCTTTTCAGGCATTCTGTTTGCCGTTCTGCGGAATTTAGTCGGTTTTCCGAGTTGGTTTCTGCCGAACTTGGATTATTATCAGGCGAGTTTTATCCCTTCTTTACTAAGAATCTATACTAGCTTCTGAGTATTGTTTTAGAGTGTTAATTGAACTTAGAGATGCTATCTTATTAACTATAATTGCACCTAGGAATTACTCAGTTTATTTTGTTAACCTGTAGTTAGGTTTGTTTGATTTTGGGGGTTCGATTAGTGTTCGTATAGGACCCGAGCTTAGTTAGTTGTGGTTGGGTTCGTGTTCTTGTGGCTTTGTCCCTGAGTACCCCGTCCAACTTTAAGAGATTGGTGTGTTGGATGTAGTGACGGTTAGGTTGTTGTGTCAGCTATGCTTAGTCGGTGCGACCAAGTCTCTGTTCATCCTTATTTGTGTTGCCGTGTGAGCGGCAGCTGTGTTGTTTCTCTTATACACTTATTGCATCTTAATTACTTTACTAATATCATCAAAACTTATTGAGATTGGATACACGAACACTCCATTTCGGTTAACCTCTGATAGGGTCCAAGGAGTCCTAATATCGAGTTAAAAGATTTGGTGAGATTGGGAATGGCACTATCATACCTAGTTCAGCCACTCAGGAGTGTGGAATGGTATGAGGCAGAGTCATGGAGATCCCAACTTATTCCACGGTGAGGTTAAAATTCCTTGAAATGATACGGACTATTGCTCCGTTGGGTTGATCCACCCATTACCACTTTGATCGAGTGCGACCTATCCTTAGCTTGGTTGAGCTTAACCAAATCGTACCAGTGTGTCCCCTTACTGATCTCTTTAAGAAATTAGACGTTAGCGGTTGATCAACCTACTACTTAGGAATTACGAGTATTAGTTTTATTGCATCACGTCACATTGCACCTAGGGTAAGTATGGGATTATCCTAGTCATCACGTCACATCATGGCATTACATATTCTCTTATCATCAACTTTCTCTCCTCTTATATTCTTGACTCTAACTCTTTCCTTATCTACTCTATATCCCTTGTGATCTTTTAGTATATTGCTAGACTGTATTTACCTGCTTCTGCTTTACATTCATCTTTATTTCTATTCTCAGTACATGTTTATTAGTAGGATATTTAGTTCTGTTGGATTAGTGAGCTCGTTGTTTGCTCACTCTCGCATTTTAACCATTTCATAGGTTAATTAGTTTAGACTGCCGTGTGGTTGGCCAGTTCAGAGATAAATCTTGCCGCTGCAGATTTCTTTCAGTTCTAGACTTCTGTAGGTGTTCTCAGCATATGTCACTGAGTTTTATTTTGAGATATTGTATTACATTTTCTTCTTATGTATATATATATCTTTTGCTTCCGTTTTTTATTATTGTATGTTATTTCTTTACTCTGATGATTACTGCTATATGTGAATAGCTGAGCCAGAAATTGTCTTCGGCTTGGCTATTTATGGAGTAGAATCTGTGGATTCCCCGACCTGCACTACTTAGAATCTAGTAATTAGTCAAGCTACCGATTACCGGATTTTGGGGCGTGACAGTTAGTGAGAGATAAAGAAGAGCTCAAAGTTGAGCTTGATAAGGTAAAAGCTAGTTGGTTAAGTCCAGGGATGTGGCCATCTTCGAGGCCAAAAGGATATGGAAAACAGATAAAAGGAAATAGGTCAAAAAGTTGAACGCTGATCTGGCATAGGAGAAGGATGATACCCTTGCTCTACAAAAATTAAACTTTGAGGATGATGTTTGAGAACAAATTATGGCTGTGAGGAAGTCGATGGAAGCAAAGAAAGCTAAAGATCCTACTCAGGCTATCGCAGAGGTAGACTTGGTACGTCTCTATTCTCTAAGACGTATGATGGCAAACTTCTCAGGTCAATTTAGGCTGATGGAGGAGAGAAAAGATTTCTTTAAGGGGCTTGTTGTAGCTAATGGTCTAGAATTTGTAGATTCTAATCTCGAAGAAGATTTATCTGAGACTACAAATGTTATTCCCGTCATACCTAATAGCACTGAGCAAGCAGGAGGGGAAATTCTCGATGAACTTACTCCCGGTCTCCCAGTAAAAACTGTTACTCAATTCATTTCTCCAGAGAAGTAAAGAATTTTGATTGTATGTGTAATCGAATTATAGAATTTTCTAGAGAATATTTGAAGTTAAAGTTGTACAAGTGGTCAATGGGACCTATTGACATTAGTTTTATTTTTTAATAATTTAATCTTTAAGGGGCGAATGTCTTAATGTTTCATTTAACTTGTCAATGATTGAGATCATTGACAAGTAGTCTAATATACTTATTGTGATGTTTGATATCTCTTGGTGGAGTATCATGTTTTTTTATCGAGATATCAACAAAACTAAGTAAGATCCGTTGTTTTTCTCATATAGGTTAGATATGTTGCCCAACTATGTGATATTTGTATCGAATGACAAGGTAAAGATGATATAACCATGGAATGGTTTGTTAATTTAGTAATGATGGCCAGAGATGTTTCCCAGTATGGGATATCAGTTGCCGAATAAATAAGACTCGTATTTGACACTAACTTGTAAAGCTTTATCCAAATTGATAGTAGATGATTTATTTATTTGATATGAAAGAAAATGGCTTGATGATAAAGAATAGATTACAACTCTTATCTGCAGAACATCTTCAAATGGGCTACATTTCATGGGTTCTCTAGTTGTACTTCATCTTCAGTAATTAACCAGTATGTGCCACTATCGGTTTTGTCACCTATGATATAAGGACTTTCCTAAGTTTTTGATAATTTTCCAGAGTTCTTTAGTCGAGCAATGTCTTGAATTCATCAAAGTACGAGGTCCCTGATGTCGAATGTTTGCTTTCTCACCTTCTTGTTGTACGCTTTTCTTAGAGTGTCGTGGTATCGCCCCAAGTTTATGATGGCATGATCTCAAGTTTCTTCGATCCAATTGAGGTTACATAAAAGTATGAGTTCATTTTCTTCATCTGTTATTTGACTTCTAGCAGTTTTTTTTTGTTTTTTTTTTGCGCAAATAGGGTTTTTATTTAAGTAGACAAGAAAAAAACAAGAGGGGGACTTAAAGCCTGACCTCCGAGTAGTACATGTGCCTCAGTGTCTAATAGTCACAACCCCTAATTTTTCTAGAAAATAGGAGGCTCGTATTTGTCTAGGCAGCGCAACCTCTAACTTCTAGCAGTTGGAAGGTCAAGATTTGAAGGAATGACCACTTCAGTTCCGAAGACCATCATGAATGGTGTGCAACCTTTTGATGTTCGGGGAGTAGTCCTATATGCCCATAAGATATTGAGTAACTCCTTGACCCATCTTCCTTTCTTTTCATCCAACCTCTTTCGTAACCTCGACTTGATACATTTATTAATGGCTTCGACCTGGCCATTTCCTTATGGGTAGTAATGTGTCAAGGTAGTCAACTATATCTTGTATTAGTGGAGGAATTTGAGAACTTTACTACTAATGAATTGATTGCCATTATCTGACCAAATCATTTCTGGACATCTGAACCTTGTGATTATGTATTCCCTTAAAAATTTAATTACTTTATTTTTCGTTAGTGTGACAAAGTGGAATAGCCTCAACCTATTTGGTGAAATAATCAGTACCTATAAGGACAAAAAAATTATTGCCTGATGCGGAATGGAATGGGCCAATGATGTCACCTTTAAAATTGCCATAATACATTACCGACATGTAGGTCGAGGGTTGGGCTTTTTATGTCTGAGAGTGGATTTGGCATTTGCAGCATTTTCAAACAAAATCTTCATAATCTTGCCTCATCTTTGGCCATTACAAACCTTGAGTGAATGCTTTTTGAGCAAGTGGTCGACCTGAGACATGTGTTGCACAAATTCCTTCATGCATTTCCTTAATTTTGATTTGTGCTTGTTTCTGTGAGATACATTCAATCAGTGGGCCTCCGCCGATAATTCTGCATAGTACTCCTCCTTAGATTTTAAATCTTGGACACTTTGCAAAAAGGGATCGAGCTTCTTCTTTGTTCTGGGGAGGTTATTGGAGTTGAATTATGTGAGGAATGGTTTTCTCCAGTCTTCAGGATCTTCATCTTTAGTAATTTAGATTTGTATTCCATAGTTTATATCGAGGCTAGAATGTTGGATTACTTCGATGTCCAATGCTCTTTTCTCACTATCTTAAAAAATTGTGGCTATGTATGCGAGTGCATTAACATGTCAGTTTTAAGCTCTTGGTAAATAAGAAATTGTGGCTCTTTTAAACTTCTTCATCTTTTCTTCGACCAGAGCGGCATATTTAACCATTTTACCTAATGTTTTGAATGCTTTATTATAATAGTTGGCCACGAGTAATAAATCCATATAGATGGCAATCTCTTTTGCCCCAAGTGCCAGTGTAAAGTCTAAGCTATGTAAGATAGTTTCATACTCCGTTTTGTTGTTCGTTGTATAAAACTTAAGTTTGATAGCTTTTTTGATTCTGTGGTTGAAAGGTGCCACTAGAACGGTGCCAATCCCTGAACCTTCGGGCCCTAAAGATCCATCTCTAAAGAGTCTCCATCCTATGCTTTTAAAGCCATGCGTCTGGTTCTGCAATATAGTCAACGACTAATACTTCTCCGAGCTCCTCCCATTCTGGGTCTTCGATAGGGAAACCTACTAAGAAGTCGGCTACTACTTGTCCTTTAATCGATATTTAGGGCTCAAAAGAAATGTCATATTTATCAAGAAATGTGGAGCATTATTGTACCCTCCTTGACTTCTCTTTTTGGAAAGGACTAGTCTGAGGGGGAATTTGGTGATGACTTTGACGGGATGCGCCCGGAGATAAGTTTAAAGTTTTTGGAAACTATAAACTAAAGCTAACAACTATTTTTCAGTTGTCGTGTATATTTTTTTTTGCAGGCATTAGAGTTTTACTAATAAAATAGATTGGTTTTTCCACCCCGTTATCTTCTCGAATGAGGACAGAATTGATTAAATTTTATGTTATCGATAAATACATTGTTAAAACTTTGCCATCAACAAGAGTACTCTTGAGGTCTTGAAAAGAAAATTTGAATTTTGGCATCCATATGATCTCCTTGGGCTATTTCCTAGTTAATGGAATGGGGTTTCCACGAAGAAGGAGGTAAAGAAGTTTACATCAATCAAATGACTTTGAAATGAATCTGTGAAGAGCGGCAACTTTCTCCGTGAGATTTTGAACATCTTTTTTTGTTCATGATGAGGGCATGGCCATGAGTGCCTTGATTTTCTCTGGGTTAATTTATATTCCCCGCTTGCTCACCAGGTGGCCTAAGAATTTACCGAATGTGACCCCAAATATGCATTTTTCTGGGTTTAACTTTATGCGATATGTACAAAGGATATCGAAGATTGTTTGCAGATTTTTGCAATGGTCCTCACATTTTAGGCTCTTACAGACCATGTAATTGTTGTATACCTTCATGTTTTTGCCCAAGTAGTCTTTAAACATTCTTGTCATGAGTCGCTGAGATGTTACTCCTGCATTCTTTAATCAAAATGGCATGACTGTATAGCAGTAAAGGCCTTTTTCTATTATGAATGTGTTTTTTTCTAGATCTTTTTTGGCAAGCGACACCTGATTATAGCCTGATGCGGCATCTATCATTAACAGAAGTTCATGTCCTACGATGGAATAGAGGAGTTGAGGGATCAAAGGTAGGAGGAAGTTATCCTTAGGTGTAAACTTATTGGGTTTGGTGAAATCCACGCAGACCCTGATTTTCCTACTCTTTTTTGGGACTACTACGATGTTCGAGACCCACTTTGGATGTTTAGCTTCACGGATGAATCCAACTCGAAGTAGTTCATCAATTTCTTCAATAACTGCTTCTCGTAGTCTGGGTGCCAAGTTATATCATTTTTGTACTACAGCTTTACTGTCAGGTACTAGGTTTAATTTATGGCATGCGATGGAAGGGTCAATTCCTAGCATTTCCTAAAAAGACCATGCAAAGACATTAACATTTTATTTCAAAAGTTGCAGGAGGGTTTCTCTTTCTTCTGGTGAGAGTCTAGAGAAAATAAAAGTATTTGTCCCAGGTTCGTCGAGTTCTATGGATTTGACTATTTCAATATCATGTTGCTCAAACGTTGGGAAAGGCTCTTTCTATAAATGTTATACCTTTAGAAGTTTTGATGCATGAGAGTTCGTTATGGTATTTTTGCACATCCTTGCTACGGCTTGACTCCCTTCGATTTTGTAAAATCCATGATCGGTGGGGAAATGCAAAGCCAGATGATATATCAAAGGTACCGCCTTGAGTGAATGAAGCCAATTTCTTCCCAAGATCCCATGATATTTGGATTCAGCGTTGATGACGATAAATTTGACAAAATTTGTTTATGGCCCTACCTGAACTGATAATGTAATTTCACCTAATACAAACTCTTTCGAAGCATTAAAGCCTATGATAGTTGTTGTTGAGGCTTTGATAGAATCTTTTAGACCGAGGACGCCAATTACCCTTTTAAATAGTACGTTAACCGCATTACCTATGTCCGCGAGGAGTGAATAAAAGTAATCCTGGCCTACTTTGAGCATTATCACCAATGGGTCATTGTGGGAGTACTTCACATGATTGGTATCACAATCCTCAAAGAAAATGTGATATGGATAGTTTGCTTTGCTAAAGCTTGGTAAAAGTTTGGTAGATTTCCTGGAAGAAGTCATTTTACAGCATGATGTGATTCTATCATCCTTTTTTGATATCGGTCATGCAAAGATGACGAGCTTGATTTTATCCTTGTTCATCCTTTTTCCTTTTTTGTTTCTTCCTCGAGGAACTTCTGAACATTGACAATGTATTCGAGGAGTCATCCTGCCAAAACAATTCGGTAAAAAATACGTATAAGAAAATATCAGTTATCGGTCTCATGGTTATGGATGTTATGTTACTGGCATAAGGGTTTATTCGGGACGTCAGGAATCTCCTCTACTTCTCAAAAAAGCTCGTCTCCCCTCAAGATGGGTAAAATGTTAGACATGGTGGTTGTCATAGGTGGCAGAACTGGGATTGGTCTATCCCTTTTTCCGTATATTCCTTTGATATCATTGGTTTGCCCACGTCATTTTGTGACACCATTACTTATTAGTTTCTAGTGTAGTGGTGAAAGAACATCGTTAGAATGAATGACAGATGAGATTTTCATTTTATCCTTTTTTAACCTTTCAGGCTCGTTATGGTTATTAACCACATCTATCATTTTCGCTACTATTTTTAGCTTATGAAGTGTGAGTTCTTCTCGAACTTTAAAATCGATGTGGAGTGCAGAAGTGAATGTTGATACTACAATCTTCGAATATGAGTTTGATATATTTTTTGTTTCTTGTAGAAATCATTGATAAAAATTTGTGAGGGTTTCCTTTGTACCCTGTTTGAAAAAGAATAGAGAATCGACTGAAATCTCACATTCTTTAACATGTGCATAATTTGATTCGAACAATTACTGCAGCTGAGAAAAGTTAGTTATCTATTCTTTGGGAATTGTATGAAACCACCTGAGAGGCTCTTCTTTGAGGCTCATGTTAAACAAATGGCATAGCATGTGATTGAGTTTAGAGTAAAGGCCAACTGCTCCCTTAAAGTGTCTGACATAGGTTAACAGGTCGGTGAGGCCTGTGTACTGATGAAACTTTGGTATGTAGAAGTTGTCAGGAATAGGCATGGCTTCAAAGTGGGGGAGATGGGATTTGTATTGAACATTTCTAAAACTTGAATTATTAGAATGAATGGCTTGAATCCAATTATTCAAGTCATCCAAGGTAATAAATTGAGGGAGCGCGTGAGGTACTACAGCAGCGCGAGGGTTAAAATCTTTTTATCCTTTAAAGCCCAACCTCTCTCGCATAGGTCATCTTGGTGGGGGAGGGGGGTCTAATGCCGAGTTTGTTGACTACCCTGAGTGGTTGATATTGATAATGTAAGTTTAAAGTGTAGTGATACTCAGTCTGGATTCCTAGATAGTAATCTTGAGGTTTAGTACTGTTCTTTTCTCGGTGACCCATTTTCCCTCTTAGATGCTCTCAATCGGTGATCGCTAAGGGCCTGGATGGGATACCCCTAGCGAGTGGTAAGTTGGTCATGCTGTCTGTACAGGCTTTCTATCTTTTTTTTATGGGTTCGGCTTTGTTGCTCCAGGGCTTTCCTCCTATCATCTCTTTTGACTTGGAGGGCTTGAGGGTAAATTTTTTGATCTTTGAGTCACTAAACTTTGGCAGACTCCATCTATTTTAGGAGTTCAAAAATAACATTGCGTAAATTGACAGTTTTCAGTAAAACAACAGTTGGAATGTCCTCGTTGTTCCTCTGTGTAATGGAGAAATTTTGAGGCTCATGTTGGTCACGGTAGTAATTGTTAAGGATGGGATTTGATAGATAAAAAGGTGGCAATTCCCACAGACGGTGCCAATTGTTATGGCTAGTTTTCCGGTTGGTAAACCTCGCCAATACTTAGGTAAAAAAATATGATTTAAGCGTAAATAAAAGCCTATGCCTAGTAGATTTTACGTAGATACTCAGTAAAGCTTGAGAAAAACCACGAACTCGATAAGGTTTTAGATGTAAATCCACTAATTGCTAATCATTACACTTGTAGAGAAGTTTAGATTGTAGGCATACAAAAATGTAAAGAATTCGTCCTTACTATTATATATTATGCCTGTATCTATAGTCGGATACAGGTAGTTATAAAAATATGATATTTCTCCTATCTTTAAGAGAGGTGGGCAAACTTTATAGAGCATGTACAACGGCTATATTTGACCAAGTATAACGGCTACTGTTGAGAGTCAAGCTTTGCAGTTGTAGATTGGAATGCTCTCGAATTACAGTGGAGTACATGATCAAATAACTTCGACATGCCTTTGATAGTTCTTCTTTATTGAATCTGGGGAATATGTTACTACAAAGTCGTAATCTAAACACTACCGTAACCAACTATGAACAACTATGAGCACATTATTTATTAACTACTATTGGTTGCTCAAGCTTGACTTGTTTACTTCATGTTACACATGTATGTATCATGTGTATGCTCTAACACCCGCCCTTAAACTAGATGTGTTAGCACTAGTTTATGAAGTAAACGTACCTGTAGTAGTATATTCCCCAGATTTTATAAGAAAGAACAATCAAAGGCATGTCGAAGATATTTGATCGTGTACCAAACTCTAACTGGAGAACATACCAATCTACAAGCTACAGAGCTCAACTATCTATAGTAGTCATTACACTTGGTCAGAAATAGGTGTTGTACATGCTCTGTAAAGTTCGCCCACCATCTTTAAGAATAAGAAAAATATTATATTTTTGTAACTGCCTGTATCCAACAATAAATACAAAAAAAAACATACAATAACAGGGGGGACTCTTTACCTTTCCCTATACCCACAATCCAAATTTCCCTACGCGTATAATAGAATAATATTTAGTGGATTAACATCTAAAATCTCCTCGAGGTCATCATTTTTCTTAGGTTCCACTGAGTTTCCACATAAAATATATTTACATGTTAGCTTCAAGTTATACTTAAATCACACTTTTTTACCTAAGTATTGGCAAGGTTTATCTACCAAAAAACTAACCATTAGAATTGGCACCGTGCATGGGAAATTTACTTTTTTTTCTCTAACAAATCTCATCCTAAACAGTCACTGCCATGACCAACATGAACCTCAAAAGTACCTCCAGAACCAAAGAAACAATGAGGACATTCCAGTAACCGTTCTGCCAGAAACTGTCAATTTACATAATGTTGTTTTCGAGCTCCAAAAGTAAATGGAATCTGACAGAATCCAATGGCTCGAAGATCAAAAAATTATGCTTAAGCACTCTAAGTCAAAAGAGATAAGAGGAGGAAAGCCCTGGAGCAGCAGAGCCGAACCCATCGAAAAGAAATGGAAAGTCTGCAAAGATAACATGACTAATATTAACTACTCGATAGGGGTTTCCCATCCAAGCCCGAAGTGATCACCGATCAAGAGCATCTCAAAGGGAGAATGGACCAAGAGAGGAGCGAAACTGAACATCGAAATTGCGATCAAGAAACCCAGACAGAGTGTTACAATACTGCAGACTCACATTATCAGCATCGATCACTTAGGGTAGTCGACGAACTCGGCATCAGACCCCACCACCTCCTCCGAGAGTACCCGTAAGAGAAAAATTAGGCTCCGAAGGACAAGGAGATTTCAATCCTCATACTGACATAGCACCACACATGTTCCCTCAGTTCGTTACCTTAGATGACTTAAAAAATCGAATTCAGGCCATTTATTCTAATAATCCAAACCGAAGATTTACTCTAGAAATAGTCGAAACAAATCCTATCTCCCCTCACCTCGGAGTTATGCCTATTCCTGACAACTTCTACATGCTCAAATTTCATTAGTAGTTATGCCTCACTGACCCCCTAACCCATGTTAGACACTTCAAAACTGCAGTTAAACTTTTCTCCAAACTCGATCACATGTTACGCCATTTGTTTAACATGAGCCTTAAAGAAGAACCTCTCAGATGGTTTTGTATAATTCCTGAAGGATCGAAAAATAGCTTTGCTCAGTTTCAACAGTTGTTCAAATGAAATTATGCACACGTTAAAGAACATGATATTATAGTTGATTCTCTATATTTTTTTTGAACACGTAGTAAAGGAAACCCACACGAATTTTTATAAACAATTTCCACAAGAAACGATGAAGATTAGAAACTCAGATCCAAAGATTGTAGTACCAACATTCACTTCTACACTCTACATTGGTTCTAAAGTTTGAGAAAAACTGAGACTTCATAAGCCAGTAACGGAAATGAAAGATGTGGTTAATAACTACATCGAGCTTGAATGGTCAAAATAAGATAAAATGAAAAACTCCTCCATCATTTATTCCAATGATGTTCTTTTATTACTACACTCGATATAGACAAGCAATGGTGTCACCAAATGACGTGGGCGATCCAATGACAATCTCAAAGGAAAAGGCAAAAAAAAGGATAGACCAATCCTTGTTCTACCACCTATGACAACCACCCTATCTAACATTTTACCCATCCTGAGGGGAAATGAGCTCTTTTGAAAAGCACAAGAGATTTATGACGTCTCGAATAAACCTTTATGTCAATATCATAATGTTCATAGCCATGAGACTGATAACTGTTATTCTCTCATACATATTTTTCACCGAACTATTTTGGCAGGGAGGCTCCGTAAATACGTCATCAATGTTCAAAAGTTCCTCAAAGAAGAAATAAAAAAAAAGGAAGATGAACAAGGGAAAAGTTAGGTTCGTCATCTATACATGATCGAATTCAAAAAAAGAAATAAGCGAAAGAAGAATAACATAATCACATCATGCTGTAAGATTAGTTCTTCTGAGGAATTAACCAAACCTCTACCTAGCTTCAGCAAAACAAAATGCCCATATCATATTTCCTTTGAGGACTGAGATACCAGTCATCTGAAGTACCCCCATGATGACCCACTGGTGATAATGCTTAAAGTGGGCCAGGATTACTTACGTACACTACTCGTGGACACATATAGCGTAGAAAATGTACTATTCAAGAGAGCAGTTGATGTCTTTGGCCTAAAATATTTTGTCTAAGCTTTGACAACAACTCTCACTGGCTTCAATGGTTCTAAATATTCTGCGTTGGAAGAAATCATACTACCTGTTTAGACAGGACCAGAAATGGCTTTTATCAAAATCATCATCACCAATGCCGAATCCAAATACCTGGGGATCTTTGGGAGAAGCTAGCTTCACTCAATCAAGGTAGTACCATCGACATATTATTTAGCTTTGCACTTCCCGACTGATCACAGAGTTTACAAAATCAAAAGGAGTTAAGTCATTGTAAGAATGTGCAAAAATACTACCACGAACTCTCATACATCAAAAATTCTGAAGGCGTAGCAATTATAAAAAGAGCCTCTCCCAATGTTTGAGCAACATGATACTGAAATAGTCGAATCCATAGAACTCGATGGACCTCAGAGAAATACTTTTATTGGCTCTAAATGATCACCAGGAGAAAGATAAACCCTCCTGCAGCTTTTAAAGAGAAATGTCAATGTTTTTACGTGGTCTTTTCAATAGATACCGAGAATTGACCCTTCCATCGGATGCCACAAGTTAAACCTAGTACTGGATAGCAAAGCAGTAGTACAGAAGCATCGTAACCTAACACCTAGACTAAGAGAAACAGTTAATGAAGAAATTAATAACCTACTTCAAGTTGGATTCATCCAAAAGGCTAAATATCCAAAATGGGTCTCGAATATCGTAGCTATCCCAAAGAAGAACTGGAAAATTAGGGTCTGCGTAGACTTCACCAATCCTAATATGTTCACAACTAAGGATAACTTCCCTCTACCTATGATCCCTCACCACCTCGACTTTGTCGTAAAACATGAACTTCTATCGATGATGGATACAGCTTTAGGAAATAATCAGGTTCCACTTGCCAAAGGAGATCAAGAAAAGACTATATTTGCAACATAAAGGGGTTTTACTGTTATACAATCATACCATTCAAATTAAAGAATGCAGAAGCAACGTATCATCAACTCGTGATGAGAATGTTTAAAGATCACTTGGGCAAAATCATTGAGGTATACATCGGCGACATAATCTACAAGCGCCTAAAATGAGAGGATCATTGCAACAATCTGTAAATAATCTTTGATATACTTTATAAATATTGCATTAAATTAAACCCATAAAAGAGCCAATTTGGGGTAGCATCTGGTAAATTCTTAGGACACCTGCTAATCAAGTAGGGAATAGAGATCGATCCAAGGCAAATCAAAGCACTCATGGCCATGCCATCACCACGAATAAAAAAAGTAGTCCAAAAGCTCGTTGAGAAAGTTGTCGCTCTTCACGGGTTTATTTCAAAGTCACTTGATCGATACAAACTTCTTTACCTCCTTCTTTATGGGAACTCAGCCCCGATAACGAGGAAACAACCCAAGGAAATTATCTAGACCCCAAAATGAGAATTAGCCTTTCAAGACCTAAAAAGATACTTGGGGTTTCCTCCCATAATCAGTACTTCTGTTGATGGCGAATTGTTAAGAATGTATTTGTCGACAACAGAACAATCAATCAGTTTTGTCCTCATTTGAGAAGATAACGGTATGAAAAAAATAATCTACTTTATCAGTAAAACTTTAATGCCTATAGAAAAGAGATACACAACAACTTAAAAGCAGTTGCTAGCTTTGGTTTATAGTTACCATAAACTTTGACCATATTTCCAAGCTCATCCTGTCAAGGTCATCACTAAATTCTCCCTCAAACTAATCTTTTCCAAAAAATAAAAATCCAGAAGGGTGCAATAATAGTCCATCTTTCTAGGAGAATATGACATTTCTTTTGAGCCATAAATATCAATTAAGGTATAGGCAGTAGCTAATTGTTTTAGCAGACTTCCCCATCGAAGATCCAGAGTAGAAGGAACTCGAAGAAGTATTAGTCGATGACTCTATTGCAGAACCAGACGCATGGTCCAAAAGTATAGGATGGAGACTCTTTACATATGGATCTATGGGGCTAAGAGGATAAGAGATTGGCATCGTTCTCGTGACACCATCCAACCAAAGAATCAAAATGGCTATCAAACTCAAGTTCTATGCAACGAACAATGAAATATAATATAAGCTATCTTACATGGCTTGGACCTCGTACTGGCACTTAAGGCAGAAGAAATAGTTATCTATGTGAATTTAATACTAGTGGCCAACCATTAAAATAACACATTCAAAACATCAGTTAAAAGGTTGAATATACCGCTCAGGTCAAAGAAAAGATGAAAAAGTTTAAGAAAGCAACAATTTCTTATTTACCAAGAATATAAAACCGACATGCTGATGCACTAGCATACATAGCCGCAATGCTCGAAGACAGTAAGAAATGGACATTGGACATCAAAGTAATCCAACATTCTAGCTTCGATACAAACTATGCAATACAAATCCAACTTTCTGAAGATGAAGATCCCAAGGACTGGAGGAAACCTTTCCTTACATACTCCAATTTCAATAGTCTCCCCCATAACAAGGAAGAAGCTCGATCCATTTTAGCAAAATGTCCAAGATTCAAAGTCCAAGGAGGAATACAGTACAAAATTATCATCGGAAGCCCACTGATCGAATGTATTTCACATAAACAAGCACAAATTAAAATTAAAGAACTACATGAAGGCATTTGCGTAGCACATGTTTTCGAATGATCACTGGCTCAAAGAGCATTTAGTCAAGGGTTGTACTGGCCAAAGATAAGCAAGACTATAAAGATTTTGTTCAAAAATGCTCCAAATGCCAGATCCATGCTCAGGACATCAAAAGCCCAGCCCTCGACCTGGATATAAGTAATGTCCTATAGTCATTTAAAAGATGGGCAATTGACATCATAGGTTCATTCTACCCTGTATCAGGTAATAAGAAATTTGTCCTTGTTGCTACAGATTATTTCACCAAATGGATCAAAGTTGTTCCCCTTTGTTACACTGATGAAAATGAAGTAATTAAATTTCTATGGGAACTCATCATCACAAGGTTCAGATGTCCATAAATGATAAGATCGGATAATGGCACTCAATTCATCAGTAACAAAGTTTTCAAATTCCTCCACAAATATAAAATAATGTTGACTACCTCGACACCTTACTATCCACGAGGAAATAGCCAGACTGAAGACATTAATAAAAGTATCAAGTCGGGGTTACGAAAGTGACTGGATGAAAAGAAAGGAAGATGGGCCGAAGAGTTACTCAATGTCTTATGAGCATGTATGACTACACCTCGAACATCCACAGGTTACACACCATTCATGATGGCCTTTGACACTAAAGCAGTCATACCTTCAGATCTCGACCTTCCAACTGCTAGAAAATAAGTCACAGATGAAGAGAACGAACTCAAACTTCTATGTAACCATAATTGGATTGAAGAAACTTGAGATCAGGCCATCGTAAACTTGGGCTGATACCATGACACTCTAAGAAATGCGTATAACAAGAATAAGTGAAAATGGACTTTCGACATCGGCGACGTCATACTTCGACGAATTCAAGACAGTACTCGACCAAAGAACTCTGGAAAGTTATCAGAGAATTGGGAAGGTCCTTACATCGTAAGTGATAAAACCGATAGTGGCACATACTGGTTAATGACTGAAGATGAAGTACAACTAAAGTTCCCATGGAATATAGCCCATTTGAAGATGTTCTACAGATAGGAGTTATAATCTATTCCTTTTCATACAAAAATTTTCTTTCATATTAATTCAATAAATCATTTACTATAAATTTTTAACAAAACTTTACAAGTTAGTGTCAAATCTAAATCTCATTTATTCAACAAATAGATATCCCATAAAATGGAAAGCATATCTACCCATCATCACTACCTCAACAAAACCATACCATGGTTATATCATCTTTACCTTCTTATTCGACATAGATATCCTATAACTGGACAACATATCTAACTTACATAACATACAACTGGTCTTATATAATTTTGTTGGCCATCCTGATGTAAAAACATAATACTCCATCAAGAGATATCAGATATCACATCAAAGGTGTTAGACTACTTATAACTTAATCATCAACAATTTTAATAAAACAGTTAAAGATTAACCACTTCAAAATTAAGTCATTCCAAAATAAAACCAATGTTAGTAGGTTCCATCAACCACTTATACAACTTTAACTTCTAAATATTCCAAAAAAAAAATTTCAAATGTATTCAAAAATATTTACTTCCCTTGAGATATGATTGGTGCAACATTTTTTATTGGGAGACCTGGAGTTAGTTCATCGAGAATTTCCCCTCCTACTTGCTCAGCACAATAAGACAAAATAGGAATAGCAACTGCAGTCTCAGATACATCTTAATCGACATCAAAATCAACAAATTTGAGCCCAGCAGCTCCAGCAATCCCCTTATATAAGTCTTTTCTCTCCTCCATCAACTAAAATTAGCCTGAGAAGTTGTCCTTCATACGCCTCAAGGAGTCGAGACCCACCATATCTACCTCTGTGATAACCTAGGTAAGAGCTTTAACTTTCTCTGCTTTTATTGACTTCCTCTAAGCTAGAAATTGTTCTCAAACGTCATCTTCAAAGATTGATTTTTGAAGAGCCAAGGCTTCCTCCCTCTCCTTAGCTAAATCATCTCTTAGCTTCTCGACCTCTTTTCTTTTCTCGGTCTTTCATATCCTCTTTGCCTTACGGATAGCCACCTCCTCGGACTTCACTTCACCAGCTTTCACTTTCTCCAGCTCAGCTCGAGTTCTTCTTTCTCCCTCACCAACTCTTTCTCGATATTTTTGGATACCAAGAGTTCGTTGGCCAAGTTTTGCCCTCCAAAAAATAAAGGCTTCCCATCGAGGAGCAACTTCTTGATCTGCATAATAATCAAAACATAAGTTCTCGATGAAGGGACCAAAGTTATTAATCGAGATAATGCACTAAGATTCCTCACCTAATTCATCATTCGATGACCATCCACGAAGAAAGAAGAAGATGCTCTATGCTCAAGCCAAGCAGGTATCAAAGTCCTGCTCCATGGACTTTGTTCCCGAAGCAAGAGCCTCGATAGTTTGGTGGCTCTCTTCCTCTGAGTCTACCAAATTTCCAGTGGACTTTGACTTAAGTGAATTGAGAGATCCCTTTTTCAACCTCACAGCCTTCTGTTGAGGCACTGCATCAGCCTTCACTAGTCGACCATCTGGAGTACTCTCTATCCCAGCAATAGCAACCTCTCCCTTTCCCTTTCCCTTGCTTCTCAGCAGGGGTGGCAGCCCTCTTCTTTTTGCCAACCTTCCTGAAACCCCCACTTAGTAGGGATTCCCTTCCTGTCACAGCAGAGTCAGTTGTGTACCCACTCAAATAGGGATTTTCGAGGGGGATGCTCGAATATGCAGCTTTATTTGTTTTGGCTGATATCTTACCATCGATAAGACAAACGTCGTCACCTTTTGTTCGACCTCTTGTCAATCCTACCTCCTTGAACAACTCCTCTACTGCCTCTTGATCCTGGACAAGGGAATCAATTCGACCATAGTAGTTTTTCTCAAATTATACAGCTTTGGAATTTTTATCGATTTCCTTTAAAGCTGCACAAACAACACAATCAGTTAACACATGTACAAAAGAAAATTAATTCGACAAGAAACAAACACACAGGAATATACCACTAACCTAAGTGAAAGTGCTTCCACTTCAAAGGTTCACCAGGGTCTTTTAAGTCAAACTCATAGTTCCCTGACACGAGAAGTTGATCATCAAAATATTTAATATTTGTCGATACCATGTCATATAGCAATGGCCTCCTAAGGAACCTGGCCAAATACCAATACCTCACCTTACATAGATTCTGCTTCAATGTGTAATACACAAGCAGATCATCCACATAAATTAATTGCTCTCCTTTCTCCTTAAGTCAAGTATTCAATACAACTATAACCCTAAACAAGTCATACACATTGGGGTTGAACTGACCTAGGGCGACGTCGAAGAAGTTAAAGAATTTCTTTTGGTCAACTCGAAGGGGTAACTTTAAGCCTTTCTTAATTTGTTCCCGATGAACAAGAATACCGTCCATAGGGATTTCTTGATCAATCATCTCCCCGTATTATTCCTCTAATCTCATATCTTGAGGAATACCATACTTCTTTTTAAAATTAAAAAGTTCACTGGTTTCCTCACCATCCCCATAGCACTCACCATCCTCGTCCAGATCTACATTAGAATCACCTCATGTCCTGCCCCCACCAGTACACTCTTCTCGACCACTTGTTTTAGGCCCGTGTTCGATGTCTGCATCAGTTCCCTCCACATTAACCTCTCCCCTCGCAGCATCAGAACAAGAGGCAACTTTATTTGGCGCCCTGGCTCCTTTAAACTCCCCAACGCTATCACCACCCATATTCTCAACCCTATACTTTTTACCCAACTCCTGAACACAAGTAGTAGCATTGATAATTATGGGTTCTACATCGACAACATTTAACATAGTTCATCAGGAAGATTAGTGCTTTCAATTGGTTCTGCCATTTCGAACCTGGAAATCATATCATTATTTTTATTTATTTTTAAATTAGCCCTACGTCATTTTTTCCACTGCAAAGTAATTTAAATTTATTACCATATAACAAGTTAGAAACATTCTTTATCTTTACAACCAAACTTTGTCGAAGCTTAAGCTTCAACAACCCATCATATCTATTACTATCCCATCCTCGAATAAATTCACAATCCCACTTTGCTAAAGTTTTTATATCGACAACATTTTTATCGGCAATTATTTAACTACTTATCTGTATTATCGAAGTTATTATACATGCATATTCAATGATTCTTGCCGAAGGTGAAACAACGAAAATGGTGCCCAGTTTCCAGGCAAAAAGGAAACAAATTTTATTTTCAATTTCTCTAGCATCAATAAAGGCAAAACACGGTGTAAATCCCGGCAATTGCAGTTTCACCTCACCCAGAACATTATTCATTAATCTTTATACCTCTAAACTCCATGTTGTAACCTCCACGGTGAATAAATTCATCAATATCTATCCTAAACAAAATTATATCAATCCTTATACATGTACAAATGCCTTGCTTCAAGAGACATGCTCTAAACATCACCATTTAATTAACTCCACATCCAACCAAGCAAATAACATCCCAAAAACTAAAACAGATCTCCACTTAAAATTCCTCATTTAATACCAACTATTATTCCAATTAACCCATACACAACATACATATAGATATAACCTATAATGGGTTTCATTCAATCACAATAAAAGCAAACATAAAACTAGAAACAAGGAAAGGAAAAAAAAAAAAAACCTACCTTAAGGATGAACTGCTTCCAAGTCTTTCTCCTTCCCAACTTTTGCCCTCTCAATAAGTACTGAAATCTCCTCGGTACCAATATTGGAACAATCAACAAGTGAAGAGTAGAGAGAACCAGAGTATACTTTAGAATTTTCAAAAAATAAGAAGTGTGAACCATCACCAGATACGCAACAAATAGAAGTACCGCCTCGAGACCCTTCTCCTAACTGTTTGGTAGTTTTCCTTTTAATTTGCCCAGCACGTCTCTTCTCGAACTCCTTCACTCTTTCCCTCCTCAAAGACAACAAACTATTACAATGTTACTCTAGAACATCTATACACACCCCAACCTCCTCAATCCCCTCCATCTTCTCAAATGTAGTTCTCAAGCTCACAAAAAGAAACTGAATATCAAATTCTTTATAAACTAATACATCACCTGGAAGTAAACACCTAGCCATTGATTCTTTGCGAACCCCCAACATATCTTTTCTTTTTTATTTTCCTCCTATATTCACGGAACAGTTGTAACCAAATTTTCAAAATTCAAAAAATGTTCGACAACATAATATCATGACTATTCTACGTCGAGAACATATTAATCGAAAACCCATTTTATTTAATCGAGAAAATTACATCACTAGGTCAAATGTAATTACATTTGAAATATGGTGCATGATTTACTTGTCCACATGGAATCAATACTCCTCCAGTACCAAGAACATCTTCTTGCTTGATCCCATCCTCTACGATATACCTCAACACAACACGATGATGATTGATCTCACACACGTCATCTACAAATATGCCATACCAGAACCAACGGTCAGCTTCAACTTCCATCTTCTCCGGCGACATCCCTGCCACATCTAAAGGGCCCCGTGAAGGAAGCACATCAGCAACATAAAATAGCCCAAAGTACCACTCCTCCACTTCAACAACCTTAATGGCTAGACGACATTCCTCTGTATCATACTGACGATAAGAACGAGTTCTCACCATTGTAACAAACACTGTGCACCTCCTCCAAATGAAGATGGTTATTTATAGAAGAAGTTACTGCTATCCAACGCATATACAGCACCGGTCATATAATTACCCTGTATTCACGCCACGGATCCAGGGATTTTTGTTCCCAGCATCTTTTCCAAAACAAAAGTCAAATCACAAGTCCTAAAGTATTTTTCTTGACACAACAAGTAATTGTATTGAGAATGGGGCAATTATAGTAGCATATTCCTTAGATTCGATAAGGAAGAACAATCAAAGGCATGTCGAAAGTATTTGATCGTGCACCAAACTGTAACTCAAAAATATCCCAATCTATAACTGCAGAGCTCGACTATCTACAGTAGCCGTTACACTTGGTCAAAAATAGTTGTAGTACATGCTTTGTAAAGTTTGCCCACCTTCCTTAAGAATAAAATAAATATTATATTTTTGTAACTGCCTGTATCTAACTATAAATACAGGCATAACATACAACAAGGAAGATTTTTTACCTTTCCTTATACCCACAATCCAAATTTCCATACGAGTGTAATAGATTAACATTTAGTGGATTAACATCTAAAACCTCCTAGAGGTTGTGGTTTTTCTCAGGCTTCACTAAGTTTCTACGAAAAATTTATTTGCATGTAAGATTCTAGTTACACTTAAATTACACTTCTTTACCTAAGTATTGGCGAGGTTTATCTACCAAAAAATTAACCATTACAGCTCCACCTTCTGTTATGTCGAGTAGCTTCCGAAGTTTCTCAAACGCGTTTAACTTGATGGCTTTGGTGAAAATGTTTGCAACTTGATCTTCGCTCCTACAGTGGATAAGATCAATCGTCTCATCTTTCATGAGATTTTGCAATAAATGGTACGCACGTCAATGTGTTTCGTTCTCCCATTCTGAACAGGATTCTTCGACAATTTATTGTCAAACTATTGTCGCAATAAATAGAAGTTTCCCTAATTGATGAAACCCTACTTTACCCAGTATTTTTCTTAACCATATTATTTAACATGCACAAGACGCATCAGCGATATACTCTGCTTCCGTGGTAGATAAAGAAACAACCGGTTGTTTCTTTGACAACCATGAAATCATTCATGATCCTAGCATAAAAGCATACCCTAAGGTGTTCTTCCTATCATCGAGATCTCCACCATATTCACTATTAGTATAGCCGATTAAATTAGTAGCTTTTCCTTTCTTGTAAAATATTCTCAACCTAGTCGTACCTTTCAAGTATCACAGAATCCTCTTTTATAGCATATAGATGCAACTCCATTGGACTTTCCATATATTGACTGATAAGGCTTACTGCGTTCTGAACATTTGGCCTGGTCGCGGTTAAGTACATGAGACTTTCCACAAGCTGCTTATACAATGTATTGTCAACCTTCTTTTCTTCGGGATCCTTCATTAGCTTCAATCCAACTTTAACTGGCGTGTTTACCGGATTACAATCCTTCATCTGGAATCGTTCCAAAATCTCCTGAACATATTTTCCTGTGATATAGAAACACTCACATCAGACTAAACTATTTTTATGCCCAGAAAATAACATATCATTCCGAGAGCTGACATCTTAAACTCGACCATCATTGACCGTTTGAAGTCCTTGAACATCGTGCAATCGTTTCTAATGTATATCAAGTCGTCCACATAAAAGCACACTACCAAAAAAAATCCATCGATTATGGCTTTCATAAAATATGACTCTATATGACTATCTATGCTCTTGGTACATATTTTAGTCCATATAACGCTTTCCCTAATTGGTACACCTTCTTCTCTCCACCTTTCTGTACTTAACCATGTGGCTTATTGACGTACACGGTTTCTTGCAAATTTCTGTGTAAAAATTCTAACTCCACATCCAGTTGAAAAATAGACCACGAGTTTTGTGCTGCTATTACAACTATCATCCTAATAGTGTCGTGTCGTATGACTAGAGTATATACCTCTTCATAGTCGATGCCTTGATGTTGCTTAAAACCCTTAGCCACCAACCTTACCTTGTATTTGTTGACTTTTCTTTCAGCATTCAACTTCGTCTTGTATACTCACTTCACACCGATCGACTTTTATCCATCTAGGAGATTAGTCAACTCCCATGTATTGTTCTTCTCAATAACTTCGATCTCGTCATTTATGGCCACCTGCCACTTTGGATTTTCAACGGCATCCTTGAAAGCAATTGGGTCACTTCCAGCAAATAAAGCAAAGTATATAGTTGGGTCATCTTATTGATCCACTTCACTTAGATCATAATCTTCCAAGTACGCTTGTATCAAGTGAGTTTTTTGAGGCCTTGAGAAAGATGGTATAGATTGTGCTCGTACCATTGTTGAAGGAGGGTTGGTTAAGCTCTATGCAGGTGTGATTGGTGATTGCGCTTTACTATCCAAAATTGGCGGATGACTTTCTTCATCATCGAGGACCGCCGGTACTGGATTTCTTACATCTTTAAAATTTTATTTCCTTATATTTTCTTCGTCGAAAATCATATCTCGACTAATGATTATTTCCTCCATTGTAGGATGATTGAGTTTATAAGCTTTTTAACTATCACTATAATCGAGAAAAACATATTTTTGACCTTTATTGTCGTGTTTTGTTCTTCATTTTTTCTGAATATGGGAATATGCTATACACTCAAAGATTCACAAGTGTTCCACATTTGGTTTTTTGCCACTCCATGCCTCCTCTAGTGTCATGTTTTTCATAGCTATGGTAGGACTCATGTTGAGGATGTAGATGCTTCACAAGCCTGTTTTGGCCAAAATCTCTTAGAAAGATTTGATGTCTACAGCATACTTCGTACCATATTCATAATAGTTCGGTTCTTCCTCTTAGCTATGTCATTTTGTTGTAGCATGTGCAATATCGTCAATTATCTTTTGATCCCAAATTTTTCACAAAAAATTACGAATTCGGAAGAATTGTATTCTCCACCACGATCCGAGTGAAGAATCTTGATAGATCTCCCAACTTCCTTCTTAACAAGGGCCTTGAATGACTTAAAAATTGAAAAAACTTCAAATTTTTCTTGTAGAAAATAGACCCATATTTTTTTGCTATAATCATTAATAAATGTAATAAAATACATCTATACCTCTTGTTTCCATTGGATAGCTGATCAATCGGCCCACATATATCGGTATGGACCAATACCCATGTCAATTTGGCTCTCCGTGCTTTCCCCTTTAGAAATGAATCCTGGTGTTCTGGTGTTGTTTGCCAACAACATAATCTTCACATACTTGCGAATATCGATCAATCTGAGGGATTTCCATTACCATATTCTTCTGATGAAGGAGTTTTAGGTTGTTGAAGTTTAAGTGCCCATAACGAAGATGTCATATCTAGCCTTGATTTTTCACCATACTTGAAAAGCAAGAACGAACTAGCGTCATGCGTGACGCTTAGTAGAAACATTCGGTTTAAAATCATATGTACTAGTGCAATTACCAAGCCTCTATTCAGATCTTCAATCTGACAAACTCCATTCTTGATGATGATCGCATATCCCTTTTCTTGAAGTTGTCCTACACTTAGCAAATTATTCTTCAAGTTCGGGACATAGAAAATACTTAAAATGGCTTGATGAGTATTATCTCTAACCCAAATTTTGATATCATATTTCCCCATAACAGTAATTGTTGATCCATCTCCAAATTTTACCAAGGTACGAAAATAATCATCCATTTTGTGAAATATAGATTTTTTACTACACATATGGTTACTTGCTCATGTGTCCAAATACCATAAGTTTTGACGAAAATCTTTTTTGGTTCTTTGGTTTTGCAAACCAAAAGAAGAGAAATTTCAACTTCTTTTTATGAAAAATTTGATTTTTCACCTCTTTCCATATATAATTGAGAACAAAAGTAACCATACCTGTTACACTTGTAACATTTAATATTTAACTTATCAAACATTTTTAACTTTTTGCCTCCACTATGTTGATTGTCGCTTCCTCTACCTCTTCCATAATAATTTGAGAATCGGTTATCGGGGTTACCTTTTTCTTGACTTGTTTCATGTCCCTTTGCTAATTAATTGCAGATTGAGAGCTGAGATTATAACGCTTCCTTCACTCCTACATGTTTGTTGATTCGTTGCCCGTGAACCATCAATGAACTTATTAGTTCATCCATCGAGAGTTGATCAAGATCTTTCGACTCCTTGATCGACCATACCACGTAATCGAACTTTAACGCCATTGACCGAAGAATCTTCTCGATTATTGTAATGTCTTCCATATTTTCTCCATTTGTTCTCATCTTGTTGGAAATTGTCATGATTCTGGAGAAATACTCCGAAACAAACTCTGTCAGTTGCATACGAAGAGTTCAAATTCTACACGAAGTGTCTGTAGATGTTCCTGCTTCACTTTAGCAGCTCCCTGATATTTCTTCTTCATTGCAATATCCCTAATATCTTTGGATGTCACCTTCCATAGAATCGTCTCCAAGATGTTATGATCAATAGCTTAAAATAAATAATTTTTGACTTTCAAGTCTTTTAATCGTAATTCCTCGATCTTGGATATTTAAGCGGACGTCATTTCTTCTGAATGGTTAGAAACACCAACTTCAACGAGGTGACAATACTCTTTGGACCTCAAGAAGTTCTCCATAATTAAACTTCAATAGTTGTAACCTCGACTGAATGAGCGATATCTCGACGGAATATTAGAAAAGGTTCGGCTTTTCTTCACGTCGTTGCCTTCGAGCTGTCGAACCAGGGACCGTGCTCGCTCTGATACCAGATGTTGAAAACAGAGTTCTAAACTTTAAAGAATAAATATTTATTGATTAAACTTGGGATGAGATGAGATGATATGATTACAACATATAGCAAGCCTTATATAGACATTACAAGAGAAAAACAACTTGGCTATAATAAGCCAAGTCGTATACATTATTCATTGACTACTATTGGTTGCTCAAGCTTGACTTGTTTATTTCATGTTGCACATGTATGTGTCATGTGCATTCTCTAACACTATACACCTCTTTAACATACTTAAAATTGTTATCACCTCCTTCCAAGATCAAAACACAAATTTAATAGATTATATCCATTTGCGCCCAATGAGATAATTAGATCTTTGATGAAGTTTTAAGGTGCATTAAGATCTAAGGCCAAAACAAATATTTCAATTTGACAAGTAAATAGTTAAAATGTTAAGGTTATGCGGAAGTTTGTTTTGTGAACTGAATCTGAGAAACTGAAAAGTAAAAACCTGTAAAAATTTTATTACTAAAATGGCTCGGATTTAGAAACAGTTAAGCTGTCAAAACCTTACTCTAATAAGTCACTAGGCGTGTTTCTGAGAAGTTGGATTTGTCAAGTTTATGTTCCATAAGAAATAAATAAAAGACTGAAATTCATGATGAAATATTGTCATGGCATGGCATTACCTTCCTAATTTATAGGCTACCAACATTTCGCATTTTTGCTAGATTTTGAAAGAAAAAAAAATCCCCATAAGTCTAGCTGGTTTGCCATTATACTTGAGATGCTCTACAAGAAAACTTAGACTTCTTAATTAGCTTAGGATTCTCTATCAAACGAGTCACAACACAATGTTAGACCCACATTGATGATATGCCAGAAGGAACTATTGGATAAGAGATACGCAAGGGACCTACTTAGATTTTGGGCCCCTTATAAATTGACTTAATCGATTGATTAAGAGTTTAAATACCCTTAAATCAACTTATATAATCTTGCTTTGTGGGATAAATAATAATAACGTTATTGTGATTCCGTCAAGCTCCCCTAGCTTAGGCCATATCCCTTGACCAGCTTTCGCAACCCCATTGGTACGAAATGCATAGCAAATTAAGTGCCTATGAGCTGAAGTAATTAAGTTTTATCATATTTTGGAGATATGAAATACATGATTACCCGATACTTAACAGGCCAATGTGTCATCTTAAGCTACATGATATACTAAATGTTCGTATATCAGGGAAGATGTACCACAAAAAGTAACACGAATTAACGTTTGCTTGAACATAGAGAGAGACTAAATAGCTTTTCCAATCAAACATAGGAGAGTTAGTTATATTTGTTTAATGTTGCAAGGCTGCGAAGGGGAAAAGATAAGCTGTAATAGTGATATCAAGGGCAAGATCTGCCTGGAGTAGGACTACATTTTTCTTAAATCAAATTAAGAGAGAAGATTAGTGTGAGTGTAATTTCCATTATTAAAGTGCAGGGCATGGAGGTATCAACAACTACTTATATTTATTCGGATAATATAATCAGCGGTTGTTACGCACATGCGTTGCTTGTGTTACTCTGGCATATTTCTCAAGGTGTTGATTTGCTTTGCACAAGACTTTTACACACCTTGAAGTCGACATATTTCCAAAAAAAAATAGGGCGTATCAGGAACTCGTGCCTCATAAAGAATACATTGCCAATTTGGGGGTATTAGCCCTTTGATTGATGTACTTATACTTGCTTTAGTTAAAAAACCGATTAGGTTAAACACATAAGCAAATACGTCACAATCAAGCTCCTTGTTTTCAACAAGCATTGTAAACAATGTATAAGAGTACAAAAAATACGTTCCTTTTTGCAAGTACAACACATTCCTACTATATGGGGTTTTCGTTTCATACTAACTTTGTTAAGAGAGCTTTTGAAACATCTCTATGGTTTTTGTGAATCTCTTATATTAATCTTATATTGTTTGGTTTGGTAAGTCATAAATAGTTAACTCGTCCTAATTATTATTATTTTTTGCAAAATGTTTAGTAGATATAATCAAAAACAAATTTACAAGATGAGAAAAAGCCATCCATTCTTCACCCTAGTACATGCACTAGGGCAAATGTATGGGGCTCTCTACAAAGATAAATAAATACATATGTAAAAAGCCATAAACTCATATGCATCAGGGCTATTCGTTCAAACAAAACCAGAATCGTTCGAACGCTAGGAGTGTATTTCGTTCGAACGGCCCTCCAATGTCGTTTGAACGGCTCTCTACTGTCGTTCGAACGAAAATATGAAAATCCATCGAAATGTCGTCTTTCTCGACAATTTAAAAAACCCGGTTTTGAGGTTAGCGTGTAAGTCGTTCGAACGACTTCCAAGTTCGTTCGAAAGATCTTTTGAAACTTGTCTTCATAATGTCCTCTGAATCGACAAGTTTAAAAATTTTGCCATTTCGCTCGAACGGCCTTCTATCTCGTTTGAACGATTTTCCTCACTCTATAATACTCCATACCCTGGTCTTCGATTATCTCTAGGTATTCTGGTTTGCCATCTGTCCATTCTTCCAACGGTTGGTTTGGGTCTGATCCTCTCCGTGCGAGGTGATCTGCAGAGAAGTTGCATTATCTTCATACATGACTGAACCGGATGTTCTAAAGGAGAGGAGTAATCAGAGTCCACGCTATTCTGAGAGACCATGGTATATTGTCTTTGAGGAAAGCTTTAATAGCTGTAGCTGAATCGGAGACAACCCAAACTCGTCTCCAGCCGTGTGCTACAGCACGTTGAATGCCCGATATGATTGCAGTGATCTCTGCTATATAGTTTGTAGCTTGACCAATTGATTTGTTGAAAGTGCCCAAGACCTCCCCGGTGTTATTTATATATATTATACCAATCCCCGCCAGTCCTGGATTGCCCATAGCCGATCCATCACAACAGATTTTAACCTCTTTCGCTTCAGGAGCAACCATATGCAGCTTTCGATGTTGCTACGTTTTCGTGGTTTGCATTGGACATTTAGCGCCTTTATAATCATCAGGTCATGAACCCTGTTGTTCATCGTATGTTGAGAGAGGTGGGCATCATCTGCGATATCCGTTAGGATGTTCAGCGTGATTTTCTGGATTGTAATCTTCAGTCCATCTAAGCGCCACTTATTTCTTGTGTACCAAATATTGATATATATAGAGAAGACCATGGCAACCCATAAGTCTTTAATATATGGGCTAGACCATTTTCCCCTTTCCAGAATGGTTCTCCAAGTATCTATAGGTGTAATAAGATCATAGGAGAAGCAGTTTGTAGCCCTTTGCCAAAGAGAGGCCACAGGGGGGGCAATGTAGTAGTGTATGTGTTTATGTTTCCGAGTTGTTGTGGCATTGGTGACAGACCGAGACCAAGGCTATGCCTTTCTTCCTGATGATGTTGTCCATAGGCAGGAGATGGTTCAGCAGACGCCATGCAAAACTTCTCAGCCTCGGGTGGATTACTTTACTCCACACATATCTTCACCACCATGTCGTGTCCTCTCTTCTACGGAGAGCGTCAAAAGCATTCTTAGTTGTGAACTCAACGTGTAGGTCTGGCTTCCAGATCATTGGTCCTGTACATTTGGGTTATACTAGATTTGTTGTATGTCTATTCCCAAGGCAAGGAGGAGAAGGCAGATATCATTAGGGAAATTCCAGCCTTGTGGGTTAAAGAAGTTGCTAAGTTTTAACGTAGAGTTTTTCTAAAAGTGCCTAGGCAAGTCGATGTATTCCATGATAGGAATGTGAAACATCCATTTGGAGTTTGTTTCATTTAATGTCTAGAATAGGTGTCAGCACTACCTCGTGGTTATCCATCGTTAGCAAGTGGACATGGAGCGACTACAACTGGACTGTCATTGAACAAGTAAGTAGGTTTCTATCTCCTTGCTCTAAATGTCAAGACCGTAGTATTTTACAGAATATGAAAAGAAAGTGATATGTCTTATTTAAGAAAAGCGTGTCTCTATTCGAATAGGTTTTTGTTCTGTTCGAATAAAATTTAGTATCTATTCAAATATTTTTTCTCAGAATAAATTTTATTCGAATAGACTATTTCTTTGTTCGAATACTTTTTTAGAGAACTTAGTTGTTCGAATAGGATTTTTTTATGTTCAAATAATAATTGTTTTATTCAAATAGATTTTGTTTATATTCGAACAGAGGTCGGGTTTTCTGTTTTTCTATATAAAACAACTTTTCTTTTTTCATAACTTAACTTTTAGAAAACCTATTTTTTAAGGCTTTGTATTTTTTAGAGATGAGAGATTTCTTTAAAAGATTCAAGAGAGAACTAACAACTTAAACTTGAATCAATCATTGATCAAGAAACCCAAATCTTGATTTGAAAAACTTACAGGATTCAAGATTGAAAGCTTCAACGAGAGATTGGAGAGAGACGTTACGAGGACGTGGAATCGATTACAATAAGCTTGATTAGAAGAAAGGTAACCATGGGATGTGCTTATCGAGTCTGTAAGTAATTAAATTCTTCTAATTCATTTTTAATAGTGGATTATTTAGCTGCCGGGTGATTCGACAGCGACCTGTGGGTTTTTCTCCTGATAAAGATTTCCCACAGGGTTAAAAATCTTTAGCCTTGTGTTTAATTTCCAATTGCTTGTTGACATTAGATAATTGAATCAATTTGAATTAGGTTAAGGTTAGACCATTAATTCAAAGGAATTTAGACCTACTGTTTCAGACCTAAATTAATCGAAATTGGTTAGTCTCAAGTGATAAGGATTATTCAGAATGTCTATCGCCCAAGTGTCTCTCCAGAAATCAATTTGCGTTCAATTTTCGATAAGCCAGCCAATGTGAGGTTTCGAAAGCGCAACTCCTATTTAAATGCCCTTCCAAATAATAGAGGGTATGTGGTAATAAATTGGGTCTCCGTTCTTGCTGTTGAATTTGGATTTTATAAATTTAGTCCATTCTTTTGTACCTTATTCGAAAACCCAGTGCAGTTTACAGAGCATTGCGTTATTTACTTTCCCCAGACTTTGAACTCTAAGTCCTCCTTCCTTTACCGGTTTGCAGACTTTTTCCCGCTTCAGTGTCACTCCTTTCCATTTTGTCGGGTCTCCCGTCCAGATATAGTTCCTAATGATGTTGTCCCCCTTTTTGATAAGCGACCGAGGCCACTTGTAAATTGCCATATTTTGAATGAGGATACTGTTAAGGACAGACTTTACTTCCCTGAAAAGAAATCATGCTTTCAGTCCAGCTGTTAGCCCTCTTTCGGATCTTTTCAATAAGCGGTATAATAGCTTGTTTTGTAACCCTCTGTTATATAAGTGGGATACCCAGATATATTTTGGGGAACGTTCCCTCTTTGAAACCAAATATATCTGAGACAATTCTTCTTCGGGTAAGAAGAATACTACTCATGAAAATCTTTCTTTTGGCCACATTGATCTCTTGCCCAGACGTTATCTGATATTCTGCAAGGAGAAGCTTAAGCTGTCGTAGGCATTTGGAGTTCCCGTTTACAAACAGAAAAATATCATCTGCAAATAAAAGGTGAGTGGGGCCGTGCGCCAGCTTTGTTGATGTCATAGTTTGTATTCTGCCTTGTTCTCTTGCTCTGTGGAGATTGATGCTAAGAATGTCTTCTGCAATTGCAAAGAGGATTGGGGAGAGAGGGTCCCCCTGCATGAGACCCTGAAACATTTGAAAGAACCCAGACGGACTTCCATTCACAAGGATAGAGATCATACTGCTACTGATAATCGTCTGAATCCAGTTGCAGAATTTTTGGTCGAACCCAAAAGCTCTTAAGGTGGTGATGAGGAATGCCCAACTTAGAGTATCGTATGCTTGACTGATATCAATCTTAAGAGCCACATTGTCTTTCTTTCTCTTGATTTTCATCTCATTAACCATTTCAGGCGCCATACAGATGTTGTTCTGTATGTTTCCATTTTTGATAAATGCACTCTGGTCCCTTGTAACACATCTATGTGCAATTGGAGAGAGCCTCGTGGCTAGTATTTTTGTAAAAACTTTAAAAAGAAAGTTACTAAGACAAATCGGTCTTTAGTGCGGAATAGATGATGGGTTACTGATTTTTGGAATCAAGACAATGATGTTGGAGTTAAAGATCAAAGGGATCATACCATCGCGGAAAAAGGAGGATATCCTGAAAACCCGTCCGTACTCAACGTATCCTAATTGTGTTTTCGCTATAAAATAAAGATTATATATAAGCATGGTTTTTGTATGGTTTTGAAGTCTACCTAGGGTTACTCAACAAGAAATACAGTTAAATATGACTTGTAACCTTTGTATAGAAGCTTATATTACAATTTTTAATGAGCATATAATACAGGCTTAATTACTTTACTGTATAAACTACTCACAAATTCGCATTATTAGTGGATCTTATATATACAGTGCAAGTCATTCAGCTGCTTTTTGGTGTACAAAGAGTTTACCAGGCATCATGGCTAGTGTTGCCATCTTCCTTGAAAGGATAGGACTTGGAGCAGCAGCTACTTCTCAACACTGCGTTTTTTTGTTTAAAGAGCAAGGCTTCAGTCCTCCCTCATTGTACTTCTTTTTTGCTATTCAATAAAATCATATTTACCCAAAAATAAATATATATAAATATATATTTATATTTATATATATATAATTGCATATAGGAGTTAGTGTTGTGACAAATCATATTAGTAATTTTACAGGATGTGACGCAGTCAAATTTTCACTTGAATGCGTAGTTCATAGTTTACCTTTATGGTTCTCTAGAGTAAAAGAAACCTAAACTATTAGGAATTACTTTGGTTTATAAGATTCACACTAAAGAAATGGTGTTGTAATTGGTAGGGGCGTGAGATATTCCCTGTCATCTTTGGGATAATAATTCCATCCACTGCAAAAGATCGAGTTTTCTCACTTCTTTCTAGCGAATACTTCACAGAATATTAGAATTTCTAATAACTTTTATAACAAAAACTTACAAGTCAGGATGGCCGAGTGGTCTAAGGCGCCAGACTCAAGTTCTGGTCTTCGAAAGAGGGCGTGGGTTCAAATCCCACTTCTGACATTTCTTTTTTTGGTTTAGATCCAAATGACTCGAGATGTCATTGGCTTATGGCATGAAATGTAACTTATATAAACGTCAAAGTGCTGAAGCACTAGTTGCTCGTAAAGCCTCAATATATGATCCTCCATCTTCTAAACATGATAACAAGTTGTATGTTTTCTAGTTAATCTTTCCTAAGATCGCATTGATACTGTGCATGTGATTCGGGTTTTTTGCTTCATTTGGTTTGTGGACAAGACACCACGACCAAATTAACGTGTAAACCGCTGGACATTTCATGTAACAAATGTAAATAAAAGAACTATATAAACATGGATACAAAGATCTTCTAAATGAACTGATATCTATCAACATAAAACTAACTCTTTCATACGAACTAATTCATATCCACCAAAAAACAAAAATCTTATGAACAAAGTAGTTATCCATACAATACTTGTAGTTGAATTGGTTCTAGCTCACATTATATTTGCTTCATAAGAGCATACTCAATCTTAGTTGTACAGTTCACTTCGTTTATTTACTGACTTGTCCTTTCCGCCAGCCTGACAAAAGCATAGAAAATAATAGAAACTATAGATTCGTAATACACAGATGAACAAAATATTACTAAGTACCTGTTTAAGGCAAAAATAATTAGTTGTTAAAGCAATTTAGGTTTATACCATTGAAACACCAAACATAAACTCAGGTAAGTTGAAGTGCAGGTTTAATTGTGTGGTGATAACCTTAAATGAGATTTATTTGTACATGGCAGGGTACAACTCCAACATCTTAGATGAGTAAAACAACGCTTTCCAGGCCCCACTCATCTAGGATAACAACATAAAAACAATAGAAGGTGACTCTGGAATCACATTAAACAGAGCTAAAGCACCCGCTCCTCGTATTACAAATATCCTCGTTTAACTGAATATGCTCATAAATAATGAGCATCCATGTCTTCTCAACACAAACTGAGGGTGTATCTCCTCTAGTTAATCTTTGCCAAATTCAGCACTGTAATGCGCTGTTGATTCTAGTTTCTTTGCTTCGTTCAGCTTTCGGAGAGCCTGAGAGGAGCAGAATGATCAAATTAGCTATAAGTGATGTTACATACCAGAAATTAATCATCGTCAAGCAACTCGGTTAATGGTTTTACACAAACTTGTTAATCAGACGACAAGAATAAAAACCGTAAATTGCATAGCACACAATGGGTGCACATGTTAGTTGAAGGTATCCCGATGTAACGGCTATATTAACAAAAGTTAATAAGTTACTGCATTACTTGGGTACTTCTCAAGGATATGAAGCGTAAAAAAGTACGGACTGGAGAGCTCTAAGGCCCCCATATGTCTTAAGTTGATTATAAGCAGTTATTTTAAGCGGAAAAAAACACCAGCATCGACCACATCGACTAATTCCCTTATTTTTGTCTTGATTTTCGTTAGAGATAAAAAATTATAATAAGCCTTCTTTCGGAATGCTACTAAATCAGCCTACCTCCTCACAAATCCAGATGACTAATTTTAAGCTAGGACAGACCATCAAGATTTTGTTTAAATTCAAATTGTTTTTCATCATAAAAATAAACAAAGAGCAGCTAATTATCAGCTTAGCCATATGGGACCTAAGAAATATGCTAATTACTCCTTTTGTACTTTTAGATACTAAGATGGGCAAATAATAAATACTAAGTAGTATACCAGCTGAGCCTAAGGAGCATATGGAGATACAAAAATTATGAAGCCTTAAGTATTTGCGTTAGTGCATAAAATGTACCTTCATGAAGTCTTCATGAATGAAGTAATCACGGTCAGCACGGATAGCAAACATTCCAGCTTCAGTGCATACATTTCGAAGATCTGCCCCATTAAATCCCTGGAGAGAAGAAGGGCAAAGACTTTAGCGTGACAGCTGACCAAAAAAAAAACACATTCTCCAAGTGCTAAAGAATGTGACTCACCTCAGCAAGTTTCACAACTGCTTCATAATCTATCTCGCCATGTTTGGCAATCCCAGCGGCATGAATTTTTAGTACCTCCATTCTCGACTGCTCGTTGGGTAACGGAATCTCTATTTTCATATCTAGTCTACCTGGACGGAGAAGTGCGGGATCCAGCACATCGGGTCGGTTCGTTGCCATTATCACTTTCACCTATCATTCATTATATAAAGTTAGAACTCTCAACTATTCAAATAAATATAACAAAAAAATTAGGAAGTGTGAAAAACTAAATAGAAAGATTTAGAAGATCTTAAAGTTATTATATATGGTTGGCTGGATCACCATATATCCTAAAATCACATCCCTACTTTTTCCTGATTTACAATAATTCAGCAATCTCTCACAATATGAATCTACACTATATTCTATATCGTTCTTTATAACAATCTTGAGTTATGGTATATTATAGGACGGACCTTCACCATACTGTATATCTTAACATTAAAGCCCAACTTGTTCGCAGATCACGATATTCCAGCCCCGATTCTCGACATTACAGCAGTATATCAAATATGAGATGTAAAGTGGATGGTTTACCACGGTTTGGGGTATTATGAAAATACCCTAAGGTTTTTGGCGCTGGCATTGGCATTGGCATTTGACTTTGGTTTTAGCGGCTCTCTCTCCCCAGGATTTGGATATAATACATAGTTTCCAAGTTGAGAAGATTACATTTGCTTTAATTAAATAATTAGTAGGATAATTATTTAGACTCCCAATGTATAAGGAAATAGCGTAGATCGAACAAGAATTATAAAGGAACTCTATCAGGGTTTGAAGAGTAAACTATAAATAAAGTGTCCCTATCCCAGAAGATTTAAAATATTTTTGTTAAAAAGTTGCGACTGAAGTTTGAATTGGAATAAAGATGTATCGTTAGATAAGTTGTTCAGATCTAAACTAAACAAAAAAAGTTGTTTAGATCTCAACCGCTATATGTGTCGACGACGTGATCTCTCAACTTATACACGTCGATTAGTTTTGACTCATGCCAAATGGTAGTTTTGACTATATGGGGTAAATGATCAGCCAAGTGACAGTTTGACTGGTCCCAATTGACGGAATGGAGTCTAAAACGAAAGGATAAATAATGAAAGGGAATAAGCCCAAAGTTAAATCACATTAAATAGGATCTGCTTTCTAAGAACTCAAAATACCCTAAAATATATTGCAATATTATAATCCATACTAAACAGTGGTATATTCTTAACGGATTTCTAAATAGATTATATCCCGAGGTTCTACCTTTCCAAATTGATCGAATCCATCAAGCTGGTTAAGTAGGTCCATCAATGTTTTTTGTATCGAGTTTTTTAGACTTATGTCCTCATATTTCTTTGCATATTTGACTTACGTCCTGCCATTTAGCAAATAAGCAACTATAATCCCTTATTTGCAGTTTGACCTTGGTCAACTGCAATTGACCGCAGTTGACTCAGTAAATCTGGGAGTAACGAGTAAAATGATTGAAATATCCTTTTAAGTCACGTGTTAAGCAGCTGCTCTCAGATCAAAAAAATTTAGACCAAAATTTTTCTTCTCTCTCACTTCTCTCACAAAAATCACTTGTAAAACTTGGAGTTTAAACTTGCCTATCTCATAATGGTGAAGAAGACCTCGAAGAAGCAGTCCAGGAAGATACAATTGAGAGATGAGGTTGGTGATGATGATTCCAACCCCATCAACGTCCCTGATAACGCACCAGAGGATTGCCCTCCACCTAAAATCCAAGGAAGCCATATTTTCAAACCAAGGTATGTAATTTATACTATACATTGCCCAATTAGAATTTTTTTTAGGGTTTATTAGAAATTGGGATTTTTTTGGGTTTGTAATTAAATTGGGGGTTCATAATTTAGGGTATTTTTTTACTCAATTATGGTTTTTTGTAGGATAGTTCCACTGTACAATGTTCAATTACTATATATATTGGTGTTTAATTATTATGTACACCCAATGTTCAATTTCTATCTGTTATATTGGGGGGTTTTGCAGGCATTCATATGATTTAAGGCATGTTTTTATTAACTATGGGGGAAAGTGAGGTAGAATGAGTCTTACAGGCTGGGTTGACAGTGATTATAAAGGGGGGGAAAGTTTTAAGTATGGGATACTATGTGGGGAGGGGATAATTTATGAGGAATATATAAGAGATATTGCAGTTAAGGTTAATGATCACCATGGGGTGGGGAGTTACATTCCAGAGGGGAATGTGATAGAAGTTATGTGTTTGTACAATGGGTTGCTTTTTGTTATCAGATGTACAGATGATTTGAGGGATATGCGGGCAAAGGGTGATGAAAGTTATCCAATGAGAACACAGTTTTACATCAAGCCAACAGATGTAGTAAGAAAAATCACTAGGGCTGAAGCTGAGGAGTATATTTTTCTAGATGAAGATGATAATGATTATATCATATCCCCAAGAAAGACAGAAAAGAAGAATACCACCCCAGTTAAGGCCACCTCAATTAAGGCCATCCCAGTTAAGACCAATGCTAAAAGAAAGGGAAAAGCAGTGGTAATGGGTCCTTCCAAACCTAACAAAGCTGCCAATAAACCAGCCAAGAGACAGAAGAAGAAAGAGAAGATTGTTATGCTCTCAGAAGAAGAAGGAAAAGACTTGGATGATTTACCTGAAGTTTATCATAGTGACAAAGAGATTGACCCAGAGGAAATAGATGCTTATGAGATAGAAACTCCAGTGAATATTGTGCAAGAAAGTGAAAGTGAATGTGATGATATAGATGAAGAACAAGGGAGATGGGTTAGGTATGCCCAAGTTGGGATTGATTGTTTGGGGGTTGAGGATGGTTATTACAGCACCCACACATCTGATGATGAGGATTATGTTCCTACTTCTGAAGATCTTGAAAGATGTAATGAATTTGAAAATGTTAATGCTGAATTGGATGATATTTACAGTAAAGAGGAAGATGACACCATTGACTGTTGATTTCAAAGAACTTGAGGTAGGGATGCAATGGGCAACTATATATGAAGCTAGAAAACATATGAGAAGGTTTGGAATTTTAAACTATTTTACATATATATATATATCAAGAATGACAGTACTAGGTTGAGGTTAAAGTGTTCAAGTGTTCAGAGGAAAAGTGTGAGTGGCTGGTATTTATATCAAGAAACAATGATGGGCACACTATGGTTTTAAGACATGGTAACTTTCAACATTCTTATGAAGGCAAGCTAGGGGCAGACAATACCTTGTGTAATGCACTATGGGTTGCTAGAGAAGTTGAAGCATTGGTTAGAGATGTTAGGGCAATGACTCCCAAGTCAATTAAGACCAGAATAAAGACATAGTATGGTGTTGAGATTAGTTACTGGACTGCTTGGAATGCAAGGCAAATCTGCATGGAGAGTATAGTAGGGTCTTATGATCAGGGTTACCATGACTTGCCTTCATTGTGTGTGGAGATTTTGAAATCCAATCCTGGGAGTATAGCTAGAACTTGGTTACAAGATGAGACTCTACAATGGACTGGTACTCTTGTGGCTTTCAATGCATCTTTAAATGGCTTTGTCAAGGGGTGCAGACCTATTTTGGGGCTAGATGGTTGTTTTTTAAAAGGGAAGTATGGAGGGGTTTGCCTATCTGTACTTAGTCTTGATGCCAACAATGGCTTGTTTCCAATTGGAGTGTACATGTGCAGAACTGAATGTAAAGAGATTTGGCTTGATTTTCTTGCTAAGATAGAACCTTAGTTATCTGCACACCCAGGAAAATTGACATTTATCTCAGATAGGCAGAAGGGGCCTATTGATTCAGTGGCAGAGATTTTTCCACATGCAAATCATAGGTTTTGTTTCAAACACATGTTTAAGAACATGAAAAAACACCACAAGGGAGCACTTAGAAAGACTGTCATAGGGAGCTGCAAGAGCTTTTAGGCAGAATGAAAAACAAGAGTTTTTAAATCAGCTTGGTATTGACATCCCTGGGGCAAAGGACTACTTGGAGAAAGAACCATATGAGCACTGGTGTAGATCTCATTTTGATTGTACTGCAAAATGTGAACATATAACCAATAATTTTAGTGAGTCTTTCAATTGGTGGATCATGAAGATCAGAGATAAACCTCTAACCAAAGCATTTGAGAGACTAAGTTTGATGCTTATGAAACTAATGTTTGAGAGAAGAACCAAAGCAGAGTCATGGGATCAAGGTGGTTTGGTACCAAGAGCAGTTAAACATCTTGACTATTTAATGGCACATTATAGGGAGTATGATATGGAAGGAGGTGACAAGAATGAATGGGTTTCAATCTCTAGTACTGGGGCAAGGTGGGTACTAAACCTAGAAGAGAGAACTTGCCAATGCATTGAGTGGCAATTGACAGGAATGCCTTGTATCCATGCTGCAAGTGTATTAATCCTAAGGAGGCAATCATTGAAGGGGTAAGAAATATATTTTCCTAATTTATTTATTTATTACTTTTTTTCATTTGATTTCACTATCTCATGCATTTTCATTTGATTTCATTGCAGCTTTTTTTCACCATATCATTTTGTTGCTTCATATGTGGCCACATATAGTGGTATTATACATCCAGTATCTGATGATACACACTTGATGATACACACTGGGCCTCTGTAAGTTAAAATTATTCTTTAGTGGTATTATACATCCAATATCTATGTATTCACTTTGTTCTTTTAGTGTATAAACACTATTCTTGTTTGTTGCTTATGATAAACACTGTTATTTTAATGTATAAACACCTATGATACACACTGGTACACACTATTCTTTTAATGTATATACACACACACTGTTCTTTTTGTTGCTTCTTATGCCTCACTTCTAATTATATTATGTTAATTTGTTGCTTCTTATGTAGCCACCTTATATGCTTGATCTACCACCATTGCAGAGAGGGAGGGGAAGACCTAGAAAGGAGAGAAGAAAGGGTGATAATGAAGTGCATAAAGAGCAAAAAAAATGTGGGAAATGTGGTGCTTTTGGCCACAATAAAAAAACTTGCAAAGGTGAACCTATCTAAATTCAAAGTGCACCTGCACCTAAGGCAAGGGGAAGACCATCACAAAAGTCAACCAAAGTATACTTCAATCAGTCACAGCAATCAGGTGTTACTCAAGTACAAACAACACCCATAGTTGGAGGAAGGGGTAGCAGTGGGAGGGCATCCAATGCTGGCAGAGGGAGGGGAAGAAGTGAAGGTGCTTCAAGTGGGAGGGCATCCAATACTGGCAGAGGGAGGGGAAGAAGTGAATGTGCTTCAAGTTCATCACAATCACAAGAAAGGCCACCACTGGTGATACCACCCATGCCTCCAAGGGCATATGCTCCAACAAATCCTTATAAGAAAACCTTCAAGCCACCAAGGCAAAACTGGAGGCTTTGAACTTTCTGTTAACAATGGAGTTTGTTTTGGGGTATGTTGAAACAATGTGTTATTGTTGTAGTTTTTTGGGGTATGTTGATACAATGTGTTATTGTTGTAGTTTTTTTGGGTATGTTGGTACAATGTATTTTGGGGTATGTTGATACAATGTGTTCTAGTGTTTTTGTTACAATTTATGAATGTGAAACAATGTCACTGTGTTGCAGTTTGACTGTTTTTCAATATAATGGAGTATGTTGTGTTGTATTGCAGTTTGACTGTTTATGAATGATATATTGTGTTGCAGGTTGACTATATGTGATATGTGTTGTATTGCAGTTTGACTATATGTTGATACAATCTGTTGTATCATCTGAAATTGTTGTATCTGAAATGTTATATGTGATATATTGTGCTGAACTAAATGTGATATATTGTGTTGCAGGTTGACTATATGTTGATACAATTTGTTGCAGGTTGACTATATGTGATATGGTTGTATCATCTGAAATGGTTGTATCTGAAATGCTATATGTGATATATTGTGTTGTAGGTTCACTATATGTGATATGGTTGTATCATCTGAAATGGTTGTATCTGAAATGCTATATGTGATATATTGTGTTGTAGGTCCACTATATGTGATATGGTTGCATCATCTGAAATGGTTGTATCATCTGAAATGGTTATATGCATAACTGAAATGGTTGTATCTGAAATGTTGTATCTGTATCTGAAACTGTATAATTTCAATGCTTCAATGCTTTATGATGAAATGCTGAAAAGCTAAAATGCTAAAATGTTTATGAGGACATAAAAAGAAGGCATACATTCTTGTTTCAAATCTCCATTACATTCATGCTTTCAAACACATCTCATTTACATAGTTGTTTTTGCTTTAAACTCTTTAATGAATTCATCTAGCCCCATCTCCACAGTGACCTTCACATTAAGCTTTCCATTCTTACCTTCCTTGAAATCTTCTAAAGCCTACTTCAACCACTGGAAATTGCCACAAGTAAAACATTTCAAATACTTATGCCCATAATTATGATCTTGCCTAGAGGTAAGAAGTATCCTTGTCCCAACACAACCTTGTACTTCACATTTGGATTCTTTCCAAGGGCAATCTCTAATCCAATGAGATGAACCACCACACCCAAAGCACCCACTTCCAAAGGAGGTCCCAATAGAACTTTCAGATTGAACATTTGCATCAGATAACCATTGAAATTAAGTGCATTTTGAGTGTTGACACTGAGATATTTTTTGTTCTAGTTCTTTGTTGTGTATGAAGTCATAAGCTTCCTAATGCCATCACAATGAGGAAACCTACATTTGGTGTATAGCCAAGGGCAATAGTCAGGGGAGTGGCCTTGAAGGTAAACACATTACACACTGTAATTTGGAATAACATCAACAGTCCCACATAAGAGACATATTAGACAGTATAAAGTACAAATAACATAAGCTTTAGTCTTAACCCCCTCTGCTTGGAATTTTCAATTTGGAATAACATCTGTTTGGAATTTGGAACTCTTATATATTAGACTTAACCCCCTCTGTTTGTAAAGAAGATAAGCTTTAGTCCTATTCCTCTGAAATTTGATTCATGGACTAAAAGCTTTGTTTTTTTCAATTAAAACTATAACTAAGCTTACAAATTGGCTAAATTACCTTTGTTTGTGATTCAGAACCACCTCCCATGGCTAAATTAGCTTGGTTTATTTTTTGTAATTTTTGTTCCAAACTTGGTAAAACTTGGAGAGGAGGATACTCAGATTGGAGAGGAAGATTGGAGAGAGGGAAGGGAAGCTCAGATTGGAGAGAGGGAGAAATGGTTTTGGCAACGACGAGCAACGGTCGGCAGTTGTGCATTGTCGGATACTACAGGTAAGTATCTCGAGGCAGTGATTTTTTTTTGTTTTAAATTGTAAAAGGTCAAACTTGTCATTAAAATTTGTTGATTCGGTCAAATGTGGGTCAACTGCGGTCAATTACAGTTGACCAAGGTCAAACTGCAAATAAGGGACTATAGTTATTTTTTTGCTAAATGGCAGGACTTAGTCAAATATGCAAAGAAATATGAGGACATAAGTCTAAAAAACTCTTTCTGCATCTCACGGTCGGCACTGGTTCCCTCACTAAACCGACGACCACCAATGGCATCAATCTCATCCATAAAAATTATGCAAGGCTTGAGAAAAAAAAAATCAGAACAAGTATCGAAGAATAGAGAATATATTCAAAGTAATTGGCAAAAAAAATTATTTAAGCTTACTTGATGGTCACGGGCATAGCGAAACATCTCACGTATTAATCTTGCACTTTCACCAATATATTTATCAATAATAGCACTCGACACAACCTAATTTCGGATCAAAGAGTTAAAGACATTTTACACAAAAATCAATAAAGCAGACGGTGCCAAACAATTTAGTGTAGTCACCTTTAAGAAATTGGCATCTATGTTACTAGCAAGGGCTCTGACTAACAAAGTATTGCCTGTTCCAGGAGGCCCATAGATAAGAACACCCTGCAACCATCGAAATTAAAAACCTTAGTGGTCAAAATCATTTTTATTGTAGGTTTATGTTATTGTGAGAGATCTTTACAGTGAAAATATGAAATTATAAAAGGACAGGAAGGTATGTGAGTTACCTTTGGGGGCTTGATCCCTACCCTAAGGATTCATAAGAGGAAGCTCGATAGACTCCCTCAGTTCACGGATCTGATCGGAGAGTCCACCCACAGCTGAGTAGCTAACATTACCAGGATCCTCATGAAGCATGTTGTAAACAACTGGATCAACCTGCAGCCCATGTCAAACAACATAAGTATCTACTGGTCCAACAAAATTCCTTCTTCAAACTAAAAAGATAACTACATATGTGACCTTTAAAAAGACATGGGCATATTCAGCAAAATACTAAAATTGTTGTCGTATCAATTAACAGACAAATATGGATACATCTCTTATCTATTGTACCCAGAACTTACGATTACTGAAAGTTATTTGAACGCTTCTAAAGGTTAATAGCATCACTTACTTCACGTGGAAGGGTGCGCATGACTGTGAGAGTTGTCATATCAAGAACTACTCTATCAGCTTTTGTTTGGGTAGACTACTTACATATCTTGGGCCACTGCTTGCTTTAACGATTACTGAAAACAATACATTTACCAGTTCACTGCATTGTCTCAAACGAAGGAGATAAAGTCTGAGGTCAAACTCAAACAGAAAAACTAGATAGCATTCTGTAATTCTCAACCAACATATAGGAAAGAAAATAATCAAGAAAAGAGGCCGAAGAAATCTGCCCAACACTCTGTAGGGACTTCAGATCGTCTTCAGTTTTAGCATAATCCCTTTTTGAAGCTCTTAAATTCTTCCTCACTGCAAATTGAAGAGATAGTTGAGTTTATGGACAAACCTATTCGGACTCTGGAATCGAGCTTTCTATGGGTTAATAGTTTCTTGCGGTAATCAGCAACCGCGGCATCTTGTCCTTCCATCTCTGTGATATTAATGTAAGCTAAGATTGATGCTACAATCAAATCAAATTGCTGTGAATTGCCCTCAGCTTTTATAGAGAATGGTTGTAGGAAGTTTCAGAGAGAAGTTGCTTGCAGTACAGGAAAATGAAAATCCGGATCCAACTTTTCTCTGTTTTAGGATCTGAAAATGCTTTTTATCAAAACCGCAAAAAACCTATTTTCTATTTGGTTGTGAATTTATCGTAATATAGTTTTAAACTACAAAAAAAAATCACATTTTCACTTCAAACTAGATATAAACTTATAATACAATCGAAATCCCTTAATGGAGGTTGAGATAATTTCACACACAAATTAACATGTTCGCCCTACAACATGACATTGAGAGCAACTATTATTCTTTATTGTATAAGAGAAAGAGAGAGACGCAAGATCTTTATCGCCATATTTTTATTTATTTTTAAGTATAGAATAACAAAATTAGCGACCGCAACACTCCATAGTGAAACCGAATAACTTCGTTTGAAAGAGGATTGTTAAGTTTTTAAGAACCTTGGAAAACCCATTTTCCACCTTTTGTTTCCTATCTCGAACCAAACGGCATAAAATGGATTTCATGGAAAACAAGTTCGTCATTTTCGTCATTTTCCACGAACCAAACACACCTTAAAGATTTTAAGATTTCAGATATCACATAATATCCAGTGATCCAGAATGATAGTAGGTTACGAGCACTAAGGCACGCGTTATCACGTCTGCTAGGTCGTTATGCTCAGTAATTAATTATGCATTAATTGTGCATAGGGTCAATATTTATCGCAATCTTTATATTTTATAAAGCTTCATGAAGTGCCCATTATATACCAAAAAATATATTAAAAAAATATTAAACTAAATGGATTTGAGCCAACACCCTCTCAAAAGTTTTAAATGTTCATGATTTATACGACTAACAATGACAATATAGTCCATAAAACACAACAAACTACTTAGGTACTCATCCTATACACGTAAACATTTTTGGCCTTCATGGTTTATACGACTAACAATGACAATATCAATGCTAGCTTTGATATTTTCTTCTCTTATAGTAACACAAGTCAACCAAATATCATTGTATAAAAGAGTTTCACACATAAATTAATGTTAAGAAATGCTATTCAAAATATATGATTTTTTTCTCTTACGTTTTTGCTAGGTAAACAGGTTTTGTATTAAAGAAAAACTAGTAGGTACAAAAGTGGAAAAATAAAAATAAATACTTGAGAGTGACAACATCATTGAGATCTATGACATCCCAGCTAGGGCGGCAGCCCATGAACCTGTAAAATCACTTGCTACTCCAAATTTACATCAGAGCAAATGCAACAGGGTGTGGGTTTGGGTTGGGTTTGCAAACCCAAACTCAAACTCACACTTTGAGTCTCCCAGCAGGGTGTGAGTGGGTGAGTTCTTCTACGTGGCGCTACAGTAACTCAACCAAGTGTGATGAGCTCATACCCAAAAAAAATGAGTTTGGCAGTGTTTGGATTACCGCGCGGTGTTTTGATTACCACCGCATTTTAAAAAAAAAAATTGAATTTTTTATTAATGTGTGAGAGAGATTAATAGTTACGAGGAGAAAGAAATAACGTGCGGACTAAATAAATAAATAAATAAAACTCAAACTCACTGCTAGAAGAGAATGGGTGAGAGTTGGATTTTTTGTGGGCCCATTGTCAGAGCCCACACCAAAATTCACACTCGGTGCTAGAGATGCTCTCACAGATCTAAAGTACTCATCAGCTGGATTCTCCACTCTTGTCAGAAAAGGTGGTCTACCCAAGTACCATTCTTCAATGCCAGAATCCAGTCTGCTCCATCTCTTTGCAGCACTATCTTTAGAGAAATTAGTTTCTCTCCATATCAAGGACACTCTAATACTACAGAACTTTTCTTTCACCCACTGTCATTCATCTTGCAGTTGCCATGGAATAGAGTTTGAGTTAAGGGCATCACAGGCAGCTGAGGAGTCTGTTGTAAACCAAACATTTAAGTAGCCCATCTCCCATGCTTTGACATCAGATTTTACAACAGCTGAGCACTCGGCAAAATATGCTGCAGAGTTAGGGATGTTCAGCATTAACACAGCCAGCACAGCACATGTATGATCTCTGAAAATTGCTCCATAGCCACTAGTCCCTGGATTGCCCAATGAGGCTCCACCACAGCTGATTCTGATGGTCCCTGCAGGATGAGATAACCAATAGCAGGAGAGAAATAATGGTTCTTTCCTCTGTCTGCAAGCCACACCCAGGTTAAAGAGGACCTCTAGATCCAGTGCATTATTATTTATGGTGAGCTTACACAAAGAAGAGCCATCTCTCAAGTGAGGATTCTTTTCTTCAGTCTGGGGATATGTACTTATTATCTCTAAAAAGTAAGTTATTTCTTGCAGATCATAGGTGATATGAAGCAGTGAAGAAACTTGTTTGCCATAAGTTCTTCACAAGAGGGCTGAAACCACTTCCTTTCTGAATAAACTCTTTAATACATGTAGCTCCTTCCAAGTTGACTCTAAACATGCAGCAAATCCAGATTCTAATCTCAGAAGCAACATTGCAATCCCAAAATATCTCAGAGATAAATTCCTCAGCAGTGAAGCAGAAATAACAACATGAAACATGAAACATGTTGATAAGGCTCTATGAAGCATTCTCCAACTAAAATTTGCAATTTTAGGAAGCATAGGTAGTCTTCATATCAAAGCAGACCGCAACTGACACGGACTAACTTAACTCAAGCTTGGTACGTGCGGCACTCGAGGCACCTGCCTCAAGTAAGCCTAATTATTCGTCTCTTTTCAATCGTCTTAAGAACACAATATCACATAAGCTCGCATCAAATTAAAGCAACACAAACACTATACAAAGGGTCTTTGAAAGCATTATTTCATTCATTTATCAACAACAAATTACAAAGCTTATTTTCCTTCTTGGATATATCGGAGTCAAGTCCTCTACATATATAGCTACTAAGTAAATGACTAAGTTCTAAAATAAAACATCAAAATTGGAGACGAAGTGTACTCCCCCTTTTTCCTAAGCTAAGCTTTACAAAAATAAATTAAAATTTATACATGGCTTTATTACATCCTAAAGCTACTCTGTACAAAATTTGGGCTTGATCGGACCAAGGCATCAAACTCTCTCCCACTTAGCTTGGAGACGCCCTCGTCGACTTCTTCTTCTTCTTCCACCTCTGCATGTTCTATTTCCTCTCTTGCTTGGCCTCAATCTTCCTGAGTCGGACCAGAAGGGGATGAAAATCTTGGTACTCCCAGGCTTCTGTTTCTGGTAGGTCCTTCCACTTTACTAGGTACTCGTAGACTTCCTCCTTGGTGTCCAGGTCAACATGGGTTACTCTGTGAGCAAGAACACTCTCTGGAACATGGACTGGGTTGACTGGCTTGTGAGGAACCTGAGGTCTGACGGTACTTCTGCTTGGCTCTTCCTTGTCTTGGTGGTAAGGCTTTAGAGCACTGGCATGAAATACTGGATGGATAAAACGAAGGTGGTGTAGCAGCTGAAGCTTGTAAGAAACCTTCCCAACTTTGCCAATGATCGGCATTGGACCGATATACTTGGGTACCAGGCCTTGGTGTACTCTGTCACCTCGGTGCTTGAGGTAAGATTTTTTGATCAGAACAATGTTTCCCACTTAGAAAGGATCTGGTCGTCTCTTATGATCTGCCCACTTCTTCATTTTGGTGAACGTTTTTTCCAAATAGGCCCGAGCAATATCAGTATTTCTCTGCCATTCCCTTACAAACTAGTAGGCTCTCGGAACGCTTCCTTTGTAACCGGAGACCACCGTGAGCGGTGTGAGGGGCTACTGTCCCAATAGTATCTCAGAGGGACTCTTGTTGGTTGAAGAACTCTTCTGCAGATTAAAGCAAAACTGTGCTACATCCAGGAGTTTGGCCCAGTTCTTCTTGTCCGCCCTGACAAAGTGCTAGAGGTACTCTTCCAACATTGCATTGAAGCGCTCGATCTGACCATCTGACTGCGGGTGGTTACTGGTTGAGAAGTTGAGAGTGGATCCCAGTAATCTGAATACTTCCCTCCAAAACTTCCCAGTAAATCTCGGATCTCTGGCACTGACAATGTCCTGCGGCATGCCCCAATACTTAACAACGTGCTTCACAAAAAGATGTGTTGTTTTATCTGCCGTGCAAATAATCAGGGCTAGAATGAACGTTGCGTACTTAGAGAATCTGTCAATGATCATGAGTATGGAACCATATCATTTAGTCTTAGGTAACCCAGAGATAAAGTCCAGAGAGACGCTTTTCCAAGGTCGTGTTGGCACAGGAAGTGGTTCAAGCTGTCTCAACGGCAAGTCACAATCAACTTTGTCTTGCTGGCAAATATGACAAGTCCGCGTATAATCCATCACTTCGTTTTGATCATTGGGCCAATAGTAACCTCTGTGAAGCAAGGATAGTGTTCTCCGCCAACCTGGATGGCTTGCCCAAAGAGTATCATGACACTCCTTTATAAGTTCCCATCTTAGTTTTGCGAACCGAGGAACATAAATTTGTTGTCCCTTCGTATATAAAAGACCATCTTCTACCCAGAACCGCTTTGTCTTCCCCTGTTTTACCAAGTTAATGATGGCCTGGGTCTAAGGATCCACTGCCAACCCTTCACGAATCCTGTCTTGGAGAGTACTGGTAACATGGGAGTGAGACTGTTCGGTGGCTATAGAGGTGGCCGCTAGTTCAGCTTTATGCTCAACGCATCCGGTACATTGTTCATACTTCCTGGCTTATGCTTGAGCTCTAAATCAAACTCTGCTAGAAACTCTTGCCAACGAGCATGCTTCGAGGTCAACTTCTTCTGTGTAAGGAAATGGCTTGCCGTACTATTATCGGTCTTCACCAGAATCTTCATTCCCAACAGATAGTATCGCCATACTCGCAGACAATGCACAATAGCTAGGAGTTCCTTCTGTTGGGCTGAATACCTCCGCTATATGTTATTCAGCTTCCTGTTTTCGTATTCCACCGGATGTCCCTCTTGTAGCAATACTCCCCCGATAGCAAAATCAGATGCATCGGTATGTACCTCAAACAGCTTGGTAATATCTGGCAAGGCTAAGACTGGATTGCTAATCACCGCATGCTTCAGATCGTTAAAGGCTGCTTGACATTTCTCGGACCAAGACCAAGATAAGTCCTTCTTGAGTAAATCTGTAAGGAGTGTCGCGAGCCTCGAATATCCTTCGATGAACTTGCGGTAGTAGTTCACGAGACCAAGAAAGGAACAAACTTTTGTAACCTCTGTAGGAGCTTTCCACTCCTCAATAGTACGGATCTTCCCTATATCCATACAGATCTGTCCTCCGCCAATAATGTGTCCAAGAAACATAACTTGTTCCTAGGCAAACGAGCATTTCTCCAACTTAATATAGAGCTGGTTCTGTCGTAGGACTTGGAATACCAGGCGAAGATGCTCAAGATGTTCTTCCATAGTGCGGCTGTAGATAATAATATCATCCAGATACACCACCACAAACTTGTCGATATATTTTTGGAAGAGTTCATTCATAAGAGTACATAAAATTGCAAAAGCGTTGGTCAGGCCAAATGGCATGACATAAAATTCATATGCCTCATACCGAGTGGAACAAGTCGTCTTCGGTTCATCCCCGGCAACAATCCTGACCTGATAATAACCCGATCTCAAATCAAGTTTAGAGAAGTAGTTCGCAGATGTAAGCTGGTCAAATAAGTCGGCAATGAGCGGTATTAGATATTTGTTTTTCACCGTTACCTTGTTCAGGGCCCGATAGTCGACATATAATCGCAGACTTTCATCTTGTTTCTTCTAAAATAAGATCGGGGCACCATATGGCACCTTCGAGGGGCAAATAAAGCCCGATTCCAATAATCCATCAAGCTGTTTCTGAAGCTCTGCTAGTTCAGGCATACTCATTCTATATGGTCTTTTTGCAGGAGACTTGGTTTCAGGGACTAACTCAATCTGATGATCGATAGGCCTTCGGGGAGGTAACACCTTTGGCAGTTCCTTCGGCATCACATCCTTGAACTCAGTAAGTACCCAGGAGACTTCCGTCGGCACGGTACAGTGAATCTGATCATCCGACTTTAATCGTAGGGTAGCAAGGTAAGTCAACTCCCCTCGCTTCAGTCCCTTCTCATACTGAAGAGCTGATAAGAGTCTACTCTCATCTCTATACGTGGACATCTGTATGATTGAGGGATTATCGCCAAAAATCCCCAAGGAATTGACGAACGGCATCAGCACTGCCTTGTGGTAGCGGAGAAAGTCCATTCCCAAGATAATCTTGAAATCATCCAATGTCACTGCGAGAAGGTTAACCTTTCCACTCCACTGTCTCATCTTAATTGGAACCAACTTGGCAACACCATATATCGGCATCGCGGCGGAGTTGACAGCTTTCATCCGGCTAAAATCTTTCACCAAATGTAGTCCCAGACGATTTGCCTCTTGAATAGTGATAAAGCTATGGGTAGCACCTACATCAACCATCGCCAGAGTGCTCCGCCCATTAATATTGAGGTTCACATACATGAGTCCCTTCTTAGGCTTAATCTCTGGAAACTGAGTGGTCACGGCATTGAGCAAATAAAGAGAACCCATATGAGTTTCACCGTTATCATTTCCCTGAGTAGTGTCATCGGCTTGGTCCCCTTGTGACGTTATTAGAGCATTCAGGGCCATCTTCTGAGGACACTGATAAGCTTTGTGATTCCCTCCACACAAAAAATACTTCAAGTTCCCTGGACGCCCTTGAAACCTGGACGAGGAGGAAGTGCCACCATTGTTACGTGGCCTATGGTACTCCCTCCCGGAATTGGAACTCGAGGCACCACCCGTACTTGCTCCCCCACTTTTGCTCTGGCCGTGACCTTGGCCTTGACGTTGGTCTCCCCCGCTTCTAGCTTGGTATCCCCCATTCTTTCCCTTATTGTAATTAAAGGAGGATCCCGTTCTTTGCTGCGACTGGGAACTAGATTGAGATTGAGCCGGTCAACGCTCACCTTGCATAGGAGTGTAGCCGTTGATACGCTCAGCAGAGGCTATTGCGGATGCCAAATCCTGAACCCATTGCCTTTGCAATTCATTCTGGAACCATGGTTTCATACCTTCCAAGAAACAAAACAACTTATCCTTTTTAGACATGTCGCAGATATCTAACATCAAGGCTGAGAACCGCTTCATATACTCACGGATGTTGCCGGTCTGCTTTAGTTGCCTTAAACTCCTCCGAGCAATGAACTCAACATTCTCGGGTAAGAACTGATTCTTCAGCTCTTTCTTCAAATCATCCCACGTTTCAATAGTACAGTGACCGCTCTGGATCCCAGCATACCGGGTGCGCCACCATAGTTTAGCATCACCGGTGAGGTACATGGTTGCCATCGACACTTTTGCATCTTCGCTATCAGGCCTGACCACATTGAAGTACGTCTCCATATCAAAGAGGAAGTTCTCTACCTCCTTTGTATCCCTCGCCCCCTCGTACGCCTTGGGTTCGGGGACCTTGATCCTGGGCCGTTCTATACCGCCGCCCAAAGGTGTTGGTTCACCATTTCCAACAACCTTAACTAGGAAATTTACCTTCGAAGAAAGTTCAGCCACCTGATCCAGAAGAGTAGCCATATTCCCTTCAACCACTCATTCTAGCGTAACGAGACGTTCGCCCATATGGGCCTGATCGTATGAGAACCCGTCCAATTGTTCCTCTAAAGTCGTTACTTGATTGATAATCCCACTTAGAGCTTGCATCTATTCCTCTAATTGGTCCAACCGAGTTCGGGTATTCAAGGGCCTGGGATTGACAGGTGGTCCTGCCACATTCGGGGCAAGGACCTGGGCGGGGTCGGTAGCATTCAGACCCTCCGCCATAGCAACTAGATCGCCTTCTACTCAAACGCTAGCTCTGATACCAACTGACGCGGACCAACTTAACTCAATCTTGGTACGTGCGGCACTCGATGCACCTGCTTCAAGTAAGCCTAATTATTCGTCTCTTTTCAATCGTCTTAAGAACACAATATCACATAAGCTCGCATCAAATTAAAGCAACACAAATACTGTACAAAGGGTCTTTGAAAGCATCATTTCATTCATTTATCAACAACAAATTACAAAGCTTATTTTCCTTCTTGGATGTATCGGAGTCAAGTGCTCTACATATATAGCTACTAAGTAAATGACTAAGCTCTAAAAGGAAACATCAAAATTGGAGACGAAGCGTATTCCCCCTTTTTCCTAAGTTAAGTTTTACAAAAATAAACGAAAATTTATGCATGGCTTTTTTACATCCTAAAAATACTCTGTACAAAATTTGGGCTTGATCGGACCAAGGCGTCACAGCCACTGTTTGGGCATATTCCTTCTGATACACTCTTAAGCACTTCTAGTATTGAACTGGCCCTTTATGTCTGGCTTCCAATAAGCTGTCTTGTTTATCAGTATAGATTTTGACATCTGCAACATTAGCTTGTATCAGGTTGAAAACATTTTGTAACTCTAGGGGAATCTTCCAATTTCCATTCTCAAGTAGCTGACTATCTATAGCCTGTAGTCACCAATAACCTGGTTAGCAAGGGGAGTATCTCCAAGCCAGTTGTCCCTCCAGATTCAAAGCATAGGATATAATACCTTATCATCACCAAATGATGGGTTACTGGTAAATATGATAAAGAAGACATGATCAGCATACATCGACCTGAATGCAGTCTTAGATGGAGCAGATATACCAAAGACATTAGAATCCATCTAGATCCCTTTAACCTCAGATATCTAACTGTAAGTAATTCAACAAGAGTATAGTGAACTTCTAGTCTCAAGAATGCTTCTTAACTACACTACAAGAAGAATCAATACGGACAAAAAATTAATAGAAGGCCATTGAGGGGTAACGACAAGGACAATATGTAGCTATTTTGAGTGCCAAATGTGCAAAGCATTTTCCAGTAGTGTTGCTAAAAGACAGTTAAAGATAGGCATCTTATGATTTAAATGCATTAGTGAATGCAGTTATGAGTAGGGTATGCACTGCATCATGAATGAAATGTGGTTTTAAGCGATACCCTATACAATTTCAAGAAAGAAGGCGCCATTTCTTGTACTCTCGGATATAGCGATGAAGACTAGAAGAATGTCATTGGTCCTGTATAGGTAACATTATTCTAATTAGAGAAATAAGTGTCAGAAAGCTTAATTTAAGGCAGTACAAAATGGGTAAGGACCGAAATGTTAGTCAGCAAAGGATCATTAAACTTTGTTTCCGTTGGGAAGTTAGTTATAAAATACTTTCCAAACCAAGCATCAACTTTTTTATTAAACAGTGAATCAAAATTAAGCAATAAAAAAGCATGTTACCTAGAGCACCAGTCATAGGTCGAGGTAGATAGGGGGTCTCAGAACCAGGCCTAATGCTCCTGGCTTGGTAGAACAGGAAGACGGGTCTCGGGGCATTAGGAAAAGGAGCAAGATGTTGATTGTACGCTACACCAACTTGTTGGAATGCTGCAGTCTGCTCAAGATGCTCCTTGATCCACTGATCAATCAAACTTTGAATTTGTTGCTCCTCTAACTGCTGATAATATGTACGTACATTTGCCTGAATAGATATTCCATATCAACATAACACTATTAACAAAATGAATAAAGAAAAACTAAATAAGACTAAAATATTAATTAAGTTTTTGTTTTAAGCACAATACAGACCTTGTGTTTGTAACCAGCATTGTGTTGTTTTCTATCGGAATGCTGAAAAGCAAAAAGACAGAGATCATCATAACTTGCAAAAAAAATAAAATAGTTTTGATCCAAAAGAAATTTCATAGAAAGACAATTATTGCAGAGGTATGCAAATCATATGAAAAAGAAAAAGAACTCTTGTGAAAGTGATTTAACTTTAGCATTTTATAAAGGCCATAAAATGATTGAGGTAAACATGTACAAAGTCGGAATATTGCACATGAAAAAATTACTAGATCTAGTCTTGAAGAAATATAAGAGCTTCAGGAATCATAGAAACAATGAACAAAGATGGCAATGTCGACCTGCACGCCAATCAGATGTACCCTTTCTCTCTTAATTGAACTTGAAGTTGTGTTCAATCTTTTTTTGTACATTTATGATCCTTTTTCAATACATCACCTTGCTTGCTTCCCACATGATTAGAATCTCCTGACTAGTTACTACATTTATAATCTTAGAACCAGAACAAGTAGTTTACAAATTGCGTATGAACCCAACCACCACCATGTAGTCTTCTTTATTTATTAAAAATATTTTAGTATATCTATAAGTTAATAAACAAAATAAGCCTAAAACAAACAAATAATGTCTCCTAAGCTACCAGAACAATGTCCAGATTGATAAAATCCATCACTAATATATAGTAAACATGTATAACGAGTCAAGTATGTGTAAAAATAATCACATATCCACTTAAGAAACTAACAACTAATCCAATCAACAAATCCCATAAACTTTAAAATTAGGTTACCAGTATGATTACACTGCAAATTCAGTAAGAAAAAAACCATAAACCCTAATTCAAGTTACCCATCAACCATCTAGCCTACTTGAGTATCCAATATTCAAGAAGATTAGTAGCTTTTTATTCAACAGCTCAGGTATCGATAGAAGATTCTGAAAGTTCCAAATTTAACACTATTGATGAAAGAGGGAGATTGTAGGTTTAGAGGGAGGTATTAGTTCGGTACTATAGTGAAAGAACTCGTCCACGAAAAATTTCGAGTAATTCTTTGAATTTCGCCCAATTGTTAGAACTGATAACTGCATTTTTGGGTTGCAAACATTGACAAAATATTTGCCTTGACAAGCAAAATTTGGCGGAATGGTTATTCCTTTAGGAAAACTAAACAGATCCAAGCAGTCAAGAAAAGCCTCAACAAGCCAAATTTGGGTTTCAAGCAGCTCATATTGAAAATTGCCTGTAAGGTTATTTCTTTAGCTGTATAGAAGATTACATAAGAATTTGACTGATGACTACACACAATTGAGAAGCGTATATTTAAGTATTCGTCTTATTTTCCAGCAGCCCTTTTTCTACAGTAGGCCTGAATGTGAAAAAAGAAGTATGGACACCGGGGCAACCAACTCGAATTGAACTTTTGTATGCATATACCAGTTTCTTTATATGCATCTGGATATTATATTATATTTTATTTTTGAATGGTAAGCTGGGATTAAGCCGGGGTTAAGGCAGATCCCAACTAGAAAGTAGAAAGCTGGAACTCCCTCTGTTAATTCTCTCTCTCTCTCTCTCTAAACATTCTCAACTATAGAAAACGCTTCATCACTGCAGCACTTCAAACTAGATTTTATCAGATAGGGTGGCTTTAAAAGTGTGATTGGTCGAAGAAAAATATTTATTGTCCATCACCACCATTGTCCAAATGTCTGTTTCTTCTTTATAAGCAAACTCTGGGTAAGTATTCCAGTAAGCTTCAACTCACTTCCTTCTTACCTCCCTGAACTGTTGCCTTGTTTGTCTTTTCCCCAGAGGCAACATCGAACTTCAATCCTTCACTAGCCAACCAAAATATAGCAGTATATTTTTCGGGAAAGGAAGCTGGCGGCTATTAATCATTCAATCCATGACATCCCCGTGTCTGCAAGTGCTTGATACAATATCTATCTGTATCGAAAAGATCCAGACTGATGCATTGAAGTAGGTAGACCTGCGTGATTTTGCAACAAAACGTTTTCAGTAGGATTTTGAACGAAAAAAACAAACAAAGAAACGGCAAATTTAATGGTTAGTGGTTGCCATGAATCTAAAAAGCATTGCATCTCAAATATATGAGAGTATTACAAGCAAACCACGAGGACTTCAGATATCAAAGTAAGCATCAGCATAATAAGCTTCTGACAGTATAAGGTGTTAAGATAATTAGATCCTAACTTCTCATAATAGCTGCTCCTAAATAACTCAAATTAAGACAGTCAAATTCAAAATACATAGTATTTACCATATAAATACACACAAAATTATTAAAATAGTAGGATCTCAGACTCTAGAGTTTCCTTTTTTTAAGATCTCTTTCCTTGCAAGCCTAGTGAATGTGGTTATGAAAGATTGTATGAGAATCAATAAGAAAATCTGCCAAGATAGTGTCATCTACTAAGGCTAGGGCATCTGAGATTTCTTAATCTACAAATACAATAAGGGTAAGAGAAAAATAGAATGACGCATATTTTAGTTGCAAAAACACAAGATCAGACACATTTAAGTTGCAAATTACAACTCAACCCCATGCACATACACCCAAAAAATGATTGTTTCCTCTCATATACAGTGTGGTTCCAAAAACCTGATCTTACTGATAGAATACCCCTAGTTGAAGCTTGTCAACTGTTAATGGGCTAATTAAACTATAAACCAAAGTAATGTGGTTCCAAAAAAACTGATGTTACTAATAGAATACCCCACGTTATGAGGCATGTTTGCAGCTTGTCAACTGTTAGTTAGCTAATTAAAGAAACCATAGTAACATCTGTAGCAAAATAGCAACAAGGGCCCATCAAATAAACAAACAATCACAACATGTGAAATATAGAGTAAACAAAAATTATGAACAACCATAGCATAAAGACTTCAAATGTAAACCCCTAATTAAGGAGGGAAACTCACTGGTGACTGATATATGGTAATTCAAGATTTCATCACCAAGAAGATTAATATGTACACATGAGCTATGGTTCAACAATGTCAGCATCTTTGAAGTTTATTCATTAATGCCTAAACCAAAAGAAATTTGTTTGTTTTTACAAGTATGAGGTAACCTAATCCGTGACCCTACCTGCTTTTAAACACCATCCGTCAAAGATATAAATATAAGAAAATAAAAGCAAATCTATGACTAAATTGTGATGAAAGCAATTCCTATGCAGGGTTAGTGAAAAGTCATAGCCACGCAGTTTTCTGATGTGGAAGACCAAAAAAAAGTAGGTAAGGGTAGATTTGTATTTTTCATTGACAGGTCTAACTTTGCTAATAACAATTGGCTACACTTGCCAGAAAGCAGGGAAAATAGAAAGGAAAAAAAAAAACTACAGGGGGAATAAATGACATCAATCTTCAATATACGTAACCAGAATCGGAATAGAATCACAGAAATAGAAGACTAAATTTTCTTAAAAGTGACTAGAGTTGGTGAGAGTAATAGTTACTGGAAACATGCTTCTCACGTACCTGTGGTTCCCACTGTCAATGTCTCCGATTGATGCTTTCAGAGGAAGTAAAGTAAGGTAGTTCTTGCTTTTGCTTGTAGCATCCGTATGCTTACACATCCATTCACTTACCTGGAATCGTGAAAAAAAAAACATTTGTACCTTTTCTACGAATTATTGATCATATATCAAACACAAGAACAACAACCTTTCCACACGGTGATGGCATAAGATAGCAATCTATTCCAAAAGGTTTTCTATCTCCAGAAGGATTGTAAAATGAATCACAAAGTTAATGACAATATTGTAACTATAGGGGAGTAAATCAACATTCTGTTCCTGAAATTTAAATGAGGATTATTCTACAGTCGAGCTTGTAGCGTTTGCTAATTGTATAGCCTTTTTCACAGGTCATTTATTCTTTCCTAGGCCTAGTATTGAAGTTTTATTTATCTATATTAAGAAGAACTAAGAAACAAGTAGTTAGGCCTGTAAGGGAATCTCCAGCTGAGCCTGATCAATAGAGTGGTTTGGCAGTGGTGAAACTGAAAATAAAAGGGTCTGTTTTCTTTTTGCTTTTTCCTTTTCCTTTCCATTTATTGCTCCTTTTTCATTTTAGAACAGGTAAAGCTATACAAGCTCGGTTTGGCATATGGCTTATATGCATAAGAAGCTTTTTCTTATTTACGTCTCCTGTGTTAAGACCCTGGTTGACACTTGACAGTCCCGGAAGTATATTCTTTGTTGGTACATGGTAGTGCAACATAAAATAAAAAGTAGTTCCAGCTTTGGATATTGATCACACAACAAGGGAATTCACTGTATGTAAAGATAAAGGTTTACAATATTGGTATAAGACTAAAAGTAGAATCATGTTAAAGGTACAGTTCAGGTTCTGTGTCCTTTTATTTTTCTCTCTCAATTCTTCTTTAAGAAGAAGCAGTAATAGGATGTGAACTTAGACAGATATGCTATAAAGAAAGGACTGAAAGCAAAATATGTTGCTTCCCTTATAAATAATATAATGTGGGGTAAAGTTATGTGCACTATGAAAAGTGGTAAAAGATGAAATATGAGAGAAGACTTCCCAACTCCAATTTAGCTTTGCAAACATTAAAAGAGAAATGCTTGCTCGATTCCCTGAGCACTAATGTCTAAGAAAATTAATGTTAATCATCGTGCATGAGAATCCTAAAAATCAAGAGTTTAGGAGGTAAATTGAAGTGGGCTCTATGTCATTATATACCCCTTTTATGTCTCTCATAATGGTTCTCAAAAGATCATCTTGAAGACAACTAAACAAGAGCAAATAAAGAAAGTCAAATTCATGAAATTTTCAGTTTTTTTTCTTCTAGTCTTTCTACATCATCTGCTTACAAAATAAGTTTAATACTATCTATGGGCTACAGCAGTATACATAAGAATTAGTACAAGAATTTGACTATCTTACCGAGCCTTCTTCCGGGATTTGAACAGGTTGGACGGAGGCGACGGAGAGAATTCAACAGGAAGGTGAGGCGGCTCACAATCACCTGAAAGCATCCCTACTACTTCCTTAATACTAGGCCGCTTAACAGGAGATCGTTGTAAGCAAAGAAGTGCAACTGTGATGCAAAGAAGAGCTTGATCTTGATCCATAAACTGGAGAGCTGGATCAAATAAATCCTGAAGCTTCCCTCTACGAGCAAGATGCCTCGCCCAAGAAATGAGGTTTGCTCGTTCGAATTCTGACATGGGCGAGGCAGTCACTTGAAGAGGCCGACGACCAGATATCAAAACCAAAAGAAGAACCCCATAACTGTAAACATCACATTTCTCCGAGAGTTGTCCGCCGCCCCCATATTCAGGGGCAATGTAGCAGACAGTCCCCCTCATACTCGGTGTACTACTTACACCGCCACTTTTATGAATCTCTCCGCTTGCCCAATCTTGACTATTGCGCCGACCAGAACGAAATTCCCCACTTAACCCATCTAACCACCAATCAACACTGCTCTTACTCTTTCTCTTCTTCTTTCGATCAGAGACTGCATTTTCATCATCCCTTTGCCACCAATTATCAACTCCACTACCTCCACTACTCGTTTTCTCTCGTTTCTTCTTCTTTTTAGTAAGTTCTTCACAAAATTCCTCTCGCCACCACTCCCTCGCGGGACGAGTGCGAGGGCGTGCACGGCTCTTCTCCTTCCTACGAGCTCTATCTTCGTCCAACGATGCCCACCAATCCAACCGTTTCTTTCGCTCCGACTTATTCCCACTAGGTTTACTACTAGTACTAGTAGTTTCCTCCCCAACTGAAGAAGAGGAAATCCAATCACTCTTGGGTCTCTCTTTCTTAATTTCAGTCCCAATCCACTCCATCACATAATCCTTTACACCTCCAGACTCCGATACTACTCCATTATCTTGTCGCCACCACCAATCCCTTCCTGAAATACTCTTTTTCCGACCACTTCTTCGACCAACCAAATTCATCCTACTATCAACACTACTCTTATCGAAATTCCCCTCCGAAACACTCGTCTTATCCAAAACCTCAGACGGAGATGCCTCCACTGTAACATTATCGGTCTCCGGAGACGCTTCCACTTCTACAACCCTCACACAACTCTCCGGCGACACATCCACAGCACAATAAACAACCAATTCCTCAAATCCCGTCGCAACACTCTCCGTTTCTTCAATTATAGACCCATTATCCTCTCCATTTACCGATCCCATTCTAAGTTTCGATCCACTACCAACACTATTCCCCAACTTCCTCTCTTCCGGTTCAATCTCGATCACAGATACGGCATCGCAAATTTCCTCAATCTTACTCCTCGCTAAACCGAAATCTGCAATCTTGGCATTGAACTGTGTATCCAATAGTATATTACTAGGTTTAATATCGCCGTGAATTACCGGCGGATCACAAACATAATGCAGAAACTCTAGTCCTTTAGCTATATCCAGCGCAATTGAAAATCGTTTCTTCCATTCCATCACTTGGGGGCATTTTTTATCGAGTAATGCGTCTTGTAAGCTACGATTATGCATTAACTCGTACACTAACAACATTCGCCTCTTATGATCGGAGGAGAAGCCAATAAGAGAAACTATGTAATCAGAGTCGATTTTACCTGCCAATGAAAGCTCGTTTTGAAACTCCCTTTCGCCTTGTAGTGATCCCGAGTCCATGAGCTTCACCGCAATCTCCTGACCTGAAGCAAGTGTTCCTTTGTAGACCGAACCGAAGCCGCCTTGGCCGAGACGGTTCGAGGCGGAAAAAGATGAAGTTGCGCGGCGGAGGACGGAGTATGAGAACTTGTGTGGGGGTTTTAGATCCGCTGGAGCTGTTCTTTTCCGGGAGAGTTTCCGGTAGAGGATTGCGAAGAAGATGAGGATTGTTAGGGTTACCGCGGCGGCGATGAGTGATGGGAGGAGATAAGGGTGGTGATGTGCCGGTGAGATGGACGGTGGTGGTGATGATAGTTTGCGAGATGGCATCGTTATCTTTATTTATTTATTAGTCCTACATCCACCGACCCTCAAACAAATTTCTTCTTTGTGTTTGTGAGATTCATTTCTCATATCATATTAGTTGTTTTTGTTTGTTTCAAAATGACCAAATTCTGCAACGAGGGAGGGGGTAGAGTGGGTTTTGACTTTTTGAGCTTTACAGGGTGTTGTTGTTATTATTATTATGTGAGTCCCACCCACTTATTAGTGTGAAATAATTTGTTTACTTTCTGACGACTTATTGGAAATTGGGTAAAAGTCAGTGTGCTTTTTTCTTTTCTTACTACACAAAAGTCCAGGAATACTGAAAGCTTTCACCTCAGATTCTCTTCTACAATTCTATTCATAATCACTAAACTAAATTGTCGACCGGGGGTGTGGTATAGGCCGGGTTAGGGGTCAGCCTACTAAAATGATTTATGATATCAGTAACTCGGAGGTTGGATAGAGGCGAAGCCAGGATTTTTTAGGCTCATATTAGCGTCTTGGGTTCCATTCAGAGGTTCAAGGGGATCAAAGGGTGGAGCACTTTAGGACACTAAATCAAAACTCAACTTAGAACCCAATTTGAACCTTTATCTTGATTAACAAATAGAAGATGAAAAATTAATGGAAACAATTATATCATCAAATTGGAACATGGCCTTAGAAAACAATGAAACAAATAGGGGGCATGCATGTTCACAGCAATCTCTAATGAGAATCTCAGTGTACATATGCCACTAGGATGAACACCACAAATACCAAAAAAGATGGAAACTGAACGTAACAAAAGACTGGTAATCACTAATCAGTAACCTGAAGTCTGAGATTCATATTTTATAATGTCTAGATCATAACCTGTACACCAATATCTAAAATTGATAATTGAGTAATTGGAACAAACTAATAATGAAGCCAAACAATATCCGATACTATATAGTAAGATAACCACAAATTGGGAGTCATACAGGATGATGATCTTCACAGTGGCGAAAACTAGTTTTGAGGTTACAGCCACTCCCAGAAGAGAGAGATCTTTGACATCTACCAGAACCATTCACTCCTGGCATCCACCGCTTTTGCATTTGTAGCTACTAGAGGCATAACTCCGTAAAGGGATAGAAAGTCATTCAAGCATTTGTTCCTCGTGTTACTGTGCCCTTGTAGACTGCTGATGCCTGATGATCCAATCTCATATATTCTGCCTGTTAACGCAAAAACATCCATATTCGTAAGCAAACAAACTAAGACACATAACTTCATAGTAAAAAACCCTAAAATAAATCAAGTAAATGATGGATGCCACTATCTTAAGGGGTGGCAGAGATGGAAGTGATGAATACGGCTCATGTTACATGCACAAGCGTTGCAATGCATTATAAACATAAGATAAGTATAGTCTTTGTTTGAAGAGCACAACAAAAAAGAAAGCATAATTTTTTTGAAGAAAAATATAATGCATGATATTGATATAAATTACCTAACACGGGTGTTTATAAGGTCTCAGTACGAAAACTGTACCAATAATTTTTTATTGAATCCAACTTGCGGTTAGTATTATAAACATTTTAAGTCATTGAGCAATGCTTAGTGAGACACATATAAGGGTGTCAGTTCATTCAGAATTAGAAGCTGACAAGACCTTCAGCCCGGTTTATAAGGTAATAATAGGAGGCATTCCTTCAACTGTAAAATTACCTCCATTTACTTCATCTTCGAAAAAGTTTGCATAGTAGTTATTTTTTGGAAGGTGAGCTTTTATTTGGAGACTGTTACTCAGGGTTAAACAGGCCCCATCGCTTTTTGCATAGTAACACTTCAGCAAAGTGAGCAGGGGACGAAACAATTTCGATAAAAGACATTAATCAATCAAAAGAACTCTAAATATTCATAAATTGACGTTGCTTTTTTCTGCTGCTCGCTTTTTATAAAACAGTCATAGGGTGTTTTAGTATTGACTATTGAGGAACCGCAAAAAAGGGGGAAAGTACCAAATGTTTCTTGCATTATAAAAATGTATATACACCGACAAAAAGACTTGTTCATGCCATAATTAGAGAAACCATAATACTAATAGAGCCGGTACCTTTAACCCAGATTGGAGGGGCGCCTGTAGCATTAGCAACAAGCAAAGACATAGCAATATCTTCGCAATTTCTGTAAGAGAACAAGTTTGAAGCAGAATAAGTTAAGATGCAAAACTTATCTAGAAAAGCAAAGTAATGTTGTTGTAAGCAAACCTTTCTTTGGTTACATAATCATGAATTGATGAGGGCATCTTATACGTGTACAAATCCAAGTACATTTTGTGGAAAAATGCAGCTTTCGAGAGGACCATACTGTAACTTCCTGTCCACCATACAGACCACCAACCTCCATATTTATAGTAGGCAAGACCGTCCTTCTGTATCATTCAATTTAATATCAGCATTAACATATTCATTAACCAATATCGGCACATACTTTATTATGTACTTTTAAGTACGGAAGAGACACATCTAATTGATATCTTAACCAAAATAAATTTGTATTGTATAGTTGCATCTTCATGTTTATACATCTGCATGTACGATGTTCAGTGCAACAATGTCTCTTAACCAGAGTATCAATCCCCACTCCCCTTGATAATCCTAGATGATCAAAATAGAAGTAGTTTCCACATATCGCATCTAAATCTGCATTGTGTGATCAATCCTGGTCAACAAACTGACACTGACCACGGTAATAAGGACCTTCCTGATTCAGGAGAAAGATTTTTGGAAGAACTTTTAAAAAGGAAATTCTGTATGGGGCCTCAAGTTGTCTAAATACTACGTTTAGTACCTTTGAGTTCGAAAAACAAGAATTGGACACTAATAAGAAAAAAATTAACGTATAATACCCTAATAAAACATAATAACAAATCTACCCCTTTTTCAATTTTCCAAACAGATAGAGCAGGTAGTTTTTCTAACAAACTCTGGACAATTGATGCTTTTCAGTTAAAGCATTTTACTGGTTCTTAGATATTTTCCTAAACCTTTCTTCTCATGATGGTAAGGGACCAACACTGCCGGCTCCATCAATGATAGAGTGCACTCCATTTCAGGATCTTGTAAGAGGCCTGAAATTTTGGAGACCAAGAAAAAAAAGGGATAGGTAGGAAGAAATTTCTTTCATGATGCTGGTTTCAACAACTCCAGATCCGATGCCATTATGGAAACCTGATTTAATTAGTAGTCAAGCATATAAGGTAACTGAGGACTGTGACGGTTACAGACATTTAGCATTAGAAATTGATAGATCTTGATAGATCATGTCTCATGGGTCATTTACCCACGAGGCATTGTACTTTCTATTGTCTTTATATATTGGTGTTAGGAGCCTCTTTTTCGGAGAGTTCTTTTGTTAGAGTTTTTGGGTAAACTCTTGAAACTCTATATTTCAATTTGAGAGATTATTGTGTTTCCGCAACATAGAAACTAACAACTTGGTATCAGAGTATGAGCGATCTTAGGTTTACCTTCTACGCTCGTGCAATCCTTAAGATTGCAAGGTTGGAAGCGGGAGTTGTGACGGAGGAATCGAAGAAATTCAATGGAGATGGCTTGAAGATGAAACACTACGAAAAGACGACGGAGAGAGAGGCTCACCGTGTGATTAATCTAGTAGATGGGGAAGACAGAGACGTGTTGAAGAGTTCTCGATTAAAGTCCCACGAGGAGATTAAGACATTGATGGGAGAGGTTCACCCGATCAATGATTCCAATCATCAGGAAGCCTAACCGAAGAAGACAAACCCCAATCTGAAACCCTTGCCTAGAATTCGAATAACGATCGGAAAATGATTAACTACAACACTACCGACAGAGAAAGTCACCGATGAGAAAGAGAGAAGAGTCGACGGTGACAGCGCCGTCAATTTCTCTAACGGCACCGACCCACGGAGTCGATGACATGTCTCCTCCGAGTCCGACAACCGCCGCGAGACATGAAGGGGACGAGGCGACAACAGGGAGACCCCCGGCGACAACCCCACCAACAGGGTTGCGCTCCACAGTGGAGGAGGAGCCGACGACGGCAGAAAAATTGGAAGAGACTCCGTCTCCAACAAGGAGGACCACAACAGAAACGAAGAAGGCAACAACGACGGAAGGGAGACCCAACGGGGCAGCACCGTCGACAGGGTGCACCGCGGGGTCAACGCCGGGACAGGCCACCATAATGCCGATGACAAGGATAGCCACGGCGGTAGGTTTGGGGATCGATCGGGGAGGTTGGGCAGTCGGTAACTCCAACAGGGAAAATCATAGGAGCGACGATGGATTCCGACAGGGTCCGTGATGGCGTAGGGAGAGAAGGGGTCACTATTAAGGCGATAGATACGATTGTTGAAGAGGGAGATCCCGATAGAGTCATTACATTAGACCTCGTTACCATACCAACGGGTCAGGCGGGGAGCGCCACGGCGAGCACTCACATTGTGTAGGTCACTGATGAAGAGCGATGATAGTAACCCATACATCAACGAGTATTGGAAGAAACGTGTTTTTCTACACACGAGTAGAGGCTCAGGAGAAGGAATTGGATACTATTATAGATGGGGAGTCAACGAATAACCTCATCTCTGATAGCGTAGCGGATAAACTACGGCTCAACCTTGTGACTCACCCCAAGGTCGCTACGTTGAGCTGGTTACAGAAGGACGGTCAACAAGGGGAGATATTAGTGTTATGCCATACTCACGTAAAGATTAAGATGGGAGAGTATGAAGAGTCCATCTTATGTACTGTTATCAAGATGGATGTCTGTCATTTACTCTTGGGTAGGCCTTGGCAGTGGGAGATGAACATCATACATACCGCCGAGAGACTCTCCAGTTTGAAAGTCGAGTAGTTTCCTAGCTGAGGGCAGGAGACAGGGACTTGCTTACGCTTTGGTTTGTTCGATGTCTACTGCTCCTACAACAGTTCTTGATGAGCTACAACCACTTCTTGATCGGTTTCCAGGTGTCGGCCAGGAGCCTGAGCCACCGAAGCTCCCACCGTTACGAGATATTCAGCACAACATAGATTTGATTCTAGGGGCACACCTGCCTAATTTACCCCATTATCACATAGCCCCAGGTGAGCATGTAAAGTTACAGAGACATGTCACAGAGTTATGTTCCAAGGGGGTTCCGAGGGAGAGTATGTCGCCCATGACTGTCTCAGCAGGCCTAATCCCCAAAAAGGACGGGAGTTACCGCATGCATGTTGATTGACGGGCAGTCAACAAGATCACAGTGAAGTATCGATTCCCTATTCCTCAATTAGAGGATATTATAGATGATCTCTAAGGCGCCATGTTTTTCTCCAAACTTGATCTAAAGAGCGGGTACCACCAGATTTGCATGCAACCAGGGGATGAGTGGAAGACGGTATTTAAGACCAAAGATGGTCTGTATTAGTGGTTAGTTATGCCTTTTGGGTTGTCTAATGCTCCGTTCACGTTCATGTATTTGATAACAGAGGTTTGACGAGACTGCATAGCAGAGAGGTTCGCGGTGGTCTATTTCGATGATATTCTTATACATAGCCGCACCAAGGAGGAGCATCTTGTTAATGCGGAGAAAGTTTTAGAGGCCTACATCAGCACCGGATATTTTTTCAGTTGAAGAAGTGTTCCTTCCTCGTTGATTCAGTGCACTTTTTGGGGTACATTATTTCATCAAAGGGGATCAAGATTGATACGATCAGGAACTGGCCAGTCCCTACCACGACGACACAGGTACAGAGTTTCCATGGGTTGGCTACGTTCTACAGGCAGTTCATAGATGGGTTTAACAGTATTATGGCACCGATCACTTCCCTCATGGCAAACGTGCCTTTGGAGTGGACGCTTGAGGCTGATGAGGCATTCCAATTGATAAAATAGAAGCTTACCACATCTCCTGCTCTTGCGTTACCAGATTTTTTGAGACCAGTTTTTAAGGTAACAACAGACGCGTATAAGTCTAGGATTGGTGTTACGCTTTCACAGTCTGGGGGCCGGTTGCTTACTTCAGTGATAAGTTATCTGGGGCACAGTTAAACTACAACACTTATGACATCGAGTTACTCGCGGTAGTATGGTCGTTGCGGCATTGGAGATATTATTTGGTTCGCCGAGAGTTCGTCGTTCATTCTGATCATGACGCATTACAACGCATGTATAGCCAGCAAAGGACCTTGACAGCAGGCATGCAAAGTAGTTTAATTACCTCTGGAGTTTGGCTTTCACATTCAGCACATTAAGGGTAAGGAGAACAGGTTTGTTGACAAGATTAGTAGGACAACTCACATCTTGGTCACACTCCACTCTTCAGTATTTGGGTTTTCTGAGTTACGTGACTTGTATCCTTCTGAGGTGTATTTTGGGCTTATTTATGAGTCATGTGGGCAACACCAAGGTCCTCATGAGGATTACATCATCCAGGATGGGTATTTATTTAAGGGTACAACCCTTTGTGTCCTAATTTCTTCTATGCGGGAACATTTGATTGCGGATATCCATGTTGGGGCCTTGGGGGACATTTCGGGGTGATCAAGACCATGGCACTTATGTGGTAGAGGTACTTCTGAAATATTATGTTCAGGGATGTTAACACTTTTATCCAGAGGTGTTATTCTTGCGCGACAGCTAAAGAGCGAGAGCAGAACACCAGCTTCTACATACCATTGCCGATTCCTTTTAGCCCTTGGAGAAATGTTTCGATGGACTTAGTTACAAGATTGCCGAAGACATGAGGTTTCGACTCTGTTTTGGTGGTAATTGATCGATTATCTAAAATAGCGTATTTTATACCATGTACCAAAGTGGAAGATGCGACTCACATGGCTCATCTGTTCTTTAAGGAGGTGGTACGTTTACATGGAATTCCTCAGTCGATTACATCTCACAGGGATAGACGATTTATGGGGCATTTTTGGAGGACGTTATGGAGACTACTGCGCTGCAAGCTTTGCTTTTTCATAGCTTTTCACCCTCAAACATATGGGCAGACTGAGGTGGTTAGAGTTTGGGTGATTTATTACGGTGTACAAGGGACAAACCTAAGAAGTGGGATTTTTCCCTTTTACAAGCCGAGTTTGCTTTCAATAGTTCTGTCAACAACTCAACGAGACTATCTCCTTTTCAGATCATGACAGGTTATTAACCAGATATCGCATTGGATTTGGCACCTATTCCCCAGCTAGTACCTACTTCTGATAGTGCTTCAGAGTTTGTTGAGTCTATTCAGACAATACATGAGGATGCTCAACGACATTTCATGGATGTTTACGCAAGGGTCAAGGAGAGGGTTGACCGGCATAGACAGGAGGTTATATTTTTACTAGGGGACCTGGTTATGCTTAATATTGAGAAGGGACGACGCACAAGCGTGGTGTCTAAACTTCTCTTATGTAAATCAGGACCCTATCGGTATTGGCAACAATGCCTATGAGCTTGACATTCCAGGAGCACGCTCCAAGGTCGTAAATGTCAGGCTTCTTACACAGTTCTATGGTGATATTCTATCACATCCAATGCCACCTTCACTTGAAGTTAAGTTCACTGACGAGATCGATGAGATACTGGATAACTGTTTAGATGTTGCAGGACGTGGAGTTTTTGATACGATGGGTTGGTCGTTCAGAGAAGGATGATTCATGGATTTCGAGGGAGTCGTTTGTATGGACAGATATAACCATGCCTCGTGGGTCGTTTACCCACGAGGCATCGTACTTTCTATTTTCTCTATATATAGGTGTTGGGATCTTCTTTTTCGGAGAGTTCTTTTATTAAAGTTTTTGGGTAAACTCTTGACACACTAGATTTCAATTTGAGAGATTATTTTGTGCTTCCACAATGTAGAAACTAATAGAAACATTGATTCCGCATCATCAAACCTCCAAAATAACTCTTCCACATCCCCACCTTGTAGAGTAAGGGAATCAAAAGAGTAAAACAAAAGTTTACAAGATATAGTCCTTTACAACCCCAAACTCATAGTACTACAATTTCCTAATTAACCTTAGGCATATATATAATATATATATAGGGAGAGGATCCGTGGACACCCCCTTTTGGAACACCCTTCTAGACACCCTATTTTTTGGAATACCTAAATATGTTTTAAGAAGTTTTAGCCATATGGATGTGATATCCTTATCATTTAGATTATATATATAAATTATTAGGACATTCCAACAATCCTACATCATAAAACATAACATCAAAATTTGGATAAAATCGATAGCTAAAAACAGGAACAATACAGTAAAATTCAAATATCTTTTTAATGGTGATAGAAATGTCGGAATGACTAATTTTTTGTAAAGATGTTTTACATGATAAGAAGATCACATCCATACGGCTAAAATTTCTTAAAACATCTTTAGGTGTTTCAAAAAATGGGGGTGTCTAGGAGAGTAATCCAAGAGGAGGTGTTCACGGATCCGCTCCATATATATATATATTGGTTATTTGTAAGAGAATTGGCATTAGTCTAGGTAACGACACTTCATTTTAAAAAAATAAAACGTGTCCGACACCCTAACACACGTGTCCAACACTATATGTTAGGTACTAAATAAAATTGTCATTTCCAACACCCCATATCCGTGTCGAACACCGACACCCGTATTCGTGTCATTGTTACCTAGGCCTTAGTTGAGTGTGAATAACAAACCCAAGGATTTGAGAGATAGGGGTACTATTTTGTTGTCTCATTAGGAAAGGTAAGAGAGGGTCTCAGTTAATTGGTGCTTCTTGGTTAAAATATTTTATTGGTTTTTAGATCTTTTCCTAAATTTGTATTTTTCCCGTTGTTAAGGGATTCATTTCTCTCTAGAGTGTCTTTAGACAGTAAAAAATTGTGTAATTAATTGCTAGAAGAAGAAAATTTTACGATCTGTTGCATTTTGTATATGGTCAATGGTTGTAAGAACACCTTTAACCTTCCAATTTTTTTTTTGATTTAAAAAAAGAGTTTTTAGAGAGAGTGTAAGAGAGTGAGGAGCTACAAAAAGTGGTAAATTTGATATTATATATTATTAGGGTATTAAGCATTAGCAAAGTCTTATATATTAGGGTCCAATGGTAGTTTTTTGACCTCAATAACTGTAATATAAAGACATTTAAGACATTTTGATGCCCATACATACAAATTCAACTTTTAATTCATGTCAGCATGATGAGTGAGTTACAGAGAGAGAATAAACATAGGTTTAAAACTAGATCAGATTTTATTTTAGCTCTTACAACTCTTCCTACTTAATAACGCATGCCATGGTTGTAATTTCTCACTATGCTAATTTTACAGCAAAAATTTCAACATACCTCCATGTCTAACCAATGCATTCGAGGAACAAATCCTACCATTGAGGACGGTGCACTTTGCCAAACAGTGAACGCAAAATCCAGAGTAGAACATGGAACAAGTACATCATCATCAATGGAAAAAATTGCATCTGTTCTTAGGTCCATAATTGGTTTGAATCTATTATTCAAATTATCCTCCTCATTTAGGTCAAACCTGAAATTGGGCTTGTGAGCGGTTTGTGACTTTGACCGAACAATATTACCAAGGGAGGCTTTAAGACGGCTCGATGGTGGATCAGTTTCACTCCAGACCACGTGTATGGCATCAGCTCCCCTACAGGATGCATAATGAACCACAGCCTGCTTAAGGAGAGTTTTTCGCTTCCATGTATTAATTAGTACTGTGTAGCCACCCCTGCAAGAGGACCAATCAGAAAAAAATAAAGTTAATTAATAAAGGGCAAGGGCCTACATAATAATAAGTAAAAACATCTTCTCTATTTTATGTTTTAGACTGGGAAGAAATCAAATAAAACAGAACCCAAGGTACCTTGGCTAAAGAAGAAAACAATATAAATTTTAATTTTAATTTTTTATAAGAGCATAATACACTTTTAAACGGTGATGTCAGGTTCTTCTTTTGGCCCAAAATTTCAAAAAGAACTTGTGAAAACGAGAACTTGGACAGTCATTTTAGAGAGTGCCACATGCCATTTGGAGTCCCGTGGGAAAATTATATTTATTTATTCTATGTTAATCCAAATTTTCTTTCTAAATTTTTCTCTCTAGCTTAGCAATTAATAGTTCCCTATCTAGATTCTCTCAATCCAAAATTTTCTTTTAGATTCTCTAAACCCATCGTTATTGTAGAAATAGATTAGTGGGAGAAAAATCTTATTATTGAATTAATTACTTAGGTTACATCATACTATCTATATATAGGAGAGATATTAAGCTACTTCTACGAATAACCAATGTGGGACTAAAAACATCTAAAAATAATCTGCTACTAACAGCCTTCGTGAGAAAATCTGCAAGCTGTTGCGAAGTAGAAACATAGAGTCTGAATCTGTTCAAATTTAAGTTCTCGTGCAGGAAGTACCGATCAACCTCAATATGTCTGGTACGATCATGCTACACCGGATTAGCCAAAATATTAATAGCAAATTTGTTGTCACAATAGAGCGTCATAAGAAGAGAGACCGGTATCCGAAGCTCTGTTAGAAGACGCTTAAGCCATATCAACTCACACACACCTTGAGTCATGGCCCTATACTCGGCTTCGGCACTAGACCCGGAAACAACATCTTGTTTCTTACTCTGCTATAAACCAAATTACTACCAATAGTAGTATAATACCCAAAAGTGGAGCGATGATCAGATAAGGAACCTGCATAGCCAGCATCAGTCCAATCCTCGACTCGAGAATGACCATGATCTCGAAATAAAATGTCACGACCAGGATACCCCATGAGATACCGAAAAACAAAAATAGCTACCTGGAGATGGGGAAGACGCAGCTTGTGCATAAAATGACTAAGAACTCCAACCGCATATGCAATATTAGGATGGGTAAGAGAAAGACAGAAGAGCTTCCCAAGAATTCGCTGGTACTGACCAATGTCCCCCAGTAACTCCCCTTCAAAGTCGGTCAGGCAATGATTCTGCTCTAGAGGTGTATCAGCACGACGCACACAAGCTGTCCAGAAGCATAGAGGAGATCAAGAATGTACTTTCTCTGATAAATAAAAATACCAAAACTAGAACGAGTAAGTTCAATCCCAAGGAAATAACGCAAGGGACCAAAATCCTTTACCTGAAAACGGGTACAGAGATAAGATTTTAGGTCACTAATACCCTGAATATCATCTCCTGTAATAACAATATCGTCAACATAGACAAGTAATGCAACCGTCATCCCACCAAAACGTCGTAAGAAACAAGGTATGGTCAACACTACTCGGAACATAACCAAAGTTAATCATAGCAGTACGAAATGTATCAGCCCAAGTACAAAGCGACTGCTTAAGCCCATAGATGGGCTTTTTTAACTTACATACCAAGCCTAAAGCAGAAGTCGGGCAAAAATCTGGTGGAGACATAAAGATCTTCCTGGAATATTCCATTTAGAAAAGCATTCTTCACATCCATCTGGAAAAGGGCCACGATTTCGACGCAACAATAGAGAAGACGACTCGAATAATATTCATCTTGGCCATAGGAACAAACGTCTCCAGATAATCAACACCATGTATATGTGCAAACCCCTTGGCAACTAACCGAGCCTTGCACCTGCTTACTGTTCCATCTGGATTTTTTTTACCTATAAACACCTATTTACATCCGACTGTTGTACGTCCAGGCGGGAAAGAAACCAATAGCCAGGTATTATTGATCTCCAATGCATGTAATTCTTCCAGCATCGCAGCCTTCCAATGAGGTTTGGCTAACGCATCTACCACTGTATGTGGTATATCAACCAAAGAGAGAAAAGCTAGAAAAGCTCTGTAAGTAGGAAATAAACGATGATCTGAAGTATAATCAGTGATAGAATAGAATAAACAGCTGTATCTGAATATCTATCAGGCTTCCCTAGTTTACGCTTTTCTTTCGGAATAGCAATAGGTCTATCATCATCACTATGAAAAATAGGTAAATCATCATTAGTAGTAACTGGTATCAAAGAGGTAGGAGAAGGCTCAATACCTGACAAAGGTGAATCGGTGGCAGGTAGCAGACCTAGAGATATAGAGGATGCTTAGCCGTCTGGTGTAGGAGGCTGACGTCCTAGATGTCGTCAAGTATAAACCTGTAAAGGACGAGAAACTGAAGGTGAAACTAAATGTGAGATCGCAGACTCACACAGAATACTCAACGAAAGTGGATATGAAGGAAGAGAAGATAAATATTCTGACAGAAGAAGACGAACTAGAAAATACTCCCCCTGAGATAGAACATTGCCCACAAAGAATGGAGTGTGTTCGAAAAAGTAACGTCTATAGAGGTGTAAAGGACAGGAAACTGAAAGTAAAACAAAAGGTGAGATCGCAAACTCATACGAAACACTCAACGGAAGTGTATCTGAAGGAGGAGAAGATAAATCTTCTAACGGAAGAGGACGAACTGGAAAACACTCCCCCTAAGATAGAACATCGCCCACAAAGAACGGAGCGTGTTCGAAAAAAGTAACGTCCATAGAGGTGAAATGTCGACAGGATGAGGGATGGAAGCACCTATAACCCTTCTAAGCTTAAGAGTAATCCAGGAACACATATTTCAAGGCACGAGGATCTAGTTTAGAGGCTGACCCAGTGATTTTGACAAAATAGACACACCCAAAAATAAGAGGTAGAATCTGAAAAGAACGATCTGGATAAAGAATAGAATACGGGGTACAAAAACCAAAAACTCGAGATGGAGACCAGTTAATAAGAAACACCGCCCGTGAGAACAACATCAGACCAAAAATGTAGGGGACATTTATGCTAATAGACATAGGACGAGCAAGATCGAGAATGTGACGATTTTTCCTTTCCAATTTGCCATTTTGCTGTGAAGTTTTCGTATGAGAGGTTTGATGCTCAATGTCATTGACATTGCAGAATTTCCGAAGACCTTGGGGACATAAATTCCCCACCTTGATCGAAACGAATAACTTTAATAATTTTCCCAAACTGAGTACGAACCATTGCGGTGAATGTTTGGAAAATAGACAAAACATCATCCTTGGATTTCATCAAATTAACCCAAGTATACCTCAAAAAATCGTCAATGAACACAAAATAATGAAATCCTAAACCAGACGTAACGGGGGCAAGACCCCAAACATCTGAATGCACAATATCAAAACAAGATGAAGTTTTATTAATACGTGTTACAACAATGTTTAGCCAGTTCACACGTCTCACAAGATAAATCAGACATGGATATTTTGGAAAAGAAAGACGAAAACAAATATCGTAAATACTTAAAAGAAAATATGACCCAAGCGATGATGCCAACGCAGTTCCCGCTTTACATTTTCACTACTACACACAAACTTTAACTGGAGAGCTTAAGGAGAAATAGAAGAGATAGGTCCATCCAGAAAATAAAGATCACCCTCTTCACGTCCACTGCCAATAATCTTCCATAACACCAGATTCTAAAAAACAATATAATCGAGAAAGAAGGTTATGCTACAATTTTAATTTCTGGTAATTTTAATTTTACTAACAGAAAGAAGATTAGTATCCAACTGAGGGACATGATGGACATCGGGTAAAGAAAGGGAATCTGTAATCATAATACAGCCCTTCCCTACAATAGAGGTCTTAGTTCCCTTAGCAAGACGAACAGTCCGTCGCCATGAACTAGAAGCAAAGACCAGAAAAGAGAAGACATATCAGTCATATTATCGGTGGCACCCGAGTCAATAATCCAAGGCAAAGTCGAAGATGCATAAACACTATTTACGGATGCGAAGTTACCTGCATGAGAAGTTGTCGGTGTGGAAGACATGGAAAGAAGCTGTCGGAACCTGTTGATTTCATCCAGAGAGAGACTACTAAAGGCCGAAAAATCTAGCACACTAGAGTGCAGATAAGTGTACTGAGGACTGAGATGGGCAGAGTTGATAACCAGCAGGACGACCGTGCAAAACATGACAAGTTGTCTTTAGATATCCCCACTTGCCACAATAATCACATTTCTTCCTCGAGGGTGAGAGTTACCGGAAGCCGCTGTAATGGAGAAAAGTTAGGTGATGATGTATGTGAAGTTCGTGAAAGAACTGAGGGTAGTACCGAATAAGCATAACGAGCAGCCATATCAGAAGTCTCTGAAGGGATCCCGGAGATAGGTGGCATAGGTGACCAACGACTGATCTGAGAGACAATATGCGTGTGCTTCCTCAAGAGTTGGGAAAGGAGTCATATCAAGTAGATGAACTCGTGCATACTAAAAGTCCGGATTGAGCCCTGCAAAAAACTAAAACACCCAAATCTTTTCCACAATCTTCGCATAAATCTCTGCTGCTGTAGGTGGAGTAAGAACATTTTTACTTGGCGCGCTAGCTGACCACTCGATGAAGCTATCATAATGAGACAATTCTTCCCAACTCGATCGAAGTCTCGTATAACGCATCCCTAAAGTCTGAGTACCCTGTTTGAAATTCCCAATCTCATTAGAAAGTTGAAAGATCCTAGGATTATTCTCTCGCTGAGAATATAGCTTATGAAGGGATTCCCAAATCAGATGTGCATTGTTCATCAATAAGTACCCAGCGAAGATCGTCGGCTACATAGAATTAATTGACCAAGTTCCCACCATCGAATCATCTGAAAACCACTTTTGTCACGCCCCCAAAATTGGTTTCTTAATAATCTATTAAGAACGCAAATTCTGAGGTGTAACGTCAGGCATCCCGAAGATGAACCCCAAAAGACGTACTACAATTTAAAACAAATCGTAAATACATCTACAACACTATGAAACTACGTAGCGAAAGAATAATCTAAAAAGATATATAATCAAAAATAATACCACATGGGTGGCAAGAGCTTCAAAACATGCAAGTCCAACTTGCTCCAACTACGAGAATCACTACTGCAACGATTTACCCAAAAAAGTATATGCGCAAGGCGTCAGCAAGCAACACGCAGCAAGTACAAATATTCAAGGCCATAAGACATGACAGACCAAGATAATAACAGAAAAGAGACATGAAGAACACAACTAAATTTGTAGGGAAATATCAGCCAAACTACGAGTCCAAAGAAAGGCGGCCCAAGTAAAACTAGAAATCCCAATACGATAACAATGATAGCCTAAACTTAGATCTAACTACTACAAACTAAGAGGTACGGTAGATGTAGAAAGAAAATTAGGAAGTCAAGTACACATGGCCACTTTTAATTCAGTGGGACCACACTCTTGCACCTTCTGTAATTAACATAAACGTATCCCTTATTGTCGACCCAGGGATTGGCAGATTCTTTTTTATTGAGCCAGGAATTAGCGGGTAACGCACCTGATCAGGGTGTTCAAGGAATTTTAACCTACAGGTTTAAAGCCTGATTTATTTTTACTTTTAGGGATTTATGCCCACGGGGAGTATTTACAAAGAATATCAAGGCCGATAGATAACTTTTCACTTTTAGGGATCTATACCCACGGGGAGTATTCACAAAGAATATCAAGGACAATAGGTAACTGAGGTATAATTTAGGAGCTTGCAACCCTGGTACACTGACCAGCAGTAACCAAATCTTTTGTTCAGATAATCGAACCCAAGAACCGTAACAGCATAGCCCTACTGTGTACATTAACACGAAGTCACCCAACGAAATGAAAAGGAAAAAGTTTGAATCCAAGAAGAATGAAATGATATGTCTGCCCTTATCCAATCAACATCTGGGACTATATCAAATGACCTACCACTCTTACAACCAAATGATTTATCTACCTTTACTTTTATAACAAGTGGGAACTCAATCAAATGAAGTAAAGCTCCAACATCCAATGATCTATCTGTCAAAATGACTATATAAAATAGAAGTCCTAAACCTGAAAAGGAATCTAAGTTACATACTACTAAATCATGGGAAATCCATAGTCTAGATTAGCTGCCATGAAGGACATACCAAAGAATCATCTAAGTTTGCTCTAGAGTAAAAGACTCGCACCTAATGTCTAATTGATATAAGGAACCCGTTTACACCACTCACACCTTAGAAAACTAACCTCCCAATGAATAATGCCTATCACCTAGCTTCCTTATCCTAAGTAGATATAATTAATATCTCTTAATATTCTTATGTTAACATCCCTCTAATATTAGACCACACATGTCCAACCATTTCCAATATCACACATTTTTAAACTCAAGACTCATATGTAAATACTAGTATAAGCTATCCCCAAAACTAAGTTATCATAAGCCCATATGACTTAGATCTTTGGATTGCCCTTTAGTTTAAGGAGTACTCATCACCAACCAACATATTCGCACTCTATATATAACTTTACAAGTTAAAAAAATCCATGATATACATCTGATAAGAATTCTATGTACAAACCCATTACGATCCCGATAAAATATTAAACCTAATTCCGAAAGTAATCCTTTAATTTGGAGTCTGAGATCGAACGTGTATAGCCGACACAAAAGAATGATTATGAATATTATTAAACAGGAACTGGTCATACTTATGATGATGTGCTGCTAAGAAATCATATTACTACAAGGAGACTCAACTATAAAAGCTAGTCAAAGATATAGTTCCCAAGAATCTATACTAAAAGTCACTTAACACGAAACTATTAGGAATAAAGAACAGGTCAGATATATGCCTAAACCTTAAAGCAATAATATCAAGAGTTTAGATCAAGAATCAAGAACATGAACATCAGTAACTACAGAGCATGAGCATTAATAACCAAATAAGATAGTACACATGAGTATAGGTACAAGTAAACTAAAGGTATAATCTCTACAGGTGTAAAACATTACTCTAATCATGTCATATGAGAAGGGAAAAGAGTAATTGCATCAAAACTAGGAACGGAGGAACATACTCAAAGCTCATGAATTATAGAGGAATAAAGTTTGAAGATAAATGTGTAGTAATAAATACGAGAAGATTGTGTTACTCTTAAATTGATTATAGATTACAACCTAGCCTCCTTTATATAATAGGGGTTCTCTAAACTACTTCTATTCCTACCCAATGTGGGACTAAAGTAGATATGTGTAGTTACACACGTAGATAAGTTGATACGAACATAATATGTTTGTATCAAGGTGGATAACAATAAGAAAGCAAAATAGATAATCCCTCATGAAAATGCAATCACTCCCTCAAAGATAAAGAACTAAAGCTCCCCATAAAGCTGATAAAACTTATGTCAGACCATTCTTTTGCAACAGTAAAACACTTCAAAGTTTCACATATCCCTTGTGAAATCAGCGGCATTCCAACTTGCCATTTTTCCTACACGTACTTATGAAATCAGCGACACATACCGACTTGCAAGTTTTCCCATTTGAGGGTTATGTAAATATCTTGAAGAGACACTGGGGTAAAAGAATTAGTCCAGGAAAAGAAAATCACTGGATGTAAAAGAAATTCATCAAAGGAAGCAATTTACTCGAGGGCAAAGAAATTTACTCGAGGAAGAGGGATAGAAAGTAAAAAAATTAAAAACATGGTGGAAGGAATTCAACATCTTCACCCTATCTGAAGAAAGAAATCATATCTCGCGATAGGAAACCATAACCATAGTATAAGGAATTGAACATCTTCACCTGGTCCAAAGAAAGAAATCGCATCTCGCGATAGGAAACAATAAAAAAGATGGAAGGTAATCACTAAAGGATAAAATAATCACTCTAGGAAAGAATCACTCGATGAAAGAAAACAATAGACTCATGATCGAGCTGGAAGGTAGTAGAACATCTTCATCCGATTCAAAGAGAGAAAATCACATCTCGCGACAAAAAAACGAAAAAGACCTCAAATCGCACTAGCGATTAAATAAAGAGGTAAATAAATCATAGTAATAGAGGAGCAATCACTAGAGAATATATATATTTATTTATTTTTGACAAACTGATATGGGGTCAATGTACGCTTATCAGATTAACTTAGTCACACTAAACTCGTCAATACTTATAGATTGGTTGTAATATGGTTTGCCGAAAGAATGACCATGTCAGTACATATCACGAGCAATAATAAACAAACTAATCAAGGCCAAGTAAAGCCACGAAACCAGGAGCAATAATAAACACAACTTACTACATAGTAGTAGAAACCAACTCAAAAAGAAGTAAACCAGCTTACATATTGTTGCTCCACAACATCAAGAACTGATGATTTGTTTAATAGCAAAAAACTAGCTTCACACCTTTCTTTTTTGTCCTCCAGATCACAACCCACAAAGAGTAAATGCAACACTTACTCAAGTAGCAGCTACAACACATCCCATCAAGCTTCCCCAAGCTCCGATCTTTAAACAAGAGCATCGACAATTGGAAAAACATTGTCCGAATTAGCAATCTCATTATAATCGCCAGATTCCATAATCAAAGCAGCTTCTACAAGAGATAATCGCAGAACAACGATTAAGTTAGAATAAGAGAGTACAGAGGACCAAAACACAACCACGAGTAACTCAAATTCGGTGAAAGCGACATTAACAAACATAATCAATTCTTCCAAATCAAAACCAAGTAGCTAAATCATAATCATGGAATAAACCCCCAAAGTTTTGGTTTTTCCATAAATAAAGAAAAACTGTGGAGATTGCATCACTAGAAACCAACGAAGATGATTTCCTAGAACGCCAATGTGAAGAATTACTATCTAAGACCCGCAAGTCTACAAACCAATTTGAACTAGACGCGCCAATGATAATTACACTCAAGAAGAAGCACTAACAATTCTACCAAATTTGTAAACTAAGCACTTCATGGGGAGTTGGAAAGAACTTAAGTTGTAGAGATAACAAAAGAAAAATAAAGACGATTTGAATTACTGTTCATCGAAAGGAAAATCTATATCGAACTGATTCGTAGTCCGGCGACGACAATAGCCACCGCCACGAATGTGCGAAAATTCTAGGTTGCCTTCAAGAAGGCAACCGCTCTGATACCATGTAGTAATAAATAAGAGAAGATTTTATTACTCTTCGATTGATTATAGATTACAACCTAGTCTCATTAATATAATAGGGATTCTCTAAGCTGCTTCTATTGCTACTCAATGTGGGACTAAAGTAGATATGTGTAGTTACAAACAGACTTCAACATAATGCACCTTATGGAAACATAATAACAACCTGGGTTACTCAAAAAGTCATCTTATAATCACATATAAATGCACTTGCCTTATAGACTCCATAAGGAAGGAAGATGAATCTACCAATATCTGATTCAAACCATACAATCAATCATGCCATGAGATTACCGACTCCCCAAAATTCATCAACAACACCACTTCTAACCCAACCTTCCAATACAACTAAGCAATCATCTCTTGATATACAAATTAGGCACCTTTCAAGGTATATAAACCTCAGCTTAAAATTTAAGTCGGAGTGCACAACCATGGTAATGTCGTTGTTCAGATCTTTTGAAGAGTTTTGAAGCCATGAATATCGTAATTGAGTTGATGTCAAATTGGGACGGATATGAGCTTTACGGTAGGGAGTTTTTGGGAGAATGAGAGGACTTCGTAATGTACAAAATATTAGGAAAAAAAGGGTATAAGTAGCTGACTTTTAGGAGGGAGTCTAGTCACAGGAGAATAAGGAGAGGAAATATAGAACAGTTAAGACTCTCTACATTTGGGATTTTAAAACCTTGCAAAGAGGGTTTGAATGCTAGTATCTTATACAACAAGATGCTACATAAGTAAACAGTTATGTCTTTCCATTTAAATTTTCTTTTCTTGAGTTCATCCAAATTCTCTCCAGGTAATCTATGTCTCGACTTTCAATCCATACTCAATTAACACTTTCTCTCTCTAGATTTCGTGTCAAAAAAAATTTGCTTGATTCTTCTAATCCACATTACGTAGACTCTCTTTAGAGATTTTTTGAGGCGTGACGATTCGAAAAATGTAAAAATGGGTACACGATCGTATACTTATTAGAGTTGTACCTATTTATTTTGTTTTAAAATTTTCATTTTTTTAGTTTTAACACATCTCGAGGACATAAATTGTTGTAATAACTAATGGCATGACTATTACCTTTTTAATTCTTGTGTTATCTCGAGAAAAATGAAAAGGAGTTATTTAATTATACCATAACCACTGCCAATCCATCAAATAGCAAAAATTATAATTCTACTACATAAAGCAAAACGTGAGGGTTGAGCTTTATTTCCAACCCTAACGGCGGCTAGGATCTAGAGTCTTCGGAGTTAAAACCAAGCGGTTAGGGTTTGTGATTTATTGAAGAAACAAATCTTCATCTTCATCGATTAACTTCATAGGTATGATATTTCTCGGATATCTTCTTTGATTTTTTCCCTTTACTTTATTGTTTCTCTCTTTTTGGATTCGCAATTGAGATGCTGCACTCATTGGTGGTCGTAAACTAGGTTGAATTTTACTTGTTTCGACTCTTTATCCTACCGGGTCCAACCGCATGTCCGACCATATCCATACGCATATCTGTGTCGAATACATATGGACATGAATTTCTTTAGGAATTGTTGTGTCGTTGTTACCTAGTTTTCATCTAGGTTCTTCCGATAAAAAAAATCTCTCACAATGAGATATTTTATCAAACAAATTAGTTTTCTCATGACGATAATTTATGTGGAAAGACAATGTATGTTTTACCAAAACAAGGTTTCTTGGGACACAACATTTAATAAATAAATCAAATGAAAATTAACTTCCCAAAGTTTGAAAGAAAATTAATTTTTCACCATTTTTAGCAAAATGCTCTGTTGCTTGCCTTTGAGGCCCCTTCTATATTGTGAGGCCATATTCCTTCTCCCCAATCATCAGTACTATAAACCAAGCACATGGAAATTGGCTCTAGGAGAAAAAAAAATTCTAGAATTCTTTTTTTTTTCCTCCATTCTTCTCAAAAACCAAACAGAATCCTAATGTGAACATTGTAAAAGTCATAAAAAAAAGTTCAATATGACTATATGTTCTTGTTTTTTATAGTATTTTATATATTGGATTCAAATGAGGAAATTCCTTATTTAATTTTACACCTATGTAACATTTAGCTTGCATCATTAACTTCTCCAATATTAACTTTTAATTATTATGATTTATAAATCCATATTTCATCTAATTTACTCACAAGAAAAATTAAAAATACATCAAACTTCACATGATTAAGTACTAAAGAAAAAAACCCAAATAATAATAAAAAGGTGCCTTGAGGGAAAATCAACTGAAGAAGGGTTATGAGGGAACCCATGAGAGACCCAATCTTTAAACACATAAAAAGAAGGGATAAACAGAAACATAGTGAAAACAATAATCTAATCTTTCCTCCGCCAATTATACTCTGCCTAATCCGACGGACTAAAACAAGTAGCGATGAACGAATATTGTATACACCTCATCTCGAGGCCTTCTCTTTGCCTGGGAAGCTAGGTAACGAGGACACTTCACTTTCAAAAAATAAAACGTGCCCGACACTCGGACACTTGGACACACGTATCCAACATTATTTGCAAGGTACTTAACAAAATTCTACCATTTCCCACACCCCATACCCGCGTCCGACACCGACACCCATATCTGTGTCGTTGTTACCTAGCTGGGAAGTAAACAGTATTGTTCCCACCAACAGACCATCTATCATTCCCAGTGAAGCCGCCATGATGCATATCTCCATCAACTGATGGACGACCACAATTCAATCTGCACCCCCTCTCAAACACTTGAAGATGCTCTCCTAAAAAGCTTACCTTGACTAAGCCTAAACTCTGTTAATGGAAATTCACTTAACACTCACTAATACTTAAGGAAACATGTCTTTTGCACAGCAAAGTAGTAAACTCAAGCTCCAATTCACCAATGGAGGAGGCAAATCGCAACATCAGTGCGGAAGAAGTGATTGGAAAGCTTAAAGACGAAGGCGATTTCGATAAGCTTCGACTCAAAATAATCCGCAAACTCAAAGAAAATGTTAGTCTCTCTTCTTCTCTTTTTCCCAATCCCATTATCTGATTTTAAAGTTTCAATTAGCTTTGCATACCAAATTATTAAACGAGAGTGATTTAGGGCATTTATTTTCTTGTTTAGATTGTGGATTGCATTTAACATTAGACAATCAATGGAAAATCGATTTATTTTGTGGAGGGAATCATATTTTATTGCAATCTAATAGAAAATTCGTTGTTCCTGAGATTGGGTTTTTTTGTAAAATTTGCGATGAAAAAGATTATATATGGAATGGCTAGCAATTGCTTCACACTTAGAAATATTGTGCTGCAAACCTAAATGGTGTGCCAATCATCGAATTGTTGAATATAGCAGTGGATATGGAAAAATAATGTAAGACATATCCGCTGGTTTGATAAACTAAAAATATGGGGAAATTCGGAATACCAGTTCGTGTAGTTAGTATTTTGATGATACTTTAAACCGGGGATATAGGATTTATCATCGTAGTAGTTAAGGATTCAATAGATGGTGTTAAACGCTAATATAAAAAGGGATTGTTTTCTTTAGATAATTATTCGAGTAGAAAAGCTAGGGGTTGAGAAACATCTTGAAGAAGGTTGGAAGAGATACTAGAATATATATTGGATTAGATGCATAGAGAAAGATGGCTTACTAAAAGAAAATCATGTTGGTTAAAATTCATTGCGCCTTATGGAGCAAAAAATTGGAGCCAATAAGTATGCTAAGATACGGATGAGGATGCGAGTGTGCATATGAGGATGCGAGTGAGCATATTTGGGCGCTTGGGGTTAGTCGCAATAAGCATTTTTCGCTCTATAATGTGGTAACTTGCAAAGATTAAGTACATACAAACTATTAAGGAGGCTAAAAGGACTCTCAGAATGGGGTAATAAATTTCTAGGTTTCCATGAGTCTAAAAAGTAAACAAAGAAAACCTTGGCAGAGGTAGAAACGGAGAGCTTATTTGATGAGGAGTAGCTCTTGCTTTCTGCTGCTTGTTCACTTTGTTATATTTCCTCAATCATTTTTCCTTACTTCGTTTTGACATTCCTGGTATTATTGAGTGCCTTATCTCTTCATTTATCAAAAAGGATAAGGAGGCTTACGAGAAATAAAGAAAGGGCACCATATTTGTGTTGTGAATAAGGATCGTGTACTTACAAAACTTGTCATGGCGTGCTCATCTATTATGCAACGGCAATTAAAATTGGGGTATCGTAAACCTGGAGGACCTGAGCATGGCGTAGACAAACTATTTCAACTGTCAAGACTTTAGAACAAGTGAACTTGGTTATAGTCTGAAGTTTGTTTCAGAACTAAACTCTTAGATCTTCCTGATGTATAACGTTTACAAGTCAATTATATAAAGAACTAGCGAATACCCGTGTCACGCCATGGATCACGTCTATCAATGCATTACCTATCTCTGTAACGTGTCACGCCACGGTCAGTATCTTTTCAATCCAGTACCTTTCTCTGTAATGTGACGTGCCTTTGGCACTATCCCCATATGCGATGTCTAAAACCATGTGACCATGTCAACACCACAAAGCATGTTATTTACTTTATATGCACTATAATATCCAAAGTTCAATGTGGATTGCAATCTAAGAAGTAATTCTCCTCATGATCCTCTAATATTACAATGGATAGAAGGAGATGGCAACAAAATTAATATCTGGAATCATTTATGAATAGGTAATGTTGTACTAAATGAACAGGTTGTAGGCACTTACTATCTATAGCCAGTTGATTCTATCAAATTAAATAGAATATGGGTACTACGTACAGATATTCAGAATGTCTTTAATGCCTTAGAAATGGATGTACACAGCGTGGTGGTTGATGATCATGCATAGGATTAATGTGTATGGATACAAAATAAGAAAGGAATCTTCACAGCAAGCATTGCTTACAAATGAATTAGATAGCAGAAGCGTTTTGGGGGAGCAAATGGATGTGGGATACTTTAGTTCTTCCTAAATTTTCTTTAACTTCAATTGGAGCTGACTCGCATAATCTTTGCTTAGGAATGTGTTGAACATGTAATAGATAGATGCTAACCATCAACTATATAGATAAACTTTGGTTTCATTTCTAGCGAAAAAGGCAAACTGTAAGCATGTTCGTATTGAGTATTACGATAGTTGATCTTAGTCTTATTTTGGAGCTTTGGACAGTTGTCCCTAGGTTATGGGGAATCAATCAACATATATCGGTCATTCTTAAGAAAACTAAAATTAAATATGCTAGTGCTAAATAACACTTGAAGGAGCTGACTGAAAACTGAAACTAAAATTAATTAAAAGCATATTTAGAGGGCTGAGGGAGCAAACTGAAAGCTGAAACTAAAAGATAACATGTACCTGTTTGAGTACCCTTAATGACATCTAGCAATATCTCCAATTGAGTTAAGTAGAGTCGAAAACATCCCCTTTCGATGAACCACTCCACCCACTGACCCCATTCCCAACCCGAGGAAGTAGAGAGTTATCGAGTTTTTACAACCTGACCTTTTATGCTGCTCTTGCCTCTATTACACAAAAAAGATTTTTCCTTTCATGGATTTTGCGTCTAGAGAACCTCCAAAAGAGACGATGAGTACCCGTTGCCATGTTCGCTCCCGCTCCCATAAAGGTCTTCGAATTTGACTACAATGTTTGCCCTCCTACTGTGGATGCTTGGCCTCCAATATTGCTTTGATGGTTGGAATTCACGAGAGAGAGAGAGATCTTAATGATTAAATTCAAATTATTTATTTCAATCAATATCAGATAACTGTGGGAAAATGACTAATGGAGTTCTTACAGGTTCAGCTCAAAAGAAACCAATTTGTTAGACCCATGAAAAACAAAGTTCAAGCTCCAACCAAAATCCACCATTGTCAAAGCTAAAGCTACTGAAGGATTTCCCATGAACTACACAGCATGAAATCTAAGTAGAGAAATTCAAACCCATTATTCAAACTTGAAATCAAATAAGAATCATATTTCAAACCCCATCATAACAATCAGATAAGAATACGCGTGTTTACGCCAAACAAACCCAAGAAGTAAGCATTGTGATTCAAAATGTCAGCAGATAAGCAATTGTAACCCAAACAAACCTTAAGATAAATATACCATAATTATATGACCTCTTTAAAATACTACCTTCGAAGGAAGAAAGGCCAAGAGGGAAATCTGAACGTAACGGTCCTCAATCAGACTTAAACTGAAACCCCAAACAATGAGAGCAAACCCTTAAATCATCATATAATCGAATTGATTTAAAACCATTGAACCATCAAATTGAAATCCATTTGAAACCCTTGAATCATCCAATGGAGATTGAGAGATTGAATCCTACATCCCTTAAAATAGACTAAACGAAATCCCCAAATCCCTCAAAATCGACACAACCCTATATCAATTGAAATCTGAAATTAGAGACGATCCAAAACTCCAAATCACGATGAAATTCACAACTCAAATCAGACCTTGAGATCATAAATGAGGATCAATGACGGATTAAGGTTTGTTGAGAGGATTAGGGTTTGTTGAAAAGAGATTAGAGGAGATGGGAGAGATGTTTGGGAGAAGTTAATTTGATGGGTTAAGATTTTGGTTTTATACTACTGGAGCTTGTATCAATTTACGTAGTTGCTCCTGTTATTTAGATTGGATGACAGATTTACCCTTATAATCTCATATAGATTTTAGTGAGAGAAACTCAATCCGAACCGTTGAAATCCTCGGATCACACACCGTAGTAGCAATTTTCCTCGATTCATGTTTTATCCTAGTGAGAGAAAGTATTGTACGACTGAGAATGAGTTTTTATCTCTTCTTGTTTACTTAACAAATGTGTGTATCCCGTTGTGTTTTATATAATAGACTAGCGAATACCCGTGTCACGCCACGATACCGCTTTATTAAACCAACTCCCTCTATATTTCAGATGGCATATCTTCGACACTACTACCCCTGTCACGGATCACACCTTTTAAACTCAAGTTCCATACTACACAACGTCACCTCATGTAAACCCGTGTCACGCCACATATAAGAACATTAAATCCAGTTATATTTTTAAAATGTGATGTGCCTTCTGCAGTATGCTTATCTGTGCAATGTGACATGTCCCCCCCCCCCCCCCCCCCCTCTCCCGATATGTCCCATGATAAACAAAATCTTCACCCAATTCCATCTTGAAGAATCACTAGTTCCTCCTATTTCCTATTGATCTGTTCCAACCCAACCAACGTTACATAGCCACAGCCACAAAGATACAGCATCGATGTGAATTCACAGAAACCAACCTTCATAGCTCCGTATACGATTAAGCTATACGTGCTTAACTAATACATGCTAAAAATGATTAACTCCAAGAGATCCAAATACAACATGATATTAATCTCAAAGATATGTTATGAGAGAATCTATAAATGGAGGGGAGCCAACAATTTAATTTTAAACTTATGATACATTAATCATATTGTCCACATGTTTCTTCTTATCCTTTCCACGCTAAATTCTCCAGATTCGATACCATATCTCATAATCCCCACATGTGATTTCAAATCAGATTTTCGATACCATAATAGTTGGCTATCACACAATACCTTAATGCTCAAAACTACGATTTGGGATTATTTAATCCAAACTAAAACTCTAATGCATTCAATTTCAAACCTTCAACTTTCGATGGTTGGAGTACGACCCAAGATGCCTCAAAGTTTATAAATAGAACGAATATTGAAAAACCATAACACTGCTCGAATCATCAGCACCATCACCACCTCTAAATACATGTCAGAACCATCAGCACACCACGCTGCAGAAATCACAGTAGTCATACCAAATTATAATTGAATTGTGAATACATGTTAACGCCATAATCACATAACATCCTATAATGAGTGTAATATGCTAACACCATAGTCATTTTTAGAGAGCACTCCAAGACATACATGTAGCAAGATATGAAAAAGGATGAATAGAAATGCAAATGAAGTGGTACCTTTCAAAAGCAAGTTAATAATAACAATATGAAAGAAAGCCTTAATTAATTAACAAATGAAATGATACCTGATTTATAGCAGAACATTGCGAAATTAAAAAGCTAACCACGGATATTATACTCCAAAATCTTGAGAACATGAACTTGGTAGGCGCATGAGATGAAAACAACTACCACGAAATTGAAATATAGGCATCCTCACATACCACAGTTAAATCAATCAAAACCCCGCCAACGACTACAAACATATCTATCAATAACCACCCACGAAAGCACCATAAAAACTATGGATTAAAACACTCTATGATTGGAACAAAACTTCATGATCGAAACCCTAACATTGGATCGAAATTAGAGGTGAAACCCTTAAAGCAAAGTTTGGATTGTTAAAGACGGTTCAAACCAATAAGAGATGATTCAATACTTGGATTAACCCTAAATCCTTTATTTGAACCCTCCATTCGAAATCGCCGTAAGAGATCGCAGAGAGAAGTGAAAGCTTGAAAATCTGTTTTAGAAAGAAGATTTGTTCTAATTTTGGTTCTTATATTGTTTCGACTGAAGAGGATATTACATACCTACCCCTTGAAATAGTTGAATAGGTTTAGTGAGAGTAAGTCAATCTGGTCCGTTCAAATCCTCGAACAACGCATTGGTGCAGCAATTTTTCTCGAGAGACTCATTATCCTAGTGAGATAAAGTAATGTACAGCCGAGAATGATTTTTTTATCTCTTCTTGTTTATCCCTTAACAAATATGTGTACCCCATTGTGTTTTATATAATAGACTAGCAAATACCCGTGTCACGCCACGGATCACGCTTTGAAGTCCAGTTGTCGTGCCTTTGGCACTACTCCTCTTTAGAGGCGTGCCTACGGCACTACCAAATATTCTCCCGTATGTCTAATAAAAAATGAGTCCAATGACATACAAACAAATTAAGTCCAAAAATCCCACTTTATAAGTTGGATGAAGCAAAACTATATCAATCTCAGTAGGCCTCAAAGTACTGTCTTTGGGAGCAGACATCACTGCAAGAGAAATAAGCAATAATATTTTCAAGGGAATTTGACACCTTGTAATCAATTTGCATATTTTCACAACACCCAATTTGCATATATTTCACAACACCCATAATTTGTGTCCCGTAAATTCGAGTTAGCCATAAATTGCGCCCCAAATAATCGAACTCTCCTCAAAAAAAAATCTAGATACGACACTTTCCTCGGAAGAGATAAACTGTTATATCTTAATGGCAACCTAAAACATCTAGATACGACACAACCATAAAACTTTGTTGGCAATGGAAGTTGGCACTTCATCCACGACAATAAACTCCGAGCTCCAATGTCACATAGATATTTTCACTTGAAACTTGTCAACTTCAATGTCACATATAGATATTTTCACTTGAAACTTATCAGCCATGGAGAGAAAATACTCAAGTTTTTCTTTAATGTAAGCCATGGCTTTACTGTCTTATCTCCATTTAAAGGATCCCCATTTTGAATTAAATCCTTTTTATGTGATCGAACCAAATACGCAGTTGAGTTTACCATGAGTTTACCATCAGAATGACCAGAAAATAACTTTGCACCTTTTCTATAACAATCTCCCGAGACCCATTGCGAAATCTGAGAAATAAAACATAAAGATGATTATTCTTGGGGGGACTTTTTATGCGCCACAACAATGCCCCCATTTTAAAGGCCCTATCGATCTCCACTGCAAACACAAAAGGCCAAACTAACCGATCAGGTCCGCCACCACCGGAAAACATTATAATGAACACCAAATGTGAACCAAAGTCCAGAACCCTATAATGTTCCATGAGCTTGTTATGAATACCCCAATACTACAAACATCAGTGTGTTAAGATGACAAAGGGGTCAAAGTAAAGAGATACCACCAAAAAATTCATGTTCTCTGTAAAATTATTGATTGGGTTGAACCTGTAGTGACATAATCGAAAATATACCACGAACATGAATGATACCATTTCGGATCATTTACGCACAAATGTGAGCTGAGATCGCAGGATGATTGCTCAGACATAGAGAATCAAGGTCATAACTTGGGAATAAGAACTCCCACAACCATGATGTTGTATAATGCGTTGACGATAAACACCACGATAAATATGATGGTTTCCCCATTGTCTTTTTTTTTGGAAGGTTGGTTTCTCTATTGTCCTCAAACATAGTAATTAAAGACGAAATTCAAAGAATGCCCGTGATTGGTCCACTGAAACCAAAACTGCCCCTTGAAATCTAAATTGAAACCCTCATTGACAGATGATCAAACCCAAATTAAAACCCTTGAAACTCCAATATGATCTAAGCTTTCAATACCCAATATTAAATCCAAATCGAAACCATCGATTATAACTCTTAAATAGAGATCTGAAATCACTGCAACCAAATCGAAACCCTAATCACAAATTGTAACCCTCGATACTAAATCGCAACCAAACCAAATCTGAAGAGAGATCGATTGATGAAAGTTACCGAACTAAGAACGATTGAAGATTACAAACCTTGGATATTAAAGATTGTTGAATCAAATTCGAGATAATCCAAGAGTGGTTGAAATCGAGAATCGAGGTAACGAAAGAGAGAGATTGAAACCCTAGGGTTTTTAATCGAGAATCGCAGCAACTAAAGGCAGAGTTACCATTGAGCTCTTGGCTCAGTGGCTGTGTGACCCTCCACCCCATGAGAGGTCATGAGTTCGAGCCCCTATGGGGTGAGAATTGTGGACAATCTTTGGGTTGTCGTGGGTCTTTGGGCTTTGTACCCTTCGGGGCTTGTGGCCTTCGGGCTTTGTACCTCTTCTGAGGCTTGTGGTTTACCTTCGGGGCTTGGTTACTCGTGGTTACGGATCCCTAAAAACCGGCGTACCTTTCAAAAAAAAAAAAAAAAACTAAAGGCAAAGATGGCTGGGGATTTTTTTTGAGTTTGAGAGGTCTGATTATTTCATCTTCTAATTTTACTTTTATATCAGTGAACCTTGGATACATTTACATAGCTGCCCCTGAGTATTTAATGAAGAGACTGATTTACTCTCACATTCGATATTTCATTTAGTGAGAGAAACTTAATGCGGACCACACAATTTCCTCGAGTTACGAACCGACGTGATTCTATGGTGAGATCTAGTGAGATAAAGTGAATGGACGGCTTAAAAATATCCAAGGCAAATGTCTTTTTGTTATCCTTTAACAAATATATTGTGTTGTGTTTTATATAATAGATAGGGGGGGATGGGTTTTTTGCAGGAAACTTTGCGTAATAACATCATTTCGGCGGTAAAGCAATCAGCAGCACTTAATCGTGTAGGAGCAGAGAACTTGAAACCTAGACAGCTTTCCGATACAATTCAGGAAGAGATTGGGTAAGTTTTTTGGTTGTTTTTTAGCTTTCATGGCTCTGGGTATTATAAAAGTGATGACATGAAAATACTTCTGTTTTGGATTTGGCATCCACAGGAACACAGTGATGGCCCAAATATCTGATGGATTATGGGAAGTTATTAGATCAAATGATGGGATGCAAAGTGAAATTAAAGAGACCGTGGAATCTGTTTACAATAGATTATCTGCCCCTATAAACCCAACACCAGTTGACAAAGAAGCTGTCAATGACAAAGAATAGCGTAAACTCCATCTATAAGGAAAAGTTATACAGAGTTGGTTTTGGTGGTAGTTTTTGGTGAGTATTAGAGACATGATGTTCTAGTTTTAGAGAGAGATTTATTTTGTTTCAATATGGAGCTTTTTGATTAGTTTCTGTGTGTTAAACCGCTAAATCAATCTCTACCATTATGTCCTTGTTTTTTTTTTCTAGTATTTTATATATTGGATTCAAATGGGGTAATCCTTATTTAATTATACACCTCTCTAACATTTTAATTGCATCATTAACTTTTAATTATTATGATATATAAATCAATATTACATCTAGATTTACCCACAAGAAAAACTAAAAATACATCAAACTTTACATGATTAAAGTAGTAATATTTAAAATAAATAAATAAATAAAATACCTTGAGAGAGAATCAACTGAAGAAGGGTAAGGAGGGTTCCAACCCATGAGAGACCCAATCTTTGAACACATAAAGAGAAGGACTAGACATAAACATAGTGAAAACAATAATCTAATCTTTCCTCCGCCAAATATACTCCGCCTAATCCGACGAACTAAAACAAGTGGCGGTGAACGTATATTGTATACACCTCCTCTCAAAGCCTTCTCTTTGTCTGGGGAGTAAACATTATTATTCCCACCACCACCACTACCACTACCAATATTAGTTGAGGACAGACCATCTCTTAGTCCCAGTGTAGACGCCATGATGGGCTATCTCCATCAACTGATGAACGGCCACGATTCAATCTTATAACCCAAAGACTCAAAGAGAGATTCTAGAGACTATCTGCAACTATGGTTGTTGATGGAAGAATGTCGCTGTTATCTGTTGACTTTTTTAGTTTTCTCCTTGAGATACTCACTTGGTACAACAAGTGATGAGAACATCTCTTTTCCTCGGGACTTGCATCGTACTCGATTGCAGTGCACCGCCATAAAGAGCGATTGGTTCAAACCATACAAGGTATGACAAAAGTTCCTGAAATGTGTTATGGGGTGGGTACCGTATGTGTTTCTCAACTTTCTGCGCCACCTACCTATTAGAGCACCTACATAGGTAGATTATGAAGTGGCGAGGTGGACTCTAAACCACAAATCCACCCTATAGCAGCTAGGTAGAGGAGTTGACGTGGCGACTCCAAACCCACCTTGAGAGTGGTCTCTCCACCCTCTGGGTGGATTTTTGGTAGATTGATCCCGCGCAGTTCAGAACTACACGTAAAATGTAACCCAATAGAATGATGACATTTGTCAAGTTTTAAGTGGTTCCCCTGCCCTGCAGTTCTGAACTGCGCATAGAGTGTTCGCTCCAGATGGAGACACATGGACGGTTTGGATTCAAACTTGGCTAACGGCTAGTTCTTGTCGCGCAGTTCTGAACTGCGCGCCTAATGCCTGCATAAAATTTCTAATCATTCCCCTCTCCATACTTAATTTTGTTTTTTGGTGATTAGAAGGCCTATAGTTTTGGGCATACTTGTTCAACAAGAACCTCAACGACTATATTTTTTGGCAAACTTGTTTGGCAAGCATCTCAATGGCTAGTTTGTTGGTCAAACTTGTTTGACAATAACATCAACGGCTAGTTTTTTTACCAAACTTGTTTGACAATAACCTCAACGGCTAGTTTTGTTACCAAACTTGTTTGACAAAAAACTCAACGGCTAGTTTTGTTCATCTGTAAAAACCATTCATCTTGTACACTCTATTCTCTTACTCTTCTACACTCCACTCTATTCTCTTACTCTTCTACACTCAACTCTATTCTCTTAAAAACCATTCATCTTCTAAACTCTACTCTATTATCTTGTTATCAATTTTGCCCAATCATGTCTGACCTAATTTTGGATAACCTAATCATGCCTGACCCATCACTCTCATCCTTGTCATCATCGTCTTCATCATCATCCAGAAATGAAGAGCTATTCCGACGTCAAATTATGATGATGCATGAGTATAACAAGGTTTTCATGGAGATGGGAGAAGCGAAAGAAAAATAGCAAAAGGCAACATCATCACAGAGGCGGGGGGTACTAAAATGAGAATGATTGACAAGCGGAAAGGTCGTGATCATAAATTGGGTGAGTTTAGCCTTAATCGGGATTATGTTGGTGCCAACCTAGTCTACGCCGATATCCCATTTCGTCGTCGATTCCGTATGAGGGAAGGTGTGTATCAACGTATTCATGATCATATTATTTCTGCGAACCCCTATTTTATTTAAAGAGAAAATGCCGCTAAGACGATGGGCTTATCCTCATACCAAAAGATAACGTGCGCACCCCACATGTTATGTTACGGTACGAGCGTAGACGCCCAAGACGAATACGTTCAAATTGGGGAGTCTACGGATAATTTGAGTTTGAAAATTTTTTGCAAAACAATTATAATACTATTCAAAGCTCAGTACCTTAGATCTCCCGATAAAAATGATACATTGCACTTGTTAGAAGTGAATGGATTGCTAGGCTTCCCGGGGATGTTAGGTAGTTTAGATTGTATGCATTGGAAATAAAAGAATTGTTCTACCGGGTGGGCAGGATAATATACCGGGTATAAGAAAATCCCGACGGTAATTTTAAAAGCTGTTGCATCTCAAGATCTTTGGATATGGCACGCATTCTTTGGGGTGCCCAGTTCTAACAATGACGTGAACGTCTTGCATCAAGGGTGGCTTTTCAATAATTTGTCTAATAAAGTTGTGCCGCCATGCAATTATAATATAGGCACGGTCCCGTACACCATGGGGTATTATTTAGCGGATGAAGTCTATCCAAAATGGCAAACAATTGTTCAAACCATAAGAAATTCGTCCAACGATGCCGAAAGATATTTTACAAAGATTCAAGAAGCATCCCGGAAAGATGTAGAGCGTGTTTTTGGGGTATTACAAGCTAGGTTCCAAATATTGGCACACGGTGTACAATTTTTGAAGCCTAGTGATCTAGTAAATATTATGTACGCATGTATAATCATACACAACATGATCGTCGAAGATGAACGTGATACTTACATCCGGCAAGTGGTGATCCCAAGTTTAAGAAAACCATTAATACTTAGAAGGAGACGTTAAATCTAAGATACACGATCAACACTATGGCATAGTACATCGAGAAGATTCATGAAATTAGAAATGAAGGTGCTCATTTCCAATTACGAAATGAACTTGTTGCGTATTTGCAGAATAAAAAAGGGGCGGAGTAATATATTTGGTTTCGAAGTTTGTAGTTTTATGTTGAAGTTGTAATATATTTTGTCTACTTAATTGATGTTCATTTTGCAGAATACTTACGATTGATAACAATTTTATTGAAATAATAAAATTACATAGAACTTAATAACTACTATTAACGCTAAGGATTATATCAATTTTCATCACTATAAACGTCGTCATTACTTGGACACTGCTCCTTCAACCTTTTCGAATAAAGTTTAATTTACTTTTTCATCCAACGCCTTTGTGGCAGTAGTAAGTTACTTGGGTAATTTATCATCACCCTAACTAAATGTACATCTTCGATGGCTTTTATTCTAGTTAGTTCTACTTCACGCCCCCTTTGAATCTCTAACTCTCTAGCCAACTTTTGTTCCTCTCATGCTCTAGTTTTAACTTTATTTTCCTCTTTCTTCTACTCGTCTTTCGCATTCCATGCCACCATCATGTTTGTCGCCGTCACAAACATCTTCTTTCCCCAAAAACCTATACTTGACTTTGTCGCTTCTTTTGCCTTAAATTTTTTTTGGTCGTCCGGTCATACTTCCTCACAAGCATATAGTGGTGCATCTAAGTTGAGAAAATCATCCAGAATTACGACATTTGAAGTGCCACAAGTAGGTGTAGAGAGATCAGTGTCGGAAGTACCCAGGCTATCATTAAAATTTGATTTCCTAGCAACATTGCGGTCGGGTTGCCCGATATTCTTAATTTGGGACCATTTTGGGCAATGCTCCAAAACTTTGTAAGCCTCCTCCAATGTAAATGTTATTTTTTTTTATAGTTTTTTGAATGTCTCGTATGCCATGCGTTCCTAGAAATCAAGTATTGTAATGGCCTAATTTTGCAAGCTCGAGATGGCTTGGAATTAGCTCTTACACCAATGTTCATGTGACAAAAACTAACATGAAATAAGAAATTACACAGGTGATTTAGCGTGGAAAACCTCTGTATTAATGATTTTTATTCCTTGAGGTTGATATCTCATTACAAGTTATTTCTCGACTTAGAAATACTTAATCTTGTAAATAAAAAGTTTTGATATTTTGAGAATCTAGAAAATATAGTTTTCTTGGTGATTTCTCGTGTATTTCTTTGGTTTCAGTCTCTTCTGGAACTTGGCCTTCTCCCCAGTTCTTCATCGTACTGAAGCACATTCTTTGAATAATGTGGTTATTTGCGGTTGACTCAGTAACTCTTGAGTTCATGAGAGAGAGGTATCTTTGACTTGTTCATGTTTTTATGTTTGAGCTCGACCTACATTTTTCATCAGTTCGTAGAGTAGGTGTCGATGTTGACTGCTGATGTTGTAGGGACCTATCCCTCGATCTTACCTAAAATCGAGTTATCGCTAGTTCAAATTACCTCCATCTCAGACTCACGCATTTTCAATATGACTTCTCCAGTCAACATTTCAACATACTCCACGAACTGGTGAAGAACGTGGATTGAACTTCAAACTTAAAAACCTTAACCAGTCAAAGATACTTGCCTCTCACGAACTAGTCAGTTACTCAGTCAACCATCACTAGCCATATTGTTCAGAGAACGTACTCCACCACGATGAAAAACTGCGGAGAATGCCTATATAAAGAAGAAATTCCAGAAAAGATAGGAAGAAAAAAATTGTAGAAGAGATCACCAAGAAACTACTTGTTGTAGATTCTCAGAAACTTTCAAACTTCTTAGTTACAAGGTTCAAGCATTTCTACATCTAGAGAATATTTGTAATAAGATATCTGCCTCAAGCAATAAAGATATTTTTACAAAATCCTCCACTTGAGGTCTTGGTATTTTACCTATTTAGAGGTTTTCTACGCTAAAATCACCTGTGTCATTTCTTGCTTTCTATTAGAATATTGTCGCAGGTTCATTGGTGTAATAGTGAATTCCAAGCCATTTCAAGTTTACAGAATTTGGCCATTACATTTGGCACCGTCTGTGGGAAAGATTGTATTTCCACTATATCCTAAGGCATTTTTTCACTATAATTTTCAATCATGGTTACTTCCAGACAACTGGCTACAGGCATCCAGCTCGATGTTTCAATGGAGCTAGGGCAACTTATAGAGTTACAGGCAAATCTCAATGTTAAAACAGAGAAACGCGCTGAGCTCAAACTTCAGTTAACTAAGGATCGGGAGCTCCATAAGAAAGAGCTCGACACAGAACGACAAACCCGTTTAACAACACTCAAACGATATGAATACCAGATGACAACAATGCAAACTGCCCTAGAGGCTCTGTAAAATACTCAGCAAGCTCCTTCAACAAGAGGTCACGATCAGTTGCCAGAGACCTCCCCTGTTTCTATAAGAAAAAGATCAGGACCTCGAAAAGTTGCCAGTAAAGCTATTTCCAGGAATCTTCAGCACGAACCACAGCCCTCCATACATTTGGGGGGTGAAGTTCAGTTCGAAGCCAGTCGGGATCACCGAATTTCTGTTCGTCAGGAGGAAGAATAACGACCTCAACATCAAGTACCAGCACGAGATTGTTTGAGAGAAGGTACTGGTACTCATCATCCACAACCTACTCGTCCAACAATTCAACCAATACGTCATTACGTCACGAAAGAGCATATGGACCAACGAATTAAGGAGCTGATCGAAGTACAAGTTCTGGGTATTACCGGCGACATCACAAAATTACAAGGAAGTCTGATTGCGCAAGAACTATTCGATATGGAGATACTGAAAGTTTTCCATACTCCAAAAATTCGTAAATACAAAGGTACCGACCCGAAGAAGCACATTCAACAGTACCGTGATTCATTGGGGTTGTACTCCAATCTCAACCATATTCTCTGTCGTCTGTTCGCCACAAGTCGGTAGGAAAAACCACTCTAATGGTTTCACTCTCTCCCTGAGGACTCCATATATACATTCAGCCAACTGCAGAAACAGTTCATCAAGACATATACTTACAACAGGGACAAAGAGGAGAATTTGTATTTTCTTATCAGTCTTAAATAGTCACACGGAGACAAGCTCGAGGCTTTTGCAAAGAAATTTTTAGAGCTCGTGCGTAAAGTGGATAACCTCGATCAGAAAATAGTTGTTACTGCTTTCACAACCGCGCTCCAGCTCGACTGCAAGGCCAAAGAGCACCTCTTCCTCAACAAACCTGCAACCATGGAGGATATGATCACCAAGGTCAATAGTTACGTCGACATGGAGATGATGATGTCTAAGCGAAAAAAATCTACTAAATTTGTCCTCACCACCAAAGGTTCATCTACATATCGAAACACTGAACCAAAAGAGGAACAGGGAGATCAGAAGCGCACCAAGGGCAACACTAGCTACCCTCGGAATTGCAGTTTGCCAAACAAACCCATCCTCCCAAAGATGAACATCCGAATCTCCATAATTTTTCTACTACTTTTGAAGGATAAGCTCTACCGCGTCTCTCAACCACTGGAACCAATCGATAATTGACCATATTGCATGTATCATAAGGTAAACCATCATTCTACTGACAGTTGTTATGCTTTATAGAGGTTGCCCGAGTACATTTTTAAAGAGGGATGGATGTTTGAATATATTATCGACCTGGAATCATACAAAGATGGCAGCTATAAGAAGCAACTTGAAGTTATTCATGTCAATGATCAAGCTGAGGAGAAGCATCTTTACCATATGCACCACAACAACATGATCAAAATCAATCAGATCACCAATTCTAACAGATCCAAGCGCATGAGACTATCAAAATGTTGCGATCTTACACCTCAAGACAAAGAAGCCAAGCTTTTTCTGAGTCGAGCAATCACTGGCTTGGGATTTCATTTGAAGATTACGATACTAGCCATGTTAAATTTCTACATCATGATGCGTTAGTAATAATGCTCAAAATGAAGAAGTTTGTTATGCACACGATGATGATTGATACTGGAAGCGGTATTGAGATTCTATTTTAGAGCACTATCGACCAAATGGGTTTGGCCGCCCAAGTTATTCAGGGTGACACCGATATCAGTAGGTTCAATGGTTCTAGAAAAAAAAAGAGTAGGCAAGATCATCTTACCTATCACCGCAGGACCAACCACCATCGACGTCGTCTTTTATATCATCAACGCCAAATCTCATTATCTCAAGATTATGGGCCGTTGCTGGATTCACATCATAGAAGCAATCGCTTCCACCTATCATCAAGCACTTCAATTCAAACACAACAATGGTATTTATGAGATCAGGGGTAGTCAGAAGCTTTCTCGAGCTTGTAAAAATACCATCTCTGTTATCCTAGATACTTCTGACAGATTTGCTGTATAGTAATTACAAGAAGCTGATCACCTCAACGATCAACCTTCCACGGAGGAGCCCACCGAATATATCAGTATTAATGGACCTAGCAGAGGTACTTTCATTGGTCAGCACCTCGTTAACAGATGAACTATCCATCTTAACTATAATTCTATATGCAAATTTTTGATTCTACACAAATACTTCTCACATTCGACCTACATACAGGTTTAGATATCTATCATTATCTCATGCACATCGATCATTCACATACAGCATATCTTTCATATATTCTATATATATGTCAAAATTCGTAGATTGCTATAAATAGTCATTTTTTAGAGATTTTCTTATAACAGATTACGATTTGCAAAAATAAACAAACATACAACGCACGTCTCTACTAACCTTCAGTGCCAGAGTGAGAATCTGCAGCAGTGCCAAGTCCTTCCCTCACAACACTGCAATATAGCCACCTACGTGATTCAGTACACGTAACTCTCATCGACTGCTGATCACTCTTAGATAAATCCTTACTAAATCCTCTACAATTTTTTTGTGCTTCTCTCTCTGTGCTCTCCAAGTTTTCAGAAGTTGAAAAATATTTGAATGATGAGGAAGAAGCACTATTTATTCTTTCTTTCTCTAATAGCCAATAGTTATTGTACCTCGCATGACCTGTCCTCAGTTTTAGAACCGAGGCGTCCTTTCTACTATCCATATCAGACATCTTGTACCTTCTCAATAAAACCATTTTTCCATCATTGCCTCTCTCTTCATATTTTAATCTATTTGTCTCTCCTGTTTCCATATCTTTCTCAGACCTTCCCACATTCATGATGACTCACACTCACACAATATCAGATTTTTGCAGCTTTACATAAAAAATAAAACTAGAAGCTCCTATATTTTTTATGTTCTTGTTTCTTATACTTATAGTACTAATGACGTCATTTTCAAACCTAACAAAAATTTTAAAGTTATTCAAAATTGTTTATCAAAATAGTCTCAAATGGCATTCGCAACTATAGAGGATCAATTTGACTTTCATCTTTTCTGTTAAATTCCAAAAACTTACATTTATTTATGATAGCACTTTACATATAATTACACCTAAAATAGCCTTGATGACCTGGGCGACCACATCCGATCAGATATCCTCCAGCGATCATCATATCTTCAAATTCAATTTCCATCTCAGCAATCAATCCAACTACCTTTTCTCGATCTGTAGGATTCCTCACTAGTTCATGAAAATATACCTCATAGAAATAATAGGCATACTTAAGTTCCCTACCCCTTACATTTAATCCTTCGAGCTGACACTCCCTCACTGGTAACTCAACATCGTAACCAAACAAGCCAAAAATCTTCTCCCGCACTTCAGGGATCTTTATGGTCAATCATCCTTCTACAGTATGACGTATTCTCTGAGATCGAGTCCGCACCATCCTAATATCTTCTCCATATTCAAAAATCATTCTACCCTTATTTATACATTTTTATTATACTTTCCCCTCAAAACATGATATTGACCTTCTATCTCGTAATAAAAAACCCATAATCTTGAGAAAAATTATTTGGACTTATCCCTTCCCTCGAATTCATACATTCCATAACTTTATAAGTCGAGCTTATTCTTTCCAGATTTATTCTTCTATCGACCTCTATTAGGTGGAATTTTTGCACTATAGATTTCATACAATTTTTTCTCTTCTACATTTCTAGCACGCAGAACAAATCATACTTACATCACAACATAAATTTTCGCACATATTTATCTCAGTTCAAATGTTATAATAACAATACTTTCAGTAGTCATACATTTCAATTCATTTTATACATTCTTTAAAACATTTCAGCTCGATTTCTACGTGTTATTCTATGTCTACATCACCACAAGTAATTGGATGATAAATTTTATTCATGTCGAAAAAGATTACACGTGTTTTTTCAGATAACAAGTCTTTCAGTAATCGATCTCAGGTACTTTATAGATACCTAATCTGTCTAGCACCCAACTTTAGCTACTTTACAGATAACAAGTTTTTCAATGCTTTTGTAAGTATCAGGTCATTCAGATACTCCAATACATTAAGTCCTTCAGTTTGTCCTGCTTCAGTGATTTTTCATCTTAATATAATGTAGAAATTGGAAACAATAAAAAGCTTCCCTCACATGAGTTTGGTCGAAGTCTAGTCGAACTTCAAATGGAAACTATGCAAGTAGTAAACTCAGTCCTGGCACTAACTCTTCAAACTGAAGGTCTTCTTAGCGCCCAAAAGTAATAGAAATATAGAAGAAAACTCCTACTTCTCCTCTTACTCCTCCACTACCATCACCGCCTCTCCTATAACTACCACCCTCACAGAGTTGGTAGAAATGAAGAGGGCCCAACCTTAGAATCCATGGTGATACAAGAAATCGGGCAGTTATGCCTATCCCGGCATCTATCCCCCTAACCTTATCCTCCGCCAGAGTTCGGAGCAAGCCCAACGTTCCTCGCTTGTCAAGACGACAATGTGAAACCTCCACCTACAGTAAAATTCCTCCTCAGCTTCAACCGCCTCGTCTTCCGACATACCTTGATAAGTCAGAGGAACAGGAGCGGGTATCGACATCTCTAAGGATTGATCGCCAAAGTATTTTAACTTTAACCTCTGCATTTCAGATGCGATCTTCTCTTCAAGGACCATCCTCCGAGTATTCACCATTTTGAAAATTTTAGAAAATTTGACAATTTACAAGCGTACTCTGCTTCAAGGATTTGATACAAGTACTATTTATATAACCCTACATTTATTGTGCAGGTACATTTTTCCAAACGTCATCATTCATTACAGATGCAACTCTTCAAATCGTAACCATCACATACATCAGTATCCATATCTTCATTTAATGTACGTCATTTCCCCATAACCCCACAACTTCCATACAGTCAAAGCCATCATTACTCCATTCTAATATCCAAGAACTTCAACCCGATACCCAATTACACACAGATCCTTTCTCAACCAAAGCCACTCAAGACTTTAGTTGCAAGGGGGCGATTGTAGATACCTATCTCTCGATCTTACCTAAAATTGAGCTGTCGCCAGTTCGAATTACCTCCATCTCAGACTCACGCATTTTCAACACGACTTCTCCAGTCAATATTTTAACCTACTCCACGAACTGGTGAAGAACGTGGGTCAAACTTCAAGCCGAAAAGCCTTAACCAGTCAAAGACACCAGTCTCTCACGAACTTGTCAGTTACTCAGCCAACCGCCACTAGCCACATTGTTTGGAAAAAGTGCCCCAACACGACATAGAACTGCCGAGAAGGCCTATATAAAGAAGAAGTTCCATAAGAGACAGGAAGAAAAAAATTACAGAAGAGATCGCCAAGAAACTACTTGTTGTAGATTCTTAGAAACATTCAAACTTCTTAGTTACAAGGTTCAAACATTTCTACATCTAATGATCATTTGTAATAAGATATATGCCTCAAGCGATAAAGATACTTTTACAAAAATCCTCCACTCGAGGTCGTAATATTATTTTACCTATTTAGAGGTTTTTTACGCTAAAATCGCCTATATCATTTCTTACTTTTTATTAGAATATTATCGCAGGTTCATTGGTGTGATAGAGAATTCCAAGCCATTTCGAGCTTACAGAATTTGGCCATTATAGATATCACGTATAAAATACGTGAGTCTGAGATGGAGGTAGTCCAAACTGGAATAACTTAATTTGGGCTTAGATCGAGGGATAGGCCCCTACAATTGCCCCCTCGCAATCGAAGTCACGAGTGGCTTTGGTTGAGAAAGGATTTTATGGGTATATGGGTATTTGGGTTAGAAGTAATGATGTAGATTTGACTGCATGGAAAATATACATGTTATGGGGGGACGTTTGTGCATTAAATGTTAATGAGAATATTGATGTATGCGTAGGTTAGAGAATGGGAGTTTCGTCTATATTGAATGATGACGCTTGGGGAAACGTGCCGGTACATTAAATATCGGGTTATATAAATAGTACCTGTACCGAGAATTATGGCAAAGTACGATGCTTGTTACAAATATCTTTAAAAGTTTTGATGATGGTGAAGACCAGGAGAATGGTTCACGAAGAGAGGATTTCTATTGAGATGCAGAAGTTGAAGTTAAGATACTTTGGAGATGCATACTCCGATTTTTGTTCCACCGACGTATCAAGGTATGTCAGAAGAAGAAGCGGCTGAAGTAGATGAATATTTTTGCTATTTATGGAGATTTCATCACATTGTCTTAACAGGCAAGCAATGTTGGATTTGTCTCTGCATCCTTGCTGAAGATAAGGTTGGGGTAACAGGTGCGGGGTTTGGCGAAACTACGGGGTAATTACACCGATGTCTTGCGTAAGACTGGATTCTAAGGTCGGGCCCTCTTCATCTCCACCAACTCGGTGAAGGTGGTAGTTCTAGAGAAGGCGACAGTGGTAGTAGAGAATGGAGATGGAGAATGGAAGTCTACTTCTATATCTCCATCGTTACTTGGCGCTAAGAAGACCTTCTATTTGAAGAGTTGGTTCAAGTACTGAGTCCTCTTCTTTCATGCCCAGACTTCCTCCAATCCCATTTTCTGGTCAGAGTAAGATGGTGTAAAGGAAGGACCTATGGTGACTTCCAATACCTATTTTACATCTGAGGATTCTTGGAGTGAAACATCACTGAAGTGGGATGAACTGAAGGATTTTATGTTTTGGAGTGCCTGAAAGACCTGTCATCCGAAAAGCACTTAAAAAACTAGTTATCTATAAAGTACCTAATTTCGGAGTACTTAAAAGACTTATTATCTGTGAAGTACCTAAAAGTTTTGTTATCCTTAAAGTACATGTAATTCATATTCGAGCTGAATATAATTTGTTATCCAAACTCTGTGCTGATATATGTATAGAATAACTCTAGAAATCGAGCTATGAACGATTTGAAGATTTATGAATATAGGAAGAAATGTTATGTATGAGATTAGAACTTACAACCTGGTTATAATAATCTGGCTATAAAAATATGTTTGAAACATGAAATATGTATAATGAATGATCGAATTGAGTGACTGGGATTTATCGAGAGAGAGAAAAAAAATTGTAGAATGTTTAGAATGAGATATTTGAGCTCAGTGAGGTTATTCTGACAATTAGATTTGGAAAGAATAGGCTCGATATGGAATAGGCTGAATTGTCTGAGGTCGATAGGGAGAGATATGTTCAAATATGTAATGTCCCAGATTTTCGGGTTATTTTATTTATTTATTATTAAGTATTATTATTATTATTCCTAATTGTTATTCGTTATGCTTCCGTGTATTTTCTAATTGTCAGGTTTGATGTTAGATTCCTTTTTAGGTAGTTTCGGTGGTTCGGGTGGTTTCGGAGGTTTAGGGCGGAAGTGTGTGTGTTATGATTTTAGGAGTCGTGGTTGGTCTCTGAGAGGGTTGTGATGGTTGTTCGGGTTATTCCAGTCTTCTGAGGGTCTTGGTGTTGTGTGCGGTTCAGGAGGACCTCAGAGTGACATTTTTAGATTTTCCCAGATTTCCATTCGAACGAGGCCCTTTGTCGTTCGAACGAATCTCAGTTTCTTGTGGACATTTTGGCCATTGGACAGATTATCGCTCGAGCGAGTTTTATTTTTGTTCGAACGAGTTGATTCATCCCTCCTGGAATTTGGCCCAAGACCTCTTGGTAGTTTGAGCGACTTTTCTATCCATTCGAACGACTTGGCGATTATATATATATCATTATCCATTCTCTTTCACTCTCTCTCTCTCTCTCTCTCTCTCTCTCTCTCTCTCTCTCTTCCCCTAACTGAATCCTCTCTTCTCCAAACTGAATCCTCTCCTCGTCTTGCTCGCCGAATTCGACATAATTTTTCGCCGTGACTTCGTCGTTTCTCTCGGTATGTAATTCCTCTTTCTCTCCCTTGTATCTTTGGGTTGATTTCAGTTTTGGTGAAACCCTTGAGGCATGAATTGATTTAGGGTTTGTGATTGTTGTGTTGCTTTTGGGGTCCTTATTTTGATTCAAATTAGAGAGAGAAGAGCTGCTGCTGTTAGAGGGAGTAGAGGAAAATGTTACGGCTTAGTTGCTGCTGCCCTTGTGGCTAATCTGTTTCAGTCGTTGTTGCCTTTGTTGTTGCTGTTTTGAAGTGTAGAGGGAGGGTTGTTTTAACCATCTTCAATCTCTGTCTAATCGTTATCCATTTCCAATCGCAGCTACCTTTTTCTGTAAGTAATTCCCTGTTGCTGTTCCAACTTTACAATCTGATTTTCAGTTTAGTGTAACCCTCTTGCTTGCTTGGTATTTGATTTGAGAATATTTGGAGAGTTGTTATTGCTATAAGTCATTGGCGTTTGATTCCCAAAGATTTTTTTATTGATTTGGGTTTAGAGGAGCGATTGTGGAGGTCATTGTGGTGTTCTGGAGATCTGAAATCAGTTCGCACCGCCTAACTATTTTTCCCCTTTGGTAAACTGTTTTCCTCCTTTTATGAACTGTTTTTCCTTTCTTGATAATCTGATTTCTATTTTGGTTTAACCTATGATTGGTGGATTGGTTTTGGATTATGTTGGGTTAGGTTGGATTGTAGGTTATGGTTATGATTGGTTGAGTTGTGCTTACTCTAAATTGTGTTTGCTAGGATTATAGCGGTGTAGTGTTGCTTGGCTAGTGGTTTGATTGGATGTGTTTATCCGTGAGGTGCCGTTGATGGAGCGTTGAGTTGTATTGCTCGGATTGATTCTTCTGGGGCATTTCGTCAGACGAGTTTTATCTTCCCGAATAACTTGATTATTATCCTGATTTGTGAGTTATAGAATTTCCTAGTATAATATGTTATATCTGTGATTAGGTTAGTATAAGGTTAATTGCTGAGGACATTTTTACGGGTTATCCGTTTAGGATACCTTAGGCGAGAGTACTTAAGGGTTTAATAAGTTAGTAAAACCCGCAACAATGTGAGTTTAGTTATTAGATAGAACCCGTAGGTTATGATTAGCGAGAGGAGGTTATTCTCTGTTGTCGTCGATGTGACGATGACTCCTGAGATTCCTCTTAGACCAATTTCATTGAGGGTGGTTATCGCGACTCTTTTCTTCGTTGAGGTTAAGAACAAAGGCATTTCTCAATGTGTTGCGACGCCTCAGTGTCGATATATATATATATAATATTTAGAGTGTAGAATATATAAATAATATATTGAGTATGGTATCGCTGGTTAGTTATTAGGGTACCTATCTTGTTTCAGGGTACTAGTAACTTGGTTTGACGATTAGTAGAGACTTATGGACGACTTGTGGTTTAGCCGTCATTTCTTTGAGATAGTGTAGTTCAGAGACTATAGTTCTCACCTTATAGTATAGTAACTTGGTTAGTTTGGGCAGCTGGACTTGGTTCTAGGGTAGTCTTGGGGCACCATAGCTTCAGTAAAACATGGTCTTCGATTCGGAGCTCGTCATCTTGCCTGCTATTGTTTTGATTTGTCATAGGATTAGCCTAGGTGTACTCTGTGTTCTCGAGGCCTGGTTCTTGAGCACTATCATTGTGACTGGTAGTTTGTTAGAATGTTAGATTCCTCGTGGGAGTGCGGAATCTCTTGGACTGTTAGTTGCTGGTGGTGAGCAGACGGCTTGTCCGTGGTGGTTGGTCGTGGATGTTAAAGTTTTGATAGTTTGCCTTAGGATTGTTTACTCATCGTGTTGTGATACTTATTGCCCTCATGATTCTTAGAGCTAATAGAGATTACTTGCCAAGCCTTCCTTCCCCGGGATAAGGCTTATAGGGTTGTGTTCCCTTCTGTCATCTAGGAGGCAGCGAGACAGCATGGCTCAGTGAGGTACGCGGATGAGCCAGGTGGTTTATCAAGTTGTACGTCACCTGTGATGTTGGAATCTGCTGGGGTGGACTGTCACATCAGTATAGGGAAACTGTTACCGTCGAGCATCTGTTCGTAGAGATTGTCACCTCGGGTGTAGACAGGCCTGGTGGGTTCCTGTACATCCGTGCTGGTGACTTATGTACATGATTAGGAAGATTGTGATGCAGTTCGGTTATTGGGGATTATTGGCTACTTGTTGGACACTTGTAGGTCACCCCATGAGTACTAGTCTGTGTTGGCAGCTAGAATATTATAGTACTTAATGGTAATCCTATTGCTTTGAAGAATCTTAGAGGCTGATGTTGTTTAGATGTCATGACGGTTAAGTTGCTATTTCATCTAGGTTTAGATGGTACAACTGAGTCACATGAGAGCATCTGTATTAGTTTTGGTTGTCACGCTCTCAGGCAGGTGGTTATCCTATTGTGTGCTGGCTGTGTTGGCAGCAGTTGTGTTTCAGTCTTTAGGATTTTTGCTCACATCCATAGATAATATATTCTCTTATCTTATTGCGACCGGATACATCCCCTGACCCGTATTATATGTGACATGTATGTGGTAAGGACTATGGTTTCTTGTGTGTGACTGAGGATGTGATTCCTTGGGGTGCTCGTGGCGCCCAGTGTAGTTCCCCCAGCCTGGTCAGCTTAGAAAAAATTGTACCTGTATCCATAATGGTCCTTTAAGGTAATCCTTCTTTAGCAGTTGTCAGCCTACTTTAGTCATGGGGGCTAGCCCTTTGGGTTGACATCGCTAAATCATTTTGCATCATAACGCATCATCATCATCAAGCATATCATTGCATCTCTGCATACTTCCAATTCGTAGGTTCTTCTGATAAAAATCCTTAACCCTTTATGTATTATGCTTAATATAGAATCTTCTGTACTTGGGATAATCATAAGATTATCTCATTCCATCATATCATCATCATAACATATCATTGTATTGGGATAATTATGGGATTATCCAAGTTCATCATATTCTTCTCCTCTTATTTGAATTCCTCTTCTCCTAATTGATTTGTGGTATAATTAGATTCATCTTCCTTCTGCATATTTTTCTCCTCTCTACATCTATTTCTCCCTCTTCTGTATCTGGTTAATTTATTAGGTTAATTAGTTTGGTTAGTTACTGTGAGCTTTAGGCTGGTATTTGGTTATGGGCGATCTCGCTCAGCTTGTGGTAGCTTCAGGGTTGTGCCTGGTTGGGGTTTGGGTAACCCTGTTGGATTATTGTGAGCCGAGGGTGTTTACCCTCGTGTGTAATTGTATTTCTGAGGTAGGTTAGTTGCGTGTGACACTAGGGCCACGGTAATGATTAGAGTGTAGTTAGTAGTCCTTGGGACTGGAGTATAGTTATAGTCTTAGCACTCCTTTGCTCAAGATGTGTATGTCTAATTATAGTATAGTTATACATAATCTTTAGACTAGTTATGTACCTATTAGATACCTATTAGGCATCATGTATATTTATATATATATATATATATATATAGATATATATATATATATATATATATATATAGTTTATCGTTAGATATTATTATATCCTATTTTTATTATTATATCCATCTCATTGGTTAGTATAATCGTTTAGCTATTCTTGGGAGTTAGTGAGCTCGTTGTTTGCTCACTCTCGCATCCCCTTTTCAGTGGCAGGTTGTTTCAGGTTTTAGTTATTGCTGTGGTGATCTTTGGGGAGAATGAGCTGAATGCTCATTCTCCAGTTATTACTGTTGGGCTTGCTGCGTAGAGGTTTGTAAAATCTTATTTTTAGATATTATTATCTTAGTCTTCTGCTATTTTTGTCTTTCCTTATTACTCTGTCATGATACTATTGTGAATGACTGGGCCAGAATTTGTCTACGGCTCGGTTGTTTGTGGGGCGAATCTTTGGATTCCCCGACCTGCACATCCTCGAATCTCAGTAATTAGTCTAGCTACCGATTACTAGATTTTGGGGCGTGACAAAATAATTTTTCTCAGGATACTAGGGTTTTCTATTATGAAAGAATAAGATAATATCACGAACTGTGGGCGATTCGTAGGAAAAATATATAAATAGGGGGAAAGGTGATTTGAAAAGGTGGAAAAGAGTATAAATGGTGTGGACTCCATCAATGAGAATTCTTTATGCTGCTGAGGGGCAGTTGGCGATAAAGATAGTTAAAGTGTGGGAGCAGATTTTTGGCTTGTTGGACAATAATGCTAAACTGCCAGTGAGGGAGTATCAATTTGAAGGTTTAGATTAGATGGGTAGGGAACGTGAGTATGAATGTCGTTTCTATAAGGAGTTATTTCAAGAAGTGATGGTAGAACCTGCAGCTCGAAAAGATACTGTGAGATTGATTGCTGAACAAGAGATCGAACTGGAAGATGTGAGGATTGCTGGAGTCGAAATGATTGGATGCGGTTCACCAGGACATCAGAGATGTTTTAGGTATAATTATATGTGAGGGAGTGAATTGTGATGAGAGTGTGATGATAATGAAGTGAATGTAAATAGGGGTGGTATGTATGTAAGTATATGAGTTTGAATAATTTCTAAAGAAATGAAATGAGAATGAAGTTTGAATCTGTCCTCTATTGTTTCGAATACTGTTTATGACTGTTGTGAAAAATAAATTTGAATATTTTTGAAATTTTGTGAGCTTTGGAAATTATGTTAGCACTTTTATAAGTAGAAGACACAAAAATAGAAAGACAAAAAAGGTAACTTTTGATTTTTGTCTCCTGTATAAAAGTAGGGAAAACCCTATTACATATACGTGTGAGTCATCATGAGTGTGAGAAGGTCAGGGAGAGATTTGGAAAATAGAGATGAAAATAAATTAAAATATAGGGCAAAGGGTAATGATGGGAAAGCATTTTCACTGAAAAGGTGCAAGACGTTTGACATTAATTGTGGAGGGGATGCATTAGTTCCAAAACTGAGGACGGCTCGTGCAAGGCCCAATAATTGCCAGCAGTTAAAGAGAGAAAATATAAGGAATGCTTCATCTTCGTCATTCAAAGGTTTCTCAACTTCTGAAAGCTTGAAGAGCAATGAGAGAGGAAAGAGAAAAAAAAATTGAGAATTCCGTGAGAGTTTAATTGAGAGTGATCAACAGTCAAGGCGAGAGAAAGAGTTACAGAGACTGAGTCATGAAGGTGTTTATACAACAGCGTTGTGTGGGAAGGATTTGGCACTGTGTTAGATTCATATTCCGACATAGAAAGTTAGTAGTGTACTTGTGATATTTTGAATGTGTTGTTTTTGAAAATCATTTTTTGTGTTAGGGAAATCTAAAAATTACATTTACAGTAATCTATAAAATCTGTTTGATATATGGTATATATATATATATATATGTGTGTGTGTGTATGTGTGTGTGTGTGTGTGTGTGTGTGTGTGTGAGTGATGCATATGCAAAAGATAATAATGGGTATCTGGAGCTGTATGTAGGTCGATTGTGAGGAGTATTTGTGCAGGATCAAACCCTCATCTATAGATTTGTAGTTGAAATGAAGACTTCACCTGTTAATAAGGTGTCGACCTCTGGTCGATCGGCAGAGTCCGAGATTGTAATATCTGATAGAGATAAAGAAGTAGGGGTTGCTCAATTTCTAGATTTCCCTGAAAGATTGGTAATCTACCCTCCGAATTCTGATGTGCTCAAAGAGTTTTGTAAAGCCAAGGCTTCTGTAGGGGGAAGATGGGGTAGTTATGTAGAACATGTCGGCAGGCATTTTAGGAGTTGCATCGTAACAACTGGAGAGGAATACTTTTTTCTGTTGGTTAATTTAGAGAATGAGAAACAAGATAAGGGTTTAGACGAATCGATCTCTTTGGAGTACTTTAGCAGAAATGTCCAGGGCGACCTGGAGGAGGGTTTTTTGTGTTACCTGTCTCTGTTGGAGTACGGGTTGAGTCTTCTCCTTAGCAATTTGGTATAAAAGAGATTATGAACATCATCGGGGCATGTCCTATTTAGTTGAACGGGAACATGTGAGAGGTGATAAATGTTTGCGAATTTCTGAATAAGTTACGGGAGGAGGATGAGATTGAGAGGAGGATATCTTCTGAGGATGTCTTGCAGTTTTATGGGGTAAAAAACTTTCCTGCAAGTGGAGGGGCATTTTTTTTGCGAGTTTGACTCGGCCTCATTTCTTTGATCTAAACTCGGTAGGTTGATCATGGAATGATAATGTGATATGGGTGAAGGGTGATTACTTTCGGAGAGATGACGAAGAACCCATGGAACTTTTGTGTAAAACTATAAAGCAAAGTAAGTATAACAATGTATAATGTATAAGATTGATATGCTGAAATTGTATGCTGTTCCGCTGATGATAATACATTGTTGACAGACAGGTTCACAGTCAAAGGTGACGAGGAAGGAGTCTCTGTTAGACATTGTTGCTCAGGAAGGGACAAAGATCGAGGCCGCGCTGAAAGAACTTGGCATTAACATAAAGAAATGTGCTAATAGCCGGTCCGAGAAAGTTCAAAAGTCTTAAACAACGAGGCTAATGGTGGGCGCTAAGGGAAACACGAAGAGGGGAAATGATGGGGAGAGGCGAGTGAACTTTCCCAAGGCCTCTGGAGTAGACTTTGCGGGTGTGCCAGAGTCTACTACGTCGAGCAAGATAGCTTCGGTGTTTCCAAAGTAGAAGATGCTGAAGGGGATATGCCTCCGAGTCGTGGAGGAGAAAACTGAGCTAAAGAAGGGGAAGGTCGAGCTTGAGCAGAAGGTAGCTCGACTGAAAGCTGACTTGATTAACGAGTGGAAGCAGGTTGAGGCCCTGAAGGCTTCTCAAGAGGTAGAGATTAATGATCTTTCAGCGGAAGCGAGAAGTAATATGAAGGAGGTGGTAACTGAGCATGAAAGACTTGGGTGCCACCTTATAACCAAGGGGTATTCCGAAGATGAGGTGAATGCCATTATGGCGGACACCTATGTTAAGGAGGAAGAAGATGATGAGGTGGAAGATGTTGCTATTGGAGTTGTGGACCAGTTGGACGGTGTCTCTCCCAAATGGTACGAGACAACAAGGGGGATGACAATGAGCACCTAGAAGGAGGAAATGAGAAGGTAGAGTAAAATATTGACTCTGTGATTGTATGAATGGTTTAGAATGTTATAATCTGATGGAATATTGTTTGTTGGATAGAATTCTGTAGTCTAAGATGCTTCTGTAAACCTTGTTGTAGGAACGTAAGGAAATGCACGTCAGAATAAAAGATTTATAGACTGAGCTTGCTAAGGAGAGAGATGCCTCAGCGTTCATGTTGTCTTCGCAAATGGAGCTACAGGTTAGAAAAGGGTAAGAAATATTTGACTTGTATGCTTCATTAGTTTTGAGCTACAAGGTAAAAAGTAGAGTATAGGGACAAACCAAAAGCCTGCTATCAGTTTATGGGCAATGGCACTCAATAGTGTATAGAAAATAGCAAAATATTAACAAATTAAAACATAAAGAATGTGTACCTTTGAATTGAAAGGATGTGTTATTGTTCATCCAACTAAGATTGTACTTTAACCTTAAGTTTAGAAGTAATTTCACACATTAGATGTCAAAAAATAGAAATTTCGTTAGAAATAAGATGTATGTATTGAGTGAACGTTCAGAATCGAACTTGATATGTTATATATGTGATGTCCAGGTCGAATTGGAGTCAGCTCGCTTTCGCGAAGATGAGATACATCAATATAACCAAGAATTTGTGGAGGAGTTTGATAAGATAAGATAGGCGAATGAAGATAGAGAAGATCAACATGTAAAGGTACACTTCAAGTTTGTTGAGGCAACCCAAACTGCAGATGACCTTGCTCAGAAGATCAAGGAGAAAGATGCTAAAATTAGTAAAGGGCCAAAAAGAGCTTGTGGAGATGAAAGAACATACAACGAAGCTCAAAAGCCAGAATGATATGCTAATGGTAAAGAGTATAGATACTGACATGGCTCGATACCATATACAGGCATTAGAAAAAGTAGAGAAAGGGTTAAGTCGTTCTATGGCCAGCCTGAAGGACCAAATGATCAGTAAAATGAATGATCATGAGAAAACTCGAGCTGATCTAGTGAGTACCAAAAACGAGTTGGAGCGATTGAAGAAGAAAATGGTCAAGAAAAATAGTGAGCTGAAGAAAGCTCGAGATGACCAATCGACCTCTGAAGTTGCGGTTGAGTAGTTGATTACAGCTTTACCTGCTAAAGATATAGAGTTGTAGATAGTGCAACGGAAGTGTGATGAGTTGAATGAAAGGGTGGCACAATTAAAAACCAAATTCGTGCAGGCCAATTCGCGTGCCAGAAACACCAAGGATGGGGAGTGCTCGAGGAAGAATAAAAGTAATGTTAAGGTTTCCCTTGTGAAAGGGGATGTAGTTAGCCTATCAGCTCGAATAAGAAAGCTGGAGGGAATTGCAGCTCGAACTCAAGGTCATGTACAAAAAGAAAATGAACAATTAAGGGAGTGCCAAAATAAGTTGGACGCTGCTCTAACCAGGAAATAAGGGTTGGAGCAGACTATCAGGGGTAATGAGATTTTGATTAAGAAGCAAGATGAGTTTTAAAGAAGCCTCCGGCTGGGGAACATTTAAACAGGGAGCTTGAGGAACTTCGTGCTCAGGTGGCGGATTTGAGGGCGATTAATCAGACTGAGTCAACTAACGCAAACAAGAAGGCAAAATAGAATATCACATTCATGGCTTGAATAAATAGTGAAATGGAATAACAAGAAGAATGGTATAATAGGTTGCATAATTGCCTTCAGATGGTAAGAAGAAATTTTTTTAAGGCGGTCATGCCCGAGGTATCGCGCTCAGAATTTATGATGGCGGTGATCGCCTATTTTGTGGAGGATGTAAAAAGGCTTGAATTGGTGAGAGATGCCTTGCACGACTGTTTACCAGAAAGGGGATGTATTTGCAGAGCTGATATAAATCGATAAAATTGTATGAACTCCATAGAAATAGAGTTAGGCTCTCGACCTACTGAATTGGTAGAACATGGCAGAATTACTGTGACTGCTCAAGCTCGAGAATTTATGGCTGGCCGTCCACCTGTTGTAGGGGAAAGTGAAGCTAACCTTCCAATAGTATAAAGGAATTCATTGTAGCGGTTGTATATGTAACCTAAAAAAAGTATCTATCACAAACATATTGAGAGATAAAATATAGTTTTACCTTTGTTTTATCTTATGTCTGGTAGATTTCTTTAATTGAAAACTAGTATTACCTTCGTTTTAATCGTAGAGTATAGTAGAGTCGGTCAAATCAAATATTATCCTTGTTTTAACCGGTATAATGTCGCAGCTATATTGAGTTAGATGAAAGCTAGTTTTACCCTTGCTTTATCTTATGTCTGGTATAGTTCCTCGATTGAAAACTAGTATTACCTTTATTTTAATCTCGGAGTATTGTAGATTCGGTCAAATCAAGTATTATCCTTGTTTTAACCAGTATAATGTCGCAGCCATATCGAGTTAGATGAAAGCTAGTTTTACCTTTATTTTATCTTATGTCTGGCAAAGTTCCTCGATTAAAAACTAGTATTGCATTTGTTTTAATCTCAGAGTATAGCAGAGTCGGTCAAATTAGGTGTTATCCTTGTTTTAACTAGAATATAGGTCGATTGAAAGCTAGTATTACCTATGCTTTAATCTATGTGTTGTCTACATAAGTATAGAGTTGTGTGGGAAAAAACTTAGAAGTCTTTATTGAATAGAAAAAGATGTACATTGGATGGAGATTAAAATCTCACTTTTGGAATGGAAAAAGTGAGAATTCAAAATAGAGTAGTGAGGGACTTAATGATAATACCGTTTTAGTCGCCTTGTATTCCAAGGATTTGATATGTGAACTCCCTCTTCTGTTATGAGGTAATATGATCCCAGGCCTGTGAGACCGGTGATAAGGAATAGACCCTCCCAATTTTCTGCTAGTTTCCCGGCATGAGGCTCTTTAATATGTTGAGGGATTTCTCGGAGGAAGAGATCGTCGATTTGAAAAGGACGGCTTCTGACTCGTCTATTGTATGAACTGGTCAACATATGGTGATATCGACTTAGGTTAGCAATGACGCGCTCCCTGGTCTCATTAATTTAATTGAGGTTGCAAGCCAATTCGAACTTGTTTTCTTCGTCAGTAATGGTATTCTGAGGGAATGACGGCCTCAGTCCCATAGGCAAGGAGGAATGGGGTGCAGCCGGTTGATTGACGTGGAGTGGTATAATATGCCGATAAGACATGAGGTAGTTCTCGAACCCAGTTCCTTTTTTATGAGAGTGAAGTCTTTTCTTGAGTTCATCCACGATGGTTTTGTTGGTGATTTTGGCTTGGCCATTGCCTTGAGGGTAGTAGGGGTTGGATGGTGAGTGGATTGTATTGCATTTTTTGAGGAAAGCTACGATTTTTTCTCTAACGAATTGTGGCCCATTATCGATACTAATTATGTGGGGGCATCCAAACCGAGTAATGATGTGTTCCCAGATAAAAGAAGTGATCTCTTCTTCTCTGGTTCGATAAAGTGGTATTGCCTCTACCCATTTTGTAAAATAATCTATAGCTATGAGTAGGTATCGGCTGTTACCTAGAGAATTAAGAAATTTATCGACAAGATCGAGCGCCCATCTTTTGAATGGCCAAAACACCTTGCTTGTATGTAGTTCGAGCGCATGGGCACGTATCATTTGTCCATGTCGTTGACATGTATTACATTTGCATGATTACTCTTCTGCTTGTTTGCGCATGCCCGACCAGAATACTCCTTATGCAATAGCTCTATTTGTGAGTGCTCGACCTCCGGCGTGGGAGCCACAAGTTCCTTCATATAAATTATGGGGCATCTCGTCTGCTTTCTTTTCTGGATAGGCACTTTAGGTAAGACCCCGTGAATGAACGGTGGTATAAAGAACCGTTTTGATTTGTATAGCGCTTTGAGTTGTTGATCAGCTGTCGGTGCTCCTTTAGATCTGCTAAAAGTGGTCCGCTGCATTTGTTATCGATACCGAGGTAGGCTAGGAAGGGCTTTTGTCAATCGTCGTCTCCCCCTTTATCGCCCCCAGTGTTGATCATGCATACAGAAATACAATCAATGTTGGGGGTTGAAATTACTTTGATATGAAGATATCGAGCTTCTGTTCCCAAGACCTTGGCTAGATATGCCAAAGAATTGGCGTGTTTGCTATCTCCTCGAGGAAGATAATCGAGAGTTTCTTGCGCGAACTTACTCATCCTATTTGCAATGAGGGCTGCATATTCGATTATCTTGCCATTATTCCTGTATTGCTCAGAGTAATGGTGGACAATGAGTAGTGAATCTATATAAACTGAGAGTTTTGGGACACCGAGCTTAAGTACGAGGTCGAGTCCATGAATGAGAGCTTCGTATTCGGTGACATTGTTGGAGATTAATTTCTCAATTTTATCTTTGGAAGGGGTAATCAATAGGATCCCAATTCCTGACCCTACCGGTCCTGCTGATCTATCTATAAGAAGTCTCCACCCTTTCCTTGTAATTCATTCAACTCGCTCGTCAAATACTTCAGGGGGTAGATCTTCTGTAAGTTTTTCTACAAGGTCAGAATCGTGCTACTCCCACTTGGGAACTTCCACTGAAAAATCCGCGAGAAAATTGACAATGGCCTAACCTTTTTCAGAATAATATTTTTCAAACTTGATATCATGTTCTCCCAAACTGACTGACCATTATTGTAATCTCTTTGATTTTTTGTTCTTTGATATAACCTCCCGAAGTGGGTAGTTTATCATGATTTTGACTGAATGAGCTTGGAAGTAGTATTTAAGTTTCTATATAGGTGTAAACAAGAGTTAGAAGAAGTCTCTTAATTTTAGAATACCTCGTTTCTGCTAGAGTGAGGGTTTTGCTAATGAAGTAGACTGGCTTCTCGATTTTCTCTTCAAGTCGAATAAGAACTAAACTGATTGAAGTATCTGTAACAGCTAGGTAGATGATCAGTCTTCATTATCTATTGGGTTGCTCATTATGGGAGACCTCCCCAAATAGGTTTTGAGATCCTAAAAAGCTACTTCGCATTCTGATGTCCATTGGACCTCTGTATTTGGCTTAACTTTATCTCGTTTGGTACAACTGCGAAGTAGTAGGAATAGCCAATGACAGCGGTCTAAAGATTTTGAAATTATTCGGTTGATAGTGGTAATCTTGCGAGAAAGTTTATGTATCGCTTTCATCGTATTTAGAGATGGCATGTTGAGGAGAGCCCAGATTTCATCTAGATTGGCCTCAATCCCTTTCTTGCTGATGAGATGGTTGAGAAATCGACCTGAATGTACTCTGAATTGATATTTATTAGGATTAAGACGCATCCTGTAAGATCAAAGAATGTTGAATATTGTTTTGAGATCTGTAATGTGGTTGGCTGACTGTATGCTCTTGCACAAGAGATCGCCAATATAGACTTCTACGACTTTCCCAAGATATACTTTGAACATAGTAGTCATCAACTGTTGATAAGTCGCGCCTGCATTTTTGAGCCTAAAGGGCATGACTTTGAAGCATTAAAGTCCTCTTTCAGTGATGAAAGTGGTATTTTCTTAATCTTCTTCAAAGAGTAGAATTTGATTGTACCCAGAAGCAGCGTTTATCATAGATAGGAGTTCTTGACCTGCTGTGGAATCAAGGATTTGATTAGGGAGAGGGAAATTGTCCATTGGAGTGTGTTTGCTTAGATCTGTAAAATTTATGCAAACTCAGACTTTTTCATTCTTCTTTGGGACTGCGACGATGTTGGATATCCAATCTGGATATTTAGCTTCTCGAATGAATCCCACTTTGATCAATTTCTCAATCTCCATGTTAACTTCATCTCGAAGTTGAGGTGATAGTTGTCGTTGTTTCTGCTTGAATGCCGTGGCATTGATGTTAATGGCCAATTTGTGATATACCTCTGCCGGATCGACCCCAGGCGAAAGTCCATGCAAAACATCTCAATTTAGCCGTAAGATTTGAATAAAATCATCATTATCGTGCTGAACCACCTTAATACTGATGAAAGTACATCTATTAGGTCCATCAATGTTGATGTATTATGCAGGCTCTTCTATGGAAGACTGATCATCAAGGTGATCGGCTTTCTGTAATTGCTATGTAGCATATCTGTCTAAGGTATCTAAAATTGCTAAGACGGTGTTTTCGCAAGCTCGAGAAAGATTTCAACTACCCTTGATTTTATGAATACCATCATTATGTTTGAAGCAGAGTACTTGATAATAGGTGGAAGCGATTACTTTCATGTTGTGAGTCCAGCAGCAGCCCATAATCCCGAGATAACAAGATTTGGCGTTGATTACGTGAAAATGATATCGATGGTGGCTGGTCCTGCGGTTTTAGGTAAGATGATCTTGCCTACTCGCTCTTCTTTAAAATCATTGATCCACTGATATCGGCGCCGCTTGGAATAACTTGATCGGCTAATCCCATTTGGTCGATAGTGCTTTTAAAGATAATCTTAATACCGCTTCCAGTATTGATCATCATTGTGTGCATTACAAACTTCTTCATCTTGAGCATTATGACTAATGCATCATGATGTAAAAAATTTACATGATTAATGTCATAATCTTCGAATGAGATCCCAAGCCGGTGATTGCTCGACTCAGGCAGAAGCTTGGCTTCTTTGTATTGAGGTGTGAGATCGCAACATTCTGATAGTCTTATGCGCTTGAATCGGCAATATTTGGTGATTTGATGGATTTCGATCATGTTGTTGTGGTGCATATGGTAGAGATGTTTCTCCTCAGCTTGGTCTTTAACCTAGACGAATTCAAGTTGCTTTTTATAGTTGCCATCCTTGTATTAATCCAGGTCGATAATGTATTCGAACATCCACCACTCTTTGAAAATGTATTCCAGCAACCTCTGTAAAGCATAGCGATTATCGGTAGAATGATGGTTTACCTAATGATATATGCAGTACAGCCGGTTCTCGATTGGTTCCAATAGTTGAGAGAGACGGTAGAGCTTATCCTTGGAGAGGATTAGAAAAATTATAGAGATTCGAACATTTATCCTTGGGAGGACCAGTTTGGGTAGTGTACCGTATTTCTGAGGGTTGTCAGTGTTTTCCTTAAAGCGCTTTTGATCACCCTGATCCTCCTTTGGTTCAATGCTTCGATCTGTAGATGGACATTTCATGGTTAGGACGGATTTAATAGATTTATACCTTTCGGACATCATCCTTTCCAGGTCGACGTAACTATTTACCTTAGTGATCATATTTTCCAAGGTCGCTGGTTTGTTGAGGAATAGGTGTTCTTTGGCCTTGCAGTCGAGTTAGAGCGCGTTGGTAAAAGTAGTAACAGTTGTGTTATGATCGAGATTGTCTACTTTATGTGTGAGCTCCCATAACTTCTTCACAAAAGCCTCGAGTTTCTCTATGTTTGACTATTTAAGACTGATAATAGAATAAAAAAAAAAATCTTTGTCTGTGTTGTGAGCATACGTCTTGATGAATTATTTTTGCAGCTGGTCGAATGTGTGTATGGAGCCTTCAGGTAAAGAGTGGAACCACCAGAGCGGTTCTTTCTGCAGACTTGTTGCGAACAAACGGCAGAGGATTTGGTTGAGGTTGGAATGCAACCCCAATGAATCACGGTACTGTTGAATGTGCTCCTTTGGATCGGTGCCCTTGTATTTGCAAATTTTTGGAGTATGAAAACCTTTCGGTATTTCCAAATCGAAAAGTTATTTGGCAATTGGACTTCCTTGTAACTTTGTAAGGTCGTCTGTAGTACTCAGAGCTTGTGCTTCGATTAACTCTTTAATACGTTGATACATATGCTCTTACGTAACATATTGATGTATTGGATGAGTGGCTTGATGAGGAGGTTGAGTATTGTGAGTACCAATACCTTCACTCAAATGATCACGTGCTGGAACTCGAGGATGAGGTCGCTGTTCATCCTCCTGACGTATGGAAAATCAGTGACCTCAACTGATCTCAGACTGAACTTCGCCGCCCAAATGAATAGATGGCAAAGGTTTGTGCTGAATATTTCTAGAAATAGCTTTGTTGGTGGCTCCTCGAGGTCCCAACCTTTTCCGCGCATAAACACGGGAGGTTTCTGGCAATTGATCGCGATCTCTTATTGGAGGAGTCTGCTGAGTGTTTTGCAGAGCTTGTAAGGCAGTCTGCATGGCTGTCTTCTAGTTTTCATATCGTTTGAAAGCTGTCAAACGAGCTTGTCGCTCGGCTTCAAGCTCTTTCTCACGGAGCTCTCGATCAAGAGTTAATTAACGTTCGAGCTCATTGCGCTTCTCTGTTTTAGCATTGAGATTCGCTTGTAGCTCTATAAGTGTTCCGGCTTAACTGAAAGATCGAGCTGGATTCTAGCTATTGGTCGTCTGGAAGTGACCATGATTAAAATTTGTATTAGAGTAAATGTATGCCTTAGGATATCGTGAAAATGTCTTCTTTCCCACAGATGACGCCAAATATAATGGCCTAATTCCGTAAGCTTGAGATGGCTTGGAATTAGCTCTTACACCAATGTTCCTGTAACAAAAACTAACATGAAATAAGAAATGACACAGGTGATTTAGTGTGGAAAGCCTCTAAATGGGTAAAAAACTATGACCTCGAGTTGAGTGCTATTGTAATAGTAACTTTTATTGCTTGAGGTTGATATCTTATTACAAGTGATCTCTCGACTTAGAAATACTTGATCTTGTAAATAAGAAGTTTTGATGTTTTGAGAATCAAGAAAATGAAGTTTTCCTGGTGATTTCTCGTATATTTTTCTGGTCTCTATCTCTTCTGGAACTTTTTCTTTATATAGGTCTTCTCCGCAGTTCTTCATCGTGCTGAAGTACATTCTCCGAACAATGTGGTTATTGGCGATTGACTGAGTAAATATTGAGTTCATGAGAGACAGGTGTCTTTGACTTATTTATGTTTTTCTGTTTGAGCTTGACCCACGTTCTTCATCAGTTCGTGGAGTAGGTGCGATGTTGACTATTGATGTCACGTGTAGAATGCGTGAGTCTGACATGGAGGTAGTTTGAACTGGAATAACTCGATTTGGGGTTAGATCGAGGGATAGGCCCCTACAAGTTTGAAATTCAAATGAGTACGATTTACCTAACAAAATTAATAGAATGAGGAAAAAAAACAAAATTACTTACGACGTCGCCCGTTTTAATGCTTGTAAAATATCGGCTTTTGAGGTCTTGAATGATGCCTCTAAAAATCAAACATTCCTAATTGAGCTGCCCCTTATACGCGTAATTGACACCGTTATATGATCGCCACATCAATTGGTCATTATAGAATAAGTTGAATTGATCACTCACCTTGAACCAAAATGTAGCGGCTTTTTGGTTATTCGTCGTAGCGAGGTTTTGAGAGACTTGGGACCAGGCGCATGCGAGATTGATGAAGTCATCAAACGACCAATTTTTGGAGTTTGTGTATCTTTCTTTGTCATCATCAACTTCATCCTTAACCTCAACTACATCCTTAACTGCAATAGGTGTCGGTGCCATCTTTCTTTTAGGCTTTGCCTTTCCGCGCGTATTACTTCTCGTGAGAACTAGATTGAGAACCTTAGAGATGACCGAAAATATTACCGGAGAGATGACCGGAGATACAACTAGTCATGCATTAACGTTTAAATCATTTAAACTTCATGTACCTCTCATCGGCGTGGTACTCAAACTTCTACCGGCGTGAGATGATAACTATAGATTTCTCGGTTGAGAGTACGAGCCTGTATGAGGATCAAATTAAGGGTAATATCCTTGGTTTTAGTAATGAGGGTAATATCCTTGGGTTTGAGATATAAATTGATTGTCGTATGGTGAAAATAGTTGTCGAACATGGTGATCACTATATTGGGAAGGGTTTGGCATTTACGACGAATCATATGCGCCGAATTGTGTCAGAAATAGGTTCTCTTGTTAGTTCGTATTGGAGGATTGAGAGTGGTTTTGAGAATTTGATTGGGAGCTTAAGGATGATATGGCGGTTTTGCTTATAAGCTAAGGAGGGAAGAGAATGTAAAATATTAAGAGAAGATAGTGTAGAAGATGAATGACCTTTATAGATGAAACATATAGCCGTTTAGCTACTTGGCGAACAAGTTTTCGCAAAAATATAGCCGTTGAGCTACTTGGTTAACAAGTTTCCAATAAAACATAGCTGTTGAGCTACTTGGTGAACAAGTTTCCATAAAATTATAACCATACTTGGTGAACAAGTTGACAAAAAAAATAAGTATGGTAAAGAGAAGCAAATACATGCCATACTTGGCATTTTCATGCGTTTAAAGAAATTCTCTGTATTTTTGAGCTCACAAAAAAACTAATGGAACTAATTTTTCATCCTTTGGGAAGGTATTTGAGGAAATACCTAAATGAAAGAGAAGAAAAAAATATTAAGTATGAACCAATGCACACATAATAGAGGGTAAGGGAAGGTGTTTGAAGAAATGCCTCAAATAAACTTACAAAAAAAAAAAAACTAAGTATAGAGACAAAAATCAAAGCTGCCTATTTTTCTATTTTTGCTTCTAATAATTATGGAACTGCTGACGTTATTTACAAAACCCCCATTTTAAATTCAAATATATTTTTATTCACAACAGTCACAAACAACTTACAATAAAAGATAAGCATATTCAAACATCATTTTAACTACATCTCTATTACAGATTATTCAACCTCATACAGCTCAATCCCTCACATATAATTACACATAAAATAACCCAGATGTCTTGAGGAGCCACACCTAATCTGTTTGCCTCCAGCGATTCTCACATCTTCCAACTCAATCTCTTCTTCAACAATTCGGCTCACAACCTCTTTTCGAGCTGAAGGCTCCACAATCACTTCCCGGAATGGCTCCTCATAGAAGCGACGTCCTAACTTAAGTTCCCTACTCATCCAATCTAAACCTTCAAACTGATATTCAAACTCTGGCAAGTTAAAATCATAATCTAGCAACCCAAAAATTTACTCTCGAATTTTAGTTATCTTTATTACCAGCCGTTCTTCTGTAGCTTGATGAACTCTCACAGATCGAGTCCTCACCATATTCTCTTTCTTCCTCCTCTCTGAGTCACATTTTCCCATATTTATGCAATTTTCTGGATCACTTCAAATCCCCCATATTCTGTATATGTATTATGTTTTTCCATAACAAGAAACCCTAAGATCCTGATAAAAAAGTTATTTGAACTTATCTATCCATAGCGACCTCTTCGGATTCGTCCTATCCCATTTCAAACTTATCCGCCCCCCAATACAACATTTTTAGAGAGATCTCCTTGAGCTCGAATTTCCAATTTCAGTAAATTCTATATCTTCAATAATATTCTCCCCCCATAATTCTAAGTTATTCGGGTCGAAACACATTTTATACACATCTTCCATTCCATTGACACATTTTTTACAGCTCAATTTCTAGAACATAATTTTAAATTCATTTTCAAGTATTAGATTTCGTCCTCTAATCACATATATCAGTATTTCTTATAGCTCGATTTCAATCACAAGAGCTAATTTTATCTATCAACACATAGTTTAAATAAATATTTTTATTAAGCTCGAATATCAATTACAGGTACTTTACAAATGACAAGTTTTCATGTACTTTATAGATAACAAGTCTTTAAGGTATTTTGCAGGTAAGAAGTCTTTTAGGCACTCCAGAAATGCAATCCTTTAGTTCATTCTCGAAATCATATCAGTTTTCAGTGATGTTTGACTTCGAGAATCTTCTAAAGAAAAATAAACATTAGAAATCACAGAACATCCTCCTTCCTCCAAGTTTGATCGAAGTTTAGACATAAAACTAAATTTCAAATATAAACTATGGAAACAAGGATGTCAATGTTTGAACAAACTTTTCAAAATGAAGGCCTTCTTAGTGCCACGAAACGATGATTGTGCGGGGGAAGATTTCTAATCTCCGTCTCCCCACTCCACCACCATCGCCTCCTCCTCCATAATCCCCACTAACAAAAAGTTGGTAGAGATGTAAGGAAGTCCTACCTTAGAGTCCAATCCTGCGCAAGATACCGACGATACTGCCTCGCAGTTACACCGGCCCCCACATCTGTCTCCTCAACCTTGTCCTCAGCAAGGATACGGAGACACCTCCAACGTTGCTCGCCTGTTAAGACAATGTAATGAAATCTTCACATGCAATAAAAATCAACCTCAACTTCAGCCACTTCTTCTTCCGACATACCGTGATACGTCGGTGAAACGAAAATTGGGGTGGACAACTCCAAAGATTGATCCCCGAAGTATCTTAACTTGAATCTTTGTATCTCAGCAGAAACTCTCTCTTCATAAACTATTGGTCGGGTCTTCACCATTATTACTCAAGAATCCCAGAGGATTTTTCAACAACAGCGTACTTTGCCAGAAGTCATAGTACATGTACTATTTATATAACCCTCGTATCTAATGCACAGGTACATTTCCAAAGCAGTCATCATTCAAAACATAACCACCCTCGGAACCCCAAGCGTCCATTATATCAATACTTTCCATCATCATTTAATGCAAATGCATCCCTCCATAAAAAATTAATACCCATTTCCATACCAGTCAAATCAACATTAAATACGTCATTTCTTTTTAACTTCCAATACTACAAATAGACAGGATCTTTATCAACCAAAGCCACTCATGCTTTTAGTTGCGAGAGGGCAATTGTAGGGACCTATCCCTTGACCTAACCCAATTTAAACAACCTCCAATTCAAACTACCTCCATATCAGGCTCACGTATTTCACACATGACATTAAACAGGCGGCATTGACACATATCCCACGAAGTGATGAAGAACGTGAATCAAGCACAACAAAAGAATATGAATAAGTCAAAGACACCTGTCTTCCACAAACTCAACAGATACTCAGTCAATTACCACTTACCTCATTGTTCGGAGAATGTGCTTCAGCACGATAATGAGCTGCGGGTGAGACCTATATAAAGATAAAGTTCCAGAATAGACAGGAATCAGAAAAAGAATACAAAACTTTTTATTTACAAGATCAAGTATTTTTAGTTCGAGAGGTCACTTGTAATAAGATATCAGCCTCAAGCAATAAAAGTTGCTGTTACTAAAACCCTCAACTCGAGGTCATAATTTTTACCTATTTAAAGTTTTTCCACGCTAAATCGCCTATGTCATTTTTTTTCTATATATTAGATTTTATCACAGGTACATTGGTAGAGCTAATTTCAAGCCATTTCGAGCTAACAAAATTATGCCATTACAACCATAGCGACTAATATCAAGTCCTCACTTCCTATGTCAGAAAACGTGAAAGAATGTTAAAAATTTATGGCAGAAGATTTCAAAACTGCTGATAAGTCATTAGCTGAGACTTTAATGGCTAAACTTAATATAATGAAATATGATGGTGTACGAGGCATGCATGAGCATGTCTTAGAAATAACAAATCTAGCTACTAAGCTTAAAATGTTGGGGATGGGAGTAAATGATTCCTTTATTGTTCATTTTATTTTGAACTCTTTGCCTTCTCAGTTTGGCCAATTCCAAATTCATTACAACGTTATTAATGATAAGTGGAATGTGAATGAATTGGCCAACATGATTGCTCAAGAGAAGACAAGGCTTAAGCAACAATGGAATCATTCAGTTCATCTTACAACACAAGAAGCTATAAAAAATTGGAGGATGTTTGATAAGAAATGAGGATCACTCAAGGTAAAGGGATCTACTAATGTTACTAAGGCTCCTAAGACGGAATGTGGAAATAAACGTAATAGATGCTTCTTCTATAAAAAGACAGGGCATGTTTAGAAAGATTGTCAAAAACATAAGGCTTGGTTAGAAAGAAAAAAAGGTAATTATTTAGCTTTTGTATGTTTCGAATTAAATCTTACTGAAGTTCTTTCTAATACTTGGTGAATTGACTCAGGTACTACTATTCATGTTTCCAATACAATGCAGGGATTCCTTATGACCCAAAATGCGAAACCAAATAAAAATTTCATATTCATGAGAAATAGAGTTGAAGCTTCAGTTGAAGCCATGGGGACATCTCGTTTATTCTTAGACACTGGACATTATTTAGATTTATCACTTACCTTCTATGTTCCTTCAGTTTCTCATAATTTACTTTCTTTATCTCTTTTAGACCTTGATAGATATTTTTTTGACTTTGGGAATGATTCTTTTAGTTTATTTAAGAATTCTGCTTTTATTGGTTATAGTATTTTATGTGATGGCATATACAAATTAAATCCAGATAACATATTCGCCAAAGCCCTTTTGACCCTACATCATAATGTTGGAACAAAACGTGGCATAACTAATGAAAATTCCTCCATCTTGTGGCACAAACAACTGGGGTATATCAAAAAAGAAAGAATGCAGAGATTAGTAAAAGATGGGGTCCTTCCGAACCTATATTTTACTTATTTTGGTGTGTGTGTGTGTGTGTGGATTGTATTAAAGGCAATCATACCAAACACACCAAGAAGGGTGTCACAAGATGTACGAAGCTTCTTGAAATTATTCATACAGATATTTGTGAACCTTTTACCACTCCTTGTATTACGGGAGAAAAATATTTTATCACTTTTATTGACGATTTTTCACGTTATGGTTATGACTATTTATTAAGTGGATAATCTCAAGCAGTGAATGTCGTTGAGGTATACATTGCTAAGGTTGAAAAACAATTAGACAAAAAGGTAAAAGTCATCAGGTCAGATAGAGGTGGTGAATACTATGGTAGATATGACAAATCGGGTTAGTGCCCTAGCCTATTTGCCAAACACCTAGAAAAGTTTGGTATTCCTGCTCAATATACAATATTAGGAACGTCACAGCAGAATGGTGTAGCTGAAAGGCGTAATCGTACTTTAATGAAAATGGTTAAGAGTATGATAAGTAATTCAACTTTACTCGTTTCTTTGTGGATTGAAGCTCTAAAGACCCCTATATATTTATTAGATAGGGTTCCTAGTAAGGTAGCAGTACGTGAAAAAGGCTTATAAGCGACGGATATAACTATTGTTATTACCTGTTTAACGACTTATATTCTGTCGTTAACAACTGTCGCCAAAAATGGAGTCGTTATTGGTACTGACAGTTATAAATGTCGTATTTTGGTGACATAAATATATCGTTATTTACAAAAAATACAATAATTATATGTGTCGCTCTTTATGTCATTTCAATAAGATAAAAGTCGTTTAATTTAAAAATAAACGACAAAAATATATGTCACGTTTTATGAATAAAAACGACTATAATATATGTTGATTTTTCTGTCATGAATTTAAAGAAATCCAACGATTGTATGTGTCATTTTTTCCGTCATGATATGAGAAAAATTACATTTATAATTAAACATACACGATTTACAAATATGTCGTTTTTGAGAACGAATACCATTTTTTTTAATTGAATGAAATACCATATTTTTCCATTTACCTAGACAATGCTCTTACCAAAATATACTTAAACATTAAACTTAATTATTCCAAAATAAGCTATATTATTAAAAATATCCAAAAATGTGTTTCGAAATAGCTTTCAATTCTGCATAAAAGAAATAACATACATTATTTAAATAAACACGGTACAACTTTTCTCCCAAACTATGATCTCACCAGCGACAACATCCTCAAGGGGTCCATTTTCAGTTACATGAACGATCTCATCTATTAATATATTATAGAAATCACGCGAAGCTCTTCCACCTTGCTGAAGAGTTCCATAAGCAACTGTAGCACCATACCAGTCTAATAACTCACATGACCTTGGCAGAACCGGCATGGATGGACGATATGCATTAACAAATAGTGAACACCCACTCTACAGATAATGAAAATTGCATATAAGCATTCAAATAGAATAACATAATAATTTATGATAAGCAATCATAGCATAAATAATATATAAGTCAATACCCGAGATGATGTTTCGATGTCAGAAGTACGACGCTTTTGTAACTTAGGAGGAAAATCTCGATATTCGAATTATGCGAACCTCTCTTCAAGTTGCTTTCGTGCATTGGCCTCAAAAATCAGTTATTCCCCCAGAGACTTCAATTGAGATTGTAAATTCGTGTTTGTCGCCTTTTCATTTGCAAGCTTCATTCTGAAAGGTAGTGTACTCTCCAATTCGGCACTAGACATATCACCAAAGCCCCTTATGTAACCATTTTTATCTTTTCCAAACACCTGTACATCAAAAAGCAACTCAATTACAAAAATACCATTTCAATAAATAAATATATAAGAAATTACAATAAAGCAAAACTTAAAGCTGCAGTAAGTCAATAACGTTTGAACTCAATTATACAAATACCATATGGATATTTGTATGTTACATCTTCTCCAAAAGTACGGAAAGAGAAGAGAGAATATCTAATCAAGATAAGCATGCAAAAAAGATATCTCAACACTATCAAAATGTATCAAAATGCAATTTCTCCAACTAAAAAAGAATTCAGAAGAAAATGAAATTCAAAAAAAAAGAATTGTTCTGCAGGGGGAATAGCCGCCAAAAAATTACTTTCATGCCCAAATCATAACAGTAGCGATAACACCAGGTTAAACAACAATTAGTGGTGCAGGGGCATCATCCCAACCATTGCCATCAGCTTCAACTGCAACGGCAACTAGCTGTACAGTCCACTCAACGCCACCAAAGATCAGATACGAAGCCAAGATGCTATGCCGAAGCCTCCATAAAAACCTGGACCATCATCTGCATAATAATAAGACTAGAGGTTGCTCGCTGTCACCTACCTCTCTGTTAGCGTTTCCACTCCTAAAACACAAACACACTGCTGCAGGGCATATTCGGAGTTTGATAGTAGAAGGTGCAAGAGATCGAAGGTGAGTGGTTCAAATTGGCAGGAGCGTAGGAGGATCCGGTGTGCATAGGCTAGCTTCCAATTTTCCTTAATGCCTTTGATCGCAGGTAAATAAGAGACTAACCTCTTCTCCCTTTTCTAAGCAATGCATTGAAACTAGTCATAGGGAATCATAAGCAGGAGTCAAGCTCGAAAGATAGTAGACAAGGGCAGGCCTCTTTTTGAACACCCAGCTTGAGTATAGAGTGAGAGGTCTAGTTAATCAAAGTAGCGAGATTTGTTACTAGATAGTGTCGATAGTGGAAGTGGATAACGTAGGTCAACCCATGTCCAGAGTGGAAGAGGATAGCCTAGCTCAGAGTGAACTTGTGTACGCCGATCAGACGAGTAGAGAATAGTGTCGCCGTGTTTTTAAGGAGTAGAGCACAGTTTTTAAAATTGCAGGAACTTCACTCCAATCAACAGCATGTGGTCTTGTGTACCCTTCTGTATATACAGGAGCCTCTTCTTCTTGTTCCTTGGTTTCCTCGGGTTCTATGTAGAAGAATAAGTTAACCATCACATCCCATTTTTGACCAAGTAGAATAGTGCCACACATCTGAGAAACCATCCTTGCTAACAACCAGAATAGGCAAACCTCCTTAATTGGCTGGAGATCTATTCTTGGGTTAGTGAGAATAAGAAGACGAGGATCACTGAAGGATGTCTGGCACTGATTAGTAAAAGTTCCAGGGGTGTACCTTCCTTCAATTGGATGTGCACCCGTATATTGAGCAAACTTCAAAACAGCCCTCTGGTCATATGGCCTAGCGGACTAGACAATGATGTCTTAAGGATTTTCTATAGTAACAATAGCCTTAGCAGCCAGCTGAAGTTTTCTTCCTAAGTTTTTCCCAAGTTTAAAAGAGTAAAGAGTCAAAAGTGAGCGCGTTAAAGAAGATAAGAAGGTGCATTTTTGCTTGCGTATAAAGCTCTAGCTCCCTTCACCCTCTAGCTCTAGCTCTTTTTAAAAACCGCCTTCTATTTCTAATTGCTTTAAGACTAGCACCAACTGGTTGTCCGAACAAAGGTGTACTTAATTAAGATTCTACCTGACAAGCCAAGAAACAGTTGAAAATAAGCAATATGATTCACAGAAAAAAAGAAGATAAAAGTCCTGGCATAGATGGATATACTGTGGACTTTTACAAGCATTGTTGGGAGATTGTTGGACCCGATGTCACAAAAGCTAATAAAGTTTTTTCAGATCCCCAAAAATCCACATGGAGATCAATATCACAGTGATTGAACTTCTTCCTAAAGTAAAAAAATCCCAGCTCTTTCTCATAATACTGGCCTACATCCCTTTCTAATGTTATTTACAAATTCATTTGCTAAACTCATGGCTTTAAGGATGAGACACTTAATGGGGAGTATATTTTACTTGCTCATGAGTTTCTTTTTTTCTTTTTCTTTTTTTTTAAGAACGAAAAAACTAATGTTGTATTTGCAAGCTATTGATCCAAATCCAATGCATAGACTCATATCCTCGCACAGTGGCAAGTGCGCTTCTGTGGATCCATCATGTAGTAATCTCCCCAATGGTCACTCCACAACGGTACATCCAAGTACAGACTGCTCGATCACTTCTTGCCTTCACTCATTAGCTGAGTGTCATCGTGTAGTCTTGCCATGGAGTATGCCTGCCTTCAAGCAGTCTTGCAATTTGGATTAGATGTTTCCGACTTCCGTTCTTCCCATCCTTTACTCCTGCAGAACTACTAGCCTAGTAAGAACCCTCAAGAGACTACTAAGACTTTACGATGACAAGTCATAGGAAATAACAAGTCTAAAGATAAAATAAAAGTAGGAATGTCATACTAAGAAATTTTTTGAATCAATTGCTACGTCAATTTGATTTTATAATTGGTAAGTTAGAACCTTCGTTTGGAAAACTTAGGTTCTAACTGCAATGCTATGATCATCTCATATATATCTAAACCTCTAATACATCGTACATAAACTTATACATGTACACAAAATTTAGCAAACTGTAGTAGGCATATCTCTCCAAAATCATGAACTAAGAAAAACACCCTCAAGCTAAAGAGAAAAACTAACGTTTTTGAAAAATAGAAACGGGGGTCTTTTATATAATAACAACAAAATTCTAAATCTCAGAAGGGGAAATTACTTACTTATAAGTTATAACTACTTCGTAGTCACGATCCTCGGTGCAACTTTCTGGAACATTCTCAATGAGTACTTCAGACATTCTGGAGAATAAACATAAAATATTAGTAAGCTTATTAATAGACAAAGTATTTTAGGATACAATATGTATTTTAAGATCTAGTATGTTCCTGAGAAATTGAAGTTTTTGAACGTTAGAAACCAGTATGTCTTTCAATCTTTAAAGCTCAATAATTTGTGGAGGTACATACTTTAACCTTTGTTTACAGGTTTACTGAATTCAAAGAGTTCAAAGAGGGATAATAACAAATCTTAAATCCATCTTCAAGATATACTAAGGATTTTAAGTTTGGCTGTAGAGCTTTCACTCATTCTACCACTTGTTTTTGCGTCAGCACTCCCTTTTTAGTTACCTGCACCAACCAAATCCAACTCAATCATACACAGTAACACTTTGTGCTAGAGCTTAAGGTCTGTACAAATTAGTAGATTCTGTACCCATGATCACAGAGAACTGGCTGCAAATGTGACCCTTTATACTATCCATTTTACCTTTGATGATCAATCTAGTATGTAAAAAACCATTGGGCTCTTGGTTGTACCTCTCCACCTAGAGAGAGGTTGTGGGTTCGAAACCTCATGGGGTTGGAAACTCAGGGTTACAGATCCTTATATAAAACTGGATTGCCTTGCAAAAAAAAAAAAAAATGTAAAAGATGAAAGAGACCATATGATCGCACTAAGGTCAACTGTGTGTGGTATTGTTCTCCATTAGTGTGACAGGTTCAAAACAAGGATTGTAGAAACTTACACGGAGATGTTACATCCATGCCTAGTGACTTGATCATTTGTTGCACATAACTTAACACTCTCATTTCCTTGCTGCAACTCATCTTCAAAATGAAATGCTCTCTATCTACCATATCAATCTCTATCTAATCTCCCAACATGAAGAAAAAAACTTCCTTGAGTATTTTTTTTCGAGAGAAGCAAACAATATAGTTAAGTACAAAGAAGAATTGATCAAACCTGTGATATCTATGGGTGTTCACGTTGTCTACATTGCTCTGGTACCCCCGGGTTTCATTGATACCAAAGACCAAGTACCGATCTTTTGTTGCTAATACGGCAAGCTTCGCTTCTTCCTTCTTAGTTTCTCCAATAATACCCTTTAAGTACACAATTGAATCAGACAATATTGCTTTGTAATTCATCTGTAAACGTCAAAGCTTGGATTAACTGAAGTACTCAAGAGATATACACATTAATTGATGTGAGTAGTACTAACAAAATAAAAGGTTACATTCCTGACATGGGGTACTAGAGATCTTAAAGCACAGAGTTGCTTATTCAACCTCTTTTAGTATAAAACTAATACCTTATTTATAGACAAGTTCGACATGGAAGAATCTAAGTTACATGTTCACCATGGGTCTTCATCACCAATAGATTTGTGGTATTGTAGAAAATCAATATCTTTAAATCCATTAATAAAGTTTTTGAAATTCCAAAAGTGAATTTTCTTATGCTTAAGTTGAATTGTTTCATTCGGCAACAAAACTAATAGTGTCTACAAGTTTAAGCGAATTCTAAACAACTTATGGGCTAAAGAATATCAAAAGATCAGCAAAAGTGCAAAAACTATAAAAAGTAGGACTCAAATCAGCATGGCAAAAAATGTCAGATTCAAAACAGCCGGACGCAAAGAAGACAAGTAGCCATTCATAGGCACCAATTTGGATTCAAAAGAGTCTACTAACTTAAAAATCCATAGAAAATCAAGACAAGGCTAAAAAAAAATACTTGACGTGAGTTAGGTAAAACTCACCATACCATTTTGCAAGAGAATCTATTTCCCTGCCCTAAGTTAGCATGAAGCCTTCACAAGCAATAACCCAGAATCCAATGTGAGTTCGAATTGCATAACCAATCTTTGCCTTACAAAGCATCAAAATTGATTAACAAATTTAATTCGATATAGATCTGAGAGAGAGGTTTCGAACCCTAGAGTTACCACAAGTACTTCTATTTCGATCCTGAGACTATCTCTAAACCATTTGCCATTTCTTCCTTATTAGAGTTTGAAGTGAAAGAGATAGACTTTCGATTATAGATGTGGCAAAGAAGAATTCCTCATAAAAAAATTAGGAGAGAGAGAGATAGAGGGATTTTGGGGAGAAAGGGAGAAGGATAATAATTTTGAGGAATATTTATGTCGTTATGATAGGCAATTTGCGTGAGAAATATAATAATTTTGAAATCGACAGATAAAAGTGTTGCGAAGCACTTAAACTACAATATTTAAAACTGTCGCAAATTGAAACGATACTTTGAACAAAATATGACGCTTATAATTATTCTTGACATATATATCTATTGAGAAGATTGTCCACATAAGGACATAAATATTTGGCGTTAACTTCTACACATATACGTCGCTAATAAGATATTTTCACGTAGTGTAGTTTCGAAAACTTCATTCGAGATTTGGACTGGAAGGAAACCTAGTTTAAGACATCTTCATGTTTGGCAATGTGCAATAGAGACTATAATTTACAATCCACATGAAAAAAATTAGACCTTAAAACTATTAGTGAGTACTTTATTGATTACCCTAATAAGTATAAAGGGTATATAGGTTTTGCTGTCTTACCTATAGTACGAAAATTATTGAAATCAGTACTGCAAGATTTCTTGAAAATGGTGAAATGAGTAGTAGTAGTGAATCATGAAATGTGGTTATTGAGGATGTCAGAGTGCAAGTCCCATTACCTATAACTTCTAATCATGTTGTTGTTCAAATCGATAATACTGAGCAACAACTGGACAATCAACCACTCCATAATGAGATTATCAGCAATAAACTGATAATAGAGGCACCACAAGAAATAGTACCACATCGGCCCCAATGGGAAACGAAATTTGCTATTTCGGATGACTATGTACTTATAAGAATTTGAATTTAACATAAAGACTATTAAGGATCCAGTTTCATTTTCACAAACCATGGACAGTAATAATTCTACTAAATGGATTGATGCTATAAAAGAAAAGTTGAAATCAATGGAACAGAATAAAGTTTGGGATCTCGTTGAATTGCCAAAAGGATACAAGAAAGTTGGTTACAAATGGGTCTTTAAGACCAAATGAGACAATAATGACAATATCGAACGATATAAAGCCTGACTTGTAGCCAAAAGTTTCACTCAGAAGGAAGGCATTGATTATAGGGAGACCTTCTTACCTGTATCAAAGAAGGACTCACCTAGAATTATTATGGCATTGGTGACTCATTATGATTTAAAGTTATACCAAATAGATGTGAAAACTACTTTTCTGAATGGGAGTTTAGATAAAGGAGTCTATATGAATCAACATGAAGGTTTCTCCGAAGAGGGGAAATAAAATATGGTTGATAAACTTAAGATATCAATATACAGTCTTAAACAAGCTTCCTGCCAATGATATATTAAGTTTTACGATACCATTGTTCCTTTTGGTTTTAAAGAAAATATTATTGATAGATGTATATACCTCAAGATTAGTGGGAGTAAATTTATATTTTTGGTTTTGTATGTTGATGATATCTTAGTTGCTAGTAATGATCTTGGTCTGCTTTACCAGACTAAGGAGTTTATCTCTTAAAACTTTGAAATAAAAGATTTAGGTGAGACATCTTACATGATTGGAATCGAAATCTATCGAGACCGAGCACAAGGATTGTTAGGGATTTCTTAGAAAGCCTATATCAATAAATTTTTAGAAAGATTTGGTATAGAGAATTGTTCAGCTAGTGATGTACCAATTCAGAAAGGTAATAAATTTAGTCTTATACAATACCCAAAGACTGAATGGGAACGTAAATAGATGGAAAAGATTTCGTACGCGTCTGTTGTGGGGAGTTTAATGTATACGTAAACTTGTACTAGACCGAACATAAGTTTTGTCATTGGTATGTTGGGTTGATATCAAATCAGTCCAGGGATGGACCATTGGAAAGCTGCAAAGAAGGCTATGAGGTACTTGCAAGGAACGAAAGATTACATGCTCATATTTAGAAGGTCTCATAATTTATAAGTGATCAGTTACTCATACTAAAATTTTATTGGATGCTCTGATAGTAAGAAGTCTACTTTTGGTTATGTCTTTCTACTGGCTGGAGGGGTAATTTCATAGAAAAGTATAAAGCAAGATTGTATTTTTTCATCTACTATGGAGGCTGAGTTTGTGGCATGCTATGAGGCCATAGATCATGGTTTATGGGTACAAAATTTTATCTCAGGACTTGGAGTTGTCGACTCTATTGCCAAGCCGTTGAGAATTCATTGTGATAATACTGCAACAGTCATTTTCTCCAAGAATGATAAGTATTATAATGGTGCTAAGCACATGGAGATAAAATATTTATCAGTCAAGGAGTCTGTTAAGAAACAACGAGTGTTTATAAAACACATAAGCACAATGTTTATGGTTGCAGATCTATTTACTAATGGATTGTCGCCAAAGACATTTATGAAACATGTTCAGAGCATGGGTCTTGGGCGGGTTCCATGATGTTTTTCTTTATAGTCATGGATTTTTAGTTTGATTATTTTTTTAGACATCTTATTGAGATCTTATTACAGTATGTTTATGATATTTTCTTGTTTACCATTATTTATACACATGTATATGATTGGATGAATGATGACAAGAAAGTCTTTTGACAGGACAATATTGATGAACCTTTTATATGCCTATTTGTTAATGCATATATACCTCACTTATGAACCAAGTTAAATAGTACATTATTATTATAGTACATGAAAGGAAATGTGTTGTACAATTGCATAAGACCGTCATGACTCGCTTTAGTAAATTGTTTGATTTTGGTATTATGATGACCAATACAAATAGTATGACTTGGATATATTTTAAATCGCGCACGTGTCAGTTATTTAATTATTGAGCCCATTTTGAGTCCAAAATTGTGCAAACTTAAGTTTTATCGAGTATGATTTTCAAAACTACTTCATATGGGACAAGTGGTAGAATGTAAGACTTATTATAGCCCTAATGAGTAAGGATCCTTTAGTAATTATGGGTTTCTAATTATAATGATTCAAGTCTTAATAAGAAACTAATTCTATTGGTTAATGAGGTTAGGGTTTCTTACAACTTTCTACCTTGATGGAAAGTAGTCCTAATTAAAATAAGAAACTAGGTCCTATCAACTAAAGCACAATCTCAAATAAAATATTAAGGGAGATAAAACCTAGTTGTCACCGCTCGCCGCCGCCGACGAACACAAAGACATACCTCAATCAATCAAGCTATGGATCAAAAGGTATGTGATTATGTTTCCGCACTATTATTTATCGTGATTATCGCATTAAGTCCTAGGTCCTTATAAATTTTTAATGTTTATAGATTTTGCCATGTTTTAACAAAAAAAACCTTACCAAATAAAGCTAAGGAGATAGGGAGAGATACATAAAAAGATGATAAAGAAGAGTGACAAGCATACGAGATTTTCCATTACCTGTCTCGTCATTCTTTACACGTATTTTCTCTTGGAGCAAACCACCACATCCCCTTTCAAATACTTGGAAGCACTCTCATAAAAAAATAAAAAATCTTAGAGCATCTCCTAAAGTGCCTCACTACCTTAAAATTCAAGGTGCCACCTAAGATTTTCGTCATCCAATAGTGCCTCACTACCTTGGATTTGAGTATCCAAAAACAAGGCTGAGTCTTAAAATCCAAGACTCAATCTTGGTTTTTAAAGTCGCGATTGGGTGCCTATTATGTTTTTAAACAGATACCTAAGGTTTGGGCGCCCAATTGTTTTTTTTAACAAAAATTCAAATCGGGCGCCTAAGACTTGGGCGCCCAATTTTATTTTAAAAAACAAAATTCAAAACGGGCGCCTAAGTCTTGGGTACCCAATTTGAGCTTATGAAAAAAAATATTGTTAAAAAATCTAAGTCAAGTACTATTGGAAGAAATAGAGCCTCACTACCTTAGATTTGGCTTTTTTTCAACCAAGGTAGTGAGGCACTTTAAGAGATGCTCTTACGATGACTAATCCCAAACTCTGTTAATCAAAGGACCCAAGGGGAATTTTTTTTGACCTCTCCTGAGACATCAAACACTTTGTCTCTCACCTTACCTAAATGCCACGTGGCAAATGAGAGAACAAAGAGTACTAACTGACTTGGGCTGTTAATTGATGATGAGTGAGAAAATCTTATTTATTTATTTTAAGGTTTTACAAAATAAAACCTAGAAGGTTGAAAATGTTTTGAGATTTCGCTCCAGTTTGAAAATGTTGAACTTGTAGTCGCCCATCTTACGTAACAACAAATGATTCTATTATATAGATCCATTCTTCTTGACTGCAGTGTTCTTCTGGTAAATTGATTCGCTTCACCTCGAAAGATTGACCAACATAGAAAACTTCCACAACTCTTTTCGAAATATCTAAAGCATATAATAGGCCGTTACAGTAAGTATCATCCCCTGGTTCACAGAATATTAACCGTGTCGGACAAATTATCGTGCTAGCGATAATAGCCATGACAACACAATCACAGATGCTCATTTCTTAAAGTTGGGCTTGAAGATAATGTAGCATCCATAATGAACCATGACTTAAAATCTATGCGGACAAATGGTAATATTTTAAGAGGTGGAAGGCCGATGCGGCATTTAGTAATGGGATTTAATGAAAAACATTTGCCATCTGTCTGCGGCTTTCCCGCGACTGATCATCGCATTTAGCTGCAAACAACCAACCATGACTACATGCTAGATATTCCTCGAGGGGGTAGCTTTCCTCCAGTCTCTCTTTGTACAAATGATTATACCCGACACTATAGAAGTACGATCTCTCCCTCGCCATTGTACTCATTTTTCAAAGAATTTGAGACGGTATTTGCCTAGGCTTTTCTAAATAGACTGATTTCCATGGCTTGCGAACATCACCAAATCGAACAGATTCTTGAGAGAAACCTCTCACAATTAACCAAACAAATTTTCAAAGATCTTCTAGGTTTTATTTTGTAAAACCTTAAAATGAATAAATAAGATTTTCTCTCTCATCATCAATTAAGAGCCAAGTCATTTAGTACTCTCTTTTCTCTCTTTTCTCATTTGCCACGTGGCGTTTAGGTAATTCTCTCATTTGCCACGTGGCGTTTAGGTAAGGGTGAGAGAAAGTGTTTGATGTCTCAGTAGAGGTCAAAAAAATTTCAGACCCATAGGAGTGTTTTTGCACTACACTTCGGTTTTTTTCATAATATTTTTTTTGTCTGTATGCATCCGCCTTCTCATCTCTCCCAAACCAAACCAAACCAAACCTCACTCTCCCTCGTCTCTTCCAAATCAAAATCATCTTATCGATTACATATCTCTCTCTCTCTTTCTCTCTCTGTTTAGTCTCCGTCATTCACAGATCACTCTCAGAAATTTTTGTTTCTCTCTCCAGAAACGAATTGGGAAAACACACAATTTCACTTCTTCCTGATTCGAAACCTGTTTTCCACATTGCCAGTTACGTGACTTCACTTCAACCTCTTTTGAAATCAAATCGAATTAGAATTCGGTTTGTTCAAGGGTTCAAAATCTGGTGAAATAGAGTGGTTTCTAATTGCAGCAATTCTAGATATCTCCAAACAATCCTTAAATTTAGATCAATTGAGCGTAGAAGACAAGCACTGTTATATTATCTCCAAACAATTATCATACAATTTCTGTGAATTCTCATAAAGGTAAGATTTTCTTTTCAGTTTTTGTTATTATTATTATTATTATTTTGATTTTGATGTATGTTTGAGTGTGTGTTTTTGAAATAGTTAGTTAGTTTTATGATTGCTGTTTCAGAAGAGAGTGAGGGTTTAATTAAAGCTACTTCATCTATTTCTCAGTTTCATAGGTAAGTTCTTAACTAATAATTTTCATGATCTTAGTTTTAGTTCCGTCTTTTTTATTTTGTTTTCTTAAGAATTTGATGATACTTGGTGGATGTAATTGCTAGATATTAAGCAACTTTGTTTCAGTTGCCCTAACTTCAGTGAATATTGAAGTATCTATGATAAGGAATCTACTAGATCTCACAGGTTTGAACAGGATACATAAGACATCCTCTTTTGAGTTCTTAAAATTGCAAAGGTATGAATCTAAAAGCAAAAGTAAGATTAGGCATAACCCAAAAAGTAAGATCTCACTTTCATTGGAGGTATTGGTCTACACTTCATCTGTAGAAAGTGTTGGAACATAAGGTTATCAAACACTAGAAGAATTTATCACGATGAAACTTTTAAAGTATGAAGATCGATATCTTTAAAAGAGATATTTCTTTCTTTCTAGATTTCATTGCAAGCACACTATAAGATTGTTGAGGAACTCTCAGTGTACATCTAAAAAAACTCTAAAACACGATTTCCAGACACCCCATCTTGATATTGGAGCTAAATCAAATACAAGGTCAGAAACCCAACCTTAAACCCTAAATTAGGTTTAATTACATTTTTTATTTTAATTTCATGATTCATGGTGATGATGAAGTAGTTTTATGGTGTAAGCAAAGCCCTATGTTTGATTGCTAAAGTATAGAATTGGGGTTTTGTGAAATCAGAAATATATATCTCTAGAAGATGTTAAAACCCCATTTTGGTGGATTCTCCCATTTTTTTTGTAGTATTAATGAGACTATGAGTCATGGAGGAGTTAGGGAAGTATAAAGTTTGGGGGTGGTGAAGAGAATGTACCCCTTTGTAAGATGTGGGAACTCTCCTTGGGGTCTGATAATTGTTCAGTGTCAACTTAATATTAGCCCCCATTGCTCCAGAATTGAAGTTCTCGTCAAATTTTACTTAAAATCCGTCCAAATTATAGATGTTGTGGCGTTTTTGTTGTCTTTGAAATGCCCACGATGTCTGCCGGACCACCATAATTGTAACTTCGATGCCCAGCCTCGTTGTTGTGTATGTACCAGATACCCACTTTGCTAGATGCTCTATGCTAATATATTAGCAGAACAATAGTTTTTACTGCCTGAGATTTCACTTTCCAGAATTCTAATCACGCATCATCCCTCATGTAGTAACACGTAATCCATTTTAGACCATTCTCGACAGATATTGTGCGATCTCCAAAAACAACATTAGATGCATTGACCTTCCTTGACCCAAAAGATGAAATACTTGAAGTCTTTGATGCACCTCCCAAAATCTTCCGTCATTCTTCACACTATTTACTTTTGGGTAGAACTTATTCTTATGGAATCTTTAGTTTTCAAGTACCATTTATCCTTACTAGTAAATTTTGGGTAGAACTTATTCTTATGCCAAATACATACTCTAGATATTGGTAGAATAATAGTAAATTTACTAGCCAACATTTCTATTTCCAGATGTTTATGTTCACTATGTTTTTCCTTTCTGTTGTTCTCTCTGCGATTTTGTTGTTCTCTCTGCTATTCACCTGTCCTTATAATCAAAAGGATAAACTACCCGGGTTTCATCTGTGTATTAAGGGATGTGGTTTTTTTTTTTTAAATTTCATGCATGACTTGAGACCGAAACAAATAAGATCTTTGTTGCTAAAGGAAGTTGTGTCAGCTTTTTTGGTCGTTTTCCCACCGTTTTGTGGTATACTAGTGGAGATGTTCTTAACACTAACCAATACTTAAGGCAACATGTCTTTGGCACTGTAGAGTTGTTTTAAACAGATGCTCTAATTCACAACTGCAATGGAAGAGGCAAATCCCAAAATTAGCGCAGAACAAGTGATTGGGAAGCTTAAAGACGAAGGTGATTTCGATAAGCTTCGACTCAAAATCATCCGCAAACTCAAAGAAAACGTTAGTTCTCTCTTTGACTCCCAATTCCCTAATTTGATTTTAGGGTTTCAATTCATATTGCGCATCAAATTACTACACAAAGTTGATTGAAGGCATTTGATTTCCTGTTTAGATTTAGGTTGTTAGTTTTAGACAATCTATGTGAAATTTGCAATTTTTATGTCAGTCTCTTTTAGGAGAATTGTGAATTTTTATGGGGGTGTCATCTAATAAATTGTTCTTCGTTCTAGTGGGGGTGGGTTTTTTTTACCCCCGTTAAGTCGCGTGATAAGTTTAACAAATTGTATAGCTAGCAATTGCTTCACACTTAGGAAATATTGTGTTGTAAGATTAATTGGCGTAATATTGATCGAATTGTTGAATTTACCAGTTGATATGTTGAAGTATTGCGTGCATGATTTTAAATATTGGCCGGGACGTCCGATATCTCGCCCGATATCTTGGTTTTGGAAAGGGGCGACACCTAATGTCGCTAAAAATGTCGGACGGGGATGGTAATGTTATATGTCACCTGACATATTCTAATATATCGTAATATATTGAGGGGTATCGTGAGATATTGGAAAATATCGAAAGATATACCCGACATTTTAAAATATGTCGGGCGATACATAACACAATTTTCGACTTTGATTTTTTTGTTTAACTTCTAGCACACCTTAAATTACTAACTTCTCAATTCTTCTAATAAAACAAAATGTATTTTTACAATCACATATATTATGCTAACTTCCATACTCTTTAAATCATCTAGCTTCTCCATTACAATTAGATATAATTGAGTTATCATTAATCTCAGTGTACGTACTTCATTCAACACTTTCTATAATGACTAGGAATAAAATACATTCGTTTGATTTCTATGACAAATCAACGACATTTCCGATAAATCACTGATACTGACACGGACCAACTTAAAATCAAGCTTGGCACATGCGGCACTCGAGACACCTGTCCCAAGTAAGCCTAATTACTCTTCTCTATCAATTATTTAGCAACACAACATCACAAAGCATCACATAATCTCAACGCATCACTAAAACTGAACAAAGGGTCTTTGAAGGCATCATTTCATTCAAATATCAACAACTATTACAAAGCACTATTACAAGCTTAAATTCCTTCTTGGGTGTATCGGAGACTAGTCCTCTACATATATAGGAAATTGGAAAACAGGTAAGTTCTAAAAGGAAACATCAAAAGTGGAGACGAAGCGTACTCCCCCATTTTCCTAAGCTAACCTTTACAAAAATAAATGAAAATTTGTACAATGCTCTTTTACAACCTAAGGAACCTATATACAAAGCCTGGGCGTCACACTCTCTCCCACTCAGCTTGGAGACGCCCTCGTCGACTTTTTCTTCTGCTTCCACATCTGTCGGTTCTCTTTCCTCTCTTGCTTGGACTCAGTCTTCCTTAGTCGGACCAGAAGGGGATGAGAATCTTGGTGCTCCCAGCTGGCTTCAGTATCTGGCAGATCCTTCCACTTCACAAGGTACTCATAAACTTCCTCTTTGGTGTCCGGATCAACATGGGTGACTCTGTGATCAAGAACACTCTCTGGAACTTCGCTAGAGCTTACTGGCTTGAGCGGAACATGAGGCCTGACGGTAGTTCTGCTTGGATCTTCCTTATCTTGGTAGTAAGGCTTTAGAGTACTGGCATAAAACACTGGATGGATGAAACGAAGGTGGGAAGGTAATTGAAGCTTGTAGGAAACCTTCCCAACTTTACCAATGATTGGCATCGGACCAATGTACTTGGATACCAGCCCTTGGTGTATTCTGCCACCTCGCTGCTTGAGGTGGGATCTCTTGATCAGAACAAGGTCCCCAACTTGAAAAGAATCTGGTCGTCTCTTCTGGTCGGCCCACTTCTTCATTTTGGCTGACGCTTTCTCTAGAGAGGCCCGGGCAATATCTGTATTTCTCTGCCATTCTTTTGCAAACTGGTAGGCTCTCGGAACACTTCCCTTGTAATCGGCGGCCACCGTGTGCGGCGTGAGGGGCTGCTGTCCTAACAGTATCTCGGAAGGACTCTTGTTGGTGGAGGAACTCTTCTGCAGATTAAAGCAAAACTGTGCTACATCCAGAAGTTCGGCCCAGTCCTTCTTGTTCACCCTGACAAAGTGCCAGAGGTACTCTTCTAACATTGCATTGAAGCGTTCTGTCTGACCATCTGACTGTGGATGGTTACTGGTTGAGAAGTTGAGAGTGGATCCCAGTAATCTAAATACTTCCCTCCAAAACTTCCCAGTAAATCTCGGATCTCTATCGCTGACAATGTCCTTTGGCACGCCCCAATACTTTACAACATGCTTCACAAAGAGACGCGCTGTTTTCTCTGCCGTACAAACAATTGGAGTCGGAATGAATGTTGCATACTTAGAGAACCGGTCGATGATCACGAGTATGGAACCATACCCTTTCGTCTTGGGTAACCCAGAGATAAAGTCCATAGAGACGCTTTCCCAAGGTCGAGTCGGCACGGGAAGTGGTTCCAGCAATCCAAGTGGCAAATCTCGATCAACTTTGTCTTGCTGGCAAATGTGACAAGTCCGCGTATAATCCATCACTTCATTATGATCATTTGGCCAATAGTACCCCCTGTGTAGCAAGGATAGTGTTCTCCGTCAGCTCGGATGGCCTGCCCAAAGAGTATCATGACACTCCTTGATTAGCTCCCGCCTTAGTCCTGCGAACCGAGGAACATAAAGTCGCTGTCCCTTCATGTATAAAAGACCATCTTCCACCCAGAACCGTCTTGTCTTCCCCTGTTTCACCAAGTTAATCATGGCCTGGGTCTGAGGATCCACCGCTAACCCTTCGCGGATCCTATCATGGAGGGCACTGGTAACATAAGAGTGAGACTGTTCGGCAGCGGTAGAGGTGGCCGCAAGTTCAGCCTTACGGCTTAATGCATCCGGCACATTGTTCATCCTCCCTGGCTTGTGCTCGAGATCTAAATCAAACTCGGCTAGAAACTCTTGCCAACGGGCCTGCATCGAGGTCAACTTCTTCTGTGTAAGGAAATGGCTTGCCGCACTGTTATCGGTCTTCACCAGAACCTTCATTCCCAACAGATAGTGTCGCCATACTCGTAGGCAATGTACAATAGCAAGGAGTTCCTTCTGCTGGGATGAATACCTCCTCTCGGTATCGTTCAGCTTCCTGCTTTCGTATGCCAATGGATGTCCCTCTTGTAACAATACTCCACCGATAGCAAAATCAGACGCATCAGTATGTACCTCAAAGGGCTTGGCAATATCTGGCAAGGATAAGACTGGATTGCTAATCACCGCATGCTTCAGATCGTCAAATGCTGCTTGACACTTCTCGGACCAAGACCAAGAGAAGTCTTTCTTGAGAAGATCTGTAAGGGGTGCCGCGCGTTTCGAATACCCTTCAACGAACTTGCGGTAGTAGTTCACAAGGCCAAGAAAGGAACGCACTTCTGTAACCTCCGTAGGAGCTCTCCACTCCTCAATAGCGCGGACCTTTTCCATATCCATCCGGATCTGTCCTCCGCCAATGACATGTCCAAGAAACATAACTTGTTCCTGCGCGAACGAGCATTTCTCCAACTTGACATATAACTGGTTCAGTCGCAAAACTTTGAATACAAGGCGAAGATGTTCAAGGTGCTCTTCCATAGTGCGGCTGTATATGACAATATCATCCAGGTACACCACCACAAACTTGTCGATATATTTCCGGAAGAGCTCATTCATAAGAGTACAGAAAGTTGCAGGAGCATTGGTCAGGCCGAATGGCATGACAAGAAATTCATATGCCCCATACCGAGTGGAACAAGTCGTCTTTGGTTCATCTCCGGCAACGATCCTGACCTGATAGTAGCCCGATCTCAAATCAAGTTTAGAGAAGTACTTCGCAGACGTAAGCTGGTCAAATAAGTCGGCAATGAGCGGTATGGGATACTTGTTCTTCACCGTTACCTTGTTCAGGGCTCGATAGTCGACACACAATCGCAAGCTTCCATCTTGTTTCTTCTGAAATAAGACCGGGGCACCGTATGGCGCCTTTGAGGGGCGAATAAAGCCCGATTCCAATAGTCCATCAAGCTGTCTCCGAAGCTCTGCTAGTTCAGGCGGACTCATTCTATATGGTCCTTTCGCAGGAGGCTTGGTTCCAGGGACTAACTCAATCTGATGATCGATAGGCCTTCGTGGAGGTAACACCTTTGGTAATTCTTTCGGCATCACATCCTTGAATTCTGTAAGTACTCGGGAGACTTCCGCTGGCAAGGCATCATGATTCTGATCATCCGGCTTTAACCTTAAGGTTGCAAGGTAAGTTAGCTCCCCTCGCCTCAGTCCCTTCTCCAACTGAAGAGCTGATAATAGTCTGCCCTCATCTTTTTGCGTGGACATCTGAATGATTGAGGGATTGTCACCAAAAATCCCTAAAGAGTTAACGAACGGCATCGGCACAGCCTTGTGGTAGCGGAGAAAGTCCATTCCCAATATAATCTTAAAATCATCCAATGTCACAGCGAGAAGGTTAACTTTTCCACTCCACTGTCCCATCTTAACTGGAACCAACTTGGCAACACCATGTATCGGCATTGCGGCAGAGTTTACAGCCTTCATCCGGCTAGAATCTTTCACCAAACGTAGTCCCAGACGATTCGCCTCTTGAATGGCAATAAAGCTGTGGGTAGCACCGGTATCAACCATCGCCAAAGTACTCTGCCCATTAATACTAAGGTCCACATACATGAGTCCCTTCTTCGGCTTAACCTCTGGCAACTGAGTGGTCACGACATTGAGCAAGTAAAGAGAACCCATATGAGTTTCACCGCCATCATTTCCCTGAGTGGTGTCATCGGCTTGGCCCCCGTGCGATGCCATTAGCGCATTCAGGGCCGTCTTCTGAGGACACTGATAGGCTTTGTGATTCCCTCCACAAAGAAAACACTTCAAGTTCCCGGGACGTCCTTGAAATCTGGACGAAGAGGAAGCGCCGCCATTGTTACGCGGCCTGTGGTACTCCCTCCCAGAATTGGAACTCGAGGCACCACCTGCCCTTGCTCCCCCACTTCTGTTCTGGCCGTGACCTTGGTCTCCCCCACTTCTAGCTTGGTACCCTCCATTCTTTCCCTTGTTGTAATTATTGGAGGATCCCGCTCTTTGTTGTGACTAGGAACTTGACTGAGACGGAGCCGGTCGACGCTCACCCAACATAGGGGTGTAGTCGTTGATACGCTCAGCGGAGGCCATTGCGGAAGTCAAATCTTGAACCCGTTACCTCTGTAATTCATTTTGGATCCATGGTTTCAGACCTTCCAAGAAACAAAACAACTTATCCTTTTCAGACATGTCGCGGATATCTAACATCAAGGCTGAGAACCGCTTCACATACTCTCGGATGTTGCCTGTCTGCTTTAGTTGCCTCAAACTTCTCCGAGCAATGAACTCAACATTCTCGGGTAAGAACTGATTCTTCAGCTCTCTCTTCAAGTCATCCCACGTTCCAATAGTATAGTGACCGCTCTGGATCTCAGCATATTTGGTGCGCCACCATAGTTTAGCATCACCGACGAGGTACATGGTTGCCATCGACACCTTTGAACCTTCGCTATCAGGCCTAACCACATTGAAGTACGTCTCCATATCAAAAAGGAAGTTCTCTACCTCCTTGGCGTCCCTGGCTCCCTCATACGCCTTGGGCTCGGGGACCTTGATCCTGGGCCGGTCTATACCGCCGCCCAAAGGTGCTGGTTCTCCATTTCCAACAACCTTCACTAGGAGATTTACTTTTGAGGAAAGTTCAGCCACCTGATCCAGAAGAGTAGCCATATTCCCTTCAACCACTCCCTCTAACGTAACGAGACGTTTGCCCACATGGGCCTGATCGTCTGAGAAACCGTCCAATCGTTCCTCCAGAGTCGTCACCTGATCTATAATCCCACTTAGAGCTTGCATCTTATCCTCTAACTGGTCCAACCTCGTTCGGGTATTCAAGGGCCGAGGATTAACGGATGGTCCTCCCACCTGCTGGGCAAGGACCTGGGCGGGGTCAGTAGCATTCGGACCCTCCGCCATCGCAACTAGATCGCTTTCAACTAGATCGCTCTGATACCAACTGACACGGACCAACTTAAAATCAAGCTTGGCACGTACGGCACTCGAGACACCTGTCCCAAGTAAGCCTAATTACTCTTCTCTATCAATTATTTAGCAACATAACATCACAAAGCATCACATAATCTCAACGCATCACTAAAACTGAACAAAGGGTCTTTGAAGGCATCATTTCATTCAAATATCAACAACTATTACAAAGCACTATTACAAGCTTAAATTCCTTCTTGGGTGTATCGGAGACTAGTCCTCTACATATATAGGAAATTGGAAAACAGGTAAGTTCTAAAAGGAAACATCAAAAGTGGAGACGAAGCGTACTCCCCCATTTTCCTAAGCTAACCTTTACAAAATTAAATGAAAATTTGTACAATGCTCTTTTACAACCTAAGGAACCTATATACAAAGCCTGGGCGTCACATATATAATCAACATTTAATCGATATATCATATGTATCAGCCGATAAATCTGATATATTGGCTACAAAACTAACATTTACGTATTTTAGATCGCAATGCCATTTTGTGCAAATGTCGCCCGATATATCGGTTGTATCGCCGACATCTCGAAAAATGAAATGGTCGACATTTTTTTTTCGATAACGATATTTGAAACCTTGATTGCGTGACATATCGGCTGGTTTGTCAAACTGAACTTATTGGGAAAATTGGAATGGTAGTTAGTGTTTTGGGTATATTGATGATAATTTGAACTACGGATTCTTTAGACAATCTCGACATTGAATTTAATTTTATTATGAGGTTCGTAGAAATTACTGTTATTGTTATCTAAATATGGCAAAACTTCGATTATTTTTTTCCAAGAATGGAAGATTGTATTCCATTTGAGTGCTTAAGATAATCTATACAGTGATCAAGTGTAGGACACAGCTCCCTTGAGAGTATAGTTTCATCTTTGTCTGGACAATGTGTGTTTATTGAAATTCTGCAATGAAGAAGCGTTACATTCAATAACGTCTAGTTCTGTAATTGGCGCAAACATCAATAACACATCCTTGACGCTGACTTTGCATGATTTGAATACATATTGATTAATGATTTGGGCATAAATATACGAAAGCTCAAATCGTTGCGGCCTGCGGTGACCTCAAAGCGAAGCGAGGCAAAATCACTTCGGCGACATAGCGGGGTAAATCGTCTCAATCACATTAACAAAGAATATGGGATGGAGAAAGGGAGGAGTTTTCATAATCTATGAGACATGAATGATAAGAGTGGGGGGAGAAGAAGTAAATTAGAATCAGAGATGTGATGTGATTTTTTGAAATGAGGAGTTGGGTTTTACAATTTGAGATGAGTTTCTTTAGAGGGAAAAAAAGTAAGGAATTGTGGAGAGAGAGAGAGAGCTGCTGTAACTTGAGAGAGAGAGAGAAAGGTTCTTCCGGTTTCCAGTTTTTAATTGCCGCGTGTCATATATTTTGTGTAGTGTGAGCTATAACACAGTGTACTAAGGTTTCAATGGTGTTAGACACTAATAAAGAAAGGGATTGTATTCTATAGATAAATATTTCTAGTGGAGGAGCTAGGGATTGGGAGTAGTATGCATTGGACTTGATGATGGTGAAAGAAGACTGGGGAATGGAAATTGATGTGGGTTGAAATCCATTGCACCTTATGGACCAAAGTTATAATAAAATGTTAAAGCCAATATGTATGTTTAGATAAAAAAAAAGAAAAAAGGATGAGAATGTGAATGAGCATATTAGGACGCTCGGGGTTAGTCCCCAATTAGCATTTTTAAGTTTGTTGGATGGCTACTTGCAAAGATTGAGTAAATAGTAACTATTAAGGGGGCTAACAGGACAATCAGATTGGGGAGATAAATTTATAGTTTTCCATATCATAGAAGCGAGAAAAAAACAACTTGGTAGGGGCGGAAAACATTAGGAGAACATATTTCGCGAGGAGTAGCTTTTGTTTTCTGCAGCTTGTCACTTTGTTATACTTTCTCAGTTGTTTGTTATTATTCTTTTTGACATTACTGGTATTATTGAGTACCTTTATCTCTTCATTTATCAAAAGTGTTATGATAAACGAGGAGGCTGAACGCGAGAAATAAAGAAAGGGCACTAGCTTTGTGTAGTGAATAAGAACAACCTCTAGTTACAAGACTTGTCATGACGTGCTCGTCTATTATGCAATGACAATTCAAATTGGGGTATCCTAAAACCTAGAGGACCTGAACATGGCATAGCTAAACTATTTCAACTGTCAAGACTTTAGATTGAGTGAACTTGTACAACTTTTACAAGTCACTTTTACTAAGTAGAAGGTTTTTTTTTTATATTTATTTGCAGGAAGCTTTGCGTAATAACATCATTTCGGCGGTAAAGCAATCAGCAGCACTTAATCGTGTAGGAGCAGAGAACTTGAAACCTAGACAGCTTTCCGATGCAATTCAGGAAGAGATTGGGTAAGTTTTCTGGTTGTTCTTTATCTTTCATGGCTCTGGGTATTATAAAAGTGATGACATGGAAATACTTCTGTTTTGGATTTGGCATCCACAGGAACACAGTGATGGCCCAAATATCTGATGGATTATGGGAAGTTATTAGGTCAAATGATGGGATGCAAAGTGAAATCAAAGAAACCGTGGAATCTGTTTACAATAGATTATTGAATCGAAAAGAGAAAGAAGGTGATGGTTTATCTGCCCCTATCAACCCGACACCAGTTGACAAAGAAGCTGTTAATGATAGAGAAGTCATAATCTCTGAAAGGGAACCTAGTGAACCCCCAGACATCGTTTCAGAGGGCAACAACAATCTGGAGATCCACAAAGAGGAGACGGAGCAGCTCAAAGAACCAAAGGAAGAACCTCATCACTCCCCTGACAATGATCCTAGTTTCCCACCTGGATTTGCTCCACATATAATTAACGAGAATCCATATGATATTAGCGATGATGATCCTGACGTCCCTCCTGGTTTTGGCTGACAAACTATCAAGCATCCCACCTTGTTCGTGCTATCACCAAATGGCCCTATGGAGTTCTCCCAGGGATTCTTCCATTTAATGACCGTCCATGCTGTTCTTTTTGTCTAACCTTAGGTCCTCCTTCGCGACCTCTTGTTCTGCTGGTTTCTGGGATTCGTCTCCTCCATCTTTGATCCCCTCTCCCTCTGCAATTGTTTTCAGTACCATGTCCGACGTGACTGCTATGATGCATGCGCTAACCATTATACATATCCTACCCACTTATTGGAATTGCACTTCAGAGCACTGAGGCCACTGAAAACAAGTTTGCTTGCTTAGTTATATTGGGAAAAATTAGATTTGTTACATTTGAATTTGTTCTAATGTAAGGTGATTGCTTGCGATATTTGACTGTTCTACAAAATTGATTTCTATGTCAATGCCATATACATTATGCAATATAACTTTTAACTGCATTGAATCTTTATTATTCACTTGGTCGGTTTGGTTAAAGTATTTAGCGTATTTGCATATTATTTGGTTGCCTTGCAAAATTTTTGTTGTCATGCTTGTCTTCATTTCTACCTTATAACATCTGCAAGCCTTACCCCAGTTTGGAGCCATTCCGTCAAACATCTCTATGCCCTCTCACTTTGTATTGCAGTGAAAGTTTTCCCCCAAAAAATTTGTACTACTTATTTTACTTAGTTTATTATTATGATTTAGCGTTTTGAATGCATGTTTTCACCATTCCTTAAAATGCCATGTTTGGTTTTCCGATTATCTAATTATTGTTCTCATTTTCGTAATGAGCTTATGATTTCACCGGTTTGGCATTTTTATGTGATTATTATTATTTCTTTTACAAATGCCCTACATTTCAGCACTTTCTGTTTTTTTACTTTTTCATTCCAATTTTACAATAAACACCATAGAATTTGTTTAGTAGCTGTCGCAGTAGTTTGCACTTCACACACATGGGTCTTCTGTTTGGGAAAGGATTTAGAGACACTCAAGCCTTACTCAACCACAACTGGCTCTCAAATTTTGGTGATTTCCTATAAGGGAAATGAGGTAGAAAAATACCGGGTCCTACATGCCCCACTCTCTCTAGTTGGCAGACATTTCCCTCTCTCTTTTCAAACCATCCGTCACTCACATTTAATGTTGTGTCTCTCCCACTCTCCCTCTCCAAACAAACCAAATTTCCCTCCAAACATCTCTCTCATTCTCATGAACAGTTCCACTCACTCACTCTATCTCTCTCACTCTCGCGAACAGTTTGAGTTTCTCTCTCACTCTCTCTCTCTCCTTCACTCTCTCTCATTGTCTCGTCATTAGAGACTGTCCATTTCTTTGTTGGGATCTTTGTTATTCCATTTGGCGGTTTAGAGAAAGAATTGAATTCAAAGATATTGTCCATTCCTTTTGGAGCAGAGCTTGGGAATTGATAGTGGAGGTTGCTGTCTACTTCAAGGTAAATCCCATTATCATTAGAAATTGCTGTCTATTCTTCGTTTCTCCCTTTGTGTAATGCAATTTGGTATTGAAACTGCTTGATATTGTTGAATTCGTCAATATCTGACCTAAATAACTCTAATTACACTGAAAAATTGAGTTATTAGCATCTAGGATTATCGAATTCGTAAATATTTGACCTAAATAACTCAAACTACATTGAAGAATTGTCGAATTCGACAATATTGAAGTGAAATTGAGTAATTAACATTTAGGATTGTCGAATTCGGCAATTTAGCAGTGCAATTGTTGTAATGGTTACATAATATTGTCGAATTCGACAATTATGGAATTCCCCTAGTTCCTCTCATTTTTTTATTATTCTTGTTTATAAGTCTAAGTTGTCGAATTCGACAATAGTTACATTTAACTTGTAGTTATTGAAATGGAGTATTGTCGAATTCGACAATTTACTAATTGCAATTGGACTTATGTTTACATAATATTGTCGAACTCGACAATTACCAGGTGCAATTATATTGATCATTTGAGTAATAAATTATATACAGGTACACAATGAATGAGAAAGTGCCTCCAACAGCTTCCAATAGAAGAAAAAGAGAGTTGGCCAGAGAGGGAGATCTAGTTACATATAAGAGAAAGAGAAAGACTATTGACCCAAACACAGTCGTTCCTCCAAACACTGTTGACAGTGCCAATGAGGGTGTTAGTAAACCACTACCTCCAACTGAGTCTGCCCAAGCTGCTTTGGGAGTTCAAGCTGAGTCTGCACAAGCTGTGAATATTCCTCAGGGTTTAGAATTTGAGACTGAGTCTGCCCAAGCTGCTTTGGGAGCTCAAGCACTGCTCCCAAATGTTTCCCCTAATTATGATGTGAGTATTCCTATTGTTGGGGGGTATTCTGAAGGCGAGGGGACTACAAGCAACGATGACGTAGGCCCGAGTGATAAAAGCCTGCTGTGGAGCTTCAGGTTCCATAGAGCGAGGTCGATCGCGCCAGAGCAGGTATATTGTTTAATGAAATCCCTTGTTTAATTATGTTTTGTTATTCCTATTATGATAGTTACATTTTGTTGACATAATCACTATTATTGTTCAGGAGAAGCTTCCCATTCGTGTTCACCATCACTAGTCTACATGGGACCTTACAAAAGAACTACAAGTGGTCCAAGATTTTGTAAAGTTGAAGGGTTTGGATAGGATTGGGGCCATATCCTATAATTATTACAACTTTGCCCTCATTTATGCTTTTGCCGAACGTTGGCAGCAGGAAACTAATAGTTTCCACTTCAAATGGGGCGAGATGACTCCAACTCTGGATGATGTGGAACAATTGGTTGGGTTGCATGCAGATGGTGATGCCACGATCATTGGTGGCACACGGGATTCCCTGCGATTCTGGAGGTTTTTGAGAACAACCTCCTACAGGATTTAATTGCATTCAAGTCTTTGAAAGCTGGGGGTGCTGGGAATTCATTGTCACTGAGGAAACTAAAAGAATACTATGCATACAAGTTGGAGAAGGTTCTCAGTGACGGTACCGCTGCAGCTGCCAAGAAGAAGAAGGGGTTAACAACGAGGTCTGTTGCTTGTGCTTATATGTTGTATGTCCTTGGGTCCTTTCTATTTCCCACGAAAAAGAGAACAAATGTCAGCGCACGCTACCTTTACCTGTTTGCCAAGGATAAGGTGGCAAAGAAGTGGTCATGGGGATCAGCAGTTCTGGCCCACATGTATTACAATCTGGGTACAACATCTCGAGATGATGGGAGGCAATTTGCATATTGTACCACGCTACTCGAGGTGATTCCGAACTAATTTATGTAACTATTTTTTACATATGGCTTCAACCTCTACTAATTTTATTTTGTTTATCTATATACATGTAGTCGTAGATATTTGTACATTTCCCAAAGCTTGCTGGGATCCCCAAGGAGATGGACTCTGACGCATACGAGCACTGTACTTATTGGAAATGGGACGTATCTGTTACGGATAGATACGGTAGTACAACTTTGCTTAAGTTTAGGAAGGCATTGGATAACTACAAACTGGAGGATGTAAGTTCATTACCCTGCTACACTGTATCATATTGTACTTAGAGTTAGTAGATTACACTGCTTCAACATTATCGATTTTGATAATGTTGCATATTCACAACTAAAGAAAATTGAATAATTATCGAATTCGACAATATTGACTACGTGCATCTACTATTGTACATATAATATTGTCGAATTTGACAATTATTCAATTTTCTTTAATTGTGCATATGGAAATTTGTCGAAATGAACATGGTAAATTGTCGAAATCGACAATACTCCATCTCAATAACTTCTAGTCAACTGCAATATTGTCGAATTCGGCAATGTTGCTAAGTCCTTCTCAGGCCTATTGGAAAAAAATATTCAACTTAATGGTGCAGAATACATTTGATTCATTTTTCATGTAGGTTGTATGGGACCCATACAGAGATAAAAGGGATTTCGCACATGTATTCATGGAGGTCACCTTTTTTTATGGTGCATTAGCAAGTCTAGATCATGTTCAGCCTACTACCCAAATAGGGTTGTGCAGCAGTTCAATCGGGAACAAGGCATCCCAGCAAAACGACTGTTGACGAGGTTTATAACCTATAGAACGCAAAAGAGCAGAGAAAATTCTGCCCTAAGTATGAGTGGGTTGATTGCTTCTCTGGCCAAAAGTGGAAGGAGTTCATTTTGAAGAAGGCTGATAGGGGGCGGAGGGTACGAGAGGGACCTCTAGTATGTACAGAGGCATACTTGAAGTGGTTTGCCTCTGTCTCGTGGACTATGATCTGTCCCATTACTGTTGACCTGGCTACAAATGTGATGTTGGAATTCATCAAAGGAAGGAAGCCAATGTCAATGAGCATGGTGACACCCCCGTGCACCAATCTGAAAATATTGTTGAACAATATGATGCATCGGTTAGTACATGTTAACACTATTTTTATCTCACTTCCCTTATATTATATTCACTTCAAACTTTCTAGTCTCTAATATTCTGTTCACTTGAATTACCACTTCTGTAGCATCATAAGCATGCTAGTCTGTCTCCAAATGCCCATGGTACCATGCAAACAAGGGGTGGATCTGGCGGCTTCGATCAGCAAATCACATCACTAAATGACCAGCTTCAGAAGTTCAAGGAAGATAAAGAGAAGAAGTCTGAGCCAATATAAACCTAAGAGAGGCCCTCAAAGAGAAGGTCAATTATACCTATCTTTAGTTGTGTATAATGTTAGTTTTTATGTATAGTTATTAGTATAAGTAATTGCCGAGTTCTACAATTATTACAGTGTATGTGAAGGTGGAAATATATAAATTGTTGAATTCGACAATTTTCTCAGTGATTTCTGAAATCATCTATATGTATTATTGTCGAACTCGATAATTACATAGTATTATTGTCGAGATCAACAAAAATATAGAAAGTAATCTAAATGGTTCATGTCAATTTAACCTCAGACAAGTGAATGTGATCTGCTGAAAGAAACCATTGAATAAATGAAGTAGGAGATTGAACTAAAGCGTGTAGTTGAGGAACAATGTGTACTAGAGTTCGTAAATTTGCCAAGGCAGTTAGATGCGAAGGTAAGGTCTTAGGCAGATGTCATTATCGCATCCATTGTTTGTTTTTGCTAAAATCCTGATTTTCCTTGTCAAATTTCTGTTTGTAGATATTGGAGTACAAAAATTTGGAGGAAAAAAATACAAGTTTGGAGGCAGAGCCAAGGCAAAAATCTGTCCTCGAAGACTGTAATCAAAGCTTATCTGCTGAGTTGAATAAAAAAGTAATGAGTTTAATAAAAAGGTAATAGTGTTGATTTTAATAACTCCTAATTACTTATAGTTTTTTATTAATCATTCTTGCATCTGGTGTGATTATTTTGTCTCCAATGTGTACAGTGTAAAGAGAGCGAGTCACTAAAATCAGCCAATGCGCTTTTGATGGAGCAGATAGACTTACAACTTCCTCTAGCTACACCTGTGCGTTTACCAAAATTTACTATTAGTTTGTGGTTGAATTATTTGTAAGTCTGGTAACATTGTTCTTGTGCTCATGTTTTGAACAGCTTGTTGTGCTACAATCACATCAGCCTGTGCCAAACACAACCCTAGCAAAGAAGTATGAGGACATGTTGGCTGCACATAAAGATGTTAAGAAGAAGTTGATTGCGATTTTTTTTGTAAGTCATTCGAAATGAATGAAATTAATTGTAGTTAGTGAATTGGAGTTTGTGTTTGATAATAGTGAATTTAAGTTTAATTTTGTGTATGAATTTTCTAGTTAGTGGATTGTAGTTTGTGTTTGATTATCCAAAATCAAATGTAGTATTCATTTTGGATTCCATGCTCAATATCAGTTAACCCCTGCTCAAAATCAAATGTAGTACCCAAAATCACATTTAAATGAACTGGAGTTATATAGCTCATCTCTTTTATGTATTTGTAACAGATAATGAACTGGACATCCATGTATAAGAAAGAAGCAGCGAGATATACGGAGGAAACTAAGCATCTCATAAACTCCCCCCCTCATCCTTTTTAATTTTATGGAATGCTGATTTCACTATTTATTCTAATGTTGGCTATTTTTTCAGCGACAGAAGTTGGCTAATGCTGAAGAGAGGATGAAGTCTTTAGAAGCAAATAACAGTGAATAGGTATATCATATTCCTAACTCTTGTACCTATTTGAGATTGCTCTGTGTAATGCATGGTTTGAAGTAATAATTGTCGAATTCAACAATATGGTTTCAAAATCATGTTACTGAAATCGAATATTGTCGAATTCAATAATTAAGAAGTGTATTTAGAGTTGTGCATGAAAAATATTATCGAACTCGACAATATAGGTAATGTACATGTACTAAGTGTCTTTATCCTAATGTTGGAGTTTTTTTTTCCAGCATAACATACCAGTTAATTCTGAAGAGAGGAAGAAGACTTTGGAAGTAGATAACAGTGAATGGGTATGACATATTCCTAACTCTTATACCTATTTGAGATTGCTATGTTTAATACATAGTTTAAAGTCATAGTTGTCGAATTTGACGATTACCAACTGCATATTGTCGAATTCGACAATATTGGTAATATATGTATACTTGGACAATATATTATTGTCAAGTTCGACAATTATGACACTGTAATTGGAATTATGCATATATAATATTGTCGAAATTGACAATATTACTATAATATTACTGTCTGTTATAATATTAGTTCTTGTTGTAGGAGGTTTGGCGTCAAGTATTGAAGAAGGCACTCGCAAGTGAAGGGATGGGAGACATGGGGGACCCAACCTTTGAAGAACTTTTTGAGCAGAACGAAAGATTTTTCACAATAGTACAACAAGGACCCAATGGAGATTATCAAGAAAACTTGGTTTCCACGGTGGTAACCCTTGAAAATATTGTCATTGCTAGGAGGGAGAAAATGGCTAAGAAGAAGAAGATACAAGAACTTTTATTCCAACCGTGGACGAAGTATCTTGTAGATGTTCGTGGCGTCGAAATCAGTGAGAGCAATTCTGGTTTTAGGGTTATCTTCGCAATTCAGCACCAGAGCCAACATAGATTCCCAGATGTAATGAAATCATTTAAGATCTTTCTCTGCAAGGACCCCACATTCTGGAAGAGTATCTTCAGCCAACATTGGGTATACAATTCACTCCAGATGGTGAGAACGCATATCAAATTCTGTTGCAGGCGTGTTCTTATCGTCATCAAGATGTGGAGTATTGGTATATGACGCATTTACTATCCACTTACTATGAGAAAGTTGTGGTCTTCATTAGCCACACTGAAGCATATACATTCTTACCCCTCTTTTGGGCATGTAAAAGAAATACTACTTCAAATGAGGAAAGGTTCCAAAACCATCTTATGGATACTAGTAAGTATTGGTGGTCTGGTTTGGGGGTGAACAACCATTACGTTCGCTTGTTTCCAAGGTTCGATGCACCAATACCTTTAGTTTCTATAATTTTCTACAATCATGTAAATCTAGAAATTCCTCTGGCTTTTCTGAAAGAACAAATGACTAGGTATTTTGATTTGAGAGTAAGGAACTTCAAGGCATTACTTAGAAAGCACAATGTAAAGGGGTATAGAGTTAATGACATGGTTGTTGTTGGTTTGTCGACAATCAAATAGGGTTGTCGACCAAATCTTTGTATATCACAGTTATGTTACCTCCATGTTTATTGGTAGTATCCCTACATGGTTATCCATTTTTCCCTTTTTGTATATGACAGTTCATTTAGTTTAATGTTTATCACAGTATATAATTTTTTGTAGAACACTCTATTGTTGATTTATTTTTGTAGTATATACATTTCTATTATGTTATCTGAATCTCATTTTTGACCTCCCCTCTTCAAAACGTACATATTGGCTCTGAAGAATATTTTAACAGTGCACTTGGATCTAAAAAATGAAATATTGTCGATTTCGACAATACTTTTAGTGTATATGGTTACTTACAATGTATAATATTATCGATTTCGACAATTTTGGTAGTGTATTTCAAATTATGCATTTGTAATATTGTCGAACCCGACAATATTACAAAGTGTAATTAGAGTTATGGGTATATAATATTGTCGAAATCGGCAATTTAGTTAAATTATAGAGGATCTATTACATAACTCGATAATTTAATGCAGTATTTTCGACAATATACAAATTCATTGAGGGTGCATAAAACAACACAATCCCTAAACTGCAAATAATTCATTGTTATTGTCTCCGTGAAATACGACATTGCTATTGTCCTAAATTTCAATAACAAAGCAAATATAATGTTGAATCAACACACTAATCTCTCAATAATAATCAAATACATATTTATTAGTCAATGCATGTGAACTCCTTCTGTTTTCCTAGATGTTGTGGTTGTCGGAATTTGAGTGCAACGGCTGAAAAAATTCCCCATTGCTATCACCTACATGGAACACATTATTGTAAATATGACATAAATATAGAATGGAACACATTATAGAAAAATCACGGAGAATATGCCATTTATGCATAGTATCGAATATGTAATTACTTGATTCTGCTATCATCGTTTTGAGAAGTGGGCATGTTCATTTGATATGGTTGCCGAGTACTCCACAACTTTTGCATGTTCTCTTCTTCTTCATAACAGCTTCTTCCATCCCCCCTTCCATCTTGCCCATTTCTTGTGATCAACCTTCACCCGGCCTTTTGTTTGAACCACGAATGGGTTTAAATCATAGTTCCAGATACCAGAGAATCTGCGACAGAAGTTGAGATGTTTTGTTACGATTCATCTATCTATGTTAAAGGGTCATTGTAGTTTTGAAGGTAAGACTCAAGCTCGTCTAGCTTCAAAACTGCAAAATCAAAACTTTTTTTCATCTTCGAGGCCCTCTCGAATAAGTTTGATGCACGAAGAGGTATGTGGCTATGGCGTAAGGTATGTCGTAAGTTATCTCCTTCTAACTGACTTTCATCATACGACCTTGAAAACTTGTTTGCACCAATCGTCCACCTTGACATAATGAAAACCTCTGGTATTTTGAGAATGTTGTATTTCGAGAAAATTTTCAGGAGGTGACAACATGGGAGTCCAACATACTCAAACAACTTGCATCTACAATTACCAGTTAGCTTCTCTAAGTCTATTTCTAGCTCAAATGACTCAGTATGACTACTATGGGACTTTACCGTAAGTTGTCGAACGTTGCCTTCTACGTGTCTTTCTATTGCAACGAACGAACAACCTGGTCAAACTGATCCTGAAGTTTGTAGAACATTGTTCTGGTGTAAATCTTTGCAGCATCTTTCAGTAGAGCTTGATGATGACCAACTTGACGATATCTGTGTTCTGATGAAAAGTCTTTTACACTTTCTCGCTCGTATACCTCTAAAAGGTCAACCTCGTACCTGGTCACAAAATTGTACAACCCAGTTGTTATTGGCAACCAACCATTAAAGAAGTTATTTGTGGTCTCACTCCGTCCTGCTCTGCTCATCCTTGCAAAGAAGGTTGACCTATTCCATAACGATATCCATCTTTGTCTAATATTGAAAATTCCTTGCATCCAAACGTTATCATCCAATTTATGTTTCTTTATTAGGTCCGTCCACTTGGTTTCAAACTCTACAGCCTCATATGTGTTGTGCATTATCGAATCGACATCTCTTTGAATGTAGATGGTTCCCGATAAACATGGCCAATTTTCTCAGGAAATTTGTTTGTGATGTGCCACAGACAAAATTGATGTCTGGTGTTGGGGAAGACCTGGAAATAAACTAGAACTTAGAATGAAAGTGTCTCTGAATATTATATGATATTGTCGAATTTGACAATTTAGTAGTGTAATTGGATTGGAGTTATGCTAGCAATTATTGTCGAATTCGACAATTTAATAATTGTAACTGGAGTAACAAGTGTTCGACAATATTGGTAATGTAAAATCGATAATATACTCCAGTTAACAGCTGTAACTCGAGTAATAAGTGTCCAAGTACTTCTTTACCTTGGGAATAGCCGCGGCCATAGTTGCATCTTGATCAGTGATAATTGACACATGTTGTTTGTAGTTCATTGCCTTCAGCCAAGTATGGAACAACCATAGAAATGTGTTTTCTTGCTCATTTCTTAGCAGAGCACATCCGCATTGAATTTTTTGGTAGTGGTTGTCGATCCCTGCAAACGAAGCAAATTGCATCTTGTACACATTTGTCCGGTACGTAGTATCGAAGGTGACGACATCACCAAATGCCTCATATGCACACCTTGAACGTCCATCGATCAAAAAAAAAATTAAGTGCTCGGTCCTCCTCATCTAATTCTATGTCAAAATAGAACATTGGATCTGCAGTTTGTTTCTTCCTAAACCACTCCAACGTGGTTTGTGCATCTCCTCTGACTAGTCGTTCCTTATTTATTTTGGCGTTGTGGTTGTAACAATCCCGCTTGCTAAAGGTTCTATCTGGGAATAATGTCGGGACCTTGCCGACGGGAATATTGTGGAGCTCAAATGCCGCTGTAAGGTTTTTTGTTGCTTCAGGAAATAATCTGTTAACCTTCATCCGATGCTGATTCCGTGGAGATACGAGTTTATGGTTATGGATATTCATAAAACTTGTGACCACATATTTACCTATTTTGGTATTCCAATTTATGTTCATTGTTGTTTTACACCCACACTTATTAGATGATCTTCTGTTGCCAACTACGTCACTACTCTCTGGATTCCCAATGTTTTTCTTTGAAAAGCCATTGCTCATACAACAAAAGTGGGCTCTGCTTATATTATCCGATCTCGGACGCTTAGTAGAATTGGGTATCTTGGTAGAGAAACCCTACCCTCTTCCATATCGTTCATACCACAGACGTGCATCATCTACAATATCAAAATGCTGACCCTCGTATGGGGCTTCCGCCGAAAATGGGTCTATAATACGTTCATTTTCACACCTTTCTGGGGACTCCTCACCAATAACTTTTGACCAATTTTCATCGACGGAGTCTTCCATTGTCGATCTGATTGAGAAGTTCACACATAAAAGAAACGATTGTGAGTTGTAAGTAAAGCAATTGAACAAAATATCACAAACCAAACACAATTTAAGTCCAACGCATGTTCATTTCATAATTCTTCATTACATTACATGCTACAAAAGACAGAATACAAAATGTAAATAATCACACACAAAAACTCGTTGTACCACACAAAATTTATTCGTTACTTGGTGAATACTACAGCTACTTCATTACATGTACCTGCCAACAACATTATAACCAGAATACCTAAACAGTAAATCCTCAACCGCCACCGACAGACCAGAGCCTTCCTTCCTAACAAGTTCCCTGGCCCGGGCCACAAGAGTTGCGTTCTGCGCCATTGGATGCAGGATGACCGACTGCAACTGACAATGCAAATGGAAATCCTCCCTCCACAGCGTTGCCTCAGCCTCGCCCATTCCTTCGTAGCTCGCCTCATGCGGCGGCAATGGTTGACCGTTCAAATTAACCGAACCAAAATAACGCAGCACCAGTTCGTCATACAACTGCTTAATACGGCGAGAAGCAGCCTCCCAGCGATTCTGAGACTTCGTCTTCACCATCGCCGCTCACTATGCACAGTAATATTGTCGAGTTCGACAATTCAGCTAGTGTGTCTCCAACAATCATATAATATTGTCGAATTCGACAATTATAGTAGTGTATGTGAGGATTGCACTACTGATATTGTGGAATCCGACAATTATTTAGTCTCAGTTCAGTGTGATGCAAATAAAATTAAAAAATTTTCAAATTCTCATGGGACCCACCTACAGGTAATCAATCAAAGAGAAATTGCACAGGAGATTACATTCTTCTAACAAATTTCACAACATCCAAGTGTACTACTGTCGAGTAAGTGTCATAAAGTACGTGTCGAGTAAGCGTACTGCGAGCAAGGGTGTCGAAGTTCTTTGGAGAGATCAATTTCACCTCTAATGGTAGAATCGCTTCCTTTTCGAGACTGAAATTTTACCTCTAATGGCAGAAATTGCAAGCAAGAGTGTGTGATATGATAATGGGTTGCTCCAATTTTTAATTTTTGATCGAATTTGAAAATTTTGAAAGTGAGAGAGGAAAATGTTTGCCAGCTAGAGAAAGTGGGGCAGGTAGGACCCGGTATTTTTCCACCTCATTTCCCTCATAGGAAATCACCCAAATTTGAGAGCCACTCATCTGGTTGTGGTTGAGTGAGACTTGAGTGTCTCTAAATCCTCTCCCCTTTTGTTTTGGCCTTTCTTTTAAAAGGATGAAAAAATAACATAAGTTTAACCATTGTCAGCAGAAGTGCACTCAGTTCAGTTATAGAAGTAACGTTGCCAATGATGCTTAGATATCAATTTTTTTCCCTGGGAGAAACCAATTTTTTTCGTAACAAAGTACAGTATCTCCAAATGAATATTTCTCTCCGAGGTCCAACAATTCAAAGCATAGAAACAGTCACACATACACCACATATAGATATAGATTATGACTAAAAAAAATATACAGAGGCTATGCTTGTTTTGCATTTCCACCATTCTCTTGTGTTACTGGAGTGCTAGCTCCACTCCTCTTTGAAGAGCTTGACTGCCCTGTAATGCTTCTTCCCATAAACTTCCCTGCTTTGCTCAGTCCGCTCCCAACTGCACCAAAACCACTACCTACAATTCCAACTCCAGTGCCAACAAGCCCAACTCCAGAACCAACCAAAGATGCTGCACCATCAAGTGCGTCCATCGTGCTTCCAATCATCCCAGCTTCCTTCATCTTTTTCCTCTCTTCTAGAATCCTCTTCTCTTCTTCCAGGGCTGCCAATTGCTCCTCTTTGCTGAACTGATGGTACAATACCTACACAGCAAATTCCAAAATCCCCATCAAGAACTAGAAAAGGTGGTGGATCATAGATGGAGCATCATAAAATGAGAAGGAATACTTTGGCTTTGACCCCGCTATATGAATCATATGATTGAATCTAAAGTTTCACCTCTTCAGGTATTCATCATATGAATTGACCTCCCATTCTGGCATTTCCAGTTGCAAGTCTTTTTGATCATATAATGGGGGACAAAAGACAAGATCCTAGGGGTAACCGTTGTGGCTCGTGTGTGTTGTGAGGTGGAAGGGGTGGTTTTGCAAATCTGTGGTTGACATGCACAATAAAAGTCAGGATTTATGTCCGTTGCCAGTTTCTTTTCTTTCAAATACACCATGTAATTGTGGGTGTACCAGATTTAGCCAATCTGTGGTGGACATACACAATAGAATCCAGACAATTCTATGTCCGCTGCCACAGTGTTTTGCTCTTTCAAATACAAAGTGGAATTGTCCGATTTCCAAATTTTTAGGTGTGTTGTTGAAGGTTCCCTCAATAATTTTTACAGCGTAATCACTTGTGCTATGCACAAGTATGGAAAACACACTTGTCCTGGCGGCGGATCAGATCAGATCAGGGTAGCTCAATATGCCTAGAACTAGATGGCTTAGTATGCCACCCTTGAGAAATATCACGATGAAAGTTGAAACTAGAGAGTTAAGGCCTATTCATTATCAACACTACACATCAGCATAAGTTATACACTTTGAATTGATTTAGTTGTCATCGCATGAACTCCGTCGTGATGGTAACGGCAGCACTATTCATCCAAAGTTCATGCAATTGGTTATTTACTTTGTATAAGTAATATATGCATAGTGCATTATTTAGTATGAAATGAGCAAGTTTAACAATAAAAGTGAACCCATCAGAAATGAGTACCTTAAGTGTAAGAGTCCCCCTATCTTTCTTATCTTTAATTTTTAGCATGTCAAGCGATGGCAACAACCTCAGGTCGATCTCTTTTGATGTTCCAGGTATCAACTCAATCAGAGGTAGTTTGGCAACGCCTAATAGCTTGTCTTGCCCAACATCCTGGTCAAAAACCTGTTGACAGTGTTGAAGTAAGCAATAAATCCATCTAGAGCTTGGTAGAGACCAACATACAACAATTAATTTGAAACAATTAAAAGAGAAAGCACATTAAACATATCTCATGGAATCGGCAGTTTGGGATCAACAAAGATGATGTATAACGACTAAATTTCGATAAGAGATTTCTCTTCAAAATGCTTATGGAAATTGTTAAAATGTTCCTTGAGCTATAACTGGCTCTTTCAGTTTATATGGCACACGTGAAGATTGTTTAAGAAATTCATTCTTTATAGATGTAAAATCCATAAAGTGAAGATCATCTTCACAAAAGAAAAGTCATTCTAACATTTTTATCAACATAGAAGAAAATGATCAAGTGAAAGCTTTGACTGGTGACTTGGGCGTTTTGCTTTCTAGTGCTCCCCAAAGACCGACCTGCATCACATGTGAATGATACAAAGAATAGCGCCTATAAACATTACCACTACGAAACAATAGCCAGCCCGGAAGCCCACTCGCATGACGGTCTAGCAGGCCTAGTAGGGTAAGGCTAGGCTGCCACACAATAGTGAAGGTTTATGTAGCTGGCTGAAATCTATATATTAATATCTATATATTCACAAGAAGTTAACGTGAAGTGGCGTCTTGGGCCTAGGCTAAAGAATCACCTACGGGCGGTCAAAAGCTAGAGCTAGGGTCAAATTCTTTTCTTTCGCAGTGGTAATGTCTACAAGGGCAATTTTTTTAGTCGGGCCTGGACTTACGAAAAAGATTAGGCAGAGAGAAAAAGCTAAGTAAGCAGGACAGCTGGACGCAGGAATAGTACGGCAAGGCTACTAGGCGACTTTGGGGCCCCTTCGCTAATGTGAGGCAGGCCGAATAGGTAAGGCCAAGTCACCTGATAGTCGAGGCCCAATAAAATACCCTAAGCTGTGCGCTTAGAACCAATTAGTTTGCGGACCTTCTTCAATGTGAAAGAAAAAACTATACTTTACGATGTTATGATGCCAGATTGGTTAAGTACTTAAAGGAGATTATCTCAAGCGAGGAGATCATATTCGTAAGGAAAAACCTTCTTCAATCATCTTTAGGTACACTCTATGAAAAGCGTGTCAAAGTAATCCCCCCGTCTTATATTTTAGCGTTTAGACATAATAATAATGGTTTCCTTAACTAAGAGCTAAATTCTCCAGTTTTGTTATGAAGTCCAATGAGTGCTACCCTTACTAATTGGTGGAAGTCCAATAACATAAGAAAAATTGGCAGGTGTATGTATCACATGAGTATAATGCTGGCATAGTAATATAAATAAAAATAGTAATGGTATGAATGGCTCGAACATATTTGTTGAGGCGTCCAAGTTGATAGAACGATCATGTGAACATGAAAAGGAAAAAGATGGTAAAGAATGTAGTAAAGAACCTCAAAAATAATTGCTTGTGTCTCCTTATCTTCAACAATCAACTCAAATGTTTGATCCCAAACAGGATTGAGGTTACCATTGATAACCTTTGTCTTAACTTTGAAAAGAGGCCGAATAGACAAAATCACGTAAGGATCGGACTTCCCAAGCATTTCCATATTTTTCAAATTGTTTCCTCTTACTACAGTCACTGAAACCTTCGCTTGTGGCTTAAGCTCTAAATCGCTGTGTAACAAGAATCATGGAATATTTAGATATATATCAGGAGTCAATATCCAACAAGTATCCTAACATGTATATAGACTAAGCAACCAACAAAAAAAGGTTATATTCCATAAGAGCTGTTCTTACTTACTATAAACATGAATGAGATTACAATTTCTTTACCAGCTATTTCTTTTTGAAAACAGACAGAAATCTTTCATTTCTCCACTATTACACAGGAATAAGTAATAACAAAACTTATGAGAAGATTCCAATTAATCAAATTTCATGACATCCAAAGAAATTCATATCCAGTACTTATCCAAAATACGCTCCCACTTCAAATTTTAATAGATCGTAAAATTTTGTATTTGCTTACTTATCAAAATTATTCCCCTAGAAATAATTAAACATGATCTAATGTTAATGTACATCGTATTTACGAAATAGTCGATTAACATGTTGCTAATACTTCCTTCTCCCTCTAACATGATTTATTTACAATAATTTCTCTCCATTATTAGAAATTTTATGATTATTAAACTTTTCATATACTCATATTTTTAATTCACAGTGTGTCATAAAACCATTTTACCAGCTAGGTTATTTGCCTCCCCACAGTACTTCTGCACTTCATTTATATCTAATAACACTTCTACTTCATCCAAAATACAATTTCATAGCCTTTTTTTCTTGTAAACACGTCATAAAACCAGGACCTTGCAGATATAAAAGGAAAATAAATAAAGAAGAAATACTTATACAGTCATACAGATATGTCTGGTCAGTGATTATATGCATGAAACAGAATCTTTATTATTAAGGAGAAAATAATAAAATAATATACAGCAAAATAGTATGTAGTATTCATATTAGTCGCAAGCTAAGAGAGAATAAGGAACTCCATGATTACCTAAGATCCATAGGTATACCACCAATGGGCACAACAATTCTATGGGGCCATTGAAGCATATCGGTGACAATTGAGTTTACAGTGTCCTAATAAATGAAGAAAAGACGTCAGCACGAAAATCTTTTAAACTATGTGAACTGAAATGATTTTAATATATCAGGTAGATTATTAAAAATAATGGGGATGTTAGAATTGAAATATAACTTACATCGATCATATCTGAAATTCCAGGAAGTGCTGTTAAGCTTCCACCAACAGCCTTTAAAGTATAATCTATTCTAGGCTTCGGCTGATTTAACAGATAAAACAATTAGCCATTTTCAAATTGCTGCAGTCGATATAGAGTAAAGGGTGTAAATAAATTTCAGAATGTAGTAGGCAATAAACCAGACATAGAAATACAGGAAAAATGAGAAGTTAGTACAACTATAAAATTCAACTACTACTCATTCTAGAATGCATGAAGGAGTGTGGTCAACTGGTGTATGTGAGATGATCGAGTAGTATTAAGAAAATACAAGAAAAACATATCCTTTAACTTTGACAGGAAGTCAATCTCAATCTAATGAAATCAACTGAGTCAGATCTCATATTATGTCCAAAATCCATCATCTAAACCGTATCTATGGAAGACAAGTGCTAAATCAGTTTTTAATAAATAGATGCTAAATAAAATTTAAAAAAAAATCAGAAAATATACCTCAGAAAGCAGAGCAACTACAACAGCAGAAATGCAAGGGATCTCTTCAGTCAGTTGGAAGATAACACGCACCACAGTGAAAACCTGGAGATCCTTCAACTGCAATCAATACCACAAAACCAATGTCAATCCAGCAGGGTCTTATATACCAAGTTACCAATACATGGATAGGAAAAATAGGAGATCAATTTTCTGAGTAACCCTGTGGAAAATAACCAATGATGCCGCACGGACCTGAATTGGTATTGAAGCAACAAGTGCCGCTTCCACAGCAAGAATAATGCTTGGATCACCACCCCACCGAAAGTCAATATCCATCGTTATCTGACCTTTATTAAGGCTCTGAACACGAATACCTGTATCAATAATTTCCTATTTTAGTGAAACATCCCCAGAAAAAGGTGTATGGAGAATCGGAAGACGACTTACAATTGTTTTATGATCACTTTTTACACAAAGCTAAGGGCTCTTTCAGAATGTACATCCCACTTGAAAGGCCTAGTGGTTTCTTGTTGAATTATTTAGATGACCTCAATTTTTCTCCTTTAATCAAGTATCAAGTTTCTCAGATTGTTAATTTTCAGAAGATTGCATTTATTTTATGGATATGAATTATCCTGTTTGTACAAACCTACGAGTAGAGAAATGCAGGCTACTTAAGCAAATAAGAAACACAACTTACTACCTTTCCTTTAGTTTATTATTACAGCTACCACCACACTAAAATGAGGAACATACAAATTGACACACTGGGATAAAAGCACATAATTTAAGACTGAGCTTGAAACCAGACCTTCAATCTTGGGTGCCACGTTTCCAAGAGAAAGTTTACTGAATTTTAGTGAAGTAATTCCAGGAGGTCGATAATCTTCCAGTAGTGGCTCAACTGACTCTCTAATGACCATTGTTGCTGCCTGAGAACAAAAGCATTTTTCAAAACGCTAAGTTAGTATATAATAAATCACAAACACTGTGAAAACCTACAAGCGAAACATGTTAACTGAAAAGCTGAGAGGAAAAAAATAAAAAATAAAAAATGATGGACAAATAAAGCAAAGAAACATACATCAGCAATAAAAGGCCACATTTTGCTTAACTGCTTGTTCAGCCATTTGACCTGGAAAAAAGTAAGATAAGATGTATCAAAAAGTATGAATAATACTTGATAGCTAGCGAATTAAAGATATTTCATGGAGTGAAAGTTTAATAATACATATATAACATGGAAAGGAAGCTGCCTTATCTATTAATAGACAATAGGGGATTGCATTACAGCTTAACTATAAAATCAATATAACATGGAAAGGAAGTTGGCTCATCTTTTTTTATCTTTGTGATAGCCACTACTGAATTGCATCAAGATTCATTGAGTTGGTGGGATTCTACATAATCTAGCTGAGAATGTGAGGAAGTCTTACGGGCTATGTGGTCATTTAGACGTACCCGTCGTCTACATGTCACTTTCTTTCTATTTGTTATTTAATTATTAGTTCTATTTTTTGGGAGCTTTCTAATTTTCCAGCATAAGGTTAATTAAGATTTTTTTTCCTATTTTCTAGATAAATGGTTTTCTAATTATTCTAGAATTAGGGTTTCTAATTGTGATGAGTATCCTTATGCCTATAAAATGAGAGCTCTTCTAGTTGTTTTATGAGGTTGTTTTGAGAGAGTTAGTTTTAGGTTTGGCTTAGTAAAGATATTTAATAAATTCGTAGTTGATTTTCGTTAGTTTAATTGTTGCATCTTCAATCTTTTGGCTTCCGCGAGATAATTTGCATCAAAGTCCATATATAGAGGTTATGAGAAATGTAAAAATAACACAAAAAAAATACATCAATACATGTATCACATGGTTAATCCATTGAGTTGTATGTTTCAGTGCGAGTACATTTTTGTCCTTTATTGTTCTTTCATAATTCAAAACTGGATCTTGAGACAGAAATAAATAAATAAAATGTAGAAAGCTCTTGCTGAGCTGTTTCGAATAACATTAAGAAGAAACATATTATTTTCAAAAAGTAAGTACCGAAACAATATTGAGTAAGGTGCCAAAGGCACTAGTTTGGCATAAAGCTGTAAGCATTAGAAGTTGTTTAAGCTGATCAACTACAAAAAGCTCTTGTTCGGTCAAATCTACTTGAAACATCCATGCCTTCAATTACTATGTCTTTTGGAAAAATATAAGATAATAAAATATCAACAAGACCGCACAAGTTTTCCACCGAACTTCAGTTATAAAACTGGACAAGATGATAACTTAGTATTGACATTTTACCTGTTCAAACACAGGGAATGATATCCATGCTGGATAATTATCACCACATATTTTCTTTAAATCGTCTCTGCTTAGGCATCCAAGAAGTTTTAAATCAACTGCCTGTAAGTGATGACATACAAAAATCTAAATTATCAGTAAAAAAGATTTGCATATAGGTAAATTAAATAAGCAAAAACTGTTGCCCGTAAAAATGTATAAGGGTTCTCAACGATGGATTAGTATGTGTTATATGCACTGCTACGTTTCATATGTGGTAAAATATTTATAAGTATCATGGCTACACCGTGCAGGATATCAAGATACTTAGATACACATAAAAAAAAATACTAATATGAACTATGTATTGTTGGCATTCATTAGGACGCATATTGTATCGTGTATCATGAGATTCGTCACGTTAGATACTAATTAATAAGTACTAACATATACAATACTCCTTAACCAAAAGACTAATTTCAATACTTCCTACACAGGAATATATACTATGGAATATTAGTTTGATTATTCTGCCATGACTTCCAAACATATGGAAATGACAGGTCTATTAACTAACTAATTCTACAACCGTGATCACATTTAGTGAAATTTTAACATCGTATAGTGTATAAGGGGTTAACTAACAACAGTAAAACCTTGGACTAATTAGCATATAGCTTTAAAATGCCATTTCTACTGCCGTAAACATTACTGTTCAATCCTATGTAAACTGTTTTATTCTTCACAATCTAATAAAAATTATATAAGTTCCAAACCCTAATTCTACAAATTACCATCAGTAGAAGTTCACATAAACAACAACAATTCCCATCGAAAAATTCTAAAAATCATACCTTGGCGATTCGCTTGGTGCTTCGATAACGCATCATGTATTGCCAAGCAGCCATGAAAGCAATCCCGATTAACATCCCCATCAACATTCCCGAGATCAAACCCATCTCTTCTTCTTCTAAAGAAAAAGAAAGTCTACAATCACGAAATCTCGCAAAATGCCGTTTCGTTCAGTATCGATGATGCAGAAGAAGATTTTATTTTTTGTTTCAGCCTTTCAGGTAATAAATATGGTAGGCCAGACGACAGCTCTTATTTCATTTATACGTTATTTTCTATAAAAAAATATTATAACTGTCTCTCCGTTGTGATCTGTTATTTTTGTTTAAGACAAGAACGATCTAACCGTTGATTTTGTGAAACTTAGTATATCAGCCGTTAGATCAAAGAAGTGAGGAATGTGAGATGATTAATATTATGATTCTCACTTCAAAGATGGAAGTTATCACATTTTGTCTTGGTATATCTCCTTTGGGTCTCAAAGTTTCGGTCAAGAGTGTCCAAAAATTCCAATGTGCTAGATCTTGCTTTTGAAATACCGAGGACATTTTTGCTCCTTCTCGAATAGCGCTTGACACATATTCAAAAATACAACTCATAGATTTTCTCCCTGTCCATGATTTTCAACGGGCAACTTTGGGACCCACATTAATTTTTTTTTTTTTTTTCTCTCTCTCTCTCTACAATCTCTCATATACTTCTATTAGTGTTCCTATCTTTTCAGTCAAAAACAACATATGAGAAAGTTCATGGGGAAATACTGGGTTGAGGTCGCACAAATTCAAGATGTATCTCCAAAAGCTTCTCTCTCTTTAGGTGATGGAGGAAGTAAGGTTTAGAGAGAGAAGTTCTGGACATCACTAGTTTGTTAATTGGGGTTCTAAAGAATTTTTTTGATGTTACTAATAATGACTCATGAGGAACAATACACGCCAATATCATAATATCGTTAAAGACATCACCAGCTCCACCTCAAATTATTTAAATGGGTAAATTTGAAAATTAATTTTGATAAGATGATCTAAATATTGTCTAAAAGCTATTACTAAACATTTCCTGCCTTATTTTCGAATGTCATTGGCGAGCTTCTGATCTTCTCAATAGTTAATGGATTTTTTTAGTCTGTCTTTGTCATAATGAGGTGCTCTCCGTGTGGTATTTTCTTGAGGACCTTTATTGTTGCGAAACTCTCATGGCCGTGAGACTTAAGAAGTTTAAAGATGGAGAAGTTTGAGATGAAGATGCATTTATACCTAGAGATATCTATACTTCTATATGAAATCCAAGGAATTTGGAGGATGGAGAGCTCTCCTCACAGAACTCTTAAATATTAGAGCTCCACGTGGCAATTTTATCTTTAAGGGTCCCACATACCACTCCCACCCTTCTTAAACCACAGTAAATGTATTTTACAAAACTCCTTTCCCACCATCTCCCTCAAAAATTTATTTCCCTCTGTAACTCACGATCATCTCTTTTCCCACAGTAAATGTATTTTAGAAAACTCTTTTCCCACCATCTTCCTCAAAAATTTATTTCCCACTGTAACTCACGATCATCTCCTTTCCTACAGTAAATGCATTTTAGAAAACTCCTTTCCCACCATCTCCCACAAAAATTTATTTCCTCATTTAACTCCCCCATCTCCTTGCTCTCTAAATTATAAGAAATCAAGGTGGTTGTTACAAAGAAAATACCCTTAGTCTTCTCTCATGCATATTTATTTATAATCCCCATTACATTATCTATTTTTCCCCTGTTGATTTGCTACTAATTTTCAAGCTCCTCAAGGTAACAATATCCTATCGTCTTCCAATTATGTTCTTCGAATTACCCTCTAATTTCCTGCAAACTAAATTTGGTTGCTCTATTCAGGTTTTAACATTGACACTGGAATCCCATAACCAAAACAGGTTCTTACTTTTTCCTTATCTATTTTAGTTCTCAATTGATGCTCATTTTATGTTCTTTCATTGTGTATCCATCCATCTTTTAGCTTTTCATAATGACTTTTAGTTTTTCGTTTAAATAGAGTGCAATGTCTTACTGAGTATATTTACTTCCCCATCTATGTTTATTTAGCGTATAGTGTTTGATGGAACCAGGATGGAAAGGAGTCTGTAAAAAAAAATGTTAGTTATGAAAACTTATTTTGGTCCAACGTAGGAATGCCAAAAAACCCAAGAATAATCACGATAAAAATCATAGCAAAGCAGTTAATTTGTTTTTGTTTTTTTTTGTTCTGAGTCTTGCCAAGTTGATAAATATCACATTGTTTGATGTTGTTCATTCAGCAGTGGTCCCTGTAGAACCAACAATGTCAAATGTTGTTAAAGGTTACTTTGCGAATATCAAAATCTTAAAAGTTTATATTTATTCATTTAAAATAACATTTTAACTATTTCAAATAGCTAAACTTCGAAGACAACTGAGAATTTAACTACTACGTGAAAAATGAACAACATTCTCCCAAACACGACAAATGATACAAATACAAACAACCATGCGAAAAACCAGAAGGATGTCGCAAGGACTTCCTATAGAAAATGTTCAACAAAATGCGGATTTCATGGATTCCATACATGTTGGCGAAACAAGCATCGGAGATGTTATCATAGGTATGTCTAGAGTTTACGATCACCACGAATTATAAGTAAATACTAAATTCACATACTAAGCCATGTAATTTCGCAGGCGCTTCTATGACTATATCCAACTTTGGTGAGGCAAGCAAAGTATGTTCTTATTGTGGCACAATAGTCTGGTACGAAGAGAGGAATATTAAGACAAAACAAACTACCCTACCAAAATTTTCAATATGCTGCCAGAAAGGGAAGGTTCAGCTACCTTTACTTAAAGACACTTATGAGTTTTTGAGATCCCTCTTGGATTTTAATGGTGGGAGGACACCTAATAAGTTTTTGAAAAACATTCGGCCGCACAACTCTATGTTTGCGTTTATATCAATGGGTGCAACTGTTGATAAGTCTATTAACAATGAGCGTGGACTTTATGTTTTTCGAATAAATGGTCAAGTTCACCATAAAATTGGTGATTTGCTACTAACGGGTCAAGATAAGCCAAAATTTGTGCAATTATACATATATGACACTCATGACGAGGTCTCACTACAACAAATACTGGTATTTACATCACTAAAAAAGTGACGTAAAAAAAAGAAATAACGTCACTTTTGCAAGCGACGTTGACCAAGGGGACTTGGTTAGTACTATGCATTTATGTTACTTTTTTAATGAGGTTTTTATGTTGAAAAAGTGACGTTAGAAGTGTCTTTGTAGTAACTAACCTCTATTCATTTACATCATTTAAAAGCGACGTCACGTTAAAAGTGATGTAAGTGAAGAATTATCGTTATGTTAAAAGGGACGTAATTAAAGAATTAAAGTCTTGTGGAAAGTGACTTAGATACACAAAACAGAGAAGCTTACATCACCGTAAAAGCGATGTTGGTTTGAAAATTTAAAAAAAAAATATTTTTGCCCTGTAGCTTTTGCATCACATGCTATGCACATGAGGCACTTCAGCTACAAGGTAGCGACCTGCCTGCCAATAGAAGATGGCATAGTACACTATTACTATCTGTCTAAATTGTTGGTCTAGTTTGCTCCTTAGCCGAAGAGGCTCCTATCTCTCTTATTCTATCTGACACCATCTACAGAGAACTTCTTCCTAGCTCTGTCCTATCCAATGTGCACGTAGCTTGCTTTCCTTTCCGCCTTTATTCTAGCACCGATAGGGTCTCTCATTTATCTCCAGGTTTAAGAGCTTCATTTAGAGAGACTTTACAAGTAGCAATATACATCGTCTCTAAAACTAAACCGTTCTTCAGCAAGAACTCTAGTGTATGGAGTTCTTTTTCATTCCCTTGAAACACTCCAATCTTAATGCTCCTTAGGGTTGACGAGAAATAGAGAGGAATAGTTTATGTCATCTAATCAGGTTCATGTGCGTGCATCTGATTCCCTGAAAGTGAGAATCAACAATAAAAATCAACTACAGTAGTAAAATAAATTTAATAAAGCATGGAAAACTTCATGTTTAAATGGTCACTTCACTATAGTCCATTGGTCATCAATGGTTTCTTGCTCAGAAATGGGATCAACAACAGATCTAATTAAACTTATGAGAAGTAAGTGGCATAGGAAGAGATCTATGATAAGCGTAAACCTGAGAAGTAATAACTCACTTAAAACTCAGATATGTTTTGTGGTCAAGCTAACAACTAGATGATTTAGGGGACTTATTGTACTCTTGTATGACTTTGACATCTTTTAATGAGCTGACAGCTAATTTTCTCTGATTCTCCTTCTCCCCCCGTATACAAAATGCTAGAACTGATTTTTTATCTTTCTAAAGTCAATTCTCACTGATCCAATCCCGAGATAGTGGGAACTCCTTCGGAATAGCGTTCTCGCTCACCAAATAGAGTTTTATATTCAATTTATTCTTGTTGTATGAGAAGCATTTTCATTCCGTAGATTATATAGGTCCATTAAAAGTTACCCAGCCTCTAAATCCATCCCATTTGCAAAATTATTCTGTGATGCTAGAATACCAAAATATAGACATAAACTATCTCTATCTAGCTTACAATACCCCTATCTTTCTGAGTTGATACTCTATGCATACGAAATCATAAAGAGATAACCTATCACCCACAATGAGTGAAGACAAACTTTGTGTTCTTTCTGCCATATGGGTACTCTCAACCCTTCCTTATGTTGGGGGTGTATCTCAAAATAACTCAAAATGAGTTATCTAAGAGGGATGTGAGTGTCCGTATGGATAGGATTAATACAGTTAGGCTTGGTGACCCTAAGCTAATTTTCTTTTTGAGCTAATGCTTCGGGTCAGGGAGGGCCAAATAACTCTGATATTAAATAATAATTTAAACTCTAAGACAAAGATATTTACCTCATTTGTTTCTGACCCACATGCTATATATCCTTCAGAATCAGACAAACTAACAAAGTTCTGAAGAAGCAAATTAAACAGTTAATAGGAAGACAAGAACTTTAAAATCTGAAAAACCATAATGATTACAAGGATAAACTAACCTTTTCATTATTATGACCTCTGAAGGTTAAACTGCAAGCATTTACTGACAACCCACTAGAATTCATTTTGTTGAGATCGCAAAGCATTAGGGTATTGTCAGTAGATGCAGAAATAAGTGTCTCAGGGTCTAAAAACTTTATGTAGCTAATAGCTTTTCCGTGGCCAGACAATGTACACCTAAGGTTTTTTGTATTGCAAAGATCATTGCAGTAGGTCTTGTAATCAGCAGAACCGAAGGCTAATAAATTGGCAGAGTGGGGAGAGAACTGAACACAACAAACATTCACAATATTTTGTATTGTGCTGATAGATTTCCTCTGTACAATAAAAAAATGCTTTCAATCAGGTTTGCTCTATGTGGTAAAATTTGCATGGAAAGTAGAATGGTTGTTGCATTAAGTTTTAACTAAAGAGTAAAATCGATAAGCCAAATGTGAGACCTCATTAATAGTTCATAATTTCTCAGAGTGATTGTCACTTCCACTGGTTAACTTTGTGGGGTCCAACTGAGAAAAGTCAACAGACCAAGCCCTTTTTTGGTGTTCTGCATACTGAGAAAACCCTTGACCAGTGCTTGTGTCCCATATCTGTAATATATTCATGCGAACCGATTAATGCATTACGAAATAATTTTTTATAAATGATAGGAACAGGTTCATGTCTGTGGTCTTCATACAAATTTTCCTAACGAAGCTAACATTACATACCTGAACCACGCCATCATAATCCATTGAAGCTAAGTAGTTCTTGATGTAGTTGTTCCAGCAAATGCAGATGAGCTTAGATTTGCTTGACAACTCTATTACTGGATAATGAATATCAACAAAATCATCCAAGAGATAATGGAAATAATTTTTTTTAATTTTCTTCGAAACACCAGTAGCAGCGAAGAAATCTTCATCCCAATCGAAACTTAAAGAGCAAATTACATTGGCAGAATTAAGGAGATCTGCATTTCTTAAAGTCCCACGTACTTCAAAAGTACTATAGTGAGCATACTTGCATAAACCATCAAAAAACATTCTAAGACGATCATCAGAATTCTGGTTCATTTCCTTTTGCACTAGTAACCATCTTTCTCGGTTCTGCAGTAAATCTTTATCCGTGCGACCCATTTCACTACTATATGAAAGTTGACCTTGTGATTTCATGGTGAAGTAAGAATTTTCAAGCTAATCAATATTTCTTATTAGCCTTGCTTCAATTATATTTGATAGAGAAGTTGCTAGAGGAAATGCTTCTAAGCACAAAATGTCTTTTGAAGAAGATGTTTGTGCTATAAGCATGTGCCTTTTCCCAACATCCTCGAGATCTGCCTGTAAGCATCCAACTTCTTCAACTAACTTTGAAGTTTGCTTATGCATTTGGTCCTTTAAGGATATAAGGAAATGCAATAATAACTCTGATTCAGCCTGGTCTTCATCCACAGACAGTGATGATTAATTTCTCGGAGAAAACTCCTGAGATTTGCATATTAGTTCAGATTGCAGAATTTCCCTGTCATGCACCCAGCATATAATGTTTCAATGAGCTTTTTGCATACTAAGCAAATAATAATCTTAAAAACACTGAACATGATACTCGTACTTAGGCCAGCAAATTTCTTTCTACAAGCTTGAATAAGCTTTAATAACATTGAAAGTATTTACTTAAGTAAAGTAAGAGTCACCATACTCAAAATGGTGAACTCAATGAAAGTACGGGGTTGGTGCAGTATATATCTCAATTTGATTTTACAATTTGAAGGGGCTAACAATGTTGAAACTAATGCATGAGATTCAAAAAAGTGTTTTCCAGTGGAAGGGCTATTTCACCGAAATTAGAGAAGGCCGTACGAATATGGAAGAGCTTTCTTGGACAATGTGGCTCAAAGTTTGCAAGATTTTAGGTCTTGCAAAGTTAATTGTATGTAATTCACTGGATATTGATCTTTATCAGTGGTTCTTAGAGCTGTGCATTTAACAACGAGCATAATTATTCATATATTGGCACAAAGGTTAATATCTTTGACCGATTCATGTTCTTTTTGTATCAGTGGGTATGTATATATACATAATGTTGTTGAAAAGTATAAAGCATGCGTAGTTTTACTTAGAAATCTCATCAGTCACTTAAAATAATTTTTTTGAAATGTATCTGCAAGTGGCAATATTGCTGAACTTACCTCTACGAATGTACCGCTTGCGGCATAAAAAGGAACACCTGCTTCACCAGCTATGGTTTTGACAAACAATGTTTTACCAGTACCAGGAGGGCCATGGATCATCAATCCTTTTGGGCAATAAATGCCTTTATTTTGGAATTCTTCTTCATTCTTTAATATTTTAACTATTTCTTGGAGTTCCCTCTTTCTGTACTCCTGTCCAGCAAAGCCATTAAATGTAATGCCAGCAGTTTCTTCTGCTTAAATGAATTTTGCCCTGGTAAATACAAAGAATTAATCACAAAAGCAGATTTTTAAAGTAAGACATCTTTATATAGTAAGAAAAATAAAATAACACAAAACAGATGAAACATAGAAAATAGAAAAACAACAAACCCAAAATACAAGACATCCCATTCAAATACCAAACATTTCACACCAAATTTTACTCATGGCCTAGCTAAAACTTTGAAGAAGTACTATAACACGTCAATGAACAAGGCTTCACAAGTGATTCTCACCTTGAAAGGAAGCCCAATTTTTTTTTGCTTTCAGGATCAACAACAACATTCATAATGATAAGCCCTGAAGGGATATAGATTGGCATAGAGAATCTTATTACTGGACATTCAATATTCGTCAAGTACTAATGTGTCAATCGAATGGGGATGTAGATAGTGCAAACATAATCTACAAAACCATCGACAGCATTGGGAAAAACCGTCCACAGGACCAACATCACTGGAATATCTTCAAACTTTTATTAAGTAAAACTCTTTAAGGAAAAAAAAAACTTGGTACAAATGGATTAGAAAGAAGTTCCCCAATGCACTTCGGTTAAGTTATCGCATAACAAATACCCCACCGCCCTAATTTACGTGTATTATTGAATGCTCCATTAGTTTGCGGTTGTGGTATTACAACCAGTGTTGCTTTGTAGTGTTATTTTATACCGAATCAAGCACTAATGGACAAAGTTTATCATAAAATCGGAGAAAATGTGTGGACAGGAATCACAGAGATCGTTGATACCTGTGAGTTGGAAAAAAATTAACGAACAAAAAATGTAATCCCCCAAAGGATAGGCATTGCTCTCTGTAAGGCATTCACATGTTTAATTCATTCTAGTCTTCTCAACACTAACTTTCTGAATGATATTATGGTTCAAGCCCAATAAATTTTTAGCAAGTTAATAGGGAAGACAAGATTTGTTGTGGCCAATAATACAATTACTTTGTTGTAGCAAAAACGGATAGCTCTAGTAACTAGTTAGCTATTTGTATACAAAAAAAATATGGCACACAAAAATTCTTTGCAAGTTAATAGGGCAAACAAGATGTGTTGTGGCCAATAACACAACTGCTTTGTTGTAGCAAAAGCAGATAGCTCTAACACCTAGTTAACTATTGGTACACATAAAATATATGGCAAGGAAATAATAGATTTATTTGGATTTGGTACCAATTAATTTTTCGCAGGTTGGTTTTACTCATTTTTCAATTACGCCTAATTCTTGCATTGAAGTATACATCCATATCAAACTAGCCTTAGTCTTGAACTAAAGGAATATATAATAGGGAATCAAGGGAACGAAACCTATCATTTGCAACTGTGTATATCAAAAAATAAATGCAATATATATATATATTCACCGACTCTTGCATAAAGATCCAAGTGCGCCTAATGATCGAAGTCCATGGCGCTTGAGGGGCTTCCTTACTTTTGCTGGGTGAATCCCCAGGTTACATAGTATTAATTTTGCATAAATTGGCCTCGCCATACTGTCAATCCAAAGGTATAAACCAATAGAAAGAGTGAATCGCATGAACCATACAACGACAATTGCAATAGTGGAGTAGAATTTTGCAGGTATTGTGCCCACATTAATAATGTCAACATTTACTAGTTGCTGATGCAATTTCTCCCAATCATAATTCCAACCATCAATTGACATCCGATCAACTATATGGCACCGATAAACAACTTCCTCTTTAGGCTTTCCTTATGATGTTTATAGCATTTCATTTTTATAATATGGCAGAATCACTATACCAAAATCATAAGCCGAGATATTAATTAATTATCCAATCTAAATAGAAACAACTATGACTTAACCAATATAGTGTAAGATCAAAATGCCGGTTTCAACATACTATCTTAAAACTCAATATTATTTAAAAATTTAATATTAAAAGAGAATAACGTACCCAATATTGTTTGACCAAAATTTGAGTATCGATAAACTGAACATTATTTGAGTTAAGAAGCTTCCAAAAATCACTATAACCAATCCTATGTTAATTCTTAGGATCCCACTCTGTTCCCTTCAACTTCCCTCGCATAGTCAACAACGCCCTACTCTAACATGAAGCCATCACAAGCTGCCTCTCCAACTGCATATTCGCCTTATTCTTAAATCACTCCAACTTATCTACTCGCTCCTTCTCCGCATCTCTAATTTTCTTATGCAAAGATATCAAATTTATGCATCAGTATAAGAAAAAACAAGAACTCCATTTCTTAACTAGCAATTCCACATTATATAAACATACCCAATATTCCAGTACCCAATTCAGCATAAATAAATCTAATTGAGTTACTTGGGATGAAACTAGTAAAAGGGGAGCTTAATTCGTAAACCTCGAAGAGACAAAGGGACTTGGCATCGTCGTTTGCTTCAACATTTGAGACTACAATGGAGTTTGAGTCAGAAGATGAAGCTTTAATCCATGGAGTTGCTCATTTGAAAGGGAAAATTAGAGGGAAAAAAGTAGGGCTGTCAATGGATTGGATATAATCCGAAATCGGATCACATATGGATGTCATTTTTACCGATCTGAATCCGATCCGATCCGAATAAGGAACATTCAAAATAATTTCGGATTGGATTCGGATGGTGCCTAGTCCAATCTGATAAATATCCGATCCGAAGTTATATGCCGATATATTTATATTTTATCAATGTTAATGTTCTACAACTATTAGAAATATATTATATACAATAAGAAAATAGATTATAACACATTTAGCTTTGTGGCTAAGTGGTACTTAGTTCTTAAAACCTACCGATATATTACTTCAAGCTTTTGCATTCACATTTTTATTCATCAAATAAAATTATGGTTTGATCGGATTTCGGATTTAGACCTCCGAAAATAGTTTTGGACTGGATTGGATTTAGATGTTACTTATAAAGTTTCAGATCGGATTGGATATCAATATTACTTATAAAGTTTCGGATCGGATTGGATTCGGATTTGTATTAATCCGACTCCAATCCGATCCATTGACAGCCCTAGAAAAAAGGTGAGTAGTTCCAAAAAATCTAAACCCGAAGTAGTTCCAGTTTTCCTTGGCAGATTTGGGCTTAAGACCCTTTTCCTCCAACACTTTGATTCATTGGCACATATCAAAACCAAACCCATCTCTTTGTAGGGCATCGGCCTACAAATCAAACATATTGAGAAAAAGTAGGGTTTAGTTTGGTTGTTGATTTAGAGAGAGAGAAAAAAAAACTGATGATAAAAAACTTGAATTGGCTAAACTTACTTCGAGTTTGATTGGATTAAGATGGAAAAATATTTTTGGGGAAGAAGAAAACAACAATTGAAGTTCAATCTCAAGCTATATTATCAACCAAAAGGTCCCCAAACCATGTCAATGGTAGGAAAAAGACATTACTAGTATTATTTGACCGATGTAGTTTTGTAAATTCTTTTAAAGTTATTAATAAAAGTGACATTGAAAATGATATAATAATATTCAACGTCACTTTTTTAGTAAATAATGTTGTAGATATTTCAAGTATTTAAAGTTGCGGAGTGAAATTTGAAAATTGGAGCATTAACGTCATTTTTAAAATAAATGACTTTAATTTAGTGACGTTAAAGCCCTATTTTCTTGTAGTGTCTCTAATAGAATGTACGCCATTAGGAATGAGGGAGAAGCTGCCCATTAGACCTAAGTATCCTGATGGATTGATGAGAATTTTTAATGAATATAATGAGCTCACCAAAGTATTTTGGATGACACGTGATTGGTTTCAAATGGACAATTTCACCCCATTGCATATAAAACTTATTGGGACCCACGAAAGGTATGGTAGACAATATAATTTACTAACATCATCTGAGGTAACTTCTTTAATTGTAGGAAATGAATTTTATGTTACTGACCGGGATGATGTTATAGTTAAGCAAATTGGGATGAGACTACGACGTATAAATGAGTTACACCCAAGTTTTATGGCTATGCAGTATCCTATATTATTCCCATATGCCGAAGATGGATTTTGAGTGGGAATTTTACACAGAGGCATCCATGAAGCAAATACCAACAAGCATAACATGGTATCCATCCTTCAGTATTATGCTTTCAGAATCCAAAGAAGAGTCAATGAAGGACAAACACTCATTTGAGGTGGATGCCTATTCCAACAATATATTGCTAATGCATACGCAGCAGTAGAGGATGATCGACTATCTTATTTTAGGAATAATCAAGGAACTCTTAAATCTGACCTTTACAAAGGACTTATAGACTCAGTTGTTGCCGGAGATACCACTACAATTTATGTAGGCAAGCACTTTATATTACCGTCAACGTTTACAGGAGTCCCAAGGTATATGGTTCAACGATATTAAGATGCAATCACAATATGTAGATGGGCAGGTCCACCAGACATCTTCTTGACCTTTACATGCAATCCAGAGTGGGATGAAATGCAAAAATTTATATCTCTAATTCCTGGGCAGAAACCAGAAGATCGACCCAATATTATAACTCAGGTTTTCAAGATGAAACTCGGCCACCTTATGACTGATTTACCAAAGGAGCATTTTCTTGGAAGAGTTGTTGCAGGTACTAAGATAGCCATTAGTCTCAGCCTATTACCTTCCTTAAAAATGTTTAACTACTGTTTAGTACATTGGAATTATAGGCGGAAATGGAAGCAAACAATCAACTATATTTTAAATGTCCTACCAATTTTTTTTGTATAACAACAAATGAAATAAAAATGGGGTTTGGGGTCACTTCTTCCACATCCGAATCAACATTATCAGAGTTGGCACTTGAGTTATTCTCTTCTGACGCTACTATAGGTTTCTTCGCTTGAGGAACCTTAGTAGTTACTTTATGAAAATATCACAAATAAAACCCAATTTGGTGTACCTGTTGATTTCAGACTTGCAACTGTTTCCTGCTAGATATTATAGTTATGATCGTAATCTTTTCCCCTTATTATCTCCCAATGCCTTTTAATAAGACCTTCCAACCAACGAGAAAAATTGCACTGTACACACTAATTTCTCAATGAAATCATCCAAATTAGATCATTCATGGTTTTGGCTTCATCAAAGCAGAATATATAAATCACTTATAACATTCTCTTAAGTTCCTCGCGAAATCCTAACATTAAACAAGAAGGAAACTCCCAAATCGTCTTTTCCTATCATATTTGTCCTCATGTATTAACGCACTTCATGAACCACCATTGGCATCGGGACTTACTTAAACCAAACTGCACAAACTGTATGTACAATTCAGCTCGCATGTCGATTCTACTTCATCTAACTGAGCCAATTCATGTAACCTTTGCCAGTTTGCCTAGATACAAAGTATTGTTCATTCAAACCACTTCGGTATCCATTTCTCAACCTTAAATAATACTTCCACTTTGTTCAGTTTCCAGCTTTTAAATTGCAATCTAAGAAGAATAGATAAACCGGGAAACCTTTCAGTCAATTTGGGTAAACACAAACTCTCTTCTCCTCCATTACTTCATTTTCATCTGGGAAAATCCATTCAAATCCACATGTAACTGAAATTCCCCATTTCTTTTCCATTGTGAGATCCATATAACAGAGATTTCATTATGAAGACACAAAAAATAGGTTACACCACTCCCGTAGATTCTCCAGGAACATATATGTTAGAACCCCTAAAACTCTAGCTAACAAACCTACTAAGAGCATATGTAGAAAAATAGGGAAATACCCTTGGTGGCTATTTCACAAGGTATCTCAAATAGAAAAGTATGTCCATCTTGGAGTCATACTTTTGTATATTTCTTTGGAAATTGATATATTATTTTGAAAATACCCGTATATAAAATCGAGCAATATCAGTATTGGTTCCAATTAACCTTGAAAACCCTCAATTGAGGAAAATTACTAATATCTAATATGTTTTTAATGATATAGCACTCAAGTCAATGAGTTCCAAAAGAGAGGGCTACCACATGCACACATCCTTCTTTGGTTATATCTTGATGATAGACCTTCAACGCCATCTGATATTAATAGAATCATCTCAGCCTAGCTACCCAATCAAAAGATACACCCAAAAGAATTTGAGTCGGTTGTAAAGTTTATGATACATGGACCCTGTGGAAACGATAATCCGAGATACCCATGCATGGTAGATAAGAAGTGCTCAAAATACTATCCAAAAGAACACCATAGGGAAACTACCTTCGATGAAAATGGGTTTGTAGTCTATAGAAGGAGGAAAGATAAGCGTGAAGCAAAGAAAAGTGGTATTAAAGTAGATAACAGGTGGGTTATTCCTCATAATCTACAATTGGTGGTGAAGTACCAGGCTCATATCAATGTTAAATTCTGTAATAAAACAAGATTAGTTAAGTATTTATTCAAATATGTTCACAAAGGTCAAGATAGAGCCAATGCAGTCATTGAGGGAAATATATCTACAAATGGAACAGCGGCTCAGGTGGTAGTGCGAGAAGTTGATGAAATTAAGAAATTCTTGGATTGTCGCTATATATCTGCTTCCGAATTATGCTACAAAATATTTGGGTTTGAACTTCAATTTAGAGATCCTTCGGTACAAAGATTATCTTACCATCTTTTAGATGAACAAACCGTTGTATTCCATGACCATGACAACTTAATCGAAATGGTTAACCGTCCCGATATACAACAAACAATGTTCATAGAATAGATGTGTATAAACTGTCTTCATCCTGATGCATGAAAACTTACATATGTTGATTTTCCAATGCACGAGACATGGCACCAAAAACCTAAAACTTGGAAGCATCGATAGGGGAAAAGAATGATTGGGCAAATATATTATGCACACCCAACATCTGGGGAACGTTTTTATCTTCAAATGCTTCTAAACATTGTAAGGGGTCCAAGAAGTTATGAAGAAATAAAAACCGTAAACGGAGTCATACACCCAAGTTTTAAATCTACATGTGGTGCTCTTGGACTGCTAGACGATGATAATGAGTAGAATGAAGCAATCATAGAAGCCACCCATTGGTCTACCGGATCAACGTTATGTCAGCTCTTTGTTACATTATTATTCTTCTATGAAATAATAGAACCAAAATACTTATGGAACGCACATTGGGAAGTACTCTAAGATGATATCCTGGGAAGACAAAGACATATTCTAAAGGATGATGACTTAGAGCTTACAAAAAACCAGATCAAGAACTATGCTTTGAAAGAGATTGAAGAGATAATGAATCGGAATGGTAGCTCACTAAAGAAACTTTATGATTTTCCTTTTCCTGATATGACATTTCAAGCAAAACTTGAAAACAGATTGATAAGAGAGGAACAGAGTTATAATTGAATTTTACTTGCAGATCAATTTAAAAGGATGCATAACAGACTTAATGAAGAACAGAAAACAATTTATGACCGGGTCATGCATGCAGTGGACAATAATTTGGGAGGTTTATATTTTGTCTATGGAAGTGAGGGTACTGGAAAGACGTATCTTTGGAATACTATAGTTGCACAATTACGTTCCAAGGGGAAAATTACGCTCGCAGTTGCTTCTTCGGGTATAGCTGCACTATTAATTCTAGGAGGGAGGACTTCACATTCAAGATTTAAGATACCAGTAGATGCAGATGAGGGGAAAAATTGTGAAATCAACCAAAAATCTAGCTTAGCCGATTTGATCCGCAAAACTGATCTCATAATTTGGGACGAGGCACCAATGAACCACCAAAATAATTTTGAAACTGTTGATAAAGCACTAAAAGATCTGATGAGGCCAATAGATAAAAACTTACCTACTAAAGTTTTTGGGGGAAAATTAGTGTTTTTGGGCAGAGATTTTAGACAAGCATTACCGGTTCTGCCAAAAGCGACAAGAGAATCAGTTGTTCAAGCGTCGATTAGTAGATCTTACTTGTAGAATTATTGTCACATCTTCCATTTAACTATAAATATGCGTTTACAAAACACATAATTGGATATCTCATCACTAAAATCAATGTTAGATTTTAGCAAATGGGTCTTAAATCTTGGCGATGGGAAGCTTCCTGCAATTTCAATCAATGATGACCAAGAACAAACTTGGATTATGATACCAAATGAGTTTCTCATTGCACCCAACTCGGATGCGATATCAAAAATTGTATTAGCAATTTATCCAAATTTATAGACCAGAATTGGAGAACCAAATTACTTGAAAGACAGATGTATTCTGGCCCCAACTAACAAATGTGTTGATGAAATCAATTATGCAATTCTTTCAATGATTCTCGGTGAGACACATAAGTATTTTGGCTCCGATTCTTTAAGTCCTATTTCAGATTCTATTGAAAATCAGGACATTCTCTACCATATAGAATTTTTGAATAGTATTCAAATCTCTGGTATACCAAATCATGTACTAGAGTTGAAAGTTGGAGTTCTGATTATGTTGATTTGTAATATTAATCAGAGTTTTGGACTTTGCAATGGGATCAGACTCATTGTAACTCAAACGGCCGAAAGAATCATCGAGGGAGAAATAGTTACTGGAGCAAACATCGGAACAAAGGTCTTTATTTCAAGGATCGTGTTGTCATCAAGCAATACAAAATGGCCTTTTGTTTTAAGGAGAAGACAATTTCCCGTTAAAATTTGTTTCGCAATGACAATAAACAAAAGCCAAGGCCAAACAATGGATCATGTTGGGCTATACCTACATAGACATGTATTCAGTCATGGACAACTATATGTTGCTGTTTCATGCACAACCTCCCGAAAGGGTTTAAAGATTTTAATTATAAATAAAGAGGGTGAACCTGCAGGTTTCATACAAAATATTATTTACGAAGAAATCGTTAATAGTTTACATCAAGGTAGTTAAATTATAGTATTATATATAGTTTTTTTTTAATTTTTTAATTGTAGTTTAATACGTTTATAATCTAATTTCCTAATTATCCTTTGTAATATTTCCAGATTGAACTACAAGGATGCATGTACGTTATGCTTTACTGCGATTGCTTAGTCCATCAAAAAATCATTGGAATTTGAATGTACGACTAAGTCGAATGTGGACTGCTAAAAACTTTATGACCAATGACATTCATAGTCTTGATATGTTGCTTATTGACGAGCATGTAAGTAATATACAAATAATTTACTAAACTACTCATATGAATTATAGTTATATTATTTGTAATCTTCTAACCTTCAAAAGTAAATAGTTGCTAACAATATTTATATTTATTTGTTTCTAATGAGATCAAATACATGCAGTTGTACCCAAATAAGCCATTCATCAATTCGCTGAACAACTTCATTAGGGGGAACTTATTCATGTAGAGAAGTTTAACGTATCTACTAACAATGCAACTTATCGTCCAGTTGCTGAAGGGGAACTAAAGATCTACTTCAGCATTAAGACTGTTATGAAGAAGTTGGAGAATCAAGACGTCCCTATACCAATGCATAAATTCTCTTTTGTTGATTTTAGTGATATCCCCACAAGATGTCACAAACTAAAATATCTCACAGGCAATTACTAATATAATATGTTTCTATATTGTATATATTTGTTCTACTAACCCTTGGAGCTTCCATTTCAGATGTAAGAGATGCATCCAGGTAACTCATTTTGACCTTCAAATATTCTAATTGATGAAAGATGTATATTACTTAGATATAAAAGTATAATGGCTTGCTATAATCATCATATATTATTTCTATATTTTCTATTTTACCACTCTCCATAAAATATGTCGTAAAAAATTAATATATCAATACTAAATTGTTTTACAGATGTTATCGGGAAGTTGAATGCTATCACATAAATTGAAAGGATTAAGAAAAGAAATGGTGAAATCTCACCAAAGAGGGATATCATTATAGAATACACAAGGTGAGAAAACTAAGAAATTTATTAATTTGGATTATCTATACTTCAAATCTTTGACTTATTAGAACTATTACTTACGAATGTAGCGGCTCAACAATTATGATCACTGTATGGGGCGACATGCTTGGTCAAATTCCATTTGACGTTGATGGATTGCTTTCATCTCCAACAATTATGATAGTTACTTCTACAACTATAGACATGTTCCAAGGTATACCATAGATGATAAATGCGCAAACTCAAATTATTACTCAATTTGATTATTAAAACCACTCAACTTAATTAGGTACTTGCTATCTGAAACCCACCAACGCAACTAAAATGTACCTGAATTTGAATATACCTGAAGTTGCATCTTTGTTAAACAGGTTCCGTTGCTGTTATTTTATTCGTAGTTGTACAAGTCTTCTTATCTACTTATTTTTAAGACGTGGATTTTTATCTACTTTTCAGTCTAAAACTACTTTAAGATGCACCTGTGAAATTGCTGGCCAATCCACAGAGAAACTCAGAAAGTACCACAGATATGATGTTCAAAAGCAGAAAGGAATTAATCAAAATTTTCACTATTATGATCGAAAATTCCTCCAAGGTACAATTATATCATAGATTACACAATGCATATTGTGCTTCAATAATTACCAACTTCGTTTAATTCCAATGGGGACTAAAATATACTTGCAAAGCAGCAATTACAAAGGTCTTCTCTAACTATGGTTGGTATTATTTATCATGCCAATTTTGCCGTAAGAAGGTTGCATCTCTTAACTCCAAATACATGTGCAATTCATGCAACTCTTCAACAACAAACCCAATACCAAGGTAAAGTTAACACTATTAAATAAAATGACTACAAATATTATATATTTGCATACAGGTTCAGGTTGCAACTCCAAGTTGACGATTTATAGGAACAACTACTATAACAACATTCGAGAGAGAAACACAAATATTGCTTCCACATTTGGTGCAAGAATTGATTGACATCGAACTAAAGGTAGATTCTAGTATTTATCTTTGTCATACATTTGTTGTACTAACATCCTTTTATTTACAGGAAAATGGTCCGGATTTGATTGAATAGATACTCCAACAGATAGCAGGATCAACCTATGTTTTCCAATTCCATATCATCAAGTACAATATAATAGGTGGCAAAAAAAGTTTTAATGTCTCCAAATTATGGTTGGTGGATGGCTTGCTTGAGGCAAATGATTTGAAGGTATATGCTATCTACATATTTTATAAGCAAAATATTTCGTATTATTCATATGTTAAATTGCTCTCCTACTATTTTCTACAAAATATAATTCATGTACAATAAAAAAATTCCCCGCTTCGACATTAATATTTGGTTTTGTGGCCTTCAAATTTACAGAGAAAAAATGTGACCAAAGATTTAGGTGACTCAGGAAGTTCCAACGATAATGAGGATAATTGCGCACATAAAAAGATCTGCAAACATGTTGATATCACCAACTCAAAGGTAAATAACCCATATTTAAATGTTGATGAGTAATTAGTTGTAAAATTAATAACACATCAAATAAAGTAGAATCAACCATTCCCTACAAATTTTGTTATCTTCTTTTGATAGGAAATATTTTGATGACGAATACTTCTCAACATTTAGTGGAGTCACAAGAATTTCAAAGTTTTCGTTATGTTGACTAATTGAAGTCTGGACCAAATGAAATAATTTTTAACTATTTTGAGCTTGCAATAGTACGTGTTTAAAATTATTTGAGGAATGACAATTACCCTTGAGTATTAATAGAACATTCGTCTTACTTTGCTTTTATTTATATCGACATTATGTAATAGAAAAAACAAATGTATTGTTGAGTTATGCCATGCTGAATCTGAGAATAAATAACTTGCACCATGCACGCCTATGTACAATAGATCTATAGTGCCATGACACAATGTGTTAACATCAAATCGGCTTTATAAAGGCATCCATTAGATTGACATCAACCCAATTATCAAAATATTACATGAACCTATGAAGAAAATGGCAAATGCCGATGCTACTAAAGAATTTTGTCTCCCATAATATATCTAATGAACCGCAAACGACGGAATGATGCATTTCTGATGACATCTCAAATCAAAAATTTGTTTTACATTAGGTAAGTTACCATAGATCATAGAATTACATTTCCTAATGGTTATATACTTATATCCCACTCATAGCAAATAACACTACCCCCTGCATCAACCAATTCAATCGTACAATTCACCTCAAAATTCGAAAACTCACAAACATGATTACTGTAACATCTGAAATTTTTTATGACAATATGTACTACTCATATTCACATTAACTCCAAATCATACCCACTACTCAATTAGCCATTAATACTGTAAAAAACAGTTTTACTTTGCTAAAGTGTATAAATACATCATCTACATGTGAAAAATTTAGAGCTTCATCAAATTACAGAACGTGAAATCCTTCTATTCATACATCTACCGGCATAATCAAGGAAATATTAGGTAAAGACAACCTCTAAAATATATAACTCTATTTGATATATTATATGTAAATTTGATACCAATAATTTACTCGTAGGTACATAAGCAAATATGATTAAATTCCACTTGAAACCATTTCAAACAAACTTCTCTACGGAAACTGTAGCTCATCATAAAGGAAAAAATGTTTCTCTCAGTGATTTTGAAGTACGTTACGTACTCATTGTCTCATTCAACGAAGAAATAGTGGAACAAACTTCAAGCCCACCGATAATCAAAAGCTTCCCAATTGATTTTTGACCTCCTTTACAGCAATATCGGGCATGAAGAAATTATAGGGATTATTCCGTCAAAAATTGAAAATATGTTTACGAATGAGGATTTTTGGTCAAATAATAAGAAGAAAATCATAGATTATCTCTTATTAGTGAGAAGAGAAAATATATTATGAAACTCTGCTACTGTCAATATGAAAATGGAAATCGATGTTGTATTAACGATTTTTGATTATGATGAAGAAGAAGGTTTACTTGCAATGGAGGACGGTATCAAAATACCTTTACACTTTCTCAATCACGACCTCAAGCGTTTAGCCTTTCTCAATCACAACCTCAAGCGTTTAGCCTGTACTATCAACACTATCCGGTCACTCAACCTCAAGGTTTTTAACCTCCAAATTACTTTCAGAACTACATATTCAATGGTGAATCTACTGAGTTAAATATGGGTTCCACACATGCTCCAATACATGTTGACATTACGACGGTCGGGAAAGAAAAATGAAATGGAAGAAAGAAAAGAACACCTGCAAAATAAAGATAAAACGTGTAAGTTCCAGATGATGCCAGACTTCATTGGATGGATGGAGACTGTTGGGAATTGAGGTAACTACTCTCTCCTCTCTGACAAGAACGATACACGGAATAAACCCTAACAGAAGAATTAACCAAGTAAAGAACAATAAGAAAGACAAAAAAGGTTTCCCAGATGAGGGAAGTGGAAAACTCTTCGCGGATAAAAAATAACTGCCCACGAATAATTCACTATGATATCAAATAGGTTACAATGATCTCTCAAGATTTAATGGAGTATCTTCAAACCCTAGCCTCTCTAAGATTATACTCACCAAAAGATAGGTTAACATAATAGCCTAAGTTCCCTTTATATAGTAGGGAACTTATAACACAAATGGAATGAATCTCGAGGTAAAAACATAACATCTAAGGCAAACCTACGCCAAACTCGTTCGAACGACTCCTAGCTCGTTCGAACGACTTTGCGATAGTTGGTCTCCAACCATAGAAATATAGCATCTCATTCGAACGACATCCAAGAGATTGACACTTGGGCCAAAATTCCAGTGAGTACAAAAAAGTTCGTTCGAACGACTTCTATTTTTGATAATTTCCCAATCTTTGACAATCCTTCTATTCGAGTTCATACCCAACAATCTCCCACTTAAAATTGAATCCCGTAACCCATCTCCAGATCTCTAAATGAATTGCTCGTACTACCCGGACCTTCAATCTTGAAGACCTACAAAATTTACACATGTTATCAACTTCTGAAAAGTCACCACTTTCGTAAACATATCGACCAGATTTACATCAGTGTGAATCTTCACAAGCTTCAGCACACCGTCCTCGAGGAGGGAGCGAATATAGTGATACCGAATATTAATGTGCTTGGTCCTAGAGTGAAAAGCCAAATTCTTCACTAAGTGTATAGCGCTTTGACTATCACTATACAACTTAGGAGAAAATTATTCCCTGCCAAGCTCTTTTATCAACCCTTTGAGCCAAACCATATCTTTGCACGCTTCTGCAGCTGCAATATATTCTGCCTCCGTCGTAGACAAAGCTGCAATCTTCTGTAGCCTAGAAACCCATATAACCGCACCGCTTCCCAATATAAAAATGAAACCACTAGTACTCTTCCGCCTATCCATGTCACCCACCATATCAGAATCAACAAAACCATGTAAGCATATCTGAGAACCCCCATAACATAATGCCATATCTTGAGTCCCCTTTAGATACCTCAATATCCATTTCACAACTCTCCAATGCTACATGCCTGGATTGCCCATAAACCTACTAACAACTCCTACTGCTTGGGCAATATATGATCTTGCATAAATCATAGCGTACATTAGGCTACCAACCGCGGATTGATAGGGAACCTTCCGCATCTCATCGCAATCCTTCTGCGTCTTTGGACAACAATCTTTTGATAATTTGAAGTGACCTCCCAATGGTGTACTAACAACATTAGAACCATCCATATTAAACCACTTCAGTACTTTGCCAATGTACTAAGCTTGAGACAACTTCAATTCTTGCCATTTTCTGTCCCTCGTAATACGCATTCCAAGAACTTGTTTTGCCGCACCCAAGTCCTTCATAGAAAACTCTTAGGATAACAGTTCCTTCAACTTAACTATTTCTCCTATGTCGGCACTTGCTACCAACATATCATCTACATACAAAAGTAGAATAATATACGAGTTCCCCGTATTCTTGATAAAACAACAGTGATCTGCATTGCTCTTCGAATAGCCATTTCTAGACATGAACTGTTCAAAATTCAAATACTACTGTCTCGGCGCTTGTTTTAAACCGTATAAACTCTTTATGAGCCTACACACATGATCTTCTTTTGCTTTAGCCGAATATCCTTCTGGCTGCTTTATATAAATTTCTTCATCAAGGTTACCGTGAAGAAATGCGGTCTTGACATCAAGTTGTTCAAGATGCAAATCTTCAACAACAACTATATTCATCACAATCCGAATAGTAAACATCTTCACAACAGGAGCAAAAATCTTGCCGAAACCAACTCCTTCTTTTTGCTGAAATCCCTTCACCACAAGTCTAGCCTTGAATCTCTTTGAACCGTCAGATTCCTGGTTTAGTCTATATACCCACCTGTTGTGCAATTCTCTCTTCCCCTTTGGTAACCGAACTAAATTCCAAGTTCAATTAATTGACAATGATTGCATCTCATCATCCATAGAAATCTCCCACTTGCTCTTGGCTTCCACATCTAAAGCCTTATTATAACTTTTTGGCTCACCACCATCTGTAAGTAATAAGTGATTTAAAGAATTTACGAACCTTACCGGAATTCTTGCAACTCTCGGCTCCTTTTAAAGTATTATTGGAATGTCTAGATCATTAGGTTCCTCATTTTGATCTGGTGCATCAGACTCAACAACGACTTCTTTATCATCCTCTCGAGAGGGTTCATCATCTTCAATGTTGATACTTTCCGCTACTATACCTCGAATCCTTTTCACATGTACTTTGAAGTCTTTATATAATATTTCCTCATTGAATGTAATATTACGGCTCCGGATAACTTTTCGATTCTTCGCATCCCAAAATTGGTACCCAAACTCATCACTACCGCATCCAATGAAAATGCACTTCATCGACTTTACATCTAACTTGGTTCTTGAATCTAAATTATCAAGCATATATGAGGTGTAACAAAAAATATGCAAGTGATTAAGGTTTACCTCTTTACTGATCCATGCTTTTTCAGGAATTCCAAAGTCCAAAGCCGTGGAAGGCCCTCTGTTAATCAAGTACGCTGTCGCACTAACTGCATCCGTCCAAAAATACTTTGGTAATCCAGCATTGAGTCTCATACTCCTTGCTATTTTGTTTATTGTTCGGTTTATGCCTTCTGCAACACCATTTTTTTGTGGTGTTTTGGGAAAAGTCTTCTGTCTCCTAATCCTGTTTGATGCGCAAAAGTCTTCAAACTCATCACTACAGTATTTACCCCTGTTATCCGACTTGAGACACTTCAGTTCTAAACTGGTTTTATTTTCAACTAGAGCTCTCTACCTCTTGAATTTGTCGAACACATCTAACTTGTTCTTCACGAAGTAAACCTACAGTTTACGAGTAACATCATCGATAAAAGTAGCGTAATAGTAAGAACCGCCAAGAGAATACATCTTGGTTGGCCCCCAAATATCCGTGTGTACAAGATCCAGCTTTCCGGGTTTCCTTGATCTTACAGATAATTTGAAACTGACCTTCTTCTGCTTAGCAAGAACATACTCTTCACAAAACTTAAGATCAACTTCTATAAGACCATCTAGCTTTCCCTTTGTTACTATTATCTTTATCCCCTTCTCATTCATGTGACAGTGCCGCTTATGCCACGTACTTGTATCAATCCCCAGAGTGGCTGTACAAATAGTATAAATTGTGCTTTACATTGTATACAACGTTCCTTGTCGCAAGCCTCGCGCTACCAACATAGCTCTCTTTGTAACCTTCCAGAAGGTTACACCAAAGGTACTCTCATAACCGCCATCATCCGCCAATTTGCTAACTGATATAAGGTTATGTCCCAATTTAGGTTCAAGTCGCACATTTTGTAAAACTAATGTTCCCCCTGAAGGCAACAACAACCTAGCGTTTCCCTTTCCTAGTAATATTGCGTGCACTCTTATCTGCAAGAAAGACCGTACCAAAGTCGCCTTGGACAATATTAGTAAGAAAACCTACATTCGCAGTAGTATGGAAGGAATCGCCCGAATCAACAATCCAAGATTCGTTAACATCGTCACACGATAGTAGAAGAGCCTCGTCAGAACTTACCTCTTCATTAAGGTTCATTGTATCTTTCTCTTCATCATCAATCTTCTTAGAAGAAGAAGAGTTGTAATCTCGCCTGAAGTGACCCTTCTACTCATAAGTCCAACACGCACCAGGCAGCTTAGACTTTCCTCTTGACTTTGATCGACCCCTTTTAAATTTTAGCCCTTTTCTGTAAGATCTCTATCTTTCCTCGACGTTCAACATACTACAGTTTGAACTCGAAGAGGGTTCAAGTGCTTTACGCCTATTTTCTTCACTCATAATCAACGAGACTGTAGTGTCAAATTTGATGTCTTCCTTCCCTGATGAGTTACTCACAGTGGTAATGAATCCTTCCCAGCTTTCTAGCATCTGCCCTAGAAGAGCCCACGCTCCCACCTCCTCGGTAAAAGTGATTTTAACGGATTTTAGTTGAGCATGTATGGTATTGAACTCACTGATGTGATCTTCCACACTACCATTATCTTTCATCTTTAAAGTAAACAAGCGCCTTAAAAGGTGTACCTTATTTTCCTTGGACGGTTCCAAGTACATAGTGGACAACGTCTCCATTAAACCCTTTGTCGTCGTAACTTTAGAGATCATGTATAAAATCTAAGATGATAGTGCTAACCTAACGGTTCCAAGTGCTTTGCGATCCAATCGCGCCCACTTAGCAACATCAAAATCTACTAGCTTCATCTCAACTCCACCCAGTAGTAAATCAAGATCCTTCTGATAGAGGCAATCTTCTATCTGCATCTTCCATACCCCAAAGTTTGATCCATTGAACTTTGTGATCTTTAACTTCTTCTGATCGGCCATCGCTCTTTACCACACAAGCCCTAATACTCACTCTGATAATAATTGTTGAGAATTGAGGTAGCTACTCTCTCCTCTCTGACAAGAACGATACGTGGAATTAGCCCTAACAACAGAATTAACCAAGCAAAAAATAATAAAGAACACAAGAAAGGTTTTCCAGAGGAGGGAAGTGGAAAACCCTTCACGGATGAAAAACCACTCCCCACGATCAATTCACTATGATATCAAATAGGTTACAATGATCTCTCAAGCTTCTCAAGCTTTAATAGAGTCTCTTCAAACCCTAGACTCCCTAAGATTAAACTAACCAAAAGATAGGTTAACATAATAACCTAAGTCCCTTTAATATAGTAGGGAACTTAAAACACAAATGGAACGGATCTCGAGGCAAAAACATAACATCTAAGGAAAACCTACGCCAAGCTCGTTCGAGCGACTCATAGCTCGTTAGAACGAGTTTGCGATAGTTGGTCTCCAACCCTATAAGCATAACATCTCGTTTGAACGACATCCAAGCTCGTTCGAACAAGATTGACTCCTGGGCCAAAATTCTAGTGAGTACAAAAAAGTTCGTTCGAACGACTTTGAAGCTCGTTCGAATGACTCGTTCAAACGACTTAAGTAATTTCCCAATCTTCGGCAATCCTTCTATTTGAGTTCATATTCAACATGGACTTCACGTGTCTCGCAAGGGTGTGGGTAACGACTTTTGTCCAGACCACGGGTCGTACAAAGGGCTTCACTTTCTATCAAATGCTCAACATTGCCTTTAACAGAGACCCCGAATTCCCCACGCGACGATTACGTGGGTCGACCAAAGGTCAGTGGTATCCCCTTAATACACAATATGTGATATACAATGGGATAGTTGCTCAAGTACAATTTTGGCACGAGAGCAAAAAAACCGATGATAATCGGATACGTTCTAATTTACTTTAACTCAATTTCATTTATTTTTCTTGGATATACACGTTATTTATTTGTATTTCGTAATTTTGGGAATTGTAGGATTATGATGCACACATGATCTATCAAGGTATGAATGGCGGTAATGACTTCAAACTTGGGTACGGGTCTCCCTCTGATATTTACATTTTATTGGGTTTGACTCATATAATTTTTTTTAAGGGTTTTAACAAAAATGAGAGAGAGATGATGAAACAGTGTATGGAGGGAACGAGTTCGAGTTGGTTTTGTTGAGCAGATAACGCGGCGGTATTCTGTTTATCGTGCGATAATCAGAATCAGAACACCGCGTGGTATTTTAATTACAGAAAAATTAATAAAAAAATTCATGTCACCCCAACTGCTGGAAGGAAATGATTGTGGCTTTAGGTTTGTGGTACTGACGTGTTGACTAGGCGTCAGAATCCAAGCCAAACTGCTGGAGATGCTTTTATGTATGGAAGAACGAGAGGGCGTAAGGGTGGAGAGCTCTTGAGAGGCATCAAATTAATCAAAGTCGTTTATTTTGTATCACAAAAATTATAGTGTGAACTGAAAACAACAACTGTATAACAAGTTTAGTATGAGTTTGCAAGTCTACTTAGACGTTAATATTCATGCAGTAGATGGTTCTTTCTTTCATGCAATATAAAAGTATCATCCACACAAAAATAAGAAGAAATAATTGAGGACGAGTGAGGAACCTAAATTAAGAAGATGCACAAAGATTAGTTTACAAAGGACTTAACACATTTTTTTCTACCAACTTATAAACTAAAATATTACCAACGATTTACCAAAAAAATCATTTTCAAGATTATATAATATTACTCACTTCTTTACTTCTTTCCTTATAACTGTAATGGTTGTAACTATGTGTTTCATAATAACATATATTGTATAATAGAAATATTTTTTGTGTGTCAACATTATTTTTTGATGTTAAGAATAAATTTTCAAAAATAAAACTACACTTTACTTTGATATAAAGTTGAATTTTGCTAACGAAAAAAAAGAACTAGTAGAACCTTTCTTTCTAAAATGTTGTCCACAGTGGATCTAAAAATTTATCTAGCAAGTACTCCAGGCTCCGGTAGTCCATAAAGGAGAACTTCAATCTCATACCAAACTCGGATATGTTGTTTTTTACAGAAAAAAACACGAATATGTTGCTATTCATTCACAAGCAGCAACTTAAGTATTTTTTTCATATATAAACCATATCCAGATGCCAAGATTTAGGGGGCCGTTTGTATATTGCTATAACCAGTTTAATGAGGGATAGTTCTGAATCGAATCAGTAAAATTATGTTTGGCAATGATGTGGGGCCACGTTTCTAGTTCATACTCATCCAAGCTTGCACTGAAATACCGGTTCTTTCCCGAAACATAAAAAGCCGTTTCACAATTGAACTAGATGACAATCGCAGGTCTCCTTTCTTCTCCTTCTTTGTTTATGTAAAACTTCTCTTTCTCTTAAACATAAATTCATCAAGAAAGATCGAGATCTTGCACTTTTAAAATCTTTGTTTAAGATTTTCTCTTTATCCAACTCGTTGACCGCATCTCTCTCACATAATTTTTACCTTACGGCGTGGTAGACCTTCATGAATGTTCTATGGCGGAGGAGCTTTCCAATCTCTTATCGACATAGTAGTAACAAAGCCTCTTGTTGCAATCTCTTATCGACATAGTAGTAACACAACCTGTTGTTGTTTATTATCCACCATTATTGGAAGCTTCTACTTAAGTTAAGAAAACAACAAAGTTGCCATTAAGACTCAGATTTCAAGCTTTCTAGTTATGATTGAGTTTTTGAATATGAAAATTGAAGCACTAGGAATCTTTTAAACTTCAACAGATGAGTTAAAATTGGTTGTGATTGTTTGATTTAGACGAAATTGAATTGAAAATAGTTGTTTTCAAGTCGAAAATGAGATTATTTCGAACTAGTTTATCTCTACTAACCAAACAGTGTACAAAAGTAAACTTATTCAGGTTCACATGTGGATGGAATAGGTCATTTTAGTTCAAACTTGGTTGGCCAAATTTCTTTGTTATCCAAATAGGCCATTAATTAGAATAATAAAATTATGATGCACACATGTGTTACCTGCCTAAATCAACAACTATGGTTCTTATTAAAAACTGGAATTTGTAGACTCCGTATACAAAGTTAACCAATTAGTCCCACAATCAATTCAAAACTCGTTGAAGTTTTATATCCACCCCAACTATATTAAGATATACAGTCCCACATCATATTAGCAGCCTTGTACCACAAAATATAAGATTATTGGCTACTCCTCTCATTGCCAATTGGTTTTGAGATGGAACCTCAAGTTCTAATATGGTATCAGAGCAGGTATTTCTTTCATGAGTTGAGCCCAATGGCATACGTGATACTCCGCGTCACCAAAATATTTGTCCACATGTTGAGCTCATAAATTATGCCACATGTGAGGGGAATGTTGAGATATATAGTCCCACATCGAACACACATATAAGCTTCTGGGGTTACTTGTCTTTGATTCCTACATTATACTTTCATTACAGACCATGTAACTCATATATGCATATACTACATTAATAGAAACAAATAACCCTATTTTAATTTTCTCACATATGTCATCTTTTCAAACCCACTACTACAATACTTCTATATTGTAATTACTATTACGTCTCAAAAAAAGACGAATAAGGAAAATAGCAGCAGGCGAGCACCGGAAAAAATGATCTCTCTAAAGAGATCATTTGTTGATCTCTTCTAATCAAATTTTGTCATGTGGTAGGAGAAAGAAACTTTCAAAACCAAGTTAACTCCACAAGTAATAAACTGTTCTCCTTTTTATTTCCTTTTTATTTGTTATTTATAATTTATAAATAATATCTTTTATTAAACAACAAAAAAGTCTATCTTCCTCTCTTTAGCCCTAGTACAAGAAGGTAATAAGGAAGAAAACATAGCCATTTATACATATCAGTAGAAGGTTTATAAGCCATTAGCTAGTGAGCTTAACCAATTCACTTGAAATACCAATCAAATCTTGTGGAACTTCTGGATAATCAATAGTTTTGGACTCTAAATGTAATTGATAAACTATAGATATATTCTCTTAAGCTAAGTTGTAATGTTTTGACGTGGCTGATTTGTTAGGAAATTACAACTTTCCCACTATGTGTATTTCGACGATAAGCAAGATTTTTTTTACAATAAATCAACTAGCAAGCAAGCAAAGACAACACACAATTTTTACGTGGAAACCCTTTAACGAGAAAGGAAAAAACCATGGGGCAAATCCGAATCTACTATATCATTAAAAGTATTACAAACGTCTTCAATCGTGAGGGTTATAATAAAATTTAGCACCTTGTATGCCCAAACAAGAGCTACTAAATGTTATTTACCTTTAACTTGAAAGAATACCTTCAATCCCATTTTTGTTGACAAACTCGTCGGAGAATACCTTTTTTTGTTGCTTGATCTGTACACAAAGAATACTTGGATTGATTCCTCTCTTCACCTCGCACCAATGGAGATGGATTTCTTTTTCTTCAAGTTAGATTTCTAAAGTTCTTTTTCTCTAGAACTTTTTCTCCAAGAGTACACACCACATTAGTAAAGACAGGCCTTTTCTTGAAGTGTCCATTTATCTTTTTCAAGGTAAGAACTAAGCACATTAAGTTTATGGGCCTCATCATGGGTTGGACTACCTAACAATCTCCCCCTCCAATACATGAGGAGGGTTTCTTCTAGCCAAGGAGGGAAAACTACTTGTACTAACATGTATCCATATCGGCTAAGGTTCTAATGAACTCATACGTCTCTTTTATGAGAACCTTCGTCATCATATCGGATGGATTTGAATCCGTATGAGCTTTATCCAAATTCATCAAGCGCATATCCAACGCATTACGTATCCAATGATACCGAATCTCGATATGCTTAGTCCTTGAGTGAAATGCGACATTTTTACTTAAGTCTATGACACTTTGGCTATCATACTTGACCACATACTTGGCTTGTTTTAAGCCCAACTTGGGTAAAAAATGCTTCATCCACAACATCTCTTTACATGCTTCAGTGGCGGCGGCATACTCGGCCTCGATAGTAGAGAAAACAATATTCTTTTACAACCTTGATTGACATGAAATAGCTTCCCCAAAAAAAGTAAACAAGTAACCCGATATAGATTTTCTACGATCAAGATCACTGGCAAAATCCTAATCTGTAAACCCCTCCAACTCGGATTTAGATTTTTCATAGCATAAACATACCTTGGAAGTACCTCTAAGGTACCGAAGTATCTACTTAACGGCTTCCCAATGTCGTTTCCTAGGATTTGTAAGAAATCTACTTCTATACCAATGACATGTGTGATATCCGACCTTGTACATATTATAGCATACATAAGGCTTCCCACAATCGAAGCATATGGAACCTATTACATTTTTTCTTTCTCCTTCTTGCTTGTAGGACATTCCTTAGAGTTAGTTTGAAATGACTTGCAAGTGGAGTACTAACGGACTTTGCATTCTTCATGTTGAACTTTTCAAGCACACGCTCTATGTACTTCTCTTGAGATAGCCATAGCTTCTTTGCCTCTCTATCCCACTTTGATTGTCATGTCTAACATTTGCTTTATTTGACCAAAGTTTTTCATATCAAAAGACTTTTTCAAGTCATTCTTCCACCTGCAAATCATGTTAACATCTTTTCCAACAATCGACACATCATCAACATAAAGTAAAATAATAATGAAATTACCACTAGAAAACTTCCTAGAATAAAAAAATGATGAAGTGTCGATCTTTGGTACCCATGATCTACCATGAAAGCATCAAACTTCTTGTACCATAATCTAGGTACTTGCTTTAGCCCATATAAACTTTTGTGTAGTCGTCATACCATGTGTTCCTTTCCCATGACTTCAAACTCATGATGTTGCTCCATATAGATTTCTTCTTCCAAATCTCCATGGAGAAATGCGGTTTTCACATCTAGTTGTTCAACTTCAAGGTCCAAATTTTCCCCTAGATCTAAAACAACCCAAATAGAAGAATGTTTTACTACCGGCGAGAAAATCTCATCAAAGTCGATTTCCTTTCTTTGACCAAATCTTTTTACCACAAGATGTACCTTGTACCTCACCTTCCTATCGCCTTCATTCTTTAACTTGAAGATCCATTTGTTCTTCAATGTTTTTCTCCCCTCTGGTAACTTAACCAATTCATAAGTATGGCTCTTATGCAAGGAATCAATCTCATCTTGCATAGCTTTTAACCACTCACCCTTTTCTTTATGGCCTTGAACTTCTTAAAAACTTTTCGGCTCGCCATCACTTATAAGCATCACATACTCATTAGGAAAGTACTTAGTAGAAGGTGTACGCACTCTTGTAGATCTTCTCAATTGCGGTTCAACAACTTCTTCATTTGGTTCTTGCCCTCCCGCATCATCATTATCATCAATGGGAGCATGTTCATAGTTTTGTTTATCCCCACTATGAGCATCTTCATCATGTTCTTCATTTTCATCTCTATCATCATAATCATCATGGTGCACGGGTTTGGGAGGCATATGATGCAAAAAATCTGCAACTACTCTTTGAGGTTCGTCACCCATATGATCCTTCTCAAAGTCTTCAAATGTATGATTTTTGCGACAAACAACATCCCAACTTCGATGTAACTTCTTGCCCATTGGATCACATAGCCGATACCCAAATTTTTCATCACCATATCCCACGAAGATACATGGTCTTGACTTGGAGTCTAACTTGGAACGAAGTTCATAAAAAATATGCATATAGGCTTTGCAACCAAATACCTTCAAATGTGAATATGGCACATCTTTCTCGCTCTATATCTTTAGTGGAACTTCACCCCCAAGTGGTACGGAAAGCGAACGGTTGATTAGGTAACAGGCGGTGCGCATAGCTTCCCCCCAAAATGGTTTATGTAATTTTACACAAGCTACCATACTTCTAATCCTCTCCACGATAGTTCAGTTCATCATTTCGGCTACTCCATTATGTTGAGGAGTACGTGGAATAGTACATTGATGCCTAATCCCATATTCACCAAGATAATTTGTGAATTCCTTGGATTTATATTCACCCCTATTGTCGGTATGGAGACACTTGAGAAGCTTTTCAGTTTGCCTCTCAACCATGGCATGGAACATCTTGAAAATACCAGATACCTCATCTTTGTTCTTCATAGCATAAACCCATACCATTCTCGAAGCATCATATATGAATATAACAAAATAGGAAGCACCACCAAGAGACTTGATATCAACTAAACAAACATCAGAATATACAATATATGGAATTTTAGTTCAATGTTTTAAAGCACCACTTTTAAGAAACAAAACTCTATGTTGTTTACCGGCTAAACAATGATTACAAGAATCTAAAGGCAAAACTTTGATGTTGGGAAAAAGATCTTTCTTGGCCAAAATTTGTAAACCCTTTTCGGTCATATGACCAAGTCTTCGATGCCATAAAACCGATGATGAAATCTCCATGGAAGAATTTAACCCGCCTTCAGATAACCGTGCTTTCATCTTGTAAAATGTAACAATTTTCTCATTTCTAGACTCCACAAGAAAACCTCTTGTCAATTTTCACTTTCCTTGCATAAAGTTGTTGTCATATCCTTCATCATCAAGCTTTTCAGCCAAAATAAGATTTAAGCGAAGATCCAGAACATGCCTTACATTTTTTAACATAAGCTTTTGACTGCTACTAGTTGCAACGAGTAGATCACCAATACCCATAATTTTGGAGACGTTATTATTCCCCCACTTGACCATACCAAAATCACCAGAGTTATAAGATGAAAACAATTTATTACTTGGAGTAGCATGGTAAGAAATACCTGTATCGATCACCCACTTCATATCTCTATTTATGATACCAAAACAATCTTCCTCATATGTTGTAAGCACTACAACATCATCACCGGTAGCAACAACCAAAGTATCTTTGGTCTTTTCATTGTTCTTCCCATCTTTCTTCTCCCTTTGTAATTTTTGACAATATTTCTTCATATGGCCTTTCTTCCCACAATAGTAGCATTCAATATTTTTGTTCCTTGATTTACATCTTCCTCGCGACTTGTCATGATTTTGATCATAACTCTTAGTAGATCTTCATTGTTCTTCACTAGCCAACACTTGTGATTGAGAAAGACCCAAAGACTTTCTTCTCACTTCTTCATTCAGCAAGCTAATAGTAACTTGGCTAATCATAACAATACCATTCGGTACCAAATTGCTACTACCAGTGTTTCTCAACCTTTTGGTAGTAAACTAAGTAACAACAAAGCTTGTAACTCATCTTCTAATACCATCTTCATAGATGTCAATTGATTCACAATACTATGAATCTCATTAAGATGCTTTGCGATTGATGAACCTTCTTTGAACTTTAAATTCACTTGCTTTTTAGACTAGCTTTCTAATCAAAAAAGCTTTATTCCTGGCCATCTTCCGTTCATAAATATTATACAAATTCTTCCATAAAGCTTGTGAAAAACTCTTATTTGACATATGGTGAAAAATAACATCATCCAACCATTATCGAATAGTTTCGATCATTTTTCTATCCATCTTTTTCTAATCGTCATCGGACATATCTTTTGGCTTGCTTCCGACCGCTTCAATGGGTACATACAAATCCTTACAATAAAGCAAGTCTTCCATTTTCGGCTTCCAAATCGACCAATTGTTGCCGTTAAGACTAACCATTCTTGGATCCATCACGAATCATACACGAACACCACCAACCATGGCTCTGATACCACTTGTTGAGAAATCACAACTTTCCTACTATGTGTAATTCGACGATAAGCAAGAAAATTTTAATGACAAATAAACTAATAAGCAAGTAAAGACAACACATGATATTTACGTGAAAACCCTTCAACATGAAAGGAAAAAACCATGGCGCAAATCCGAATCCACTATATTAATAAACAGATTACAAATATTCTCAATCGTGAGAGTTACAATAAAATTCAGCACCTTGTATGCCCAAACAAGAGCTATTGAATATTATTTACCTTCAACTTGAAAGAACACCTTCAACCACCTTTTCGTTAATAAACTCGTCGGAGAACACTTTTTTTGTTGATTGATTGGAGCATAAAAAATACTTGGATTGATTCCTCTCTTCACCTTACACCAATAGAGATGGATTTCTTTTTCTTAAAGTTGGATTTTCAAAGTTCTCTTTTTCTAGAACTTTTTCTCCAAGAGTACACACCAGATTATAAAAGACAAGCCTTTTCTAGAAGTCTCTATTTACCTTTTTCAAGGTAAGAACTAAGCCCACTAAGTTAATGAGCCTCATCATAGGTTGGGCTACCCAACACGATTTATAAGAATATTGAATATTTTGAGTGACATGAGACATGTAACTCAGGTATTTTTTGAAATGCTTTAAGATACGAGAGCTAGCTCCTGTACATATAAAAGACACCTACTTTATTTCATGATGCTTCTTCAAATCTAATGATTTTTTACCCCTTCAAAGAAGTAGAAGCGAAGAACATCCTATACATCCTACCTAGATAGCGCGGTTGACCGGTCATTATAGCGGTATACTAGCTCGAGCTTGAAGAAAAGTAAGCATATGAATAAAAGTTATGCAAGGAGGGGGAACAAAGACACTAGTAGGTGAAGGGCCTTTTAGAGCGAGATGACATAACTACTCAAACAGGCTAAAACATAGAATGGTTGATTCTTATACTAGATGGTGGGTATTTAATTGGAGAGAGAAAACATTTTAATTAATTTAAAATAAAAAAATTAAATTATAAAATCCTAAACGGTGGTGTTAAAGTTGAAGTTAACTCAGTTTTAAAAGTATCTCTCTCCTGCCACATGGCATGATTTGAAGATATCAAAAAATGATCTCTTTAAAGAGATAATTTTTTTTTGTAAGTACTGGGTTTGCAGTTGTTGTACCTGATCAGTACCTGCACTTCTATACAAATTTATGTTATATCTAGTTTCATAACCAACTCCGAATGTGGATACGCCTCCAAAACATTTGGGGATGCCCTTACATATTAAATGGCGATCTACCTTAAAGTAACTTTTTTTAGAAAGGACCTTAAAGAAATTAGTCATGCATACAATGTCCAGTGCTAAGCATCAAAAAATGACCTAAGTATGAGTTATGAACAACAACCATACAATTAATTCAATATGAACTGTGAAGTAATAGTCTACTGAAAATACTATTATTTTTTTTGTTGCAAAGCAAGCCAGTTTTATATTAGGATCCGTAACCCTGAGTTTCCAACCCCATGAGGTTTCGAACCCGTGACCTCTCTCTAGGTGGAGAGGTACAACCACCACTGGGTTAAGCGCCCAATGGTCAAAAATACTACTGTCCCCTACTATTTGTTGAGTTGTAACTCAACCATAAGATATTGTATAGAGAAAACCGCAAAACCGAACCGAACCAGGCCGAACTGATAGTTTTTTTCCAGTTTTGATTAGGACTGGTTCGGTTCTCAGATCCAATAGTTGGGAACCGACCTTTCCCAGTTCGGTTACTGGTTACACCCTTCAGTTGACCAGATCAATCCAAACCGAGGTAGTTACAACTTAACCTTACAGAATACACCGCTGAAGAGCCAAGTCTGATCTCTCTCTTTACTCTCTAGTTTGATTTTTTTTTCTCTCTCTCTACCACAACTCTACCTTTGAAGAATTTTGGAGAAGAAGTAGACTCAGTTCTTCACTCTAGTCTGATATCTCTACTCTCTAGTCTGATCTCTCTCTCTACTACAGTTCCACCTAAGCTCCAACTGCCTTACTCTCTAGGGTTCTCCAAACTTTGGAGAAGAAGTAGACTCGGTCTCAGACACTAATTCTGAGGGTAATCTCTCTCTCTCTCAATTACTAATTCTAAAATTGAGGAATGAAAAATTGAAGATGAATTTTGATTATTACATTTTTTTATTACTACATTTTTTTTAGAGTTTTAAATTTTGATTTAATTAAATATAGTTTCTTTTCTGATTTTTGGTATTTGGGGATTCTGATTTTTAAGGGTTTTGATTCAATCAAATATACTTTGGGGATGTGTTATTCAATCAAATAAAGTTTTATGGTATTTGATTACTATAGTGGCAGTTTTCTAGTTTTTGGTATATGCTTTATCCAATAAAATACAGTTTTATGGTATTTTGTACTTGGTATTTGGTACTTAATAGTTGATTCAATCATATACTTGATAGTTTTATGTGCTTGTATGTTGCAACTTTTAGTTTAGTTGGACAATATATTGTGTAATCTAGATATCTAATATAAGTTATTGATTATTTTAATTTATCTCAGTAATGTCGAGTTCTTCTGTGGATGAAGTACAACAAATGAATATTAATGATGTTACTGAGAGCCAATTAGTTGAATCTTTGCATACGACAAAGTGAAGTCAGAAAGGAAAAGTTACATCAGAGGTATGGGATCTGTAGTAGCCTACTAGTAGCCTTCTAGCATAAATCGAATACTCGAAGGCTACATCGAAGCCTACCTGGAGACTCAAAGCCCAACAAGACAATAACTAAGTCCACGAAGCCTTCTGAGACTAATCAAACACTTGAAGGAATTATCGAAGCTAACCGTCTTAGTTGAAGATAGATGAGCAGCGCCAGAACTCAGCATCGGTACTAGAAATACTTTGACCATGGATGTACATGGTCGAAGACAGACACACCCGATAGCCAGCTCACCAGACAAAATAATGAAATAAGCCACTCGATAGCTACAGTTCCAGAACCAACAACCACGGTGTCAGAACCAACAACTACAGTGTCAGAATTGACTTCGAGTACAAGTCAGCTGTTCCCAAAGGATATACATGTAATTTGACCTCTCATGGTGACTCAGCCCTTTCTATATCCTATAAATAGGAGGGAGGAGGAACTATAAAGAGATTAAAAATCTCTCCCGCAAAGCCTTACAAGATTACCTACGAATACCCTGTATCGACCCTTCGAATAACTCAATATATATCATTTCTCCTTAAAATCCTTACTAGAGGTCATAGAGTAACCCATTCTAGGCCTCCACACAAGTGTATTATCTCAGCAGTATATCTTATTATTGTTATTCATATGCTTGCAAACCCCTAGTCAAAGATTAACCCCTCAGTATAAGAGCCAGTTTCCCCTTTTACAAAACTTGGCCCCTATATTTGGAGCGGTCTGTGTTACACCCACCCTACTCAACTCCCATTGTATCTTTTCCCTTTCTCTTTCTACCCTTTACCGCCATCCTCAATAGCCCCTACCCTTCGCTCCACCTCGGCTATCGTCAGAAACTCCACCGACGGCATAGCCGCCCAACTCGCTCTCATCAGTCAACAGTTTGTACAAGCCAAAGAGTGCCATTCTAATCAGCTATGTCTAGAATGTGAAGACAGATGCAATGAGCTCAAGGCTAAATGGCAGTGCCATTTTGATAATAACGTGCGCCAACATCGTACCCTCGACAAACTGCATCACATAGTTTAAGAGCTTCAGCAGGTCCAAATCTAGGACGTTCCTCTGCGATCCTGGGTACCTGCCCCTTCTCGTATTTTAGCCCGCGGTCGCCTTGGGCCACACCCCTAAGTTAAAGTTCCCCCAGTCCACCTTGGCGTTGAGGGTGCTCTCACCATTTTACCTGCCGGTTCAATCCACCTTGGTGTACACCCTACGGAGGATTCTTCCGACTCCACTCTTCGAACCACCCGATGCCCCAAACGCCACCCTGCTCGAGAACGTCTCGGGGAGCATAGTGCTGAGCACACTCCGAACCTTTAATCTCTTCCCCCTTACCCTGTTTACCTCACTCAACAGGAACTCGATCAAAAAATTTGCACCGCGATTCGCGTCAGCCTGAGCCTCGCATCAAACTCTTGGAGTCGGCTAAACAACCCTATCTGCCTTAAATTTCTTACGGTCGAAGTTCTTCAAAATTTCCATACCCTTAAAATTTGCAAATATTGCAATATCGAACTTTATTCTCATGCCCTCGAATTCCTAAATGCTTTGAGTCTGTATTTCACAGCCGACCATATCTTATGTTAAATATTTCCCACCAGTCTCACTGATAGCCCTCTCAAATGGTTCCACAGCCTCCCTAATGGTTCAATCCAAAGATTTAAGCAATTGTAGAACGTTTTCATCACCCAGTTTACCTTTAACAAAGACTGCAAGGTCCGAGTCGATGTTATTTTCAAGTTTTGCAAATCCCAAAACAAAATGCTTAGAGCTTTCACCAAGCGGTTTCTCGATAAGTTGTGTAAAGTCGAAAACCTCGATTGTGCGAATGCTGTCCTCGCGTATTCTAATCCTCTACCAGATCACAGTCGTGTCAAGGAATACATCGTACTTCATAAACCACAAACCCTTGAGGAGATGTTATATAAGGTTAGTGGATACATCGACCTCGAATACCTTCTACGCCCATGGTCGCTCCCGTCTCACAGGAGACTGAGAGCCGCAAACGCCCTCACTCCGATGATACCCCCGCTGAGTTCCATAAAAAACAACTCAAGCCGGTCCTTCCCAAGCTCACAGCTTCTATCAGCACCCTTCTCGCAGAAATAAAGGTCGACCCTATCTGGCGTACCCACTACCCCATCGAGGTTAGGAAAGACGAGCCTTACTGCCAAAATGATAAGTGCAACTACCACGCTACTAATATGATCTTTTAAGTAGGACATCTACATCAATACATCACCGATCTTCCCAGCTACCTCGACGGGTCATATCTCACGCCTCAGCCCGTCCCAACTGCCAACCCAGCTGAGTTACACAATTTCCAACTCCATCTCATTGAAGCAACAACATCGATAGTGGCTATACTAGAAGCAAGTGCAAGCACATCGAAGAATGCTGCAAGGTCACCTACTAGGAGAAGCTACCCATCCTTCTGCCGAAATCAAGCCAATGCCTTCGCCCCAAAGGTATATCCTTCATCGATTGTGATACTTCTCATGTTCGCTTCCCCCACTCCGACTCCTTGGTCATTATGATTAAGGTTGAACACCTCGTCCTCTATACCATGCTCATTGATACAAGTAGTACAGCCAACATCTTCTTCCTCTAGACTGTTTGAGCCATACAAGAAATAGTCCTCATTACACTGGCCAATGTTGAGCTCAAGGGATTTAATGGTGCTACCAAAGTTGTGGTTGGCTGCCTTAGCCTCCCTGTCACTAACGGCCCAGTCACCCTCTAAACCAGTTTTCTTATCATCAACAAGAAATCTGAGTACCTGGGCATTCTTGGGCATGACTGGCTACATGCCATGAAAGCCATACCTTCGACTTACCATCAAATACTTCCTTTCACTAACCCCTGTGGTACGTGGAACATGAAAGGCTCTCAACACCTCACCCACTTCTACGAGCACCCCGAGATCGATCTTACTAGAAAATTTGTCAAACCATAGTAATCAATGCTTCCCTCTCCCTCAACACCTTCGATCCCATCTACCACACCCATCAAACCAACCATTTACATCGAACTTGACGGACCTGGTCATGGTACGTACATTGGCAATTTTTTAGATGAGGCCGAACGCCTCGAACTCACCACTTTTCTTTGAGCAAATAAGACATCTTTGCCTGGACATTCCATGAGATGCCCGGTGTTAGCCCCACTTTAGCCTTCCATCGACTTGACCTCATCCCTCACTCTACCGCCTTGAAGCAGAAGAAGCATACTTTCGCCCTGCAGCTTTGAGAAGCTATAAACCTCAAGGTTGACAGACTCCTTACCACTGGTTTCATCAGAGAAGTCAAGTATACCGATTAGATCTCAAACATTATTGCTGTCCCCAAGAAGAATGCTAAGATCAAAATCTGCATTGATTTCACAGACCTCAATAAACACACACCGAAGGATGGGTTTATTCTCCTGATCATTTTAGTACTCCTGGATGCTACAACTGGTCATAAACGACTATCGATGATGGATGCGGCTTCGGGTTACAATCAGGTATCCCTCCTCCCCGAGGGCCAAATCAAAACTTTGTTTATTACCGAACAAGGTCTTTACTGCTTTAATGTTATGACATTCGGCCTTAAAAATGTGGGTGCCATTTACCAACATCTTGCTACCACCATGTTCAAACCTTTGCTTGGCAAGTCGGTCGAAGTTTACATCGTCGGCATGTTATGCAAAAGCCTCCAAAAACAGACCCATATACAGGACCTCAGCGAAGTTTTTGCCATACTTCGGTCTAATAACATGAAACTTAACCCAAACAAATGTCAATTTGGTTTTTTTTCCGACAAATTCTTAGGTCACCTCATCAGCAAATGAGGTATCGAGATCGATCCCACTCATATTCGCTCCCTTATCGATATACCTTCCCCTCGAACCAAGAAAGATGTCCAGAAGGTCGCCGGCAAGATAACCACCCTCAACTGTTTTATTTTTAAATCCTCTGACCGTTGTGCTTGGTTTTTCTCCCTTTTATGCGACCAAGGCATCCATAAGGCCAAAAAGAAAAACAACCCCAAAATCAATTGGATACCCGATTGTGAACAGGCCTTCCTCAAACTTAAAACATACCTTAGTTGACCACCCATCATTAGTACCCCCATCGGAGGCAAAATACTTTTTTTATACCTTGCTGTTACTGACACTTCTATTAGCTCGGTCCTTATACGACCCGAATTCAGTATCGAAAAGCCCGTGTACTTTATCAACAAAACTCTGACACTTGCAGAGACTCGACATACCAAACTGAAGCTATTACTCCTTACACTTGTCTATACTGCTCGAAAACTAAAACCATATTTTTAAGTTCACCCTATATGTGTCATCACCAGCTATCCCCTTCGAGAGATCCTCAGTAAGAAAGATAAATCTAGGCGGGTACAACAATGGTCCATTTATCTAGGTGAACACGACATCCCTTTTGAGAAATAGATATCTTAAAAAGGTTAAGACGTTGCTGATTTCCATGCCGACTTCCCGGTAGAAGACATCGACTGGGAGGAACATGAAGATGATCTACCTGAAGACCAGCCTGATTAGAACGACCCTTGAAACCCTAACACGGGTTGGCACCTCTTTACAGATGGATCCGCTGGATCTAGCAGTTTGGGGATCAGCATTGTTCTAGTTACCCCCTCCAATGATAAAATAGAGAAGGCTGTCAAGTTAAACTTAAATTGTTTTAATAACGAGGTCGAGTATGAAGCTCTGATACATGGCCTCGATCTTTCCCTCGAACTTGGTGTTCCCAAACTTGTAGTATTTACTGATTCCTAATTTATTCAGAGGCAGTACACTGGTAAAAATTAGGCAAACAGTCACATGGCTGAGTATACTACCCTTATCTGCTAGCACATGAACCGTTTCCTTAAAAAATCTTCCATTACACATTACCCTTGAGGTGAAAATAGACATGCCGATACCCTCGCCTACATAACAACCATGCTAGGTCAGTCCGAATCTCGAACACTCCATATTGAAGTACTCGAGCGCCCAAGTATCGACCAGATGGAAGTCAATGCCATCAATATTGGGGGTGAGAGTCTCGATTCAAATGACTGGCGAACACCCTTTCTTGCTTATTTCAATAGTTCTACTCTCCAAGTATATCCCAAAGCCAAACGTTTGTTACTAGAAAACTACCATAGATACACCATTCTCAAAGGCGGATTACACTGCAAATCCCAAAATGGCATACACCTCAGATGCATCTCACAAAATGAAGCTAGTAGTACCATGCTCACTGAACTCTACAAAGGTACCTGCGATGTTCACACTGTGGTCGATCTATGGCTCTTTGAGCCGTCACCCAAGGTTTATTCTGACCTAATTTGAAGAAACAAGTTGAAGAGTATGCAAAACACTGGGTTAAATGCCACATCACGCCAATAACATCCGAAGCCCTTCATAAGACCTCCATTGTAGCTAAGTCGTTTGGCCTTTAAACGATGGGCGATTAATCTAGTGGGCCCTTTTCTCAAAGCTTCGGATTGACGAGAACATCTTCTCATGGCCATAGATTACTTTACTAAATGGGTCAAAGCCATACCTTTGTGTCATACCAGAGAAGAAGAAGTCATCAAGTTCTTATGGCAGAATATTATCACAAGTTTTGGCTGCTCTCACATGATTAGATGCGATAACGGTCCATAGTTTGTTGGGAGCAAAGTCCACAATTTCCTTAAGAAGTACGACATCATGCTCTCCCCTTTCACACCTTATTACCCTAAAGGGAATGTCCAGGTCAAAACAATTAATAAAACTATAGTCGATGGTCTCAAGAAGCGTGTCAATGAGAAGAAAGGCCGATAGGTTCAAGAATTACAGCATATTCTCTGGTTCTATCGCACCACACCAAGAAAGGCAACGGGTTATACTCCCTTCCACCTGGCTTATGATACTAAAGTCGTACTGCCTACCCAGTTTAAAGTAGTAATACGTGATCCTGACCTCCCCGATGAAGACAATAAGTTCAAACTTGGATGCAATATGTTATAGATAGATAAAACTAGAGATCGTGCCATAGAAAACCTCGACCGTTACCATCTCTTCCTCCAGATGTCATACAACAAAAAGGTTCGACCACGCAGTTTCAATATTGGAGATTTGGTACCTCGACGAGTTACTCCCTCTTCGAAGCCTCGAAATGCCGGTAAGCTAGCCGAGTCCTAGGAAGGATCTTATGTCGTGTACGACAAAACTGACAAAAATAGAGGAGCCTCTACCTAACCCATGGAACACAATGCAGTTACTCTCATATAACAGGCTGCAGCCACCACCTTGTTCAACTGATGTAAATACAGTATAATTAATAAATATATTTTTTATCCTCTGAGCTTCATGTCATATCTTGAAGTAAATTTCTTGGTCTAACCTAAGTATCACATCAACCCTTCGACCCGACTAATACTTGGGGGCGACCTCGAAGTTTTTTAAGCTTCTAATTCAAGCAAACCTGTGGGGTATTAATGGTCGATAGACCCTCAGGAATGCATTTGAGGCGACCAGATAATGCTTTATTTTAGCTTAGGCTTTCGAAGACAAGTAAATTTCTTGGTCTAACCTAAGTATCATGTCATCCCTTCGTCCTGGCTGATACTTGGGGGCAACCTTAAAGTTTTTAACTTTCTAATTCTAGCAAACCCGAGGGGAATGAATGGTCGATAGACCGGACCCTCGAGATTGTATTAGGGGCAGCCACATACTGCTTTGTTCAGGCTTAGGCCTTCGAAGTCCATTGAATTTCTTGGTCTAACCTAAGTATCATGTCAACCCTTCGACCCGACTGATATTTGGGGGCAACCTCAAAGTTTTTCAAGTTTACAATTCGAGCGAACCCGAGGGGTATGAATGGTCGATAAACCAGACCCTCAGGATTGCATTGGGGGCGACCACATAATGCTTTGTTTAGGCTTAGGCCTTTGAAGTCCAGTAAATTTATTGGTCTAACCTAAGTATCATGTCAACCCTTCGACCCGATTGATACTTGGGGGCAACCTCAAAGTTTTTCAAGTTTCCAATTCGAGCAAACCCGAGGGGCATGAATGGTCAATAGACCGAACCCTCAGGAATGCATTAGGGGCGACCACATAATGCTTCGTTCAAGCTCAATCCCGCGAATAGACCCGGGGGTGACCTTCGAGGTTCAGTACACTTCTCCACTCGGTCAAATCTAAGTATCATGTCAAATCTTTGACTTGACTGATACTCAGGGATGACCTCAAAGCTATTCAAGGTTCCGGCTCAAACCCTGGCACACGCATTCTATACTTCAAATCACACACATGGATACAAGCATGCAAACATACTACCAATTTAAGTTTAATACACACAAACAATTCAAATCAATTACATACAACCAAACAGCTCAAGTTCAAATACGTTACACATTGTTCGGGTACTTCCCATCCTGTATATTCAATTTAAATTTCACAACAGTCAAATTTAAACATCACAGCAAGATAAGAGAAAAGGGTTTGTTACAGCAAACAAACAACAAAGATATACCTTCTACCAGTACTCCACTCATACAGGAGTGGCCATACTAACTCCTACATGTTCTTCAACAACAATACCTCCAATACCCTCAACAATAGGGTTCAGTCCTGCAGCGTCTGCACCACCATCGACCACAACACCTCTTACTATTGCACTAGTACCGACACCATCCACTTCGACCACTGGAGCCTCCTGACCATCTCCAATACCTCCACCAACATGATCCACTTCCATCCCCACTGACTGTGCCGCATCCTCGACAACAGACTCTTTGGTCGAAGGAAAGTGCTCGAAGGTCTCGGGATTATACCCCAGACTATCTATGAAGTTCTTCAGAGAGGTGGTCATATCACATTCGTCATCGTATTGCGCCTGGAAAGCTGCTCTCTATTCCTTCAACTCTACCGCTTTTTTAGCCAGATTCAACTCCAATATTCTTCGAATTTGATTATTGTTGGCAACCACAGTTTTGAGTTTCCTCGCACACTCGACTATAATCTATAGCTTATCTCGTTTTGACACATTCACCTCGGTCTCAAACGACATCATGGTCCCTTGAGCGAGCTCTAGACTGTCCCTCACCTCTTTCAGCTATCTACTTGTTACCCTCTAGGCTTTGGTAAAAGCTTGGGCCCATGCATGCACTTGCTATAATACTCGACACATTAGTACTTCTAGAAGCATAGTCATTTTTTTCATAAATTTAGAATATCAAAAAATAGTTATCTGATGCAGGGCCTTATTCATCTGCTTCCCTGCCTCATCAGGGTCATTTCCATAAAGGGTTGCCATCGAAGTGGCCATTGCTCTAGCCTTCTCCTCCAGTTCGGCGTCGCGTTGTGCCTCTTCCATATCATCAGCCACCTGCCCATGAGAACTCTTACGCAGAGTAGTCTTCGTCTACTGCAGTGTTGAAGCTTCGACAACAGCCTTGCCCTTACTTTTGCTAGCCTGCCTCAACACCTTGGGAACAGCCTCGGGTACACTCTGTTGTATGGTCCCCGACCCTCCTCATCGTTCCCTCGACACATAGTCTTACTTTTGAGTCAAACTTCCCTTATCCATCTCTTCGGCCCTTGCCGAAGTACCTTCTTCTCTTCTCTTCTTTGTTGGTCTAGTAGTAACAGGTACATTTTGAAGCATATCTGTCTTATTCGGAATTTTCCTCACAATACCCAACTTATCAAATACCCAATTTACCTACACCTCGTCGTGGTCGATCAGTTTGTCTATATACCTCTTCAGATTCATTACTGTTATGCTACTAGGTTCTATAAAATAATAAAAGACAAGTTTAAATAACCTATTTGAACCACTTAACCAACTGCCTTCGACTGTCAACTTACTTAGATTATGCACCCTGTGCTGCAACTTATACTCTTTATCCCCCTCTGCATTCTCATAATTACCCCTTACCACCACTAAATCCTTATCCTATCCCCGCCCTGTCGAATATAGATCGAATAGCCATGGTTTGTCTACGTGGCACTGAATGTGATAGGTATCCACCTTCTTATTTGCTTTCCTTGAGTAAAATGATACATTATTGAACCACTCGATCAAACCCCTCCTCTCACGTTTTAACTCTACATTTATCCTCTCGATGACCCTTATTATCTCATTAAAATTGCCATTCATCTGGCATGGAGCAACATCCCAGTTGTTTAATACCTCTTTCACCAGCTTTTGAAGGGGCAGTTGCATCTTTAAACGAATCTGGCCCCTGAAGGCCATGAAACCCTTCTGAGAAATTTCCTTGATCGTGAATTCGGCCCCTACTGGCATCAACTCAATACCCACCTTCGACAACTTATGTTTCGCCATGAATCGATCCAGTCTCGCCTTTTCCTGCGCCGAGACTTGCCCCGCTGCTCTCTTTGAATCATACAAACTATTTTCTATTATCGCTCTGCTCCCCTTTCCCTTCCCCCCTCTCATCCCCCGAAGGCTCGACACTATCTTCATTTCCCCTCCCTTCCCCCTCTTTAATCTCCTCTTCGTCACTCTTTCCGACTACTAGAGACCTCTGACAGCTCCAACTCGAAGCTCTAACTTCTGGTACTACCACAGCTAAGGGGATGTCTGCTGCAATTTCTAACTCATCTGCATCGCTGCTCTCGTTCCCTCAACCTCAACCATATATACTAGCCTCATTCATTTTGTCCTCCTCATCTCTCAGCTTCATCTTCGAAGCTTGACGGGTACGCATTATACTTTACAGAAGAAGAGGTGCACAATTAGATCGATATATTTGACTATTATGTTTCGATATCATATTTTGTTCTAGTCTCTCCAACTCGCCCAACCCACAGTTGAATGTTCAACTACAACCCTGGTCACCCCCTCACTATCGCCAATTTACCACAAGGCCATACCTCAAGCCACATGGGTTACCCCCTTCCTTGGTTAGGCCATTACCAAAAAAAGACTAGTAGTACTTACCCCACAATAAAAATAATATATAAATACAGAAGACAAAACGACAGAGCAGAATCCTAAATAACCTATGTGCGAAGGAAATCAGAAGACATACCTGCTCAAATGGTTCAAATCTCTAAGGAAACAACGAAGTGTCTTTCTCTCCTCTCTAACAAGATCTACAACAACAATGGAGTATGTGTTTTCTCTTTTCCTCATCTATTTTCTTTATATTTGGGTGATTGGGAATAGTAAATTTATCTCCTCACCTCTTTAAATACTACCTCATAAAAAACTGCCTCGATTTCTCCACTCACTATCATTACCACTCCTCCACTCCCCCTTATTTTTCGGCTAAGATGTATATTGACTATTTTACCCTCAACTACTTACACGTGCATATCACACACTCGCATCTAATAATTTTTATATAAACCTCTCGAATCTTTTGGTACCCTGCCCGAAGTTGTCAAATCAAACCTACATGTCACTTCTACCTTTATTCCACAACCCGAGGAAACATCATGATGACCTGCAGGGCACTCTGCCCTAGGAATAGTATCGCCTCTGACATGTTAGTTGTTATGGCTACTTGCAGTCGAAGCCCATATGCCTTTGACTTCAGAAATTTTCAAACCTCTCTTCATCCCGCTTGCGAACCGTCGTCTACATTCGGCCAAGATTTTTGATATACATAAAGTACAAAAATCTTCGGCCAAGATTTTTGATTATATTACTCAAGGTCCTTACCATTTTTGGTCATTTTTGTTACTTAAGTTTGAAGTTCAAGCATCAATACCGCGCCTACACTATCACCATCTATATTACACATTGCTATTTTTCTACCACAGTTTGGCAATTCTTTTTCCATTAAATAAACATACGGGCGTACATCATGGATATCGAACAGGATAGGGAAATACAAAAGCAACAATGGCAGCAACACATAACAAAAACCATTTACCAACCTACCACCACCACCACCACTACCACTAAGACTCCCCTATTTATAGATGGGGTAGTTCTTGCAGAGCCTTGCCTCCTCATCCTCAACTCGGTCTTCTGCATCGACCTGGTCCTCGGCTATGCTCTTTAAAAAGAAATACCGGTTGCTGGCACTCGAGTTTATCCATTGCAACACCCTCCACCAATGTGTGTATGACATCCCATAGATTAGCTCCTCTAGCTCCAGGTCGACTAAATCTGGCATCACCCAGTCTAGACCGTGATCGCCGAAGAATTTTTCCTTCAAAATAACCATCTTCTGCTATATCCGACTTTCTCGTACTTCCATCCTTTTCTGGTACCTAGTATTTGATGTAGTTTCCATGGCTTCGATTATACAAAGAAGAAGATAGAGATAGCCTAAAAATCTCCCTAACGCCCCTATTTATATTGGGATTAAGGGTCATTAATTACCTCTTAATTAATTCCTCCTTTAATTATTCCCCTCGGAATTGGCCACATTCAACCAGTCAACTCTCCAACTTCCTATGCCCAACCGTTTTCTCAGCATGCGCCATCTATACTAATTTCTGAGGCCCCTGCTGAGAGGGGGCGAATATAGTAGCCTAATGGCAGTCTTCTAGCACAAGTTGAATACTCGAAGGCTACATCGAAGCCTACTTAGAGACTAGAAGCCCAACAAGACACTAACTAAGTCCATGAAGCCTTTTGAGACTAATCAAACACTCGAAGGAATTATTGAAGCTAATCGCCTTAGTCGAAGATAGATGAGCAACGGCAAAACTCAACATCGATACCAGAAATACATCGACCATGGACGGACATGGTAGAAGACAGACACGTCTGACAGCCAGCTCGTCAAACAGAATAGTAAAACAAACCGCTCGACAACTATAGTGCCAGAACCAACAGCTACAGTATCAGAACCAATAACCACGGCGTCGAAACCAATAGCTACAGTGTCAGAACCGACTTTAGGTACAAGTCAGTTGTCCCCAAAGAATATACATGTAACTTGACCTCCCAAGGTAACTCAGCCCTTTCTATATCCTATAAATAGGAGGGAAGAAACACTATGAAGGGGTTAGAAAGCATCTCCCACAAAGCCTTACAAGATTACCTTCGAATACCTTGTAATAGTCTACTCTTTGATCCTTCGACTAACTCGATATATATCATTTCTTCTTAAAATCCTCACTAGAGGTCGTGGAGTAGCTCATTCTAGGCCTCCATGCAAGTGAATTGTCTCAGTAGTATCTCTTATTATTGTTATTCATATGCTTGCAAACCCCTAGTCGAAGATTAACCCCTCGGTGTAAGAGCCGGTTTCCCCTCATACGAAACTTGACCCCTACAGGACCATTTTACTACAGTAATTAATAGTAAACCTCCTACGGCAAAATGTAATTACTACAGTTTGTTGTTTGTAAGTGATTCGTCTTATAACGGTACTTCTACCTTAAGAGGTCATTTATATTATCGATGTAAGAGTACTAGTAGTTCTTATAGAGCACCATCCGCAGATGATAAACAACAAACCCTTAGCTTTTAAAAAAAGATTGGAGGACAAAAGCAAGATCCTGTGCCTATCTTATTTAGTTAAGATTCTTCTAAGAAAGATCTTACCAAAATGATATTTTGGACGAGCTCCCATCTAGATTTGTAGAAGGTGAGGGTTTTCTGAATTTTTGTGATCTTTTTTGTCCAAGATTTAAGGTCCTTTCACATGTAACAATAACTAGGAATGCTAGCGCAATATACTTAGAAGAAAAGAAGAAGTTGAGCTGTATCATAAAGGCCTACAAAATTTGTGTCACTACCGATACTTGGACCTCCATTCAAAATATAAACTATATGTATATCACTGCACATTATATCTATAGTGAGTGGAGATTGAATAAAGGGATATTCAACTTTTGCATGGTTCCATACCATAAAGGTGAGATAATCAGAAAAATGGTGGAGAAATGCCTTCCTAAATTGAAAGTAGATAGTATATTAACCATCACATGTAATAATGCAAGCTCTAATAATTTGGTATTAGAATGGTTGAAGAAGAAGATGAAACATTGGAATGATGTGGTTTTAGAACATGAGTTCATACATGTTAGGTGCTCCGCACATATTTTAAATCTTATTATGAAGGATGGACTAAAGTAATATGACATGGCAATAGCTCGAGTGCGTGATACAGTTAAATATGTGAGGTCATCTCCATCTAGATGGTTAAAGTGAAAAAAAATGTGTGAAAGAAGATAAAATTGAATGAAAGAAGAATGTATGTTTAGATGTACAAACGATGTAGAACTCCACATACATTATGTTGGCGGCGACAGTAATATTTGAAGATGCATTTGCGAGATTGCAAGATGAGGATAATGAGTATATACAATACTTTATTGGGAAAGATTGTCTTGTTGGTGTGCCTCCTGAGAAAAATGATTAGGATGGATCTAGATTGTCTATGTAGTTCTTGGGTGTTTACTACAATACAACCACCAAAATTTTAGGGTCTAAGTATGTTACATCTGACATTTTATTAAATGAGATTGTCAAAGTCCAGAGTAACTTGAAACAACTATCAAACCATATGGAATTTGGTTTAATGTCTATGGGTATGAGTATGATTGAGAAATATGATAAGCACTGAGACATTGAAAAGACTAACTCATTGCAATTATTTGTTATTGTTCTTGATCCTCGTTTCAAGTTGAAATATGCTAAATTTGGGTTGGGTGGATTGTATGAGAATGCCAAAATTGCTTTGATAATTGAGAAAGTTGAAAAAATATTTCAGAGTTTGTATGTAACTTATGTTTGAAATAACCAAAACCTAAGTGTAACATCAAGTGTTAGTGGATTAATTGTAATAAATAATATGATAGAGGACCCACCCGTCTACTAAGTGGAAAAATCATAAACAAGGGAATTTGCGGAACACGACAGAATTTGAGAAGTGCTTGAAGGCTACTCTTGAAGAAGAAATTAAAGGAAAGCCATTTGATATTTTGTGTTGGTGGAAAAATAATTCCACCAAGTATCCGATCATTTCTCTCATAGCACGCGATGCATTAACTATTCCTTTAACTTCAGTTACATCCGAGTCTGCTTTTAGCATGAGAGGATGTGTACTTGACCCTTTTCATAGTTCTTTACATCCTAACACAGTAGAAGCTCTCATATGCACACAAAAGTTTCTCCGATATAAAGTAAAACCAATTGACCTTCAAGCTTCAATAGAAGAGGTAGACCAATACGATGATATTGACGCAGGTAATAATTTATTTGTTTTTTTAAATTTTAATAGCTTAACTTTTTTTTTTTTTGCAAAGAGTTTAGAATTTTATATTAGCGAGAACATAAGTATAATGTAGTTACAAAACAAGGACAAAACAGCCCTTAAAAGCGCAGAAAAACCTGAAACACGCACTGTTTAAATAGAAAAAAATCTATTCGAAAATAAGATTGTATTCGAATAGATTATTAGTCTATTCGAATAAAACATCACCGCCAAAAATGTATTTGGATAGAGAGGATTCTATTCGACTACAAAGAGTCAGCCTAAAATGTATTCGAATAGAGATGAAATCTAATCGAATACAAAAAGGCAGACTAGAATGTATTCGAACAGAGAAGGATTCTATTCGAATAAACCGTCCAAGTTTATATTTGCCTTCCAACTTGTCATCTGTCTTGACAATTAGTAAGAAATTGCCCAATTAATTCGAACGGCCTCCTACTTCGTTCAAACGACTTTCCACTCGTACTGAATAATCATCTAGTTCAGGGTGATTTTCTGACTCTGAAGTAGTCCGTGACATGATCCTCGATATTTTGTAAGTACTCCATTCTGCCATTTGTCCATTCTTTTGCTGGTTGGTTTGGGTATGACCATCTCCTTGCAATTTGATCTGTCGAGATGTTGTATTCCCTCCATACATGGCTGAATCCGATTTACAGAAGGTGGGGGATGATTAGTTCCCAAGCAGTTTTAAGTATCCAGGGTATTTTATTTTTGATAAAAGCTTTAATTGCAACAGCCGAGTCGGACACTATCCATACTCTTCTCCACCCTTGTGCTACAGCTTTCTAAACCCCAGATATGATTGAAGTAATCTCAGCAATGAAGTTTGTAGCTTGCCCAATGGATTTACTGTATGTGCCCATGACTTCCCCTTTATTGTTCCTGCAAATCATGCCTATTCCTGCTTCACCGGGATTGCCTAGAGCCGATCCATCACAACAAATTTTTACCTCCTCTTTGTAGGGACCTAACTTCCTTCGGATGTGAAGTTGGTTCTTACAACATAGAATCGTTCCCCAATCAAAGGAGGCAAGCAAATGACTTAAAGTAAGATCTAACTATAGACAAATACTTGCGTAGAGGCCTAAATGTGACTCTCTACGACCTCTGATGAGGATTTTTTAAGACAGATTGTATTACTGAAGAGTAAATAATATGGTTCGAGTACAGAGTATCTGAGTGGTCGAAGGTAAAATGCAAAATACAGGAGATGATTTTTCTAACCCCCCCTTGGTTTCCCTTCTCCTCTATTTATAGAGATATATGGAGCTGAGTCACCAAGGGTGGGTAAGGTTCCCGGCGAGTTATGGGCGCCGGTCATGTCGGTTCTGTTACTACAACATTTATTGATGATATCTCTGAACGGCGCGGTGGTTGGACCTGTCATTGTAGCTGCACGGGCCAATCAATGCGCCATCTAAGGTGATTGTCTGTCTTATCTTGCTTCAACCATGTGTTAGTGAGGTCAAAGGATTTCTGCTGTGGCACGTTAATCCGTTCTCAAAGATTTGCATGATGTCGAAGCTTCATCTTTAGGAGATTTCTGGGGGGTCAATTTTAGATATTTGAGTAGGCTTTGATACATTCGAGTAGGCTGTGAAGTAGGCTTCGACTGACTGTCAAAGGCTACGAGTAGGCTACTACATTCGCCCCCTCTCAGCGAAGGTCTCGAAGCCAAGTGAAGAGGTGTTCGCTGAGAAAGCTATTTGGTCTTAGAATTTGAGTAGTTTGACTGTTGGTTTCTGGATAGGTAATAAAATAGGGTTTTTAAGAGATGTAGGTGGTTATAGGGTAATAAATGAAGTAAAGGCTATAAATACGGGTTATTGTATAGGGGTGCTGTATCCTCTTCCATTTACAGTATTCTTCTGCTTCTTTCTTTTGATTATGAGCATTTAAATGGATACCATGCAAAACACACATTACCAGAAGAGGATGGGGTTCACTCGTGATCGTCGTGTGTGTGGGGGGGGGGGGGGGGAAGATGGCGGAACTGCACATGAAGTTTTTTAGGTAGCATGATCTGAATTCGGACATGCCCGAGCTTGTGGGGGTAGGACCTGAGGAGTTCTTCACTGGTGATTCTTATTCCTATATGTGGGACCAGATAAGTTCCATTTTACGACCGTTGAGAGGCGCTATCTCTTTTTGATGGCTCTGGCCGACAGTCTTGTCTGTTTGGAGGAGATCATCGAGGAGCAGAACTCGGCCATTAAAGCTAGACCTTCTGGTAGTAGAAGCAATGGTTGATGAGGTTACCTTTGTATTTTTATATGTATCTATTTTTTTTTTACTTTGTGAACGGTAGTAGAAATGTAATTTGTTTGTTTGAGCGGATGTTTGGAATGGAGAAAATATTTTTTGCGTACCTGTATTATTGTTTCTGACTTGTAGTGCAGGCGAATGTAGACGATTACTTCTATAGGCATGATGTATAATGATATGCTCAAATGTAATGATGATCGAATGCTCGACACTGGAGGTATGCTCGACTAGGAGTCCTCGGGAATGAGGTTTGAATGCATGTACCGATGAATCAGTTACACCTGGGAAGTTGGAAAGTTTGTTTGCTGACTTTTCGAGGCTGAGAATTAAAGGTTTCCATTAATTCGATTAGGGAAGAGGGAAAGTTATGGTGGGCTTGTAAGTATAAAAGGGGATGGGTTGGAAGGAATTTATTCATCTGTCCTGCAACTTTTTCTTTATCTACTGCTTTGTTTGTTGATCAACATGGCTGAAAATGTACCGGTTCAAGGAGATCAAGCGGCGGTGAGGGCCAGGAGAATTCAGGAGGCCTTGCTGGGTCTTCAACGGAGGCTTGGAATAGAGGAGGATATTGATGCCGAAATGCCAGACCTCTTTGAAGTGGAACCTGGGGCACCACTCTATGACAAGCCCTTCGCGTACTGGTGGGGAATAGTGCAGATGATGGGGCCGTTTCCCGACCATCGGCTGTCTCTTCTCACTGGTTTCACGGAGGATATAGTGGACCAAGAGGACGAAGATACGACGACCATTGTTTGAAGAAAAGCAACCCGTCAACAAATAAGGTTCTCTCTTGCATGCTTTCTTGTTGTTGTTTTCCTGTTTTCTTCCTCCTTTTCTGTTCTCTTTTTTGTATGAATCCTGTAATGTTGCTTGAGTTGCTGATTAAAAATGGTTTTTGTTGAGAACTTGCTTTGTCGTGCTGTGCATACTATTAATATATAATTTGATTTGTGATTATAGGTATTAAAGGGATAATACAGTTGTCGAAATGAATTGTTTGTGCTGGTCGAAGTTAAAAATGACTTTGTCGAAATGAAAGTTAAGGTGTGTCGAAGCTGAAAACTTTATCTGTAAGCATGAGATCGTTGAATGGTCGAAGTTTCTGACTGTATTCGGTCGAAGGGTCGAAAATTTTATGTTAAAGGGTGTGTTGGATGTCGAAGTCGATATACTTGATAGGTTTGTTTGAGGCTATCTGCTGCGGATTGTTCGAGATGTAAAATGGTCGAGTACTCGAGTTCGGGGATTGTGTCGTCGGTTAAGTGGGAATTGACTGGCCGATCTGACATCCCAGACGGCTGGTCTGTCAGACTGGTATGGGTGTCTGGGGCAGTATGCAAAAGGTAATGATGATGTTTTTCTTGTATGACAGAAAAGGTTATGATGTGAATATTTTGAACTTGGTTGTTTAGCTTCGAGTGAGGGAGAAAAAGGTTTGAGAACTTTAGCTTTTGCAGGCAGCTATAAGTAAGGATGTTATTCGCATGTGAGAGATACGAGGGGTATATTGGTCAAAACACATTATAGCCAAAAATTTAGGTAGTGGGGTCATGGTAATGATAGTGGTTAAAAAATTGAGGCGGTTTTGTGTTTTTCGAAAGATATATAAGAGGGAGAAGAGTAATTACTTTATTATTGTACTGTGAGAATCAAAGAGTGTAGTGAAGAGAACGTACACCATTTCACACTTGGAAGTTCTTGTTGCACTTGCTGGTTTGGTTTTGCTGATTCGAGGGTAGTGCTGCTAACCACTGGTAAGTTACTTGATCTCTGCTACTTGTACTTTGTTTTGTTCTTTTAAGAATGTAGGTAAGGCAATCTGTGTTTAGGGATTTAAAAGTTATTCTCGAGGGTAAAGAAACTTGAGGGTTTTGGGTTTTGACCCATTTTGGGGTTTGGGGGGTTTTGGAGGGGGTACTGGGTCTGAGATTGAGGTTGTGATGAATATCATGAGGGGGGGGGGATGGACAAGATAGGAGTGATAGGCACGGGATTGTCGAATTTTCCACTCTGATTGCGTGCCTCTTCTTCTGTAGGCTAAAATGCGTAACCTTCAGGCTTCGAGACAGAGACTGATAGATGAGGAGTTCGAAAAATTCGAAGCTAGTATTTCTGGTCGAGCCCCAATGGATAAGGGTAGTGATGTAGAAGTGTTAGATATTATAACCGAGGCTCCATTGTCAATGGTTCTGCCGGCTGAGGAGGTTTCGGTGCAAATGAACGGTAATTTTTATGAGATGATGAAGGTTGTAGAGGGGATGAATGTAAAACTGGTAAGTGAGGGTCGAGGTTTGATTAAGTGGATTGACATCATCACCATTTACTCGAGGAAGGTTAGTCAGAACCTGGGGACCTATCACATCCAATGTCACCCAGAGAAACCTTGGTTCTTGGACCTGTGCTCGACAGGCCGAGGGTGGAATAAAGATTTACTGATAGTAAGGGGTAACTATGAGAATGTAAAGAAAGATGACCCGTATAAATTACATCATAGGGTATATATCGAAAGTATGTTTACTGTCGAGGGGTTGTTGTTGATGTGCATCTGAGATAAGTGATAACTGTGTTCTTGTTTTAATCTGCAGGTCTGGAGAGTTTGTCTTGGGATAATCCGGTAAATTATATTGATATGCTGCTCGAAGGTAGTGAAGACTGGGTAAATTATGTATTTGACAGTCTCAAAATCAAAGGGCAAAGGAGGAAGAAGGTGGATTCCCTGCTTCGAGATGTATCTACTACGTCGAAGCTACCAAAGAAAAAGAAAGGTGAAGGTGTTTCAAAGGGGCAAAAAGAGATAGGAGGGGAAGAGTTACCAAGAAACTACCAATTTGTACCGAGATCACGGAGGGGTTCGAAGCCAACAATTCCAGTGCCTGAAGTGGCATGAGATATGCCAAAGTTGAGGCCGAGGGCAGTAGCAGCTCAAACTGAGTAGGGGAAAGGCCCAGTAGTCTCCGAAGCTTCGAAGGTACAGCAATCGAAGGCTGGCCAACGGAAGAGGCGTAAGGTGCTGATGGAGGTTGATACACTGGAGGAAGATGAAGAGATGATGGAGCTTGAACGACAGAAGCATGCTATGGTAAAGCAGGCTTCGATGGTCGAGCTTTGGGAAGATGACTCAGACGAGGCTTTGAAGGAGATAAATAAACACATGTTTCAGGTAACTATATGAGGCTTGCTGTTATGGTATTTTGTGATTTCTTGAAAATTCTTCGAGTTTCGCGTTGTATTAATTTCTTGAAAATTTTAGCAGACGGATACTTGGGTGCAGACTTGCAGCAAGGCAATGAAGGTGAAATTGAAGCAAGCAAAGGACAATCTGTATCTTTCTCGTGGGAAAGAGGCATCGCTGGTGTTTGAAGTCAGGAAGTTGAAGCAGGATCTGGGGGTGCTTACCGACTCTTATGACGAGAGGCTTGAGCTGCAGCGGTAGAGGCTGGAGCGAGAGTGGTCTGCGAAGCTTGTGGCGTGTGAGAGCGAGAAAGCTGAGCAGAAGGTAACTTTCCAGCGGTAGTATGATGGCGAATGCAAAATGAACGCTTAGTTAAAATGCTTTATAGATGATAAGGGGTATGACCCCGAGACATTTGAACCTTATCCTGTGTCTCCCAAATTTTTTGAAGGGGATAATTTGCAGATGAAGGGAGGAGAGGCGAATATTGCTGAAGAAGTAGTTGGAAGTATTGGGGGTGGTGTAGATACTTCGCTTGTTGGAGCACCCATTGGTAGTACTGTTGGTGGTTTGGTCGTTGGAGGTTCGAATGAAGTTGCTGGGGTATGAGGTATATGAGGTTGGGATGAGATTTCTTCTTCTGTTGATTAAAATGTTTGAGTTATAATATTTTGAACGATGTTGTTGTTTTCTGTTGGTCTCTGAACTCGGTAGGTTATTTATGCTTTTGTTATCTGTTTGATCTCCTAAAATTGATGCTGAACATATTAATGCGTATTTTCTGAACATACTGATTCTGAACTTCTGATTTGATATCTGATTTGCTGATAGATTGTTTAATCGCGCTCTGACCTTGAATTATTGGAATTTGAATGCACATTCTATTGAGTTTGCTTGTTTTGAACTCTTGATGATTGGTCTTTGAATTGTACTGCTACTATTCCTCTGTTGGATAATATGTTAAATGTGTTCTGTAATTGATAGAATTGTAGATAGTACTTTTGTATACGGTTGCTATTTGGAAGTGTAGAAATTGAATCTGCTTGAGTAGAAATATGGTATGTATAAATGACTGTAATGTGATCGAAACCTGGGGAGTGTCGACGATGTATAGATCAAACTCGAAATGTTTTTCTAGACATCGAAGGCCGAAGCCACAGCAATGTTGAAATTTTGAAAAATTTTCAGGTCGCTTCCAGGTATCAGTCGGGCCGAGGGGACGTGATACCTAGTGGAAGCCTGAAAAGTTACTGGACTTCGAAGGCCTAAGCCACAACAAAGCAATATCTGATCGCCTCCAACGCATTCCCGAGGATTCAGTCTTTCGACCATCCTTGCCCCTTGAGTCTGCACGAATATTAGAATCTTGAGCAATTCAAGGTCGTCCCCATATACCAGTCAGGGCAAGGGTGGACATGATACCTGTGGTAAACCAAAAAAATGACTAGACTTCAACGATTTTAGAGCCTGGACAAAGTATATCTGATTACCCCCAATGCATCCTCGAGGGTCCGGTCTTTCGACCATCCTTGCCCCTCGAGTTTTCCCGAAATTAGAGACTTGTGCAATTCAAGATCGCCCCCAAGTATCAGTCAGGGCGAGGGTGGATGTGATACTAAGGGTCAATCAAGAAAAGGAATGGACTTCGAAGGCCTTAGCCACAGCGAAGCAATATCTGGTCTCCCCCAATACATCCCCGAGGGTCTGGCCTTTCGACCATTCTTGCCCCTCAAGTTTGCTCGAAGTTGGGAGCGTGAGCAATTCATGATCGCCCTCAAGTATCAGTCGGGTCGATGGTTGACATGACACCTGAGTTAAATCTAGAAATTCAAAATAAAGCAGGAGACGAAGTAAGAGTTGAAATACTTGTTTATTGAATGTTCTGGATTACATCAGTTGTACATGGTTGGAGATATGGCATGTTATAGGAGACCAACTGCATTGTATTCTAGGGGTTTGGTAGAGGCTCTTCGTCTTCCATCATTAAGTAATAAGAACCCTTGTCTATTTTATCGTAGACAACATATGGTCCTTCCCATGATTCGGCTAACTTGCCAGCATATTGAGGTCTCGAAGATTGATTGACACGTCGAAGTACCAGATCTCCAATGTTAAAATTCCGTGGTTGAACTCTTTTGTTGTAAGATTTCAGAAGTGATGTGTGGTACCGGCCAAGGTTGGCGATAGCTTGATCTCTGGTTTCATCGATCCATAACATGTTGCAAACAAGTTCAAACTCATTATCTTCATCTGGGAGGTTAGGGTCTCGAGTGGGTACTTCGAATTGGGTTGGTAATACAGCTTCGGTTCCATATGTTAGGAGGGAGGAGGTGCATCCTGTAGATTTCCTTGGGGTTGTGCGACAGGCCCAAATGGCGTGTTGTAACTCTTGAACCCATCATCCTTTCTTTGCATCGACTCTTTTCTTAAGACCATCGACGATGGTTTTGTTAATTACTTCGACTTGACCGTTGCCCTGGGGATAGTAAGGTGTAGAGGGTGAGAGGATGATGTTGTATTTTTTGAGAAAGTTTCCGACTTTACTGCCAACGAATTGAGGACCATTATCATATTTAATCATATGGGGACAGCCGAAGCGAGTGATGATGTTTTCCAATAAAAAATTGACAACATCTTTTTCTCTGGTTCGGCATAGAGGTACCGCTTCGACCCATTTGGTGAAGTAATCGGTTACGACGAGGATATTTTCTCTACTACCTAAAGATTTTGGGAAGGGTCCAATGAGATTGATGGCCCATCTTTTGAATGGCCAAGAAACTTGACTGAAGTGAAGGTCTTGAGAGGGGCTATGGATGTCATGAGCGTGACACTGACATTTGTCACAGTGTTTGGCTTTGGGATCATCTGGGAGGGTGGCATTGTTGAGGTAATGAAGAAACGGTATTCGCCAATCGTCTGGATCGTGACTCTCGCCCCCAGTATTGATGGTATTGATTTCCATCTGGTTGATACTTGGACATTCGAGTACTTCGATACGGAGTGTCCGAGATTTTGATTGGCCGAGCATAACTACTATGCAGGCTAGGGCATCTGCATGTCTATTTTCTCCTCAAAGGTAATGTGTAAATGTGAATTTTTCAGGGAACCGGTCTATGCACTGTCACACAAAGAAAACGTATTCAGCCATGCGACTATTGGCTTGGTTTTCTCCTGTGTAATGTCTTTGAACGAGTTGGGAATCTGTAAAGACTGCAAGCTTGGGAATGCCAAGGTAGAGTGCGAGGTCGAGGCTGTAGATCAAGGTTTCATACTCGGCTTTGCTATTAAAACATTCGAAGGCCAGTTTGATAGCTTTCTCTATGCGGTCATTTGTGGGTGTTACCAAGACAATACCAATGTCCAAGCCATTAGGTCTTGGTGATCCGTCTGTGAATAAATGCCAGCCAGTGAGAGGGTCCCAGGGATCTACTCTCTCGGGTTGATCTTCTGATAAATCCTCTTCGTGTTCTTCCCAGTCGTCATCTTCGACTGGGAAGTCAGCTAGAAAGTCAGCTACTGCTTGGCCTTTCTAGGATATTTGCTTCTCGAAGGTAATGTCGTGTTTGCCAAGGTATACAGACCACTGTTGTATTCGTCTGGATTTTTCTTTTTTGCTAAGTACCTCTCGCTCGAAGGGGATAATTGGTAATAGCACGAATAGGATAAGCCTGAAAATATGGTTTGAGCTTACGGGCTGAATAGACAAGTATGAGGAGTAGGTGCTCAAGTTTTGAATATCAAGTTTCTTTGGGGGTTAGGGTTTTACTGATAAAATATACAGGTTTTCCAATGTTTGAATCAAATCGAATGAGCACTGAACTGAGAGAGGTTTCTGTAGCAGCAAGGTATAAAGATAGTATTTCGCCTTTGATAGGTGTGCTGATGATTGGTGGGTGGCCAAGATAAGTTTTGAGTTCAAGGAAGGCTTGTTTGCACTCAGGGGTCCAGCCGATCTCGGGATTGTTTTTCTTTTTTGCTTTGTGGACGCCTTGATCGCGTAAGAGGGAAAAGAGCCAGGCACATCGATCTGAGGATTTGAAAATAAAATGATTGAGGGCTTCTATCCTGCCCACCACTTTTTGGACGTCTTTCTTGGTTCGGGGCGAAGGCATGTCTATGAGGGCTCGAATGTGGGTGTGGTCAATCTCTATCCTGCATTTACTGATAAGGTGACCCAAAATTTTTCTGGATGACACGCCAAATTGGCACTTGTCTGGGTTGAGTTGCATATTATATGTGTGAAGTATCGAGAAGATTTCTGAGAGGTCTTAGATATGGGTGTTTTCCTGAAAGCTCTTGCATAATATATCGTAGATATAGATTTCGGCAGATTTACCAAGCAAAGGCTTGAACATGGTTGTGACAAGACGTTGGTAGGTGGCACCGACATTCTTCAGGCCGAAGGGTATAACATTGAAGCAGTAAAGGCCTTGTTCAGTTATGAATGAAGCTTTAAGTTGATCTTCGGGGAGGAGGGGTACCTGATTGTAGCCCGAAGCTGCGTCCATCATGGATAGACGCTCATGTCAAGCAGTGGCGTCGAGGAGTACTGAGATAGTTAGGAGGGGGAAACTGTCCTTCAGTATGTGCTTGTTGAGGTCTGTGAAGTCGACGCATATTCCGATCTTGCCATTCTTCTTAGGATCTGCTACAATGTTTGATATCCAGTCTGTATATTTCACTTCTCTGATAAAGTCTATGGCAATGAGCTTGTCTATATCAAGGTTCACGGCTTCTTGATGTCGTGGTGCCAGTATATGCTTCTTTTTTTTACTGCTGAGGAGTGGGAGATGAGATCGAGGCGATGACAGGCCAGGTTGGGGTCAACACCAGGCATTTCTTAAAATGTCCAGGCGAAGATATCTTTATTTATTTGAAGGAAATCAGAAAGTTTGAGGCACTCTGACTCATTGATGAAGGTTCTGATAAATGTTCCCCGACTAGGACCGTCGAGTTTGATATAGACAGTGGGTTCGATAGATGGGGTGGTATCTATCCAAGTTGAGGGGATAGAAAGATGCTGGATTGATATGGGCGGCTGACAAGTTTTTAGGTTTGGTCGATCTCTTGGTGCTCGCAAGAGCGGGTAAGGCATTGGGAGCCTTTCAACTTCCAAGTACCCTCGTGATTGTTGAATCGAAGAGTCTGATGGTAGGTCGAAGATATAGCTCGCATGGCGTGAAGCCAATCTCGTCCGAGTATACCGAGGTATTCGAACTTCTTGTCAATGACGATGAAGTTGGTTAGAAGGGTAATGGGGCCTATAGTGACGGGTAGGCTGATGCGGCCAACAGGGACTTCTGTTGATCCATTGAAACCTTTAAGTTCGATGTTGGCAGTGTTTATGAGGTCTGTTTTCTTCATGGTTTGGATTGTTCAGAGAAAAAAGACATCACCTGCATTCCCAGTATCTACGAGCATTGTATGGAGAACGAGGTTCTCGATCATAATCATGATGACTAATGGATCAGAATGGGGGAAACGAATGTGTGAAGTGTCACAGTCGATGAAAGATATACCTTCGATTCGAGGGTGACGGCTTGATTCTGGCAGAAGCGTAGGAAATTTATCTTGATAAGTAAGCTTGTGACATTCTTTGACGCGCTTTCATTTACTCTTGGAATGTCCACTATCTATGTTGCTAACTTCGATCAACTTGACTCTATAGATGTGCACTTCAGCTTGTTCAGTAGTAGGGGCGGATATAGATTTGAGGTAGGACCCATCGAGGTAGCTCGGAAGATTAACAATATACAAGCGTCCTGCTCTGAAAATGAGTTCAAGGGAGCGTTGAAGGGCGAAATAATTATTGGTATGGTAACAATTACACTTATGGTTGGCGCAGTAAGGTTTGCCTGGTCTAACTTTGATGGGGAATGGGATGCTCCAAATGGAGTCTGCCTATATGTGTGGTAGAAGGGTGCTAAGAGGGGCAGTGAGTGTAGGCAAAATAGGCCTTGGTCGCTTCTTGCGGGCTTGGTACTATTATCAACGCTGGGGTATTTGCGGCTCTCAGTCTCCTGTATGACAGGAGCGATCAGGGGTGCGAGAGCAGGGTGGGGGTGTTGTCGAGGTTTATTGAAGTTTGCTGTTTGCGAAGGTTGGCCCTGTTTGTGGGACTCTTGGAGGCATTCGAGATCAATATAGCCGTTGACCTTCTAGAGCATCTCTTTGAGTGTTTTTGGTTTGTGGAGGACTAGGTGCTCTTTTACTTGGCTGTGGTCGGGCAGGGCATTCGAATATGCCAAAATAGCATTCTAGTAGTCAAGATTTTCAATTTTTCAGGATTCGTCGAGGAATTTTCTGGTAAAGGCTTCGAGGGTCTCACTGCCGGATTTTTTGAAATTGAAGAGAACATCAACTCTGACCTCTCTGTCTTTGTTGAAGGCAAACTAGGCAATAAATTAGTGTAAAAGTTGCTCGAAGTTACGAATTGAGCCATTTGGGAGATTTAGGTACCATTGAAAGGGGTTATCAGTAAGGCTCATTGGAAAAAGGTGACATAATAGGTAGTCAGCCGTAGAGTAGGGGCTCAGGGAGTTTTGGAATTCGAGGATATGGGGTTTGGGGTCTGTGTTACGGTATTTGCTGAGTTTGGGGGCACGAAAGTTGGAGAGGATTTTGATAGCCAAAAGTTTGGGGCAAATTGGGTTATTGAGGCGGCTCCAGGAGTTTGTGGCGGGGTTCATACTGACGTGAATGATGGGTTGTATTTTGTGGTCGAGGTCTTACTGTGTAACATACGTAGGACGTGGGGGAGATTGATGAATTTGAAGGTTGTGAGGTCGAGTTTGTGATATAAAATCAGCACTGCGTTTGCCAAGCCATTCCCGAGCAGGACGGCGTCTGGGGTGTCTGAAGGAGTGGAGGGTTGAGTCGGAAGAGTCTTCAGTGCGGTAAATCCTGAGGTGAATGGAGCCGGTTGGGGGGATAATACGGGGAAAACCTTCGGCACCAGTGTGAAGGGGGTGTATCTCAAGGTTTTGTGAAGATCCTAGGAGGGCGCTAGCAGAGACGCGTGATGGGTCTGGTGCCTTGGACGGGCAAACAGGTTCCAAGGGTTGTAATCTCTGTAGCCCTCGAACGGTGTTGCGCAATTCGTCGATTGCTCTGTTCTGTCTATTTTCATAATCCAAGCGGCGATTTCGCTCAGTTTCTTATGCCAAGTGGTGGTTTTCATGCTCCTGGTTTAGTTGGTTCTGGTGGCGCTCCTCTGCCTGAGCAACTTGTTGGGATAGTAGGGCTATTTGGGCAGCGACTCCGTCAATGGAGTGGCCTGCCTGAGTTGGAACGGCGTGTGGGGGCTATTGAGGGTAATCTGCTGAAGTGAAAAGCAAAAGGAAGGGAAGAAGGAAAGGAGATTGGTATGGTGGGAATGCACAGACAACACCAATTGTAGGGACCTAACTTCGTTCGGATGTGAAGTTGGTTCTTACAACATAGAATCGATCCTCAATCAAAGGAGGCAATCAAATGACTTAAAGTAAGATCTAACTATATACAAATACTTGCGTAGAGGCCCGAATGTGACTCTCTACGACCTCTGATGAGGATTTTTTAAGAGAAATTGTATTACTGAAGAGTAAATAACAGGGTTTGAGTACAGAGTATCCGGATTGTTGAAGGTAAAATGCAAAGGGCTGGAGATGATTTTTCTAACCCCCCCATAGTTTTCCTTCTCCTCTATTTATAGAGATATATGGAGCTGAGTCACCAAGGGTGGGTCAGGTTTACATGATTACTGTCAGGAAATCCCGGCGAGTTATGGGCGCCGGTCATGTCGGTACTGTCACTGCAACATTTATTGATGATGTCTCTGAACGGTGCGGTGGTTAGACCTGTCACTGTAGCTGCACGGGCCAATCAATGCACCGTCTGAGGTGATTGTCTGTCTTATCTTGCTTTGTCCGTGTGTTAGTGAGGTCAAAGGATTTCTGCTGTGGCACGTTAATCCATTCTCAAAGCTTTGCCTGATGTCGAAGCTTCGTCTTTGGAAGATCTATGGGGGGTCTATTTTAGATATTTGAGTGGGCTTCGATACATTCGAGTAGGCTGTTAAGTAGGCTTCGACTGACTGTCGTAGGCTACTACAGTCTTGATTAGGAAGCCCCTATTTACAGCTCTCTATCTTGTTTCCTAATCTTGGCTTGCACTGAACATGAAGCTCCTTGATGATCCTGAGGTCCTGAATGGTGTTGTTTATTGTATTTATGGAGAGGAGAGAGGCATCCGTAACGTCAGTCAGGATGTGTAGAATAGTTTGCTGGATAGGGGTTTTGACTCCATCAAACTGCGATTTGTTTCTAGCTTCCAAATGTTGTTGCATGTTGCAAAAACCATGGCCGCCCAGATATCAAAAATGTATGGACTAGATGTTTTACCTCTCTCTAGTATGGTTCTCCAGCTGTCTGATGGGGTGATAGGTGCATACGCGAAACATGTCGTAGCCTTCTGCCAGAGAGAGACTGTAAAAGGGCACCCAAACAAGGTGTGAGACTCCGTTTCTGAAGCGTTATGGCATTGGTGGCATACTGACGCCATAGAGATGCCTCTCTTTATTACGGCGTCATCCATAGGGAGTATATGGTTAAGCAAGTGCCAAGCAAAGCCTCCCAGTCTAGGGTGGATTGTTTATCTCCAGATGTACTTCCACCACCATGCCGAATCTTCCTTACTGCGCAATGTTTCATATGCATTCTTGGTGGAGAAAACTCCTTGGATATTAGGTTTGCAGATCATAGTATCATGGGAACTGGGGTTGCATTGGATGTTCTGCATGTTGATTCCTAGTGCCAGTAGTAGAAGTAATATGTCGATAGGGAAATGCTATCCTTGTGGGTTGATAAAATCACTGAGCCTTGCTTTGCATTTTTTCCATAAGTGTCAAGGCATATCAATATGTTCCATGAGTGGGATATCTGTTGCCCAGGTGTCTCTCCAGAAATCAATCTTCTGTCTGTCCCCAATGAGCCATGCTATATGTGGTTTCGAAGTGGTCACTCCGGCCTATATTCCCTTCCATAATGTCGACAGCTTATAATATCAAATAGTATCCCCGCTCTTGCTGTTGAATTTGGATTTGAGAAATTATGCCCATTCCTTTGTTCATTGCTGAAAAACCCAGTAAAGTTTGCAGAGCACTTCTTTGTTGACTTCTCCCAGACTACGTATTCCAAACCCTCCTTCCTTAGTCAATTTACATACCTTATCCCATTTCAGCGTCACCCCCTTCCTTTTGGTTGGGTCTCTAGGCCAGATGTAGTTTCTAAAGATTTTGTCTCCCTCTTTGATAAGCGAGCTAGGCCTTTTGTAAACTACCATATTATGAATCAGTTTGCTGTTCAGGACAGACTTTGCAAGAGTGACGATCCTTCCCCAAAACGAGATCATGCTTCTCATCCAGCAGTTAACCCTTTTAATGATATTTTCCAATAGCGATAAAATCGCTTGCTTTGTTACCCTCCCTTGTATGAGTGGAATGCCCAGATATGTTTATGGAAATTTTCCTTCTTTGAAGCAAAATATCTCAGTAACCACTCTTCTATGGGTGAGAGGTATAGAACTCAGAAATATTTTTCTTTTGGCCACACTAATCTCTTGTCCAAAGACCTTCTAATATTCGATAAGGATGAGCAGAAGTTGTCTCAGGCATTTGTTGTTCCCGTTCACAAAGATGAATATATCATCTACAAAAAATAGGTGAGTGGGGTCATGCGTATCCTTTTTTGATGTCATGGTCTGTATTCTACCTTGTTCTCTGGTCTTATGGAGATTGATACTCAGTATGTCCTCCACAATTGCAAGCAGAAGTGAGGAGAGAGAGTCCTTCTGCTTGAGACCCCTAGCCATCTGAAAAAAACCTGAAGGACTACCATTGATAATAATATAAACCATACTACTACTAATAATAGTTCGTTTCCAGTCACATAATTTCAAATCAAAACCAAATGCTTAAAGAGTCGTGAGTAGGTATTTCCAGCTCAGTGTATCATATGCTTGACTAATATCGATCTTAAGAGCCACATTTCCATTTTTCCTATTGATTTTCATCTCATTAGCCATCTCCGAGGCCATACAAATATTGTTATGGATGTTCCTATTCTTGATAAACACACTTTGGTCCCTTGAGACACATCTGTTAGCAATAGGAGATAACCGTGTGACAAGAATTTTAGTGGTGACTTTAAAAATAAAGTTGCTGCGGAAAATTGGTTTATATTGTTGAATCTTGGATGGGTTTTTGATTTTGGGAATCAAAACTATGAGGTTGGAGTTGAATGTCATGGGAATCATACCATCCATAAAGAACAAGATTATCCCAACGTTAATATATGTGTTTAGGATTTCCCAGAATTTCTGGTAAAAAGCACCAGAAAAACCATCTGGACTGGGGGCGCTGTTGCTGTCCATAAAGAATACTTCATCCCTAATCTCCTCAGTGGTTGGGACTGTAGTGAGACTATTTTTTTTCTGCTTCTGTAACTTTGTTGGGGATGTGATTGAAAAGTTTTTGGCATTGCTGTGTATCTGTAACAACAAATTTGGCCTTGTAGTAACTCGTGATATGTTCCTATATGAGCGTCTGGCTTGTAATTTCTCGTCCCGTGCTGTCTTGGATATTTGTGATAAGGGCATTCTTGTTCCTAGCCTTTGTGGTTGAATGGAAAAACATCATGTTTATGTCCCCTTCTTTTAGCCATTTGATTCTTGATTTTTGCCTCCAATCCATCTCTTTAGTTTCCTCCCATCTGTTCAGGAGTTTTATTTGAGCAAGGTATCTCTTTTCTATCAAGTCGTTAGTTATATCTTCCTTCAACTGTATCTGTAGTTGCAGCATCTCTCTCTCCAAGTTTGTTTTTTGCTTTCGCGGGGTTTCGAATTCATGTCTCCATACCTTTATATCAGCTTTAAGTCTTCGTAGCTTAAGCATAATAGAGAAAAGAGGGGAAACATACATCGGCTTCCCCCAGCTACTGGCTACGATATCCCCAAACTCAGGTTCCTCTCCCCAGGATTGAAGATACCTGAATGGGATATTCGTTGGTTTAGGCACCTGACAACATTCCCCCATAATAAGTGCGTGATCAGACTGAGTTCTTGGAAGCATTTTCATTCTCCAACATTTGAACGTGCTTTGTCATTCTGCATTATGGAGACATTTTTCTAGGACCTCTAGCGTTCTGTTATTCCTACTCTATGCATTGCACCACATAAAGGTAAGCCCGGAGGAGGGGCTTTCTGTGAGTTTTGCTATATCCAGGAAATTGCTGAAATTTATCACTACATTTGTGTTAGGTGGACGTCGTCCCCTTTTTCAGCTTCCCTGAGAGCCACGTTGAAATTACCTATACATATCCAGGGTTTGATATTTGTTACAGCAAAATTAGAGAGGTCATCCCAGAGATCCAACCTGTTAATTCTGCTGCAGTCTGCATGTACAAAGGAGAAGCAGCTTTCCATGTAACTCACCGTAATATAATGTTTTGTCATAGAAATGACACCAGGTGCAGTGGTTCCTTTAAGCTAAAAAATCCATATGTTACCTTTATCTACATTTAGTTCATTGGAAATGACTATGTTTTCATACCCTGGCAGCTCAAAATTCTTATAGAAAATATTTGTTTCAGCAATTCCCACAATATTTGGTTTTAGTCTTGTCATAGTTTTCCTGAGATATTTTGTTGTTTTTCTGCTTCGCTGCCCTCTGGCATTCCAGAATATGACTTTCATTGATCTTGATGGGTAAAGAGCATCACTCTCGGGTCTATGGTATATACTTTGCCCCCTTTAAAATCTTGATTAGGACCAAGATGCACCTGTTGTTCATGTTCCATTTCATCCGCGATGGGTTGAGGATTTGTCTGACTTCATTTATCGCCGTGAAGTATGCATCGCCTTCATCTCTGTTTGCCACCTTTGTTGGATCGTCTGATAAATCTGCTATATCTGCCACGAGATCCTCTTTATGTGGCGGTGAATTAGAATTTTCGGCGTCTGTCTCTCCATCTCTACTCTCCCCTTCCATTATCGAATTGGAGTTATTTCTATTGTCTTGATGTAACGAAATTGGCTTATTCTATATCTTAGTGCATCAAACTGGTTACTCCTGCCAGCTATACTATCCCTCTTTGGTGGTATCAGTGTTTTATTGGTTCCCTTAGTGGTTGACTACTCAACCGTCTCCCCAATATTTTTGCGTTGCTGCAAATGGGTAGATGGTCTAGGCATGCCCGGGAAGTAAATAAAAGTTGATGTAGTACTGCTCTCCTCCATAGATTCCTAAAAATACGTGTGTTTACCCGGTCTTACAATGATTATCTTCCCCAACTCCTTGTCCTGAGGTTGCTTTTCCTGGATTACTAATTTTTGATTGCCCCTGTTTCCTTTCGCTAACTCTTTTCCCATCATCGGTTTGGTCTTGTTATGCTCTACTTCATTAGCTCAGAACACTTTCTGCACAATCTTGCATTCTGCGACCGTGTGTCCCACATTTCTACAGTGAGAGCAGTATTTGGGGATTCGATGAAGTATGACCTCTTGTTTGATGATATTTCCCTCAGTCTCCAGAAGGATATGGTCTGGAATTGGCTTAGAGAGATCAATGTCGACCAGAACACTCGTATGGAAACCATAGTATTGATTTCTTGTCGATTGGTCTATCTGAATAGGGTTTCCAAGTGTCTTCCCCAGAGACAAGATAATATTTTTGCTCCACATTTTGAGAGGCAAACCAAGAAACTTGCGCCAAATCAGAGAATATAAGTTGCTATGTCTGTCCATCGAAAAATTTGGATTCCATGGCATGAGTCTCATAGGAATTTGTTCAACCATCCATGGTCCTCTACTCCAAATTAATATCTTGTCTTCTTCTAACTCCAATTTAATGATGATAAACCCCTTTTCAATAGGAATCAACTTGTACCTTCTCTTTGTTTTCCAGTAATTTCTTGCAAATTCTTGGACTGTTCGAATTTGATTTTTTGTAGGTCCAACAGTCCTATAAGACTGAATTGGTATACTGATATTCTAGCAGATATTTTAGCTCTGGGGATTGATAGAATTGGGATGCCCTCACTCTTTTCCCCTTCCAGATGATCAACATGTCTCTCTCTCTCTGTCTCTGGTCCACAAACTTTGTCCGTAAACGATTGTACTTGTTTTTCTCCACCTGGGGCAGGGATTTTATTATGGGTAGGAGATTTCCTGCCCAAAACCTAGTTTCCTCCTGAGGTAATTTGGTTTGCTAAAGAATTATTCTTTTCTTCCCCTTCTTCCATGTTCATGAATCCCCAGGGACATGCAGCCAATGATTTGACCTTGTTAGCTTGTACGGGTTGACCATCAAGGACCTAAACCAATTGCAGAATTGGATTATCATCCTTTCGGTATGCTGGATTGATTGGAGAGATGTTGGGAAGTGTATTCGCTGTAGGGTTTGGCGTAGGGTGAATTTCTTCAAATTCAGACTACTAAGTCCCTCATTTCCTAGCGAGTTGATTTCCCTGTTTATAATTCCTTGCAGGAGAGTAAGAGTGGAGAGATCCATCGTGATCATATTGAAAAACTATTAGGGATTTGGATTTGGGATTGGAATTTAGGCATTTTTGGATTGGAAATCTTTTTTTTATAGCTTAACATTGTTGTATTACATTAACTTAACTATATATGATAAATTATAATTTTTTTTAATAATGTTTAAAAGTGTTTTGAGGTAAGAGTATCATCGATATCATTAGTGGGCAATAACACTAGTTGAGAGCCTTGCCTTGTGGTATACTTACTAACTTAGCGGGTTTTTTGTTGTAATAAATTTATAATCTTATAATTTATTTCTTTTTAATATAGGAAAAACAGTAAGTCCATCTAGCGTTGTGGTATACTGGTATGGTATGTGGTTCTTTAGAATTTGGAGTACTTTTTGTGGCGATATGGATATGGACGGACCTATGTGGTTCTTTTAAATATAGGAAAAGTAGTAATTCCATCTAGCGTTATGGTATATTGGTATGATATGTGGTTTTTTGGAGTACTTTTTGTCTTGTGGTATGCTTTCTTGTTTAGTAGTATATTACTGTTTATTTATTCATTTGCATTATACAACTTACAAACTTAACGGGTTTTTTGTTGTGATAAATTTCTAATCTTAAAATTTATTTCTTTTTAATATAGGAACAACAGTAATTCCATCTAGCGTTCTGGTATACAGGTATGGTATGAAGTTCTTTGGACTTTGAAGTACTTTTTGTAGCGATATGGATATGGATGGATCTATCAGTTATGCTATATTGTTATGTTATACTTTTTGCAGCTTTGCCTTTGTTTATTGATGTTATGTAACTTATGTTATACTTTTGATATGGTAGGGGTATTCATTTTATCTGAACCTCCAATAAATGTTGTAAATTTGTGATGTTATGGTTCTTATGAATTATGACTTATTTTCTTATGAAGTATGGTGGGGGTATTCTTATGAATTATGGTGAGGGCATTTGTTTTAACCCAGTCGTTCAAATGAGATTTATAGTCATTCGTACGACTTGTTCTGATTTCTAACTGTGACTGCCTGTTCAATTTTTTAGGTAAATTTAACGAGTCTTTCGAACAAGATTTGTAGTCGTTCGAATGACTAAAAATTGAAAATAGAAATTGAACCGAAGCCGGATCGACCAGTTTGGTTTTGGTCTAGTTATTTCTGAGGCCAATTCAGTTTCGGTTTCTTATTATCAAAAACTGGGGTACCCCGGTTCGGTTCACAATTTAGGGCCTACACCAGACCGAACTGGACTGAACTAGACCGTGTACATCTCTAATGACATGTGGTAGATTGAAACTGGAATCAAAACTCCCCCTACTCTAAACTTTAATCTAAACTCTATCTCTCCTCCCTAAACCCTGAATAAATTTCTTTCTCTACACTCTAATCTTTTCTTAAATATGAAACCCCCACTCCATTTTTACCTCACTTAATTGGTCCTCTCTGATGATGATGGCCAAAGTACCTAACCTCCTTTCTTTTTCTGCAATAGTTATTGATATTGCTTGAGCAAATTAAAATCCTCCGATTGATGTTTATTTTTTTAGGCTTCCTCGATAGATGTTGCAAGAATCATTTAACGTCCTCTAATTTACGTTAGTGGAGTGAAATGATATTGTACGATTTATGTCGTGCAGAACTAGGGCTGCAGCCGGTATGGTAAAATATAAAGCAGAAGAAAATAGTTTTGGTTTAATATTTTTTGAAACCGAAAACCAAATCATTGAAACTGAAAAATTCCATTTTTGTATGGTTGGTTTTGGTACGATAGTCTCAAAAACTGAAAATACCAACCAAAATTACCAAACTAAAATTACTAAAATACGGAAAACATTGAACATGTTAAACTTAGAATTTGGAACTTATAAAAAAATTTATATGTTCATAAAATCTCCATTATCATATTACCCCATAATAAATATAATGGCCTAATTTCGTAGTAGCTCAAAATTAGCTCTTACACCAAATGTACATGTGACAAGAATTAGTATAATTTAATATAGAAATAACATAGGTGGTTAGAGTGGAAACTTTTGAATAAGTAAAAATAATGACCTCGGCCTAAGGATTTAGTAATTGGAACTTTTATTGCTTGAGGCTGATGTGTTGATTGTATGCTTTGTGATCTCTTGAGCTAGAAAAACTTAGTTTGTTAGTGTAAAATTCTTCATCCTTTCTCCTCTGGAACTCATCCTTTTTATAGACCTCACTCTCAGTTTGCTAGCGTGTAGAGGCGCATTCTCCTAAAAATGGGGTAGGTGGTAGTTGAATGTGTAACTGAGTTGTTATATTTTATCTATAGTGCTCGATCTATGTTCTTTATCAGTTCATAGTCCAAGTGTCATTGCTAATTATGCATGTCACATCTATAATGCATACGTGATTCTGGTATTAAGGTAACTCGAGTTTGGCATAGGTCGAGGGACAGGTTCCTACAATCACCCCCTTGCAACTGAAGGTATAGGTGGTTTTAGTTGAGAAATTTCCTTTGAATGTATTTGTGTTAGAATTGGGAAAGGTTTGGTGTGGAAGGGGAATGGGTTGGGAATTGTAACGTTGGTATTCGAACTGGATTTGGTATTTATTGCATATGAGAGGATTGATGTAATTAACTGTTTGGTTTCCCAGGAAGTATTGTATGGAATGATGACTGCCTTGGAACTTCTTCCTTGCATTGAATGTTGTTCTCCTATAAATATTATTGATACAGTATCATTGGTTATCCTTGTGAAAGTACTCTATCTCTGGAAATATTCTCTGAGGTCTTCATATATTGATAATGGTGATTACTAGACGCCAAGTATACGAAGATAGGGTTTTTGCTAAAGTTAAGAAGCTCCAGTTGTAATATTTTGGTAACCAACCTTTGGATTTGCCCACTCCCATACCCGTTCCTCCGACGTATTATGGGATGACAGATGAGAAAGCAGTGAAGGCTGAGAATAACTATTATCTAATGTAGCGGTTCTACCATCTGATTCTGTTAGGTGAGCAGCGCTGGGTTATGTCTTTGTATTCTTGCAGAGGATGTCATTAATGAGGCGGATGAGGAAGCCAGTGTACGTTGCAGGAACTATTGCCACTATCCTTTGTGTGATTGGGCTCTGTAGGATTTGATTCATTCTTCTTTCTCTACCTTTTTGAGGAGGTGGAGGTTATAGAGGAAAAAACAGTGGTGGTGGTTTCAGATTGGAAATATGCTTCTAATCTTTGGATTGGAAATATGCCTATGTTACAACCATTTATTTTTTCTTGTTAAAGTGTTTCATGCTGGAGAAGTGTGTGTCCAAATTTGAAGTATAATCGAGTTGAAGGAAGTTTCTCAAACATTGCTTTCTATAAAGTATTTATGTAAAGAATTTTTGAGCTAATGGAAAAAAAATTACATTAATTATGTGTTGTTTGTTTTACATTAAACTAGAAATTAGCACAGTAAATTGAAATGACGATAGAGCGATCTGTGTGTGATGAAAGTTATTAGATAAATATGTCATTATACAAAACAGTTAATAGTATTGAACTGAAAGAAATCGATAAGTCCGAGCTGCATGATATCACCCTGCAGGATAAGGTAATGTTGTGAAATTAAAAATTTGAGCTCTATGGAAATGTGTGAAATGAAGGAAAAATATGTGTAATATATTTTGAGATTAGTTCAAAAAAGATAAGGTTGAATATTTCATATATGTGTAGTTCGTTCTGAGAAGTTGGAATCAAATAAATTGTCAGCTTGATTTGAGGGTGTGAAATTTAGGGATAAGGGGGATTTGATACTTATCATCCTATATGATGAATGGGGGGGGGGGATTATATGTGATCATAATCTTGGGTTATAAATAACGTTGGAAATAACAGTTTTTAAATTGGAAAAATTTTGAGGACTCGTTCTCAGAGAGCTCGGCACGCTTCTGAGGGGAGTTTAGCGATAAAGTTTGCTGAAGTTCATGAGAGAATATTTGGGATGTTAGGTTATGATGTCAATTTGCCTAAATATGAAGTATAGGTTGATGGTTTGACTTCGAGGTCGAGGGAAAATGAGGTTGGGCGTCATTTTTGGTGTTAGGTATTTTGTGAATTGATTGTTGAGCCTGAAGCTCAAAAAATTGTTGTGAAGGAAATTACTCTGAAGAAAATAGTTGAGGAAGATGAGAGGATTGCTAGGAATGTACTAATTAGGTGTGGCACTCTAGGACATCTTGGTTGTTTTATGTATGACTATGTTTGAAAGGGTGAACTTCTGTTAGTTTGAATAAATATAAGTAAAATAGAGTGAGAATATTTTTGCTCTGAATTTGTTCCTTGTTTGTGGTGAATATTGTTGAAAATAAATATTTGAATTTTAAAATGGTGTAGCACTGCAAATGACGTCAGAAGTTGTATAAGTAATAGGAGTAGGAGAATATGAATCAAATTATCTGTATTTTTTTGGAGAGAATGTTTGATTGTGTGTGAGTTTAGTGTATCATCATGAGTATGGGAAGGTGTGAAAGGGATTTGGGTAGGAGAGAGAGAAATATATTTAAATATAAGACTTTGGGAAATGATGGAAATATATTTTTACCTAAAAGGTACGAATCATCTGACATGAATAGTAGAAGGGTGGGGGGGGGTGCCATTGTGGAGTTTTATAAATAAAAATCTTGTTGCGAAGTTCTGTTGTGAAAGAGGAGGTGTGTGATATCCCGGATTCGTATTCTAACGTTGAAGGTTAGTGGGTTGTGGTTGATTTTTCTGATTTGTGTTTTTGTGATTAAGAAGAATCATATGGTGATGGATGTGAAGTTTTCTATTTTTGTGTGTATTTGAAATTTGAAAATTTTGCTATTTTTAGGAAACTTGTGAAAAGTGGTGTTGTTTTTCTGTAATTTGGTGTTTTGCATATAAAAACATAATATATATATAAGAAATTATAAAGAAATTTGATTGGAATACCTGGACCTGTATGTAGGTAGAGGCACGATAAAACTCTTTTTTAGAAATAAGCCTCAATTTTAAGCACTCTTAATATGGGGACTTCGACCTCTGGTTGTTTGATTGAGGTTGTACCTGTAAAAATTGATAATGTAGAATCTGTGGGGGGAGGGGGGGGGGGGGGAGCTAAGAATGGGGAGCTCTAATGCAGTAGAGTTAGTGGTGGAGGGGAAGGATAAATTAGTATTTTCAGAATTTCTTGGTAACTTCGTACCATATCCTATAGATTCAGATGTGTTCAACGAGTTTTGCAAAATTAAAGGCAGTTTAGGTGGGTGAGGTGATAGAATATGATAGAAGGCCATTTACGGGGTGTACGGCTGAAAATGGTGATGAATACTTTTTCTTACCGCTTGATTTAGAGCATGAGAGACGTGAGAGGGGGGTGGACAAGTCTATCTCCCTAGAGTACTTTAATGAGAGTGTGAAAGGGGATATGGGCTATGTATTCTTGTGTTACCTTGCCCCGTTAGATTTTGGGCTAATGGTACCTTTAAGCAATCCCGCTAAAGGTATTTTGAATGCTATTGAAGCATTCCTTGCCCAACTGAATGGAAACATGTGGGAAGTGATAAACATTTATGATAATTTAAACAGAAGGTGGGCTTTAAGGTGGTGGAGAGGAGGATAACCCCTTTAGATGTTTTGCAGTATTTTACTGTAAAATACTATGTGGCAGTTCGTCTCGACCTCAATTCTTCGACCTGAACTCGGCAAGACGAGTGTGGAATGATAATATGATATCACTATAACAAATATGGGTTTTTACATCATAAAAGGGATTTAACGTCATTTGTACAAATGACGTTGAAGGCGATGACGTAGAAAGGTAGGGGCAAACAACGTCATTAAATAAGTGATGGGGAAAACTAGGTACTAACGACATTAATTAAGTGACGTATAAGGGGTTTTTAAAAATGACATTATCAATACCGAATTCTGATATCCGGCCGGCTAGTGTATTCTATTGGCGTCACTAAATAATGTTATTAAAAAATGGCGTAGTTGAAATCTTTTAACATTATATTTAATGTTTTGTGGTAGCATTTTCATACATCAACAATGACATTTTTAAAATGATGTTAATACCTCAAAAAATACTAAAAAAATAAATTAAAAATCAAATATTGCCCATCCCCTGCCCCGCCCTCCCCTCTACAGGATCACCACCATATTATATAAAAGGCAAACTATTAGACCCTTGCCCTTATAACCACCATCATATTCAACAAAGAAGTAAATTATTGGAGTAAATCATAGTACTTGCATCCAATTTAATATGAATGAACTCAAGCTTTCAGAACAAAATCCTTGGTACATAAGAGATATAGATTAACCAGTTTATAGAGAAAACTAATAAAGTAATCATTAAGAAATATATCATATGACTCAGTGTCAGAATGTTTAGAGCCTTAGCGAGTTCATACTAATTTGGACCAATTTGTAAACCTGTAAAAGGATAAAAAACAAACATTAGCACTACTAAGTAATGAACATATGCTAAAATAATCACCAAGTAATAAGCAACAACTATCAAGCAATAAACAGTAACCATGAATAAATCTATCAAGCAACTATAAGCAGAAACTAACAACATCCATGCGCCAAGCAATATGTAGAACCATGTACCATGCCAAAAATGATCGAAAACATGGAAGGAAATGGTTACATACACGTTTATCTTATTCTAATTGGTCCTTGATGTATGAGAAAGTTGTTACTCCAGCAATTGCACTAGATGTTCCAATTCCTGTTCGTAATTAATGAGATCTTGTTGCCTGCAAGTATTTAACTTTAGATAACTTGGCCAATACTTTTTCCCTATTTTGTACTAATTTTTCTGCTATCAAGCAGAGCTCTTATAAGAAAGGAGAAACACAAGCCTATATCTGTCATTACTTACCAAAAATCAAGATTGTGAACCCTATCATAAACCCATGCTTCAACACATTGCTAACGTGTGTAGGAGGTGCCACTCTTTCAAAGGTGTTGGTCGCTAGTTGTAAGTATGTTTAGAACAGGTCATTTATTATCATTGCCAATCTATAAACAACATATATTACATATACTTGCAGTGGTTCACCGCAGAGAGTTACAAGTATTGAATCTCAGGGTCAATTGGGAAACATGGTAAAAGTAAGATATTATACTTATTTATCAGCTAATGAAGCATTTACATGTTCAAGAGGGTGGCGCTCACAGCTATGTTTCATTTGATGCATAAACTCCTTATTTTCCAAAGGCCTTTCCTTTACATGCTTGCTCACCTAACATATGAAAGAAACTTCAAATATAAACAAATCACAGATTCAATATTAAAAGGTACATAAAGTGTTAAGCTTAACCCTTTCGGCAGCCGGGTACCAGACTAATAATGTATCTTCCAAAATCGCTTTTAAATAATAGGAGAACGGTGACTTAACTGAGAGATCATTTTTGTAAAAGATGGCAATGTACATTAGCATTGGTATTTGTCTACCTAAATTGGAGAGATGAAGAAGTGCTTGTGTGCCCATGTATTTGGGGTAGACTGATACTACATTTGTTACGAGAACCATCTGGCTATCTGTTATTATCTTAACTTGGCACTTCTTACTCTTTTGGAGACATGGACCAATTTGTGTCCTTTTTATGAGTGACAAAGGAAATGATTTGTTGTTTTCAATACTTCATATGGTACTATTATCTATGACTAATATGTCTGGTTAATAAGAAATGCTTACCTTGAAATGTTTGCAGTAGTGTTCAAATAATTTTGAACCAAGGGATGGTCAAGAACTCCATTTCTAGATCTCTAGTTTTGATCTTGATATCAGAATCACTGAATAATACAAACTATAAATAGGTATAGATGGGCATTGTTAAACCCCAATTAAATAATGTTAAAGAAAAGATTATGGTTGAGTTGGTAAAGCCATACTTACTGCTTATAAAATAGGAGACACCTTAATTTTTTAACCTTCATGAACCTTCGATCCAGGCTAGATACTTCCTATATTCTTACAGGTACAACTCTGCATCAAGAATCATGGTAAAATGTGGCATTATTAGTTTAAGAAAATTATAGAGATTATATAGCAAACATGGACAATAATCAATAGCAATCATTTACTTGGGTCAATAAAAATCAATTAGAATAAGAGGTAAAGTGCTCAATATTGTAAGAGAATGGTCTTTGTAATTGACACTAGGCAAATATACCACTTTAACTTCTAAATATAAATGGCTCAAGAATTGTACTACTTGTTACAGTCCTACTTTACCCGCTGCAATTTGGTAAAAAATTGAAGATCATCGGGTCAAAACCGATCCAAAAATGAATCATGATGTGCAAATGGATATGCCTGGTGAGCATGGTCGTAAACAACATTAAGGGGTCTAATCTATGGTGGTGAGATAAAAACAAGACAAACTAATAAAATCACGCCATAAATGTGTACCTTTATTGCGAACCTGGTCATGAGTACCAGATCGTTTGATGAAATGGAGTCTAAAGTTGAGACTGACTATAGGGCTTACTTTCAAAAATGGCTTTCATGAGCTGTATAAAACAAATGATGTCCTTCATGGATGGGCTTACCCTTAAACACTGCAAGTAAATCAATAATCATAACAAATCCCTAAAAAAAATCCTTTCTTGATATTCATTGAATAAATTACGACTCAGGAATTGGGGTAAGCCAGGGGTTCAGCGTACCTATATCAAATTGTACTATGCAATTTAATGAGTTGGGGCTAGATACATTTGAAGAAGCATTCAGTGATACCACCTTTTGGGTTCGGGAATATCAAGATTCTAGCAAAGGGGAATCAACTCTACCACCCATACTTGAATAATGTTTTTGCATAACCTACACCATCTTCTCCAAATATTCAATGCTACTAGATAATTCTCCCTTTCCCTTACCTTTAACAAGGTTTGTAGAGGTTTCATAAACTGGCTGAAACTTACAGGTCACAAAGTGAAAGTTAAGAAACTTGAGCTATGACGTTTTTTAACATTTTTCTATGGCTATAAAGTTTATGATGCCTACCCACACTGCTATATAATAATGTGTATATGCAAGTGAAAGAGAGAAGGAAGAAGATAAGGATACCCATGACCAAAGGAAGAAGGGTCAAGAGGTGCAGACTTCTCTGTCATTGCAGCATTGATTTTATAACCCCTCAAATCATGATCTGATAAACAGAGGTCTTAATAAGTATCAATAGATATTTTCGTAAAAGAAAAAAAAACTAACACATACTGTTGTATAACCCTCCAACAAAATGTGTAGTATTTGAATCTTCTTATGAGAGAACTGCATCTCCTTTGCATGGGTACACCTGTAAACATGAGAAAAGGAAGAAACAAAATAGCCCGGCTTAAGATCTATATTGAATGGGTATTGAACATGTTTGTTTTTAGTAACTTATTGTAAGTATATCTTTTTTGACAACCAGTATGAAGAGAAGCAAAAACTAAGAAAAATGGGGAAGATTCAGGATAGGTTATTACTCCACTAGAAAAAATTGATTTGGCCGAACATACTAATGCCCGGTCGTGAGTGACCTAGTAAGAGATCTACAAATATGACGAAAAGAGATCCTAGTAATGGCAAAATATTATTCTGAAGTATATCCACTTAAACCTTTTATCATTCTATATTTCTTCTCTGAATTGTACAAGAACATCTACTGAAACTGAAGTATCTAAAAAGGAAGAGCAAAGGCACAGAAAGAGACCAAACTTGTTTTACCTTGATAATCATCCAATAAAGATGCAGGGTCCGTAGGAAGAGGGGTATAAAGCCTCCTAGGAACACCGGGTGGAACTTTACTAGGTATATTGTAGGACAAGGAAGTCTATACCAAAACCATCAAAGGAACCCCATAATCGGCAACGAAACTTCTTAGCCAACCTATAATAAATGTTAATAATTCAAGGATCAAATTAAAGGTGTCCATCAAGTTTAAACCACATAATGCCACCTCAAGTACTTGTGCCATATCGCATATAGTGGCTAATACTACGTTCAGATAGAGCCACTAAAATTGATACTTCTCGAATTTTGGGTCTTCCGCCTTTGGAATTTTAAATTCGCTTACAATACCCTGTGATTTAAACATTGCTTAGTTCCAATCATAATCAGACTTCTTGAGTGTAATTTTTTATATAAGAAAAGTTAAAATCTTTAGATACCTTGGCAGCCTCTTAAACGAAAGGAACAACAATCAACATGCCAAATTTTTTGCCTGCAATCCTCATAAATTTGGTGATAACAGTGCAAGCATTGAAGATTGCTAGGAGAAACAGCATAAGAACAGTCCATATACAAACCCTGCGACAATTCCATGTGTAAATTAGGTTGACAATAATCAATCTTAAAAAACAAAGATGGTACAATAGAATAAGATTTCTTGTTACCATCCAGCCCAAGCCAAGAAAATCTTGTGCCTCAATTCTGCCCTTCCTTTGGCAAAATTGTACAGTAAAGTGTACATTATCATAGTGGGCTCTGCGATTCTTAAAATTATCAAAAGTTGCCCACTGAGTATTGAATGTATAATGCCACAAATAGCCGTGGACGCCAATGTTTCCATTGTACTTAACCTTCCTTCTACACACCAAACAAAAGATTGATAAAAAAAGATCCACAAATACAAAGAAAAGAAAAGAAAAGGTTTAGTAATTTCAAACCAGTTATTTAAAAATCCAATTTATTTTAGGCCGGGTAAGGTAAAAATACCTGCTTCTCTACTTAGCTGTTCCCCAAATGCAATAACAGGAAGGGCAGAAGCAAAGAAGATGTATGTGGTCGGAGCCAATATCCTAACACAGAAATACGAAAGATTTACTCATAAACCTCATAACAATATTAGGTAACTACCACTCTGTTCAACAAAAACAAATATACGCTACCTAAAACCTGAATAAATTCTGGCAGTCTAATCTTGCTTATAGCATGCTTTTCTTCCATTCACATCTTTTGTGATCCTTTTAAATGGAGCTTTGAAGTTATCCATCACTACATAAAACAAAACTGCAAGAATCAAAAGATAGGACTCCTTATGGTCACGAAAGACATGTGAAGCAGCTCTAAAAGTAGGAAAGCCAAACTTCCCAATAAAGTAGGCAAGCCAAATAATCTACTAAACAAAAACCTTTTGATGTATCACTCTAACGCCTTTCCCAACTTAAAGCTTTAAAAATTCATAAATTTCTTTCATTGGTTTTGGGAAAACCTTTTGATGTATCACTCTAACGTCTTTCCCAATCTATACAGTTCCCTTATGGCCATTATTTACTTCATCACATGATATTTACTATGCTTTGACAAAAGTTGAGATTCCCCTTTTTATGTTTTATAGACAACAAATTACAACTTCTTTTCAATTGGGAACATTCTTTTATCTTTTACTATTGGCACTCCCAGTTTTAGTTTCTTCCATTTCACATATCCAAACTAAACCAAGTTTATCCGAACTGGACCCTTACGTTATTATAGCCATATCTGCAAGTTGTAACTAAACTTTTCCCTGTCAAATATGACCTTTAACCAACCAAAAGTTTAGAAAGAAACCGTTCTGTTATAGATGCTCTAAAATGGATCACATTCCCCTATCTGATACTTTAGTTTTAATCATAAATGTCTTACACAGTTGCGCCCTATACTTGTGTCGTATTAACATAGTCTAGCTAGACCATAGACTTAATAATGTCTCAAAACTCAAAACTTGAATAAGATAGTGTTATAAGATCATTTTCCACATCCTAGTACTATAAGAGAAAGATTATATTGCAAATCTTACCTTTGTGGAATGTTCCATCTTTTCAAAAGCACTTGTGATAGTAGGAACCCTAAAATGAGATTCTGGATATGACTCCTAATAAATCCAACAGTTAAGATATTGATAGATACAAAACATAAACTTTAAATTAAAGACGGAGAAAAACATACTAAAAAATGAGAGCGACTGCTGAGCTCATTAGCATTGGTTGATCCAACTGCCTCTTTTTATGGCTTCCTATGAGTTGCTCCCATACTTTATCTCTGCTATAAACTCAAGCTTTGACCAGACTAGGGGCTTCCTGAGTTCCTTCTGATATTTTCTTTATTTCCAACTTTCATAAATTTTAATGACCATCAGAAAGTGAGCACATATATTAAAAACATAATAATTAATATGAATAAATAGCTTACATATGGCCAGTCACAAGTACATAGTCTTTCCTCTTTCCCTCCTTTTTTACCTGGGCTTGGAACAAGCTATGCAAAGATATAACAACTTTGCATAGGGAAAGTTGAAAAAGGTTGACCTAATTGTGTAAACGACTAATACAATATAACTACTTTATGATATAATATAGTTGATCAAAAATAATCATCAGAAAAAAGGACCAATAAGTGTCTCGATTGAAAATGTAGAATTAAAAAGCTCATGTACAATGTTAGTTGAGTTCACATTCTATAACAATGGATATTTGATTTGAAGGCCGTTATCATCAAGCAAGCTAGGGAAGTCCCAAGCTTGGGCAACAGACTGAACTTTCCAAACTGAGAATACTATTCTTTAAGAGCTTATCCAGCTTTGAACATTTTCCAGGTAATATTTCTTTGAGGGGCTCAACTGTAGTTTTCCTTTTGCTTTTACAATTACAGCTGGTTTCCAATGGATAGTTCAAAATGTTGTTGAAGGAGGCGCAAGCATAAAGATGGTGGTCTGGGAAAACAATCACTTTTATAGTAATAAATATCTTATCCATGATTTTATCTTACTCTTTTATTACTTGATCGACTGAAGATCACTGAGGACTATGAGCCATCAGCTTCAAAGTGGCATTTATAAACTTTAACTTCTATAATTGCTCTTTTTGATTTGTCAGACTATAAAATAGGAAAGCTTATACTTGCATGATTGTTAATGGCTCATGATGTAGCGACTTCATAATTTTAGACTCACCATATTCAAGATATTACAATGATGAGCTCAATTTAGTTCTAATGGAACAGGTTACTTCTAATTGGGAATAAATAAATAAAAAACTAACCTTTCAATAAATATATTTCAATCAAAATAGGATTAACCCTGGCAGTAGAACTTTCAACCCTACCTTCTCCTTTACAAACTTCCTGTTTCGCATCTATGTTGTAAACAAATTTATAGGTGGAGATAGAATAAAATAAAACTTAATCCCAAACTCAAACACAGAAATCAAAAACCTATACATACTTTTTAAGATTTTGTTAGCTATTGGAAATTAGGGCTGACATACTTAAAGCCAATGCTTACAAAACAAAATACAACATGAATTATCATGACAAATACATAAGAAATCCAAATTAATTTCTGCAATTACAATAGTAGTAACTAATTTTAGCTAAGGGAACCTGACCAAGTACTATTTTTCTGCATACTTATTTGCATATTCATCTTTTTCTTGCGAAACTAAGAAAATAAGTTCTAAATGTGTAAAAGGGAGAAGACAATAATTAAGTTGATAAATACAACTCTTTCTTGTTCAACCTATTAGATCTTGATTTTTGTCACTTGGTATTTAGCAAAATAACAAAAACCATCACAAAGACAAAAAAAAGCATATACACACACACAAATCAGTTTATCATATCATAAGTTTTGCTCAACTTTTTGCTGGTACCCTAAAACTAGATGGGAACTAATTGAGAAATTTAAACTCATTTTTGAAAACCCATACATCAAAATTAATTATGCATTCCCTGGTCATCATATTGACAAATCAGATAATATATCCAAAGATTTTGAACCCTCAATATTCCAACTACATAATCTATGCCGACTAAATCTAACCCTAAAACTTACTTTAATGTAAAACCCATAAATCACCATGAACTTAAATTGCTCCAAACAACTCAAAAAACTCTAAAACTGGAGAGTTCATTTTGAAACATTAATCACCTAACTTAAACCCATATCTTGAAAAGAACAAAACCCCAAAATACCCACAAATCCTTAAATTTTTAGCAATTAGAAAACCCTAGAACTACAAATTTGAAACCCTAACCAAACAACTTAATCCACAATACGATGAAGAAGTTCTAGTTAGCTAAAAAGTACTAAGAACACCAATTGATTAAGAAAAATAAAAGCTTCAATTGCTTAAAATAAAGTTAATTACAATGAATCACTCCAAAACTCTAGGCTTCTTCATCATAACTCTTTCTAGATCTAACATCTTAACAATGCCTATCCTTTCCCCTTTAATAAGGGTTACAAGTCCTAGTTACAAAATAGGACAAATATGCCCTTAAACGCCTAAAGTGAAAGGCTGAATCGCGCCTCTGTTCGAACATAATAAGTTTTTGTTCGAATAAAAAAAATGTATTCGAATAGATTTTAATCTATTCGAATAAAACACCTCAGGCCAAAATGTATTCGAATAAATTTTAATCTATTTAAATAGAACACCTCAGGCCGAAAAGTATTCGAGCAGAAAACAATTCTGTTCGAATAGGCCAGAAGTCATTCGAACAACTCTAAATTTTGTTCGAACGACTTTTGGTTAAAATTTTAAAGAACTTCATCTCTTCTTCATATCCTCCTGGATCATGGCTTCCCCTTTAGGAGCCTTGAGCTCCTGCTTAAGCTAGAACTGGAGATGTGGGAATGCAGCGATTCCCATTTCCCTGCTGTTCTACTTTGACTTACTAGGTAGCTGACCTTTCGTCCTAGCTAAGAATAACGCAATACCACCACATGTAGGCTGTATCTGCATAGAAACCAGCATAGCGAAAGTAGTTGGTAATGGGGGTCGAGATAACTTATTAGCCATTTTGTTATCTACTCCCATCTTATATTGCATAATCAAGGGAAATTATCATAGATACGACATCCACTTCCTCTGTCGAGCTTATTGCAGCTTAGACTGTGTAGCTAAAAACTGGAACAGTTTGTGATTAGTATGTACCACAACCTCCTCTTGCAACATCCCTATGTCGGTTGATTGCCTATAAGACATTGTCATAGTAGACAATACTCTAGCCGATGTACCCTCCCGAACTGGTCAAACCAATGACACAAACTTTTCGCTCGCATTAATCAACCGCTTCACCTGAGTCGATGTTACTAAATTAGACGTAGTGACATGCCCCTTATAAACATTGATATGGAACTCCTTTCTCTCCTTCACAAGACAATACTTGTGAGCTTTACGGTAATGAATCGTATCTCGGTCTCAAAGATAAGGGCAACCCAAGATGACCTTACACACATCCAAAGGAGCCACCTTTTACCTCACCTTGTCAATAAATCTTTCAGTGATCACAAACTTGAAAGTACACTGCTTCGTGATGATCAAATCCGTATCATTTTTAATACACTCCATATCATAGGGCTTAGGATGAGCTGTAGTTGTCAAACCTATTTTCTTCACCAACGTCTCAGAAATCAAATTTTTTGACTACCCAGATCCACAATGACCTCGACTAAACTCTGCTTCACCTGAATACTGACAGGAAAAAGTTTTTCCCGACTCTCCTCCTCGGTAGCTAAATTCTGCTGAAACATAAGTGTAAGCTTAGGATTCAGTTTATCTAAATCTGGGAGGTCAACAACCTCTGTGGCTTGTACATATTTCTCTTTCTTGCTCTTCTCCTCCTTTAGCCTAAGCTTCAGGTGAAGTTTCCAATAATAATTAAAATATGCCCACTCGCCTTACGATGATTTCAACGAAACTCCTTAGACGAAGACCCCTCTTCTTTGGCCTATGCCTTATGGTCATTTTTTTAACTAAACTTTTACCCCAACTTGATCTTATCATCTTCTTTGTCACTCTTCAAGTACTTGCCTTCAATGGCAATTGCATTCACGGTAGGGTCCTTGATATTGGCCACAGTAAAGAGCTTCAACTTTCTTCTAATGGACTCCGACAAACCCCTCGTATACTTTATGAACACCTCATACTCGTCCACATCACTGTCCAAAACCAAAGCTTGGTTATGAAATGCCGTAGTGTACTCCTGTACGGATTGCTCAAACTTTTAGCACAAATTGTACCATTTATACCATCTCTCTTGCTCATACCCAATCGGATAAAATTGCTTTTGCACTAAAACTTTGAATTCTTTCAAACCCGAACTTCCTATATCGTGGTATTTCTGATAAGATTTCCACCACGTGAGTACATGACTTGTGAATTTCAATGTAACAAAACATATTTGCTAAGTATTAGAGTATTTATAAATAGAAGAATAAGTTTATAACCTATCTAACCAAATATCCAACTTCCCAGCATCGATTGAACCGTCGAATACTGGAATTTTAATCTTAAAATTAATACGAAGATTACGTATAGGATTCAATGACTTACCAATACCCGATCGCTCCTTTTCGGATTCGGCATCACTAGAATTACTATCAAACGGCCTTGCCGTGTCGCCAAAATGGAAGCCTTCGCAAGGTTCGTGAGACAAAATTGTTTTATTAACTCCCCTATAGTAGAAGTTAGGCCAGAAACTGTCATTTCCAAAAGTGTAAGTCGATCGTTGGAATTGTCCATCTCCAAATTGTCAATGGACTCACTAGCTTCACCTTCGTTTGCTTGAGACGGTCACATGTAGAGACCATAAACCACAATCAACCCCCTAAGATCGTAACTGGAAAACTGATACCACTTATTTTACAATATGAGGAAGAAGCTCTAATTAGCTGAAAAGTATGAAGAATGCGAATTGATTGGGAAAAATAAAAGCTTTAATTGCTTAAAACAAAGTTAATTACAATAAATCACTCCAAAACCCTAGGCTTCTTTCTCAAAACTCTTTCTAGATCTAACATCCTAAAAATGCCGAGCCTTGCCCCTTTAATAAGGGTTAGAACTCACTACAACGCTTCAAGAGAGCATGTCCAAAATTAGGATCACATAAAGCGGTACCTTTGGTGACATCATCTCGCTCCAGGTTTTGAGACTACCTTAGAAATCATTACATATCAGAAGACCGACAATCGTCCGATGGACATTTCCACCACCTGGTTACTTTAAACTAAACAGTGATGGTTCAACACTTTCCTCCAGACTGAGTGGTGCAGGTGGAATTATCCAAAATAATTTTGGCAAACTCTAGTTAGGGTATAGCCTCGCACTAGGCACTGGCACAAATACAGCTGCAGAAATGTTTACACTCCTACACGGATTAATGCACTTCAAAAGACAAGGTTGGTTCCCGCTCATCGTGGAGGTGGATGTTGAACTCCTAGTAAACTAGTACAGATGCAAGCATCGCTGCCCGGTTAAGTATGATGCAACTTGGAAGCTTATCACCTAACTCGGACAGGAACTACACATTACCATGACGCGCACTTACCCTGAAGGGAATGGAGCAGCTGATGGACTCTCCAAACTTGGTAGTTCCCAACATTCACAATGCTTCTGGTTAGCAGTTACGCTCCCAAGGCAAATCTGAGCAACCTACTTCATAGAAAAAATAGGATTAGCCACTATTCGGTATTAATCTAGTAGCCAGGCCCTATATCCTCCACCTATATTTTCGCTCTACTTAATAAAGAAAAAAACAAATTCGTCTAATAAAAAAAAAGTCCTAATTACAAAATTGGATAAATATGCCCTTAAACGCCTAAAGAGAAAGGCTGAATCGCGCCTCTGTTCGAACAGAATAAGTTTCTGTTCGAATAAAAAAAATGTATTCGAATAGATTAAAATCTATTCGAATAAAATACCCTAGGCCAAAATTTATTCAAATTCACATAAAAGTGCATTCAAACAGAAAAATAACAGAAATGTATTCAAATAGATTTTAATCTATTCGAGTAGAACGCCTCAAGCTAAAAAGTATTTGAACAGAAAACAATTATGTTCGAATAGACCAGAAGTCGTTCGAACGACTCCAAATCTTATTCGAAAGACTTTTGGCTAAATTAAAAAAATCATCATCTCTTCTTCAGATCTTCCTAGATCCCACCTAATAACATAAGCTAAAAGGAATGTTCAGGTCTTTGGATTTTAAATTACTTACCCAATTTGCGAGTCTGAAGTATCAAATCTAAGTACATAAAGAGGGGGGGGGGGGTTGCAATTTACATCCATCTACTTCATTTCCTCCAAATCAATCCCAATTTCGTGCTCAAATCCATCTTAAATTCATATTTTAGAGTATTGATGTGGAAAATAAAATCAGATGTAGGAGAAGACCAAAATGCTAACATGAGAGAGAATTAAGACTTAGTTTACCAAAAAGAATCAGTTAAGGAGAAGATTAATAAAGGAGGTAAATCTTACTTATTTATAAATGCCAGGCGTGAGTTGATATAATCTGTACACCTTTTTCTTGCCACGCCACTTTTACCCTTTTCCCACGGTTTTGTTAAATGAGCACAGTGGCATTAGTTTCGTTTTAGTTTGGTAAACTTTTGGCCACCGCTTTAGTCTTGTAGCCACTGCATTACTAGTGGTAGCTTGTTACAAAAAAAATAGTTCCAAAAACTAAAAGTCTTCTATGGTGTCTGCCCCATTTTTATGAAGTGTCGTATCATCTTCACATTTTTGTTTGCTTCTAATACTCTGTATCTCTTCCCGTCAGTCTCTTTCTCCCCCCCTCTCTCTCTCACAAATGTAGTTCCACCATCCTTTTCAACTCAATCTAGTTGAGTTAGAAACTTAGAAAAATGTTCTGTCCCGACCCCAAAATCTAATAATCAGTACCTGAACCGATTACTGAGACTCAACGTTGCACAGGTTGGGAATCCAAAGATTTAACCCACGAACGATCGAGCCGTAGAAAAATTCTGGCTCGATCATTCACTTAGCAAAATTATCATAGCAAAATCATCAGAGAAAAATAAGAATGAACAACAATAGCGGAAGTAAAATACATATATGCATCAACTGAATATATACAAAGTCCTGAATAATATACAGAGTCAAAAGCTAAGATCATATACATGGATGTCTAAAACTATGGAGATCTGCAACAGCCCCAAAATCAGCTCCAAACCAGCTGGAATCCTCAGCAGAAAATAGCTACTCAACCTCTGAAATATTAACAAATAGCGAGGGTGAGCAAAACCATAGCTCACCGAAGCCCAACAAAGCTAAATAACTAACTAAGTGATCCAATGCCAAAGAAGAGTGAGGAGTGAATAATAAAAGGAAAATCTTTAATGTAAAGTAACCAAAAATAACAACTACTACTGCAGTTTAATTACGCTACAGTTACTCTACACGATCACTAACAAGATCTATAATGCTGCCAAGAGAATAAGTGAGTGATTTAGAATAAGAACAGAAGAATGGATGATAGGATTTAGAGTAAGAACATAAGAATGGATGATAGGATTTGGAATAAGAGTTAGGAGGAACAGATAGTATGCAGAATATGATTTGATGCAATGCTATGATGATATGATGGTGGTAAATTTAGAATAATCCCATACTTATTCCAAATTCTACAAGATGTGTTGTTATGAGACATGCATTTCAACCTCGCCTGAGAAGTCTGGGCACCAGGAACTAGCATCCAACCATGTCTCTCCTTGTTAGATGAGGCTGGTCACCAGGAAAACTATTCCAGCCATGACTTTGCACACAGGAGAAGACTGGGCACCAGGAAATAGTATCCAACCATGTCTCTCTTTGTAGGACGAGACTGGGCACCAGGAAAACTAATCTAACCATATCTTCACCTTGCTGGACAAGACTGGGCACCAGGAAATAGTTTCCAACCATGTCTCTCTTCGTAGGACGAGACTGGGCACCAGGAAGACTAATCCAACCATATCTTGTCTCTGTATCTGAGACCCGATCATACTAAGTTTTAGGTGAATTAAATACTATCCAAGGGGTAAGCGAATTCACAGACAAGCAGTGACTAATTACCCCATCACAGTGCTTTTCCATAATTACGCTAAACGACGTAGGAGGGTCCAATCTGACATGCCTAACCACAAGATGTTCTAACGATACTAGAAGCCCATAACTTTTGTCAAACCAATACTAAGAGCAGCTAACTAAATTAACAGACAATAAACTACAAGTATGCTAAGAACGGCTAACTAGTTTATAGTTAAAATTATCAACACCTCTCTAATACAGGTAGTTCTCTAAATCAACACTAAGAAATTAGTATGGAAACTTAGCAAAGATGGGAAACTCGCCTGTTATAATGCTCGATTCCTGATGATGCCAAAACCGGAGTTCCAAGCCCTAGGAATCGCAAAACGGCAAGGGAACGACCTAACAACACCCAAAACCCCAATTGAAGCTCAATAATCACAAACATTATAAACCCTAAATCATACTCCAACATCAGTAATCGAAACGAATCTAACGGAAGAGAGAGAGGAATTACTTACCGAGTAATGGGGTGAAGATCACGGCGAGGAGATGCGATAAATTTGGCGTGAGAGGAGAGGATCTGCAGAGAGAGGAGTGAAATGAATTTGGGGGTTAAGTGTTGTTTATATATGGGAAGGCCAATGTGTATCATGAGGAAGAGCCAACGCTCGAAAAAAATAGCTCAAAACAGCCCAAAACAGTTAAAAAAAAACAGTCCAGAAAATGGACAAAAAAGACGCTGAAATGACGAAATGGATAGGTTAAGTCCTAAGCCTTAACGAAATTGATATGGGCTGTCGGCAACATCCATATGCACACAATAGCATAACCAACCCATCTAGAAGAACCAACGCTAAAAAAAAAATAGAGCTCAAAGCAGTTAAAAAAAAATAGTCCAGAAAATGGACAGAAAAGACGCCGAAAGGACGAAATGGATGGGTTAAGTCCTAAGCCTTAACGGAACTGATAGGGGCTGTCGAAAACACCCACATGCACACAATAACATAACCAACCCATCTAGAAGGGCCAACGCTCGAAAAAAAACAGTTCAAAACATTTCTGAACAAAAGTTAAGAAATGGACAGAAAAGACGCCGAAAGGACAAAATGGATGGGTTAACATAACTGATAGGGGCTGTCGGCGACACCCTCACGCACGCAATAACATAACCAACCCATCTAGGGGTTACCCACAATAAAAAAAATAGCCTATTCCGCCCTAAAACCACCGGAACGCCTAGTTGCCGAAAAGTAATCTTTTTACCTAAAAATTCCAGAACCTGGCGGCGAACCCAACGGGCTTCCGGAATCACCCCAAACCACACACACTCTATTACAAAATCATACCCGACCCATCTAGGGGTCGCCAAGGTCATGATACGGCCTCCTCCCGCCGAAACCACCAAAACCACTATAAGGGAATCTAATACCCAAAACTGAAAATATAGTACACTAATGTATGCATAACGGTTAGAATAAGTGTGGAATGAGTAACGTGAATGATTATATGCAAATTTTAAAGAGTTGGAATATGTAAAATGATCAGGAATTTGAAATATGCGAAATGGGAATAGTAAAAGAAATTAAGAATTTTCAGGGTCACTACATGTTTACTAGAAGCCAGCCAATTAAGTCTTCCCAAGTACATTAAGAAAGCATTATAAGGCTATTAAGTTATGCAAGGAACTGCATAAGGACATTCAACATAGCTAGATAAAATAAAAGGTACACAAAATACAAGTAATCTACCTTTGGTACATAACTATCCCTAAAGTTAATCAAACTCAATAATTTGGGGAGATAAACAGCCCGCAATTATTGTATGATCATCAGGTCATACTCTATGTATTCCGCATGAGAATTACCCAATGCACCTCCAAACAAAGATTCCTTTTAAACCAAATCTTCAATGCTTACCCATTAATGATTTCCAATATTTAAAGGTCCCAAAAAAGTGAATAAAGTTTATGGACAAGTGCTAATACAAGTTTTATGCAATTAAGGGAGACTATGGAAAATGATAGAAAATATCGTTCAAGACTTTGATCAAACAGCTACCAAGCATAAATTTGAGAAATGCATTTTGAGCACATCTGTACATGTTGATGAGGTTAAGAACATAAACGTATATCTGTCTAGGTTATCCTGTTATGAAGGAAAACCCTAAAATTCAAGCGAGTACCTATGGCAAATACAAAACCTAATAGAAGAATCTTAGTAGAGATTTAATTTAATAGGAAAGGAAGAGTTTTAGATTTACTAACCCCGTTGTAAAGTTTCATGTGATGTAGATGTCCCGATTTAAAGAGATTTCCCAATTCGAAAGAGATTTTTCCAAAACTAATGTAAAAAATCTTCATCTTGTAGTCTTCGACAATGAAGAATTCATATGGTTTCAATTTGGGTTAGAGACTATAGCCTAGGGTAAACATCACTTCTAAGATTCTCGATCTCTCAATTAGTTTCAATCTTTCCTGAAAATCTCTTCAGAGTTACGCCTCTTTCGACTCTTCCCTTATAATCTTACTAGTGTAGCTGCACGCCCTATGGGCGAGCAACTCCCCTTTTTCAATCTTATGCCAGTGTCTTAGGAAGACTACATTGGTGAGTAATTTATCGATATTAATCTAACTATTTTCATCATCGCACTTTCATAGAGTATCATGATAATAAAATATATAGTATCGTCTATTTCAATGAGTTTGATGGTGTTATATATATTTTATTCCGAAGATAATATGTTAGGTGTGTGGAATGAGCTTATTTCTAGGTATATATATATATATATATATATATATATATATATCTTTCCATGGGTGGTCTTTACTTCTCTTCAGAGGGGAGCAAAATAGTTGTTGAAGAAATTATAAAGATTATCAAGGAGGCTGAATGGGAGCCGTCCTTACATTGGAAATTATTGGATACATGTTAAGTAAGCCTCACTTATCTAGCCCCCATGAAATTCTAATTAATCATACGGCTGCGTCAAGTTATCTTTTTATTGTGATGTCATGGCAGATGTTGCTAAGTTACTCACAACTATTGGATACATGGAGCTCATCTTTGAAGAATTATCTCAGGAATTGCAAGAGATGGCTAATGAAGATGCTGAAGGTAAGATTTATGTAAAAGTGTGACGCTGGGGCAGATATGTTGCATCCTTAACCCTTTTTATATCGGGATTCTTTTTGTTTTAGAATTTGATGTATGACTTGGGTGAGAAAATTTTAAGTTTATTTATGACTGCTAATTTCTTTCTCTGATATCATATGTGAATGTGTAAGTTTGTTTTACTTCCTTTGGTGTTTCAGGCACAATTATATCCTCTTTTGACTTCTCATTTACTTTAACTACATTTGGTTCATGAGTTTCATACAAACACCGACCTATTGTTTAAATTTTGGAGCTCAATTTAGGGTTTAAAAGAAGGAACTGTAGAATCACATAAAAAAAGGGACAAATATATATTGAGGAACATACAAATAAAGGGAATAAAATGGAGATGCTATTAAATGTCTGCCGCAAATTAGACAAAATTAGTCCATTGAAAATGTGTTTGAGGAAGCTTAAACTGTTGAAAATCAATTTGGATTACTAACTATCGGCATCAAATGGATCTTCAAAACCTTAAGCTACCTTTCATCTCAACAATATGAATTTATTTTACTCGAAGATGTATATTTGTGCGTCCTTCATATTATATTATTCACTTTTAAGTAACTCATTTATACCAAAGCATTAATCCAATATTTGGTGTTTGTTGCCAATTGCCATGGCAATTTTTTGATTCTTCAGCCATAGTATATAGTTTCCCTTTTCTTTTAGTTAATCAAATGATTGAAGGGAGTTTATCACAAATTTTACAATATATACTATCTATCTGTGGTATATTAAACTATAAAATGGCTGTAGAACGATTTGAACGGCCACCCTCGCGTAAAAGGTCACGCGCATATATATTGCTAGCAACAGATGGGAAACATTGTGAAAGTGAGGATAAAGGTAGCATTTGAAGATAAAAATTCAGTTGGAGATGATATGAACAAGTTTGGTCTAGCATTTTCTAATGTTCTGAAGAAGGGTGCATGATAGGGGTTGATTTATATGGTTGCATTCGTAAGCATCAAAGAGAAGTGCAATGGGATACTTCAAACATGCCTTGCTTCAGAATTCTATAAATTATGTAAAATTGAGCATCAAGTATTAGCTTCTTTTTTTTTCTCTCGTAGTAGCAATCTCACATGGTTAAATGGTATTAGAAGGGACTATGTATGCGTTATGTCAATAGCTGACTCAGGGGGATATAACCCACTTCTGCTTTTATACATGAGTTTGGGATTAAACTTGGCCTTGAGCTGCTTCATTCAAAACAATTTCAGATGAATCAAAGTTATCTCAGACTCTATTTCAGTTATGCCCTTGATTAGGAATTACATTATCCCTCCTTGGAAGCTGAGATACACTATGAGCAGGATCAAATTATGATTATAAAACTTCACAACTTCGATATAAACCATGTTTACAGGGAGACTAAGAAAGCAACTGACAGTTTAGTTGGCTTCTATCCAAGCAACAATTTGTTGTATTCTTAACGTGATAATCATCGTTCCTTTTCTAGAATTTTCAGATAAATAATTACATCATTGAATATATACTATCTACCAGAAGTTATAGAAAATAACCTTGGATAGTTTCACATACACGAATACCATATTTACTAAAAATCACAATTAACAGAATCCAAAAAAACAAAAACAATTGCTAACTTTTATCCAATATTCTACATAATAACAATTACTTAGACACGGATTAATGAACTCTAAAATTTGTAAAATTGTAAAAATACTAACTAAACTCAACCTGTGATAGTGTGATGTATACATGAATCAAATCAAACTTGAGTAATTCCATCCATGTTGTAGTGGACAACATCTTGCATATATAAGAGAAAGAAGATTATCTTGGATGAGTTTGCAATAAATAATAGAAGATCATTGGTATTACTTAAGTTTATATACTACTACACTTAATCAACTGGTAAAGCATGTCTACATATTGGGCATGTGTTTCTTGTGGACAACCAATCTCTTAAGCATATACTGTGATATTCATGATTGCATGGCATTTCAGTGACTTCTGCATTTCCAAGTGTCTTTAAGCAAATTGAGCATTTAACATTCCTAGCTTCGTTACCTTCACCAATAACATTTGTTACTAACTGTTCGACCGCGGCTTCACTTGTAGGATAGTAGTAATAAAAAAACTCCATCGGTTCATCAGCATTTTCTTCACTATCAAATTCTTCCATTAGTTCACTATCAGTATCACTTGGTGGGTCTTCCAGTATATCTTGTGATGAGATATGATTTTCTTCATTGTTATAGCCTGAAAATCATAGATGCTCCTCTAATGTCGTAATCGGGGACACAATAAAGTTGACATTGTGATTAGGTTTTATTGCTGTTAATATTTCTATTACAACAACAATAACAACTTCATCAATCTCCATGTCATGTGCATCCCTAACAGCATGTAGTGCATAACTAAAAAAATGATTTTCATGAACCCACCAAAAATTATTGCCAATATCGATATCCATAGCAACCGTCTGTCTTTCGAAGTCATTGATAATTTCCAGCATTGTTGGGCTATAAAAAAATCATGAAAATCAATCAGACACGTCCTAATGATTGGCAAACTTTTCCTGTTAATATTTATTTGTAGGTCACCATCGTTTGTTTCGTGAATCGTTTGTAAAACATTAGTGATGCAGAGATAAACAAAACAGTTCACATCTTGGATTCTTGCAACTCGTATATCGGAAACCTCCCTAGTAATTTCAATTATCCCCACCCGTCTATCCAAAAGTAAAGAAGTCATACTACCAAAATTGCAAGGAAATGAAACTTATAATTAATTAGGAAATCATAGAAGCTTTATTTCATAATTAATGATAGAGGGAGAAATGAGAGAGAGAAAGAGAGAGAGAGAGGGATGGGGGAATATATTACCTTCATAAATGATTCTTCTACAATTGGTGTTTGTTAACTGATTTGTGATTCGATTGTGAAGAATCCTCAAAACCACATGATGGTTTTGAGGTCTGAGAATAAGAAAAGAGATGGATTTTTGAAATCGAATGAGGCATTGTTGCCCTGATTGGATCAATTTATAGATGTTTGAAAAAACTTTCTGGAAGAGACGCATTGTTTGGTTCAATCTATCATTGTACATTTAAAGATGAAGACTGAAGAGTGTGAGAAGATTTAAGGTGAGATGTGAATAAAGGTACCTGTTCAGTTGTTGTAACTATTTTGAGATAATTTATCCTCTGTAATAAAAAAAACTTATACACATCTACATAATTAAAATGAAATTAGGGAATCTAGCTACCACTTAGCTAATTATTCTTTGTAGTAAAAAAAACTTATATACATCCACATAAGTAAAATGATGTAGAAATACTTAAATTATATTTTTGCGAGAGTAATTACTTAACATGAGTTTCGATTCTTCATGCAATATTTTTGGCCATGTGTTTCGCTATTGTTTTGAAGATTTATGAAATTTTTTCTTTGAAGCCATATTATGCGAACATTAGTATAGTTTCGTATTGTTACATACTATGTAAAATGATAGAAATGAATTTGCGATGTCTACAACAGTTTATTTCTTGTAGTCGTGCTTAAGAAGTTAAACCATGTAGCTGAGCCGAACTAACCCTTTTTATTCACCATAACTAATCTATTAATTTATATTTAAAGAGGAGTAATTATATCCTAGCATTTTATTTATTTGTTATTATTTTCGAAATTAGCCATAAATTACACAAACCAGATTCCACATGTTCTGTTATTAGGATTTAGTTTATGGTTTAGTTATGTATATTTCCTCTGTATTAGGATACCGTTGACGGTTTAGTTATGTACATGAGTGCCGAGCAAGATGATGATAGCCAAGGCTGCTTAATTAAGATAATATAAATTTATGCTTTATGCTTTGCTATTTAGGAAGATTCATTTACATTACAAATTTCGCTGGACCTTTTCTAGAACTTAGACATGCCAATACCACATGAGATGCATTCCCACAATCACATATATGCTTTGAGTTATTATGCTTTTATATATTTTAGTAGCTGTAAGAGTCTGAACATTATCTTGCTTTCCCTTAATGCAAGAAATTCTCTATGGAGTTTATTATTCTCTTTCAACAATAACCTATTGCAAGATTAAAAGACAACAAAGCTATATTAAAAGATGACAACAAAGTTTTATTAAAAGAAGACCTTAAGAACATAACTAAAACAGTTTAGGATAAAAGCATAAGACATAAGCTTAATAGATATAAGTTAGTACATTCTTTGTCTCACAATGATAAATTGGAAGCATTGAAGAAGTTTATTTTACTAAAAATCACTGCCCACTCTATAGATACAACAACTTAAGAAACTCTTTACTGGGACTACTCTAGCCAGCTTGTGTTTTTCAATTTGACCTAACCCAACATAGTATAAAAAATACATGCCATCTTTCTAGGAAAAGCCTGAATTGGGTACACCTCACCAAGAAGATGATACTACCTTGTAAAAATCATGCTCCAAATCTTGGATGCTTTCTTCATACTTATTCACCTCCTTCTGCAACTCCATAGCCTTGGAACCATCTTTCTGCATATTGGCAACAATTGATTCACGTTTTTCAATCAACTTAGCAATTGATTCTTGCATTTCCCTGATACTTTTGTCCACCTCACCGATTTCTATATCGTATTTACCAATTATAGTATTTATCTCAATGATTTTCTATTTAACCATCTTTGAGGTGCCTTAGAGAGTGAACCGCATTGTTTTGTACTTCATGAGTAGCTCTAGTTCATCTTGGATTTTCTGAACGTCATACCCATGTGATTCCAATTTAACAAGAGCACTTAAAGCTTCTTTAAAATCACTAATGGGGTAATCCAATTGGAACTTACATGTCGCCTCCGCCAAAATTGGAGAATGTTACTGTCATGCCCCAAAATCCAAACATTAGAGAAAAATCTAAAAACATTTTCATTTGGGTGTGTAGGTCGGGGAATCCAAAGACTCGCCCCACAAATAGCCTTGCTAAAAGAAAATAGCTCAGTCATTCACTATAGCAATATCATCAGAGTCAAAAGAAAAATAAACGGAAGCGAAAGATATACAAATATTAAACTGAGAATATACAACAATTTTAAAATGTACAGCGACAAAAGCTAATACCGAACAAAGAAGACTAAAGCCAGATCAAAATTTGAACCGACGATCTGCTCTAACCCAGCTGAATCCCTCAGCCAAACCACCAACTACCCTGCCTCTGAAAGGGGGGAAAATATGAGAGTGAGCAAAACCGCAGCTCACTGAATAACCAAACAAGCTAAACAACATACTAATATAACTGGTGCAGAGATTAAGGAGAGATGAATGTGATATAATGAAGCTATAAGAAGGACAACAATGAATAAGTGCTAAAAAGAGAAGGGATAGGAGTATGCTGAAGAGATAATAAGAAATGTGTCGTGATGATGTAATACGATATGATATGATATGACATGGCGTGACTCTAGAATTGTCCTAAAATGAATGCTTATGATGTTATGAAATCAAGAACTAGGCCCTATAAATCAATGTAGTGGGCTGATCAGCCGCTAATACATAATATCCTTAAGGAGTTCTCAATTGGATGCAATGGGCACGATTTTAGTCAAGCTCGGCCAAGCTAAGGATTTATCACTTGATCAGAGTGTTCCGGGCTTTGAAACCCACGGAGCCAACGTCCAAACTTTATTTCACTTATTCCAAGGAATTTTAACCTCACGGACGATAAGATGGGTACCAAAGGAAACTGTCTCACACCATCCCACACTCCCGAAGGGTAATAGATATGATAGTGTCCAACCCGAACTTCACCTACTATTTTAACCCGGTGCAGGAATCCTAGGTCCTATCGAGTGTCAGCCGATATAGAGCTTTGTTATGTATCCGATCCCATTAAATTAAAAGAATATAGCAACCCATACTGAAAACAGATCCGAAGGATCAAAACACAACAACCACCATACCCAGCCAACACACATAAAGGATACCCATCTGCCTCAGAGAATTGTAAACAACCTTAACCCAACAGCCACAACCTGGCCAGCACACACATAGGATACCCATCTTCCTCAGAGAAGGGTAAACAATCTTATCACAGGTACAAACAATGACCACCAATCACAATGACAAACCACAGATGAACAATGACAAATAACTAGTCACAACATCAAAACCCATCAGTCTCTGATAGACTGGAACCCAAATCAAGGACAATGCTACAAGAATATCACACTAATGCACAACCTCCTAACAGTCAAGGAGAAACATACACCATATGCTAAACAAGGAAATCAAACACAGAAGAAAGCAACATAGGCCACAATTATATTACAACACTCAAAATGCCAAATGCATAACTCTATCTAGTACTAATCAAATTAGTAAAGGAATTTGGCATGAAGGGAAAACTTGCCTGATAAAAGGATAAGCTGCACAGCCGATAACGACAGGTAAACCAAGCCTCAATGCCACGGCCCACGACAACCAGCCAAGCTCCACAGGCAACACGATCACGCCTACACCAACAACAGCAACCTGACACCTGTCAAAAAAATCACAACTCCAACTTCAACAAAACCCCCAAACACAGACCCCAATCACGAGGGTTCCATCGAAGCCAAAATCAATCAATCAAAGGAGAGAAGAAGGAGGGAAAGGAAATTACTCACCGAAGAAGTGGCGAGATCAATCCCACAATGAATCGCAGCGAGGAATCAAAGAGAGGAGGATTCCAAATTTGGGAGAAAGAGTGTGAGTGAGGGAAGAAATGTAATGGAATGGGTAAATAAAACCTCCAAAGACACAACATTCATCTCGAGGCAACCCTACCTGGTCATCCAATCGCACCAAAGATCGAATCGAACATTTTACTATTCGATCTAAACAAGGCAGGTTGAAGCCTAATCGAACAGGAATGGCTTGTTCGATCAGAACGAAACAAAAGGAAACCAACCGAACAGACACCTATTCGGGTAGAAGATATTTTTATTCGAACAGAAGGTAGGTTGTTCGAATAAAATGAAATAGGTAAAACATCTATTCGAGCAGAAATAAATTTGATCAAATGAAACAAAGCAGGTGCTGGAATAACTCAGAAGATCAAAAAGACTCCAACCTCTAAGGAAAACTGGAGAGCCATGAATCCTAATACAGAACCTCTTCGGATCACACCTCACAATCACAACAACAACAACAACAATAGCAACACCAAAACGCGCTAAAAAATGAGCACCCACTAAGCCAACCACGGGCTCACAAAACCACAACGCGGCCTCCTCCACCAAACGACCACCGAACAGCCAAAAGAAGAAAGAAGAACTTAAAGCCCTAAAGATAGGAATGGGATGCAGATGCACAATGTATGCAATGAAAGTGGATGCATGATGAATAACGTATGAATAATAAATAAATAAATAAATAAAATCTGGGACACTGCATTCTACCCCCCTAAAAAGAAATTCTGTCCCGGAATTTAACATACCTCAGCCCGAAAATAAATGCAGATAATGGCTTCTCATATCCGTCTCTAACTCCCAAGAAGCCTCACTAGAATCATGGTGAGTCCACTGTACCTTCACAAATGGAATAACCTTGCTGCGAAGAATCTTGTCTTTTCAGTCCAGAATACACAGCGGATGCTCTACATACGAAGCATCTTCCTGAACCTCTAGGTCCTCCCAATCAATCACCTAAGTAGGATCTCGTTCATACTTACTAAGCATCGAAACATGAAACACATTGTGAACTCGACCCAACTGCGGCGGTAATGCCAAACGGTATGCCAACTCCCCAACTTTGGCAAGTATCCCAAATAGTCCTATGAATCCCAGAGCCAATTTCCTTTTCTTACTGAATCGCATCACGCCCTTCATTGGAGAAACCTTCAGTAACACATGATCGCCAATCTAGAAATCTAAAGGTCTCCTATGAACATCTGCGTAACTCTTTTGTCGACTCTGAGCTGTACGTAACCGATCTCTAATAATTGAAACAGCCTCCGTAGTCTCACGAACTAAATCTGGCCCTAATAAACTCTGTTCACCGATCTCTGCCCAACTCAGTGGTGATCTGCACGGTCTACCATACAAATCCTCATAGGGTGCCATCCCAATGCTCGACTGGCCGTTGTTGTTATATGGGAACTCCGCCCACGGAAAATGCTCACCCCAACTGCCCTTGAAGTCTAACACACAAGCTTGAAGCATGTCCTCAAGAATTTGGTTGACTCTCTCTGTCTGGCCATCGGTATGTGGGTGGAATGCTATGCTAAAATCAAATCTGGTATCCATAGCTCGCTGAAAACTCTTCCAAAAGTTGCTGATAAACCTAGCATCTCGATCTGATATGATAGATACTGGTACTCCTTATAACCGTACTATCTCCTTCACATATAGCTTACTCAGCTCCTCGAGGGTTAAAGTCTCGCGAACCAGAATTAAGTGAGTTGATTTGGTCAATCAATCCAAGATCACCCAAATCGAGTCATGATTCCTCTTCATCCTCGATAATCCCGTAATGAAATCCATCGTCACATGTTCCCACTTCCACTCTGGAATCCGCAAGGGTTTAAGTTTCCCTGCTGGTTTCTGATGTTCTGCTTTCACCAGCTGACATGTAAGACATTTGGAAATGAACTCAGCTATCTTTCGCTTCATGTTGTCCCACCAATAATGCCTCTTCAACTCTTGATACATCTTCGTACTACCTGGATGAATAGTATACCTAGAGCCGTGAGCCTCACTCAAAATCTTACGTTTCAATTCCTCTCAATCTGGCATACACAATCTCCCCTTATATCTGATACTATGATCTGGGCTAACTGTCCAATCTGGTCTACTAACATCTAATGCCCACGACTGTAACTTAGCATCCTGCTGCTGGGCTTCTACGATCCTAGAAATCAAGGGCGGTTGAACTTTCATATTTGCCATAAAACTACCCGTACCTTGTTATAATAATCTGAGCCCAAAATCTGCTATATCATGAAGCATCAGCCACTCACGAATCATCAGACGTGCAAAAAATCCCCTAGGAAAATTGATCAAAGCGTCCGCCACCACATTCACCTTCCCCGGGTGATACTGCAAGTCCACATCATAATCTTTCAAGAATTCTATCCATCTGCGTTACTTCATATTCAGCTCTTTCTGTGAGAAAATGTACCTCAAACTCTTATGATCTGAAAAGAGCTCGAACCTCTTCCCGTAAAGATAATGTCGCCAAATCTTCAACGCAAACACCACAGCTGTCAACTCTAGGTCCTGAGTAGGTTTGTTTCTCTTTTACACCTTAAGTTTTCATGAAGCATAAGAAACAACCTTTCCTTCTTGCATCAAAACACAATCAAGTCCGCTAAGTAACGCATCACTGTAAACCATGTACTTCTATTCGCTGGAAGGAGCAACAAAAACTAGAGCAGTAGTCAACCTCCTCTTCAATTCTGCGAAAGCTGATTCACACTTGTCATTCCAAATAAATTGAACGTCCTTCCGTGTTAATCAAGTCAACAGAGTTACAATCCGAGAAAAGCCCTTGATGAATCTGCGATAATAACCTGTTAAACCCAGAAAACTGCGTATCTCGGTAACGTTTGTCGGCTGAACCCAATCCATAACAGCCTCAACCTTAGATGGATCCACCGTAATGCCGTCCTTGGATACCACATGACCTAGGAATCTCACCCCTTTCTTCCAAAAATCATACTTCTGAAACTTCACAAACAACTCGTTTTCCCTCAAAGTCTGTAAAGCAGTCTTCAAGTGCTCCTCATGCTCGGTCTCGATCTTCGAATAGATTGAAATGTCGTCCACAAACATGATAACGAACCAATCTAGATAAGGGCAAAAAAATTGGTTCATCAAATCCATAAAAGCTGCTGGAGCATTCATCAATCCAAAAGGCATAACCTGAAACTCATAGTGTCCATAACGCAACCTGAATGCTGTCTTCGAAATATCTTCCTTTATGATTCTCAGCTAATGGTAACCCGATCTGAGGTCGATCTTTGAATAGAAATGAGAACCCCGAAGCTGGTCGAACAAGTCCTCTATCCTAGGTAAGGGATACTTATTCTTGATCGTGACTTTGTTCAAGTCGCGATAGTCGATACAAAGACGCATAGACCCGTCCTTCTCCTTAGCTAATAATACTGGAGCTCCCCACGGTGAAGTACTCGGCCTGATAAATTTCTGATCCATCAACTCAGATATTTGATCATATAATTCCTTCAGCTCAACTTGTGCCATACGGTATGGAGCCTTCAAAATTAGAGCTGTACCAGGTAAAAGATCAATATTAAAACAAATCTCTTTCGTCGGCGGCAAACTGGGTATCTTATGGAAAATATCTGGAAAGTAGCACACTACTGGGATAGAACTAGCATCAACACCCAAGGATTTAAACTCTAAGAATGCCAATAACCCGCCTCCTAACCGCACTGCTTCTGAACTAACAAACACGAACTGCTTCTCCCCCGGGATACTGAAAGTAGCTGACTTCTCGAAACAGTCTAAGGTGACTCGATTCGTCGACAGCCAATCCATACCCAAGATAACATCAAACTCCTGCATAGGTAGTACCAACAGGTCTGCTGGAAGAACGCGACCGCAATCAACTATTGGGCAGTCTCTACAAATACGAGAAATAAAAACTGAAATATTGAGAGGAGTACCCACATAAATCTCATCATGCAACAAGGAAGACTCAAAATCAATAGAATAAAGAAACATGTATGATATGCTGCCCTGTTTATGGCCCAGAATCAAAAAGAACACGAGCAGGTGTATAATAAACATGAATCGTACCTTCAACTGCAGGCGGAGCGACTTGAGCACCTCGCTTTCCACCTGCATATATGCTGCCCTGTTTATGGCCTCGACCCTGGCCCTATTGCTAAATCGGATGATGTTGTCTTTTCCCATCAGGAGGACCTGGAACGATCTGCCCACTCTGCGTGCCTTGAAACTGCCTCTGCTGAAACTACTCTGGTCGAGGCTGGTGACCAATAGGACCCTGAAGCTGTCGCAACGGCTGTGGACCTTTGTTCGGCCTATGACAAAACTTCTTAGTGTGCCCTTCCTCCCTGCAGTTCCAACACGTACCAAAAACAAGCTGTCCTCCCCTAATTCCAGCTGGAGCACTATCAGAAATGCCAAACTTCTGCCTCTTCGAACCAAAATTCTCATACTGCGCCCGAACTGCCTTGCCCTTATCGGTTCTCTGATCCTATCTCTGCTGGCTTCTCAAGTTTCTGGACTTGCGCTCTTTAATATCGTTCTGTTCAATTGCCAAGGCTTTAGACAAAACCTCCCTATACGAACTAGCCCCTGAAGCTATCAAGAACTTCCTAAAGTACGGATGAAGACCCTTCAAAATTTTCATCTTTCGTTGTTCCTTGCCCTGAACAATATACGAAACATACCGAGAGAGTTTGTTGAATTGCTGATCGCACTGAGAGATACTCATATCACCCTGCTCGAGCATATAGAACTCCGAGTTACAAGCGTCCCTGTTACTCTGCGGAAAATATTGCTCGAAGAACCGACCCTGAAAAGGTGCCCAGAGCACTGGAGTCTCCACAATCGTCCTATTGGCGGTATCCCACCAATGATCTGCCTCCCCTTGTAGAAGATAAGTCGCAAGTGTTACCCTCTGATCATCCGGACACTTCATAGCATTCAAGGTCTTCTCTATAGACTTGAACCATGTCTCTACCTCAGAAGGAACCATCGTGCCAGAAAACGTCGGATGTTTATACTTCTGTAGCTGCTTAAGGTAACTGTACTCTCGTACCGCTGGACTCCTGGCCTGCTAGAAATGAGCAGTGAGGCCCTCCATGAACTGCTTCATCTCTAAAGAAATACCGGGAACAACCGGAACAGGTAAAGCACTGGGCTGCACGAAAACCACAGGAGCAGGAGGAAAATCCTGATCAATAAGAATGGATCCCAAACTCTCCTAACTAAGCGCTGGTCTGTCAGCAAGTACACCACAACGAGCGCCTCCACGACCTCGACCTCTAAGGCAACCTCTGCCTTTGCCACCTCTAGCCATCTATACGAATAAAGGCACACCTTAAGAAAGGAGGAATACGATAATACATGTAAAGCCGAAATGAATCGATCCTAACTTCCTCTAGAAAGATAACTCACCAATTGATTGCAAGCACAAAGATAGAAATTAACCTACAACTCAAATACTAAGTCTGCCATGCCCCAAAATCCAAACATTAGAGAATAATCTAAAATCATTTTCATTCGGGTGTGTAGGTCGGGGAATCCAAAGACTCGCCCCACAAATAGGAAATAACTCAGTCATTCACTTTAGCAATATCATCAGAGTCAAAAGAAAAAAATAAGCGGAAGCGAAAGATATACAAATATCGAACTAAAAATATACAACTATTTTAAAACATACAGCGATAAGAGCTAATACCGAACAAAGAAGACTAAAACCAGATCAAAATCTGTAACGGCAGATCTGCTCCAACCCAGTTGAAGCTATCAGCCAAACCACCAACTACCCTGCCTCTGAAAGGGGGGAAAATGTTAGAGTGAGTAAAACCACAGCTCATTGAATATCCCAACAAGCTAAACAACATACTAATATAACTGGTGCAGAGAAAAAGGAGAGATGAATGAGATATAAGAAGCTATAAGAAGAACAATAATATATTAGTGCTAAAAAGAGAAGGGATAGGAGAATGCTGAAGAGATAATAAGAAATGTGTCATGATGATGTAATACGATATGATATGATATGACATGGCGTGACTTTAGAATTGTCCTAAAATGAATGCTTATGATGTTATGAAATCAAGAACTAGGCCCTATAAATCAATATAGTGGGCTGATCAGCCGCTAATGCATAATAACCTTAAGGAGATCTCAATTGGATACAATGGGAACGATTTTTATCAAGCTCAGCCAAACTAAGGACTTATCACTTGATTAGAGTGTTCTGGGCTTTGCAACCCATGGAGCCAACGTCCGAACTTTATTTCACTTATTCTAAGGAATTTCAACCTCCTGGAGGATAAGACGGGGACCAAAGGAAACTGTCTCACATCATCCTACACTCCCGAAGGGCATTAAATATGGCAGCGTCCTGCCTGAACTTTACATACTATTTTAACCTGGTGTAGGAATCCTAGGTCCTATCAAGGGTCAGCCGATGCAGAGCTTTGTTATGTATCTGATCCCATTAAGTTAAAAGAATATAATAACCCATACTGAAAACAGATCCCAAGGATCAAAGCACAACGACCGCCATACCCAGCCAACACACATATAGGATACCCATCTGCCGCAGAGAATGGTAAACCACCCTAACCCGACAGCTACAACCTGGCCAGCACACACATAGGATACCCATCTGCCTCAGAGAATGGTAAACAATCCTATCATAGGTACAAATAATGACCACTAGTCACAAGGACAAACCACAGATGAACAGTGACAAATAACCAGTCACAACATCAAAACACATCAGTCTCTGAAAGACTGGAACCCAAATCAAGGACAATGCCACAAGAATATCACACTAATGTACAACCTCCTAACAGTCAAGGAGAAACATATACCACATGCTAAACAAGGAAATCAAGCACAAAAGAAAACAACATAGGCCACAATTATATCACAACACTCAAAATGCCAAATACATAACTCTATCTAGCACTAATCAAATTGGAAAAGGAATTTGGCATGAAGGGAAAACTTGCCTGATAAAAGGATAAGCTACACAGCCGACAACGACAGGCAATCCAAGCCTCAACACCACGGCCCACCGCAACCAGCCAAATGCCACAGGCAACACGATCACGCGAACACCAACATCAACAACCCGTCACCTGCCAGAAAAATCACAACTCCAACTTCAACAAAACCCCCAAACACAGACCCCAATCATGAGGGTTCCACCAAAGCCAAAATCAATCAATCAATAGAGAGAGGAAGGAAGGAAATGAAATTACTCACCGAAGAAGTGGCGAGATCCATCCCACAATGAATCACAGCAAGGAACGAGAGAGAGGAGGATTCCAAATTTGGGAAAGAGAGTGTGAGTGAGAGGAGAAATGAAATGGAATGGGTAAATAAAACCCCCAAAGACACAAAACTCATCTCGAGGCAACCCAACAGCCAAGAATTGCATGAAAAGACCCAACCTGGTCATCCAAACGTGCCTAAGATCGAATCGAACACATTACTATTCGATCTAAACAAGGCAGGTAGGAGCCTAATCGAACAAGAATGGCTTGTTCGATCAGAACGAAACAAAAGGAAACCAACCGAACAGACACCTATTCGGGTAGAAGATATTTTTATTCGAACAGAAGGTAGGTTGTTCGAATAAAATGAAATAGGTTAAACATCTATTCGAGCAAAAATAAATTTGATCAAATGAAATAAAGTAGGTGCTGGAATAACTCAGAAGATCGAAAAGACTCCGACCTCTAAGGAAAACTTGAGAGCCCAAGAATCCTAATACAGAACCTCTCCAGATCACACCTCACAATCACAATAACAACAACAACACCCAAACGCGCTCAAACACGAGCACCCACTAAGCCAACCACAGACTCAAAAAACCACAACGCGACCTCCTCCACCAAACGACCACCGAACAGTTAAAAGGAAAAGGAAGAACTTAAATACCTAAAGATAGGAATGGGATGCAGATATACAATGTATGCAATGAAAGTGGATGCGTGATGCATAACGTATAAATAATAAATAAATAAATTAATTAAATCTGGGATACTACAGTTACCATGTGTCCTAATGCATCTCCTTCACATAAGGAGGATCCCCGTGGTACAAAATAGAAATTTTGTCTTGCCATTCATAATAGCAGAATGACATAACAAAATAGAGTAAATATTGCTGCCTTTTTCAACAGGTAATAACAATTATGCATTTATACAAAACATTATGCGTTAAATTGAAATAGAAAAAATTAGAGCCAAATAACCACCCTTTTTTTTTATCGAATTTATGATTTTATTTATTTAGCAAAACAATAATACATGTGGAGGACTTAAAGTCTGGCCACGAGTTTACTGTCTAATAGTAGGTGTCCCTATTTTATCCAAAAAATACGTTGCCCGAATCTGACTTGGAAGCATAAACACATTCAAAAATAGTTGTGAATGAAGTACCAAGTTTTGATAGTCCATCAGCTGTTCCGTTGCCTTCTCTATAAGTGTGTGTCATGATAATTTGTAGCTCCCTTCCAAGTTGACTGATAATCTTCCAAGTTGCACTGTACTTTATAGGACACGTATGCTTGTACCGATACCAGTTTAACAGAAGTTCAGCATCCACCTCAACAATGAGAGGAAGCCAGCCTTGTCTTTTATAATGCATTAAACCATGAAGTAAAGCAAACATTTCTGCAGAAGTATTGGTGGCATTACCTACTGCTATACTATAACCAAGGTGAAGTTCACCAAGATTGTTTCGAATAATACCTCATGCACCACTCAATTCTGAAGTAAGTGCTAAAACATCGCTGTTTAGTTTAAAGTGACCTATAGGCGGCCGTATCCATCTAACGATAATTAATCTTTTGATATGCATTGGTTTCTTAACGATTTGCAAAACCTGAAGAGAGATAGAGTCACTGAAATTACAACTACGAGTTAGCTTGAGTTTGGGCATGCTCTCTTGTAGAGCTTTGGTAATTGTTTTGATAATGTCGATTGCCAAGAAACGCCCTTCCTCATACCTAGCAATGCACCGTGATTTCCATATTTCCCATATAATGAAGCTGGAAGTATACCTCTAATTATACCCATTTGAGACACCAAATTAGCTGTCTGAAGCCATACACCCTGTTGAGTCCAACAACTATCGTTTAAACCTTGACGGACGACACAATCGTTAGCATAGTACGCCCAAACCCTAGCAACAACATCGCCCTGAACAAGCAGATGATTCAATGTTTCTATTTCGCCCACTTCGCAACAGCAACACTTTGAAACCAAAGGAATTTGGCGCTGAATGAATGCATCAACAGTTACAATTATTTTATGAACTTTCCAAGTAAAGATCTAAATTTTTGTTGGAATGGAAGTATGCCATATCCATTTCATTCGGCTTTGTATGTCCTCCTCGCTGTGCCAAAATTCCCAAGCTGATTTGACGGTGAAATCTCCTTTGTTGGACGGACTCCAAAGTGGAATGTCGTCGTCGTTGAGGAAGAATTTCTGTGAAAGTGTATGCTTCCAATGGAGTGGTATTTCATGCTCAAGAAACTCCCATTTCCAGGTATTATCGTTCATAACGACGTCTTTTACCAAGATATCTTTTGAACAATCAATTTCCAGAATATTCGTTAAACTGCCGGCTCCGGTCCAGTCGTCAAACCAAAATGTTTTGTTACCCTTTCCGAGACACGAACTCGTGTTAGCATCCACAGTTGGTAAGAGACCTTTAATCTGCTTCCATAGAATTGATTCTCCACTTCTCAAGTTGGAAGGTTCGCCATTAATGATGTATTTGTTCCTGAAGAAGGATGCCCATGCCGAGTTGCTGTGCCGAAAATTCTGGCACTTCTTGAGTAAGAGGCTGACCTTGATGTCCGTGAGCCGCTGTATACCGAGTCCACCTTCTTGTTTTGGATGACATATATCATCCCAAGCAACCCAATGCCTCTTGTTTTTCCCGTGAAAACTTCCCCAAAAGAAGTTTGCAAACATCGACTCAATCTTATGTATCACTCCATTAGGAACTGAAATGCATGATAGGAGATGTATATGCATCGAGTTTAGGACATGAGTAATCATCATCAATTTCCCTCCTTGTGATAGGAGCCTTCCGTGCCACCTTTCTATTCGACGTTGGATTTTTGTGAGCAGTTGTTCGAAGTGGATCAGCAGTACCCGATCAAAGCTTATGGGAGCTCCCAAGTAGATCATTGGAAATGCTCTATGTTGAAACCCACAGGTACTATGAATCACCAATTTTCGTGCTACATAGACATTATGGTGTACATACAAGCCACTTTTAGCTTTGTTAATTAATTGGCCAGAAGAATTTTCATATCTTTCGAGGAAGTGCATTAACCCTGAAATAGAACGGCGACTTCCGTTTAAGAAAACCAAGAAATCATCGCATATAAGAGACGTGTGATGGGTGAACAACCCCTGGCGGAATGGAAGAACCCAATTTCTCCCTCCACAAAACATTTGGATAACCCTCTGGATAGGACTTCCTCTGCAAGTATGAAAAGCAATGAAGACAAAGGATCTCCTTGCCGTAAACCTCACAAAGATTTGAAATAGCCCTTGAAGACTCCTTGGAGGAAAACCGAGAACCATGGAGTTTCAGCACATTGCGTTAAGAGTGATACACATTTGCCTGAGAAACCAAATTTGGACAAGACCTGTCGTAAAAACCCCCAATCCAGTCTATCGTATGCCTTTGCCATGTCAATCTTGATCATGACATTTGTGCCTCTATCCTTTCTATGCAAATCCCCAACCATTTCCTAAGCCAAAGTTATTATTTCACTGATGTCCTTCCCCTGAATGTAAGCTCCCTGATTTCCTGATATTAATTTGTAGAAGAGTTTTCTTAACCTGTTCGCGATTATGGAGGAGAAAATTATGTATATGATAGCGTACAAACTGATAGGTCTGTAGTCACCCAATGATGTCGGGGTGTCCACTTTAGGTATAAGTGTGAGAAATGAAGAAGTATAGCACCTTGAGAGTGGGGCACCATTGAAAATTCTTTGGCAACGCTATGAAGATCATCCTTGATAATGTCCCAACATGAAGTAAAGAATACCGATGTAAAACCATCACTGCCCGGAGCGCTGTCATTGAGGATCTTGAACACACTGGCTTGTAATTCATCCAATGTTGGAGTATTTGTGAGGCTGGCATCTTCGTCTGCAGTGATCACATTAGGAATGTACTGAAGTAAGTCTGCATCTACACTAGCGTTTGTGGCTTGCAGCACATCCTTGAAGTAACCCACCACGGCATCATGAATGACATCCACTTCAGTAGTCTCAGTTCCATCAAGGAGAGTAAAGTCAGTTACAAAAGTTCTCTTTCGGTTAACTTGTGTAACAGTATGGAAGAATTTTGTGTTGGCATCACTTGCTGCAACCCACTTAATTCTTGACTGTTCTCTCCAAAATATATCTTCATTGTGTAACATGGCCGCATGTTCTCTTTGTACCGTGCTCAGCTCGGTACCCATCTGTTCATCCCAACTGTTCTGCAGTATGTGATCCAGATGCACAATTCTATCCTGGAGAGCATGGATATTCTGAGTAACATTTCGGAAGACATTTGTATTCCAATCCTTGATTGCAACCTTAACTTTCTTAAGCTTATATGCAAAAGAAGATAAACAATTTCCGAATACCCCACTAGGCCAATTATCTCGAACCAAGGATGAGAAGCTAGCATGAGACACCCACATCTTCAAGAAGTAGAAAGGTCTGGGCCCATGATAAAGGTTATTGGTGAACGATAGTAGCAGAGGGGAGTGGTCAGAACATACTCTGCCTAAATGTGAGATTTTATGACTAGGAAATGATGCCATAAAGCTTGAGTTCACCAGCGTTCTATCTAATCTTGACCACTGTCTAGAATTGGCTTGATGATTATTACACCATGTGTAGCTTAATCCAGTAAAAGAAGGTTCCATTAGGCCGGTTGACTGAATCATGTCTTCGAATTCCACCAAGGATCTATATGAGGAGCGTCTACCCCCAAGCCTTTCCGAGTGCTGTCTCACAGTATTGAAATCACCTATAGTGCACCATGGAGAGATTATTGTCATTGAAATATTTTTGAGGTTCTCCCAAAGTGTTCTTCGCTCATTGATGTCACATTTGGCATAGACGATAGAAACATAAGAACTCCATTGATTATTATAACTCATTTTGCAATGTAACATTTGGTTAGAAGTATAAACACATTCAACTTCAAAGTCGTGTTTCCACAACACCCAAATTCCCCACCCACCCCATATGCTGGTTAGACATAAATGATGCACAATTTATTCTTTTACCTATGCTATTCCCTAGTGATGCATCTAGAAAAGGTTCAAGCAAAACCACAATTGAAATATGGTGTTGTTTGATGATCTTTTTAAGATGGTTTAATGTTTTGGCATTGCCAATACCCCTACAATTCCAAACTAGTAATGGACCTAACACCATTGAGGTTACTTGAGATTAGGGATGAAAGCACCCTTGCTCCTTGTGACCATGCTGAGAGGGATTCTCTGTGGTTTTGATCTGCCCTTTTTGACCAGAGTCTAGTTTGGTTCATCGCCCTTTCTATAATACTCAATGTCCGAGTGACATCCACTCCCTAATTCTGTTAGCACCACCTCAGAAAACTGCCGGGTGTTGGTGCGCTCTATTACTTCAGTGTTTTTGTTGTTTGCCAATGCGTCGCTAGTATGAACTATTTCACTTGCTACCTTTTGTCCCACTTTTTGGAGTTCAGTTTGCCTTGCCTTTTGCCCCACAGAAGGAAGCTCTATTGCTGCTGTTGGTATTGCCTGCTGCCCCATTGTAATCGATGGTTTTTGCCCCACTGTTTACACCGTTTCCTGCCCCATAAATCCTGATTCAGTTGGTGCCATTGGTACTGCCTTTTGCCCCAATGTTGTCGATAGTTTCTGCCCCGCTGTCACCATTTTTTGCCCCACTACACGCGACCCAGTTACTACTGCTGTGTGCCCTATATCAAGTTCCAGATTTTTAGTTGTCCGAGGTTGGGAGATAGTGCTGTGTGAATGGCCTACTTTCCCCATTGTTGAAACTTTCCCGTGATTAATCTCCTCCCTTTTATCTATAGGATGAAATTTGATGCAACTTGCCTTGTTGTGCCCTTGTAGAACACAATATGTAAAGAACCTCGGAAGTCTCTCGTACAAAATAGTTTGCTCTATAATGAACGATTTGTTGAAAGCAATTCCTACTTTAGTTGGAAGTTCCTTCATGTGATTCACATCCACACATGCCCGAACTGTGCTAGGTCTACTCAGGTTGAGTGTTGTTGTGTCCGTGATCAAATACTTTCCAACGAGGCCAGCCAATTCCTTGACTATCCCGTTGTTTTGGAGATGAAGCATCAAACCAGGAAATTATATCCAAATAGGAGCAAAAGGAGAGTCCTTTTTGGGATTGTAATCGACTGTCCAAAGAGTGAGCTTGTAGAAAAAACCTTTTACTTACCGAGACTCTCGAGAAAACGCTCTTGTGACGTCTTTTTACGACACTAGCATTACCATAATATGCTTAAAATCAAACATTGCCAGTTTCGGTTCAGCCATGAGACCCCAGTGGGAGTTGATATTTCTTTCAATCACATCTAAATTTGGTTTACCAGAAGGGAAACTCATAACAAGTGTTCTGTTGAAAGCTGCAGCGGCTTTGCTCAGATCTGAAGGTGAGAAAGAAATCACTGGCATACCATCCTTAAACGACTTTCTTGTGTCTGGTTTGAACTCCTCAAGGACGGGTTGGAAAGGTTTCCCTGCAGCGATGCTTGCAAAGGAAGGTTTGATAGTCACCACATCATGAAACGAGGGTAGGAAACTCAGAGTTTCCAGATGGATAACAATAGCATCAGCAGGGAAAGAGTTGGGATTGTTGCTGTTATTGGAAGGATTAAGGATAGATGAGGTAGAAGGAATAGGGATAGAGGATGTGGAAGGAATAGGGAGAGGAGTGATTGAAGCATAAGGGAGAGAGGCCATTTCCATGTGCAAAACCGGTAGAGCAGTTCAACACAGAAAATAGGTTAAAATTGAGAAGAGAAAGGAATGATGAACAGTAAATTTGAGTATTAAAAGGAAGATTTAAACCAAGGATGATTGAAAAGGAGAAAACCTAGCAAGAAAAGCCGGCTAGGGTTAGGGTTTCAAGGGGAAGGAGACGACTCTCATGTTTTTTAATTAATTTTAAAATAACCACCTTGCACTCTCGAGATGAACTTGAAAAAACCAGCCAACGAATGAACTGAACCTGAGGCAGATTCACGGCGCTCATCGACAACTCTTTCTACCACAGAAATCGCCTGTGCAAGACAAAACAAAGACATAAGCTTCAACTTTTATGTAGGTATTGATAATAGTTAATTATGAGTTATTTATACATGCCCCACCCCTCCCCCATTTCAACTAGCTAACAACTAATTTATAAACCTTCGACTTTACCCAACCTATTAATCCGTATTTTGGCAAAAACATACTCAAATTTTCACTTGAAATTAAAAATATAAAAGTAAAGTCAAAATAGGGGGAGTATTTTCGTCAAAAGAGGGTAAGTTTAAGGTTTACAAATAAGGTAAGGTATGTATTATTTGAAACAATTATAGGCGTAAGTCCAAGTAACTCTTAACTCTTAACTCTTAAATATTGGGAATAATAATGAATTTAGAATTAGTACTTGAGCAAAGATTTCAAAGTAAGAAGCAAGAAACAGTTTCCAACAATATACAAATTCACTGATTATACTATGAATATGATAAGTCACATGAAGCAAAAACTCCTATTGATGGGGATAGTTGTTTCCCTACAGTATTGAGACATTAAAATTGGACTCTTTATGTTAACTTCTTGATATATTTTAATTTTTAAAATAATGGTACTTAAAATAAAGGCATTTATATATTTATACACATTTGCATGTATAATAAATAGTATGCTCTTAAAAACCAAACAATGGAAAAAGTATAAGAAGAAATCTAATATATAAGTATAACAACTCAACCTATACTAATAGTTTAGATTCATTTAAAATAGCAAATCAAGTTTTTAGAATTATGAGATTTAGACATTCATACCTTGTGCTGGTATTGGTTGCATTATTTTTTGTAGTTTGTACAATTTTCTCCACATCATTTGAGGTTATCTGCAAACTATTTCACCTGAGACAGCCTCATGTTTTTTGGAATCAATCATAGCTCTTTCACTTGATTAAGCTGTTTCTTCATTCAAACCACTCTCAAACTATTTTGCAAGCATTACTTTGTCAATATACATAACATATTAATAACTAAAACAAATGGTAATGAATTTTTTGATAATATACATTTTAGAAACATCTTTAGATAGCAGTGCATTTGTATAAAATATCAATTGCTGACATAAAAGAATTTCAACTTACCATTTAGTTTCAGATATGCTTGATACTTTTGATAAAATGTCTACTTTTCTCCTCTAATGTGTTGGCCAACATTTATAGTTCCTTATTCTTTGACAAAAGACTTTCTGTTTTGGACTCAATACCCTCGAATGTTTTTTTTGAGACGTTATTCTTCAGCATGTTGTACCATAATAACTTTTACCGGGTTTTTTGTAGCTAAATAATATTGCTCTTTAGTCATCCATTTTATGCTTGGAAGCTTTGTTTTCATATTTAATTCTCAAAAACTGATCTTAGACTAAAGTATATTGGCGTTAAGTAGCCTTGGCGATGAAGTCTTTTTCTTTCAGGGTCGACTTGTAGAAAGTATCACATGCAGAGGTCATATAACCAACATCTAAACATAATCTCCTTGACATTGTAATTCACTGAAATTCTTTGCTCAACAATGTTTTGCATAAACACTGTGAAATTCTAAGATCAAGTAACTTCTGAATGTCCATTTTTAGGAGATGGCCAAAGTAAATGCTCATGTTGGTCACAAATTGGAAAATAGCTAATCTATGATCAGTAAATGGTAGAAGATTGATAATGGGAATTAATAATTAGGTAGGCATAACAGACCTACATAAATCATGTGTACCTTGCACGAAATGCAACTCCAGGCGTCCAATCATTTGTCGAGTATGCGTTCACTAATCTTCCAGCTGCCATATGAGAGCATGGAGTACAGATTATTTGGAAAAAATATTTGTTTAGAAATAATATTAAAATAAAATATAAGTTCAATTTTACTTCTGAAAAAACTAATTTTTTTCAAATTATTTTTATCAAAGAACCTTGAATGGTGATTGATGTTACTATTAGAGAACGTTTCAAAGTAATCTCAACTTATGAATCCTAAATGTTATTATTTGAGGAAGGATTGGAAGTCTTTGAATACCATCCTTAACAACTATGAAATGTTACCATCTAATTGAATAATTATGTCAACAGTCAAAAAGTACGGATTATGCATATGTGATGTTCAACAAAAGGCATGTGGTTACTTTATTTCAGAAAAGCTTTTATACTCGTGAAGTAAAATTTATAAATGGCCAGAAATACTATAAACCTTTTACATATTAAGTGTAAAAGATAGAGGAAGTTTAAGATTTAATATATCAGCATTGGAGCAATTTAGTTTCAAGTTATATTGTTTCTTAAATTACTTTCCATGGTCATCTACATAATCAGTTTCCATGGTTATCCATGAACTTTCCAATTTAGTGCATTTGGACTTAGAATATATACATGAATTTGAAAATAGTGTAAAAGTGACAAGTATCCATAAGACATACTTATAATTGGATGAAGCACATCGTCTTGTTTGAACATTAACTCCAGTTCTCCGAGACCATGATCATTTTCCATTGTGAGTTTAGAATAAGCATGATCAGGAGCGTCGATATCACACTTCATAGACCCATGTTAATTCTCTATTTGTCATTTGAGATATAGATTTAGCATTAATTTGCTGGTAGATTCAGTAGAAAAATAACCTTAATTTAAGGGAAAGATTTGAGAAACATAATTGAAAAACATCAAAAAATGAATAATAGAGAAATTACTTTATCGATCAGTTTGCCTTGTCGAGATAGAATTTTTGGACCTCTCCAAGATTCATTTGGGGCCTGCCAAAGAAGATGGAAAGCTTTTAGTGGCTTCTGCCTATGAGAGTTTAAGAACTAAAATAACTCTTTTGAAGTGGACTAAGATCAGCTGGTCTGTCATCTCGTTCTCTTAACAAAATTTCACCGAGTGCCAAACAATTTTAGCTAACCTTGCTGCTTTAGATTGGCTCTATAAGAGGCATGTTCTGTTTAATTCTTCTTCTGTGTTCTGCCAAGGCTTAAATGAGAACATTGAATTTCTTATGATGGAGTACAGCTGTACAAGATCAATTTGGCAGGCTATCGTGTACAGATGCAATTATGTGAGGTAAGTTAATGGGTTCCTTAATGAAGTCAATTGGTTGGCAGGTTTCCCGAAGATTGAAGTCAAAATAGCTTCACACTGTATTATGTTCCTTCATCTCTAAGATTTGGAAAGAGAGAAATATCAAAATCTTTAGGAATGAATCAGAGACTAAGGAGGTGGTGTAAGACCATCTTTCAAGACACGGAAGCTAGAGTTTAGATAAAGGTCCCTAAAGTTATGGATAACCCTTCTAGAAGAGATTTTTGTGATGCCTCATCAATGCACCCTCTGTATGGTATTTAATGGAAAACTTCAAATTAAGAAGTAAAATATACCCCTCGTCGACGTGGCTCATGCACGTTCCAGAAAATGTAAGTCTCAATAGTATCAAGTCCTCTATCCTTGGCTTTCTACATCAGATCTGGCCACATCTGAAACCAAGCAGCACAAACTATTTAAGTCCATAATATCACCGTAAACATATTCGGAAAGAGTAGAAAGAACAATGATATACGTACCTCTGCTGTACTACGGGGATAATGGATAGTCCAAACTGTTACTTCTGTGTTGTTAGATTCTTTTACCTGCTAACACATGGAAGATCAATACTGATGGTTGATGGCTCTTTAAGTGACTCAGGAGGGGGGGGGGGGGTAGGATGAAAAAAAAAGACTCGCAGGGTGATTGTAACTTTGGCCATGCTGGTTGTTGTACCCCAGCTATTTTTATAGTCCATGAAAATACAGGCCATCTAGTGTGGGCTGAGACATACCATTACCCACAATTTTAAAATCATGATTATCTGTGCAGATTCCAAGGCGAAAGTTGAATTCATTAAGTATAACAAAGAGCCCCCATGGAGATGGCACTATATTATTCTTAGCATCAGAAGCGTGATTAGGTTTTTCAAGTATTTTAGTATTGTACATTTGTTTGTGCATGACTAACTGTTTCACTGACTATCTTACTTCTAAAGGCATTTCTTTTGGTGAAATCGCATTAACTCCTATCCCTCGGACCTGCATGTTAAAGTAGAGGAAGATGCTAAGGGGAAGAAATTTGTTAGGATGTAATATCTTTTATACTTCAATATATCAAGTTTTGGGGCCGCCTAACACCAGCTTTGCCTTGCAAAAGAAACACCACTACAGATTTTAGTAAGCCTATTCATCAATTTTATAGTTAAGGGTATCATTGGAGCTATGCAAGGTACTTAACCCCAGTGTATTCAATGGTGTCAATGCAGGGTGCTATTATATGAATAGTTTACTCGTTTCCGATAAGTAACCATAAGGCCTACCCTCATTGTTAAGTATAGTTTAGAGTGATCCTAAACAACTAAATCTCTAACCTCAACACCCAAAAGCTTCAACAATCAAAGTTCAATCAAAACCAACAAATTTATAAAATGGGGTGTGAAAAAATTAAATCTTTAAAAACATATTACCAATAAACAAACACAAAACATAAGATAAAAAAACTTACAGGCAACAATGAATTGTCAATTACAAATAGGGGTAAAGATTAAATACTTTTGGTTTTAAAACAAAATCTTTTCAAACATAATTTTAATTTACTCGAAGCTGATTTATAGGGTTAATATTCAGATGTTTCACATGTAAATGGAGCAATTGATTTCTCCCTCTCAGAAGGATTTAACAAAATTAAGTGTTGGTAATGCAATTGGTAATGTAATCGTCATTAAAAATAGTTAATTTTGAATTTTTTCGGCTCGCAATACTTTAGGATTTCTATTTTTGTCTACTACCAACCCTTCCATTAGTTAAAACTAGGATACACAAAAGTTATTTGCATCAACTTTTAAGGTACACAAAATCTTTTTGTATCTACTTATAATACAAAATTTTAGTTAGAATTTTACTTACTTGATTTGGCTACATTCATCGTGGTGTTATTTGTTTTAAGTATCACAAACTTCTTCTGCTAGTAAAATCATATCATTTCTTTACCCAAAAAATTATTCACCATTTCAGTGAAAGATAAGTAAATCTAGAAAACTAAACTATACAAAAGAAAATATGGCATTCAAAATTACCATTTTGAAAATTAAAAGAAATGAAAGTGAATGACAATTGGTAATGATATCTAGAAAATAACTTCAATTCTAATAGAACTACTCAGATTTATTTTGCTTGTACACAACTAATTTAAAATAACTAAAACTATTACAGGAAAAAGTTAACAAATATAAAATGAGTATGTATTCTCAAATAAAGTTTGCCAAATTAAAATTAATGCAAAAAAATTCATAATCAGGTTGGGCTTCCTTCATTTCAATCGTCATCGTCCTGTGATAAAAATAAAAGAATAATTTAGACCTAATTAGTTACTATGTGAAGTAAGAAAATTAGAAATATACCTCACAAATCAATTTTAAATGTTTTATCTTCTTTGTGTGACTTTTGGTTATTTCCTCGTTGCAATTTGATATTTGAATTTTTGTATCTTTTCATTTTATGACAGTAAAACTTGTATCTTCATTTGTCACCTATTATGGAAGAATTTGAATAATAATATCTTCACTTTAATACATTAAAAATACAACCTTTTTTTTTAATAAAATAGCTTATAGTGTAATTAAGATAATTACCTCATCCAACAAAGAAGGTTCATGCATCTTGTTGTCATCATCTATAGGAAATATTCTTGATAGTGTGTATGAGCTATATGCATTGGTGATATTAGATGGGTCATGCTTTACTTTAAAAACCCACTTCGTTCTGAGCATCTTATCTAAAATAGAGAATGCCTTTTCATGTTCGATATTCTACATAATTGTTTTACCAAAAAGTGTAATTTTTTTATTTATTAAGTATTGATTACATACCTTGTTATACAATTCGTATAAGACCTTTGTTGTTGCTTTTGTCAAAATTTCAGCTTCATTGTCAAATGCGACTATGTTGATGTATCTGGTATCATCTTCGATTTTTAGTCTCAAACAGTATTTATAGAAAGAAAAAAAGGTTAACCATTTGCAATTATATTTCAAAAGAAAAATAATAATTTCAAATATTACCTAGGTGTAAGAACCAAAATTTTAAAATTACATGTTTTACACCAGTAATTTCAATTATCATTGAGGACCTTCTTTTTGCAATTGTCACAGCTGAGATAGTAGCATGACATATTGTCACGCCCCAAAATCCAATAATTGGTAGCTAGACTAATTACCATCATTAGGGATGTGCAGGTCGGGGAATCTAACCGATTCGCCCCCACGAACAACCGAGCCATAGACAAGTTCAGGCTCAGTCATTGACTATAGCAATATCATCAGAGTAAAAGGAAATAAAGCGGAAGCAAAGATATATATACATATACAACTAAAAATATAAATACAATATCTCAAATACTAAACAGTGTCAAAAGCTGAGATCATATAAGAATACTAAAACCGGAGCTAGAACAGCAACTGCTGTAGTGTCCCAGATTATTATTGTTATTTTTATTATTATTTATTATTATTATTATTTTATTAATTTTTATTATTCATAAATTATGCATCATGCATTCACTTATATTGCATACATTGTGCATCTGCATCTCATCCCTATCTTTAGGGCTTTGAGTTCTTCTTTCTTAATTTTTGGCAGTTCAGTAGTTGTTTGGCAGAGGAGGTCGTGCCGTGGTTTTGTGAGCATGTGGTTGGCTTAGTAAGGGCCCGTGTTTGGGCAATGTTGTTGTTGCTGTAGTTGTGTGGTGTAATCCAGAGAGGATCTGTATTAGGCTTATTGGGCTTCTCCAGTTTTCCTTTGGATGGAGTCTCTTTGGTTTTCTGAGTTATTCCCGTTTCTGTTTTGTTTTATTCGATCAGACTTGTTCCTGCTCGATTAGATTTCTACCTGTTTCATTTTATTCAAGTAACCTACCTTCTGTTCGAATAGAAATATCTTCTGCTCGAATAGATGTCGGTTCTGTTGATTTCCTTTCACTTTGTTCAGTTTGAACAAACCATTTCCTGTTCGATTAGGCTACGACCTATCTTATCTTGTCAGAATAGTAGTGTGTTCGATTCAATCTTTGGCGCGTTTGGATGACCAGGTTGGGTCTTCTCATGCGATTATTGGTTGTTGGATTTCCTCGAGATGAGTATTGTGTCCTTGGGGTTTTTATCTACCCATTCCATTTCATTTCTTCCCTCATTTATACTCTCTCACTCTTACTCACTCTCTCTCTCCAAATTTGAAATCTTCCTCTTTCTCGTTCCTTGCTGCGATTCATTGTGGGATTGATCTCGCCACTTCTTCGGTGAGTAATTTCCTTTCCCCCTTCCTTATCATTAATTTGATTGTAGCTTTGGTGGAACCCTTGTGATTCTAGGGTTTTGGTGTTTGGGTATTTTTGAGATTGTGGTTTGTGGTTGATTTAAGGTATTGGGTTGTTGGTGTTGGTGTTGGTGTTGGTGTTGGTGTAGTTGTAGTGAGCAGTGGTGTTGAGGCTTGGTTTGTCCTGTCGTTGTCGACTGTGCAGCTTATCCTTTTATCAGGCGAGTGTCCCCCCATTTTTAAATTCCATTACTAATTTGATTAGTGTTAGACGGAGTTATGCATATGGCATTTGGAGTGTTTGTGATATAATTATGGCCTGTGTCTTTTTCTTCTGCGCATGATTCCTTTGTCAGTTATGGGGTATATGCTTTCCTGGTCTATTAGGCGATTATGCATTGTGTAGTGTTCTCGTTGGTTATCCTTGATTTGCGGGTTCCAATCTTGTAGAGACTGATGATTGTTGGATGTTGTGACTGGGTATATTAGTTACTGTTTACAGCTGTAATAGGATTATTTACCATTCTTTGAGGCAGATGGTTATCCTATGTATGTTGGCCAGGTTTGACGGCTATGGTATTTTGATCCTCGTGATCTATTTTTGTCAATGGGTTTTGTATTCTTTTAACTTAACGGGGTCGAATACATAACAAAGCTCTACATAGCTGACCCTCGCTAGGATTTGGGATTCCTACATCGGGTTAAAATAAGTGGGTGAGTTTGGGACAGGTACTATCACACTTATTTACCCATCCGGGAGTGTGGGATGGTATGAGGCAGTTTTCCTTTGGTACCCATCTTAGTCCTCTGTGAGGTTAAAATCCCTTAAAATGCGAAATAAAGTTTGGACGTTGGCTCCGTGGGTTGCAAAGCCCGAAATACTCTAATCAAGTGATAATTCCCAAGCTTGGTCAAGCTTCTACTAATCGTACCCATTGTATCCAACTAAGATCTCGTTAAGGTTATTATGCATTAGCTGCTGATCAGCCCAATACATTGATTTATAGAGTCTAGTTCTTGATTTCATATCGCCATACCATATCATATCACATCATCACATCATCCATCATTTATGATAATTATGGGATTATCCTAGTTTACCATATTACAACATCGTAACACATTTCTCATATCCCTTACCGCATACTCCTATCCCTTCCCTTTATTTTCTGTATATATATATACTATCCTTTTTATAACATCTTCTATCTCATTTATCTCTCCTCTTTTTCTGTACCTGTTGTATTAGTATGTTATTTAGCATTGTTGGGCATTAGTGAGCCATGGTTTCGCTCACTCTCGCCTTGTTCCCCCCTTTCAGAGGTTGAGTAGTTGCAGGGTTTGGCTGGGAGTTCCTACTGTTAGTTCTAGTATTGCGGCTGTAGTTTCTGTGCCGGTTATTGTATTCCTTGTATGCTCTCCGCCTTTGCCGCCGTGTAGTATTTTGAGATTTTGTATTTATATTTCAGATGTGTATATATATATCTTTTGCTTCCGCTTTATTCTTTTACTCTGATGATATTGCTATAGTGAATGACTGAGCTATTTCTTATTAGCAAGGTTATTGTGGGGTGAATCTTTGGATTCCCCGACCTGCACATCCTGAATGATAGTAATTGGTTTAGCTACCGATTATTAGATTTTGGGGCATGACAACTGCAATACCAGAACTAACAGCTGAAATTCTCATCCAAACCCTGCAAGTACTCCACCTCTGAAAGGGGGGAACAAAGCGAGAGTGAGCAAAACCACGGCTCACTAATGCCCAATAAGGCTAAACAACGTACTAATATAACAGGTGTAGAGAAAGAGGAGAGATCAATGAGATACAAGATGCTAAAAGGACAGTAATATATAAGTGCAGAAATAGAGAGTAAAAGGAGTAAAAAATATGAGGAAAGGAGATATGCAGAATATGATGTAATAATGATGGTATGCTAATGATGTGACGTAACGTGATGAACTAGGATAATCCCATAATTATCCCAAATGCTGAGTGATATGACATGCTAAACTAAACCCCTAAAATGAATGTTTCATGATATGATGAAACCAAGGACCTAGACCCTATAAATCAAAGTATTGGGTTGATCAGCCGCTAATGCATAATAACCTTAAAGAGGTCTCAGATGGATACAATGGGTACGATTAGTAGCAAGCCCGACCAAGCTTGCAATTAATCACTTGATTAGAGTATTCTGGGCTTTGCAACCCACGGAGCCAACGTCCAAACTTTATTTCACATTCCAAGGGATTTTAACCTAAGGAAGAATAAGATGGGTACCAAAGGATAACTGACTCATACCATCCCACACTCCCGGATGGGTGAATAGATATGATAGTACCTATCCCAAACTCACCTACTTATTTCAACCCAATGTAGGAATCCCAAATCCTATCAAGGTTCAGAAGAGTTGAGCTTTGTTATGTATCCGACCCCGTTAAGTTAAAAGAATACAAAACCCACTAAAGAAAATAGATCCCAAGGATCAAAATACAACTGCCGCCAAACGCGGCCAACATACATAGGATAACCCTCACCTGAGAGAAGGGCAAGCAACCTTAACCCAACAGCCACAACCTGGCCAACACACACGTAGGATAACCACCTGCCTTAGAGGATGGCAAACAACCCTACCACAAATGCAAATAGTGACTAACCCGTCACAACATCCAAACAATACCAGTCTCTAAAGACTAAAGCACCGTAGTCAAGGACAAGACCCTGAGAATGTCACACAATGCACGAGTTCCTATAAGAAAAAAGGCAACACACCCTACATGCCTAACCATATGAAATAATAATACAAAAATCAACAATTACAACAGACAGAACAATATAGTTTAAAATCAAATCACAAACACCTCGATGCCATGTGCATGCTCTATCTAACACAGGTTAAATTAGTATAGAAATTTAGCAATGGAGGGACACTCGCCTGATAAAGGATAATGACGAACCTGCCAATCCAAAATCAACAGGGCAACAATAAGCTATAACACCACCGGCAACAACCACGCCAACACCAACAACCCAACACCTGTAAGAAATCACAACTCCAATCCTCAACAAAACCCCCAATCACCAAACCCTAAAATCACAAGGGTTTCACCAAAGCCACAATCGAAACAACCACAAAGGAGAGGAAAGGGAATTACTCACTGGGTAAAGTGGCGAGATTAATTCTGCAACGAATCGCAAACGAGGAGCGAGAGAGTGAAAGATTCCAATTTGGAGAGTGAGTGAGTTTGAGAGAAATAAAAAGGAAGTGGGTAATTAAAACCCTAAGATCCCACACTCCACACGAGGCAATCCCATAGCCAAGAATCGCAAAGAAAGACCCAACCTGGTCATTCAAACACGCCTCTGTTCGAATCGAATACATTTATATTCGAGCAAAACAAAACAGGAAGGATTGTATATGAACAGAAAAAGGCTTGTTCTATCACGCCCCAAAATCCAAACATTAGAGAATAATCTAAAACATTATCATTCGGGTGTGCACGTCGGGGAATCCAAAGACTCGCCTCACAAATAACCTTGCTAATAGGAAATAGCTCAGTCATTCACTATGGCAATATCATCAGAGTCAAAAGAAAAATAAGTGGAAGCGAAAGATATATAAATATCAACTGATAATATAAAAAAATCCTAAAATGTACAGTGACAAGAGCTAATAACTAACAAAGAAGACTAAATCCAGATCAATATATGTAATGGTAGATCTGCTCCAACCTAGTTGAGGCCCTCAGCCAAACCACCAACTACTCTGCCTCTGAACGGGGGGAAAATGCAAGAATGAGCAAAACCACAGCTCACTGAATAACCCAAAAAGCTAAACAACATACAAATATAACTGGTGCAGAGAAAAGGAGAGATGAATGTGATATAAGAAACTATAAAAAGGACAGTAATGTATAAGTGCTAAAAAGGGAAGGGATAAGAGTATGCTGAAGAGATATAAGAAAAGTACCACGATGATGTAATATCATATGATATGATATGATATGACATGGCGTGACACTAGAATTGTCCTAAAATGAATGCTTATGATGGTATGAAATTAAGAACTAGGCCCTATAAATCAATGTCGTGAGCTGATCAGCCACTAATACATAATAACCTTAAGGAGATCTCAATTGGATATAATGGGCACAATTTTTGTCAAGCTCGGCCAAGCTAAGGATTTATCACTTGATCAGAGTGTTCCAGGCTTTGCAACCCACGGAGCCAGCGCCCAAATTTTATTTTACTTATTCCAAGGAATTTCAACCTCACGGAGGATAAGACGGGACTAAAGAAAACTGTCTCACACCATCCCATACTCCCGAAGGGTAATAGATATGATAGTGTCCAGCCCAAACTTCACCTACTATTTTAACCCGATGTAGGAATCCTAAGTCCTACCGAGGGTCAGCCGATGTAGAGCTTTATTATGTATCCGATCCCATTAAGTTAAAAGAATATAACAGCCCACACTAAAAACAGATCCTAAGGATTAAAACACAATGGCCGCCAAACCCAGCCAACACTCATATAGGATACCCATCTGCCTCAGAGAATGGTAAACCAACCTAACTCAACAGCCACAACCTGTCCAGCACACACATATGATACCCATCTGCCTCAGAGAATGGTAAACAATCCTATCACAGGTACAAACAGTGACCAACAGTCACAACAACAAACCACTGATGAATAGTAACAAATAACTAGTTACATCATCAAAACACATCAGTCTCTGAAAGACTGGAAACCAAATCGAGGACAATGCAACAAAAATATCTCACTAATACATAACCTCCTAACATTCAAGGAGAAACAATACACCACATACTAAACAAGGAAATCGAGCACAGAAGAAAACAACATAGGCCACAATTATATCACAAGTACTCAAAATGCCAAATGCATAACTCTATTTAACACAAATCAAATTAGTAAAGGAATTTAGCATGAAGGGAAAACTTATCTGATAAAAGGATAAGGTGCATAGCCGACAAACAGCAGGGCAATCCAGGCCTCAACACCACGGTTCATGACAACCAACCCATCACCACAGGTAAAACAATTACGCCAACACCAACGACAACAATCCAACCCTGCCAGAAGATCACAGCTCCAACCTCAATAAAAGCCCCAAACACCAAAACCCTTTAATCACAAGGGTTCCACCAATGCCATAATCACATCAATCAAAAGTAAGGAAAGAGGGAAGATACTCACCGAAGAAGTGGCAAGATCAATTCCACAATGAATTGTAGCGAGGAACGAGAGAGAGGAAAAATTCAATTTGGAGAGAGAGTGTGTGAGATTGAGAGTGAGACTAAGACTGAGAGAGTGTAAGTGAGGGGAGAAATGAAATGGAATGGGTAAATAAAGTTCCCAAAGACACAATACTCATCTAGAGGCAATCCAATAGCCAAGAATCGTGTGAGATGACCCAACCTGGTCATCCAAACGCGCCTAAGATCGAAACGAACACATTACTAGTCTAACAGGACAAGACAGGTTGAAGCCTAACCGAATAGGAAATGGCTTGTTCGATCTGAACAGAAAGAGACAGACATCTATTTGGGTAGAAGATATTTATATCCGAACAGAAAGAGACAGGAAGGAATGCATTATAACAGAAGGTAGGTCATTCGAACAAAATGAAACAGGTTGACATCGATTTGGGCATAAATAAATCTGATCGAATGAAAAAAAGCGGGTGCTGGAATAACTCAGAAGATCGAAAAGACTCCGACCTATAAGGATAACTGGAGAGCCCAAGAATCCTAATACAGAACCTCTCCGGATCACACCACATGACCACAATAACAACAATAACAGCAACACCCAAACGCGCTCAAACACGAACACCCACTAAGCCAACCACAGGCTCACAAAGCCACAACACGACCTCCTCTACCAAACGACCACCGAACAGCCAAAAGAAGAAAGAGGAACTTAAATCCCTAAAGATAGGAATGAGATCTAGATGCATAATGTATGTAATGAAAGTGGATGCATGACACATAATGTATGAATAATAAATAAATAAATAATAATAAATAAAAAAAAAATCGTGACACTACATGTCCGAATAAAATGGAGGCAAAAAGGAATCTATTCGAACAGAAAAGAGGTTATTCGAATAGAACTGGAACTGGTGGAAATCCATAGAACAAACATCTATTCGACCAAAAGATATTTCTATCCGAACTGAAAGAAACATGAAGGAATGTATTCATACAAGAATGAGTTTGTTCGAATAAAATAAAGCAGATTGAAATATATTCGAACAGAAGGGATCTTGTTCGAACATAATGAAATAGGCAAGGATGTATTAGAACAGAAGTATGGTCTGCTCAAATAAAATGGGACAGAAAGTACCCAGAACACCCAAAAGATTCCTTTCCAAGGAAAACTGACGGAAATTCTAGAAAAGACCATGGATTCCTCCCGGATCACACCACACGCAAACACAACAACAACAACAAACCTCCAAGCCAACTACAGGCTCCCCGAAACCATAACACACCTCCTCCGCCAAACAACCGCCGAAACCCAGAAAAGAAGAAAGGCGCAAAACCTGATAAGAGAAAAGATATGCAATGCAGAAAGAGAGGATGCATGTTGAATAATAATAAATAAATAAAAAGAATAAAATAAAATAAAAATCTGGGACACTACACATATCATTGAGAACTTTTCGAATAGATATTAGTAGTTCTAAAAAAAGTGGATGCAATGATATTAGTAGTTCTAAAAAAACTAAAAAAAATATCATTATAAAACATTAACTTCTACAAAATAGTTACCTTTGTTTCCAATTCAGCAATGGTGTTCTTAATTTTAGATATAGTTTTTATGTCCTTGTACATTAGTTCATTTATTGAAGAAGAATTAATTAAACTATTTGTAGCGTTCGCAACAGGTCCTTTTATTAGACTCCCAATGCTAAGAGAAACATGTTTATAAATATACATATTAGATCTGACTAATGTGTATGGTATATAATATAAGTACGAATTTTGTTTATTGAAAACTTATTTTTAAAATTTAGTATTTCAGGAACATCGAGATTAACATAAATTTTAGTAGCCATTGTTGATGATAAGTTATAGGCACCTAATAAAAGAATGAACTTGAATTAACTAATATCTTATAGTAAGAAATAGAAAGATAAATGAAAGAATTGAAAGATTGCAGCATGAAAATAAAGTACCTTTAAATTCTTTTACAACTGTAGAAGTAACGATCATTAAAGAAGGAGACTCTTTATCCATAGAGATATCATTCGGAACTTGATTTGCAATATTGTCCCATAATGTTATCTTTAAGACGCATCCTCTGAAATCAAAGGCATGTGCTAATATTTAATACTTGGTTATTCATATATTTATACTCTAAAATAGTTTTGGATATATAGTAAAACTAACTTTTGATCATGAATAGTTAAATCCCTTATCCCTAAAGTTCCTGTCGTCATCTTTAGTATATTCTTTGATTTATGAGAGTGTATGAAGATCCCCAATAACATCTGCATTAAGTTTAAAATGCCAATTTTAGAAGAATAATAGTATTAGGATGATTTGACAAAAAAAAAGCCAACAACTTATATATCAAAAGTAAGCCACTTGTCAAATGGCTATTTTGGCTATGCCTTGATAGTATATTATTAAGATTCACAAACATGAATTTATATTGGGGTATGTTGTGATTTTCGTCTTCAAGAAACTCCATCTTTGTATCAAACTTTAAAGTAATTTTATAAGTACTATTATATGGATGATAAATGCCTTGGGGATAATCAATGGAGAGCCTATAGATAAAATAAATACTTCCTTCTTGTAATATGTTATCATAAGAAGTAATTAAGTTCTTATGAATAACATGTATTTGGTCTCCCTACAATTAAAAAATTATCACATTACTATTAGTATACGTAGTAATTTATAATTTTTTCATCCAAGTTAAAGAAAAGATATTACATTCTCATCGATTAACAACATTTCAATCGATACGATTAATTATAGTTTTTTCATTAAAGTCAAAAGCTTTCCATAATCTTGAAATTCGAACTTTAATCTTCCAGCGTTCTTTGGTGTGATTGATTTGATCAATCTTGTTGTAAGTTCTTGTTTCAATATTTTCATTAACCTGAAAAAAATACAATATATAATACTTTTACTTAAGAAATTGGCTATCACACAATAATAATGGAAAATAGAATTATTACATATGATAAAGAGAGAATGTATAAACTTTAGTTTGTTCTTTAAAAGACTTATATTTTTAGTTATTTATTAATGTTTATCATGTTAATGAAAGACATATTTCAACGTCTATAGTGATAAGAACTTTGGAATATTTTTTTTCTCCTTTGGAAAGTAATGATGTTTTCCATGACGATCTTTATTATCCATAGATACAGTTCTTGTATGGATTTGGTGTTATCTATTATAATAAAATCAATAGATACAACTCTAGTATGGATTTGGTGTTATCTATTATAATAAAATCAATCTTAAGAAGTTCTGCAATGATAATTAAGCAATAAAGCATGTAACATCTGATGGCGATTATCAGATAACCCAAGAATGGAGATCAATTAGTAAGAATCAATTCAGCAGAAACAACTCCCAATATATGATGTTCCCATTATCAATCTTCTACCATTTACTGATCATAGATTAGCTATTTTCCAATTTGTGTCCAACATGAGCATTTACTTTGGCCATTGTTGATATAATAAAACCAATCTTAAGAAGTCTGCAATGATAATTAAGCAGCAAAGCATGTAACATCTGATGGCGATTATAAGATAGCCCAAAAATGGAGATCAATTAGTAGGAATCAATTCAATAGAAACAACTCCCAATACATGATGTCTACAATCATAATTTAAGTTATTTTATAGAGCCATAGAGAAAGAGAAAGAGAGGGATAGAGAGACGTTTAGATTACCTTCAAGGGATATGCACTGGTGTTAAATCTCTGTTGCTTGAGTTCAAAATTTTAGTTGAAGAAAGAAGATGGAGAAAGAAACAGAAAAATTAATCTGGTGCAGGAGAAAAGTTTTATAGATTTGTTCTTAAGAGTTGCATTTTTTCAATGAATTTTGTTTCATCGAAGAGTTGTGTCTCTATACTCTTTAGAATATGTGAACATAATAATGCCCAATAGCAACTACTCATTAGAGAAAAGCCCAACTTAAACTTTCAAACTCCTTGCACCTTTGGCACTATTACATTGAAAATTTGATAGACATTGTGCTCGCTAAATGTAAAACACAAACCAGATTCCACATGTTCTAGAAATTAATGACTGGGTAAGTGTTTAAGGCTTGTGCATTTAAGAACTTTTTTTATAGCAGAAAGTAGGCGTCTAGATTTTGTTGTAGGTTTTTCTTAGGTTGAGCAATCTAATGAGTTGTACCATTATTCCAAACAAAATTCTAATGGATGAACCATAATTGGAAGAGAATAATCAATGTGATGGAAAATATTTTGTAAGTAGAAGAGCAATGGATACTAAAGAAGTTTCTTCTCCTTATGCTCCTCCAATTACACTGTAAATATGGAGTCTAGTTCTCTAGCGGTCGCCTTCAGCTCTCTCTCATAACCGGGCAAGTCAAACTACTCTTGAAATGGAAATATGTCTGATACATTATATAGGCCAGCTAACCTAAAGAAATTTCTCATCGCCTTTCGAGATCGTTCTGATTCTTCTCCATCAGAACCCATGGTAAGGCTTACTTGCTGAATATGCATCATCGTTTCCAACGTCGTGAATGACTGTCCCATTTATCATGGGTGCTTAAAATTACTTGCCCTTTCTTAAGCAACTTCAAATATGTTATTATTTCCCCCGTTAACTATACAACTTTCATCCCTAGGCTTTTTTTGAATTGATCATCCCAATCATGAAATTGTTTCTTCCCAAGGGCTATAATAGGAACAATATACACAATCTTATGTTTTGATTTAGTTTACAGTTTAGTTATGTACATTTCCTATGTATTAGGATATAGTTTATAGTTTAGTTATGTACATGAGTGCTGAGCAAGATGATGATAGCCAAGGTTGCTTAATTAATACAATATAAATTTATGCTTTATGCTTTGCTTTTTAGGAAGATTCATTTACATTGAAAATTTCATTGAACCTTTTCTAGAACTCAGACATGCCAACACCACATGAGATGCATTCCCACAATCACATACATGCTTTGAGCTTTTATGTTTTTATATATTTTGGTAGCTGTAAGAGTCTGAACATTATCTTGCTTTCCTTTAATACAAGAAATTCTCCATGGAGTTTATTATTCTCCTTCAGTGGCAACCTGTTGCAAGGTTAAAAAGGACAGCAAAGTAATATTAAAAGAAGACAATAAAGCTATATTAAAAGAAGACCTTAAGAACATAACTAAAATAGTTTAGGATAAAAGCATAAGACATAAGCTTAATAGATAGAAGTTAGTACATTCTTTGTCTCACATTGAAGAGGTTTATTGTACTAAAAAATAATGCCTACAGATACAATAACTTAAGAAATTCTTTAAAGGGACTACTCTAGCCAGCTTTTGTTTTTCAATTTGACCTAACCCAACTTAGTATGAACAATACATGCCATCTTTCTAGGAAAAGCCTGAATTGGGTACACCTCACCAAGAAGATGGTACTACCTTGTAAAAATCATGCTCCAAATCTTGGATGCTTTCTTCTTACTTATCCACCTCCTCCTTCTGCAACTCCATAGCCTTGGAACCATCTTTTTCCTTATTCACAACAATTGATTCACGTTTTTCAATCAACTTAGCAATAGATTCTTACATTTCCCTGATACTATTTTCCACCTCACCGATTTCTACATTGTATTTACCATTATCAGTATTTATCTCGGTGATTTTCTGTTTAAACATCTTTGAGGTACCTTTGAGAGCGACCCACCTTGTTTTATACTTTATGAGTAGCTCTAGTTGATCTCAGATTTTAAAGTTTTTATACTTCATGTGATTCCAATTCAGCAAGAGCTTTTAAAGTTTCTTTAAAATCACTAATGGGGGGGTCATCCAATTGGAATTTACATGTCGCTTCCACCAAATTGGAGAATGTTACCATGTGTTCTAATGCATCTCCTTCACGAGCTTTTGCATTAGACTTCTCTAAAGGGCAGAAATGTGGATTTTGTGGCATCTTTCGAAATGCCTCCCAAGACTGGATAGCTTCTCACATAACGGAGTTTTTACAGAAAGATAACTTTTCAAATTAGAAAAAATTAGAACCATATGACCACCTTGCACTCTCGAGACGAACTTGAAAACCAACCAACGAATGATCTGAACCTGGGGCAGATTTACAGCGATCAACAGCAACTCTTTCTGCCATAGAAATTTCTTGTGCAATATAAAATAGTGACATAAACATCAACTTGTATGTAGGTATTGATCATAGTTAATTATGACTTATTTATACTTTCCCCACCCCACCCCTATTTCATCAAGCTACCAACTTATTTGTAAACCTTCAACTTTACCCAACCCATTAATCCGTATTTTGGCAAAAACATCCTCAAATTTTCACTTGAAAATAAAAATATAAAGGTTTAGTCAAAATAGGAGGAGTATTTTCATCAAAAGAGGGTAAGTTTAAGGTTTACAAATAAGGCAAGGTATTTATTACTTGAAACGGCTAATAGGCGTAAGTCCAGGTAACTCTTAACTTTTAAATACTGGGAAAAACTCAATTCATATTTTAGGTTATGCCTTGTAGTTTATGAACTTAACATTCTTCACCTCAATTTTAATGTCATTGTCTATATAAGTAAAAACTCATGAAGTTAATATTCACCTCAATACTGGTGTCATCGTCTATATTCGTAAAATAAACCAAAATAAATGTAGTAAATAGAGACTATAGAACCTCTGATGTTCAACATCAATTTATGAAAGAAAGCTCTTATTGTGGTCTATGGCTATTTAGAGTTCACGTATAAGGGTGTGAATATAATGCCTTAAAAATGTTAAAAAAGTGGTCGAGCACAAAGACCAATCTTGTTGCAATGATATTCAAACATTAATTTTGTTTTAACTTATGTACTTATATTCAGCAATTTGGATACTTATATTAGCAGTGAGATTATATCTGTAATCTCTCTTAATACATAATTTTCTTTACCAGTGTATGAGGCCTGTACAAGCTAAACATTCTTAGTGGTTACTTTTTGTCTGCAATTCACATTTTTTGGAATGAAATCCTTCTACCCAGTTTTGCTTATGTGTGCCTTTAAAGTGGAGGTGGGTTAAGATTTGGCGAGTTATTGCGAGTTGACGTCAGCTTTATCATGACTGAGAGTTTTCTATGAATAGGTTTCATGTCGCATTATAATTCCTAAGGCCTCATTGTTTTGGAGGTCAAAATTTGAGCGTAATGTTCATCCACTTCAACCCAAACAGGATGGTTTCTACCTGGTGTTAGTGCACATAAGCTCTTATATATACTACATAATTCAATATGGACCGTTTAGATACCCCAAATCAAGCCAGTTTAGTAATGCTCTAGCTTAAAATTAAGAATACTTGTTTGGCCAGTTTTGGGGCAACCCTTTCTAGTTCATTGGTAGTCATGGCTGCTCTATTGTACCCAAAAATCTAGTTCTCATTGTATCTAGTTTTTAGAGTCGTTTAGCAGAAAAGTACAGAATAGTGTTGGAAAGATAAGAACTAATTAAAGATGAATATGCATACATACAAATTCACTGATTATACTATGAATATGATAAGTCACATGATGCAATAACTCCTATTGATGAGGATAGTTGTTTCCCTACAGTATTGAGACATTAAAACTGGACTCTTTTTGCTGAATTCTTGATATATTTTAATTTTTAAAATAAGGGTACTTAAAATTAAGGCATTTATATATTTACAAACATTTGCATGTATAATAAATAGTATGCTCTTAAGAAACCAAACAACGGAAAAAGTATAAGAAAAAATCTGATATATTAGTATTATAACTCAACCCATATGTAATGTCCTAGATTTTCAGGTTATTTAATTTATTTATTATTAAGTATTATTATTATTATGCCTTCACGTTAAGTTCCGCATTCATATTCTGCATATACTCATTCATCCATTATGTATCCATTTATTCCTTTCGGTGGTTTAGTATTAGATTCCTTTTTGTAGTTTTGGCGGTTCGGAGGTTATTCGGAGGAGGAGGTGGCGTTGTGGCCTTGGGAACCCCTAGATGGGTTGGTAGTGATGTTTGTTTGATGTGTGTGTGGTTTGGGGTAGTTCCGGTAAGCTGTTGGATTGGCCGGTGGGTTTCCGGAGTCTTCCGAGGAAAAGATTCCTTTTGGGGGGCTTAGGCATTTTAGTGACCGTGAGGCGGTGGAGGTGGTGTTTTTGCCTTGAGAAACCTTTGTTGGGCTTGTGGTAGTGGTGGTGGTCCGTGGTGTTTCTGGGGTGTCCGGGATGGTCCGTGGTGTTTCCGGGGTTATGTTTTTGGTGCAGGAGCAGTTCTGTTTGTACAGGACCTTTTCTGTTTGAATGAACCCCTTTCAATTCAAATTCGAATAAGACTTGTCTCTGTTCGAATACACTTCACTCTGTTCGAACAGTATCATTTCATATTCAGACAGTAACGTGTTTTTAGCTTTTTTGGGGTTTTATTTCCTCTTTTCTACACTTCCCTTTTTTTTCTCTCTCTTCTCTCCCTAACCTATTCCCCTCTCCTCCATACTCTAGATCCTATCTTCTCCATCGCTCGAGGATTCTTCGCCCGCTTCGTCGTAAGCTTCGCTCCTATCCTCGGTAAGAAATTCTCAATTCCTTTTCTGTTCCTTTTGCTCAATTGCGGTGTAGGTCTGATTTCTAGGGTTTGGGTTTGATGTCGTTTTCCTGAATTGATTGTTTACTTATGGTTGTTATTGGTTGTGGTAGCTTGTTCGTTGTTTCGATTGGCTTGTCGTCGATCTTAGGTTCGGTTTTCCGAGTTGGTTTCTGCCGGACTTGGATTAATATCAGGCGAGTTTTATCTTCCTGAATAACTAGATTATTATGCTGATTTGTGAGTTATGGAAATGCATAGTTTAGTATATTATATCTGTGACTAGGTTAGTATGTGGCTTAATTGCTTAGGACACTTTACTGGTTATCCGTTTAGCATTACCTTAGACGAGAGTATTTAAGGGTTTGATAAGTTAATAAAACCTGTTATAATGTGAGTTTAGTTACTAGATAGAATCCATAGGTTATGATTAGCCAGAGGGGGTTATTCTCTGTTGTCGTCGATGTGATAATGACTCCTGAGATTTCTCTTAGACCAATTTCATTGAGGGTGGTTATCACGAATCTTTTCTTTGTGGTGGTTGAGAATAAGGCATTTCTCTGTGTAATGCGATGCCTCAGTGTCGCTATATATATATATATATATATATATATAACATATTAAGTATGGTATTGTTGGCTTGTAATTAGGGTGCCCATCTTGTTTCAGGGCACTAGTAACTAGGTTTGGCTATTAGTGGAGATGTATGGACGGCTGTGGTTTAGCCGACATTTCTTTGAGATAGTGTAGTTCAGAGACTATAGTTCTCACCTTATAATGTAGCACCTTGGTTAGTTTAGATTGTTGGACTTGGTTCCAGGGTAGTCTTGGGGCGACATAGCTTCAGTAAGACATGGTCTTTGATTCAGAGCTCATCCTCTTTCCTGCTATTGTTTTGATTTGTCTTAGGATTAGCCTAGGTGTACTCTGTATTCTCGAGGCTTGGTCCTTGAGAACTGTCGTTATGATTGGTGGTTGGTTGGAATGTTAGATTCCCTGTAGGAGTGTGGAATATCCTAGACTGTTAGTAGTTAGTGGTGAGCAGACAACTTGTCTGTGGTGGTTGGTCGTGGATGTTGAACTTCTGATAGTTTATATTAGGATTGTTTGCTTATCGTATTGTGACACTTATTGTCCTCATGATTCTTAGAGCTAATAGAGCTTACTCGTAAGCCTTCCTTCCCCGGGATGAGGCTGTTAGGGCTGTGTTCCCTTCCGTCATCTAAGAGGCAGCGAGACAGCATGGCACAATGAGGTATGCGGCTGAGCCAGATGGTTTATGAATTTATACATCACCCGTGATGTTGGAATCTGCTAGGGTGGGCTGTCACATCAATGTAGGGAAACTATCACCGTCGAGCATCTGTTCGCGGAGATTGTCACCTTGGGTGTAGATAGACCTGGTAGGTTCCTGTGCATCGGTACTGGTGACTTATGTACATGATGAGGAGGATTGCGATGCGGTTCAGTTATTGGGCATTGCTGACTACTTGTTGGACACGTGTAGGTCAACCCATGAGTACTAGTCTGTGTTAACAGCTAGAGTACTGTAGTACTTTATGGTAATCATATTGCTTTGAGGAATCTTAGAGACTGATGTTGCTTAGATGTCGTGACGGTTAAGTTGTTGTTTCATCTAGATTTATATGGTGCAACTGAGTCACAGGAGGGCATCTGTGTTGGTTTTCGGTGCCACGCTCTCAGGCAGGTGGTTATTTTATTGTGTACTGGCCATGTTGGCAGCGGTTGTGTTTCAGTCTTCAGGATTTTTGCTCACATCCATAGATAATATATTGTCTTATCTTATTGCTACCGGATACATCCCCTGACCCTTATTATATGCGACATGTGTGTGGTAAGGACTGTGGTTCCTTGTGTGTGATTGAGGATGTGATTCCTTGGGGTGCGTGTGACGTCCAGTGTAATTCCCACAACCTGGTCAACTTAGAAAAATCGTACCTGTATCTATAATGGTCCTTTAAGGTAATCCTTCTTTAACTGTTGTCAGACCAATTTAGTAATGGGGGCTAGCCCTTTAGGTTGACATCGCTAAATTATTCTGTATCATAACGCATCATCATCATCATCATCAAGCATATTATTGCATCTCTGCATACTTCCAATTCGTAGGTTCTTCTTATAGAAATCCTTAACCCTTTCTGCATTATGTTTAGTATAGAATCTTCAGCACTTGGGATAATCATAAGATTATCTCATTCCATCATATCATCATCATAACATATCATTGCATTGGGATAATTATAGGATTATCCTAGTTCATCATATTCTTCTCCTCTTATTGAATTCCTCTTCTTCTTATTGATTTGCGGTATAATTAGATTCATCTTCCTTCTACATACTCTTCTCCTATCTGCATCTATTCTTCCCTCTTTTGTATCTGTTTAATTTATTAGGTTAATTAGTCTGGTTGGTTGTTGTGAGCTTTAGGCAGGTATCTGGTTGTGGGCGATCTCGCTTAGCTTGTGATAGCTTCGTGGTTGTGCCTAGTAGGGGTTTGAATAACCCGATTGGATTATAGTTTACCGAGGGTTGTTTACCCTCGTGTGTGATTGTATTTCTGAGGTAGGTTAGTCGCTTGTGGCGCTGAGGGCCACGGTAGTGATTAGAGTATAGTTAGTAGTCTTTGGGACTGGAGTGTAGTTATAGTCTTAGCACTCCTTGGTACGAGATGTGTATGAATAATTATAGTATAGTTGCATATAATCATTAGACTAGTTATGTACCTATTAGATACCTATTAGGCATCTTGTATATATTTAGATATATATATATATATATATTGCTTATCGTTAGATATTATTATATCCTATTATCACTATTATATCCATCTCATTGGTTAGTATAATCGTTTAGCTATTCTTGGGAGTTAGTGAGCTCGTTTTTTGCTCAATCTCGCATCCCCCTTTCAGTGGCAGGCTGTTTTGGGTTTTAGTTACTGCTGTGGTGATCTTTGGGGAGCTGAGCTGGAGGCTCATTCACCAGTTATTACTGTTGAGCTTGCTGCATAGAGCTTTGTAGAATCTTACGTTTAGATATTGTTATCTTAGTCTTCCGCTGTTTCTGTCTTTTTTCCTTATTACTCTGTTGTGATACTACTGTAAATAACTGGGCTAAAATTATTTTACGGCTCGGTTGTTCGTGGGGCGAATCTTTTGTTTCCCCGACCTGCACATCCTCGAATCTCAGTAATTGGTCTAGCTACCGATTATTAGATTTTGGGGCGTGACACCATACTAATAGTTTAGATTCATTAAAAATAGTAAACCAAGTTTTTAGAACTCCGAGATATAGACATTCATACCTTGTGCTGGTATTGGTTGCATTATTCTTCACAGTTTGAACAGTTTTCTCCATATCATTAGAGGTTATCTGCAAACTTTCAGGGGGAGATACTGGCACATGATCATTCAAATTGATATCATGTTAAGAAGGACATTCAACTCCGACGCTCAGAGCCTCGGACAGCCTCAGGTTTTTTGGCATTAATCATAGCTCTTTCACTTAATGAAGTTATTTCTTCATTCAAGCCACTCTTAAACTATTTTGCAAGCATTACTTTGCCAATAAACATAACATATTAATAACTAAAACAATTGGTAATGAATTTTTCAATAATATACATTTTAAAAACATCTTTAGATAGCAGTGCATTTGTATAAAATATCAATTGCTGACAGAAATGAATTTCCACTTACCATTTAGTTTCAGATATGTTTGATACTTTTGATAAAATGTCTACTTTTCTCCTCTAATGTGTTGGCCAACATTTATAGTTCCTTATTCTTTGACAAAAGACTTTCTGATTTAGACTCAATACCCTCAAATATTTTTTTTTGAGACGTTATTCTTCAACATGTTGTACCATAATAACTTTTACTAGGTTTTTTGCAGCTCAATAATATTGCTCTTTAGTCCTCCTTTTTCTGCTTGGAAGCTTTATTTTCATAGTTAATTCTCAAAAACTGATCTTAGACTAAAGCATATTGGTGTTAAGTACTTTTGGCGATAAAGTCTTTCTCTTTCTAAGTCGACTTGTAGAAAGTATCACATGCAGAGGTCATATAACCAAGATCTGAACATAATCTCCTAGACATTGTATCTCTTGACCAAATACCTCCAATATAGGAACTCCTTGACAAAATAAGGTGAAGCTCATTAATAATAAAAAAGCTTACTTGCTGAATATGATTTATTGTTTCCAACGGTGTGAATGACCATCCTATTTCTCATGGGTGCTTAGAAATACTTGCCTTTTCTCAAGCAACTTTAAATATGTCATTGTTTCCCTCGTCAACTGTATAACTTTCATCCTAAGGACTTTTTTGAACTGACCATCCCAATCAAAAAAGTATTCCTTTGGAAGGGCTTTAATTGGAGCAATGATGTTTTGATTATGCATGCAATGAAATGTATGATAATTCTAGAGTAGTTTTCTGTCTTTACGAATGGCGTTGGTGTTGAGCGAAGTATGAAGCCATATTGTGCTTAGAGTTACTGTTTACGATTGACCAAAGATAATAAATCAAATAAATTAGAAATTAATATAATATTAGTTTAGATTCATTAAAAACAGTCTTGAAAACCAAATTTTAGAACTTACATTCAAGCTTGAAGGTTCTGGCAAAAGAACATTTTTGTAAACAACATTTTTTGTATATGTTCCATTTGATATAGCTCCATTTCTGACTAAAACTTTTATTGTTTGCCTTGAAACACCTCTTGATAGAGCAACATATAATTGCCCGTGACTAAAAATATCATCTGCTCAATATATCCCCGTAACTGGAATTGTTTGTCCCTGAGATTTATTAATGGTTAAAGAAAAACTTAATCAAATTGGAAATTGTTTCCGTATCAATATAAAAGGTAAATTGATATTTTTTGAAGGCCTCATTGGAATACGGGATTAAAAAACATGGTTGCCTACAAAATATATTGAGATTACTTTGTTATACTTTAAAACATAACCAAACTGAATTGAAATTGAGTTGATTCAATGTATATATATGTAAATTAACTATTTTAAAATTTGAAATATTTGATAAAAGCACATGACTACCTGCACAATGGCCCATTGCTATTTCTGCTTCAATTGCATTCCTATAAAACATACGACAGATGAGTCTTGTACCATTGCATAAACCATTTTTTGGATCAAGATTTCTCAAAAGCACAATTGGCGTTCCCTGTTTGAGTATTAACTTGTACGGTAGAAATCTACCTGGAGCAATTGAGTTTAAAAATTCTGGCTGGTAAAAATTTTGAGTATCATCCTCTACTCTGTCAAATGAGTAATAAGTGATTTCGTCCCCTGGAAAATCATTGATAATTTGCTCATTTAATTTTCCGACATAATCATTCAATGGTGTTATTAAAGCTCTTTCAACAATGTATTGCTTATTGAATGCGTTATCTTCTAAATTTGGAAAAATTGAATCGAGGAGGTATGAAATAGATTGTTCATTTTCCCAAGGTTTTACCATATCATTAGGTATTTTTATTATTTCATCATCAAGGCATGGTTCTATGCCATCACCGACACGAAGCAAATAATTAGAATAAAAAGGATCATTTTTTGATCTCATATTTTCTTTCAGATGAATAATCTGCACATTTCGCCATATAAAGGATTTCGAGATGGATGCATTTATTATTTCACCTCTTATACCACGCGGGACAACTGGAAGGACTTGTTGAAAATCATCTCCCATAATGAGTATCTTTCCATCAGATGGTAAATCAACTCCCATAATATCTCGTAGGCTTTTATTGAAGGATTCAAATGAGTGTCGATGGGCTATTGCTGCTTCATCCCAAATTAGTATACTTTGTAGAGTCCCGAATTTTTTTTATTAATCTATTATAAAAAAAATTATTCATTATGCATCATGCATCCACATACATCACCGTTCATCATGCATCTGCATCTTATTAATGAGTATCATTCCATCAAATGGTAAATCAACTCCCACAATATCTCGTAGGATTTTATTGAGGGATTCAAATGAGTGTCGATGGGCCATTGTTTCTTCATCCCAAATTAGTACACTTTGCAGTGCCCCTGATATTTTTTATTAATCTATTATCATTTTTTTTATTCATTATGCATCATGCATCCACATACATCACCGTTCATCATGCATCTGCATCTTATTGCATTATTAGGGTTTTGAGTTCTTCTTTCTTCATTTTCTGTGTTTTGGTGGTTTCGGTGGTTATTAGACGGAGGAGGTTGTGTTATGGTTTTGGGATCCCGTGGTTGGCTTGGTGGAGGTGTTTGTGGTGTAGGTTGTTATGTGGTGTGTGATCTGGGAGGGATCAGAGGATTTTCCTTTGGGTTTTTCCCAGTTTTTGCTTGAGGGAATCTTTTTGGTTTTCTGAGTTTTCTAAGTTTTTACCTATTATATTCAAACATACTCGTTTCTGTTCGAATAAGTTTCTATCTGCTTTGTTTTATTCGAATAGACTCATTCCTGTTCGAATAGATTTCTATCTGCTTTATTTTATTCGAACAATAACTTTCTTGTTCGAATATATTTCTTTTTGCTTGGTTCTGTTCGAACGAGCCCTTTCCTGTTCGAATAGACTTCTACCTACTTTGTTTTGTTCGAATTGAGCTATCTTCTATTCGAGCAGAGGCGTATTTTGATGACTAGGTTGGGTCTTTTCATGCAATTCTTGGCCACTGGTTTGCCTTAAGATGAGTGTTAGAAATTAGGGTTTTAATTACCCATTTCACTCTCTCTCTCTCTCTCACTTACACTCTTTCTCTCTCTCACTTTCCAAATTGGAATCCATTGCTCCTCTCTCTCTTATTTGCGAGTTGTGATTTAATTGTTGGGGTTGATCATCGCCACTCCTTCAGTGATTAATTCCCCTATTCCTCTTCATTATTGATTTCATTTTTGTTTTGGTAGAATCCTTTGTGTTTTAGGGTTTGTGATTGATGGGTTGATTTTAGGGTTTTGTGCTTGTAGAGTTGCGTTCGCTGCAAGTGTTGGGTTGGTTGCGTTGGTCTATGGTATTGAGGCCGGGTTGTTGCGTTGATTTTGGATTGTTGTTTATCCTCTATCAGGCAGTGTCCCTTCCTTGCTAAATTTCTCTACTAGTTAATCTGTATTAGTTAGGGTGTTATGCATTGGCATAGAGGTGTTATATGATTTAGTTATAGTCTATTATTGGATTATACTGTATTTTTTCCTTTGTCAGGCATGTAGAGTGTGTTCTCTTTTATCTCTTAGGAAGTTGTTCATTCATGTGGTATTCTCATGGCTTTGTCTTTGAATACTGTGTTTCAGTCTTGTAAAGACTGATATTGTCTAGAAATTGTGGCGAGTGGTCATTGTTCATCTATGTTAGGATTATTTACCATTCTCCTTGGCAGGTGGTTATCCTATGTGTGCTGTGTTTGGATTGATTACCATTCTCTTTGGCCGGTGGTTATCCTATGTGTGTGTTGGCCGTGTGGCGACTGTTCTTTTTTTTATCATTGGGATCTGTTTGCAGTGTGGGATTTTATATTCTTTTAACATAACGGGGTCGGATAGATAACAAAGCTCTACATCGGTTGACCCTCGATAGGACCTAGGATTCCTATATAGGCCTAAAATAGTAGGTGAAGTTCAGGCTGGACACTATTATATCTATTACCCATCCGAGAGTATGGGATGGTATGAGACAGCTTCCATAGGTACCCGTCTTATCCTCTGTGAGGTTGAAATCCCTTAGAATAAGTGAAATAAAGTTCGGACGTTGGCTTCATGGGTTGCAAATCCCAGAACACTCTGATCAAGTGATAAATTCTTTAGTGTGGTTGAGCTGGTAACCCAATCGTACCTTTTGTATCCAACTGAGACCTCTTTAAAGTTATTATGCATTAGCGGTTGATCAACCCATATTCATGATAGGGTCTAGTTCATTGGTTCTTCATATTATAAGCATTCAGTCTTAGGGCAATTCTAGAATCATGCCATATCATTCCATATCATATCATCACACCATTGCATTACTTCTACATATCTCTATTCCTTACTCCATTCTTTACTCAATTCCTTATTCTATTCCTTACTCTATTCCATACTCTATTCATCACTTACATATTATTATTCCTTTTACTATATCTTATATCTCATTCACCTCTTCCTCTTTCTCTGGACCGTTTTATTAGTAGGTCATTTAGCTTTGCTGGGCATTAGTGAGCCGTGGTTTTGCTTACTCTCATATTTTTCCCCCTTTTAGTGGCAGAGTAGTTACTGGTTTTGCTGAGGGTTTCAGCTATATTTGGAGCCAGTTTTGCAGCTGTAAATTCTGTTCTGGTTTTAGTTCTTTTTGTATGATCTTAGCTTTTGATGCTGTATATTGTTCGAGATATTGTATTAATATTTCAGTTTGATATCTATATATTTATTGCTTCCGCTTTATTCCTTTTTTACACTGATGATATTGCTATAGAGAATGACTGAACTATTTCCTATTAGCAAGGTTATTTGTGGGGGCGAATCTTCAGATTCCCCGACCTGTACGCCTTAGATGACATGGCTTTAGATATGCTCTAATTATTGGATTTTGGGGTGTGACACACTTACTCTTCGTAATAACTCCGCAATATCTAATTGTTTGCTAATTCAACATGAAACATTTGGTTTAGGAATTATAGGAAGCTTGAACCTAGAATTTGTTGTGTGCCCACCCAGTAAATTTGTTACTGCTATGCCGGATGATGCCGTTGGAATAATGATATTTCGCTCATTTCGTATAGAGGCTAGTAATGCATGATAAAGATATGTCTTTCCAGTTCCACCAGGCCCATCTATAAAAAACATGACACTTTCCTTCCGTCTTACTGAACAAATAATTTTTTTGTAAGCATAGTATTGATCCTCGCTCAAATTTTCTATTGCCATTAAGTCCTTTTCACTTACGGGGAGTGATAATTTATCTTATATCAAAATTGGAATCGATGAAATATAACTAATATCTTTTATAATTTTTAGGAGATCATAATCAACGATGCACTTGCTATGCTGCATAGAACTTGTTCTAGTATAATCTTCTATCATGTATGAATAGAACTCCTCCCACAACTTTTTGATATTCATGGGTTCACAGAAAACCAAAATAGTGGCAAATAGTTGTCTTAGAGCTGATGGCATTCGTGTACATAATGCATCTGCAAGACACGATATAATACTTTCATCTTCTTTAAGAAGTCCTAGTTTCTCGGCTGCTTTCTTGAAAGTGGTACATTGTAAATCACCTACTGTTAAAAGATCATCAAAAGAAGTTTCACCCCTTACATGATTTAGAAGGACTCTCAAGAAAAATCCATCTCCTTCGGCTGACATCACTGTATAAATCCTTCAAATTGCCTTATTTTTTGAAGTTCTAGCTTGCCATCTTTTTTCCTTATCAACCCAACTATAATGCTCAGGAAACTCTTGATACAAATATTTTTTAGCTTCATTATCTTCAGAATTAGTATTGAAGAACTCTGTTAACATGGTTCTTGAGTTCCAATCATTTGAAAGAATTTGGTTTAAAATTTGGTGGCTATAAAATGATACTTGCTGTTTATTTGGAAGGTGCAGTTGCAACCACTGAACCGAAGGATATATTTTACTCAATGGGAATTTGAAAATTTTCCATAAAGCTTCAGGGGCACAAGCCCATCGTGCTTCAACGAAATGCTGAATTTCATCAATATCTGGTTCTGGTTGCACCTCTAAAGAAATACGATCTGGACCCTTGCAGGTGAACTTGTACAAATACTTGACAGCCTATATGGTGTTACATATTTCAACATTAATATGGCAGCCGTATTTTTTTAAGAACCATGGATTATATTGAATTATGCCACTATTATCAACAGCCTTACCATTATCCATAATAACTAAATCACCATTGTTACGTCTTCTGTAAATGGGATATGAATCATTACCCTGAACTGTTTCTGGAGCAAAATTCTTCAGAAAATTCTTCTTACATTTTCCATTTTTCATACACGCACTTATTCGATTTGTTCTTCCACAGGGGCCATGAATCATGCATTTCAAAATAGCATTGTACAAATCAGACTCTTCGTCTTTATTTGGAATTTCTGCTCTAATAATACGATCATAATCTTCAGGAGTTTTGGGCTTATCCCACTCACTTAAAAGCTTTTCTTTTGGAACTCTACCACATGAACATGTGCAACAACTATCCCTAGAACTCCGTTTTTATAAATATCATCCTTCAACTCCTCTTATTTTACATGAAATATTCTTACTGCTAAGTCGGGTTGATCTTGACAAGTTTGCCTAGGTAATAATTGTTTGGTTATTTCATCCCAACCAGGATTGCATGTCATTGTAATTAATATATCAGGTTTCCCAAACTTTTGAACCAATGCCATTGCATCTTGATAACGCTGGTACATATCAAGCGGACTTCCATTATATGAGGATGGCAGTATAATTCTTCGACCGATATTTCCTATATAATTTATTAAAATATTTAGTTTTATTTAAGTTATGAGTTTCATATAAGTAAAACTTCAATCTGTATAGATAATATAGAGGTCATACTAACCTGTATTGGTTTTACCAGTATTAAACGCATCTTGTAATCCTTGGTACATTTCAACTTTAATTGTATCTTGATTTTTGCAAAACCACCTAAGTTTTGCAGTATCAATCTTTACGTAATTATCTATTGCATATTGCTATAGAAGTCTCCCGCCTCTAAGAAGTAACGACTCATCACCTTCTCGCATCTAGATAATGATTGGTGTATTAGGAAAAAAATCCTATATCAAGAGATACATAAAATTAAAATTTAAGAATAATTGCTATATACCTAAAACATGTAGGCATAATAGTAATGACATGTTAGCTTCTCCCCATTTATATTACGACTATTTATATCCCAACGATAACTTCCATAAGGAAGTAGTAATGGATATTGTAAAAGGTCATAATAGCATGTTGTCTCTGATTCATTTAATAGATTTCCTGTATTAGTTTCCACGATAATATCCCTTCCGTTGGGCAATTCTTCTTCGTCCCCTGCAATAGCTATAACAGCAACTTGCAATGTTGTTGGAAGAGTGTATTGTTGATGCCTAATAAATTGTTCATTGATGATAAGCCTACAATTCAAAATGTCTGGTCTTTGTGAAACCTGACGGAAAAATCAAACCCAAGGGTTGTAATTATCCAAAATATGCTTCAGTTTAACCAGCTCTTCCCTATCCAACAATTTGTTCTCTTTCAATCGATTGTCAATTTCGTGGTCAGTATCGAATATATACATTTGTAAAAACTGTGGCCTTTTTCCTTCAACGGGTAGAAGGTTGCCAATCTGGTGATACAGAATTCCTTGCGCGCGAAAGGTATATATCCCATCTCTCCCACTTGCTAAATCATCATTAACTTCAACGCCCATGGACGTAAATGCAAAGATGTGGTTGTAAGAATGTATGTTATATCTAAAGTGTCTTTCAACTGATGTTTGATCATTGTATAGTTCAACCATTTTCGGTGGTGCAGTTAGTAATGGCATTTTAGTTTTTCCATTTAAGCAACAAAAATTGTGTGTCTCCCGTTTAAACAACTTTGCTTGACAACGTTGGCATGTTGTTGGTTCTGGCAACATAAATTTTTAAAACCTTAGAGAATCTTTGAAGTCTCTTGCACAATTGTGGTGTCTTCTTACTGTACGAAGACATGTATATGATTGTCCAGATGATAACCTTAGTCTTTGATTGCAATTATTGTTGTGACGTTGCATATCCGTGTTACTCAAAATATTTTTCCTTTCTTTATATCTATTATGTCGTCGTTCTTTTTCTTGCTCTCTTTGTTCTAGACTCAGTTCCATTCTTCTTTGTCTTCACAACGTATTTTTTAGCATTATTTTTTCATTAAGACTATAATTTTGGCGTTGCATATTTCTACTTTCTCTATATCTATTACGTCGTCGTTCTCTTTCCTATTCTCTTTATTCTAGACTCATTTCCATTATTCTTTGTCTCCTCTTTACATTTCTTAACGTCTGTCGTTCATTAAGATTGAGATGTTGACGTTGAGTCTCTATGTTATTTAATAAATTTTGATTTTCTCTATATTTCCTGCGTTATTGTTGTTTTTCTACGTCCCTTTGTTCAGCACTTTTTCCAATTTTTCTTGTTCTTTTCCGTGAACTCCTCAATGCTATTTGTTCTTGAGAAAAATCCATCGCCACCAACTCTTATTTTGTTACCTTGAATGAATATATTTTAGAAAATAATTCTATAAGAAGCTCATTATTTAATTTAAATAGATGCAAAGTAACTATATAAATATTGCACAACATATTTGATATTTGGTAGGTAAACTCCAAGATATTATACTCATAAACTACATAGGAATGAACAACTTAAGAGAAAAACTTGATTATAAATAAATCTTTAATCTACCCTATTAGAATAAACAAAACAAAACATGTTTCAATATTCATGGATTTGAATATATACCCTACAATGGTCTGAATATAATATCTTTAAAATTAACATAGAAACCTAGTTTCATTATGAAATAATAGATAGGAACAAGTAGAAATACCCATATACCTACAGAAAAGTGGCATCCAACGAGAAACATATGTATCGTATAAGGACAAATAATAAATATTTGATAGATGTAATACCTCATGCATTGATGATATTTATGCACATTCTCTATATGTTTTACATTACCTTTTCATAATTAATATTAGAGTCAAGTATTCCAATAACAATATGAATTGAAATGTAATAAATTAAATTGTAAGAGACCGTACCTTTAGAAGACTGAATGTAGTGAAGATGTCATTCAAAGAATAAATATATACTTCATCAAAGAACAATATAAATCCCCAACTTGATATAACCCAAAGGCCTCTAAAAGTAGGTATCGCTTTTACCTGTAAATTGAGTTTCATCAATCGCAAAACCGTGTAAGAGACTGATTAATGGCGGAGAAATTAGCATTTACATTGAGGAAATCACTAAAACCGAGTGTTTGATGAGGGAAAATTAGAAAAAAATAAAGATAGGAAGCTATCAACTTAATTTAATGCATAAAAATCTACAATAAACACACAACATACTATCTACATCATTAAACATAATAAGAAAATCTCATCAACTATGTACATTTGTATATAAACCCAACACAGACAGAGACAAAGAGTCTCAATAGTTTATAAATTCATTTGCTTTGTTTGTTATATGATGAGAAGGATAAAAGAATCTGAGAGCTAAATGTAAGGAGGTTTTACAACGATAGACAAAAATTTGAACGACAATGTGCAATATATGAAGAACGGTGCGCAACATATAAAATGCAGTTAGAGGAATTTATGAAAGATATTGATTTGCATATAGAAAACCTTACTAAACGTGTTGAAAGTGTAGTTCATAATATAAAAGAGATTAAAGATTGAAAGAGTTTAGTGCCAGGAACATTTTTAGTGTAAGTTATATTTTTCCTACATGTATTTTCCACATATTCTAATTCGAATATATCTCTAACTTTACTGCGATTGATATTTATCTTGAATAGATCAATAAGATCATAGGTAGATTTTTAATAAAATAAATAAGATCATAGGTAGACGAAGTTGTTACTGCCAAACATGTAAAGTTAAAAAAAATAGTAAAATGGGCATCTTGTTAACAATCCTATATTTTATTTAACTACGGTAATAATCTCCACTATGATTGAAATATAGTTAGCTTGAAGCCATATTGTAATTACTGATAAAATTTAGAATGATACATATTAATCATTGGGCTGAAGTGGAGGCAGATCTCAACTATGTCCTATCCTAGTTTGGTCACTTTGAAGACATCCAAAAGTAACATGAGGGTGATTGATATCATGCCTTCTTCAATTGGATAAGGAAGGAAACTCTCATCAAACAAATATATATCAATTGGGATAAAAAAATTCTTAATTACAGATAATAAATCCCCCATTCGACCCCCTATTTACCATATATACAGAGAGAGAATGCGAGAGTACCTGAATTTAAAAAGGGAGACAGAATTAATGTGCATCAACACAATCGAAATCTATAATCACAGTACAATTGTCCAAAATGAAGAAATGCCTTAATCGGGAATAATTCAGCATATCAAAACCGTAACAATCGAATAATTCAAAACCCAAATAAATCCCCCAAAAAAGTTTAGACTTAGTAATCAATTCTCAATAATTAACATCAAATTTCTTTGTAAGAAACAAAGTTATACAACGTACCAATGTTATTGTTGTTTCCATTAGATCTTGAGTTGTAAAAATAAAGTAAATAAAGAAAGTTGGAAAGGAAGATAAATGAATTCCTTCGCGCAGAAGAACAGTCATATCTTTTCAATCGGAGAGTTGGATCTTCAAATTACATGCAGTTTTGGCAGAGTTTGATGGGTGGCTTTGTGCTCTCCAAATAAATTAACATATGTCAAATTATTATTGGCTCAAGGGATAACCAAAGAGTAAGACGATAAACCGTCAAACCAATCCGCTTAATAGTATATATAATCTCTGCACTGGGAACGTGTTTAAATCTTAATACACCCAAACCACGTCAAAAACTAAAAAAATAACATAAAAGTAAAACTTGAAATGCCTTACTTTCTTGCGTCACTATTAAAAGTAATGTTGCATAAGAAATTACTAAAATTAACATCATTATTTAAATAGGTGACATTATAGACTGACTGCATAGTCCAACTCACGGGGATAAATGATAAAATAATACCTATAACGTCATGTTTGGGAAAAATGACATTATTTAGATGACATAAAAGCCTATATTTATTATAGTGCATGTGTGAAAGGCGATTGTCTCCAACGAGTAGACGAGGAAACCATGGACCTTATATATAAAACTGTGAAGAAAAGTAAGTAATTATTTATGATATCGAACTGTTGTTTTGGGTGAGCTCGAAATAAATAGGTTCAAGAGAGCTAATAGTAGATCAGAAAAAGTTCTAAAGTTCCAAGCTAAGAGAAATATGATTGGAACTAGCGTGACCTCGGGAGATGGAAGAAAGGCAGAATCAGACGTCAGAGCATGTCCAGCACTAGTAAAGGCTGTACCAATATCTCTGGGGGGTGACATCAAACAAATTAATCCAAAGGCACCCGAAGAGGAAGAATGTAAAAGCTGATGGTTCAAACTCGGCGACCACAATAAGTGTGGAGGTCCTAATGAGTTTGAAAAAGAGAAAAGTGGCTCCTGTTGTAGTGAGCAAGGTGAAGGGGGCTGGGAATAGTCCAGTTGTGAAGGATGAGTTGCTGGAGGTGGAGAATAAGTTGAAGGTGACAACTCAAGAAGGTGCTGAGGGTTTAGATATGTCTGTCAAAATGGAGCTATGTAGGGTAAGTGTAACACGTCGATTTATGAGGTTCATGCTAAACTTCGAACTACCTATTTTCATTTTGTAGCAGGTTTCGCGTGTGCTGAAAAGGATCTGCCTTGGGTTCGAGGATGGGGGGAATTAACTCGATAAGAGAATTTTTCAACTCGAGGCAAAGTTAGTACAGGAGAAGGAGCGTTTGAACTTTACGATAGCATATCTAAAGGGTTCGTTCTAGGTAACGATGTTCAATCTCGTAGTAGAGACGAAGAAGAATGTATAAGAAGTTTTAGTTGCTCGGGATAACCTCGGTCCAAAACTGTTTGAGGTTAGATATTCTATGGCTGATATTGAGCCTATAATGGAGGGTCATTTTGTGGAAGTGGAGGAAGCCAAGGCGGAAGAGGAGCCTAATGTTGTAGGTAGCTCTCCCTGGGAGACTGCGAAAGGGCTGGATACGGTCTCTGCCATGATAGATTTAGAGAATAAAGGATGAGAGGATGAGAAGGTAGAGTAAACAGTAAAGTTCGTTTATTTTTGTTGAGTTGAAGACTGTTATTGTATGGAATACATTTGGAGGATAATAATGATGTAGTCTAAGATATGTTATAAATATTGATTTGTAGGAACTTAAAGGTTTGCGCCTCAGAATTGAGGATCTAGAGAAAGAGCTCGCTAAGGAGCAAAACTCATCAGCAACTCTGTTGACATCACATACGGAGCTTCATGTTAGAAAAGGCCAAAAGTTTTAGAATTGCTCTATATGTAACTTCTCTAGGGTTGGCATAAGAGTATAGAGAAAAGTAATGTAAGAGGACAGATAAAAATCATTGTATGTTAACACCTTTTGGAAGTGTTGCAACATAAAAAGATTACGAGAGTAACCCAAGAAGTGTATAATCACATCTTTTTTTTAAATATAAGAAAAGGAATGGTAAAAATGTATACCTAAAATAGGAGAGAATCGACGGGTTCATATGTTTTTGAGGTGCATATGGTATATTGCTACTAGGTTGAGTAAACTTTGTAGCATGAAGGCTAATTAACATCTAGTTTTGTTGACATATGATATATAGAACTCTGGAAGATATGTGAGTTGTAATGGCCTAATTCTGTAAGCTCGAGATGGCTTGGAGCTAGCTCTTACACCAATGTTCCTGTGATAAAAACTAAAAAGAGAAATGATACAGGTGATTTAGAATGGAAAACCTCTGAATAGGTAAAAAGCCATGACCACGATAGGATGATTTTTTGAATAGTAACTTTTATTACTTGAGGCTGATATCTTATTACAAGTGATCTCTCAACTTAGAAATACTTGAATCTTGTGAATAAAAAGTTTTGGATATTTTAAGAATCTAGAAAATATAGTTTTTTGGTAATATCTCTTGTATTTTTCTTGTCCTTGTCTCTTCTGAAACTTTTTCTTTATATAGGCCTTCTCCACAGTTCGTAAGAGGCAGGTATCGTTAACTTATTCAGGTCTTTCTGTTTAAGCTCGACCCACGTTCTTCATAAGTTTGTAGAGTAGGTGGCAATGTTGTCTGTTAAAGTCATCTGTAGAATGCGTAAGCCTGACATGGAGGTAATGGTGGCGGTGGCGATTTAAAATAGAAATAGCTTGATTTGGGAAAGATTGAGGGGTAGGCCCCTACAATCGCTCCCTCGCAATTGAAGTCACGAGTGGCTTTGGTTGAGAAATAATATATGGATATATGGGTATTCGGGTTTAAAAATTTGAAAATTAAGGAAGAAATGATGTGGATTTGACTGTATAAAAAATACATGCGTTGTGGGTGGACATTTTTATATTAAATGATGATGGAAATACTGATGTATGAGTCGGTTAGGGTTTATAGAGTTTTGTCTATATTGAATAATGACTCTTGGGAAAATGTACCTGTACATTAAATATAGGGTTATATAAATAATACCTATACCGAGATTTGTGGCAAAGTATGCTTGTTTGTTGCCAAATTCTCTAAAATTTTGACGATGGTGAAGATCCAGAGAATGGTTTTGGAAGAGATAATTGCGATTGAGATGCAAAAGCTGAAGTTGAAATTTTTCAGGGATCAGTCCTTAGAGATGTCTACTCCTGCTCCCGTTCCTCTAACGTATCAAGGTAAGTTGGAAGATAAAGCGGCTGAAGCTGAGGAAGATTTTTATTATATGTGGAGATTTTACTACCTTATCTTAATAGGCAAGCAACGTTGGGTTTATCTTTGTATCCTTGTGGAGGACAAGGTTGGGGAGACAGATTCGAAGATTGGCATAACTATGGGGCAGTTGCGCCGATGTCTTACGTAGGACTGAATTCTAAGGCCGGGCCCTCTTCATCTCTACCAACTCTACGGAGGTGGTGGTTATAGAAGAAGCGGCGATGGTAGTGGAGGAAGAAGACAGAGAATGGAAATCTGCTTCTGCGCTTCCATCATGTTATTGCACTTAGAAGACCTTTTGTTTGAAGAGTAGATTCAAGCACTAAGTCCTTTTCTTTTATGCCCAGACTTCATCTAAACTGAGTCTCTAGTCAGAGTAAAATGATGTGAAGGAAGAAGGACCTATGGTGACTTCAATGCCTACTTTGTATCAGACGATTCTTTAAGTGAAACATCACTAAAGTCAAATGAACTGAAGAATTTGATTTTTCAGAGTGCCTGAAAGACCTACAATATCCAAAGTACTCAAAAAACTTGTTATCTGTAAATTACTTGATTTCATAATTCTTGAAAGGCGTGTTATCTATAAAGTACCTCAAAGATTTGATATCTGCAAAGTACATGCAATTTGTATTTGGGATGAATAAAATTTGTTATCCAATTTATGTATTGATATAGAATAGAATAACTCTAAAAATCGAGCTATGAATAATTCAGAGACTTTTGAATATAGGATAAAATGACATGTATGAGATTGAAGCGTACAACTTCTGTAATAATCTAGCTGAAAATATGCCTGTTAAATGAAATATGTACAATATATGATATTCGACCTTGAGGTTAAAATTTTATTGGGAGAGAGAGAAAATTATAGAAGTCCAAGGATGGAAATATAAGCACATGGAGGTCGTTTTGAAATACCAGGTTAGGAATGAAAAAGCTCGATATGGAATAGTATTAAATGACAAAATCGGTAGGGTTCTCAAGATATACGGGTTTCTCTTGTGAGATAATAGGATAATATCACGAGCTATGGGGCATTCACAGTAAAAAAAATGTATAAATGGGGAGGATAAGCTTTAAACAAGTAGAACAGGATAGGAATGGTGTGGACTCGATTTGTGAGAATTCATTATACCGCAGAGAGGCGGTTGGCGATAAGGATAGCCAAAGTGTGAGAATTTTGGACTGCTGGATTACGATATTGAGCTGCCAGTGCGTGAGGTTCAACTTGAAGATTTAGATGGGATTGGGAAAGAATTCGAGTATAAACATCATTTCTATGATGAGCTGTTTCGTGAAATCATGGTGGATCCTGCAGCTCGAAAAGATGTTGTGAGATTGATTACTATTGGGGAGATCAAATTGGAAGATGTGAAAATTGCTGGAGGTCAACTGATCGGATGTGGTTCCCCAGGTCATCAGGGTTTTTTAGGTATAATTATATGTGAGGTGAATAAAGTGAATATAAATAGGGGTGACATGAATGTATGTAATTATAGAGTTTAATAATTGGAAAAGAAATGAAATAAAAATAAATTTTGAATCGGTCCTCTATTTTTATGAATGTCGTTTATGACTGTTGTAAAAAACGAATTTGAATATTTTTAAAATTTTAATAACTTGGGAAATGACGTCAGTACTTCCATAAGTAGAAGAAGCAAGAATAGAAAATACAGGGAGCTTCTGATTTTATCCCTTGTGCAAAAGCTATGAAAACCCGATTGCGTGTAAGCGTAAGTCATCATGAGTATGGGGAGATCAGAGGGAGATTTGAAAAATAGAGATGGCAATAGAATAAATTATAGGGAAAAGGGTAATGATGGGAAAGTATTTTTACCGAAAAGGTGCAAGACGTCTGACCTTGATAGTGGAAGAGATGTCCCTGTTTCAAAGCCAAGGATAACTTGTGCGAGGCTCAATAACTACCAGCAGTTAGAGAGAGAAAATATAAATAATGATTTGTCTTCGTCATTCAGACATTTTTCAACTTCTGAAAACTTTAAGGGCAGTGAGAGAGGAAGGAGACGAAATAGCAAAAATTCTTGAGAGAAATTAATTAAGAGTGATCAGCAGTTAAAGCGTGAGAGAGTTGCAGAGACTGAGTCATGAAGGTGGTTATACAGCAGCATTGTGATTTGGAACTGCATCAGGCTCCCATTCCAACATAGAAGGTAAGTAGATGATTTGTGATGTGGTGCATTGGAAGATCATATTCTGTGTTTAGGTAAATCTAAAAATTATTATTTATAGTAATCTATAAAAACCTATTTGCTATATGAAAGATATTTGTATATGGGCGATGTATATGTAAAAGATAATTATAGATACTTGTACCTATATATAGGTCGATCGTGAGGAGTGTTTGCGTAGGATCAAAACTTTGTTGTAGATCTTGTTGTTGATATGGACACTTCACTTGTTAATGAGGCGTCGACCTCTGGTCAATCGGCAGAGTCTGAAATTGTAATGTGTGATAGTGAGGAAGAACTAGGGGTTGATCAATTTCTAGATTTCCCTAAAAGATTAGTAAACTATCCTCCTCGCTCGAATGCATTCAAAGAGTTTTGTAAAGCCAAGGCTTCTGTAGGGGGAAGATGGGGTAATTTTATAGAATATGGTGCTAGGCAGTTTAGGAGTTTTGTTGGAGAAGGAGAAACGAGATAGGGGTTTAGATGAATCAGTCTCTATGGAGTACTTTGATAGGGACGTCCAGGGCAACCTGGCAGAAAGTTTTTTGTGTTATTTGTCTCAGTTGGAGTACGGGTTGAGTCTTCCCCTTAACAATCTAGCAAAAGGGATTATGAACCTTATCAGGGTATGTCATATTCAGCTAATTGGGAACATGTGGGAGGTGATAAATGTTTGCGAATTTTTGAATAAGCTGTGGGAGGAGGGTGAGAGTGAGAGGAGGATATCTCCTAAGGATGTTCTATAGTTTTATGGGGTAATTTATTTTTTTTGTAAGTGGAGGGGCATATTTTTTTTGTGAGCTCGACTCGGCCTCATTTCTTCCATCTAAACTCAGTAGGTTGACCATGGAATTATAATGTGATATGGGTGAAGGGTGATTACCTTCAGAGAGATGACAATGAACCCATGAAACTTTTGTATAGAACTGTAAAACAAAGTAAGTATAACAATGTATAATGTATAAGATTTATATGTTGAAATTGTATGCTGCTCTGCTGATGATCACGTGTTGTTAATTACAGGCTCCAAATCCTAGGTAACGAGGAAGGAGTCTCTGTTAGATACAGTTGCTCAAGAAGGGACAGAGCTCGTAGCTGTACTAAAAGAACTCAACATTAGTAGATAGAAACGTGTTAACAGCCGATCCGAGAAAGTTCATAAATCTCAATCGATGAGGCTAATGACAGACGTTGATGACAACTAGCAGAAGGGAACTGATGGGGAGAGGCGAGTGAACTTGCCCAAGGCCTCAAGAGTAGACTTCCTGGAGGTATCGGAGTTGTAATGTACCAAAATTTGGGGTAATTTTTTTATTTATTATTAAGTATTGTTACTATGATTCATATATTGTTATTCGTTATGCATTCATTTATTCCTTTCGGCAGGTTTTGTATGTCAAATTCATTTTATGTAGTTTCGGTGGTACGGTGGTTATTCGAAGGAGGAGGTGGCGTTGTGGCCTTAGGAACCCCTACATGGGTTGGTGGTGATGTTTGTTTGATGTGTTTGTGGTTTGGTGTGGTTTCGGTGAGCCGTTGGATTGGCCGTTAGGTTTTTGGAGTTTTCTGAGCAAAAATTCTTTTTCGGGGGTTTAGGCGTTTTAGTGGTCGTAAAGCGGTAGAGGTGGTGTTTAGGCCTTGGAAACCTTTTTTTAGGGTTGTGATGGTTGTTCGGGTTGTTCCAGTCTTCTGAGGGTCTTGGCATTGTGTGTGGTTCAGGAGGACCTCAGAGTGACATTTTTGGATTCTTCCAGTTCCCGTTCGAACGATCGTTCGAACGACTGGCCGGTTATATTTATATTATTATCCATTCTCTCTCATTACATTTCTCTTTCACTCTCTCTCTCTTCTCCTAATCGAATCCTCTCCTCTCCAAACTGAATTCTCTCCTCGCCTTGCTCGCCGAATTCGACACGATTCTTCGCCGTGATCTTCGCCGTTTCTCTCTCTCTCTCTCTCTCTCTCTCTCTCTCTCTGTATCTTTGGGTTGATTTCGGTTTTAGTGGAACCCTTGTGGCTTGAATTGATTTAGGGTTTGTGATTGTTGTGTTGCGTTTGGGGTCTTTGTTTTGATTCGAATTGGAGAAGGAAGAGCTGCTGCTGTTAGAAGGAGTAGAGGCAGCTGTTACAGCTCAGTTGCTGCTGCCCTTGTGGCTGATCTCTTTCAGTCGTTTCCGCCATTGTTGCTACTGTTTTGAAGTGTAGAGAGAGGGCTATTTTAACCATCTTCAACCTCCGTCAAATCGTCATCCATTTCCAATCGCAGCTGCCCTTTTTCCGTGAGTAATTCGCTGTTGCTGTTCCAACTTTGTAATCTGATTTTCAGTTCAGTATAACTCTCTTGCTTGCTTGGTAATTGATTAGAAAAGATTTTAAGAGTTGTTTATTGTTTGGGGTTAGTGGAACGATTACGGAGATCGTTGTTGTGTCCCGGAGTTCTGAAATCAGTTCGTATAACCTAACTGTTTTTCCCCCTTTTGTAAACTGTTTTCCTCCTTTTATGAACTGTTTTCCCCCCTGATAATCTGATTTGGATAGCTGATTTTCCGTCCTTTTGGAGCCCTGAGAGTGGTGGATTTGAGTTGGTTATTGTGATGTTGATTATTGGGTTTTCCTTGCAACTGTTTGGTGGTGGTGATTGGGGTTTAGTGTGATGGGGAGTGAGGTTTAGTTGCTGATTAAGTTGTGGTGCTGATCTGAAATGCAGTTTCGGGTGGGAATCTTTTGTTGAAATTGTGTTTGGGCTCCGGGCCTTGATAGTGGTTGATGTGGTGGTGTTCCTGGTCCTTTCCGTGTTTGATTTGGAGTTCCGGAAGTCGATTCGCGGAGCACATTTCCGTTGGGGTGCTGTTTGGGCAGTTTCGCCGAGATTGTCGTTCCGAGCATATCGTCAGGCGAGTTTTATCTTCCTTAATAACTAGACCATTATATTGATTTGTGAGTTATTGTATCACATAGTTTATCATGTTTATTACCGTGATTATGTTAGTATATGGGTTAATTGTTTATGACACATTTACGGGTTATCCGTTTGGCATACCTCAGGCGAGAGTACTTAAGGGTTTGATAAGTTAGTAAAACCCGAGTTAGTTATAAGTTTAGTTACTAGATAGAACCTGTAGGTTATGTTTGTTCAGAGGAGGTTATTCACTATTGTCGTCGATGTGACGATGACTTCTAAGATTCCTCTTAGACCGATTTCATTGAGGGTGGTTATTGCGGATCCTTTCTTCGCTGAGGTTGAGAACAAATGCATTTCTCAGTATCTTGCGATGCCTCAGTGTCGCTATATTTATATTTATATATAATATATAGAGTGTGGTATTGTTGGTTAGTTATTAGGGTGCCCAGCTTATTTCAGGGCACTAGTAACTAGGTTTGGCAAATAGTAGAGACTAATGGTCGGTATGTGGTTAGCCACCATTTCTCTGAGATAGTGTAGTTCAAAGACTATAGTTCTCACCCTATAGTATAACACCTTAGTTAGTTTGGGTTGCTGGATTTGGTTCCAGGGTAGTCTTAGGGCGACATAGCTTCAGTAAGACATGGTCTTCGATTCAGAGCTCGTCTTCTTGCCTGCTATTGTTTTGATTAGTCTTTGGACTAGTCTAGGTGTACTCTGTATTCTCGAGGCCTGGTCCTTGAGCACTGTCATTGTGATTGGTGGTTGTTTGGAATGTTGGATTCCATGTGGGAGTGTGGTATCTCCTAGACTGTTAGTCGTTGATGGTGAGCAGATGGCTTGTCCGTAATGGTTGGTTGTGGATGTTGAACTTCTGATAGTTTTCCTTAGGATTGTTTGCTTATCGTATTGTGACACTTATTGTCCTCATGATTCTTAAAACTATTAGAGCTTACTCGTAAGCCTTCTTTCTCTAGGATGAGGCTGTTAGGGATGTGTTCCCTTCCGTTATCTAGGAGGCAGTGAGACAGCATGCCTCAGTGAGATCCGCGGCTAAGCCAGGTGGTTTATGAAGTTGTACGTCACCCAAGACGTTGGAATGTGGCTGAAACCTCCTGTTGAATCCGGTTCCTGTACATCCGTATTAGAGACTTCTATACATGATTAGGAGGATTGTGAGGCAGTTCTGTTATTGGGGACTGTTGACTACATGTTGGACACTTGTAGGTCACCCCATGAGTACTAGTCTGTGTTGACAGTTAGAATACTGTTGTACTTGATGGTAATCATATTGCTTTAATGAATCTTAGAGACTGATGTCGTTTAGATGTCGTGACGGTTAAGTTGTTGTTTAATCTAAGTTTAGATAGTGCAACTGAGTCACAGGAGAGCATCTGTATTAGTTTTGGCTGCCACGCTCTCAGGCAAGTGGTTATCCTATCGTGTGCTGGCTGTGTTAACAACAGTTGCGTTTTAGTCTCTAGAATCATGCTCACATCCGTAGATAATATATTCTCTCCTTATCTTATTGCGATTAGATACATAAACAACTCTGCATCGGCTGGCCCCGATAGGTTGATAGGATCCCTAGATCGGGCTAAAGTTTTAAAGGTGAAGATATGGTTGGATTAGTTTTCTGGTGCCCAGTCTCGTCCCGCAAAGAGAGACATAGTTGGATACTATTTCCTGGTGCCCAGTCTTCTCCTGTGAGTGAAGTTATGGTTAGAATAGTTCTCCTAGAGCCCAGTCTCATCCTGCGTGGAGAGACATGGTTAGATGCTAGTTCTTGGTGTCCAGACTCCTCAGGCGAGGTTGAAATACCTATGTTAATATCTTTTAGTTTGGTCGAGCTAGTGCAGTACATCGTACCCTTGTATCCAACAATATCCGGTAAGGTAAATCCTTTTTCAGCAGTTGTCAGCCCACTTTAGTCTTGGGGGCTAGCTCTTTGGGTTGACATCGCTAAACCATTGCATTTGGGATAGGTATGGGACTATCCCACTTCATTATAAATCTTTGTGCATCATCATCATCATCAAGCATATTATTGCATCTCAGCATACTTCCAATTCGTAGGTTCTTCTGATAGAAATCCTTAACCCTTTTATGTATTATGTTTTAATATAAAATCTTTTGCATTTGGGATAATCATAAGATTATCTCTTTCCATCATATCATCATCATACCAAACCATTGCATTTGGGGTAATTATGGGATTATCCTAGTTAATCATATTCCTCTACTCTTATCTTAAATTCCTCTTCTCCTAATTGATTGCGGTGTCATTAGATTCCTCTTCCTTCTACATATTCCTTTCCTCTCTGAATCTACTCCTCCCTCTTCTGTATCTAGTTAATTTATTAGGTTAAGTAGTTTGTTGGTTACTGTGAGCTTTAGGTTGGTATTTGATTGTGGGCGATCTCGTTCAGCTTGTGGTAGCTTCGGGATTGTGCCTTGTTGGGGCTTGGATTACATGGTTAGATTATTGTGAGTCGAGGGTGTTTACCCTCATGTATGATTGTATTCCTGAGGTAGGTTATTTGCTTGTGGCGCTGAGGGCCACGGTAGTGATTAGAGTGTAGTTAGTGGTACTTGTGACTGGAGTGTGGATTAGCACTCCTTTGCACGAGGTATATTTATAGATAGGTTTATTAGAGTTAGTATATATACGTATACCTATTAGTCATTATATATATATTTATATATATGTATTGTTTATCATTAGATATTATTATATCCTGTTATCACTAATATTTATATCCATCTCATTGGTTAGTATAATCGTTTAGCTATTCTTGGGAGTTAGTGAGCTCGTTGTTTGCTCACTCTCGCATCCCCCTTTCAATGGCAGGTTGTTTCAGATTTTAGTTGCTGCTGTTGTAATCTTTGGGGAGCTGAGCTCGAGGCTCATTCTCCAGTTTTGCAATTGGGCTTGCTGCGTAGAGGTTTGTAGAATCTTATATTTAGATTCTGTTATCTTAGTCTTCCGCTGTTTCTGTTTTCCCTTTTACTCTGTTGTGATACTATTGTGAATGACTGGGCTAGAATTTGTCTACGGTTCGGTTGTTCGTGGGGCAAATCTGTAGATTCTCCGACCTGCACAGCTTCGGATCTAGTAATTGATCAAGCTATCGATTACTAGATTTTGGGGCGTGACTGAAGTCTACTACGTCAAGAAAGCTAGCTCGAACGTTTCCTAAGAAGAAGATGTCGAAGCATGCTCCGATGTCTGGAACCACGGGAAGTGGTGAGGTCGCAGGAAAAGAGAAAAAAAGATGGGTCGAACCTTCTGAAATGTTGTGGGTGAAGGTCGTAGAGGATCGACTTGTTGTAGAAGACAAGCTTAAAGAGGTGGTGAAAAAAGCAAGGCTGGCAGCTCAAAATGGGGAGGAGATAAGCAAAATGGTAAGCTCATTTGCTTGATTATGTAATAAATTTTTGGTATTATGATTCGAACTAATAATGAGATCAATTTTATTTATTTTGTAGGCTGCTTGGCTGATGAAGGGGATATGCCTCGGGGTCGAGGAGGAGAAAGATGAGTAGAGGAAGAGGAAAGACGAGTTTGAAAGGAACGTAACTCAATTGAAAGCTGACTTAATCAAGGAGGGGAAGTGGCTGGAGGCCCTGAAGGCTTTTCAAGCGGTAGAGATCAGCAATCTGTCCATGGAAGCGAAGGTAAATTTTGAGGAGGTGGTAACTGTGCCTGATAGACTCGGGCGCCACCTTATATCAAAGGGGTATTCCAAAGATGAGGTGAATGCCATCATGGCAGACACCTTTGTTGAGGAGGAGAGAGATAAAGAGGCGGAAGATGTTGCTGTTGGAGTTGTAAATAGGCTGGATGGTATCTCTCCCCAAACGGTGCGAGACAACTAAGGGGATGAAAATGAGCATCCGGAGGGAGAAAACGAGAAGGTAGAGTAGAATATTGATTATGTAATTATGCGAATAGTTTTTGGAATGTTGTAAACTGATAGGATATTGTTAGTTGGATAAAATTATGTATGTTAAGCTGCACTTACAAACCTTGTTGTAGGAACTTAAGGAAATGCGCCTTAGAATAAAAGATTTAGAGACTAAGCTCACTAAGGAAAGAGATACCTCAGTGTCTCAATTGTCTTTATAAGCGGAGCTGCAGGTTAGAAAAAAGAAAAATATATTTTACTTGTATGCATCATTAGTATGGAGCTATAAACTAATAAATAGAGTGTAGAGACAGACCAAAAACCTGTTATCGGTTTAGGGGAAATGCTACTGAAATGGTACACAGGGAATATCAAATTATTGACAAATTAAAATATAGTGAATGTGTACCTTAGACTTAGAAGTATGTGTTATTGAACATCCGTCAGAGATTGTACTTCAACCTTAAGTTCAGAAGTAGTTTCATGCAGTAGATGTCAAAAAATAGATATTTCATTAGAAATAAGAGATATATCTTGAGTGAGTGTTCTAAATCGACCTTGATAAATTGTATCAGTAATGTGCAGGTCGAATTGGAGGTAGCTCACTCGAGTGAAGATGGGGTACGCTAATGTAACCAAGAAATTGTAGAAGAGTTTGATAGGATGAGAGAGGCAAATGAAGACAGAGAAGATCAGTATATAAAGGTACACTTTAAATTTGTGGAGGCAACCCAAACTGCTGTCAACCTAGCTTGAAAGATCGAAGAGAAGAATGTTGAGATCAATAAAGGGAAAAATGAGCTCGCTGAGATAAAAGAACACACAGCAAAGCTCAAAAGTTAGAATGATGCGCTGATGGAAAAAAGTAGGGATGCTGACATGGCTCAATACTGTATACATGCCCTAAAAAGATCAGAGGAAGGGTTAAACTATTCTGTGGCGAGTCTGAAGGACCAAATGATCAGCAAAATGAACAATTAAGAGCAAACTTGAGCTGATCTAGTAAATACTAGAAACGAACTAGAGCGATTAAAGAAGGAAATGGTTGAGAAAGATAATAAGCTAAAGAAAGCTTGAGATGATCTATCTACCTTTGAAGTTGTAACAAAAATATGATGAGTTGAATGAAAGGGTGGCACAATTAAAGACCGATCTGGCACAGGCCAATTCGCGTGCCAGAAACTCCAAGGCTGGGGAGCGCTCAAGGATGAATAAAAGTGATGCCAAGGTTTTCCTTATTCAAGGGGATGTAGTTAGCCTGTTTTCTTGAAAAAGGGAGCTAAAGGGAATTGTGGCTCGAACTCAAGATAAATTTTGACAAGAAAATGAGCGTTTAAAGGAGTTTAAAAGCAAGTTGGATACTGTTCTTTCTAGGAAACAAGGGTTAGAGCGCGTTATCAGAGGGAAGGAGATTTCGATAAAGAAGAAAGGCGAATTGTTAATGAAAACTCCAACTAGAGAAGATTTGAACAGGGAGCTCAAGGAACTTCGTAATCAGGTGAGAAATTTGAGGGGGATTAATCAGGCTGAATCAGAAAAAGCTGATAAGAAGTTAGAAGAGAACATCGCCTTCACGGCTCGAATAAGTAGTGAAATGGAATATCAAAAATATCAGTATAAAAGGTTGCATGATCTCTTTCAAATGGCTAGAGAAAATTTCTCTAGGGCGCTTATAACCGAAGCTTCGCATTCAGAATTGGTAATGGCGGTGATTGCCTATTTTGCAGAAGAGGTAAAGAGGCTTGAGTTAGAAAGAGATTCCTTGTTCGACTGTTTGTCAGACAGGGGATGTATTTGTAGAGCTGATATAGATCGAGGAAATTGTATGAACTTCATGGAAACGGATTTAGGCCCTTGATATACTAAGCTGATAGAGCAGGGCAGGATTGCTGTGACTGCTCGAGCTCGAGAATTTATGGCAAGTCGACCTCCTGCTGAAGGGGAAAGCGTAGGTGACATCCCAATAGCAGAAAAGAATCCATTGTAGGGGTTGTATATCTAACCTGAAAAAGTTCTTGTTACAGACATATTGATAAAGGAAAGCTAGTTTTACCTTTGCTTCATCTTATGTATGGTAGAGTCTTTGATTGAAAACTTGTATTACCTATGTTTTAATCGTAGAAATATAGTAGAGTCAGTCGAACCAAGTATTATCCTTAATTCAATTAGAATGGTATCACAGCCATATTGAGAGAGATGAAAGCTAATTTTACCTTTGTTTTATCTTATGTCTGGTAGAGTCTTTGATTGAAAACTAGTATTACATTTATTTTAATCACAGAGATTTAGTACAGTCAATCGAACCAAGTGTTATCCTTTTTATAACTGGTATGATGTCGCAGCCATATTGAGTGAGATGAATGCTAGTTTTATCTTTGCTTTATCTTATGTCTGGTTAAGTCTTTGATTGAAAACTAGTATTGCCTTTGTTTTAATCGTAAAGATTTAGTAGAGTCAGTAGAACCAAGTATTATCCTTGTTTCAACTGGTATAGAGGTTGATTGAAAGCTAGTATTGCCTATACTTTAATCTATGTATTTCTACAAAGTAGAAAGATGTGTGGAAGAAAAAAAAACTTGGAAGTTTTATTGAATATAAAAGGATGAACATTGGATGGAAATGAAGATCTCACTTTTGGAATGGAAAAAAGTGAGAATTTGAAATAGAGTAGTAAGGGAATTAACGATAGTACCGTTTCAGTCGCCTAGTATTCCAAGGATTTGAGATATGAACTCCCTCTTCGGTCATGAGGTAATATGATCCCAGGCCTGAGAGACCTGTGATAAGGAATGGACCCTTCCAATTTTCTGCTAGTTTCCCAGTATGAGACTCTTTTTTGTGTTAACGGAGTTCTCTGTGGACGAGATCATCAATTTGGAAGGTATGGCTTCTGACTCATTTGTTGTATGAACTAGCCAGCATATGGTGATATTGACCGTGGTTAGCGATGGCACGTTCTCTGGTTTCATTGATCTAATTATGGTTGCAGGCCAATTTTAACTCATTTTTCTCGTCAGTTAGCTCATGATCTCTGACTGGATGATGGTATTCCAAGGGAATGCTGGCTTTGGTGCCATAGGCAAGGAGGAATGGAGTGCAGCTGGTTGATTGACTTGGAGTAGTACGATATGCCCATAAGGCATAAGGAAGTTCTTGAACCCAATTCCCTTTTTTCTGTGAATGAAGCCTTTTCGTAAGCCCATCCACGATGGTTTTGCTGGTGATTTCAGTTTGGCCATTACCTTGAGTGTAGTAAGGATTGGATGGTGAGTGGATGATATTGTGTTGGATGAGGAAAGATACGATTTTTTCTCTAATGAATTGTGGACCATTATCGATACGAATTAGGTGGGGGTACCCAAACCGAGTTATGATGTGTTCCCAAATAATAAATATGATCTCTTCTTCTCTGGTTCGACAGAGTGGAACTGCCTCTACCCATTTTGTAAAATAATCTATAGCTACGAGTTGGTATTTACGATTACCTGGAGAATTAGGAAATTCACCGACAAGATTGAGTGCCCATCTTTTGAATGGCCAAAACACCTTGCCTGTATGTAGTTCGAGCGCAGGGGCATGTATTATTTGTCCACGTCGTTGGCATGTATCACATTTGTATGAGTACTCTTCTATTTTCTTAAGCATGCCAGGCTAAAATACTCCTTTTGTAATTGCTTTATTTTCTAATGATTGACCTGTGGTCTGGGAGTCATAAATCCCTTTATGTAACTCATAGAACATCTTGTCCGCATTCTTTCTGGTGAGGCCTTTGAGGTAAGGCCCCATGATTGAACGGTGGTATAAGGTACTGTTTTGATTTGTGCAGTGCTTCGAGTTGTTGATCAGCTATTGGTGCTCCTTCAGATCTACTAGAAGTGGTCTGTTGTATTTGTTGTCGATACCAAGATAGACTAGGAAGGGTTTTTGCCAATCGTCGTCATCCCCTTTATCTCCCCTAGTGTTGATCGCGCATACAAAAATGCGATCAATACTGGGGGTTGAAATTACTTTGATCTTGAGATATCGAGCTTCTGTTCCCAAGACCCCGGCTAGATATGCCAAGGAATCGGCATGTCTATTTTTACCTCGAGAAAGATAATTGAGAGCTATTTGCATGAACTTGCTCATCCTATCCGCAACGACGGCTACATAGTCGATTATCTTGTATTCTTCTTATATTACTCAGAGTAATGGTGGATGATGAGTAGCGAATCTGTGTAAACTAAGAGTTTTGGGACGCCAAGCTCAAGTGCGAGGTCATGCTCATGAATGAGAGATTTGTATTTGGTGATATTCTTTGAGACCTCCAAATCCAAGCAGATTGATTTCTCAATTCTGTCGTTGGAAGGGGTAATCAATACGATTCCAATTCTTGACCCTGCAGGTCCTGCTGATCCATATGTAAGAAGTCGTCACCCTTTCCTTGAAATCCATTCAGCTCACTCGTTAAATGTTTTGCGGGGTAGATCTTCTGCAATTTCCCCTGTAAGGTCAAGATTGTGCACCTCCTACTTGGAATCTTCTACTAAAAATTCCGTGAGAAAATCGGGAACGGCTTGACCCTTTTCGGAATGACGTTGTTCGAACTTGAGATCATGTTCTCCTAAACTCACTGACCATTGTTGCACTTTCTTTTTCGGATAAAGCCTCCCAAAATGGGTAGTTCGTCATGACTTTGACTGAATGAGCTTGGAAGTAGTGCATGAGTTTTTATAAAGTGTAAACAAGAGTGAGAAGAAGTTTCTCAATTTTAAAGTACCTCATTTCCGCTAGAGTGAGGGTTTTGCTGATGAAGTAGACTGGTTTCTCAATTTTCCCTTCAAGTCAAATGAGAACTGGGCTAATTAAAGTATATGTAACTGCTAGGTAGATAATCAGTTCCTCATTATCTATTCGAGTATTCATTATGGGAGACCTCCCCAAATAGGTTTTGAGATCCTAAAAAGCTACTTCGCATTCTGATGTTCATTGAGCCTTTACATTTGGCTAAACTTTTCCTTATCTGGTACAACCACAAAGTAGTAGGAATAGCCAACAATAGCGGTCTGAAGATTTAGAAATGAATCAGTTTATAGCGGTAATCTTGCCGACAAGTTTCTGTACTTCTTTTGTTATTTTTGGAGATGGAATGTTGAGGAGAGCCCGAATCTGATCTGGATTGGCCTCAATCCCTTTCTTGCTAATGAGATGGCTAAGAAATCGACCTGAATATACTTTGAATTGACACTTATCAGGATTGAAATGCATCTTATAAGATCGAAGAATGTTGAATATTGTGTTGAGATCTTAGATGTGGTTGGTGGACTGTATACTCTTGCATAAGAGATCGTCAATATAAACTTGCATGACTTTCCCAAGATGTGTTTTAAACATAGTAGTTATCAATAATTGATAAGTTGCGCCTATATTTTTGAGTCCAAAGGGCATGACATTATAGCACTAAAGTCATATTTTAGTGATGAAAGTAGTATTTTCTTGATCTTTTTCCAAGAGTAGAATCTGATTATATCCAGAAGCAACATCCATCATAGATAGGAGTTCGTGACCTACTGTGGAATCAAGGATTTGATGAATGATGGGAAGAGGGAAACTGTCCTATGGAGTATGCTTATTTAGATCGGTGAAATCTACACAAACTCAGATTTTCCTATTCTTCTTTGGGGCAGCGACGATGTCAGATATCCAATTTGGATATTTGGCTTCTCGAATGAATCTCACTTTGATCAATTTCTCAATCTCCATGTTAACTTCATCTCAAAGTTGAGTTGAGAGTCATCACTATTTTTATTTGACCGCCGTGGCATTGATGCTGATGGCCAATTTGTGACATGTCTTGGTCGGATCGACTTCATACATCTTTTCAAAAGTCCATGCAAAAATATCTCGATTTAGCTACAAGAACTGAATGAGGGCGTCTTCTTCGCGTTGAACCAGCTTAGTACCGATAAAAGTACCTGTACTTGATCCATCAAAGATGGCTTTTAGCCATGTGGTCCTGGGTTCAATTCCCACAGACGGTACCAAATTTAATGGCCTAATTCCATTAGCTCGAGATGGCTTGGAATTAGCTCTTACACTAATGCTTTTGTGATAAAAACTAAAAAGAGAAATGACACAGGTAATTTGGCGTGGAAAACATCTGAATAGGTAAAAAACCATGACTTTGATTAGAGGATTTTTGTAATAGTAATTTTTATTGCTTGAGGCTGATATCTTATTACAAGTGATCTCTCGATTTAGATATACTTAAATCTTGTGAACAAGAATTTTTAGATATTTTGAGAATCTAAAAAAGGTAGTTTTCTTGGTGATTTCTCTTGTATTTTTCTGGTCTTCAAGTTATTTTAACAATGTTAAATGAGCTTGTCGTTCGGCCTCGAGCTCCTTCTCACAATCCCTCGGTCAAGAGTTAATTGACGTTTAAGCTCATTGAGTTTCACTGTTTCAGTGTTGAGATTTGCCCGTAACTCTACAAGTTGTTCTGGCTCGACTGAAAGATCAAGCTAGATTCTGGTTGTTGGTCGTCTGGAAGTGACCATGATTGAAATTTGGAGTAGAGTGAAAGTATGCCTTAGGATATCGTGGAAATGTAATATTTCCCACCGCTGTCAAACGAGCTTGTCGTTCGGCCTCGTTCTCCTTCTCACGAAACCCTCGGTCAAGAGTTAATTGATGTTCGAGCTCATTTCATTTCTCTATTTTGGTGTTGAGATTCGCCCATAGCTCTGTAAGTTATTTCGGCTCGACTAAAAGATCGAGCTGGATTCTGGTTGCTGGTCGTCTGGAAGTGACCATGATTGAAATTTGGAGTAGAGTTGAACTATGCCTTAGAATATCCTGGAAATGTAATCTTTCCCACAGACGGCACCAAATGTAATGGCCTAATTCTATAAGCTTGAGATGGCTTGGAATTAGCTCTTACACCAATGTTCCTGTGATAAAAACTAAAAAGAGAAATGACACAGGTGATTTAGCGTGGAAAACCTCTGAATAGGTTAAAAAACTACTACCTCGATTGAAGGATTTTGGCAATAGTAACTTTTATTGCTTGAGGCTGATATCTTATTACAAGTGATCTCTCGAATTAAAAATACTTGAATCTTGTGAATAAAAAGTTTTGGATATTTTGAGAGTCTCGAAAACGTAGTTTTCTTGGAGATTGATCTCAGATCGGGTTACCATCACCTAAGAGTCAAGAAGGAGGATATTTCTGAGATAGCATTCAGGACGCGTTATGGACATTATGAGTTTCAGGTTATGTCGTTATCTCGATCGGTTCGTTATTATGTTCGTGGATGACATTTTGATATATTCGCAGACTGAGGCTGAGCATGAGGAACAGTTGAGAGTTGCCTTACAGACTTTGAGGGAGGACACGTTGTTTGCTAAATTCAAGAAGTGTGAGTTTTGGCCGAAAGAGGTAAAATTCCTAGGGAATATTGTGTCCAAGGATGGAATTACACTAGATCCTTCTAAGGTTGAAGCCATTATAGATTGGGTTCCGCCGACTAATGTTACCGAAATACATAGTTTTCTGGGTTTAGCCAGTTATTACCGTAGATTCATTGTGGGATTTTCTCAGATTGTAGCTCCGTTGACCCGTTTTACCCATAAGGACATTCGATTCGATTGGGATGACAAGTGTGATTTGGCTTTCGCAGAGTTGAAGAAGAGGTTGACCACATCTCCAATTCATATTGTTCCTTCCAGCGGATAGAAGAGTATATGGTTTACAGCGATGCATCGCTCAGCGGACTTGGTTGTGTGTTGATGCATGAAGGAAATGTAGTTGCTTAACCTTAAGGTGTATGAGAGGAACTATCCTACTCATGACCTTGAGTTAGCAGCTGTGGTATCTGCTTTGAAGATTTGGCGTCATAACCTTTACGGGGAGAGGTTTGAGCTCTTTTCGGATCGTAAGAGTTTAAGATACCTTTTCTCGTGGAAGGAGCTGAGTATGAGGCAGCACAAATGGATGGAGTTCTTGAAGGATTATGATGCTGACTTGCAGTATCACTCAAGGAAGGCAAATATGGTAGCTGACGCTTTGAGCTGCTTGCCTAGGGGATTACTTGCTCGTTTGATGATTCGCGAGTGGTTATTGCTTCGCGATATAGCAGATTCCGGGCTCAGTTTGTTTTCAAAGGGATCGAGTGGTTTTATTGCTAATTTGAGAGTTCAACCTTCATTGATTTCTCGGATTATAGTAGCTCAACTGTAGGATGCTAAGTTACAGCCTTGGGCTTCAGATATTAGCAGACCAGATTGGACAATTAGTTCAGATGGTAGTATCTGATACAGGGGCAGGTAATGTATGCCTGATTCAGAGGTATTGAAGCGTGAGATTTTAAGTGAGGCTCACGGCTTTAGGTATACTATTCATCTAGGTAGCACCAAGATTTATCAGGACCTGAAGAGACATTATTGGTAGGACAACATGAAGTGATAGATAGCTGAGTTCATTTCCAGGTGTCTTACATGTCAACAGGTGAAAGCCGAGCATCAGAAACCAGCAGGGCAGCTCAAACCTTTCAAATTCCAGAGTGGAAGTGGGAACACGTGACGATGGACTTCATTTCGGGATTGCCGCGGATGAAGAGAAACCATGATTCTATTTGGGTGATTGTGGACCGATTTACCAAATCAGCTCATTTCATTCAGGTTTGCAAGACTTTGACCCTCGAGGAGCTGAGTAAGTTATATGTGAAGGAGATAGTACGATTACATGGAGTATCAGTGTCTATAGTATCAGATCGAGATGATAGGTTTACCGGCAATTTCTGGATGAGTTTTCAGCGAGCTAGGGATACTAGATTGGATTTTAGCACAGCTTTCCATCCATAGACCGATGGTCAGATGGAGAGAGTTAACCAGACTCTTGTGTGTTGGACTTCAAGGGTAGTTGGGATGAGCATTTGTCGCGGGCGTAGTTTGCATACAGCAATAGCTTTCAGTCGAGCATTGGGATGGCACCTTATAAGGCTTTGTATAGTAGACCATTCAGATCGCCCCTGAGTTGGGCAGAGGTTGGTGAGGAGAGTTTACTGGGGCTATATTTGGTTCGTGAGACTATGGAGGCAGTTTCTATTATTAGAGATCGATTACGTACAACTAGGCCTGCTTTCGGATCGGATCGGAAATGAGCCTAGTCGGAATTTTTCTGATTTTTTTCGGAACTGCATAAATATTTCCGAATTTGGAATATTCAGAAATTTCGGAAATTTCAGAATTCGGAATGTATTTTTGGAATAATTTCGGAATGTATTTTCGAAATAATTTTGGAATGTATTTTCAGAATAATTTGAAAATCAAACCCAAATTAAGATATTATTTTTACTTGTGATATACTGTTGCCAACCTAGAGAAAGAGAGAGAGAGAGAGAGATAGTCACCTATGAAACTACTATACAGAGGCAGTGGAGATTTAAAATCAAAGATTCAAATATTCTTCTTCGAATCAAAGTGAAGGCAGTGGAGATGGATACTGGATATGTACACCCAAGATTCTTCTTCAAATCAAAGTGAACTGATCTCCAGAGAAGTGGACTGCTGATCAGTGGAGTGGAGACAGCAGATAAGATTCGATGGTGAAGTGGAGGTAATGGATGAATTTTGATTTTTGGAGGAGAAGAGTCGGTGGAGGCAATGGCGAAGAGTCGGTGGTGGAGATCAGTGGGGAAGAGTCGGTGGTGGATTTTGGAGGTAGAGGAGTGCAGAATGGAGGCAGAGGAGTGAAGAATGGAGCCCTAGTTCAGATATAAGTTTAAGTGTTTAACTTATAAATTTTCGCAATAATCGGATCCGATGGATATTCGGAATATTTTTCGGAATAAATCGGATCGGAATATATTCGGAATTATCGGATCGGAAATCAAATCAGAAAATTCAGAATTTCAGAACTCCAAAATTTGTTCCGATTCCGATCCGAAATTTTTCAGAAAAATTTGGAAATAGGATTTTCGGAAATCGGAACTGTAAAATAGTGTTCCAAAATCGGAAAAATCATATCAAAAATCGGAAAAAAAATGGAAATTCGAACAAAAGTTGCACCCTTACGTACAACTCAGAGTCGGCAGAAGAGTTATGCAGACATTCGCAGGAAGCCGTTAGAGTTTGAGATTGGTGATCACATTTTACTGAAGGTTTCTCCTATGAAGGGCGTGATGCGATTCAGTAAGAAAGGAAAGTTGGCTCCGAGATTCATTGGACCATTTAAGATTCTTGCAAGAGTTGGAGAGTTAGCTTATCTCGAATAACTAGAATTTATATGTTTGGTGGTTCTTTTAGGATTAACTCCTACCGCTGATGAGCTGTAATACTTAAACATAAATGTCTTCCAGTATGTGTTTGTCTTTATATATATATATATAAACATAGTTTATTGGTATATTCATGAATGACCGCTTGGTTCCTCACTTATTCAATCCCAGTCCCTTTTCAATAGATTATGCAAGTCAAAGTTAATTGACTAACGGAAACTGTAGTCAATTTTTAAAAAATACATGCCTATAATTTTCATTAAAAAATCAATAATAATAAAATAAAATAAACGGTCTGCTTCAAGATCAAATTAAGGTATCTCTAACTCCATTTGGTTTATTTTGCAATTTTACCTTTATTTAGAGCTGAAAATAAAAAAACCAGTCTTTATTAAAGCTCGGGGGTGTAAAGCTAAAAGAGATAACTAATAGAGGGTTGTAAAGCAAAAAAAAATCTAAATATTTGTAAGGGTATATTAGGGTTTGTACAAGTCAGCAGTTGGTCAATTGGCTTTGACTGGCCATAATCTATTGAAAAGGGATTGAGATTAAATAAGTGAAGAACCAGGGGTCATTCGCGAATATGCTAAGAAACTATAAGGTTTTTTTTTTGCATCAAATTTTCTCTTCAAAAACTCAGCCTTACAATTGCTTCAAGATATCATGCATATATACATTTATGTACATCAAGATGAACTTTGGAGTAACAAGCTTCTTAGTTGCATGATTATATATCATAGTAATTTGTTTTTCCTATTAAATCTATTTCTTAGGATCTCCAATGATTTAGTTGGGTTCCCACCACTTATAATTCTATACTGGGCTTTAGTCTCATCCATAAAGATGTGTTCCAAACTCTCTCACGAGACAGTCCTTTCATCAAGGGATATGCCAAGTTGTGTTTTGATCTACCGTAATAGCACCAGATGTAAGAAACCCTCTTATCATACTGCGCTTGCGATGTATCACTAACTTCTTACCATTATAAAAATTATTTTGTACTTTGGCTATCACAGCACAACTATCCAAGTGGATCAAAATTGGCGGTATAGGCCAACTCCACAGCGGAATATAAGATAAGAGGTCTTTTAGCCAACTTGCCTCCTTACTAGCTGCAGCTAGTGATACTAACTTAGACTCCATAGTCGACTGTGTTCCAATCTGCATCATTAAATCCATTAAGGACTGTAGGAAACCTTTTAGTAGTATAAACCCAAGTTCATGGTCCTTTTCAGGTACCGCAAAACTCGATCAATAACATCTCAGTGCACCAAACTTGGTTTGCTTGTAAATCTACATAGAACCCTACATTATAAGCTATATCGGGTCTAGTACAGTCTGTGGCATAGTGAAGGCTACCAATAATAATGGCGCATTTCTTATGCCTAACTACATCCCCCACATTCTTTAAAAGCTTAACATGTGGTTCACATGTTTTATTTGAAGTAAGAGAGTCCATTTCATCATTAATGGCTTCTTGCCACAAATTAGCATCACTCGAGGTCAATGCTTCCCTAATAGTGTTATGGTCAGATTCTAAGGTATGTAGAACATAATCATTACCAAAGTCCTTATCAATCCTTGTACGTTTACCCCTACAAATTTCTGGGTCAATATCATGAGAATCAATAACTCTAGGAACTTGTACTGGAGGTACATTAGGGGTCGAAGACGTAGATGGTTGAAAACACGCACTACTACCCCCACTATCCCTTAGTAAGTAGGAAAGCTTGTCCTCAAAAAAATCAACATCAAGTAATTTAGTAATAATAGTATCTTTAATATCAAGAAACCTGTAAGCCATACTGTTAATAAGATAAAAACACATTCTAAGGCTCCACTAGCTAGTTTTGTTCATTTAGGATCAGATTTAGGAACATAGGCTAAACAACCCTAAATTTTAAAATAGTTAACATTAGGTTTTCTATTTTTTCAAAATTTTATAAGGTGACAATTTAGATGTGATATAAGGAATACAGTTTAAAACATGGCCAACATATAATAATGCCTCACCCCATAAAAATTTAGGTGATCCAGAACTAAGTAATAATCAATTATCAGTTCAGTGAAAGATCTATTTTTGCGTTCAGCTTTACCGTTAGATTCTAGATAATATAAAGCAGTAGTTTCATGTATAATCCATAAGGATTCATACAAAATTTAAAATTCATGTGAATCATACTCTGTGCCTCTATCACTACGAAATCTGTTAATATTTTTATCAAACTGATTTTTAACCTCTTTAACATATGTCCTAAACATATCTATTGCTTCACTTTTGTGATGCATTAGGTAAGCATGAGTATAGTCTAAGTGATCATCTATAAAAGTTATAAAATATCTTTTACCGCTTCGGGTCAAAGTACTTTCCATTTCACAAGTATTAGAGTAAACCAAATCCAAAAATTATGTTTCCTACCATCACTTTTATGCAAGGTTTTAGTTATTTTAACTTGACTACAAGATTAACATTTTCCAAAATCATTCAAATCTACTCTAGGGATCAAACCAAGTTTACTCATATTGTGTACTAACTTCTTGTTAACATGACATAATCTAAAGTGCCAAATATTAAAAAAAGGCAATAAGTAAGCGGAATCAAATTTATTCATTTCAATACTCATTTTGAACATTCCATAACAAGAAAAGCCCTTTCCCACAAAAATCCCCCCCCCCCTGGTCAAAATGTACAGAAATCCTGCTTTGTTGAGAAGATAACCAGAAAAAAAAATCCTCATTTTAGGCGTGTGCATCACATCCTTCAGAGTCACAGCCCTTCCAGAGGTAAATACTAGTTTAACATCTCTAGTTCCCATCACTTTAGTACTATGTGAATCCCCAAGTAGTACCTTTGGGTTTTTAGTTTCCTTGTAGGTCTTGAATCAACTGTGTTTAAAGCAAACATGCCTAGAAGCTCTCGAGTCAGCCCACCACCCATCAGTTTTACCGACCTTGTTGATCTTTGTGATCATAGCCACTGAAGGTTCTTCGGTAATGTTAGCCTGAGTAGCAGATTTATGGTTCCAGCAGTTCCTAGATATGTGTCCAGGCTTCTTACAACTGAAGTAAACAATAGGAACTGTTCCATTATTTAGTGGGGCTTGTTGGTTTGTTTACTTAGCTTATTAAGATTTTGGTGTCCACAATTCTAACGATTATTCGGATTACCACCATTCTGGCGATTATTCTAGTTACAACCATTCTTAGCCTTTATGGGTTTACCCTTAGATTCAGATGGACCTTCCCTTTGGACAAAACCAAAAAGATCTCATCTTTTAGGTCTTATTTTATGGATTCTTCTTCAACCCTAAGACGAGTAATCTAGTTCTTCATGGTGAGCTCCTTTGACTTGTATCGCTGGATATTCTTATAGTCCTTCCAATTTGGCATCAATTTATTAATCATCACGGCAGCCTGAAATTGTTCATCAAGAGATATCCTTACAGACACAATCTCATGCGCAATTTGTTGCAACTCATGTGATTGAGTAATTACTGAATTATTGTCACCCATTGTAAACTTGAGATATCAGCTTACGGCAAACTTTTTAGAGCCCGCCTCTTTCGTATCATACTTTTTTTGTAATGCCTCCCAAATGGCTTTCGCAGATTCGGACTGCAATCGTACAATTCGTCCGCTAAGCCATTCAGGATGAAATAATAACATTTGAAATCAGCCTCAGTCAAGTTCAAAATAGACTCTTAGATTTTGTCATATTCATTTACAATTAGATCAGGGTCTGTCACTGGTACGGGAACGGGAGGTTCAGCAGGGCAGTCTTGTTCAAGAACGTAAGCAACTTCCTTAAGTGTTAGATAAAAGAACATTTATTCTTCCACCTATTGAAATTGAGACCATCAAACTTTGAGGGTTTACTGGAATTAAACTTCAATACTTCTGAGGTAAGGGCCATAATCACAGAGATTAAATACTTTATCAAAGTGTTGAAAATTAAACAATAGAACCTATGATTTAGCTTTCTCCAAAATGGAATCGTAACTTAGAATTTGAAAAAGTAGAACACTGATATTGGTGTAAGAAGAGTAGAACAGGAACAAGACTTTCATAAACAATACAACAATAGTAAAACTAAAAGCAACAGTAATGAAAGAAAGAGCATGAGGCATGGGCCGCATTCTCTTAAATCATCCTCCATCAAACCGTCATATTCAATTTAAATCATCCACTATCTCTCGAATTTACATCATCTTCTATCTCTCCAATTTACATCATAGATTCATATTTATAGACCTTCATCCTCTCTTTCCATTAGCAATAAGCCAATAATGAGTCAACAAAATTACGCCCGATCTGCATTGAATTTATCCTCAACCCCAGGTACTCTCTCATTCTCTCTCTAACACATTTGGGGTCTATTGTATGAAATGGTGTTATTTTTTTGGTGGGGTTTTAGTCGATTTGAGTTAGGATTTTTCTAACATGATTAATTGGGGTTTTAATTGTAACGAGAAACCCCTTTAATTGTATAACTATTGTTGTTTTTATTTTTTAGGTTTTCTCTAATTATTGTATAACTAATTAACTATTGTTGTTTGTATAACTAAACTTTTAACTATTGTTGTTTGGATTGTAAGAAGCCCCATTTATTTTCATGAGGTTTTACTTTTCCCACTATCACAGTAGTTCATATTGATGGGTTAATGCTTTTAATTTAATTAAAGTGGAGCAGTATTTCTCAAAAAATTTGAATTGGGTTGTTGTGTTGCAATTCAACAGAGAGTACAAACTGTATGATTTGGTATTAATCTTATATAAGAAACTAAGATAAACAAAGAGTACAGAGAGTTTGCTTTTTGTTTATTAATCTAGAGATTAGGTATTAATCATATAAGTTGTGTATATAATATATGTTATGTTTTGTAAACAAAGAGATGGTTTTCTAACTATGTATGTTTATCTAATAAAAGTTGCTGTATATTTTGGTTATTGGGAGTTCTTCGGCAGATGAAGACTTAGAAGATCAAGGTCTTGTTAATGGTTGGCTTGAAAGACAAAAAGATGATGAACCTGGCTCTGTATTACAGATTAAGAGAGATCGAAAAGGACAAAAATCATACGAGGAATGAGACCATTTTTCAAAACTAAAGGGCTCGAATCCTTTAAAGTCAAAATGAAACTACTGTCCACAAGAGTATAGATGTGACTGTACAACATAAGGGACCTCTAGTATGAGGGCTCACATGCATCATAGATGTAAAGGCTTAAAGAATCCTTTTTGGTCAACCTCAAATGATATATAACAAACTATTCACTTCAAGCCAAACAATTAAAGACAAAAACTTATGCCAATAAGTTTTAGTCAAGAATCTTGTAAGAAAGCTCTTACCGAAATAGTAATCATAAATGAGCTTTTTTTTAGATTTGTGAAGGGTGAAGGGTACTTTAAATTTTTGCCAATTTGTTTGTCCAAGATTTAAAGTGCCTTCCCGAGTTACTATAGCTAGAGAATGTAATGCAATGGCCATGGTTGAGGAAAAAAGTTGAAGAGTGTCACGCCCCAAAATTCAAATATTAGAGCATATCTAAAATAATGTCATCCAAGGAGTGCAGGTTGGGGAATCCAAAGATTCGCCCCCACAAATAACCTTGCTAATAGGAAATAGCTCAGTCATTCACTATAGCAACATCATCAGAGTAAAAAGAAATAAAGAGAAAGTAATAGATATATATAACTGAAATATCAATACAATATCTTGATAATGTACAGCGCCAAAAGCTAAAATCTTATACAAGAAACACTAAAACCATAATAGATCAGCAACTGCAAACTGGATCCAACAGCTGAAGCTCTCAGCAAAACAAGCAACTACCCTGTATCTGAAAGGGGGGGAAAGCGAGAGTGAGCAAAACCATGGCTTACTAATAACCCAACAATGCTAAAATAACTTACTAATGAAACTGGTACAGAGAAAGAGGAGAAGCGAATGAGATATAAGATTATAAAGATATAGTAATGTATAAGTGAAGAATAGATGGGTCGATAAATAAAGGAATAAAGAATATATAATGATATGATGCGATAATATGATGACCTGATATGATACTGTGAGATATGATATGATATGATTCGAGAATTGTCCTAATGTGGATGCTTAAGATGCGGTGAACCAATGGAATAGACCCTATAATCAATGTATTGGGCTGACCAGCCGCTAATGCAATAATAACCTTAAAGAAATCTCAATTGGATACAATGGGTACAATTAATAGCAAGCTAGACCACGCTTAGGATTTATCACTTGATCAGTGTGTTCCGGGCTTTACAACCCATGGAGCCAACGTCCAATCTTTATTTCACTTAATCCAAAGAATTTCAACCTCACGGAGGATAAGACGGGTACCAAAGGAAAACTGTCTCATACCATCCCAAACTCCCGGTGGGTAATAGATATAATAGTGTCCAACCCGAATTTCACCTACTTATTTTAACCCGATGTAGGAATCCTAAATCCTATCTAGGGTCAGCCGATGTAGAGCTTTGTTATATATCCGACCCCGTCAAGTTAAAAGAATGCAAAAGCCCACACCGCAAACAGATCCCAAGGATCAAAACAAAACAACCACCGACACGACCATACACATAGGATAACCCCCTGCCTGAGAGAAGGGTAAACAATCCTAACAAAACAGTCCCAACGTGGCCATCACACACATAGAATAACCACCTGCCTCAGAGGATGGCAAACAATCATAACATAGATGACAGTGACCACCAGCCACAACATCTAAATAACATCAGTCTCTATAAGACTGAAATACAGTATTCAAGGACAAAGCCATGAGAATACCACCCAAAAGCTTTCCCTAAAAGACAAAGAGAACACCACCCAACATGTCTAAGGAATAGGAAAAGATACACTAAAATAATAACTACTAACGAATACAGTATAAACTATAACTACATCACAAACACCTCGCCGTCCAGAGTAACACTCTAACTCAATACTAATTAAATTAGTAAAGGAATTTAGCAAGGAAGGTAAACTCGCCTGATAAAGGATAAACCACAAGCCCAATAATCAGTAGAACAACCAACCTCAACCTCAACCTCAACACCACAATCAACAATAATCAACCCAACACCTGCAACAACCACAACTCTGCAATCTCAACGACCCTAAAGCCAACCAAAGCCAAATTCGAATCAACAATAAGGAGAGGAATAGGGAAATTACTCACTGAAGGAAGTATAACTGAGCTCGGGAAGGGAATGCAACGAATCGGCAAGCAATGGAATAGAGGATTCCAATTTGAAGAGTGAGTGAGAGAGAGAGTGTGTAAGTGAGAGAGAGAGAGAGAGAATGAAATGGGTAATAAAACCTTAAAACTAATACTTATCTCGAGGAAGGGATCAACGGCCAAGAATCGTGTGAAAAGACCCAACCTGGCCGTCAAAACATGCCTCTGTTCGAACAGAAGATAGTACTATTTGGACAAAATAAAATAGAAAGAACCATATTCGAATAGAAGAAGGCTTGTTCGAATAAAATGAAATAGAAGGAAATCAACAGAACAAACATCTATTCGAACAAAAAAGATGTCGTTCGAATAGAATGAAACGGGTAGAAATTTATTCAAACAGGAAAGATGTTGCTCGAATAAAATAGAACTGATAGAAATCTATTCGAACAGAAAAGAAGTTGTTCGAACAAAAATGAACAGAAAGCAGGATAAAAGATTTTTCTCAACGAAAACTAACAAAAACTTAGGAAATCCTCATATCCCTCCCGGATCACACACCACACCACACAACCACCTAAAACAACAGCAACACACCTCCACCAAGCTAACCACAGCCTCCCAAAACCTCAGCACAACCTCATCCGCCCAACAACCACTGAAACCACTGAAACACAGAAAATAAAGAAAGAAGAACTCAAAGCCTTGATAAGTGCATTAAGATGCAGATGCATGATGAATGGTGATGTATGTGGATACATGATGCATAATGAAAAAAATAAAATGATAATGGATTAATAATAATATATACTAATAAAAAATTTGAGACACTACAATCTACCCTCCTAAAAGAAATTTTGCCCCGAAATTCCATATACCTCAACTTGAGAACAAGTGCGGATAACGATCTCTAACATCCACCTCTAACTCCCAAGAAGCCTCTCCAAATCCATGGTGACTCCACTGAACCTTCACAAAAGGAATACCATTTTTATGCATAACCTTATCCTCTCAATACAAAATACACACTGGATGCTCCACATACGAGGCATCTTCCTGAACCTCTAGGTGCTATCAATCAATCACATGAGTAGGATCCCGCTCATACTTCCACAGTATTGAAACATGAAACACATTGTGAACTCAATCCATCTGCGGCGGCAATGCCAAACGGTAAGCCAACTCCCCAACTCTGGAAAGTATCTCAAAAGGTCCTATGAATCTCGGAGCCAACTTCCCCTTCTTACTGAAACGCATCACGCCCTTCATCTGAGAAACCTTCAGTAAAATGTGATCACCAATCTCAAACTCTAGCAGTCTCCTGCGAATGTCTGCATAACTCTTATGTCGACTCTGCGCTGTACGTAACCGATCTCTAACAATGGAAATGGTCTTTGTGGTCTCACAAACCAAATCTGGCCCTAATAAACTCTGCTCACCAACCTCTTCCCTACTCAGTAGTGATCTGCAAGGTCTACCATACAAAGCCTCATAAGGTGTTATCCCAATGCTCGACTGGAAGCTGTTATTATATGCAAACTCCGCCCACGGTAAATGCTTATCCCAACTACCCTTGAAGTCTAACACACACGCCCTAAGCATATTCTCAAGAATCTGGTTAACTCTCTCTGTCTGACCAATGGTTTGTGGGTGAAACATTATGCTAAAATCTAGTCTAGTGTCCATGGCTCATTGAAAACTTTTCCAAAATTTGCCGGTAAACCTAGTATCTCGATCTGATACTATAGACATGGGTACTTCATGCAATCGCACTATCTCTTTCATGTACAACCTGCTCAACTCCTCAAGGGTCAAAGTCTTGTGAACCCAAATAAAATGAGTTGACTTGGTCAATCAGTCAACAATTATCCAGATCGAATCGTGGTTTATCATCGTCCTTGGTAATCTCAAAAAAAAATCCATAGTCACATGTTCCCACTTCCACTCTGGAATTTGTAAAGGTTTGAGCTGCTCCGCTAGTTTTTGGTTCTCGGCTTTCACCTGCTGATAGGTAAGATATTTGGAAACAAACTCAGCTATCTCTCACTTAATGTTGTCCTACCAATAATACCTCTTCAAGTCCTGGTACATCTTTGTACTACCTGGATGAATAGAATACCTAGAGCGGTGACCCTTACTCATAATCTCACGCTTCAATACCTCTGAATCTGGTATACATAATCTCCCCCAGTATCTGATACTACTATTTGAACTAACTGTCCAACCTGGTCTGCTATCATCTGAAGCCCAAGACTGTATTTTTGCATCCTGCTGCTGAGCTTCCACAATCCGAGAAATCAAAGATGGTTGAACTCTCAAATTAGCAATAAAACAACCGGTACCCTGTGAAAATAAATTTAGCCCCGAATCTGCTATTTCGCGAAGTAACAACCATTCACGAATCATAAGACAAGCATGAAATCCCCTAGGCAAGAGGCTCAAGGTGTCAGCTACCACATTTGCTTTCCCTGGGTGATACTGCAAGTCAACATCATAACCTTTCAAAAACTCCATCCATCTACCCTATTTCATATTTAACTCCTTCTGAGAGAAAAGGTATCTCAAACTATTATGATCCGAAAAGAGCTCAAACCTCTTCTCGTAAAGATAATGTCGCCAAATCTTCAAAGCAAACACCACAGCTCCCAACTTAAGGTCATGAGTAGGATAGTTCCTCTTTTGTTCCTTAAGTTATCTAGAAGCATAAGCAACAACCTTTCCTTCTTACATCAACAGACAACCAAGTCCGCTGAGTGATGTATCACTGTAAACCATATATTTCTGCCCGCTGGAAGGAATAATAAGAACTAGAGCTGTAGTCAACCTCTTCTTCAGCTCAGTGAATGCCAAATCACTCTTGTCATCCCAAGTAAATCTAACATCCTTCTGAGTCAAACGAGTCAACAGAGCTGTAATCCGAAAAAAATCCCTCGTTGAATCTGCGATAATACCCAGCTAAACTCAGAAAACTGCGTATCTCTATAACATTAGTCGGCTGAACCCAATCTGTAATGACATCAACCTCAGAAGGATCTAATGTAATGTCATCCTTGGATACAACGTATCCAAGAAATTTCACCTCTTTCTGCCAAAAATTACACTTCTCGAACTTAGCAACCAACTCGTTCTCCCTCAAGGTCTTTAATACAATTCTCAAGTGTTCCTCATGCTCACCCTTGGTCTTCGAATAAATGAGAATGTCATCCACAAACACAATAACGAACCGGTCTAGATAAGGATGAAAAACTTTGTTCATCAAATCCATAAAAGTTGCAGGAGCATTCGTTAATCCAGACGGCATAGCCTAAAATTCGAAGTGCCCATAACGTGTCCAGAATACTGTCTTAAAAATTTCCTCCTTCTTGATTCTTTGTTGATGGTAACCTGAGCTGAGATTAATCTTTGAAAAGAATTGAGCTCCCCGAAGCTGGTCAAACAAGTCCTTGATCCTATATAAGGGATACTTATTCGTGATCGTGACTTTGTTCAACTCGCGATAGTCAATACAAAGACCCATAAACCCGTCCTTCTTCTTAGCAAATAATACTGGAGTGCCCCACGGTGAAGTACTCGGTCGGATAAAATTTTGATCCATCAACTCAGATATCTGATCATACAATTCCTTCAGCTCAACTGGTACCATATGATATGGAGCCTTCGAAATCAGAGTTGTACCAGGTAAAAGATTTATACTAAAATTAACCTCTCTCGTCAGTGGCAGACCAGGTATCTTTTGGAAAACATCTAAAAAGTCACACACAACCGAAATAGAACTAACATCGACACCCGAGGTCTCTAACTCTAATAATTCCAACAAACTGTCTCTTGAACGTGCTAGTCTTGAACTAGCAAACACGAATCGCTTCTCCCCAGGAATACTGAAAGTAGCCGACTTCTCAAAACTATCTAAGGTAACTCGATGCGTCGACAACCAATTCATACTCAAGATAATATCAAACTCCTGTATCGGTAGTACTAACGAGTCTGGTGAAAGGACACGACCACAAACAACTATCGGGCAATCCCTAGAAATACGAGAAATAGACACTGAAGTATCTAACGGCGTACCCGCAGAAATCTCATCTAACAACAAGGAAGACTCGAAGCCAATAGAACAAATAAAATTGTATGATATGAATGAATGCGATGCACCGGAATTAAAAAGAACTCTAACGGACGAATAAGAAAAATCGTACCTTCCACCACAGGTGGAGCGATGTGAGCACCTCGTCTCCCAACTGCGTACATCTTGCCTGACCACAAACAACTATCAGGCAATCCCTATAAAGACGAGAAATAGACACTGAAGTATCTAGCGGCTTACCCGCAGAAATCTCATCTAACAACAAGGAAGACTCGAAGCCAATAGAACAAATAAAATTGTATGATATGAATGAATGCGATGCACCGGAATCAAAAAGAACTCTAACGGGCGAATAAGAAAAATCGTACCTTCCACCACAGGTGGAGTGATGTGAGCACCTCGTCTCCCAACTGCGTACATCTTGCCTTGCCCATGTCCCTGACCCTGGCCTTGCAACTGACTCGCATACTGCTGTCTATGTCCACCCGGAGGACCTGAAACAATTTTCCTACCCTACAGACCCTAAAACTGTCTCTGCTGAAACTACTGAATCTGCTGTGGTCGCGGCTGGTGACCAACGGGACCCTAAAACTATCGTAATGGCTGAGGACCTCTGTCTAGGTTAGGATAAAGCCTCTTAAAGTTCCCTTTCTCCCTGCAGTCCCAGCACTCACCAAAAGTGAACCGTGGTCTATAAGAATGTTGTCCTCTCATAACTCTAGCTGGCGCACCATGGGTAATAACGAACTTTTGCCTCTTCAAACCCAAGTTCTCATACTGACTATGAACTGTTTTGCCCTTATTGGGTCTCTGATCTTGTCTCACATGGTTTCTCAAGTCCTTGGACTTGCGATCCTCCATATCATTATGCTCTATCGCCAAAGCTTTAGACAAAACTTCTCTATACAAACTTGATCCCGGAGAAATCAAAAACTTCCTAAAGTACGGACGAAGACCCTTCAAAAATTTTATCTTACACTGCTCCTCATCCTAAAAATTAAACAGAACATATCAAGAGAGTTCGTTGAATCACTGATCATACTTGGTAATACTCATATCACCCTGCTCAAGCATGTAGAACTCCAAGATACATGCATCCCTGTAACTTTGGGGAAAGTACTACTCAAAGAACCTTTCCTTAAAAGATACCTAAAGCACCGGAGTCTCTATGATAGTCCTCTTGGCTGTATCCCACAAGTGATCTGCCTCACCTTGTAAAAGATAAGCCACAAGCATCACCCACTGATCATTTGGACATTTCATTGCTTTCAGAGTCTTCTCAATGGCATTGAACCATGTCTCGGCCTCAGATGGAACTGTTGTGCCAGAAAAATTTGGATGTTTGTACTTCTGAAGCTGAACAAGATAACTGTACTCTCTGTCCATTGGGCTCCTGGCTTGTTGGAAATAGGCGGTGAAACTCTCTACAAACTGCTTCATCTCGACTGAAATACCGGGAACAACTGGAATAGGTAGAATATCAGGCTGCTCTGGAACTACTGGAGTTGGAGGAATATTTTGAACAATCATAATAGATTCTAAACTCTCCTGATTGAGCGCAGGCTCATCAGTATGTGCACCACCATGAGTGCCCTCATGGCCACGACCTACTATGCCACCTCAAGCCATCTGTACGAACAAAAAGCACACCTCAGGAAAGGAGAAAATACGATAAAATGCGTAAAACCGAAAAGGATCTACCTAACTCCGTTTAGAAAAATAACTTACCATATAATATACATAAACAGATATAGGAATTATACTACAGCTCTGAAACCAAGTCTGTCATGCCCTAAAATCTAAATATTAAAGCATATCTAAAATAATGTCATCCAGGGCGTACAGGTCGGGGAATCCAAAGATTCTCCACCACAAATAACCTTGCTAATAGGAAATAGTTCAGCCATTCACTATAGCAACATCATCAGAATAAAAAGAAATAAAGCGGAAGCAATATATATATATATATCAAACTAAAATATCAATACAATATCTCGATAATGTACAGCGTCAAAAGCTAAAATCTCATACAAGAAACAGGAAAACCATAATAGATCAGCAACTGCAAACTGGATCCAACAGCTGAAGCTCTCAGCAAAACTGGCAACTACCCTACATCTGAAAGGGGGGGAAGCGAGAGTAAGCAAAGTCATGGCTCACTAATAACCCAATAATGCTAAAATAAATTACTAATAAAACTGGTGCAGAAAAAGAGGAGAGGTGAATGAAATATAAGATTATAAAGATATAGTAATGTATAAGTAAAGAATAGATGGGTCGAGAAATAGAGGAATAGAGAATATATAATGATATGATGTAATGATTTGATGACCTGATATCATACTGTGTGATATGATATGATATAATTCTTGAATTATCCTAATGTGGATGCTTATGATGTGATGAACCAATGGACTAGACCCTATAATCAATATATTGGGTTAATTAGCCGTTAATGCAATAATAACCTTAAAGAGATCTCAATTGGATACAATGGGTACGATTAGTAGCAAGCTCGACCACGCTTAGGATTTATCACTTTACTAGAGTGTTCCGAGCTTTGCAACCCACGGAGCCAACGTTCAAACTTTATTTTACTTATTCCAAGGGGTTTCAACCTCACGGAGGATAAGATGGATACCAAAGAAAAGCTGTTTTATGCCATCCCACACTTCCAAATGGGTAATAGATATAATAGTGTCCAGCCCGAACTTTACCTAGTTATTTTCAACCCGATGAAGAAATCCTAAATCCTATCGAGGGTCAGCCGATGAAGAACTTTGTTACGTATCCGACCCCGTTAAGTTAAAAGAATACAAAAACCCACATCACAAATAGATCCCAAGGATCAAAACAAAATAGCCACCGACACGGCCACACACATTGGATAACCCCCTGCCTGAGAGAAGGGTAAAAAATCCTAACACAACAGCCCCAATGTGGCCAGCACACACATAGGATAACCACCTACCTCAGTGGATGGCAAACAATCATAACACAGATGAACGGAGACCAACACTCACAACATCCAAACAACATCAGTCTCTACAAGATTAAAACACAATATTCAAGGAAAAAGCCACGAGAATACCACCCAAAAGCATAACTTCCTAAAAGATAAAGAGAACACCACCCAACATGCCTAACGAATAGGAAAAATGCACTGAAATAACAACTACTGACAAATACAGTATAAACTATAACTACATCATAAACACCTCGCTATCCAGAGTAACACTCTAAGTTAATACTGATTAAATTATTAAAAGAATTTAGAAAGGAAGGGAAACTCGCCTGAAAAAGGATAAACCATGAACCCAATAATCAACGGAACAACCAACCTCAACCTCAACACCACAACCAATAACAATCAACCCAACACCTGCAATAACCATAACTCCGCAATCTCAACAACCACCCAAATCACGAAACCCTAAAATAGCCCAAGCCACAAGGGTTCAAACCAAAGCCAAATTCAAATCAACAATAAGGAGAGGAATAGGGAAATTACTCACCGAAGGAAGTGCGACTGAGCTCGGTAAGGGAATGCTGTAAATCAGCAAGCAATGGATGAGAGGATTCCAATTTAGAGAGTGAGTGAGAGAGAGAGTGTAAGTGAGAGAGCGAGAATGAAATGGGTAATAAAACCCTAAAATTAACGCTCATCTTGAGGAAGGGATCGACCAAGAATCGCGTGAAAAGACCCAACTTGGCCGTTAAAATATGCCTCTGTTCGAACAGAAGATAGTTTTATTTGAACAAAATGAAACAGGAAGAACCATATTCGAACAGAAAGAGGCTTGTTCGAATAAAATGGAATAGAAGGAAATCAACAGAACAAGCATTTATTCGAGTAGAAAAGATGTTATTCGAATAGAATAAAATAGGTAGAAGTCTATTCGAATAGAAAAGATGTTGTTCGAATAAAATGGAACAGATAGATATCTATTCGAACAGAAAAGAAGTTGTTCGAACTGAAATGAACAGAAAGCTGGACAAAAGATTCTTCTTAACGAAAACTGACAAAAACTTAGGAAATCCTCATATCCCTCCCGGATCACACACCACACTATACAACCTCCTAAAATAGCAACAACTCCACCAAGCCAACCACAGGCTCCCAAAACCTCAACACAACCTCCTCTGCCCAACAACCACCGAAACTACCAAAACATAGAAAATAAAGAAAGAAGAACTCAAAGACCTGATAAGTTCAATAAGATCTAGATACATGATGAATGGTGATGTATGTGGATGCATGATGCATAATGAATAAAATAAAATGATAATAGATAAATACTAATAATAATAATAATAAATCTGAGACACTAATAAGAGGGAGTTGGAAGCTTATAAGATTTGTTTAAACATCGATACTTGGACCTCACTTCAAAATATCAACTATATGTGTTTAACCGCACATTATATTAATAGTGAGTGGAGATTGAACAAATGAATACTCAATTTTTTATAGTTTTAAACCATAAAGGTGAGACGATTGCGAGGATGGTAGAAAAATGTTTGATAGATTGGGGTATAGATAAAATATTGACCCTCACGTGCGATAATGCAAGTTCTAACAACACAGCAATTGAATGTTTAAAATAGAAGTCTAAGCATTGGACTAATGTAGTCTTGGCACATGAGTTCCTTCACATTAGATGTTTCACACATATCTCAAACTTAAAGCAATTTGATGTTTCAATTGCACGAGTGCGTGATACGGTTAGATATGTAAGATCTTCTCTATCTAGGTGGTCAAAATGGAAATAAATACGTCAAAGTAATTAAAGTTAAAAGCAAGAAAATGTTTGTTTTGATGTTCAAACTAGGTAGAATTTGACATATCTTATGTTGGAGATGCCAGTGAAATTTGAAGAAGTGTTTGTGAGGTTAGAAGAGGATGATAGGTCCACTGTATAAAATACAACTACGAACCACATGACCGACATCTAAATGCATCTTCGGCCAGTAGACATAACGCCTAAGATTCAAGAGAGTCTTCTCAACCCCAAAATGCCCTACAACTCTGAAAGTATGTGCTGCGAATCCACTGTAAACGATCTCTATCCTCTAGAATGCATCATAAATTGCCCCTAAATATCAAGCCATCCATTAGCTGGTACTCACAAGTTTTTCTATGTAGCAGCTTCTGGTGAACCACTCCAAAATCTTAATCTTCATCATACCCATTAACAAAATCAAAAGGTGCAATAGGCTGAATATATATAGCCACCATTAATGTAAAACTTATTAGTGTTGGGGGTCGAGATAAAATATTTGCTTGCTTATTATTTATGCCCTTCTAATACTTGATAATAATGGTAAATTGTTGCATGTATGACATCCACTTCATTTGGCAAGCTTGTTGTAACTTAGACTATGTAGTCAAAAACTATAGTGGCTTAAGATCTAAGTGAACAACAACTTCCTTCCTTAATAAGTAGCTATGGCAATGCTTCACAGATTGATGCAATGCGCAAAACTCCTTATGCATATACAAATTCGTTGACACAATAATGATTCTTTATACTCTTAATAATGGAAGTTTCGTTGAATTTACTGAAAGTTCATTTCACTATACCGTCAAAGGGTTGAAGCAACTACTCTTCATAATGGATTCTCCTGAGGCAAGTCACATTACATTATTAGTCAACATTACATTATTAGTCAATGTACCTAGCTTTATCTCTCTAAATTATACTTAGCCTATATTTCCATCTTCCGCAATTGGCTATTTATTTTGTCTCTATTTTCGTAACTTATTAAAATTAGTTACTTAAAATTACAATCTATACTTTTACATATTTGATTAATTATAATTTTAAATCTATAAAATACTATAAATTTTAACGATTAACAATACAACCCAATATTCCTTGGAATTACTAAATAAAAATCACCACATATTCCTCCTGCCGGCAGAATAGTGATACAGTCAAACCTTCAAATAATAATATACTGTCAAATAGGGTGTATACGACCAATGATATTATATCGCCAAGTCTCCTTACTCCTTCAACTGAGAATGCCCTCTCAAGAAGAATGTTAGCTCAACGTATTAGAAGAAAAAGAGAACGCGATAGGCAACTAAGTGAACCTACAAATTGACAACAACCAGCGCAATAACAACTATCTAAACAATCGATTGCACAACGTGCTAGAAGAGAATGTAAGAGGCAGCTAAAGGAAGTTACAATAGTTCCTCAGTTATTCGACCAAGGAACTACAAGCCATAGCTTAACTTCAACATCTTGAAATTTAGCTAAAGAATTTAATATAGTAGGTTTGTGTTCAGAAATAACCCTATTGAACGGACTATAAGTCTTCCCCTAACTGAAAGACAACTTTCTAATTGGTCTATTGTACAACATGTCAAAAGAGAATGTGAATGGAAACAAAGAGAAGAAGTGACAAATCACCAGTTGTTAGAACCAATGGCTACAAATCATTCATAAGATTTTATTTTCCCAAACTTACAACCAAAATTTAATAGGGTATCTTCACAACCTCCTCATACCATTTGAGAAGAGTCGTCCACTTTACTACCTAACAGTGTCACTATTTTAGAAAAGCAACCTTGCACAATGCATTCGCCCAACATACCTTATCAAATCTTGCGTAGCACGCCTAATTACCCTTCAAGTACATTTGAAATTGGAGAGTATTCGTCAGCTTGAGTAAATGTGTAAGTGCATGCTAAATTACTTATTTCCAAGATTTTAATATAAACAGCGGTACTAATTAATCTCAAATTTTCAAATGTAGTGTTCATCATGACATAAAAGCCGTTTATTATAATCCAATAGAAAGTGATGATGAACGTAACATTGATGACGATGGTAATAATAACGTTAATGAAGTGGATGAAGGTAACATTAACGGTTAGGATGAGAGAGTACAATTAGAACATCATTTCCTTGGCCAAATGGACGTTGTATATACACATTGCTCTACACTTCATTGGAAGGATGAGCAGCTATCAAAATTTTCAATCATCAAACCACTATTTGGTCAATGTTGCCAACAAGGTAAAATTAAGGTCCCAAATCTCGACGCATTGCCTAATGAATTTTAAGAATTATATAATGGTAACGGGCCGCATTCAAGGTCATTTCGAAGGTATATGCAAGAATATAATGCAGCTACCGTATTTACGAGTCTTGGGGTTCATATGGATAATCGAGTAGCTCATGGGTGAGGTCCATCTTCTTTTGTTATCCACAGAGAGTTACACCATTGAATAGGTGCATTGGTTCCAAGTAAGGAACAAGATGCTTCTTATACACAATTATACATCTACAACCCTGGTGCGTCTCTTAATACCTATCATAAAAGAAACCCACACCTAAATAGAGATGTGTTAAAAGTTATCCAAGACACATTGATCCGATGAAACCTATTTAGTGAATTTTATCGTCATGCATAAGAGGTATTAGAAGATGCTGCAGGCGGTAATGAAAATTATAATATGCCAGCATACATTCATTATAGTGTTTCAATAGATCATTGTAGATACAATTTACCATCAACTGATGAGATTACAGTTATACTACCTGGAGATGGGTCAGAAATCAGTGGCGTGAGAGACATCATTGTGTATTGTAAGGCAAATCATGGGTTGATACAAATTAGTGAATGTCATCCTACATACCTTCCCATGCATTATGCTTTTTTCCCAACTGGATAACTTGGCTGGTCAGTCTACATAAAGCATTGGAACGTTACAGCTAACACATGGTATTCAACTAAAAAGCTTTCTCAATGGGAATACTATTGTTATCGCCTATTTCAACATATAACTCAATATTCACCAATCTTGCGAGGATCAAAATTATTCCAATAATTTATAGTAGACAATCTTCGATCCAAATTATATAGTAGTTTGACAGATATTATGACAGCTGATTTGGATTCTAATCAAATTGGACAACGTGTTATTTTACACTCTTCATATACTAGAAATGTAAGGAGTATGTATGAAATTTATCAAGATTCATTGGCGGTCATACATTTTAATAATCATCCAGATATTTTTCTTATAATGACAGCTAATCCGAAATGGCCTGAGATTAACAGCGTACTCCTACCTAGCCAGTTAGTCTATGATCGACCGAATTTAGTAGCCCGCGTGTTTGAGTTAAAGAAGAAAGCTTTGTTGAAGGAAGTTGAGAATAATCGGGTTTTTGGAATATGTGTTGCACATGTGTAGACAATTGAATTTCAAAAGCGTGGTTTACCACATATGCATGCATTATTCTTCCTAAGTCGTGAGAATAAAATATGAACAATATCACAGGTTGATAATACCGTAAGCGCCGAAATTCTTGATGAAAAGGAACATCCCGCTCTCTTTAGAATCGTAATGAAATGATTAAAAGATCGTGCGGGCCTACAAACATTTACTCCCCGTGTATGGATAGTGGCAACTGCACAAAGCGATATCCTAGATAATATGCTGAAGAAACAACCATGGGTCTAGTTGGTTATCCTATTTACAGACGATGACCAACACCTGATAAAACTTACATCGTTAAAGGGAAAATAATTGATAGCAGGGATATTATGCCATATAACACTTACCTATCTGAATAACTTGACTGTCACATCAATGTTGAAATCTGTGTGGGTCTTCAATGTTTAAAATACATTTACAAGTATATTTACAAGGGTCATGATCGAGCAACTATGGTCATCGCTTGGGATGAAATACAACAATATCGCGATTCTCGATATATTGAACCGCCAGAAGGAGCTTGGCATCTTTTCAGTTTTAATTTTCACCATGAAAAACCAAGTGTCGTACAACATGTTTTACACTTACCTGGAATACATCGCGCTGTTATTAACACAAGCAAGACCATGGCATTTATTCGTGGTCGAGCAGTTAATGAAAAAACATCTTTAACTGCCTTTTTTGAATACTGTGCTGAAAATGTGGAAGCAAAAGCATTTACATACCAACAATTTCCCCAACATTATATTTGGCATGGTACTGATGGTATAAACATTTGGACAAAGTGAGTACAGCAACACAAATTTTCTATTGGCCGAATATATTAAGCAAGCCCAAACTCTGGAGATAAATACTACTTACGTTTGCTTCTAACTGTAGTGAAAGGTCCAACATCTTTTCAAAATTTGCATACGCACAATGGCATTTTGTATGACACATTCAAAGCTACATGTGCTGCCATGGGACTTCTGGAAGATGATAAAGAATGGATTGATTATTTAGAAGAAGCAACCATGATGAAAATTGGATATCAGCTGAGAAGATTGTTCAGTATTATTCTATCATAATGTAATACAATACAGCCAAAAAAGTTATCGAACAAGTTCTGGGTAAACATTTGTGATGACCTCACTTACAAACTTTGTACCTAGTTTTACATTCAAAATCCGACCAAGGGTCATGTCAAAGGTTATGGTTTATATCTATTGGATGAATTGTTATTCGAATCGGGTAAAGCTCTACATGATTTTCCTTTAATGCCATTACCAGTAGGAGATTGGCTTTTCGTAAATGGGAATAGACTCATAATGGAACAGCGACAATTTTAATATGACACACAATTTATACATGTTGTGGCAAATGTGATTCAGTTAAATAGTGCTCAAGCATAAAATTATAATGTCATTATAGATTTTGTGGCTAATAATAGGGGGCAACTTTTCTTCTTGAATGGAGCAGTCGGTACTGGTAAAACATTTGTTTACAATACTATTACTGCTACTTGTCGAAGGGAGAGGGATATCATTATTATGGTTACCAGCTCAGGGATTGCATCATTGCTTCTTGATGGAAGAAGAACTGCACATTCAAGATTTAAAATCCCATTAAATCTGTTAGATAACTCAAAGTGTGGATTTACTAAGCAATCTATTCATGCAGAGTTGTTTAGAGAAACTAAACTTATTATATGAGATAAGGTACCGATGCAACATAAACACTATGTTGAGGCAGTTGAATGGACATTATGAGATATTCGTAATGATAGTAGACCATTTGGTAGAATTATAATTGTCATTGGAGGAGATTTTCATCAAATATTGCTAGTTGTACCCAAAGGTACACCTGAATAAATTGTTGCAGCATCGTTAAGACGATCATCCCTATGCAGAAATGTGCGTGTTCTGTCATAGGTGGATAACATAGGTTTGGATCATGCAAACCCTGATAATGCACAGTTCGCTGATTATTTGATAGAGGTAACTATTTTGCTAAATTATTTGTACAGTTATTTCTAACGTATTCAATCAGAATGTTAACATATTAATTCTACTTTGTTATTTCAACAATTATTAGATCGGAAGCAACCCTGAAAAAACAATTCAATTGCCTTCAACAATTTAAAATTTTGCAAGTGTTCAAGGCCTAATACTCTCTGTCTACTCAAACTTAAATATTTCTTGCAAAAGAGAGCAAGGTTATCTAACAGAGAGAACAATATTATCTGTAAGAAACGATGATGTTAGCTCGATTAATAATGTGGCTTTAGGCCTTTTTTCGAGAGAATCAATAGTTTATTTGGCAGTAAATAAAATTGAGGAAGATGAATATGCAGATCGTACGTATAATGATCGTTAGCCAAGTGAGTACCTGAATAGTCTCGACCCTCCGAGTTTGCCACTGTTCAAGCTAAAACTTAAAGTTGGATGTCCGATAATGTTACTTAGAAATCTTGCTCCAAAAGATGGACTATGCAATGAAACTCGACTAATAGTAGTCTGATGTGCGACACGCATAATTGAGGCAAAGATCTTGGGCGGCGATCATTCTGGAAATTTGGTCTTTTTTCCAAGGATATCTTTGACACCGTCAATGAGAGAAATGTCTTTTAAAATGACACGGCGACAGTTCCCTATACGGGTAGCATATGCAATGACAATTAATTAATCATTAGGACAATCGGTCAAATATGTGGGGATAGATTTGCGGACATAAGTTTTCTCTCATGGACAACTATATGTGGCATTGTCGAGATGTACTTCAGCAAACAGAACCACCGTACTATTGCCTTCAAATGCTTCGCGTTGTACAACAAACATTATTTACCCTGAAGTCTTATTGTAATTGAGGTGTGTATCTCTTACTTACTTTCGTAAATCTTATTTTTCCAATATCTTTTATACTGCTAATTTATATATCTACTACTTACTAATTGATTTGCCAGATTTACAAGATTTGTTTCACGTAAAGCACAAATTAGCACAGTTAAGAGAAATGTTGAATATGGAACCGGTAAGAAACTTTTACATAATTTATTACATAACAAGTTTACCTTTCATCTCATAATTTCTCAATATTTATTTTTAATTTAAACAGAAATGGGTAGAGCTTTACCACAAGAACTGTAAGCATGACAGCAGCTAGGGGTGAGCACGGGTCGAGTTTTGGCCTAAACCAAAACCGAACCGACCTAAATCAATTCTGAAAATGGTAAACCGAAACCGATCCAAAACTTAACACAAACCGAACCGATTGATAATGGTTAAAACCGAAACTGAAACCACAACAAAAGTCAAACCGAAACCGAAACCGAACCGTAAAAAATACTAAAAACCGAACCGTAAAAAATACTAAAAATCGAACCAAGCCAAACCGAAAATAACACCTGAACCACAATTATACTATAAAACTGCAATTATGATATAAAACTACATATTTAGAGAAAAACATAACAAATTAAATTACAGACATAATAATCCATAATAAATAACCACAATAATATTTAGAGTTTCACAATTTCTTGTTTACATCAATTCCTTACAACTCCTACTACTTACTACTAACCACAAAATGTACATTAATAAAACATAATAACCAGCTAACCACCTCTTCATATTTCGAACCATCCATTAATCGGCAACATAGAACAAGAGGATAGTTAGTATTACTCTGCCAACATGAAAAAGAAGTATTAGTACCAAAATATTAATAAAGGCCTACATGTAAAGCGCACATAAAGCATGTAAAGAAGTATTAGTACCAAAATATTTCGAACCATCCATTAATGAGCAACATAGAGCAAGAGGATAGTTATTACTCTGCCAACATGAAAAAGAAGTATTAGTACCAAAATATTAATAAAGGCCTACATGTAAAGCGCACTATTATAAATGATATTTTTAAATACAAGTATTATTATTTCCCCAACTTAGTAAAAGTTTGGCAGGTGGTCCTCATTCTACTGTCACTACTACAACAAGACTCCATGGCTCAAAAATGTTTTGAAACCATCCAAAGTTTCAAACATGGCTCATGTACAAAGCATTTTCCTTTCGAAAAGTAATGGGCATTGTATTGTATAAATATATGTGCAGGAAATACGGAATATGCACTTAATACTAGTCAGGGAGACAAGATACTATGAAAGATTAGGGCAAAAATAATTAGCTGGTAAACTCACAAGATGTCAATGTGAGAGACATAAAAAACAAAGGCATAAGAAGACTTTTGTGGCAGATATTCATGTGAATACATATCTTTCTCATGACTACATTGGTATAACTACCTAATAAAGCATAACAAACTTGTTAAGACTAAAGAGGGAAATATCATAATGGATTTGCTGCATCCAAATTTAATTGGTACATTGAATCCATGATAATTAAAGTTACCCCAATCAAGTTATCTAATAAACATGTGAGTATTTACAGATAATTACTGCAAGAATGCCAGGAAAATAAGCGATAAATTATGACCCCGGATGACCCCATTCTAGTCAAATATTTACAATGATTCTAAAAAGAAAATCTACAATGATGTTGCCGTTATAAAGTTTCAATTCAAATAAATGAAAATAAATAGTGCTTTAGGTAGGAAGGAGAGAAGAAAAAGATGGGGGGAAAAAGTGAAATTAGGCAGCATTGAAAGGTGAGAAGAATCTTGTAGAAAGAGAGGGTGTAATCCTATACTACTAATTATTAGTTTGGTAACACTTTTAGAATTAGCATGAGTGGAGTGAAGCATACCATGAGAGTAAAATAACTTTCACCATCTAAAAAGAACACTTCCACACAAGTTGGTGAGCAGTCAGTATTACTACAACTCTATAATTGCCTTGCCGACAGGAACCTATCTCTCATAATCAAGTCATGTAGAGAAAGCCATTGTTACTAATAATACTCTACTCATTCTCTTCTACTATAATCAGTACCACTCTTTAAAAAGAAGAAAAAAGAGAATTATTCCATGTTTACTAAACATAAACATTTACAACTTGTTTCACTTTGTACTGTTTGTAACTAATAACACTCTGCAGAGTTTTTACTTTACTCATTCTACACTACTCAGGGACTCTGGGTGAAAAACTGAGATCTGGAAGTAAAAAAAAAGCATTCTGGTTTTACTTGCCATGCCCATTAGCTTTTACTGTTTCTGGGTGAGAGGAGAATGAGTGGCAGCTCAAAAGCTAAAACTATTTACTCCTATGACCCCCCACCATAAGAAGTATTAATCCTTGGGTACTTACAGTTGAAGCTCTTCACCAAACTCTTAGCCTTGGCTGCCTGGTTAGGAGTTATATGTGATGCTTATGATGTTCAGAATAATTATGCAAGGTTTGGATGGGATGCTCCTGGTTACATGGTTCATTCAGTGTGGTCTAGCTGCCTTGGCATAAGTTCTTCTATTAACTGAAAATTGTTCATGAGGATAGTGATTTCAGAGATGATGCATTTGTGTTTCAGAGATGACGCTAAAGCATAATTTCCTAGGTCCTACTGAAGATACCATCAAATATAAACAAGATAGGGCATTATCACATATTAGGACAGGAGAAGCAGCTATAACAGAAACTTTGATATAACATATTAGGCACTAGCAATACTATATCTTCCAAAGGAAAAACACTCTGATATAACAGAAACTGATATAACATGAAAGTAATACTACACTTGGAGATAAAGCTTTGGTGATTACTTTTTAAATGTCAAATAAAAAGAAAATATAAGATTACCTTTTGGTGGGTAAACATTAATCCTCAACAAAAGAAGGATGCAAAAGTAATCCTCCAAGCCTCTCTAAATTCAAATAAGAAGAAAACACATGTTATAAATAGTTGAAAAAAATGTAAAAAGTAATATCAAGATAAAAATAAATATATAAATACGTTTACCTTTATCAAGTTGTTCAAGTTTTTCGACTTCATCCATCGACTCCCGAATATCAATTGGGACCATTGATGGTCGGAGCCAATCTTGTGCACATACAAGAGCCTCCACAGTAGTAGGAGCCAATGAACTACGAAAACAATCCAATATACGACCACCCGTACTAAAAGCGGACTCTGACGCAACCGAAGAAACGGGAATCGCCAATACATCCCGTGCAACAAAAGAAAGAATCCGGTACCTTGAAGAATTGGATTTCCACCAATCTAAAATGTCAAAGTGACCATTCTTTTGTGACTCACACACCTCTGCCAAATATCTCTCTACTTCGGACTTGCTCACTAAATTATCTTCTTCTTCTAAAATGTCAAAGTGACCATTCTTTTGTGACTCACACACCTCTGCCAAATATCTCTCTACTTCGGACTTGCTCACTAAATTATCTTCTTCTTCTAAAATGTCAAAGTGACCATTCTTTTGTGACTCACACACCTCTGCCAAATATCTCTCTACTTCCGACTTGCTCACTAAATTATCTTCTTCTTCCAAATGTTTTTCAAACTCATCAGCCAATAACATACCATCGTCCTCCTCATAATCATCTCCTTCACTCCTTAACCCTTAGGAAGATTCACCGATATTCTGATGTTGCAATGAAGTGTATTTCCCAAGATGCCAATCATGGAGACAAACTAATGTATCCTTTTCCCTCGATGATATTAGATCTACTTTCGATATCTCAAATTCCAATTTCGAACTAAGACAAAATCTCACATATTTCATCTTGAATCAAGAACTAATGCAACAAACAATAACATGTTGAATTTTTCCACATCCCAATATTTGTCAAACTTTTCTTGCATTCTCCCCGCCATACACATCAAGCCAACATCTAGACTTCTCTTATATGTAATCAACTTTATTTGAATAGTGACAAGTTCTTGAAAAAAAACATTTGAAGTAACATATAAGGATCCCGAAAAATTCAATGTTGCAATGTAGAAAATTCTAAGAAACTTCACTAGTCTTCTTGCATCTTCCCAATCTGAATAAGTTGGAGGTCCCAAAATATTATTTCCTCCTTCTCCCTCAAAGTATGAGCGAAATGACAACTCTCTATCATGTAATCTCTCAAAAGCTATCTCAAACTTTTCTGCAGCCTCCAACATTAAGTATGTTTAGTTCTACCGAGTTGGAACATCTAAGCACACCAAGCTCTTATGCTCCAATTTTGCATCTTTAACACAGGTTTTAAAGCGTTCATGTGGAGACGATCTCACAAATCTCACTGCATTTCTTATTCTTAAGATTGCATTAGTTAACTCTTTCAATCCATCAGATACAATTAAGTTCAGGATATGTGCAGAACACGTCATGTGTAAAAATTCATGATTTAAGATAATGTTTTTCCAGCCTTTTGTATTCCTTCTCAAGTAATCAATGGCCGTGCTGTTGGAACTAGCATTATCAAGTGTAACACAGAAAATGCTATCTACCCCCCAATCAATCAAGCACTTCTCAACCACTCTTCCAATGGTCTCTCCCTTGTGATTTGTAACTTGACAAAAGTTTATGATTCTTTTTTCCAATTTCCATTCCTTATCTATCCAATGTGCACTGAGACACATATACCAAAGGTTTTGAATAGATGTCCATGTGTCTGTGGTAAGACAAATTCTTTGATCCTTAAGAATCTTCTTTAAGCTTTCTTTCTCATCTTTATACAACTTGAGACAATCCCTAGCAATCGTGAAACGGGATGGGACAGGAAACCTCAGAATAGCAACATTGCAAAAGTGTTTTGTCATGCCCCAAAATCTAGTAATCGGTAGGTAGACCAATTACTAGACTCTTAAGTAGTGCAGGTCGGGGAATCCAAAGATTCTACCCCACAAATAGCCAAGCCGAAGACAAATTCTAGCTCGGCTATTCACATATAGCAATAATCGTCGAAGTAAAGAAATAGCGATACAACAATATAATGCGGAAACAAAAAACATATATATACATATGCATCTCATGTCAAAACGTAATACAATATCTCGAATACAAGCTCAGCTACCTAATGCTGAGAACACCTACAGAATCTAGAAATGAAAGAATCTGCAGCGGCAAAATCAGTCTCTAGACCGGCTAACCACGCGGCAATCCAAGCTACTCAACCTCTAGAAAAGTTAAATGCGAGAATGAGCAAACAACGAGCTCACTAATCCAACAGAACTAAATAACTTACTAATAACAGGTACTGGAAATAGAGTAGAGACGAGTACGATAAGGAAATAAGTAACTAAACAGTTCTAACAATATAATCAGTAACCATTAATGAACTAAGAAAACAATAAGGAAAGAAGGATTGAGTTGATAAGAGAATGGAGAATAGAGTTAATGCGGAGAGAGAATGGAGTTGATTAGAAAGGGAAGAGTTAAGAATGTGAGAGGAGAGAATGATGATGATGATGCAATGCTATGCCGTGAAGTGATGACTAGGATAATCCCATACTTATCCTAGATGCAATGTTATGATATGATGAGCAACGATATTCCCATATATATCCCCTAATGCAATATGATAAAATGCTAACGTCTAATACTATCTTAAAGAGATTCGGTAAAGGGGATGGACTGGTACAATTTGTTTAAGCTCGACCAAGCTAGGATGGTCGCACTCGATCAAAGTAGAAAGGTGGATCAAACCCTGGAACAATAGTCCTGCACATTTCAAGGAATTTTAACCTCACCGAGGAATAAGTTGGGATCTCCATGACTCTGCCTCATACCAATCCACACTCCGCGGTGGTTTTGCTAGGTATGATAGTGTCATTCCCAATCTCACCTGTATATTTTAACCCGATCTCGTGGACTCCATGGATCCCGTCAGAGGTCAACCGAAGCGGAGTGTTTGTGTATCCTAGCAGAAGGATATAATGTGTAACCGTTGCCCAAGCACAACACAGCTGCCGCTAACCTGGCAACCCAAACAGGATCGATAGGGACTCTATTGTACCGACTCTACATAGCCAAAACAGCAACCTAACCGTCGCCTACGTCCAAACCAACAATCCCATAAGGCTGGAAGGGGCTTTCCTGGGCAACCCACGGGAACGTTAGCCCAACCACCACCAACTACTCTCCGGTCTCATACGAACCAAAACCAACTCCAGAATCATTACCATCCAACCACCACTAACTAAACTCAGGTTCCATACAAACCAAAACCAAAACCAACTCTATAATCAATATGCAACCCAACCATAGATTAACAACTACAACCCAACCACAGGTTAACAACTACAACCCAACCACAGATTAACAACTCTAACAGAATAATCTCTAAATTAAACTATAGTTAATCATGAAACGTCTCTAAGTTCAATACTACACTCTAATACAATATACTGGAACTAGTAAAAAAACTTAGTAAAGTTGGGATATGAACTCGCCTGATAACAAACCCGAGCTCTGTGGAAATCAACCCAGAAACTCAACTAAAGCCCGCGGAACGACAAGCGAAACACCTGACAAGCCAATACAATCACTGAGAACAACAAACCCTTAATCAAATAAAAGAAATGATAATAAAACCCAAACCCTAGAAATCAACGTACGCCAAATCAAGCGAAATTGACGGAAGGGAAACAAGAATCACTTACCGAGGATAGGAGAGATGATCGCGGTGAAGCTCGGCAAGGATCCGCGAGCGAGGGAAAGGATTGGGTGAAGAGTATTGAGGTAAGGGGATTAGGTTAGGGAGAGGAGAGGATGATGAGGAAGATAAGGAGGTGATGAATGGAGGAGAGGGAATGATTGGGATGAAGAATCCTCTCTCTAGAACTCTATCTCTCTCTCTCTAAAATCGTCTCAAGCAGCGCCTCACTGAGCACCAACAAAAAGAAATGAGGAAGGAAGACTTAATTAGTCAAAACAGATGAAAGTCGTTCGAACGAGTTCGAAAGTCGTTCGAACGACTAAGAGGTAATGGGCCAAATTCCAGGAGGTTAGTCAACTCGTTCGAACGACAATGTTGTCCAATGGACAAAACGTCCAAAAGACACAGAAAATACAAAGATTCGTTCGAACGACAAGGAACCTCGTTCGAACGACAATTTTGGGAAAGTCTACTTTGAGGTCCTCCTGAACCACACACCCAACTCCAAGACCCTCAGAAGACTGAAACAACTCGAGAAACTACCACAAAGGGTTCCTAAGGTCTAACACCACCTCTACCGCTGAACGGCCACCAGAACTCCTAAAACCCAGAAAAGGAATCTAACGGCTAGAAACTTAACCGGAAGGAATAAAATGGACAGAAAGAGTCCGACGACGGTCTGATAGGCGTTAAGAAACCAGGGGTAGCTAATCCCTATTTCTCCACCCCATAACAAAAATCGGAAACGCTAGAAACGTCCGGAATCGAAAACACTATAACCCACGCGGAGGAGAGAAGCGGAAAACCTCTTTCGGATACAGAAACCGCCCTCCGAACACACTACATAATCAAGCTAAAACACCAAACTACCAAAACCATCAAACCACCAAAACTCTACCAAGAAGGAATCCATACCAAACCTGGCACTAAGAACAGTTATAGTTGCATTAAGGATAGGAGAATATGCAAAAGTATGATGCAGAGGAATATGCGGAAGTTAAAGAATAGGAATATGCAGATTTGGAATATAAAGAGTAATAATTATAAATAAAAAATACGGGTCATTATATTCTACCCCCCTAAGAAGAAATTTCGTCCTCGAAATTAAGCACATACCTCATCCTGAGAACAAAAACGAATAATGCCTCCTCACATCGGCCTCCAACTCCCAGGTAGCCTCCTCTGGTCTATGGTGACTCCACTGCACTCTCACAAATGGAATTACCTTGTTACGTAGGACTTTCTCCTCGCGATCCAAAATATACTCCGGATGCTCAATATAAGAGGCATCGCCTTGAACCTCTATCGGTCCCCAATCAATCACGTGTGTAAGATCCCGCTCGTACTTTCTCAACATAGAAACGTGGAAGACGCTGTGAACTCTGCTCAACTGCGGCGGTAATGCTAATCGGTACGCTAACTCTCCAACTCTATCCAGAATCTCAAACGGACCAATATATCTCGGAGCTAGCTTCCCCTTCTTACTGAAATACATCACTCCCCTCATCGGTGAAACCTTCAACAAAATGTGATCCCCGATCCGAAACTCCAGCGGTCTTCTGCAGATGTCGGCGTAACTCTTTTGTCGGCTCTGAGCTGTACGTAGTCGGTCCCTGATAATAGTAACTGCCTCTGTGGTCTCCCGAACTAAGTCTGGCCCCAGTAAACTCTGCTCGCCAACCTCTGCCCAACTCAACGGAGATCTGCACGGTCTACCATATAAAGCCTCGTACGGTGCCATCCCGATGCTCGACTGAAAGCTATTGTTGTATGCAAACTTTGTCCAAGGAAAATACTCGTCCCAGCTGCCCTTAAAGTCCAAAATACAAGCTCGAAGCATATCCTCAAGGATCTGGTTAACTCGTTCTGTCTAACCGTCGGTTTGAGGGTGAAATGTTGTACTGAAATCCAGTCTAGTATCCATAGCTCGCTGAAAACTCTGCCAAAATTTGCCGCTGAAAACTCTGCCAAAATTTGCCGGTAAATCTGGCATCTCTATCTGATACTATCAATACTGGAACACCGTGTAAACGAACTATCTCCCTCACAAACATCTAGAGTAAGACTTTGTTCCATCTACAAATCAATAATAAAGAGACAAGTGATTCAGACATCTTGACTTCACAAACATAAAATTCAAATGAATTTTTACAGGTTATAAACACCACTATAAAACTTGATAAAGAACTTGAGAAAATACCTGATTGTTATGGATTGATTGCAGATTAACTGTTACAGACTCACTGCGTTCACTTCTTTGCCCCTGTGATTCCCATGAAGGAGTGGTGACTCTTATCATAAAGGCATACACAAAGACAATTAAGAGTATGATAGATTTAAAGTATTTTGAAATCATCCTAAATAACAACATATATTATTTCAATCACAAATTCAAGATTAAAACAAAAACACAGAAAGTCAGAAACCCCAACTCTGAGAAAAAATCAAATTAAAACCAAAGGGTCCCAGTATTGTATGGTAGAGCATCAGTTTTAACAAAATTGATATTGTAGCATCATTGAGAATTTGAGATTACTTAACTATTTTGGGGTTTCATCATCTGCTCAACAAAAAACAAAAACCCAAAAATACAAAGAGATTACTAGAAGAGATGATGAAATACAGTTACAGTTAATAGTTTCATCAAAAACCCTCATTTTGCAAAGGAGAAAAAAAAACAGATGATGAAATTCAGATAATTGAAGGCATGAATTGATGATGATGATGAAATTCAGAGAATTGAAGGCATGAATTAATGTAAGCCACCATCACCCATCATTTCATCATTTCCTAATACTGACTATTGAGAGAGAGAGAGAGAGAGAGAGAGAGAGAGAGATCATACGATTCATACCTATCAAAGTAATCTTCAATTTAGAGAGAGAGAGAGGGGAGGAGGCGTTTTCTGTGATGGAAGGAGAGATGAAGTTCTTTGAAGTTTGAATCACTTGGTCGAAGTTTGAATCGGTTTCATGTTTGTGGAGGAGAGGAGAGGAGATGAGGGGAGGGAAGATGAGACGAGGTGGTCTGTGAGAATTGTCTATAAGGTGTTATTTCTCTGAGAATTGAGGAGAGGAGAGGAGGGGAGGCGTTGTTTCTCTGAGAATTGAAGATAGGAGATGACTGATGATATGACGTAAAATAAAAATTAGGTTTTGTGGTATGTTTTTTCGGTTCGGTTCGGTTTTTACCGGCTCCTATCTAGGGAAAACCGAACCGTTTTCTGTCGGTTCTTGATTTTGTAAACCGAAACCGATCTTATAAAAACCAAACCGTTTTGTTAAAATTGCATCGATTTGGTTCAGTTTTGCGGTTTATGTGGTTTTCTGCTCACCCCTAGCAGCAGCTTCATATTAGACATTAGGACTTGTTGTTTACTCAATTTTCAACCAGAATGGATCAAAGTGGTCTTCAAAATTTGATGACTAATCGAATAATGGAATAGACTTAGATTTATTTTTATGTTTTATAATTCCAAATTGCATTAAAACTAAATGTTTCTTTTCATTTAAGTGTTTAGACCAAGACTCATTGATAAGTCATTATTATTTCTCTTTATATATGATTTCCTTTTACTGTATTTTTACTATGTTTAATTTAAATCTACGTACGATTTACTCTTAAGACTTTCTTCCAATTACTTTCATGGTTGTATAGAATGCCTCCATCTAATTTAAGGTTTGTATTTGAATATCACTAATAATTATTTTTTAGCTCTTTATATATTTCTAATAGTGACATAATCATTGTAGCGAGCCACGGGTAGTACTAGGGTTTGAGGTCGTTGCTCCTAGTTATTTCTTACAACAACACACAATGAGTATAACGCCAACTAATGAGTATTTTTTTATGCCATATTCTCTCTACCTATATATAAGGTTAGGGTTGAGGTCACTGCTCCTCTATATCACAATTCCTCTCTCTCTCTCTCTCTCCCAATGTGATTCACGAACACCTAGGGTTTTGAACAACCTTGTTATTATGAACTTCAATTTTCTATACGATGTCCAAAGGCTAAACTCAACTCCACCCTGGATCGTTGATACGATCTTTTTCCAATCTTGAATTTCATTGAATCAAAGGGTTTGTAGTTTGATTCAGTTCCTTGCAATTGAGAGTTTGATTTTGGAGATCGCAAGTTACATTCAAAAAAATTGATTTGATAGTTCATAGTTTCAATGGAGGGTGTGTATATTGCGATGATTTCACCATAACATTTTTCTTCACTTGGTGGTATTGGGGTTTGTGGAGGTAAAATGGATTATGGGCAATCACTAATCTTAGTGCAATAACCATTGTTGATCACAGTTTATGGTGTTAATAAGGATGAAGTAATGTTTGATTGTGTGGTTGTTAATGGAGTTAAATCTCCAAGTAAGTTTTTCCTCTCTCTATCATACACAAACTGTAATCACCTTATATATATTTGTTATTAGAGGAGAAAGAGTGTTCTCTGTCATTGAATTTTAGGAAACTATCAGCACCATCTTTTCTTGATCTTCAAATAAGTCCCCATTAATACAATTTATGGTGTTTAAAGGCTTGAATGTCTAATATCACACCATACTACTTACCAAAGACAATTAGGTCTTATTACTGATCCAAAACAGGACCTTCATTGGACCCCAGATCCCCAAGACCACTTCCTTCACACTGTCCATCGTCTCGAAGAAGAAAGAAATCAAATGGGGTTTCGATTTGTTTTCAGAAGCAACACCAAGCAAGTTTGAGAGGCAATGGATGTTAGGGGACTTACAAAGAGTCATCATCAAGTACTTTCTGGAAATATTCTTTGAGCATGTATATACTCTTCATTGGAGATGAGGTACTTCCAGGGTTTTAATTAGTTTTATATTCCTTTCTTGAGCATTCTTAAAAAGGTAGAAATTATGTATAGCACACTATGCTTTGCATCATATATATTTCTTTGTAAATCGGATTAGATACGTGTCCCGTTAAGGCGAACAAGAATACTTTAAAGGTTGATGATGGACAATGTAATTGTGGGGCGTTTTAAAGATTTCTTCGAAGAAACCAATGGCGGATTACTGGAATCTGTTTCCCCTTATGAGTAACCTAACTTGAAGATGAGATCAATATCTACTTGATTTGTAGGGAATCTGATATATGGTAAGATTAGTTACGAAATGGCAAAAGTCAATTTTGATAACAAAGAGGTTACATTGCTTATGCCTATTTGTGAGTTTACCGATGGAGGTTTCATCCCATAGTTTCAGTTTTTAATACAGATTATACAAATTTAGTTGTTGTTAAGTAAATTTTTAGTTTGTAAAGCTACACATTTCTTTTCCTATCTTTCTAAAATAAACTAAGATTGACAACTTAATAATATATAGTGGTGGGATTATGTGTGCTATTGTCAGTTGGTTAATTTTGTATTTCCAGCTGTGTCACGCCCCAAAATCCAATAATTGGTAGCTAGACCATCTACTAGATTCGGAGGGGTGCAGGTCGAGGAATCCAACCGATTCGCCCCACAAACGACCGAGCCATAGACAAGTTTAGGCTCAGCCATTCATATAGCAATAACATCGGAGAAAGAAACGCAGAAGCAACAGATATACAAATATATCAACTTAATACAATACAATACAATATCTCAATGATACAGCGGAAGACTAAGATAACAATAACTAACAGAGACCACTACAAAGATCTCTACAAACCTTAACAGGCTAGAAACAATAATCTAAACCAAGGAAAGTCCCTGCAAGAACAATCCACACATAGGACCCAACACGCTAACCCAGAACCAGAATCTGTAACGACCACCCTGGCTTCAACACAGCTGAAATCCTCAGCATAACCTGCAATAGCTTTGCCACTGAAAGGGAGATGCGAGAGTGAGCAAACAACGAGCTCACTAACTCCCAAGAATAGCTAGATAATTATACCAACCAATGAGATGAATACTAGAAAAATAATATATAATGGTTGCTAAAGTTAAAATAATATATGATATGTTACTGATACAAATAGTATATACCAAGTCTGCCATAGTATCTAATAAAGAAGTACAATAATACTAATAAGTCTATCGGACTGCAAGCCAGAAGTCAAGAAAATACTAATAATATAACCAAAGCTTCAAACGCAACTAAAGCCCACAGCGCCACGCACAACCACTAAACCAATAGATAAAGTAACCTATATAGCATCTCCAACCACAAAGATTAAGCACCAACCATAGTCCTCAACAACACAATATGAAACTCATAAGGAACTACCGCTTGCTAACCCTTTGATCTCATAAAGCCAATAACACAAAGAGTGTAAAAACCACACCCCACTCTAATCCAACCAGGCTAAACAATCACACTACTAAGGCTAATTCTATAAAGAGGGGAAAAGGAAGAAGGAGATGAGGAATGCGGAAGTTACGGTAATAGTAAGAGACGGTGAATTAAGAATATACAGAAGTATTATGATATGATTTGATGACTAGGATAATCTCATAATTATCCCAGAGATATGATATGAAATGATGTGATATGATGACGTGATGATCTGATATGATATGGTGATGATATGATATGATGACTAGGATAATCCCATAATTATCCCAGATGTTGAATGATAGAGGATAGATAACCGAAGAAATGAAGCTTACCTTAAAGAGATCTTAGTTAGATACAATGGGCAGGATTTATTTTAAGCTCGACCCGGCTAAGATATTACCACTTGATCAGAGTGAATAGAGGTTTCAACCCGAGGAGCCATTGCCCTCATACTATTTGAATTCTAAGGTATTTCAACTTCTCAGGATAGTGCTAGCACCAGAGGGGAACTATCTCATACCATTCCATACTTCAAGATGGTATTCAGGTATGATAGTATCTCAGCCATAACTCACCATACTATTTCAACCCAAGCTAGGAATCCTCCTAACCTATCGGGGGTCAGCCGATTTGGAGTGAGTTTATGTATCCGATCCCGTCAAGATAAGAAGAAATAGATTATAACCTTCAAAAGAAACCCAACCCTAAGAGACTGAAACACAACCGCCGTTAATAGGGCAAGCACGCGTAGGATAACCACCTGCCAAAGAGAGTGGCAACCAATCCTAACACAGATGCAAATAGTGACTCAACCGTCATAATATCCAAAAAACATCAGTCTCTAAGATCTCCTAACACAACATGATCACCCTCAAAGCTAGAGTACCATAGCTGTTAACGCAGACTAGTACACGAGGGATAACCCACCAGCCTCTGACAAGATAGTTCACAATCAACCACTAAGGATAAACTGCATATCCACCACAAACAATCAAACGATCCAGGAGATACCACACTCCAACATCTAAACAAACAGTCCAGAAGATACCCTAGTCCAATAAGGAATTTAACATTCCAAACAACCGCCAAAACAACAACAGTGCTTAAGGACCAAACCTCGAGAACACAGAGAACACCTAGGATAACTCTAAGTCTAAACGAATAACCCAAAGGTTCCCTAAGCTATCAACCATTATACTAACATAATCACAGTATAAACATAATAATCTAGGCGCTACAATAACTCACAAATCAGTATAATGATCTAGTTATTAAGGAAGATAAAACTCGCCTGATATAAAGCACGAAATGACAAACCCGACAAAAATACCAAATCAGCACCCCAACAATAATGTGTTCTGCGAATCAACTTCCAGATTTCTGAATGAGCTACAAAAAGAACACGAACACCACAACACCAACCACTACCATGGCCTGGAGCCCAAACACAATTCTAACAAAGGATCATCACCCGAAACTCAGTTTCAAATCAGCGCCACACTCGAACCAGCAACTGAACTTCAACTCTCAATCACACTAAACCCCAATCACCACCAAACAACGAAGAGGGATGGCTGAGCTCGGCAAGGGACAACGTCCAATCGATGAATCAATGACGGAAATGCAACCCTCTTTCTCTATCTTTGGAACTAAAATCAGGAAGTAGGAGAGGATTCCTCAAGCTCCAAATCGAACAAGGAGGGAGAAGGATTGAAGAATTGAAGGGAGGAGAAGGATTGAGAAGTTAGGGTTTCGATTCGGCTAGAGAGAGATAAGTAAAATGAGGAGAGAGAATGAAGAATGATATATAAACACTACGACAAGTCGTTCGAACGGATACGAAAGTTGTTCGAACGACTAAGAGGTCTTGGGCCAAATTCTAGGGGGAAAGGTAACTCGTTCGAATGACAATGAATCTCGTTTGAACGACAATCTATCCAATGGTTAAAACGTCCAGAAGACACTGAAGATTCGTTCGAACGACAATCAACCTCACTTGAACAGGGACTGGTAAAAACTCTAAAAGTCACTCTGAGATCCTCCTGAACCACACCAAACACCAAGATCCTCAGAAGACAGGATCAACCCGAAGCAGCAAGCACAACCCTATCAGAAAGAAGCCACGGGCTCCTACAATCAAAACTCTACCTCCTCTGCCCAACAACAGCATAAACCATAGAACTGGTGGTACACCAAACTCCAAATCACCATAATCATCATATAATAAATAAAAAATCCAGGTCATTACAAGTTGCGTCTCATAGTGTTGAGTAGCAACTGCATCATGCCATTTTTCCATATCCTGCTCAACGACATGCTCAACATATACTTTTAGTACAAAAGTTACACCAATGCACATTAAGTATCATACAATGTGTCGATCTCGCGGCAATCGGTTGCATTGATATTTGATAGTGCCACCATTATTTTTGGCAAGGCAAACGGGTTTTAGGGGTTTGTAACTCATTAAATTTTCAACTCAACGACATTTTGAACTCAGGACCTCTCTCTTGGTGGAGGGTATCAACTACCACTGAGACAAAAACCCAATAGTATAGCATGACGTGTTCATTGTGACTTTGCCACGGGTAATATATGTTTTGCAGTATGTGTAATAAATAATATATATTAGTTATAGCGCAGAAAGAGCGAAAATGAAAAAAAATTATAACGCCGAAGGCGCATCAGCGTATTCTTCGTGGAGAGCCACAAGTAGTATTAGTTATAATAAACTAGATAAAGACTCCATTTCAGGAGGGACACCTATTCTCCTATTAAACACAAACACACGTAAGAGTAGTTTTGGGAACTACTTCAACTACTTAAGTTATTATTAGGTTCACCTAGGACTCCTTTAGTTATACTACTACAGGATGAACACCTAAGAGAGAGAGAGATCTAACCACTAAGGTACTAACAACATTGATAGAAGGAAAACCTTCCCATAGTGGATAAAATCATTGTCACCACCATAATCCCTGAGCTTCGTACAATCAATCTGAATTATGTTAACGAGACCGGTCAAGCCGTCCATGGTCATCATCTCTGGAAAACCCTACAAACCCTAATTTATTATCCCCAAAATCTCACTAAAAGAGAGAGAGAGAGATTTAAAATAAAAGCAAGCTTTGTGAAAAATCTAATTTGGGAACCTTTGAAATCGCAAAGTTCGTATGGAACCTTGGAAACCCCAAGATTATCTTTTGAAGAGTGACTGCAACACTTAGCTGAGTTTTTTTTTAGTCCATTTAAGTTTAAGTTTAAGTCAATAGAATTAGAATTACCACGGATACATTACTAATTTCCCATAAGATATGTCCAATTCAAATGCACCACAGCTTTAATCCGTGGCACAAATCTCAAAAATAGACTGTGGTAATTTTATATTTTTAGTGTAGTATTTCCTAATCGTCGTCTAGAAGAAATACCTGATTGTATCCGAAAGCAGCATCCATCATAGATAAGAGCTCGTGTCCTGCCATTGAATCGAGAATTAATAAATGATTGGAAGAGGAAAATTGTCCTTTGGAGTGTGTTTGATTAGATTTGTAAAATCCATACAAACTTGGACCTTCTAATTCTTCTTTAGAACTACGAAAATGCATGTTGGAGATCCAATCCGAGTACTTAGCTTCTAAAATGAATTTGACTTCGATCAATTTATCGATTTCAATGCTAACTTCATCCTGAAGACGAGGTGATAGTCTTCTCTATTTCTATTTGACTGCTACAACATTGTTGTTGATGCTCAATCGGTAATATGCCTTGGCAGGGTTGACACCTGGCATTTCTTCAAAAGTTTAAGCGAAGACGTCTCAATTCAGCAATAAAAAGTGAATGAGGGCCTCTTTTTTATGTTGAACCAGCTTAGTACCAATATAAGTACCACTGTTAGATCTATCAATGTCTATATATTTTGTAGGTTCTTTTGATGAAGGATGATCATTGGTGTGATCAGCTTTCTGTAAATGCTATGCAGCAAATCTGTCAGATGTGTCAAGTATGGCAGAGACCACATTTTTGCAAGCTCGTGAGAGCTTTTGACTACCTTTGATTTCATAGGTGCCACCATTGTGCTTGATGTGAAGTACCTAATGGTACGTGGAAGCGATTGCTTCCATATTGTAAATCCAACAACGGCCCATAATCCCTAAGTAACGAGATTTGGCGCTGATGATGCAGAAAATAACATTGATGGTGGTGGGTCCAGTAGTAATGGGTAGGATGATCTTGCCAACTCATTCTTCATTATAGCTATTAAAATCATTGATATCTATGTCACTTGGTATAACTTGATCGGCTAATCCCATTTGTTCGATTGTGCTCTGAATGAGAATTTCGATACCGCTATCAGAATCGATTATCATGGTATGTATGATGAATTTCTTCATCTTAAACATAATAACCAGAGCATCATGATGAGGAAATTTTACGTGACTGATATCGCAATACTCAAATGAAATCCCAATTCATCGATTGCTTAATTGAGGAAGGAGTTTAATTAGCTTCTTTATCTTGAGCGGTGAGATCACAGCAATCTGCTAATCTCCTTTACTTGAATTTGGTAGAGTTGTTGATTTGATAGATCTTGATCATGTTGCTATAATACATATGGTATAAGTATTTTTCCTCAGATTGATCTTCGACTTGAACTACTTCAGCTTCCGTCTTGTAGCTTCCATTTTTGTATCCTTCCAGGTCATTAATATACACATGCATTATCTCGTCTTTAAATATATATTCCATCAACCTCTATAAAGTAAAGCAGTTGTCAGTTTCATGGTGAGTTACCTTATGATACATATAATACGGTTTGCCTTTAATTAGTTCCAGTAGTTGAGATACACGATAGAACTTGTCTTTTTCCAGCATGGGAAAAATTGATGAGATCCGGATATTCATCTTGGGGAGGATCGGCTTGGTTAATAAATGTCTTTTTGAGATTTGCCTTTGTTTACTTTAGTATGCTTTTGATCACCCTGGTCCTCCTTCGGTTCACTGTTACATTTTACGTTTTGACCTTTCGCGGTTTGGGTGGATTTAGTAGATTTATGTCTTTTGGTCATTATCCATTCCAGGTCGACATACCCATTGACCTTTGTAAAGATGTTCCTTCGCTTTGCAATTGATTTGTAGTACATTTATAAACGCAGAAATGACTATTTTCTGATTAAGATTGCCAACTTTCCGTATGAGCTCCAGAAACTTCTTTACAAAGACCTTGAGTTTCTCTCCTTGAGACTGTTTGAGACTAATAAGAGAGTACAAATTTTCTTATTTATCTTTATTGTGAGTATATGTCTTGACGAAGATCTTCTATAGTTGGTCCAATGTGAGGATGGAATCTTCTGGTAGAGAATGGAACCACCAGAGTGGTTCTCCCTGTAGACTTATAGCGAACAGACGGCATAGAATATGGTTTAGATTTGAATATAATCCCAGTGAATCACAGAATTATTGAATGTACTCCTTCGGATCAGTGCCTTTGTATTTAAGCATCTTGGGAGTATGGAACCCTATTGGTAGTTCCATATCAAATAACTCTTTAGCAATTGGGTTGCCTTGCAACTTTGTTCAATTGTATTTATTGCCTGGAGCTTAAACTTCAATTAACTCCTTGATACATTGATCCATGTGTTCCTATGTGACATACTGACGTGGTGCTTGAGCAACTTGGCGTGCTCTTCGAGGATTATGAGTACCAATGCCTTCGCTCAAGCGTTCATGACCTGGTATCCTGGGTTGAGGTTTTTGCTCATCTGCTTGACAATTGGAAGGTTGGCAACATCTACTGATATCGGACTTATCTTCTTGTTTTAAATGAATTGAAGCTTGTGGGTCATTATGAAGACCTCCAGAAATGGATTTGCTAGCTACTCCATGAGGTCCCAATCCTTTCCGTAAAGAAACTCGGGAGTTCGCTAGGATCCAATCACAATCACTAGCAAGAGGAGCTTATTGATTATCTTGAAATGCTTACAAATCGGTTTGCATTGTTGTCATCTGCTCTTAATGTCGCTTGAATTCTATTTGACGAGCTTAATACTCGCTCTCGAGTTCCTGTTCGCGGAGCTCACGATCAAAGACTAACTGGCGCTCGAACTTATTACGTTTCTCTATTTCAGCGTGGAGGTTCACCCTTAGCTCTGGAAGCTGATCTGGTTCTACTGAAAGATCGAGCTGGACTCCTGTTGCGGGTCACTTAGAAGTGGCCATGATTAGAAATGGATAGTAGAGTAAATGTATGCCTTAGGATATCATAAAAATGTCTTCTTTCCTACAGACGACGCCAAATGTAATGGCTTAATTTCGTAGTAACTCAAAAGAGCTCAAAATTAGCTCTTACACCAAATGTACCTGTGACAAGAATTAGTATAATTCAATATAAAAATAACACAGGTGGCTACCCTAGAAACCTTTAAATAGTTAAAAACCATGACCTAGGCCTAAGGATTTAGTAATTGTAACTTTTATTATTTGAGGCTAATGTGTTGATTACAAGTTTTGTGATCTCTTGAGCTAGAAAAATTTGGTCATTTAATGTAAAAATCTTCGTCCTTTCTCCTCTGGAACTCATTCTTTTTATAGACCTCACTCTCAGTTAGCTATTGTGTAGAGGCACATTCTCCTAAAAATGGGGAAGGTGGTAGTTGAATATGTAACTGTTAGTTCATGGGAGATAAGTGTCTTTGACATATTTTATTTTATCTGTAGTGCTCGATCCACGTTCTTTATCAGTTTGTGGCTCAAGTGTCATTGTTGATTGTGTATGTCACGTGTATAATGCATGCATAAGTCTAGTATTGAAGCAGTTTGAGTTTCGCATAGGTCGAGGGATAGGTCCGTACAATAAAGATCACCTTTAGTATATGAAATCTCGTCATGATATACTATCACTACACCAAAACAGTCAATTTGCCACAGTTTTTTTTTTGCCACAGATATTATCTGTTGTTTATTAGACACAGATTTTATCTGTGGCAAATAAAATTAGAGCCTGTGGTTTTTTTTCTTTCTAATTTGGCTCTAATTTTTGGTTTCCCTCCAATATTTTTGTTTTCTCTCTTGGAGTCTATTTGCTCACTTGCTGAAACCGAAACTGAGGGAAGAGAAACTGAGGAAGAGAAATAGAGGGAAGAGCAATTTACAAACCGAAATCGAGTAGAAGAGGGAAGAGAAACAGAGGGAAGAGCAATTTACAAACTAAAATCGAGTAGAAGAGGGAAGAAAAATAAAGGGAAGAGGACTCAAAATCCCCACACACTTGATCTCAAAATCCCTGTAAACTACAGAATTGTCTCCACAAGTAACTAACTGATATCCCCTTTTGCTCATTTCGCATTTTAAGTAATTAATTTGATGTGTTCTCTATTGGGTTTGTGTAATTATTGGGTTCTGTTAGGTGGGGTTTGGATTATGAAGGATTTATTTGTATATTAGCAATGGGGTTTCGATTATTTTAAGTTTATGTTTATATATCTGTCATGGGGTCTTGTTTATTTGAATTTATGTGTATATATCTGTCATGGGGTTTTGCTTATTTGAATTTTATGTGTATATCTGTCATGGGGATTGGATTATTTGAAGTTTTGCATGTATATTTGTCATGGGGTTTGGTTAATTTCAAGGTTAGATGTATATTGTCTATCATGGGGTTTGGATTTTTGAGAATTTTTTGGGTACTGTTGGCATGAGGTTTTGATGTTGTTTATTTATGTGTTTTTTGGTATTTTGTAGGTATGGATATTAGGACACCAAAGGTGTGTGAATCTGGGTTCTATAATTATATAGCTGAGAATGTGTTTTATACTTTAAAAAGAAGAAAATTTCCATGTCATTCTGATTACTACTGGGCTTCTGTCTTCAAGGTATAATCTTTTTTAACATAAAAAATTCATTCTGCTTCAAATAATGTTATGCTTATTTTGTTCAATGTTTGTGACATTTAGTTTTGAAGTAGTGGTTTAGGATTTCAATAGATTATTTCGCTTAAATGAGCACTCCTATTCTTGGATAAGTACTGTAGTTTATGATAGTTTTCTTGCTGTTGCACTATATGGTAGGGGAGAAAGACAATTTTAAGGGGTACTCTCAAACTCTGTATAGTAAGTTAGTAACTTAAATACCAAATAAGTCAATTCAGCCATTTGTCGTGATCATCTTACTCCTCTGTCTCTTTAGGAAAAAATGGTGGTCAAAGTGTGAAATAAAAATTTCACTGTTTACATCAAATATCATTTCTATCATTTCCATATTCATTTGAGGCCTTCAACTCCATATTTATTTCTTACCCATTATTTATTGTCAAGAAATATGAAGTTTGCATACACCCATCTCACTATACCAAAACAGTCAATTTGCTACAGGTTTTTTTTTTTTTTTGCCATGGATATTATGTGTAGTTTATTTGAGACTGATTTTATCCGTAGCAAATAGAATAGGAGTCTGTGGGTTTTTTTTGTTTTCTAATTTTGCCTCAATTTTTTGGTTTTCCCTCCAATAATTTGGTTTTCTCTTTTTGGAGCACTATTGCTTATAAACAGAGGGAAGAGAATTTGAATTGGAACACTGACTCGAAATCCCCAAATAGTTGATCTCAAACCCTAAACCTGAAACTGAAACTCTAGTTTTTTGATCTCAACATGGATTAGTCAATTGTTTCTCAAATTCCTCAATGTATTTGCTCACTTGCTGCTCTCGAATTTGTTGATTTGCTTGTTCTTTAATCTTCAGGTAAGTTTCATTTCAAACTCTAATTCTCTTGTAGATTGATGTGATTGAACTATATATAATAGATAGATTAAGCGTTTGGAGTCTTCACTTTGATTACTTTATAATCGAAACTCTCTCTACCTCTGTAATCGTACAGTGGTAGAGCAAGATTCATGTGTGACTGATTGTTTGTTTGTTGCTTCCTTCTGCCTCGATTTTGGAAAGGATTGAAGCATCCTTATGTGATTATTGTTGTAGCTTTGAGCTTTTGTCATCCATAAGAGGCATACATCAGATGGGTTATATTCATCCTCATTCATTTTCAGAATTGAAAATGTCTTTTTCATCCATTTTCTAGGCAGTCTGTATTGCTTCCTTTTGCTCTAATTTTGGTATGTTCTGAACATCCTTATGTGATCGATTATTGCAACTTTAAACTTCTGATCTCCCCCATCTTCTTCCCAGTCTTTGAGTATTTTTGAGGTTATCTTTTTTATCCATTTTATGGATAGTCTGGAAGAGGTTCTGAATCTGTTTTTTGTATTTTCATACGTCTTTTCTTGTTGTTGCTGCGAGGATCCTTAACGTTGTTTTTTTTTTAACCAAAGGTTTCTTTTCGTGGATAAGGTATAAAACCTATTAGTGCAAGCAATTTTCCTTAGAAAGAAAATAGATGATGGAAAAGAGGATATATAAAGATAATAGACGAGGTACCATTCAATACAAAATTGCTAAAACCCTTAGAGTACAAGACGTTCTTTGATCCTAACACTTTTTTGATGTTAAGTGCATTTTATTGATGCAGAAAAGAAATTATACGAAATGGAGAGGGCTAGACCTTACTCCAAGAACAAAACAATTGCCAAGTCCATCTTAAGATAAACGATTGCTAACTTTCCACTAGCACCATGATTTCCTTGACGTAAATTGATCCTCAGAGAAAGCCATCTTCTCAGTCCTTCACTGGGTAACAGTTAGCATAGGGGTGCATATATTCATCCTCGTAAATATCCAAATTGATATCTTCCATTCATCGTGGTGGTAGCTCGTAATTCCACATATATTCGTCTGACAATTCTTGCAGTTTACTCAACTCTTCATAAATATTCATCTGTTGTTACACTACCGAGTAAGATGGCTCATGTTGTTAAACTACTGAATAAGATGGCTCACTGTTCACCTTCCATTGGTTGTAGTTAGTAGGCACCAAATCAGTATTTTGCTGCTGTTGTTGTGCTTCCTCTTAACACATGTAAGAATTGATGATCACCCCTTCACCGTTAATAGGCACGATATCTGTATGCTGTTGTTATTGAAGCGGATCCTTGTGTGACATAAAAGGGATCACTATTGCTTCTCCGTTAATAGGCACCGAATCTGTATATTGTGACTGTTGCTGCGCTTCCTCTTGACACACGTAAGAACTCATGATCACCCCTTCATCATCAATAGGCATGATATCTGTGTATTGTTGCATATATTCTTCCCCAAAATCCAAAATTGATATCTTCCAGTGGTTGTAGCTCATGATTCATGACCATATACAGATTGTGCAACTCCTCATCGATATTAAACTATTGTAGCTCTACGGGGTAAGACGCCTCATTAGTCACCATCCCTTGGCCGTAGTTAGTAGGCACCAAATCTGTATATTGTTTCTATTGTTGTGCTTCCTTTTGAGACATGTAAGAACTCATGACCACTCCTTCATCGTTAATAGGCACGATATCTATGCATTGTTGCTGGTGTTGTTGTTGCAGTGCAACCTCAGGAGACACTATGACTTCTATATTAGTTAGGACTAAATCAGTATATTGCTGTTATTACAGAGCTTCCTCATGAAATGTGGAAGAGTTCACCATCCTATCACCATTCATAGACTGATTTTTTGAACATTCTCGTTGTTGTACTTCCTCGTAAAATGTAATAAAGTTTATTGTCCCTTAAGGAGACTTTTTATTTTCCTATTATCTTATGCGTACCAAAATGGAAGTCGCATTGGGTTTTGAAGCTATATCTTTCTTTGTTTTTGTAGGTGATAACGTGTAAGTTGTGACGTCAAGTGGAAGACTCTTTCAAGCCCCCAAAGTAAACAACAAAATTTAATCATTGTTTTTTCGATTATCCCCGTTTTTGTAAATTTTATGGTGCGCATATGATTATTGCTGATATTCGCTCTTTTTGTATTAATGTACATAACATTTTATCTTGTTGTTAATTGACCGCCAAAGTAGTGCCAATGATCTCTTGTTAAGTTGTACCATCTTTAACACTAGTTAATCCTTTATCTTAAATATCATTGTCTAGGGCCGCATCTTGCAGGGGTTTTGTGATTGGAAGTTTAGTGTGCTAGTCTGGTAGTATACTTAGGTATTACCCACCCTTGTAGTCATGTTTTGTTTTGGATGAAAACTAGCAGATGCTTGTTAGATAGGCGTCTGCCATCATGAATATCATGAATACAAAAATAGAGAGTAGTTTCACGACACTTCGTTAGGTTACGAACCATACCATTCCCCAAATTTTTTTCTTAAATGTGATTGGATTTGATTTTCTCATAGCCTGTCACCTATACTTGGTTTCAAAATGGGTCTGTGCTTGATTTTCTTCAGGATTAAAATGCAACTATGTGAAGGAATAGAAGACCAAACTGTACTTGATTTTCTCACAGCTGTCAACCTACTAAAAGCGGTAAATATAAATATGAAAGATGCAACTATGTGAAGGAATATAAAATCAAAATATACCTGCAAGCTCCAATTGACAAAATAATAGAAAGTCTTACAGGACTTAAATATTACGTTTGTTCCTTGCATAACAAATTGACAAGAATTGAAACTGCCAAAATTACAAAAGAAACTACCAAGACATGACAAGAATCGAAACAAAGGTTTAAGTACAAGCAGGATATCAATCCTCTAAAGATTTCCTAAGGGTTTTTGACTTGCAACACAACTAACTTTTAGTTGTAGCTTTAGTCAATAGAAATGCTATTGCAATTCAAATGACTTTCACATCTATTTTCTGAACAAAAACAGAATCTGCTAGTATGCAGCTATTTTGTTGCTTCCTTCTGCCTCAATTTTGGAAAGGATTGAAGCATCCTTATGTGACTATTGTTGTAGCTTTGCGCTTCTGTCATCCATAAGAGGCATGCATCAAATGGGTTATATTCATCCCCATTCATTTTCAGAACTGAAAATGTCTTTTTCATCCATTTTCTAGGCAGTCTGTGTTGCTTCATTTTGCTCCAATTTTGGTATGTTCTAAGCATCCTTATTTTATCGATTATTGCAGTTTTGAACTTTTGATCTCCCCCATCTTCTTCCCAGTCTTTGAATATTTTTGAGGCTATCTTTTCTATCAATTTTCTGGATAGCCTAGAAGAGGTTCTTAATCTGCTTTTTGTATTTTCATACATCTTTTCTCGTTGTTGCTGTGAGGATCCTTAGCGCTATTTTTTTTACCAAGGCTTTCTTTTCGTGGAAAAGGTATAAAACCAACTAGTACTAGTAATTTTCCTTAGAAAGAAAATAGATGATGGAAAAGAATATCCTTTCAAAACACAACTTTTTTAACGACTTTTTTTACTCTGCTCAGAGCACGTTAGCGAAGTCGGCTTCAGAATCTACGAGGAAAATCCCACAAGGTAACCTAACCGATGCAACCTAAGAAAGAAAGGCCATGTTCAAACCCTGAGATCACCCCCCTAAAAAAAGGTGAAATCTTTTAAACCACTCATATCAAAATGTTTCTCTAGGCCTGAGTGATTTTTATTTTTTATTTTTTTTAGTAGAGATCAAAAATTCATTTCATTGTATATCATGTTATCATTCATCAATACTTGAAACAGTTCTTATATCTATTACAGTGGGTGAAATAAGGGTTTTCTATTGAGGGGTGTTAGGGTTTGTTAATATGATTAAGCAGATATTTGGAAGGTTGCCTCGGAAGCCATCGAAGTTTACACCAAATGGTACTAATAGTAATGATGGAGGGGTAACTGTAGCGTCGTCAATGAATTCGTCACATGGTGTTAATTCTGGTGGCGTTGGGGTAAACAACTTGAAGGGAAGTTTGGGTCGTGCTAATAGTACCTCTAATGTTCTGGGTATGAACAAGTCGAATCAGGGAAAGAAGCCTTTAATTGTTGCTTCACAAGCTGGCCCAATGTTAGCTTCATCTGCCTATGTGGTATTGCCAAGTTTTAGGGAAGTCCCGACTTCAGAGAAGCCGAATCTTTTTATAAGAAAGCTTAACATGTGTTGCGTTGTCTTTGACTTCAGTGATCCATCTAAGGGAGAGGGAGTATTTGAAGACAATACTTCATCAGGAAGGCGATTAACAATATCTTCTTTCGATTCATATTTGAGACTAAAAAACACAATGGGGTTGCAGAGTTGCTTGAGATTTTGGGGAGTATAATAAACGGATTTGCCCTGCCTCTTCAATCAGCCTTCTTCAGTTGCAGAGTAGGAGGCGATGAAGGTTATTGAAAGAGGCTTGACTATTGTTTTAGTTAGTGCAACAAATATATACCATTTGTATGCTTTTTTTTTAATTGTATCATCAAATGAACAAATATGATATCTATTGTCCCCACTATTTATTCTCTCATATAATAGTTTATTAAATTTTAGCTTGCTTTTTGGTTTTGTGCAAATGTAGTATTCGTGGAATATTATATAAATGTAGCTATCATAATAATAGTTTCTTACACGAGTGATTTTTTTGTTTTTGGTTTCAGGATGCTACCACCATCACGATCGATGTCATCCTCATTAAACCCTATGGAGCAGTCGCCTATACCTTCGCCTATACATGTTGGGGGATCACATGAACATTTCGACACATTAGGTGGAGGTAGTTCTATTACATTTTATTCTCTATTTAAGGCGACATTACGTGAAAAAGGGTAATTAACAACGATTATATATGTTATTAATTCATGATTAATGTCGTAGATATGTCATTTTATGATAAAAACTGTTAGTTCGTTATGCTAATCCTAACAAATATATTTGTCATAGGTTAATTTTGTCTTCTTAATACTTAATATTCTCCATAGGTTCTTCAAAACCAAAGATACGGTTGAGATTTTCGTTGCTAGGACATGTTGTTGGAAAGAATTCAACCAAATTTATGTCCCATTTTGGAAAACCTAGTGTGAGAACATATTCCTCCATATTATCCAAGTTGGCTAGCCGTTCCTCTTAAGCTCAAAGATACCGTTTGGGAGACGATATGTGTAAGTTAAAACCAGTTATGCTACTATTCATGTATTGAACAAATGTTGTTTATTTTGTTACTGATTATACTTTATACTAATAACATGATGAATATGTACTTCCTCAAGAAGCAAAAAGAAAACTCATGAAATCAGCTAATACCATGTGGAGAAATGGAAAAAAAATACTTAGGAAAAAGTACGATGAGTGCGATACAGATGATGAGAGGAAGAAGAACTGCCCAAAAAAAACTAAACCTGAAGATTGGGTTCAATTTGTCGACCTTACTTCTATGGAAAAAGTTAAATCTAGTCGGGAAAGGAACAAGATAAATAGGTCAAAGATGTTAACCCCTCATACGACAACCCCTCATACGACAGGGAGAAAGGGGGCATTCAGAGTGGCTGATGAAATGGTTGGCTTATTTTATAAGTTTTGAATTTTCCTATTTCTTTATATATGATTGATGGTGACTTTGAGTTGTCTTCTACTTGTTCTTAATAGATGGAAGTTGATCCAACTATTACTAGGTCAGAATCCTTCTTAGTTGGTCATACTCGCAGTGATGGAACCTTCCCCACGACATTCGTTGAGGAAAAAGTGGTAAAATTTCTATTCACACTCAACGAGTTTCATTTGGATTTTAATTTTTTAATTCCATTCCATGAACAAAAAATACAAATCTTCATAAGTATTAAAGAGTATTAAAGAGTTACTAGTTGCTGCTTTCTTTTACAAGTGGAGAAAACCATTAGCCTTTCAAGTATTAAAGAGTAGTTTAGAGGCATTAGTATGTTTTGGAGGTGTTTTCCAGTGGTTAGAAAGCCATTATTTAAAGTGGAGAAAGCATAAGGGTTAGCTTTCTAATGGCTAGCGTAGTTATTAATAAGCGCTAACCTTGTCTTGCTTTGTTATTTTACCTTCAAAACGCTATTTTAAACTAGATCATTACCGTTCTAAAGAATCGCGGTAGTAGGAAGCTTTCAAAGGACTATAGACTAATAGACCACCGACGTGAACCTCAAGTTGATGAAGGATCCTTTCTCCCACTCCACTCAAGGATTCACTGACGCTCTCTAAAAAGAGATGTAAACTTCTTATCTATCGCTTCAGAGCCCCACCCTGGAACGCTCTCGCTTGCCTTTTAAAATGCCATAACTCCTAGCCTGCACAGGATCTTGCCAATTCTATATTTTCTACAGTTAGGGAACACTGTAATAGATCTGCCAACAGTTGTTTTATTCAGAAGATCAGTTAGAGGCTGCATAGCAATAACAAAAAGGTAGGGAGTAAGAGGGTCTCCCTGCCTAATCCCCTTACTGCTATTGAACATCCCCATAATCTGCCCATTGATATCAATCTTAAAGCTAGGAGATATAACACAGGCTTCAATCTTAAAGCTAGATTATCATATTGATGAAAGGGTGTATTTTTTAAACAAGTTCTGATCCAGAATTTTACAATTTAATCATTTTTTATTTTTTACCCCAATTTGGAGTTTTGGTATGCATTAAGTATTGGGGTTAACAAATTTTAATCCCCACTTCATTGATTTGGGAAAAAACGAGGGGTTTTGAAGAAAATAGGCCTTCTCGGTGCAATTTTGCAAGGATTTAATCAAGGTAGTAAGTCATTTCCACCTGGTACACCGGAAATATTAGAAATTTGAAAGATTGTTGGTGATTTGGCAATTGCTAAAATACCATAACTTCTAAGCTTTTAAAAAAACTAGCCAAAATGCATCTTTTCTATTAGCCCAACGTTTTTTCCAATGGAAGAGCTTCAGTTCCCCAGTAGTATAAAGCTTTCAAAAGACTAAGGATTCTTGCAAAAGGCTAAACCCAGGCCTATGACATGCATTCAGACAGTGTTGGTCTGAAATTATAATTATTGATCACCATCCGTAAAAGAAAAGTTGGAGGATGTTTCTCATGTTACAGGGCGAGGTATTAGTCTTTTGTTGGATTTGCGTACGCAGAAAGAAAGCTCCCCCATCTCGGGTTGGTCTTCTTCAGCACTAGAAAAATCCGAAGAATCGACACAGCGAGTCTCCCCATCTACGTCTGTTCTATTCATTTCTAATTAACTTGTGCTAATGTATTCAAAGATTAGGGTGGCATGTGCTTCCTACCTCATCTTCGCTGAAACCTTGGCCAGCCTTTGGAGCAAACAACATGCCTCTTGTTTGGAGCACTATCTGTGAGCAGAGGTAAAGTAATGTCTGTTAGCAGCCCTTTCTTGAAATTCTTCTCGTAACACTGAAGGCCAAGACCTGCCAACAAGCCTCTTGTTCTTGTGTAGAATGTATCCTCAGTTGGTGGCCGAGAGAACCTTTGCCCTAGCGCAAATATACCTGTACGGGTTCCTGTAGCTAGTTATGCGCTTGCTTTTCTTGATATAGCGACTATCCCAGGGGTGTATTGGGGGGGAGGTCAATTGCCCATATTCTCCGCGGCTAACCCACCTTCACCCATCTATACCTATTTTTGCCGAACTTGCGTAAAAGGAAGCACCTGTTATTCTGCTAAAGGATCCTTGAGGCACAGCGCAAGAGATTGATAGGCCCTAATGTGGAAGGGGAGAGTTATGTCCTATACGAAACTCTCGCCTGAGATTGAAGAAGAAGATTAGACGTTGTGGGATTAGGACGCAAACAAGATTAAGGAAAAAGCACGACTTCTACTAGTCAAAGAAAGACCACACCACGGAAGTAGCCGTAAAAAAAAAGGTGGACACTTTAAGTAGCGTAGTTTGGAGGCGTAAAAAATAAAGGTAGGATCCTTGGCGAGGCATTACCCATCCAATCTATTCTTTGGTCCAAAAAGTAGATGATCCATAGATAGGCAAAGAATAGTTGGATTGGATTGTGGGTTTGAACCCGAGCTTTCCCGACGCTATTTGGTGGGGGGGGGGGGGGGGGGGGGGCGACAGAAGATGTAGATAGCAACGCTTTATCACTCTTTTTAAAGTGGGTTACCCACTTTTTAAAAGGGTTAGTAGTGGGTTTGTCTATAGTAAGCGGACCGCTATGAAGGATCCTGACTATGATCCTTTTTAAGAACTCTACCTGTCCTCTTCTCGTTCCAAACTACCGCTTTTTCTATGATATCGAGCCAACATCTCAAAAAAGGGGGTGGGCAATAAAGCACGATGGATCGCCTTTCAGTTCTCTTATGAAAAGAGAAGATGTACCTTGTTGTTTCTTCTCTTGAGTGCCTACGCTGATATCTTCTTTCTTTCCTGCTTTTGTTTTCGCACAAGTAAGCTAATAACGTCTACCTTGGTGAATGAGCCCCTTCCAGATCCCCCGGTGGTGACGGGGTCGAAGTCTCTGTTCATAGGGACCTCGTTTTGCCTTGCCTTTTTCCTGCCTAGGATCCACCTTATCCACCGTCTCAACCAAAACAACTGATCTATAGATAGAATGCTTTCTCAGCCCTGGAAAAGTGTAAAGGTTGCCCCTGTTGTGATCATGTTTGCTACCAGATTTGGACCCCCCATGCCACTTATCAGTAAATACAAAGCTCCAAAACCAAAAGCAACCACCACGCTGGTTTGAATATCATACTTCCCTCTGAATCTTTTCATAACATAAGATATACCAACATTGACACCAGTCATAACAACAATATTTCTCGCCTAAATCAATGGACCCCCATTGAATGCCTGAGCTTGTTTGAGTGAATTCATGGTTTGGGCATCAGTAGCTATTGAAAATAAGGAAGCTATATCAGGGGGTGTGAGAGTACCCATTAAGCCACCAATAGCACCGCTATGAATGGCACTAGTGAAAGTAGCTAAAGCAACTTCAACAGGGAGAGATTGCTTAGTAACCCGATTACGGTACTTGTTTTCTAAGTCTTTCAAACCTACTTGTAGTTGAGCTATTGAGTTTGTACCAAAAGAAGGAGGGAATCCAGTTGTTGAAGAAGACTCAATAACTTCATCTCCTCTTCCCATCATCATCTCCTCTTCTCTACTCTTCTAATGGATAATAAAGGGACTTACTCTCGTTCATTGCCTTGTATCTGGTTTAATTGATCTCTTTAATTGATAATTTTAGTATAATTGATATTGCTTTAATTTATATTGTTTTAATTGATAGTTTTAGTATAATTTTCTATTTGAAGATTGCAGTTAAAGATAGTATCACGAAGAATCCACAGTCTAAGTATCTTGATGTTGACCATGATCCTTTAGCTCAAGTATTTGGTCCTGTGAAAAAGGGGTGTGTAAATTTTATGGGTCCGGATGTAACAAAAAAGTTTATACATAGTACCGAGCTATTAAGGGCACACATTACGGAGGATAAGGAATCCTATATTGATTTGGAGAACTATTTTTCCCAATACAAGGCTAAAAATGATGCTAGGTTTGAGAATTTGAAAGACATGGTAGCTTCTCTTAGATCATCTGGATGCGCTACAACATCTACTGAAAGATCACGGGTATGGATTAATTATTAAGTTTTTCCCTTAAATTGTTATTTTTTCCTTCTTTTTTGAAAAAGAACAAATCCATTCATCAATGATAAAATCTGTAATTTTTTTACGAAAATTACTGATAATTCCACAAACCTAAACACTTAATGTTTTCAACAAAACAAGTCTCTAATTTGTTGTTTTTCATTATGCACATATAATACTAATATTAGTACCACATGCATTATATTGTTGATTTTTATGCCTCTTTTGCGAGAAGAGGCAGTTGTTCATTTCCTGAACTTCCATGAGCATATTGTTGCCACTAGGAGGGCGTTAGTACTTCCTGGTCTCCAGGAAAGCAAGGAGGCAGAATATGAGGTTATTGTTGATATAATTTTCGAGGAAAATTCTTCGGTCTTTGGTCAACGTGGGGTTTTCTTTGACGAACGTTTAATTGGCACGAAGATCAAGTACCCGAGGATTCTTCTGTGTTTTGCCTATTAGGTAAATGTTCTTATAAACTCTTGTATATTTTTTGAATTCCTCTTGTTATCCATTTAACAACTAAAAGTTCAAAGAGGTTTAAACTTTATAATTTATTTGCTATGTTAATTTTCTTGCAAGGTGTTTCCCATCTTTTTGAAGGCTTTTATAATGGATTAATGGCACTCCCTATTCTTGGATTCGTTCCACTTTTGAGGTTATGGCTTGAACACCGCTATATTAATCATTTTCTTTTGAAGCCACAGCGCTTCCGTTTTTTGTTTCTCAATCCATGGTTTTTTTATTATAGGGAACATGTATATAGCTTGTAACCAGTGTACATGGATTTTTTGTAGGCCAATAATATTTATAAATGAAGCAAGTTATTTAATTGTGTTTTTGTTTATGTGTATGCAACAGGTGTAATTTGTTTGTATGAATTGTGCATGTTTTGGCTATTTTTTTTTTTTTTTTTAAAAACAAATAAAAATTAAATTACCACGGACTAAAGCTGTGGCAAATATTCTAATTATACTGTAGATACTATCCGTGGTAAAAAAAATTGCCACGGATTTACTCCGTATCAATATAAATTAGATAAACACAGACATACTCCGTGGTAAAATAATTGCCACAGATTAATTCCATAGCAAAATAAATCAGATACCCACAGACAAACTCTGTGGCAAAAAAATTGACACGGATTTAGTCCGTAGCAATATAGATTAGATAACCACAGACAAACTCCGTGGAAAAAAAATTGCCACAGATTTAGTCTGTAGTAATATAAGTTATATAACCACAGATAAAGTTCGTGGCAAAAATATTGCCATGCACCATTTGCAACAGACCTCCACTATAGACTTTATCCGTGGCAAAACGACTATTACCATAGATTAAGTCTGTGGTAATTTAGTAAAATTGGTGTAGTGTATACTCTAGCAAATCTTTGTAACTTGGAAACTCTTAATAAACTTATCTTCCAAGATAGATATTATTGTATAATGAGATTATACCATCAAAGTAGAGAATACTGGAAATATCTAAAATGCATATACTAATAACCAAACTATAAAATATACCAAAAGTTACCGAAATCAAAATATACCAAAAATACTGAAAAACCGGCGGTTTGGTTTTGGTTTTGGTATTGAAATTTGCAAAATACAAAACCAAACCGACCGATACCCACCCCTATGTAGAATATTAATGCACTTAGATTGTTTTGTAGACTTGAATCTCTTCAAATATTATTTACCGATGTGACCAATATGCTACAACTGGAGAAGATGATGGAATGTAATGAAAATTTTCATATTTGAAGAATGGGGTAATTATATCAATATCAGCTATATTTACAAAGATTTAAAGAAAGAAGTAACAGAGAACCTTGCAAAAAAATAATAATAAATATAGTTCATAATGGTAACTGATAAAATAAGTTACCCGGTTTTGACTTTACTTCTGTTAAAAGTTTAAGGGGATGTTGATCCTGACTCAACAATTTGTCGGCGACACAAGTAGAACTCAATAATCTACTTACAAACTCCATTTTCCCAAATAGTAGTTCTTTACTTTTACTCAACTGCGTGGCACAAAATGTATAATAAACAAAATGCATTTATAGAAAGGAAAAAGAAGAAGAGATAAATGGGATGGTGGAGGAAATTGAGAAGATAGTTGAAGAGTAATAATGCATGTATGCTTATTGGCGATATATTTATCACAATTTTTAGTAAATAAACTCAAGAAATTAGGATGAGACATGAAATTTGGACATTCTAGACGATAATTAATGGACGATAATTTCTGTTTTGGCATCTTAGGCTCGTTGATTCTTGAGTTTTCTACCACAATATGTATAATTAATGTACTTAATTTCAAATACTAGTTTGGCAATGTAATACACACAAGTAATTAAAAACTCTAAGTATTAATCATAGTACTCTTTATTCCAATTTTCGTTACTAAAGCATTATTTACCATTTTATCATGTGCTCATATGATATGCTAAAATAAAATTTAATGATAAACGATTATTGTTAACTGTGCTCAAATATACAAGCACAAACCATAGATAATTAAGGAAACGCGGAAAATATCAAAACACTTAAAGGATATGATATGATCGAGTTTGTGTCTAGTATGCTTTCCTTAAGATAAATTCACCGATGCCACAGTGGTTTACAAGAAAATGGCACATGACTCCCAAGATACAACGATCAGTCGCATGGAGAAGAAAACGCTTCTATTTCTCTACCAAATGAACCTTGATTGCTTTTGTTTACTCTTTAAACAAAAGACTTAATAGAAAACTCATTATCAAACAATGAAAGCGAAGTTGGGTCATATAAAGGTAAATTTTTGCTATTATTTGGGGTTGTTGTTTTTTTCATTTGGCCTATAGAAGATTGACACGTGGACTCTCATTGGTTGTCAAATCATCTATTCTGCCCAAAATTTTCAAGGGCAGCTACATTGAGTCCGACACTCTTTCTTCCTTTTTATCTTCTTTAGTAATTTTCTCTCTCTTCAATGAGAATGAAATTACAAAGTCTACAAAGCATAAATTCATAACTGTTAGGAGTTGGGTCCAGCCCAAGGTGTGAACCCAACTGGGTTGGGGTATTCTACTGGACTCCTAATAAACCCATAAACTATTAGGGTTATGGGGAAAGTTTGAGTAAGTATAGGTAACATAAAAGGGCTATCCTTTGTAACATAGAACCTCTGAGGATACAGAGAGATATTATTCATCAATAAAGATATCCCTACTCTTATCTTAATATCAACTTGTCTTTGATTAACTGATAGAGTATACAATATTATCCAACACGTTATCAGCACGCCGATCTAGTGGATCAAAAGGGATAAAGAACTCTCTATAAATTTTGAATTTTTATATAATTTTTGTTTGATCTATGATATATGATATCTATATATGTATAGAAGGATTTTTATTTTATTTTATTTTTTAGAATTAAAAAGGCTATTTTTAGTGAATTTTAACCTTTGTAAAAGGGTTATTTTCAAACTAAAATAGTGATCGTTGTGGACATCGGTTGACGCACTATCAATTTTATTACGTAGCCTATTCTACAATAATCACATCAGTATATGGCACATCTCATGGAGATGTCCCAATCGTCGGTAAATTAGTATTAAAATTGGAGAGTTCACGACAAAATAAATGACGTATTTAGGACATGTTGACGTCAACTAGGATAATTATTTTAAAAATATATATATTACTTATTTATGACGTCCTCAGATCCAAATCCAATTTTTGGAAAATGGACTGGATCAGACATGATCCATTGCTGATATGGCATTGGCACGTGTCAAGGACACGTAACAGTGGAACCCACCCACGTTGACATGGTAGTGACACGTGTTAAAAACACATGGCATGCTGACATGGCAATAACACGTGTTAAAGATACATGGCATGCTAACATGGCAGTAATACGTGTCAAAGACATGTGGCATGCTGATGTGGCAGGACAGTGGCATACCATGTGGCACACACGTGGCAGTTCTTTTTCTGTGATACGTGGTAGTCTCAATTTTGGACACGTGTCAATTCAGATTTTGGACACGTAGCAGTCCAAAATTGTGACACGTGGAAAATGTTTAACTTGGTCAACCCGGTCCAGGCCTTGACCCAAACCAAGCCAGGCCGGTCCAGGACCAGTTCAAACACTAAATTGGCTCTACAGAGCTTAATTTTTGGTTAAATTGAGTCAAAAAAAATTAAAAAATTCCTATTGACTGGACCTACCCCATGGGGAACCCATTTTTTTTTTTTTGGGGGAACAGGTACCTCGTAAAGGAATATTGCCTCAATTATATGTAATATAAGTTCATAGATTAATACCTATTTAAGTATCTTAAGATAGCTAATAAGATATTAATGATATGCCCCTAGGATAATAATTATCATGATCATGGATAATAGACAATAAAAAAATAAGACTAATTTAGAATATGACTAGGAGTCGTATCTAAATCATAGTTAATTGTCAATGACAAATAATTAAAGCTCAATTGATAATTGACTTAGTCTTATTTCTAAAAAGTTAGTATCCGTGTAACCAATTTTATGTATCTAGGTATAATTAGATGTTTTATGATAATATATAGAGGTATATAGGCATTGATAGTAGCCTATAATATCGTAGAATGTTAATTGTCAATGACAAATAACTGTACGGGAACGCCTGGCACTATGGGTGGCCAGAGATAACGGAGTCTAGACCTACCACACAGTTATTAACACTAACTCAGCCCCTGTCGAGTTCGCAGCATCAGACTTCTTTGGCGATACTGATGCCGACATGGATCAGCATATAGAGTAATTCGTAGTGAAATCTCAGTAGACATGTGATGTCACAGTAGAGAGCAATAGTAGTTTATTTTCTTGCAAAGACATGATTTACTTTTTGTTAGTATTTTTTATTATGTTAGGAACCAATCATTTATGTTTCAATAAAGTGCTCATGACATACATGAGATTTTTATTTTGTTCTAAATTGTGATTATTCAAATTATCGTTTAGGATAGTAGTTAATTTGTTATATATCAAATTTTTAATTTGTTATATATATAGGTAGCCCATGGATCTTTCTGCCTATAGAGCATTAATTGATAAAAGGACGAGTGGCAACACATGTCTAGTAGATAGTGGTACTACGCACTTGATCCTTCGAGATAAATGGTATTTCTCGTACTTGACCGTGTATGTCGGGGACATTCAAACTGCTACTAGGATAGCCAATATCATAGAGGGCTCTGGGAGCACCACGCTATTACTGTCTAACGGTACAATACTGAGTATCTAGACTGTGTTGTTTGATAGTAAATCTCTCGAGAATTTACTAAGCTTTAGGGACATACATGATAATGGTTATCAAGTCAAGACGATAGGCAATGATGAGAATCAAATTCTATGCATCACCTATTCGCCTAACGTTCAAGAACTTTTATTGGAATGGTGTCCAATGTATTCCACAGGGCTTTATTTCACTGCCTTCAGGCATGTATAAACATATGCAATCACTAATTTTTCTCCTTTACAAGAGAAAATATTTAGGATTTGGCATGATCGTTTCAGATATCCCGGACAACAAATGATGAAGAAAATTATTAAAAGTACCTCTAGACATTCACTCACGAGAGAGAAGATCAAAATTTTACAAGATTGCCCATGTAACGCCTACTCTCAGGGAAAGCTTATAGTCCAACCTAGTAAGACCATGGTGGAGTTGGAGTCTTCAACGTATCCATAGAGACATATGTAGACCTATCCATCACATAGCGGTCCGTTCAAATACTATATGGTCTTAATCGACGTATCTGTGAAATGGTTAGACTTTTTCTATTATCATCTAGAAATATGGCATTTCCACGGTTGTTTGCACAAATTATTCGATTGCGGGCTCATTTTCCTGGATTACCCAATCAAATCTGTGAAATTTGACGGCGCTGAAGAGTTTACCTCAAAGGTTTTTATTGATTATTGTACGACTAATGGGATAGATGCTGAGCATCCAGCACCCCATATCCATACCCAAAATAGGATGGCGAAGAATCTAATCAAGCGATTACAGTTAACTATTAGGCCACTGTTATTACAATCTCAGCTTTCAGCCACTGCATGGGGCCATGTAATTTGGCATGCTGCCGCCCTGATTAGAATTCATCCAGCAATAAATAATTAATATTCCCCATTGTACCTAGTAACTGGGTCAGAGCCCGGTGTCGCCCATCTACTAATATTTGGATGTTTCATACAGGTGCCTATTGTACCAACACAATATACAAAGATAGGGTCCCAGCGTTGGTTCATAATTTATGTAGGTTATGATTCACCGTCTATCATTCGATACTTAGAACCCACTACGAGCGATGTATTTACTGCGAGATTCACAGATTGTCACTTTGATGAGAGGATATTCCCAATATTGAGGGGGATATGATAGTCAATGCTGAGGATGTTTCCAAAATTAGTTGAAATATACCATCGTTGTCTCATCTAGATCCCCAAACAAATCACAGTGACAAGGAAGTGCAGCAGATTTTATACTCACAACAGATCGCTAATGAATTTCCATATGTATTCAACGATGCTACTAAAGTAACCAAGGTGCATATACCTACAAATAATATACCTTCATGACTAGATGTTCAGGGAACTGGTATGTAACCCACTAATAAATCTAAGTTGTGCGTTATGAGAGGATGCCCCGCTACAAAGAAGAACACTGAGCTAAGGGCTAATAAATAGCATACGGGAAAGAAAAGACTAATGGTGTAGTTGGTTCATCAGGGATGGAACCTCCCACAGACGGGGCTATAGTAGCTGCGTATCCACTTAAAGTATTAAGAGACAAGCCCGACGAGGCACATGTACATGATAATCGAGATATTTCGATTAACTTTATTACTAATGGCACCATGTAGGATCGTTCAGAAGTAGTAGTCAGGGAAGTATTCACTTTCGATGTTGTGCTCGCCAACGAGGATGATGATCTAGAACCACTCACTGTAGATGAATGTGAAAATCATACAGATTGGCCAGAGAGGGAGGCTACAATCAATGCAGAGCTTAACTCATTAGCTAAACGTGAAGTATTTTGACCAATAGTCCCTAGGCAAGATGCTATCAAACTTGTCGGTTATAAATGGGTATTCGTATGAAAATATAATGAACTTAGAAATATTGTAAGATACAAGGCAAGACTAGTTACCGAGGGATTTTCTCAAAGACCTGGCACAGATTACGATAAAACCTACTCTCCAGTCATTGACGCTATAACGTTCTGTTACTTGATCAGTCTATCAGTTATTAAGAACGAGCTGGGCATGTATCTTATGGATGTAGTTACTACGTATCTATATGGGAAATTATATATAAAGATTTACATGAAGCTACCAGAAGGGTTTAAGCTTCCGAAAGTGACAATGTCAGGCACAAGGGGTGCCTATGTAATAAAGCTAAATAAGTCATTATATGGTCTGAAATAATCAGGGCTCATGTGGCACAATAGGCTGATTGAATATTTGAAAGCCTAGGGTTTTGTAAATAGCCTTGTTTGCCCATACGTAACAAATACTAGTTTTGCTATCATTATAGTTTATGTAGGCGATTTGAATATCATTAGAACTCTGGAGGAGATCACGAATGTTGCTGAATACCTTGGGAAGGAATTCGAAATGAAAAACCTAGGGAAGACCAAAAAATTTCTCAGTTTGCAGATCGAGCATCTTGGTCGCGGCATAATTGCACATCAGACGACATATACTTTAATAATCATAAAATGCTTCGGTATGGATATGACACACAATGCCAAGACGTCTATGCATGTCCGTTCATTGGATGCGAACAAGGGCATCTATCGTCCTCTAGACGAGGGGGAGAAACTCTTAGGGCCTGAGATGCCATATCTAAGAGCAATCGATACTATACTTAGCAGGGTGCACTCAACATGATATCTCATTCGCAGTAAGCTGTTTGGCACGCCATAGTTCTACACCTTCCCAAAGGAACTAGAATGGGATTAAGCATATTTTGAGATATCTTATCAGCACGAAAGACTGGGATATGTTCTATCCAAAAATTAGAAAGCAAGAAATTATAGGATACACCGATACAGGATATTTGTCAGATACACATAAAGGTCGATCATAATCGGGTTATGTGTTCTTTTATGGAGATACAGCAATTTCATGGAAATCGGTGAAGCAGACGATGGTTGTTATACCCTCAAACCACATGGAGATTCTTATACTTCATGAAGCTGGCAGAGAATAATTCTGGTTGTGGTCCATGATCAATCACATCAACAGAAGTTATAGTCTAAAATTTATCCAAGATAACCGATGACTCTTTATGAGGACAATGTAGCTTGTATCATTCAAGTCAAAGGCAGATTTATTAAAGGCGACAAAATGAAGCACATTTTACTCAAATTCTTCTACATACACGAGCTGCAGAAGACGAATGAAATTGACATTGTTTAAGTTCGTTTAGAAGATAACTTAGCTGATCTATTTACGAAGGCTCTTGCACATCCTACGTTTAACAGACAGGTACACAAAATCGGTATGCGGAGTTTGCACAATTTATTATCTCAGGGAGATCGACGTCAGGTGGAGTAATCCCGTCTTGACATGGACATATGCATGTTGTACTTTTTTTTATTGATAGTACAATTTTTATCCTAGGAGGTTTTACTGACTAGAGATTTTGATGAGGCAACGTATAAGTATCTACAACCCATACGAAACATAGGATTATACTTTTTCTTTGTACAACTTTTTTCCCAAGGGGTTTTACTAGGCAGAGGTTTTGATGAGGCAAGTCGTCCTAGTATAGAACACCCCAAGGGGGAGTGTTAGGGGTTGGGTCCAGCCCCAAGGTAGGAACCCAACTGGGTTGGGGTGTCCTACTGGACTCCTAACAATCCCATAAACCATTATGGCTTATGAGGAGAGTTTAAGTAAGTATAAATAACCTAAAAGGGTTATCCTTTGTAATACATAACCTCGGAGGGTACCGAGAGATATTATTCATCAATAAAGATATCAATACTCTTCTCTCAATATGAACTTATCTTTGATTAACTGATAGAGTATCCAATATTATCCAACAACAACAACATTGGCAGACCGTAGTCATCATCTTAAAATAATCGAGAACATATGGAAACGATATGCATATTAAAAAAAAAATGGTATTTGTGTCACCTGTGGTGTGTGGTGATTGAGAAGCCGAGAAGTACACCCTTTGATTTGTTATCTTCTATAACCTTAGTACTAACAATTTTCTGCAAGTTAAGGAATTAATTGGGTCAATGGGCTTTTGTGTGTATTCTTTTTTTTCTTTATCTTTTTGCTCTCTTAAATAATAGGTACAACATATACTATTTTCTTCATTGTGTTTTTTAAAAGTGTGATTTTTAATTTTTTTTGTTTTTTGATTGTATGTTCATCTGCTTGTGATTAGGGTATCTATTATAGGGAACTAACTCTGCTCGGACAGGGAGTCGGTTCTTACAAAGTAAACTCAATCCCCAATCAAAGGGAACAAGCAATTGGCCAATGATAAGATAAAACTAAAGGCAAATAATTGTGTAGAGGCCCAAATGTGACTCTCTACGACCTCTGATAAGGATTTTTAAGACAGTTTATATTACTGAAGAGTAAATTAGAGGGTTCGAGTACAGGTTTTATGGGTGGTCGAAGGTAAAGATCCAAAGGCCGGAGGAGATCTTTCTAACCCCCGTCTGGTTTCCCCTCTCCTCTATTAATAGAAGCATAGGGAGCTGAGTTACTAGGCATGGATCCGGTTTACATGATTAGGTTGTCAGAAAATCTTGGCGAGTGACAAACGTTGGCCTTGTCGGTACTGTTACTGCTGCATTTATTGATAATGGCTTTAAATAGCGCAGTGGTTGGGCTTGTCACTGTAGATGCATAGGCCAATCAATGCACTGTCAAATCTGATGAGGTAGTTGTCTGTCTTATCTTGCTTCGACCGCGTGATAGTGAGGTCGAAGGATATCTACTGCTGGGACGTTAATTCATTATCAAAGTTCTGTCCGATTAGCTGGATATCTCACTTATCATACTTCAACCGTAAGTAAATATGGTCGAAGGATGTCCGCTGCAATGTACTGATCCATTCTTGAAGTTCTGTCCGGTGTCGAAGGTTCGTCTCTGGGGGATCTCTGAGGAGCCTTGTTTAGGGGTTGAGAGGGCTTCGATATATTCGAGTAGGCTATGAAGTGGGCTTCGACAGTCTGTTCGAAGGCTACGAGTAGGCTACTACATTCGCCCCCTCCCTGGGAAGGTCACGAAGCCAGGTGGAGAGGTATTCGCTGAAAAAACTATTCGGTCTTAGAATCTGGGCAGTTTGACTGTCTTGTTTTTCAGGAAAGTAGTAAAAGGGGTTATTAAGAGATGCAGTTGGTTATAGGGTAATAAATACATTGAAGCCTATAAATATGGGCTATTATGGAGGTACGTTGTATCTTCTTTCATCTACAATAGTCTTCTGCTCTGGTCTCCATATTCTTAACATTTGGATGTATACAACGCCAAACACACGTTACCAGAAGAGGATGGGGTTTGCTTAGGACCGTCGAGTGGGGCAAAAAATGGCAGAACTGCACGTGAAGTTTTTTGGCGAACATGACCTAACCTAGGACATGCCAGACCTTGTGGAAGTAGGGCCTGAGGAGTTTGTCAATGGTGACCCATATTCTTATCTTTGGCAACAGTTGAGGTTTCAATTTACGACTGCTGAACAGCGCTATCTCTTTCTGATGGTACTGGCTGAAAGTCTCATTTGTGCTGAGGAGATCATCATGGAACAGAATGTGGCGAACGGGACTGGTCCTTTCGGTAGTAGGACTTCGGGTTGAGGGGGGAATGTTTTGAGTTTCTATTTTGCTATGATTAGAGGGGGATGTTTCTATTGTGTAGGGTTGATAGTAGAAATATAATTTGTCTGTTAAATTTGCTATTTGGAATGGATAGAGTATTTTCTCCGTACTTATATTGCTATGTGTGATTGATATTGTAAATGAATGTAAGCGAATACTCTTATAGGCACGAGGTACAGTGATGAGCTCGAAGGTAATGATGAACGAAGGTCAGTGTTATCTGGTTATGATGGTCAGAATGAATTATAGTCGATGGTATGATGAAATGATGGTTTGAAATAAACGATGGTTGTGATGGTCGAATGCTCGATGTGGGTGATGTGCTCGAATGGAGGTCCTCGGGAATGAGGTTTGTATGCATGCACTAATGAATCAGTTACGTCTAGGAAGTTGGAGAGGTTGCATGTTGACTTTTTGAGGTTGGAAATGAAAGGTTGTTATTAATTTTGGTTACGGAAGAGGGAAAGTTGTGGTAGGTTTGCAAGTATAGAAGGAACTGTTGTAGAGATTACTTCTCATCTTTCTGCATCTTTTTCTTGTTGTTCTTCTTTGTTGATCATATTGAAATGGCGGCAGATATTCCCATTCAGGAGGACCTGGCTGCTGCGAGAGTTAGGCGCATACAGGAGGCCTTGTTGGGGTTGCGACGACGGTTTGGCCTGGAAGAGGACATTGATGCATAAATGCCGAATATTTTTGAGGTGGAAGCCGGAGTTCCAATTCTTGAAATGCCATTCACATACTGATGGGGGATACTGCAGATGATGGGGCCATTCCCCGGTCATCCTATGTCTCACCTCGAGGGCTTCGCAGGAGATATTGTTGACCAGGAGGATACAGATGTCGCGGCCGTTGTCGAAGAGGAGCAGGCTGCTAATATGATTGTGTTATTGCTTTCTTTTCTTTTGTTTCTGTTGTCTCTTGTTTGTTGTTTTGTAAGAGGGTTGAAATGTTAGCTGCTTTTTGAATGAAAAATGATTTCTTTGAATAACTCGTGTTGTCGAACTGTGGGTAATAGTAATAAAGTCTGATATGGAATGGATGATACAGTTTGTCAAAATATGTAGTTTGTGTTGTTTAAAGATAAAAATGGTTTTGTCGAAGGGAAAAGTAAACTGTGGCGAAGCTGAAAAATTTATTTGCAGGCCTGAGGTTTTTGACTGGTCGAACTTATGACTGTATTTGGTCGAAGGTTCGAAACTTTTAAGCTAAAGGACGTACTGAATTTCAAAGGCCGATATATTAAAATGAATTTTGTTGAAGCTAAATGATAATGACTGCTCGAGGCGTGAAATGATTTAGTATACGAGTGCAGGAATGTGTCAAAGATTGAGTTTGATTTGACTAGCCGCTCTGACAGCCCAGACGACTGGTCGATCAGACTGATACGAACGCGTAGGGCAGTGTGCAAAAGTTAATGATGTTGTTTTTCTCATATGACAGAAAAAATGTAATGATTGGCTGTTTGGACTGGACTGTTTGGCTTCGAGAATGGGAGAAAAAGGGTTCGAGAACTTCGGGTTTTGGGAGCAGATGGTAGTAAGGGTGTTGTGCGCACGCAGGAAATGTGAGGGGTAAAGTGGTCAAATGACATTGGATCCGGGAAGCCGGGGTAGTGGGGTCGTGGTAATGATAGTGGTGAGTAAATCAAGGCGGTTTTATTTTTTTTGAAAGATATATAAGTGAGAGAAGAGTGATTACTGTGCTATCTTGTGGTGAAAATTAAAAGATTGGGAGAAGAGAACATACGATATTTCGAACGTGGGGGTTGCTGCTTCTTTTGCTAGTTTGATCTTGCTCGTTCGAGGAGAGGGCTGCTAACCACTAGTAAGTCACTTGATCTCTGTCATGCTTACTTTGTTTGAGGGGGTGGGCAGGAGATTTTGCATTTGGAGTGAAGAGGATATTTTCGGGAGTATGGAGGCTTGTTAGAACTGGGTTTCGACCCAGTCAGAAATTTGATGAGGGATTTTTTTGTTTGGGTAGAGTTATTGTGTCTGATATTTGCGGTAGGAGAAATATCTGGAGGGGATAGGTGGAATAAGGGTGATAGACACGGGATTGTCAAATTTTCCACCCTAACTGCGTGCCTCTTCTTCTGTAGGCAAAAAATGCATAACCGTCAGGCTTCGAGGCAGGGATTGGTGGATAAAGAGGTTGACGAGGTCAAAGCTAGTACGTCTGGTCGAGACCCAATAGGCGATGGTAGCGATTTAGAGGTGTTAGATGTGGTGACCGAGGTCCCGTTGTCGATGATTCTGCCGGCTGGAGATGATGCGGTCACGAAACGTCGAAGGATAATAGTGACCAAAGATAGTGATGAAGAGGAAACAGTATGGGGGAAGGGATGTGGTGTAGAACCTTTGGGTAGTGGGGAGGGGGATAAGGTGTAGGGGGTGATAACGAGGATTTGACTGAGTCGGATGAGATCGAGGATGCCATTTTGGCAAAACATAGGGTTAGGTTAGATCGGTTTGTCATTAAATTAGAACTCTTGAAGGTAGGGGTGCTACTGAGTGTGACGGGGGCAGGGTTGGTATTCAAATCAGACCCTGGGGAGGGGATTATGGCTTATAAGAGTCAAATTCGATTGGGACTGGAGCTGCCTCTTCGGCGAATGGTGAAAGAAGTGCTGAATTTCTGGGGGGTAGCTACTGTGTAGATGAACGGCAATTTTTATGAGATGATGAGGGTGATAGAGGGGATGAATGTGAAATTGGTTGGTGAGGGTCGAGTTTTAATTAAATGGTTCGATATTAACAGCTTTTATTCAAGGAAGGCTAGTCAAAACCCGGGGACATATCACATCCAATGTCACCCAGAGAAGCCTTGGTTCTTCGATCTGTGTTCAACAGACCAGGGGTGGAATAAAGATTTACTGAAAGTAAAGGGTAACTACGAGAATGTAGATAACGATGACCCGTAAAAATTTCATCATAAGGTATTTAACGGAAGTAAGTTTGCTATCGAAGGGTTTGTTGTTGATATTCTTCTAAAATAAGTGATAAATGTGTTTTTGCTTTATTTCTGTAGGTCCGGGAAGTTCGTCTTGGGATAATCCGGTGAATTACATTAATACTCTGCTCTAGGCTAGTGAAGACTGGGTAATTTGGTATTTGATAGTCTCAAGATCAAGAGGCAAAGGAGAAAAAAGGTAGATTCCCAGCTTCGAGACGTACCCGCTACACCGAAGCGATCAAAGAGAAAAAGAGGGGTAGGTGTTTCGAAAGAGAAAAAAGAAATGGGAGGGGAAGAGTTGCCAAGGAATTACCAATTTGTGCCGAGATCGCGGAGGGGTGCGAAGCAAGCGGCGCCAGTGCCCCAAGGGGGTGGAGAGGCTTTGATGATGAAAGCAAAACAGGTTTCTTCTCAAGCCGAGAAAGCGAAGGGTCGAGTAGCGTCCGAAGCCCCTAGGGTGTAGCAATCGAAAGTTATTCAACGCAAGAGACGTAAGCTACTTGGGGAGGATGATACAATGGAGGAAAATAAAGAAATGACGGAAGCTGAGTGACAGGAGCAGGCTGTGGCGAAGCAGGCGTCGATGGTCGAGCTCTGGGAGAATGACCCTGACGAGCTTCAATGGAGATAAAGAAGCACATGTCTCAGGTAACTATATATAGCTTTGTGTATTGATAGGTCGATGGTCGAGCTCTGGGAGAATGACCCTGACAAAACTTCAAAGGAGATAAAGAAGCACATGTCTCAGGTAACTATATATAGCTTTGTGTATTGATATTTCGAAGTTACTTACAAATTGTTCGAGTTTCGAGGTTCACTGATATCTTGAATAATTTTAGCAGACGGAAGTCTGGGTAGAGACTTGTAACAAAGTGATGAAGTCGGTGAAGGAGAAGTTGCGACAATCAAAGGAAAATCTAGATCTATCTTGTGGGAAGGAGGCATCATGGGTATCTCAAGTTAGGAAGCTGAAGCAAGATATAGATGTGCTTACTAACTCTTATGATGAGAGGCTCGAGCAACAGAGGTCAAGGTTGGAGCAAGAGCGGTCGGCCAAGCTGAAGGCGTGTGAGAAGGCGAAAGCGGAATATAAGGTGGGTTTCCAGGGGCAGTATGATAAGGAATGCATGGAGAATGTGAGGTTGAAAAAGTTTATCGATGGTATGGGGTATGATGTCGATACATTGCAGCCTTATCCTGTTTCCTCGGGACTTCTGGAGGGGGATGAATTGCAGATGAAGGGAGGGAAGTTGAACGATGTTGAGGAAGCACTGGGGGGTATTGGGGATGATGTTGAGAGTGCTCTTCGTGTAGCTCCCATTGGTGGAACTGCTGATGGTCTAATCGAAGGGTTGCATGAGGCTGCTGAGGTTGGTAGTTCTGGGGCGACTGTGGAGCCAGAGGGTACAACCGCGCCCACGTGAGGTATTTTGAGGTAGGATTCGCAAGTCTTCTTCTGCTGGTTGTGATGTTAAGTTGTAATATTGTGGACGATGTTTATGGTTTTCTGTTGGTATTGGAACTCAGTAGGGGGGGTTTATTTTTTGCTTTTGTTATCTGTTGAACTTCTGCGGTTAATGCTGAACATATTGATGCTTGTTTCCTTGAATTGCTATAATTTGAATGCACATGCTGTTGATTTTCCTTGTTTTTGGATTCTTGATGATTGATTTTTGAATTATACTGCAGCTGTTTCTTCTGACGAGTAATATGTTGAGTATTCTCTGCATTTGATGGCATTAGCGAGTGTTTATATATTTTTGAAGTAGACTTTTGATCTGTTCGAAATAGGAAGTTGATCTGCTTGATTGACTATAATGTGATCAAAGTCTGAAGAGTATCGGAGATATATAGATCGAACTCTGAATGTTCTACTAGACATCGAAGGCCGAAGCCACAGCGATGTTGAAATTTTGATCAACTTCCAGGTCGCCTCTGAGTATCAGTCGGGCCGAGGGGACGTGATACCTAGAGGAAACCCGAAAATTAACTGATATCCTCCAACGCATTTCTGAGCGTCCGGTCGTTCGACCATCCTTGCCCCTCGAGTTTGCTCGAATGTTGGAAACTTGAGCAATTCAAGGTCACCCCCAAGTATCAGTCGGGGCGAGGGTGGATGTGATACCCAGGGTAAACCAAGAAAAGGACTGGACTTCGATGGTTTCAGAGCCTGGATGAAGTATATCTGATCGTCCCCAATGCATCCCCGAGGGTCTGGTCTTTCGACCTTCCTAGCCCCTCGAGTTTGCTTAAAATTGGAGACTTGGGCAATTCAAGGTCGCCCCCAAGTACCAGTCGAGGCGAGGGTGGACATGGTACCTAGGTTCAACCAGAAAGAGGACTGGAATTCGAAAGCTTCAGCCACAGCGAAGCAATATCTGATCGCCCCCAATGTATCCCCGAGGGTCCGGTCTTTCAACCTTCCTTGCCCCTCGAGTTAGCTCAAAATTGGAGACTTAGAACAATTCAGGGTCGTCCCCAAGTATCAGTCGGGGCGAGGGTGGGCATGATACCTAGGTTCAACCAAGAAATAAAAAATAAAACAGTAGACAAAGTTGGAATGGAACAACTTGTTTATTGAATATTCTGGGTTACATCAGTTATACATGATTGTAGATATGGCATATTGTAGGAGGCCAATTGCATTGTATTTCAGGGGTGTGGTAGGGGTTCTTCCTCTTCTGTCATTAGGTAATAGGATCCCTTGTCTGTCTTATCGTAGATGATATAAGGTCCTTCCCAAGATTCGGATAGTTTGCCAGCATTCTGAGGTTTTGAAGATTGATTGACATGTGGAAGCACTAGATCTCCTATGTTGAAACGTCTTCGTCAAACTCTCTTGTTATAGGATTTTTGAAATAAAATGTGGTAGCGGCCGAGGTTGGCGATAGCTCGGTCTCTGGTCTCACCAATCCATAACATATTACAGGCAAGTTCAAACCCATTATCTTCGTCTGGGAGGTTAGGGTCTCGGGTGGACACTTCGAATTGAGTTGGTAGTACAGCTTCGGTCCCATATGTCAGGAGGAAAGGGGTGCATCCTGTGGATTTTCTTGGTGTTGTGCGATAAGCCCAGAGGACGTGTTATAACTCTTAGACCCATCGTCCTTTCTTTACATCGACTCTCTTCTTAAGACCATCGACAATTATTTTCTTGATTACTTCGACTTGACCGTTGCCCTGAGGATAGTAAGGTGTTGACGGTGAGAGAATGATGTTGTACTTTTTGAGAAAGTTTCTAACTTTGCTTCCAACAAACTGGGGACCGTTATCGCATCGGATCATATGGGGGCAGGCGAAGCGAGTGATGATATTTTCCCACAAGAATTTAATAACTTCTTCTTCTCTGGTTTGGCATAGAGGAATAGCTTTGACACATTTAATAAAGTAGTCGGTTACGACAAGGATGTTTTCTCTGCTACCTGAGGCTTTTGAGAAGGGTCCAATGAGATCGATGGCCCATCTTCTGAATGGCCAGGAAACTTGGTTGACATGGAGGTCTCTAGAGGGGCAATGGATGTCCTGGGCGTGACGCTGGTATTTGTCACATTGTTTTGCATAGTCTGAAGCTCGTTTCTTCATATAGGGCCAAAATAATCCCTGGGTAACAGCCTGAAGGGCCATAGAGTGACCAGCAGTATGAGCACCGCAGGTTCCTTCGTGAAGCTCGACTAAGATCTGAGAAGCTTCGATTTGGGATACGCATCGAAGGAGGATGTCATTTGAGGATTTGCGATATAATTGGTTTTTATGGATGATGTATCTGCGGTAATTTTCTAGGATAGAGCGTTTAGCTTTGGAATCATCTGGGAGAGTAGCATTGTTAAAATAGTGAAGGAACGGTTTCTGCCAATCATCGGAATCGAGACTCTCGTCCCCAGTATTGATGGTGTTGATTTCCATATGATCGATACTTGGGAGTTCGAGTACTTCAATATGGAGTATCCGCGATACTGAGTGGCCGAGCATAGCTACTATGTAGGCGAGGGCATCTGTATATCGATTTTCTACCCGAGGGTAATGTGTGATTGTAGATTTTTTGGGGAACCGGTCCATTCGTTGTCGCACAAAGAGGGCGTAATCGACCATGCGACCATTAGCTTGGTTTTGTCCTGTGTAGTGTCACTGAATAAGTTGGGAATCTATGAAGACTGCAAGTTTGAGAATGCCGAGGTCGAGTGCGAGGTCGAGGCCGTGGATCAAGGTTTCATACTCTGTTTCGTTATTGGAACATTCGAAGGCAAGTTTGACGGCTTTCTCTATGCGATCATTAGTGGGTGATACTTGAACAATACCAATTCTTGAGCCATTAGGTTCTGTTGATCCGTCTGTGAATAACTGCCAACCAGTGAGAGGGTCCCACAGATCTACTTCTTCGGGTTGATAGTCTGCGAGATCATCTTCGTGTTCTTCCCAATCTACATCTTCGACTGGGAAGTCAGCTAGAAAATCTGCTACTGCCTGGCCTTTCTAGGATATTAGTTTCTTGAAGGTAATGTCGTGTTCGCCAAGGTATATGGACCACTATTGCACTCGTCTGGTTTTTTCTTTTTTGTTGAGTACATCTCGAAGGGGGTAACTGGTAATTTCACGAATGGGATAAGCCCGAAAATATGGTTTGAGTTTACGGGCTGAATAGACAAGTATGAGAAGTAAAAGTTCAAGTTTTGAATACCGGGTCTTTGCAGGGGTGAGGGTTTTGCTGATGAAATATACAGGTTTTTCGATATGGGAATCAAGTCAAATAAGCACTGAACTGATGGAAGCTTCTGTAGCAGCGAGGTATATTAAGAGTGTCTCGCCTTCGATAGGGTTAATGATAATAAGTAGACAGCCAAGATAAGTTTTAAGTTCAAGGAAGGCTTATTCGCACTCAGGAGTCCAATTTATCGCAGGGTTGTTTTTCTTTTTTATTTTGTGGGCACCCTGATCGTGTAAGAGGGAAAAAAGCAAAGCACAGCGGTCAGATGATTTTGAAATGAAATGGTTAAGGGTTGTTATCCTGCCAGCTACTTTTTGGACGTTTTTCTTTGTTCGGGGCGAAGGCATTTCAATGAGGGCTCGAATATGGGTGGGATCAATCTCTATCCCGCGTTTACTGATAAGGTGACCCAAATTTTTTTCAGATGACACGCCAAATTGGTACTTATCTGGGTTGAGTTTCATATTGTACGTGTGAAGTAATGAGAATATTTTTGTTAGGTCTTGAATATGAGTATTCTTATGAAGGCCTTTGCATAACATGTCATCGATATAGACTTCGGCTGACTTGCCAAGCAAGGGTTTAAACATAGTTGTAACGAGGCGTTAGTATGTGGTACTAGCATTTTTAAGGCCAAAGGGAATAACATTGAAATAGTAAAGGCCTTGTTTGGTTATAAATACAATTTTAAGTTAATCTTCAGGGAGGAGGGGTACCTGATTGTAACCCGAAGCCGCGTCCATCATAAATAGGCATTCGTGTCCAGCGGTGGTGTCGAGGAGTACAGAGATAGTTGGGAGGGGGAAACTATCCTTTGGTGTATGCTTGTTGAGGTCAGTGAAGTCGATGCAGATTCTGATTTTTCCATTCTTCTTTGGTACTACCACGATGTTCGATATCCAGTCTGTGTACTTCACTTTTCTGACAAACCCAGCAGCTATGAGTTTGTCAACTTCAAGGTTCACAGCTTCTCGAAGTCGTGGTGCCAATGTACATTTCTTTTGCTTTGCTCCTAAGGAATAGGGGATGAGATCAAGGCGATGGCACGCCAGGTTGGGGTTGACGCCGGGAATCCTGAAATATTCAGGCGAAGATATCTTTGTTTGCTCGAAGGAACTCGGAAAGTTTGAGGTGTTCTGACTCGTTAAGGAGGGTTACAATATATGTACCTCGACCAGGACCATCGAGTTCGATATAAACAGTGGGTTCAATAGGTTGTGTGGTATCTGTCAAAGTTGAAGGTATAGGAAGATGTTGTGATTATTATGGGCGGTTGACAAGTTTTCGTGTTTGGTCGATCTCTGGGTGCTCGTATGAGAGGGCAAGGCGTTGAGAACCTTTCAAGCTCTAAGTACCCTCGTGATTGCAGAATCGAAGGGTCTAATGATAGGTCGAAGGTATAGCTCGCATGGCGTGAAGCCAATCTCGTCCGAGTATACCAAGGTATTCGAACTTTTGGTCAATGACAATGAAGTTGGTTTGAAGGGTAAAAGAACTTGTAGTAACGGGTAAACTGATATGGCCAATAGCGACTTCTGTTGATCCATTAAAACCTATTTGCTCGATGTTAGCTGCGGTTATAAGGTATGTTTTCTTCGTGGTTTGGACTATTTGGAGAAATAGGACGTCAGCTGTGCTCCCAGTATCTATGAGCATTGTATGGAGAACGAGGTTCTCGATCTTAATCATGATGACTAATGGATCAGAATGGGGAAAATAGGCATGTGAAGTATCGCAGTCGATGAAAGTGATGCCTTCGAGTCAAGGGTGACGGCTGGTTTCTGGCAAGAGGGTGGAGAATTTCTCCTAATAGATGAGCTTGTAACATTCTTCTACACGCTTTCGTTTACTCTTGGAGAGTCGACTGTCTATATTGTTGACTTCGATAAACTTGACTCTGTAGATGTGTACCTCGGCTGGGTCAGTAGTAGGGGTGGATAGGAAATTGAGGTAAGACCCATCAAGGTAACTTGGTAGGTCGGCAATATATTGGTGCAAACATCCTGCTCTAAAGATAAGTTTGAGAGAGCACTGAAGAGCGAAGCATTTATTGGTATGATGAAAAATCCATTTGTGATTGGCGCAGAAAGAATTGCCTGGCCGGACTTTGATGGGGAAAGGAACGCGCCAAATGGGTTCTGCCTGTATGTGCGGTAGAAGGGTACTGAGGGGAGCAGTGAGTGTAGGTAAAATAGGCTTTAGTCGCTTCTTGTGCGCTTCGGTGCTGTTATCAATCATAGGGCGTTTGCGGCTCTTAGTCTCCTGTGAGACAGGAGCGATAGGGGTGTGGGGGCAGGGTGGGTATGTTGCCGAGGTTTATTGAAAGTTGTTATTTGTGGAGGCTGGCTCTGTTTGTGGGACTCTTGAAGGCGCTCGAGGTCGATATAGCCGCTGACTTTAGATAGCATTTCTTCGAGTGTTTTGGGTTTGTGAAGAACGAGATGTTCTTTTACTCGGCTCTGATCGGGCAGAGCATTCGAGTAGGCCAAAATAGTATTCGAGCAGTCGAGGTTTTTAATTTTATGAGATTCGTCGAGGAATCTTCGGGTGAAGGCTTCGAGGGTCTCATTGCCAGACTTTCTAAAATTAAAAAGAGCGTCAACTCTGACCTCTCTGTCTTTGTTGAAGGCGAACTGGGCGATGAAAAGTTTTGAAAGTTGCTCAAATTTATGAATCACGCCATTTGGGAGGTTGTGGTACCACCGAAGGGGGTTATCGGTAAGGCTCATTGGAAAAAGACGACATAAAAGTTAGTCAGCCATGGAGTAGAGGCTCAGGGCTTTTTGAATTCGGGGATGTAGGATTTAGGGTCTGTATTACAATATTTACTGAGTTTGGGAGTGCGAAAGTTAGAGAGTATTTTATTAGCCAGAAGTTTAGGGTAAATTGGGTTATTGAGGCAGCTCCAGGAGTCTGTAGATGGACTCGCGGTAACACGGATGACAGGTTGTCTTTTGTGGTCGAATTCCTATTGTGCAGCGTATGGAGGATAAGGGGGAGATTGGTGGAGTCGAAGGTTGTGAGGTCGAGTATGTGGTATAAAGTCAGCACTGTGTTCCCCGAGCCGTTCTTGAGCAGGACGGGGAGTAGGTTGTCTGGAGGAGCGAAGGGGTGAGTCGGAAGAGTCTTCGGTGGGGTGAATTCCGAGGTGGATAGAGCCGGTTAAGGGAATAGTTCGGGGAATACCTTCGGCCCTAGTGTTAGCTGGGGGTAACTCGAGGTTTGGAGGAAAGCCAAGGCGGGTGCGGGCAGAAATGCGTGATAGGTCGGGTACCTGGGACGAACGAGCAAGTTCCAAGGGCTGTAATCTTTGTAGCTCCCGGACGGTGTTGTGCAACTCATCGATTGCTCTGTTTTATCGGTTTTCGTCATCCAAACGGCGATTCCGCTCTATTCTAATGCCAAACGATGGCTTTCACGTTCCTGATTCAGTTGGCTCTGGTGGCGCTCCTCTGCCTGAGCAACTTGTTGAGATAGTAATGTTATTTGAGTAGCGACTCCATCGATGGAATTTCCAGCCTGGGTGGAGTTGGAACGGCGTGTGAGTTCCATTGAGGATGATCGGCTGGTGTGGAAAATAAGGGAATGGGAACAAGGGAGGGAGAGTGGTAGGGTGGGAAGCTCAGACGGCGCCAATTGTAGAGAACTAACTCTGTTCGGACGGGGAATCGGTTCTTACAAAGTAAACTTAATCCTTAATCAAAGGGAACAAGCAATTGGCCAATGATAAGATAAAACTAAAGGTAAATACTTGCGTAGAGGCCCGAATGCGACTCTCTACGACCTCTGATGAGGACTTTTAAGACAGATTATATTACTGAAGAGTAAATTAGAGGGTTCGAGTATAGGTTTTATGGGTGGTCGAAGGTAAAGATCCAAAGGCCGGAGGAGATCTTTCCAGCCCCCGTCTGGTTTCCCCTCTCCTCTATTTATAGAAGCATAGGGAGCTGAGTCACCAAGCGTGGGTCTAGTTTACATGATTATGTTGTCATAAAATCCTGGCGAGTGACGGACGTCGGTCTTGTTGGTACTGTTACTGCTACATTTATTGATGATGGCTCTGAACGGCGTGGTAGTTGGGCTTGTCACTGTAGATGCACAGGCCAATCAATGCGTTGTCTTAACTGATGAGGTAGTTGTCTGTCTTATCTTGCTTCGACCGCGTAATAGTGAGGTCGAAGGATATCTGCTGCTGGGATGTTAATTCATTTTCGAAGTTCTGTCTGGTGAGCTGGTTGTCTGTCTTAGCATACTTCGACCGTATGTAGATATGGTCAAAGGATTTCTGCTGCAATGTACTTATCAATTCTCGAAGTTTTGTCCGGTGTCGAAGGTTCATCCCTGGGGAATCTCTGAGTAGCCTTGTTTAGGGGTTGAGAGGGCTTCGATATATTTGAGTAGGCTATGAAGTGGGCTTCGGCGGTATGTTCGAAGGCTACGAGTAGGCTATTACATCAATGAAATTGGTTAAAACATAAAATGATATAGAGAGAGAGAGGAAGATTGATGGGCGATGGGCAATGGGCGATGGGCGAAGTGCATAGAGTCTTCCCTATTTTTTTAGAGAGAGAATGAAAAGATAAAAACTGAAGCGGGTCCCAAGCCAACTACCCTTAAAATTTTCAGTCAGGGTAGAGAAATATGACAATTAATGAGAGTCCACGTTTTAAGCTTTTATAGGCCAAGTAGCAAAAATAACAAACTTGAATAACATCAAAAATACCCTCTAGAAAGAGATTTAGTTAGGGCTGCAACTTTATCCAAACTTTCAAAAAAAATTGAAATCCGTTCTGATTTTTCTGATATTGGAACCCTATTTTACGCTTCCGATTTTTGAAAATCTAATTTTCGATTTTTTCTAAAAAAATTCGGATTGAAATTAGATAACCTTTTGCTATTCCAAATTTTTCGATCCGATTTTTCCGAATAATATCCAATCCGATCTGAAAATAGCCCAAGTATTAGTGTAAGGGTCATACCTTAAGACATACCTTAAATTGGTGCATCTTCATCAAAGGTCACACCTTAAGACACACCTAAAATTATGCTTATTGAAGACAACTCACAGCTCAAGCCCAAAAATGAATAATAAGACTAAGTGTTTATGAGTCACAAACTCTCGCGCACATTTCAAGTCATAAGTAAACTCTTACTTATATAGTAGAGTAGTGTATTCCATATACCCAATGTGAAACTAAATAAAATACTTAGATACCAACCATTCAAACTACGAAAAATAAGAGAATAAATACTACTTTTTGCCATCTGTACCAAATCAGACCCAGGAAATAATAAATTCCAAAATCGATACTGGCAAGAGGAAAAACTAATTTTACCCCTACTAAAATAGCAATATTACAGCAGGTAACCACCTATTTTTGGGCTCCACAAGTACGAATGTCACATCTAAAACAATAAAAAATTATAAAACTTATTTAAAACTATTATATCAAGCCACGTGTACGTGTACGGCAGACATTGTAACCATCTCATGAATTACTTATCATTTGTTTTTGTACAGTCTGTCCTACCTTTTACCATATTTATTATTTGTAAGAAGGCATACTCTTTCACCAATTCTATTACTATTTCCCATCTTGTTTATGGTTAGGTATCGCGTACGGTTCACAGGAGTTTGTCTAGTTTTTGGTGCCAAAAAAGATCCCGATTCATTAAATATTTTTTTCTTCTTACTCGACCGCAAAAACTATCCTGATTATGTTTCATAAACCATCTGTGTGACTGATGCCTACCAAGTTTTTGATTAAAGGACGGTACTCTACACCTTGGGCATGGAGGAAATGATGGTACTCTACTCCTGTAGATGGAACTCTACTCTACTCTACTCATGGAATAAATGATAACAAATTATATTCGCGGCTGCTGCCAACCAAACTATGTCATTTATTCAGTTAAACTCTACTATTTTTTCCAAAAACTATGTCATTTGGTAACAACTAGTTGTCATTTTTTATTATATAACTTTGCCATTTGTTCAATCTTCTTTGTCATTTGTTTTATATAACTTTGTCATTTGTTTCGAAAAAAATCAACTACTTGAATATTACAGTAGGTTTGTAGGCCGTGGGCTCCATAAATAAGGCCACATATAGGGTTATGGGCTCCACAAGTACGAATGTCACTACCTAAATAATATTAAAAAAAGTTTGAATCATTTAAAAATATATTATCATGCCACGTGTCAAAATTTAATTCCACGGTGTACACGTGTCATTACTACTTCGAGATGTGTAAGGCAAACCCTGTCACCATTTCATGCATTTATTATCATTTGTTGAATGCCAATTTGTCACACTTTTAAACATAAGTTATATTGAATCATGTAGACTTTGTCACCATTAGTTATATTATTTGGCATTTGTTTACTGTTGTTTAGGGTTAGGTAACACGTACGATTTATACGAGCTCATCTGTCTTTTGGCGTTAAAAACCATCCCCATTCCTCAAACACTTTCTTCTTACATAACCACTGTAAAGTTCGTAAAAACCGCCTTGATTCTACACATCGTGTGTGTGATTGACAACCGCAAAAACTAACCCACCCGGTCGCACAAACCATTTTTTTACAATCATCGTGAATTTACCCAACGTGTGTGTATATGTGTGATTTTAGTATTATTTCAGTGGCAAATTGTCTCTGTGACTACTGCCTACCAAGTGTTTGATTAAAGTTTATTTTTTCTTTTAGAATGAAGTCTGATAAAGAAGTGAATGAGCAATTTGACGAGGAGAACCAAATGCAGGAGGGAGGAACCAAGAAGGGCACCTCTAATGCTAAAAATTATACCTCTCAATGTACAGGTGTGGGAGTTCACAAAATGTTTATAGCTCTGCCTAAAGAAGAGAAGGGTACTTTTTGTACTACCTGTTTTGCACCGTTACTGTTGATTGATCCAATAGTGACGATGTCAACATTGGTTATGGGAATATTTGATCGTCATCCTGGTGATATGAAGTTCCAATTTGGGGGGATAATAATTCAAATGAAACCCATTCATGTTTACCTGATTTGCTACGTGTCTCTCCCATTGTAAATGAGTTCTTATTTGTTGATCCTGAGCATATAATGAATTTTAGAATGTGGCAATTCCTGAAGAAGAAGAATACATATGGGTTGAAGAAAATTGACGAGACTTTAAAACAAGAAAAATTAGAAAGACATCATGGTAAGGTTCTAATTTGTCATTTGTTTGGTCTGCTTTATCATTATTCTTCATTGAATTTATCACCCCAAAAATTTTAGTATTGTATTTGTCATTTTTGGGTCATTATTTTCTAAGGTTCTTATCATTACATTGAGCATTCTTTGGCATTTCTTACCCATTCTTATTCTTAACTGTGTGTGATTTTGTTTTACAGACGATATTCTTAGATTAAATTTGTTAAAAATTATACTATTCTTTCTCCTCCCAAGCAACAGGAGAAACATTGAGGTGAAGTATATTGATCTAGTTAATCATCTAGTAGAGTTTAACAGATTCCCTAGGGGTGAGCAAGTCTATAATTTCTTGTGGAGGCAAATAGTAGAGTTTGCCAAATATCGATCGGTCGCTGATAAAAAATCAAATAAAGCTTTATCACTGTACGGATGTACCTGGGTGCTTATGATATGGACTTTCCTCTCTATTCATGGCCTAAAGTTTCCAAGAATTCACGAATCCAAACATGTGTTCCCTAAGCTACAAGGATGGAGGATGATATCCTTCAAGTGTCACCAAATTGTGACGTTTAAAAAGGTTTTTGCTAACCCCGACTTGCTAGTAATAGCTATAAAGGTGTTTGAGACTGACATGCAAGAGGCCATGGCAATCTTCAATTATTTATATGAATGATTCATTTTATTGCTTCTTTGTCATTTAATTTAGGTTTCATATCATTTTATTTACTTCGGGTTGGCATTTGGCATCTTCTTCTTGTTATTTGTTGGATTTCATTCTCTATCATTATTAAGTCCCTTTTTATCATCTATTTTATTCATATTATCATTATTAGAATTTTTCTATCATTTTTAAATTATACTTTGTTATTTGTATGAATATTTTAGAGAAATCGCATCGAAGCACCTATAATCAGCGGTGCGCCTATAATTGGTGTTGAGCCTGCAATCGAACCACCTATAGTCGGTGTACCTGGAACCGGTATTAGTTCTTCTGCCACTGAGATTAGAGCTGTAGTGGATAAGGTATACTCCCAGTTGGAGGTCCATAGTAAAATGTTGCAGAACCATGGTAAAATATAATAACAAATTTCAATGTCTAAAGTTAAAGATAGTACTCTACCACTTGGATATGGTACTCTACTCCTTGGGCACTACGAGTTCTCTCCTCCTGAGAAAACTATGAAATGCAAGCGAAAAGAAGAAGGTAATAAAAAAGAAGATGGAAAAAGAAAAAAGGCGGAGCCGAGAACCTGGCAAAGAGAGCTCCAACAAAAAATTAAAAGATTGAAGATAAGAAAAAAGGTAAGGGACAAAGGGAAAAGGCAGAAGAAGAACATGGAAAGAAACACAAGACCAATACCAACAAGAAGAATAAGAAGGCAGAAGAAGCTGATGTGCCCCTGAAGAAAAAAGTTGAAGGCACGAAGAAAGAAGTTTTTATTGATGAATAATTGGATCATGTCTTACTGATCCAATTGAAAACCTTAATCCCTATTATCCCCAAGAGGGCTGGGGTAATAGAACTCCAAGGAAGAGACGGGAGGAATTCCTAGAACTTAAGTCTGATAAAATTCAATCAACTGCAAAAAAATGGATTCAGCAAGTTACCTCTGGAGAGGGATTGGATGTGGTAGAGGATGTTCAAATACACTTCTTTCTATTCGAGTAGAAGTTTATTCTGTTCGAACAGAGGCGCGATTCCGCCTATGTTTTAGGCATTTAAGGGCATAATTGTCCTATTTTATACCTAGGAACTTGTAACCCTTTTAAAGGGGAAAGGTTAGGCAAGATTAGATCATATTAGATCAATCAAAGTTTATAGAGAAAAGCTTAAGGCCTGAGAGGAATTCGATTGTAATTGATTATTGATTAAGCAGTTAAAGCTCTAAAGGGAATTCTCCCACCAAATTTGTGTATTTTTCATACAATTCTTCTTTTTTAGGTTTCTCAATTTGAATTGTGGATTAAGTGGTATCAGTTTTTTAGTAACGATTCTTGGGGGTGATAGTGGTTTATGGTCTCTACACGTGACTGTCTTAAGCAAATGAAGGAGAAGCTAATAAGTCCGTTGAAGATTCACCGGAAACCTAATTAAAAGAAGAAGGCCAATTTAGAGATGGGCGATTCCGAAGATCGGCTCACAGCTTTGGAAACAAAAAATTTTAACCTAACTACTAATCTAGGGGAGTTATTAGAACAATTGCGTCTCATGAAACACGTGAAAGCTTCAGTTTCGGTGAAACGGCAAGGCCGCTCGAAGAAGAAAGGGGTTGTGGAAAGGGATGGCGAAGAAAGTACTGAGGAGATAGATAGCGATTTTAGTGATGCTGAATCCATCAAGGAGCGCTAGAGTATTGGTAAGTCAATAAATATTATGTGTAATCTTCGCATTGATTTTAAGATTGAAATTCTGGTTTTCGATGGTTCAATCGATGTCGAGAAGTTGGATAATTGGTTAGATAGGTTAGAGACCTATTTTTCTATTTACGAATATTCCAATGCTTAGAAAATTTATTTCTCTACATTGAAATTCACAAGTCATGCACTCAAGTGGTGGAAGTCCTATCGGAAATGCCACGAAGTAAGAAGTTTAAGTTGGAAAGAATTCAAGGTGTTAGTGGGAAAGAAATTCAATCCAATTGGGTATGAACAAGTGCGATGGTATAAATGGCACAATTTACGCTAAAAGTTTAGGCAATCCGTACAACAATTCACTATGGAGTTGCATAACCAAGCGTTGGTTTTGGAAATTGATGTAGATGAGTATGAGGTGTTCATAAAATATACGGGGGGTTTATCAGATTTTATTCGAAAAGAGTTAAAGCTCTTTACCATGGAAAATATCAAAGATGTTACCGCAAAAGCAATTACTATTAATGGCAAATACTTGAAGAATGATAAGAAAGACGATAAGAGCAAGTCGGGGTACAAGTCTGGTTAGAAAAATGAGAATAAAGGGGAGTCCAAAGGAGAGGGGTCTTCATCCAAAGGGAATTACTGTAATCATTATAAGGCAAATAGGCACATTTCAGATAAATGTTGGAAACTTTACCCGGAGCTTCGACCGAAGGAGGAGAGGAGCAAGAAAGAGAAACGTACACTAGCCGCAGCGATTGTGGATCTTCCCGATTTAGATAAGCCAAATCATAAGCTTACTCTAATACTCAAGAAACTTATAGCTATTGGCGAGGTAAGTCGGGAAGAACTTTTTCATGTCAACATTCAAGTGAAGCAGAGCTTAGTCGAGGCCATCATTGATCCGGGTAGTCAGAAGAATTTTATTTCTAAGGCGGTAGTGAAGAAGATGGGTTTGGCTACTGTGGCTCATCCTAAGCCGTACGGTTTGGGTTGGATTTAAAAAGATGAGGAATTGAAGTTCACTAAGCAGTATATGTTCAAGTTTGCGATTACTGAGAAGTTTATTGACGAAGTGACGTATGAGATGGTTCCGTTAGATGTGTGTCAAGTTATCTTGGGTATCCCTTATCTTTGGGACTGAGATGCAATCCTTTATCATAGAGCTCGCAAGTATCATCTTGTAAAGGAGGATAAGGAGTTTCATATCATTGCGTACAAGGAACATATCACTACCAATAATTTAGTAACGACGACTCAGGCGAAGAGATTAGTTAATGCGAGCGGCAAGTTTGTTTTGTTGCTGGTGCGTCCGGTTCAAGAGTGTCTGCCGGCTAAGGTGTTATTTACTTTGGAAATGTCTCCTAAGCAACAAACCGATATTGGAAATTTGCAAGAGGAGTATGAAGACTTGTTTCTGGGCATAGAAGGGATATCGTACAAGAGGGATGTGAAACATGATATCACCATGGTGAATGGTGAGCCACTATCCAATATTGGGTTGTATCAGACTTCTCTCCCTGAGTCTGATGAAATCAAGAAATAAGAATAAGAACTCCTAGAGCAAGGAGCCATTAATCCAAGTTGTTCACCTTGTGGTTCGCCGGTGTTATTAATGCTGAAGAAGAATGGGTCTTGGAGGATGTGTGTGGATTATCGGGCGTTGAACAAGATTACTGTGAAGAATTGTTATCCATTTCCACAGATTAACGAGCCTTTAGATGAGTTGCAGAAGACTCAGTTTATTACTAAGCTAGATCTTAAGTTGGGTTACCATCAAGTTAGAATCCGGGAAGAAGATACTTGGAAGATAGCGTTCAAGACCAAATATGGCCTCTTTGAGTGGTTGGTGATGCCTTTTGGGTTATGCAATGCCCCAATGACATTTATGCGGTTAATGAATGAGGTACTTCATGTTTTTATTGATGATTTTGTGATTGTGTATTTGGATGACATCTTAATATATAGTTAAACATGGGAGGAGCACCTTGGGCATTTACGAAAAGTGTTAGGCATTTTGCGATTACAATAACTTTTTCTTAACAGAAAAATGTACGAGTTTAGGAAGAAGGAGCTAGTATACTTGGGACATATTGTTGGTGGCGGTAAGCTTAAGGCCGATTCAGAGAAGGTCTCGATCATTACTAATTGGCCTCGACCCCGCACAGTGACAGAGGTAAAGAGTTTTATGGGTTCTTGTCAGTATTTACGAAAGTTTATTTGGCATTTTTCACAAATAGTTGTACTGTTACATTCCTTGACAAAGGCCGGTGTACATTTTATGCAGAAAGATCACCATGAGAAGACTTTTTGTTACTGAAGCGCAAGATTACAGATGTACCAGTGTTAGCATTGCCCAATTTGCAGTGACCTTTTAAGGTCGAGATAGATACGTCAGACTATGTATTGGGAGCAATTCTTTTACAGGATGGGAGGCCGATTACCTACGATTCTAAAAAGTTTACAGGAGCTGTACGCAACTATCCTACCTGCGATAAGGAGTTTTATACATTATATCAATTAGTGAAACATTGGCAGAGTTACTTAATGGGAAAGGAGGTTGTGGTACATTCTGATTATAAACTACTGCAGTTCTTATCCACGCAGTCCAAGCTACAGCAAGCTCGCCATATGAAGTGGATGTCGTACCTATAGCAGTTTACCTTGATGATCAAGTATAAGAAAGGAATGGACAACAAAATGGCTAATATGTTATATCAATCCCCATTACCAACTATTTTTGCTTTGTTGGTAGCTATGCAGATACAACCTATTGTTTCTTCTGAGTACATTACAGGGTATGACGACGATAAGGATCTCAGTGTGATTCATGAGAAGTTACTACAAGGAAACATATGCGAGTATATATTGAAGGATGGTTTAATTTATAGGGGAAATCTACTATGCATTTTAGAGGGTAGAGAGCATTTGCATCTGATTCGAGAGACGCATAATTCCTAGGTGGCAAGTAATTTCAGGGTTGAGAAGACTCTTTTGAATTTGTGGCGTTATGTCTATTAGCTGAAGATGAAGGTGGATGTTGCTCGTGTCGTTCATGGTTGTGTGTTATGCAACACATCGAAGCCTTCTAATCGGAAGATAGGACTGTACTTACCATTGTCAATTCCTAGCCGACTCTGTGAGAACATTTTAATTGATTTTATGGGTAGTTTTCCTATGACTAAGTATAAGAATGACTATTTGTTTGTGGCAGTGGATCGATTCAACAAGATGATTGTTCTTATTCCATGCCCAAAAATGGTCACCGGGGAAGGAGCAGCGCGATTATTTTTCAGAGACGTCTGGAGGTATTTTGGGCTCCCTTCTTCTATTATTCTTAATAGTAATAGCCACTTTTTAGGGCATTTCTGGAGATCATTATGGGGGATAATAGACACCAAGTTGAAGAGAAGTATCGTTTTGCATCCACAGACTGACAGGCAAACAGAGGTAGTTAATCGTACTTTGGTACATTTACTATGGGGATTCCATTCTAAGCATCCTAAGACTTGGGATTAGAGTTTACCGTATCTTCGGTTTGTGTTTGACTGAGTGATTCATGGTTCTACTTTGAAGTCTCCATTTGAAGTTTGTTTGGGGTACTTGCCTCAAAGCCCCTTTGATTTGGCTTTTAGTCTTGGCGACAAGACGGTGTCAGGGAAGGAAGAAGAGGAACAAGTTAAAGCTCAGCATTTTATTGAAAGGATAAGCAAGGTTCATGAGGTGGTTGAAGCACAATTGAAGAAGACTCAAGCAAAGTATAAGGCTCGATACGACAAGTATAAGGTTGAGTATACTTTTTAAGAGGGCGACCTAGTTTGGTTGTATTTGGGTAAGGAACGGCTAAAGGGGGAAGGTAAGAGGCTCAGACCTATCCGTTATGGTCCGCTTACCATACTCAAGAAGATTGGTGACAATGCTTTCCAGCTAGATTTGCCGCCTTTCATGAAGATGTATTCGGTGATTAATGTCGAGCATTTGAAGCTGTTTGAGCCGTCCATTTTAGATGAAAACTCTACAAACGATACTCACCTACCGTCAGTTGATGACTTATGGATGGAAAAAGAATATTTGTTATAGGAGGATGGTATTTTGAAGAGGAAAGTTCATGCTACAAGATGTGGTAGTATTGAGTTATTTCGAGTTGGGAAGAAAAGTTAGCTACCTAGCAAGTCGAAGTGGTACAGTAGGGAAATGGGCATCGCCGCATTCCCATATCTTCAGTTCTAGCTTGAGCATGAGCTCAAGGCTCCTAAAGGGGGGAGCCAAGATCCAGGAGGATCTGAGCATTTTTTAAACTTTTTTAAAGTCTATTGTTAGAATACACCCCTTTTATATTCGAATAGACTTTTCTTTCTACTTTAATAAGCAGGTGTCAGAGTGTTCTGTTCGAACAGACTTTTTGTCTATTCAAATACATTTTTTTTCTATTTGAATAGACTTTTATTTTTATTCAAATAAACACCAGTCTGAGTGTTCTGTTCTAACAGACTTTTAGTATGTTCGAATACACTTCTTTTTGTTCAAATAGAGGCCTGTTTTATTCGAACAGAAGAGTGATTCAGCCTATGTTTTAGGCGTTTAAGGGCATAATTATTATATTTTATAACTAAGAACTTGTAACCCTTTTAAAGGGGTAAGGCTATGCGAGATTAGATCATGTTAGATCAATCAAAGTTCTGAGAAAGAAGCTTAGGGCTTGAGAGAAATTCGATTATAATTGATTATTGATTAAGCAATTAAAGCTCTAAAGATAACTCTCCTATAAAATTTGTGTGTTCTTTGTACAATTCTTCTTTTTAGGATTTCTCAATTCGTATTGCGGATTAAAGAGGCATACACTAACTGATAAAGATATTAATAAAAGAGACATCTCATTGGCTTACCAAATGAACCTATTACATGCTCACCTTGACGAGCTTCTTCCTGGAGTGTTATTCAAATCTTTTATTCAAAGACCCATCTCCCACAATGAGAAAAACCTGGTGGACCAAGTCTGGTCACTGAGGAAGGGGAAATTATCTCCTAAAGCTATAGACTGTAACACAAGTACCTATAGGAGGATAGGTGAAGAAACTGTTTGCCTTAACACTTTCTATACCTTACATCCAAAAGAATGGTTGGACAATGAGGTATTTATATCATTTATTTCTTTTCCTCTGTCATTTATTGAGTTATCCTTATCATATACATCATTTTTTTAGAAAACTGTCATTGTACAAGAGTCTCTACCATTTGATTTCAAATTGTCTGTCCTTTTTTTGTTGTACTTTGGCATTTCTTTATACATAAGTTATTTTCCTTGAACTTTATCATTTATTTTGATGTTGTTGTCATTTGTATTTATGAACTTTATCATTTGTGGTTTATAATTTGTCATTGTCTTTTTTATGTTTAGGTCATTAATATTTACATTAAAGCCCTGATTCAATATTTTGACTCACAACATCGTGCCCACCCACCTAAAGAAAAGATTATACTGGTAGATGTATATTCCTGTCAATATAAGTAAGGCTTTAAGTATCTGGACTCGTATTATGTCATCTCCAATAGGTGTGAAATTAAAAAAGAAATCAATTTGGGAACAAATTATATCTATGCAATGGGATCCTATAGTTTCATGTTGGTTCCATCGAGGAGATTTGAAAGTGATCAATTCAAAATTAATACTCATTCCCTGGAATCTTACTGACAACCACTGGGTCCTTTGTGTTGTGTTCTTTAAAGGAAGAAAAATATGCATCTACAATTCACTGGTGGATGTAAAAATTACAAATGCACAGAAGAAGAAGAAGAAGTTATCTCCTGGACACCAGTGTATTGAAGATCAGCTATCAAGGATCCTCCCAAAAATGTTGATATAGACATATTTTGCTGATCGTAGTAGTTCACCAACTGGTTTAGAGGTAAGAACTTACGGTATTAACTCCAAATGGGCAACTCGGTTTGGAGAATGTCTAACGTAGCCAAATAGTAATGACTACGGGATCTATATGCTTGTATTTATGGACAATATCCTAAGAGGGATGAAATTTCTAGATCTGATAGACGGTGATGAATGTCGTTACACAATTGTCTATGACATATTGAGGCTGGGAGTTGAGCCATAGGAAATTTGTAAACTTTGACATCAATTTTGTTGTAATGTATAATTTCTGTAGATTTAAAAAGTTATAAACAGTTATTAATATTATTTATTTATTTATATGATCTTTCACATTTGTTATATTTTTTTGTCATTCGTATATGACATATTTGTCATTTGTTAGAATGAAGTCAGAATCTAGTCTATTTTGTTGGATGTATTTATCATTTTATGAATTATATGTCATCCACTTATCAATAATTTGTCATTTGTTATAAATCTTTTGTCACCTTTTAATGTAATAATTGTCATCTAGTTCTGAAATTTTTGTGTGAAATCATTTCTTATATACGGTTTGTCATTCGTCATGTATGATTTGTCATTTCTTATATATGATTTGTCATTCGTTATATATTATTTTTCATTTATCATCTATGATTTTTCATTCGTTATTTATGATTTTTGATTTATCATTTATGATTTGGCATTTTTTATATATGATTTGTGAAACATGAACCAATAATTGATCTATTTGGTTTATAGATAGACAATTGATGTAAGTCAATGGTCTATTTGGTTATTTGATATAATAAATAGTGTTTGTTTGTAAGTAGACAACATTTGTACTTAAAAACACGACTATTCATTTGTTATACAGGATTTGTCATTTGTTAATAATGATTTGATATTTATTATCTATAATTTATTATTTGTTAGCTATGATTTGTCATTTGTTATCTAAGAGTTGTCATTTGTTATACAAGATTTATCATTTGTTATGTATGATTTCTCATTTGTTATCTATAATTTCTCATTTGTTAACTAAGATGTCATTGTTATCTATAATTTGTCATTTTTATCTATGATTTGACATTTGTTATACAGGATTTGTCATTTGATATACATGATTTGTTAATATGAGATTTGTCATTTGTTATATAAGATTTGTTATTTGTTATACATGATTTATCATTTGTTATACATGATTTCTCATTTGTTATATATGATTTCTCATTTATTATCTAAGATTTGTCATTTGTTATACAGGTTTGTCATTTGTTATATATGATTTGTTATTTGTTATCTGAGATTTGTTATTTGTTATAAAAGATTTGTCATTTGTTATACAGGATTTGTCATTTGTTATCTATGATTTGTCATTATCATCATCTTCAGCATGCTAAGATTACATATCTTTAGTTAGAAATTGCAATACTCATTGGGAACAAAAAAAGAAAATTTCATTAGCTCGAATATTGTTATAGATCACAGTTTACATTACATTAATTTATATCAATTTACGCATTCGAAGGTGGTAGTGGCGGTTGGTCTCCCCTACCACCATCACCGTCACAGTTTCTTCCTCTGTAACCCCCACCACCACCAACATCTCTTCCTCTGATTTTACTCAGGATATCGGTAAGACTTTATTGGATGTACATCAGCCGCTTCATCCGCCGTTGTAACAGCATCCTCTGCCATAAGGTACAGACCAATTATCAACCCCTATTCCAATATCCCCATATAGTGAAAGCGTACCATTTGATAATAATTATCATCCGCCTCTTCCACCTCTTCATACGTCATGTCATGGAAGGTAAGACGCAATGGAATGGGAGTAAAAAGTTCAAGGGACTGGGTCCCAAAGTATTGAAGCTGCAGCTCCTGCACCTTGGCAAGAACTATAACCTCGTATGCCTAGTCTCTGGTGGTCACCATCTTCTTCACAGAACGGTCATAGAGGGAATAGTTGCAGAAGATTAAAATAAAGGAAGTACTTATCGAATAAACCACAGCAATATTTATACCATACCACTACAAGCCACAGCAGTATTAAATTATTAATACTGAGTTCAAAATTCTTAATCTTGACCAAAGCCATTAGTTCTAGGGAACACCACAACCACAATAGATATTCTCTACAAATAGAAAGATCAGCGTGACCAACGTCTCTACAAATAGAATAGACTATACCTAATGGATAACGATATCTCTGTTAAGAAGGCACAAATACTGAAGGAGCATTACGAAGACTTCAGGGAGAAATTAGGAGGGTTCGATGTAATCCAAGAAGAACTATATCAAGTTATAGCAAAGAGATTAGCATTTTGAAGAATTCAAGTTCCATATGCGCTTCTTAGAAAATTAGCTCTGTGCCATAAAGTTGGACCGGATGAGCACATGAAACTGTAGGAGGAGTCGGCTTTTAAGATTAGCTGTCTCGAGCAGAAGATCCGGGCTTTGGAACGCGATTTGGAATGCTCATAACGTGATCAGGAGTTGTGAACATTTATTCTGGTTTTTATGGTGTTTAGTTTATTTTAAGTCTTAAATTAGTTTTTTTGTAGTAACTAGTACTATCCCTTTGTATGAACATCTATTTTGTTTTGTTTTGCACTGTTTCATTTGCTTTTTGCTATTAAAAAGTGGTTTCCATCTAATATGTGGCAAACAAAACAATAACAGTTTTGTAAGAACATAATGATGATATAAGGGGGACAAGTTTAATGATGAACTTAACAAAACTGATGATAATAATTTAACAGACAAATGAGAAATTTTTGGCGCACAAATGACAGTTCAGAAGCAAACAATGATATAATAGAAACAACAAATACAAAATTCTTTGAGAACAAATGACAGTTCAGAGGGAAATAATGATATCATAGAAACAAACAAATGAGAAATTCTTTTTGTACAAATGATAGTTCATAAGTAAACAATGATATCATAGAAGCAAACAAATGAAAAATTCTTTGTGCACAAATGATAGTTCAATAGCAAATAATGATATAATGAAAATAAGCAAATGAGAAATTCTGCTTAAATAAATGGCAGTTATATTTAGACAAATAATGATTTTAACAACACTGATGATAAAAATCATACAAACAAATGATACATAGAGTACTCAAAATCATCAGTGCAAACTGATTGTAACATCTTCATCTGGGATGACAGGTGGCTCAGTGCTCACTGTAAAAGATGGTGCCATTGTCGGACATGTATTGTCATCGGATGGGATTGGCAAAAGCTTACAAGAATGACGATTGTGTTCATTTATTTAACACCTACTGCAAAATCTTAGTTTGGTGACAAGACCATGTATTTTTTCTCTTCTCTTCCTTTGCATGCGAGGATGAACGACTCGAACTGTTAGAATAAGAGCACGAACACGTGAATCAGTTTTTAAAATTTTCCACTGCTCAATTCCTCTGATAGGAATCCATATCGTTTTATAAACAGCCTTGTATGTATCATTTGTAAAGTACTCAGAGACACGTGTAGTTGGATCAACATTAGCAAAACCGAGAGCGCGTACTCCGTGTTCATAAGGTATGCCCATCGTTTGCCACTAACGACAAGAACAAGTACCATCTTTAATATTTACTGAATCGGTTTTGCCATAACTAGTCATCTAAAAATGGTGACGTAATGTATGAACCCTGTAGGTTAGTGAATCCGCCACAAACTTTCTGCTCTTACAGCGATCTGTAGCTCATGGCGTTAAGCGAGCTTGACTCATCTCAGCTTGCTCCCTATACGCGTAAGATATTCTTGAACAGATTCTACGCAATTCCTCAATAAATACATGGATAAGGAGATCTCTCACTTTCAAAATAACGTTATTCCAACTCTCGACATGATTAGTATAAGCCACTCCATATCTTAAAAAATGGCAAGCAATTGAAATAAAATGCCAAATGCGTAAAACCTGATGACAAATCGAATCATACAACTGCAAAAGGAATAATAAAGAACTGATGAAAAATAATGGCAAAAAAATGACAAATAAGTATGCAAATAGAGTAATAATGACTATTCCTGAAATAATAAATGAGAAGTTGATCAATAGAGAGTGACAATGTACCTACTCATTGGAATGTATAGATTAGACCATGTTTCCTTAGGAATACCTAGTATGTATTGGAGACCTACTGGATCTGTATTTCGAATAGCATTCATGTGTTTATCGAAATCAATGCTGGTTAGGGCCTCTGCTGCCATCCTAAATGTGATCCTCGTGCTTTCAAGGGTAGTTTTAATGTTGTTCAATATGTGGAAAGCACAAAATGTACAGATTACAAATGGAAACACCTTGGGTACATTATTAAAAATTTCAGAGTTCCTGTCAGAGAACGACGAATCGAGTGTCATAACTGTAGAAATTAGACCCAAACATCTCTAGGAAGTATGTCTAACTTTCGGTGGTCTCTAAGTCTATTATCAAAAATGCAAGTGGAAAAATAAGATTGTTTGGTCAATGGCGATGGCTGTTAGTAGAGTCTCACGATATCTCTCTTTCAAAAAAGTTTGGTCAATCACAACAACAGATTTTAATAGTTTATAGGTTTTTTTGGGAGGAACAAAATACTAAAAACACCTTGTAAATATTTTATCCTTGCAACTCGTACTTTGATGTCAAACACCAAATCCGGGTCAACCAACCTCACTTCCGCAAAGTAGCTCAAAAGTAGTTGGTATGGGTGCTCAAAGCTGCCTCGCATCTGAAATAATTACGTATATCAAATGGTAAACATCTGAGTACAAATGAGAAACATCGAAGTACAAATGATACAGTTAGTCGAACAAATGACATGCGATAAAATGATAAATATTGTTGTACAAATGACAGGTATGGGGGAACAAATGACATATAAGATGATAATACCTCTGCATGGGCTTTTTCTTTCGCACACCAGGCAAGATTGTATGTTACATCAATATTGTGATTAATTTGCATATCGTCAATAATTCCGAAATGTTTGTAGTTTGGGTCTTTTTGCAGTTTTCGCTTGATTATGGAAGCAACCCATCTACTAGACGTTGCCTTATACACGTTCCCACTATCAGTTTCTACCCGGATGCATGTATGCACGGAGCAATAAGTACTTACTTTAAATAGGGCTGAACCGAGCAACCTTGTCATATAAATTTGCCAAGAGCATTTATGACCTTTGCAACATACCACGATTTTATATTCGTTGCTCAAAACGTGTTTGAGATTGAACTTGTTTATAACTGCATAAGCTCTTATGTGATTCATGAGTTTAATCCTATCTCGATATAGATCACCAATGCTAAACTCTTTACTGAAGTCATAAAGATCCTCCGTGTACGCACCAGATTTGAACCAAAAATCTACGAGATCTTTCACCTGTTCGGGTTGTGGCTCAAACCAAAATTCAGCTGAACAAATGATAAATATGCTTCTTAGCATGATACTAATTTGATAAGAAATTTTAAAGTATACCTCACAAATGACAAATTCTGCGAGCTTATCTGAAGGTTTAGTATGTCTAATGATAGGTTCAGGTTCAATTGAAAGAGGAACATTAGTTAACATAGGTTCATTTGGAAGAAGAACATCAGTAGGGATAGTTTAAAAAGATTTATTTGATTGAGGAACATTAATTAAGATAGGTTCATTTGAGTGATGAACATTTGATTGAGGAATACTAGGTTCATTTGAGGGAGGAACATTAGTACGGATAGTCTTAAAAGAATTATTTGATTGAGGAATATCATCATCATCCACTAAAGGTCCAAACCTACGTGGATCAAGCCCTCTGCTGTTTGTTTTAAGGTAACCCCTGTATTCAGGTTTAGGATCAGGAAATGAGTTATGACGTAAAGGTCCCCCCGTTTTGGGGGTGAAGAACCCTTTACCTGAACCAGCATCTTTGGTGGTGGACAACCCTTTACCCAAAGAATAGAAATTAGAAATAAAGTTCTGGGAGTTCTAGGAAGGTACCCTAAGCTCATTAACAATCCATATGTGAAAGGGTATGTCGGGATTGCTTTTATACATATTGATCATTACAGTAAAGTCCTGGACTGATGAAATTGTGCATACACAACCATGGACGAAGTTGTACAGCTTACAGTCCTCACGACGAATTTTGCTTATTTCTTCAAGGAGTGTAACGAAATCTTCATATGACGAGTACGTTCTTAGTGAGGTAAGTTTCATACTTCCTCCAACATAACTAACGATTGATCTGATCTTTGGATGTACGATATCTCCCTCAAAATAAACAATGGTATAAAGCTAAACTCCATCTATCCCTTAAACAAATGATATAAATAAACACTTTCGGTGATAAAGTATTAAAAAACAAATGAGACAAATGACAATAAAATTGATAATGAAGCAGAAGACAAATGATATAAAACTCAACTTCAGTATTCCCTCGAACAAATGATAGGAATCCCAAAATAAATTATATCAATGAACAATTCCGGTGATATAGTAACAGATAATAAATGCTAAAAATGACACATACAAAATGGCAAATGATAAAGTAGCAAAAGAAAAATTATAAAATAGCAAAAGAAAAATGATTATGTACAAAGTGTATCGTCTTGCATAACATTTTTCTTGAGAAAAAAACTGTCAAATCATGATGTGGATACACAGTTAGAGATGATGGATACAGAGTTAGAGATGATATTTACTACAACGGTTAATTCAACGGTCGGAGAGAAGTATAACAACGATCTTTATTAACGAGAATAACCTAGGATAACAGTGATCTTTTTCTCCCCAATGACCTCTGTGTGAGGACTTTAGCAAATGCACAACGATTGTTGGAAGACTTGGTACATGAAGGAGACAAACAAAATATCAAGGAGAATCTGTTTTGATTTTTGTAGAAGTTTTGTTGTTGAAGAAGAAGAAGAAGCTTTGATTTTTTTTAATGTTGGTAGTGTATTATGGGGGAATCCTCCCTCTTATTATTGTTCTTATTAGTGTAGCAGATTAGACTACTCAAAAACTCCATTAGGGATAGTTTCTTATTTTTTTCTGTATTATTTATCATTTTTTTATTTTTTTTTGCGAGAATTTTGTCATTCATTTGGAAATCTAATTGTTTTGTTATAGCTTTGTCATTTGTTCAGTAATCTTTGTAAGTTGGTAGATTTATTACTGTAGCAGATTAGACTACCCATCAACATTTAATGTTAAAGAATAGGATGGCAGCTAGGGGGTAGTAGGTGTGACCATTATCAGTTTGTTAATTTTAGTATCGATTTTGAAAGAGGCTTGCCAAAGTATCGATTTTGTAAAGATGCAAAAAGTAGTATTTATTCTCATAATTTTTGTTCAAACTACGGATAAAACCAGAAGGTTATTTCCAACAACGATTAAATACATTAACTGAAATGAATTATTTTTGGTCGAGAAAAGATAAAATGCAACAATTGCCATCCATTTCTCGACCAGAAGTTACATTTTTCGCTTATATCAATTGATGGTGTCAAAATTTCTAGCCAGAGAACAGAAGCACCTCGGTATCAGATTTACAATATTTACAATTTTTACAATATAAAAACCGATACAAAATCAATGTTCCCATTTTTTGTTCAGCTCAATGTGCTAAAATACAACTACAACATTTGGTTCTTTTCTCCATCTTAATTTGCGAGTGCAAAAGAGCCAGCGCAATAACAAACCTCTGAAACTCAAAGTAATGTGTTCAAAGCAGAGTGGCCCAGAGGAGCCTGTATGTCAAGTATTGATAGGGAAAACGTCTATGACAATGTTGTTATATCTACAAATTATGACTTGGATCAAATATAGATAGTTTAAAACTTGATATCACTAGTATACCGCTAAGCGCTCGAGACCAACGTTCAAATTCTTTCTCGCTCTCTCTCACTCAGAGCAATGATGATTGGAATGTTATATGAAATTAACGAATTATGGGGTAGTTCTCCAATTTGTAATCAAAATTAGTGTTTCACCGAAAAAGTTTATGTAATTTGGCGTTCAAATCATACACTTAAACTTGTAATCTATGTTATTAGTATAATAACCTATTTTCGTATTGGACGAAGATAGTGTCTTACACCCTTGAAATATAGAATTTTGGTTAAGAACTGAAAGTAATTAACACGAGATTTAGCGTGGAAAACCCTTGAATGGGTTAAAAACCACGACCTCTCCTGAGGATTTCTGAAAGAATGATGTTTATATAGATACTAGCTATTACAAAGAGAAAGAGATTGAATATCTGAGTTTTGGTAGGGATGACTTTCTTTAAGAGTCCTGTAGGTGATAATAGTCGTCCTGGATCCTGATCTCCAGGTCTTTTTTTATATGTCTTATAATATGACTGTTGGTTATATTGATGATGTACGTTTTGGTCGTCCGTATTTGATGAGTCTTTATGAGGTCTTTTGTAACGTCTTGATACTTGTTGGTCTGTAACGAATCTATTAATACTCTTAGCTGTAACTTCAGATCGTTGGAGAAGATACGATCTGTTGTGATGTTTGTATGTATACGATCTGTTGATAAGTGGAGGAGTATCTTCTGTAGTGCGGAGTTACAGGATGCTTCAATATCTTCGAGCTGTACGTGAGGAAGTCTGTATTACGATCTTCTTGTCTTCAATCCTTGATTTGTTGTCAGTATGCTTTCTCGAACTATGTGAGCTCGCATATTATACTCAGTACAAGGATTGGAAATAGCCCTCACAGTTAGTGCCTGGCTCAAATCATACCCTATAAACTTGAAATGCTTGTTGTTTTACAATGCTTGTTGTTAGTACCTATAGAACCAATGGGTTTGGGTTGTCCATAACCACACTCGCAACAGGAACCACAACATCAGAAGCAACATCAAATGACAACGATTGATTCGCCTTTGGGGGTCTCCCTCTCCCCATCGACAGGGTTGCAACCACGACTCCATCTTCAAAGAAGCAACTAAATCACATACCCAACCCAATGTCGAGCAATTCTTGAGTATCAACATATCACCTTCATCTTAATAGAAATGCGATCAATACCAGTTAGTAACTCATATATCCATCAGCCAACTCAGAAGTCATTCTTGTTGTGCTACCAGTAAATTTAAATTATGATTCCTACATTACAGAACTTGCACTTGCATTACAGATCCTGTGACCTCTCTATACAAACTACATTAATGAAAAAAAATTGCTTCATTCTAACATTTGTCCTCCTTTCAAATCCACAACTATCACACTTATATTGTCATTGCTTTTACGTCCCAACGCAAGGCGAGTAAGCAAAGCAGCAGCAAGCGAGCAACGGGATTGTGGTTGATGTACCTGATCAGTACCTGCACTACTCTCCTTTGTAGTTTCAACGGGAGGAGCTGAGTTAGAGTCGAGGATTCCAACAACCCTGGGTGGACTTCCCTCCGATAGACATCTGCGAGCAACGTCGCAGGCCATATCATTTGACAGAACATCCCATAACCCGTCACTTGCAAGGATCAAGCACTCATCTTCTGGCGTTCTGTCCGTTATGCTCATCTCTGGTTCCGAGATCACTATCGGCTTTAGGTACTTGTCTCCTGTTTACAAGATAATAAACAGGTAAAAAGATAATAACTGTATAACAGGATTAATTAATCTAGACTCCTATAACCTTGAGATGTAAATTATGAGTAGATTGCTAGCAATAACTCCGCATTATCTACAATTTCCCAAGGGTAACATGACATTCTAATAAGAATTTGAGCATCTGTTACCAGGAGGGCCATAGCATCTGTGGTCGAGGTTAAGTAACTTCGGGTCTGATAGAGTAGGCCCCTACCACATTGTTAATTGAATACGGCCAAATTCAGGTATCGTTTTCATGGAGGACATTGATAACAAACAAAACCAAGACAACAATGCACAAAATCCACGCGGCAAAAGCACAGTTGAGCTAAGAACCACACCCCAACTAAATTATTACAAATATAATTGTATAAACTTTTGTTTCCTTCTGGAGGTGTCTTCATATATTATTATTAAAATAAGGATTAATTAGAAGATAGAGATTACGTGAACTACAGTTTCTTAATGTATGATGAAGATGTTTAGTATCTTTGTAATCTTCTGCAGCTGAATGTAATCCGTAGTTTACCTGTTACATAAGTATTATTGTTATGTGTGATATTTTGTTCATCTAGCTATATGATGCTCCATTACATGATTATTATTTTAGAACACTCTAAGCCACAACATAATAATGGATAACTGAGGTTTAGAGGTTCGGAAGTGATTACCAAGAGCACGAGACATGGCAAGAATTCCCTGGACCCGTGCTCCATTCAAGTAGATAACTCTGCCCCCGGCAGCCTCAATCCTAGCTAGCTCGTCTGGTCTGTCTGGCTGCAACAAAATTAAAGACCCGGATCTGAAAATTATGGTTCTGCAACAAAATTAAAAAACCCCAATCTGAAGGATATTCGAGTAGTATGTAATTACCAAGTACAAAATTTCAAAGTCACAACTCCAATAACAGGGTGGTATTCAAGTTAGCTAACCAGGTGAATCTCCTCAACTTTGGTGGGTAAGACAGTAGATAGCATAAGTTGACATTGAGCAACCGATACAAATGCCCTGAAAGGCTAGGTGCCTAAGGCGAACTCCTAAACTGGGAGGCCTCTATTGTACAATGTCTTAAAACAACAATTCTCAAGTCTTTCATGTGCACAATGTAGGATTTAATTACAAGTGAAGTTGACATGCCTAAATAGAAAATGCTTTGCAACACCGCCTACAATGATAAAGACGAACACCGGGGGACCCTTAAACACTAAAGTCTTAGGCAATTGAAGTATGGATGCAAACAAGATTTAAGAGAATAAAAACATCATACCTTGTGATCTTCGGATAAAGGAATAGCTATCCCACCACGACTAAGAACAGCACGAGAATCACCACAATTAGCAACGAGAATACGATCATCTGTAAGAACACTCACTACAGCAGTGGACCCAACAATGTCCGACTTTACACCCCCTCTCTCGCAACCACACGAGTTACCACCAATGCTCCCACAAGCGCATGCTGTCAATGCCACCTCATCCATCCTCTCAAAGCTTCTCTTCAAAACTGACCTCCACGTGTCGTTCGGACAGTCGTCAGTAATATTCTCTCTAGCCAATTCCTCCTCAAGGAACACGTGCATCCTCTCTTTACAGAGAGTCGCCACCTGGCACAATGATAATTTAAATAAATAAGAATAAACACTGATCTCGAGATTGATTTCAAACTGATGATGAACTACTACGACGCAAAATGAAATCAACGATCCATGTATTTACATGTGGACCACCATGGCCGTCATATACACCCAAAAAATGTATCGGCCGCGACCCATTGAACTTCGGCTTGTAGAGATTAGGTCGTACCAATATGGCATCCTCCATCGCGCGCGATCTCCCGGAAACTGACAAAGACCCAAAAATAGCAGTGAAGTCAGTTTCTGATTGTTGACCGGAAGTCGACGGGAATGACGCTTCACTAATATCCAGCTTTTTTTCACTCGACGTGGACGTCATCCGAGTTCGCTTCGACTCCGTTGGAAGAAAATCTTCAGCCTCCCCTCGTTTCTCCTTCAGATTACGGTCTTGTTCAGCGTCACCGGGGTTAGGAGGGAAACGTCGCATTTCGAGCTTACGTCGACGAATTTCGCGGCATTTAGCTGCAGTATCTTCGTCGCCAACCATGCTAAAAAAACAAATCTCAGCCATCAACCACCGCGTTTATCATTGCCGAGAACCGAAATTGGGATTATCTCACACACACTATTATATGACCAAACAAGAAGAAATGCCAGCTCAACTGGTATAGCTGCCACCGACCGCTTCTTACTGTAGTAGAGACACGTGTCAAAAACAATATCTCATTTCCTAAGATCACGCAATAACTTATCGCGGGAATTTGGAATTTATCATTCAACTTTACACGTGGCGTAAGAGTGTCTGGATTGAGAGAGACTCGCTGTGATGTTCGTATGATACGTGGACAAATAAAGAATAACCACTGAGTTGTTAAGAGCCCACCACGTGGAGCCCAAGGAGAACTCGCTTTCTCTGCGAGGAGTTTGACGGGTGTGAAACGTGGCGTCATTTTAGCGGTTAGATGACGTGCGTGACCACATGTTGATACCTGCTTTTCAATCGTTGCATTTATTTCGACAAGTGGTATTTATTAGGAGAGTCCAGGTTATCTTACTGAACTAATTCACATCTGGACTTTTTTCCCTGCCTACCAGTGAAGGCTCATGGACATATTTTTTTTAGACTTGGACCTCTGTTTATTATTTACGTCTTCTACTGGTCTAACCCGCAGCCGATCATGACCAGATTTGTTACAAGCTGGACTCTACCTTGTTATTAGAACATGGAATAGGACGAAACCGATGGACTCGACTAAGGCTCTGCTTGGTATCTGTTTATGCCTCCATAAATTAAGGATTTTTGCTTATTTCCTTTCATTCAATGGTTAGCAACGGTTGGATGATGAGAAATAAACGTAATTTCATTCTTTGTGGAGGTATTCCGACATACCAAACATAGCCTTACTCCGCTTGGTACATCGTAAATGATTTCGGTCATGAAGATTACCTGCGATTTAGACATATACTAACTGTTGGATTCATGTAGGAGAGAACAACTTCGCTAATCCAATGCTCAACAATTGTCTACATCACTCGAAATGTTTGCGATGGGAATCATTTACGGTGTACAAAACTGTTCTAGGCTCATTTACGGTGTACAAAACTGTTCTAGGCACATAAGCAACGAAACATACCCCAAATCGACATGTTGCCATCCCAGGTTGAATCTAAACTATAGTGCCACCGTAGTAGCACGATTACATGAGTCATTATCCGTGTACCACAGCCGATGCATGTCTGATCTGAGGAAGCACAGCGAGGCTAGCACAATAAACACGTCATTACCCGTACACCACAACTTATGATCCAAGGAAGGACCGCAATAGAATAAACCCCATCTTCTGTACTGCACTTATCTACTATTACAAGAAAAAACAATAATCAAACACCATCACGGAAAAAAACAATAATCAAGATTACTAGTTTCTAAACTTCTAATACAATCCACATTGGTTGGTCCTTGGAGATTGCCACTCGATAAACATATCATAGGGAGTAAAGGATTGAACTGTAATGAAATTAACCTCAGATATCTAGGACTAACCTAACTGTTAAAAAAGAGAAGGGTGATCATATGAAAGAGGCATCAGGCATGTATATACCAGGAGGTCCAGAACAGACCACTGTCTTTGTGGAACACCATTGGGAAGCACATAATTATCCGATATTGGTTATCTCGGATCAAAGGTCAAACAACAACACAAAACTTTTGGCGTTCGACAGGGCTGCCAAACTCCTTAGGACTATCCTTAAACAAATTATTGGCAGAGTAATGAACCTCACACTCACAGAAATACCATATTCAGTCCATTTATTGCTTAAGAAATAGTGGACGGAGAACAAAAATAAGCTAGAAGAAGAACAAAATTGGAAAAAAGAAGAATTTGGAGATGATGGTGCGATATCAACCATTTTGTGCACATATTAAACTCCTAGACCATTTTGTGCGCAAAATATAAACCAACGTAGAAATATCAAAACAATAACGTTCTGAGAAGAAGAAAACATTTTATAGAAACCGATATAACGGCATAAGTATACTATTTATCTGGGAATTTCCCATACTACTATATGCTTCACCTAGCAGTTATATCATGAAAAGCTACAACTATAAGAAATTAACAGTATACTTATATTAAACGCTTACAGTTACACATAAAGCGGAAGGGGGGTCTTCAACCCACTTCTCACACGATTGTAACAGAAACTGAACTTCTAACAGAATATTTATCAAATACCCATTTAAGAAACCCCTGTGGGGCTCCTAGTACAGACTGGACTTCTAATCGGAGGCCAGACTGATAGTCACTGAGTACTTCAGTTTCTAGCTCACTTCATTGAAGTTAAGCGTATCAGGTTTGACACTCACTTTGACTCACCGCAGCGACACAATCTCAACTTAGTAGCATGAGTGTGCTTCACCTACATTTGTAACTGTCCTAACAGTTTGAGAATGCACATCTCCTCTCAATGTAACAGATATCAATGGGTAGTTCAGGTCTTGTTCGAGAATGGTACCATAATCTTTGCATGTGATCGAACGGTGAGCTAGAATCCCAACTTGGGTGTCTGTGTACCCTAAACCACATAAGTATGGTATATAATCATCAGGTTGGTTGTCATAAACAAGACCGGGATCATTCGCTTTTGAAGGGTTAACATGGCCAGAACCGGTAGCAAATAAGTCGGCAAGGGCAAGTTGTTGATTATTTATAGGTTTCCCCTCAACGTTTAACAGGTCGGCGGTGGTCATCATTGCAGATTAAATTGCTGCAGGCGACCACTCGGGGTGTGCGCTACCGCTGAGATGAGGGGTGGACATGAAAGTGCCAGACATTATGATAAATGTAAACGGAGAGTTGGAACTGACAATGGGGTTCACGGAAAAGGGCCATGCCGCAAGAGCACTAACGCCTGGACCAATGATATCTGGGCTTGCTCTGCTAGGGCCTCTTGAAGAGAAGGAAGCGACCATCGGAGATCCGACATCCCGATTACAGTTCCCTTAAACACAATAGTTGCCACGGGAGTAAACGCTGAGCTTATATAAGCTTTGATTTTAGACCCATCAGAGAAAGATGTGTTGCAGGGAGAACATGAACATTAGCTTCCGTACTAAAACCACTGGCCTCATCATTCATCAAAATCATTGTGACCCCACCAGCGTTCTTCACTTCCTGGCCATTAGCAACCCTTCAAATGCCCCCGCCTCATTCACACAGCACCACTTTCTTTCCCCTTCACGTCCTTCCCATTCAAGGATCCCTCCCCACATAACCTGGACTCGGAATTAACTGCTCCGGCATATGTGAGCGGTAACAATGTGAACGAGAAGTCAGCTGGATGGAAAAGAGTTTCGCCATTGAATTTCAACCCGTTTCCGAAAACTGCGGTAGCTCTTATAGTTCTGTCGATGGTGATTGCTCCAACGGTTAATATCCAAGGTGCCTCGTTGGATATTGTGTTGTTAAAAGGGCTAGCATTCCCCGCCGCACAACTAACGAAAATCCCCTTTTCAATTGCTCCAAAAGAATCGATTGCAATACTATCCTCGTAGAGAGAAGCAGGGTCAACCCCAATAGACAACAAGAGAATGTCAATGCCATCCTCCACGGCACTATCCATTCCCCGCCACACAACTAACGAAAATCCCCTTTTCAATTGCTCCAAAAGAATCGATTGCAATACTATCCATCGCCGCAATCATCCAAGAGATAAACTTGGTAGATTGCCAAGTTTGCATAAGGAGCCATTCCAACAGCAGTACCCATTGCATTTCCAAGCACATTTGCATTCTTCACAAATGTACCCGCGGCGGTACTAGCTGTATGGATCCCATGTCCATCGTCATTGGTGCGAGTTCAAAATTTTAGCACCACCCCTGAAAGACCTTGCACCGATAAGTTTATTGTTACAATTGGAAGCATTTTGAACTCGCACACTCCTTTTCACTTTACGGGCGGAGGAGGCATTCCCTTGCCGCTAAAGGAAAGATGGCTAAACAGCACCCCGCTGTCCAAGACACCGATGATCACACCTTTACCGAAGTTGGACTCCTTCCAAAAGCCCAAATCTTGGTGTAGGTGTGTAAGTCGTTTGGCGACGTGAAATTCGGTCAGGACGGGCTGATACAAACCCATCCTTTTCTTCCATGGCTTTCACTTCTTTCGCAGTAAGCTTAGCTGCAAATCCGCTAACTACATGATTGTATGAATAAATCATCCGATCGCTGGAACTGGCAATTGTGAAGGCTAAGAACGACCGGTGCCACATCTCACGATCTTGCGACTCGGCGGAAATGGTGAATTCGGGTTGGTTTACATGAATTATATATGTTTGCAAATCATCACTTAAGGGTGTAGTGCCTATATGTGAAGAATGGTCGCTAGTAGACATCACTGGATCAGTGACCAATGTGGTAGGGAAATTATTAAAGAACAAAAAGAATAAAGCAACCATGTTGCTCTTCCCCATTGAATCCAGATAGAGAAAGAAAGTGGTTTAAAGTTTAGTTTTTACTCTATCTGTATTTGGTTACATCTATTTATAAGAGTAAAATCTAGAGAGTATGAAACAACAATGATCGGCAGCTTTGTTGGTTATAAAAGGAAATAAAGTAAAGGATTTTATTCGACGGCTGGTCGGCTTGAATATACTAGTCTATCATAATTCAGAGGGGACCAACATTTTGTTTCGTTTTAGATTCTTTCTTCCGCATGTCCAACATACTACTACTGAATATGCTCAAAAACAAAACAAAAACTACGTCTGAGATCAGAATACTTGTCTTTTGCAGCAACTGACACTAGCTAGAAGACGCTCGTTATAGCTTCAGTAACTTAGCTGAAACAACAGTACACCACTTAGCAACCCATGCTATCGTCTGTGCACAGAATGTGCAGATTGAGTTGTTGTATGCGCCCAATGTAAATTATTTTCTCAACTTTCCTTCACTTCAATGGAAAACTATGAACGATGAAGCATAAACTAGTCATTTGCATCCCAAAGCAAGTCTAGGGTTTGTTAATCTTTATGTAAGTGTGTTACTGCCAAAAGAGCAGAAAACAATGGATTACGCTGAAAACATATTAAACAGCGAGTCCATTTAGGTTTGAAGGTCTTAGCTCTGGTACGACTCAACCGGATAATGACCAAAATTTTATAGGGATTTGACAAAATGTAATGTTTCGTTACAACCCTTAATATTTTGTAGTCCTGTAGGTAAAAGGGAATCCGAAACTTACACCAAGAAAATCATTGGACAAATTGTCCAAATCAGACAAAATGTATGGACTTTTAAGGACCTAGAAAACGAAGGCTGAAAGACACGATTTGATTTCTCTCAACCTTGCACTAATGGAAGAACAATCACAACTTTCTCGACTCTCTCAGGCCACAATTTCACAATAATATAAGCCATTATCTCGTACCAACAAATAGAATACCACTCAACCCCAGCTTCTCAAGATTTTTTCGGGCATAAACCACTCAACAACTTTTTCAAGAAAATCTCTGACAGAAACCGCTTTAAAATTTCGCGAATGCTCCAAAGGAAAAAATGACTTCATCATCGATTTGTCAAAGAAAAAAAAATCTGCAACATAAAGTGTGAAGGGAAAATGTATTACACTTGTTTGTACCATTGAAACCATGAATTGGGACTTATGGTGGTTTTTAGGTAGTTTGGGCTGGGGTGTAATGTAAGCATGGCAAAGGTAGCCTAAAAAGAAGATAAATTTAATGTGTGTGTATGTAAAAGAGAGAGAGAGAGAGAGAAAGGCAGCTCGATTACGATTACAAAAAAGTGGAAACATATTTATCGTTGATGCAGTTATAGAAAGAGACAGAAACCCTTAGATATTTGACGATCTGCTGCCCAACTCATGTTAATGGCAGAATAATGGATGGGTCCTGATTACTCAATGAAATGGTTTTTTTGGTATGCCAAGTTTGATAAACGACCACGATTGTATCCATGGTAAGGAGTTTCAAAGTTCTAAATTCCATTGTACAATGGCCCTTAGGAAAACAGAACGATTCTAAAGATAATTAGAACTGGTCACATTGTGTAAATACCTTAGGGGGGGGGGTGCATTTGTTACATGAAAACTAACAGAGAAGAAGCGGGGACAAATCGCGGGGAAACAGTAAAGTGTAGTTGAAGTAGCATGAAGAAAAAAGGTTGAAGATGATAGTGACAAGAGTGAAGAAATATTAAAATGGTATAGTTTTCAGGGAAAAAAGTTTTGGCAAAGTATTAAAATGGGAATTAAAGCATATGCACCTATTTGGGAACTTTCCCCATAGTATATATTTCACCAAGCAATTATTGTTGGAAAGTATAGTAGTATTAGAAGTATTCCAGAAGTAGGAGTTTCACATTTCCTAATAGTAGTAGAATTAGTAATTATGTTGCCTATATATAGACCTTTCATGTAATAATTGAATTAATCTTTTATGAAATAAATCTCTTCCCTTTAATTTCTGCATGGTATCAGAGCGGTTACGTTTGTGAAGACAACCTAACGCATTGTTGCTTCCGCCGACGACAGCCATTGTCGTCGCCGGATTACTCTAACAGTTCGGTAATATGTTTCTTTCTTTCTTTGTTTGATTTTTTCTTCGAGTTTCGAAAAGTTGAATCTCGTTAACCATGTTTTCTTTTTCTATTCATCAACAAGAGCACTTTCGTTTGTTTTATTCGAAATTTGGTTTGATTACCGTTCGTGCTTGTGATGTATCCTGCATCTGCATGGAAATCTGGATTTCTTCTCTCTTTTGCAACTCTAAATTCTCTTATCTTGAATCAGTTTTTATGGCAACCACAATGTATCAAAATTTATCATTGAAGTTTTTACAAAACCCAATAAAGGTTCACATCATGGAAATTAAATCTAAAATAGTCGTTTTCTTTTGTGGATACTCTCTAAAACCTGCCCCATCCTGCGGTAATAGTTACTGCATATAAGAGTTCATGTTGCGATCTATTCTAATTCGTGTGTTGTTCTGGCGGAGAAAGACTTGGCGTTTATCTTCTGCAATGAGAGAAGATACAGTTTTTCATAAGTGTCGATCGTTCTAAACTAATCCATGATCTATTGTTATATATCTTCTATCGTATGAGTTGGTAACAAATTTTCTAGTTCGCTTCCGGGTATCGGTGACAGGTCTTAAAGATAACACTCGTTCTTCGTTGTTTGGTTGAAAATGATCTTAAAAGGAGGGGTTGTGCTGTTTTGGTGGTGCTATTGGTGAATTATACGAAGATGCTCGATTTGGCGGTGGAGAAAATAGTAAAATTGGCTTTGCAATCTGATATGGTACATCGTTTCATACACTATCGATGTTGAAGGTTGAAGACATTTGCGCGTAGTTGAAGATGTTTTAAAAATATATATATATACTACGAAACAGATTAGTTGTACTTACTTAAAGACTGTCTTTATTTCTGCTATGGGGCATCTTCAATGTAGTGATGGCATGACTAAGTGGTGATCTTGATTTGTGGCATTGCCATTAAGTAACTCATGATGTTGCGAATTATAGAAGGATCATACTCGGTAAACCCAGTTTAACTTGGTGTGACCATTTAAAAGTCAACTGTAACCTTTCTTTCTTTCTTGAGATTTTCTCTTATATCTCCCTCACGGTTCTCTAGTGATTTTTCTTTATATTTTTTACTTTTCCCCAACGATTTCTATCACTTTCTCTAATGATTGCTCTTTCTTTCACTATAATTTTTATCTCTCTTTTTTTTTATCACCAATGCGGTTTGAGGTCTTTTTATGTTTTCTTGTCGCGAGATGAGATTTTCTCTTTTTGGATCGGATAAAGATGTTAGACTACCTTCCACCTCGATCACGAGTTTTTTGTTTATTTCCTAGAGTGATTTTCCTTTCCTTGAGTGATTTTTTCCTAGAGTGATTATCTTATCTTCTAGTGATTATTTTAGATTTTTTTCTATTATTTCCTATCACGAGATGCGATCTCTTTCTTTGGATCGGGTGAAGATGTTTAATTACTTCCACCACGATTATAATTTCATATTCCTGAGGTGCATTTCTTTGTCCTTGGGTTGTTTCCTTCCTTCAATGGATATCTATTTCCTCAAATAATTATCTCTCATCAACATTACCTCGAGTTATCCTCTTCATCGACTAATTCTCTCACCTCGGTGTCTCTTCAAGATATTTACACTACCCTCGAGTGGGAAAACTGGCAAGTCGGTTAGTGCCGCCGATTTCACAAGTACGTGTGGGAAAAATGGCAATTCGGAATGCCACCGATTTCACAAGGGATATGTGAAGCTTTGAAGTGTTTCTACTACTGCAAAAGGATTGTCTAGAAGAAGTTGTATATGGTTTAAGGGGAGCCTTAATTTTATTTATCTATGAGGGAGTAATTGTATCCTTATGAGGGACTATCTATTTCTTTTTCTTATTGTAATCCAATTTGACACGAACATTATATGTCCGTATCAACGTGAGGGGGAGTGTTGGAGAGTATAGTAGTATTAGAAGTATTCTAGAAGTATGAGTTTCTTATTTATAATAGGAGTAGTAAAATTAGTAATTATGTTGCCTATATATAGCCTTTCATGTAATAGTTGAGTTAACTATGAAATAAATCTCTTCCCTTTAATTTCTACAATTATATCATAAAATGATACAAAACAACATCATTACACTTGTAATCAACTCTTATAGCACAACTGGAAGGGGGGAAATACATCCACTTCTCACTCGATGGTGACCGAAATCGGACTCCTAACAAAGTGTTTATCAGACACCCATTTGAGAAACCCTTTAGGGATTCCCTTTGGGTGATCGTCAGAGGCCAGACTAATAGTTACTGAGTACTTAAGTTTTTGGTTCACCTCAGTAAAGTTAAGTGCATCAGGTTCCACACTCACTTTGACCCACGCCAGTGACACGATCTCAACTTTGTAAGATGATTGTGCTTCACCTACATTTGTTACTGTCCTAACAAAAGTTTGAGAATGCACATCTCCTCCCAATGTAACAGATATCGATGGGTAGTTCAGATCTTGTTCGACGATAGTACCATAGTCATCGCATGTGATGGAACGGTGAACTAGAATCGTGACTTGGGTGTCTGTGTACCCTAAACCACATAAGTATGGTATGTAATCATCAGGTTGATTGTCGTAAATAAGGCCGGGATCATTCGCTCTTGAAGGGTTAACATGGCCAGAACCAGTGGCGAATAAGTCCGCCGGGGTGAGTTGTTCGTCAACTATTGGTTTCCCCTCGACATTTAAGAGGTCGGCAGTTGTCATCATTGCAGACTTAATTGCTGCAGGTGACCACTCGGGGTGTGTGCTCTTGAGCAAAGCTGCAATGCCACTGAGATGAGGGGTGGACATGGAAGTACCCGAGATTATGTTAAAAGTAGACGTAGAGTTTGAAATGTTTGTGGGATCCACGGAGAAGGGCCATGCTGCAAGAATACTAACACCGGGACCGATGATATCAGGTTTCAGGATACCTGGGCTTTCTATGCTAGGGCCTCTCGAAGAGAAGGATGTGACCATTGGAGATGTAGACATTCCAATTACTGTCCCCTTAAACAAAATAGTTGCTGTAGGAGTAGACGATGAACTTATATAATCTTTGATCTCAGACCCATCGGAGAAAGATACATGTGTTGCAGGAAGGACGTGAACATCCGCTTCCGTACTAAAACCATCGGCCTCATCGTTCATCAGAATCATTGCAACCCCACCGGCATTCTTCACTTCCTGGCCTTTAGCAATCCTTCCAATGCCTCCACCTCGTTCACATAATACCACCTTCCCCTTGACGTCCGTCCCATTCAGGGATCCCTCCCCACATAATGCAGATTCAGGAATAACTGCTCCGGCGTAAACGAGCGGCAACAGTGTAGGCAAAAAGTCTGCTGGATGGAAAAGAGTTTCACCGTCGAATTTCAACTCGTTTCCGAGTACTGCGGTAGCTCTTATAGTTCTATCGATGGTGCTTGCTCCAACGGTTAATATCCAAGGTGCCTCGTTGGATAATGTGCTGTTAAAAGGGCCAGCATTTCCCGCCGCACAACTAACAAAAATTCCCTTTTGGATTGCTCCGAAAGAACCGATAGCGATGTTATCCTCGTAGAAAGGAGCAGGTAATCCCCCAATAGACAATGAGAGAACATCAACGCCATCCTCCACAGCACTATCGAGCCCGGCCAGTATATCAGAATCTGCACAATCTTCCCCAAAACAAACCTTGTAGATTGCCAAGTGTGCGTAAGGCGCCATTCCGACTGCGGTACCCATCGCGTTTCCAAGCACATTGGCATTCTTCACAAATGTACCCGCGGTCGTACTAGCGGTATGGGTCCCATGTCCATCATTATCGAGGGGGCCCTCCAAGACTTTAGCACCACCATTGAAATATCTCGCACCAATAAGTTTGTTGTTACAAGCGGAAGCATTGAACTCACACACTCCTTTCCACTTTGCAGGCGGAGGAGGCATTCCCTCGCCACTAAATGAAGGATGGCTAGGCAACACTCCGGTATCCAAGACACCAATGATCACGCCTTTACCAAAATTGGACTCCTTCCAAAATCCCAAATCTCGGTGCAAGCCCAAGAAGTTAGGTGTGTGAGTCGTTAGTAGACGTGAAATTTGGTCAGGACGAGCCGACACAAATCCATCCTTCTCTTCCATGACCTTTACTTCTTCCATGGTAAGCTTAGCTGCAAATCCGCTTATTACGTGATTGTATGAATAAATCATTCGATCGTTGGAACTTTCAATAGTGAGGGGCAAGAATGATCGGTACCAAGTCTCCCGATCTTGTGATTGGGCGGAAACAGTGGATTCGGGTTGGTTAACATGCACAATATATGTTTGCAAATGATCGTCTAAGGGCGTACTACTTGAGGGTGAATATGGCTCGTTAGTTTCAGCCTTGGTACAAGCAGGCGTCCCCTGACTGCACCGAAGATCAGCCATTGTGGGAGTGAAACTAAATAGGAAGAAGAAGAAGAAGAAAACAACCATGTTAAGTAGAACCCCCGACTTCTTGCTCTCCCCCATGGTATCCAGAGAGATAATGATTGAGGTTGTTTTGTTGCTCACTTAGTGTTTGGTTACATCAATATATAGGAGCAAAATCTAGAGAGAACGCAAAAAAAAGTGATTGATTTATTTTGTTGGATCGGCAGTTTTGTTGGTTATTAAGGAACGAAATAAATGATTTGATTCGATGGCAGGTCGGCTTGTTTGGCAGTGTCTCATATGGCTTGAATATAAAAGGCAATACTGGACTAAATGAGGCGTATGAGGCGGAGAATATCATCCCGGACGGCCAAATTTAAAATGATTAAAAATGATTAAACTTGTAACCGCAATGCATACCCAATCTAATGAGAGAGAGATGCTGGGTGATTTACTTTTACCATAATGTGATTAACAGTTTTGCAATGAGGTTTACGAAGTAATAGCCAAGTAAGAAAAAGGTCTGTGTCTGCGCTCTCCAATATCGTATTATTTAGCAACCCGTCAACCTCTTGTCTTGGAGTTGCACCGATTTTGGTTTTGAAAGAAGTTTATTATGGTAAATGAGCTGACGATAAAGTACAATCCAAAGCGATTTGAAACCATACCAATGTCCTTAAGATCGAGATTTCTACGGAGGATGGTGTTGACATGCTCTTGTTTTCACTTGAGGGAGACTCTACCTTACTATGAGAATGTTTTCTCTATATGCTCTTTCATGGAAAATCCGAAGGGAATATTAGTTAGATGTGCGGCCTGTGATTACATCTCATTCAAAGTTATCTCTGGCATTTTCTTATCAACCCCTCATCTCAGTGGGATTGCAGCTGCAGCTATGCTCAAGAGCTCCTATCCACTGGCAGCTCTGAAGTACGCAATCATGACAACTGCCGGATTACTAAATGTTGAAGGCAAATCAAGGCCGTTGTAAGACTGGCTGGACATGTTTATCTATCAAGAGCACGCTCTCGGTCTAGTTTACGCCATTCCACCTAATGACTGCATACCTTTCTTATGAAGTTTGGGATACTTTGATGCTGATATTCTCGCTCACCGTCATATCAACTGCTCTGATTACTCGAGTATTCCTAAAGGGGAGTCAAACTACCTATCATATTTGTTACATTAGGATTGTCTCAAATATTTACTAGATGGTAAGCAATGTAGCTGAGGAACATTTATCTTACATGGGTTATATCTGATAAGTGATAAGCTATATTCTCCGACGTAAATCAGAAATTGACACTCTGATAACATTTACCCGAACTGGTTCCAGTGGATAGACCAAGGGGAAACTCCCTTGTTAAAGGAATTATAAAGTTGGTAGCTCCTAAATACTCTGTCACGAGTCTATTTCCGTCAAATATTGAGAATAACTTGAAGTTGTACTGATTTTTGTGTCAAATTCTATGTTTAAATTTATGTTCTATCTTCTGCCTCAGTGTGACTATCGTTACAATGTTTTCTTCCAAACATACCTTACAAAAGGGGTAATATGCTCTTTGCAAAGTAGAATAAGGGTTATAAATCTGGTGTGTGAAAAATATGAGAGCATATGTTGGTTAGGAGAAGATCAGGGAAAGCTGTGCACGGAAAAGTTGAGGGACATGGAAGAAAGAAAGGGGTTGTATCTGCGCAACCTGATCAATTTTCACATTCATTAACAAACCAATTCACCAGATTTCTTACCATTGCACCGAGGTTTCAGAGTATGGAAGGAGTCAAATATGGTTAACGGCGTCATAATTTAGAATTTTGGACAAAGGAGTATGTCTTACTCACCCATTTTTTAGTGGTGAAGGAATGGCGCCTCGGCGCCTCAGCCAAAACGAAAGCGACAGTGTAGTTATGAGGTATCAGATTGTAACAATAAGATTATCGGTAAAAGGATATCCCGTGAAGGCATTAAGTTCATGCCTATTCCCGATGAAAAATGGACATGGACACATATGGCAAGCACAGCTGCTGGTGCATTTTTTAAACAGAGTTCCCGGGAAACGACAACGGAACGTAGGGACATAACCTTATGCACACTAAGAATCTACAAGGTATGTTCTGCCTCAGGGCTTTGTGACAATTATGATGTCGTTGCTCGGAAAGAAAACAGTGGGGGGGATGGTGTTGTCGTGATTTCGTGATCCTCAGGCATCACGTCTGTGGTTACTATGAAAATGTTATCACTATAAGTTCTTTTGAAGAGACTAAAAAGGGAATCTTTGTTAGTTGTGTCGCAGGTAATGATGGACAATCACCTAGCACCCTCAGTAGCAATACCCCTTGGATCCTAAAAGTAGGTGCAAGCATGATAGATATAGTATAAGAGCTACTGCAAAGCAAGGAAACGGAGAGGGGTTCAATGGGGAATCTATTTCCCACAACAAATAACCTCCCACGAAAACTATGTCCACTTGTACATTCAGGGGCCAAAGGTAAGTTTCTCTCAGCATTCTGTGGTGAGGGATACTTGGATGGTGCAAGCGTGGGTGGTGTTGAGTGAATAAAGCAGAGAAACAGTTAACACATGATTACCATTGTTTATGTTCATACGAGATACTAGCAAAGGCAAGGCCATCATGTCTGGAACCCATTTTTGCTGTATAAGTCCTTATATAATCTTACTATCGTAGTCCTAACCTCAGACGACTCAGTAGCACTCGCTACTAAAAAAAAGTACCTCATATCCTTATCACCCTCCTTAAGCCACCTAACTCTAGACTTCTTTCTCCAGCAAATTCCATCCAGGTTAGACCATTTCCAATTTTATTTTTAATTTCTGTCTAGCTCCATTCTCTGCCGTTAGTGTATCCCTATCTTCTATTACGTCTAAAACTTGAATTTTAAGTCAAGATTCCCCACCTTAAGGTCATGTTTATTGTATTTTCTTCAAATTTAGCTCTTGAAATCCCCTTTTATGGCTGTAAAAAGATTATAAATTTTTCCCGCATACGAGTCTCCATATGTTCAATGACAATGATTTCTCAAAAAGGTATCAACAATAAACTTGTTTAGGAGTTCGATCTCTACAACTTCGAGTGGTTACTCAATGTGATCAGTTGAGACCTTATAACCATTTTATTCCATGTTTATAGTGAACAAAGTCATATGTGAAAACTTGTGACATAAGTTTTTGCAAATTATTCACCAGTTATCCCAATTTTATGAATTTTACGCAATCGAATCACATCACCAGTTAATTGACTCTAACCTATCTATAATCAGAATTCCAACTAAAAATAAATAAATAAATAAATATTTTAAAATCAACACTCAAATCACAACTATAACCTACTGTGATTTACATATATATATATGCATATATATAAACCCTAATTTCCAAGTTCATCTTTCATGGTTTCAAACGAGATATGTTGCTAGTTAAATCGACACTATAATCTAACCTAGAATGATAAATTCTCATAAGGTTTCAAGATTTTTGAAGAAATGTGTACCTATGTTAAAGCTTTGGATCTGTAATCGCCATTGTTGAGAGGTCCCGAACTCCTGAAATCACAAGATTGCAGTAACGCGCGCTGTTGTGTTTTAAGTCGAGTGATCTTGATTATGGAAATCTGGATTTGATTAAGGCGTTAAACTCTTCCCTCCTAATTGCTACGTTAAATAGATTCTGACGTCATCACAATTATAAGAGTTATATCAGCGTTTAAGACAGTCTCCAGCAGGACCTGGAGCTGGCGTTTGTACTCATGCTCAAGGTTTAAATGTTCAGTTTGAGTTTTCATGCTAGAGATTACAAGCTACATAAGTGAAACGTAGCTCGTCTTAAACTACCGGTTGTTGGGAAAATTCAAAAAATTAAATAACTAATCTTCACCAAAAGAAAACAATTACCGAACCAAGCAAGGAGGCGCGCAAGCGCTTCTTGAAGATAGTCGAAGCCTCTCCAAAGGTGCAAGAGAACTCAACAGCACTATCTCTGGGATTCAACCAAGCTAGACCCGTTCTATCACAATGTGTTTGCACTGCACAGAGTGATCAAGTTTGTTTCACTTTTCCTCATTGCCCAAATAAAACGAAAAGAAAGAAATTGAGAAAGAAAAAGAATTGTTTGTTTTTCTCTGTATCTTACTCACATAAAATAACTCTATAAATAAGAGTCTAAAAACTGTCCAGTTCTAAAACTGCTTAATTAATACATAAGTATTAATAAGTCACACATAATCCCCAATAAATATACAACCAGTTACAGACTCTAACAGACATAAAAGTCCAAGAGGTTGTCTGTTCCAGACCCAAGCCCACGCCCCACGACCGTGGCAAGCGTGCAAAGTGCACCTAATAAAATGCCAAAAAGCGCCTAAATGCGCCTCAAACGCCCATTCGCCCACGCGTGCATGTGCGCGAGTCGCGCTCGATGCGAAGCATCTCGCTAGGGTGCACACACTCCTAGAGTAGATTTTAAATCCAACTAAGCAATAGAGATATAAAAACTAATAGAAATTACTTTTTATTTCCAATGTGGGATAAAATATTTTAAAGCCATATTTTGAAGTTAAAACAATTCCAACAATCCCCCACTTGTTTTAATTTAAAAATAACAAACATAATTCCCCCACAAGTTTAAATAAAAAAAAACAAAAAAAAATTGGGGCATAAAGGCAAATTATGTGCATATGTTTCGGTGTCTTGAGAACTGGAACCTATACATTGTAAAACATGTCTAAGTTTATCATGTCAAAAGTTAGTGGAGTGCCCTTGAACTAAAATTGACATAAAATATTAGTGGAGTTAAGCCTTGAACTAATAATCCTATTTGATAAACATGACATGTCGTATACACATAATTTTCAGAGAAACAAATAACTTTTGAGCTCAACACTTTAGAGTCCGTGCTTAATCCCTTTCTACTAAGTACTCTAGAGACAGTCTATCATCTCATAGGAACTGACTAGATTACACACTTAGAGAGGTGAGTTTACCAAGAGTGATCTGTAAACACTCCAATCCAAATGGATCTTTTAAACTCATTAAGAGAACAATCCCAGCCTTACACGTTTTACAAAATAAAAAACACTAGAACCATAGAAATAAGACTTTATATAAAGAAAAGTGTTTACTACAAATTGTTAACTCACGAGTTTGTTTTCCCATTAAACCTCTACAGGCTGGGTTTCCACTCGGAGAAACTATGTATAGACTTTCAATCCCATTCCCCTCGATGTCGAACTAATCATGTCTCTCCCAAGGCCTTTTGATAGAGGATCTGCCAAATTTTCTTTGAACTTCACATATTGAACGGTCATGACTCCGTTCTTAATAATCCCCCTGACATGATTATGTTTCAGATGAATCTGTCTTGATTTCCCATTATAAGTCTCGTTGTATGCTCGCAGCAATGCAGCCTGATTATCACAATAGATTGTGATTGCCGGCACAGGCTTTTTCCAGATAGGAATATCAAACAACACTGATTTCAGCCACTCATCCTCTTCTCCCGCAGAAGATAGACTAATGAACTCCAATTCCATAGAGGAATGAGTTATGCATGTTTGCTTTTTGGATCTCCAGGAGATCGCACCTCCAACTAAGGAAAAAATCCATGCAGTAACCGATTTTGACTCGTCTGAATTCGAGTTCCAAGTCGCATCACAGTACCCTTCAAGTACAGCTGGATGTCTCCCATAATGTATCCTATAACCCATTGTACCCTTAAGGTACCTTAAAACTCTGTAGAGTGCATCCCAATGCTCTTTACCTGGGTTACTTGTGTACCTGCTCTATTTGCAAACTGCATATGCAAGATCGGGTTTTGTACAATGGATAACATACATTAAACTACCAATGATTTGGGAGTACTCAAGTTGAGCTATAGGTTTACCTGTATTCTTCTGCAACTTTATGCTTTGATCAAATGGAGTAGGAGAAGGTTTAGACTCATATTGATTAAATCTTCGCAAAACCTTCTCGATGTATTTGGATTGCGTAAGAGCTATCCCATTGTTGCTCCTGATAATTTCAATTCCCAGATTACATCAGCCTCGCCAAGATCCTTCATATCAAACTTTGAAGACAAGAAATTCTTCACATTTATGACTTGGTCATTGTCGGTTCCAATGATAAGCATGTTATCAACATAAAGACATATAATGACTCCACTGCTTCCATTAAACTTGCTATAGACACAGATATCACCACCATTAACATTAAAACCATCAGCAATCAACACTGTTCTGAACTTGTCATGCCACTGCTTAGGAGCTTGTTTTAGTCCATAAAGAGATTTGATCATCTTACATACTTTTTTCTTATTATTATCCAGAACAAACCCCTCTGGCTGAGCCATATAAATTTCTTTGTCAAGATCTCCATTCAGAAAAGTAGTCTTTACATCCATCTGATATATGACCAGATTGTTCAATGATGCAATAGCTATCATTAGTCTTATTGTGGAGATTCTTGCCACAGGTGCATACGTATCGAAGAAATCATAACCCTATCGTTGCTTGTATCCTTTTGCCACCAAACGAGCCTTGTACTTATCAATTGAACCGTCGGGTCTAAGTTTCCTCTTAAATATCCACTTACATCCAATCGGTTTGCTCCCCGGAGGTAGATCCACTAATGTCCATGTATTGTTGGACATTATAGAGTGAATCTCATCATCAACTACTTCCTTCTAGAATATTGCGTCATTCGAACTCATTGCCTCAGAATAAGTACTAGGATCCTTTTCCGCCATGAGAACATAATCAGGACCAAAGTTTTTAGGTATGCGAGGTCTAACACTTCTGCGAGGTTCCACCGGTACAACAGTTGCATTGCTTCTCTTGTGTGAACTCGAAGACTCAACCCCCACAGTTTCCTTATCCTTCTTAAGCGGAAAGATGTTCTCAAGGAAATTAGCATTTGTTGACTCAATAATAGAATAAGGTACTAGAGATTCCAAATTCATAAATCTGTAAGCCTTGCTACTCACAGAATAACCAACAAAGACGACATCCAACCCTCGCGGTCCAACTTTCGAAAACTGAACATGTAGTAACTTGACTTGAGCTAAGCATCCCCAGACTTTGAGATAATTCAAGTTAGGCTTTCTCCCTTTCCATACTTCATAAGGAGTCTTTCCAATTGCTTTATGAGGAACCCGATTCAAAATATGACACGACGAAAGAAGTGCTTCGCCCCATAGATTAGATGGAGCACCCGAACTGATAAGCATGGAATTAACCATTTCTGTAATAGTTATATTCTTCCGTTCCGCAATGCCGTTCTGTTCTGGTGTCCTAGGAGCAGACATTTGATGGTGCACCCCTTCAGCTTCACAAAATTCTTGCAAACCCGTGAATGTGTACTCTCCCCCTCTATCGGTCCTAAGAGTCTTTATCTTGTAATTGTGAAAGTTCTCGACTTCAGCTTTGTACGTTTTAAACTTTTCAAAGGCTTCATCTTTAGTCCTTAAAAGAAAAACATAAGTGTATCTCAAAGCGTTGTCAATGAATGTAATGAAATATCTCTTTCCATTTCTGGACAGAACATCCGTCATCTCACAGATGTCTGAATGTACAAGATCTAAAACCTTTGATGATCTCTTAACAGATCTAAAAGAGGTTCTAGTAACTTTATATTTGCTGCATATTATGTATTTTTCGTGAGTCTGATTGTGTTTTGGAATTAATCCATTACTTGCCATCGATTGAATCGATTTATAGTTTACATGGCCCAATCTACCATGCCACAATTCAGAGGACTCAAGAATATACGCAGAAACGGATTCATTCATTATATTCAGTTTAAACATTCTAGAAATAGAATAACCCTTACCCACAAAATTGCCATTTTTTGTAAGAATCATTTTGTCAGATTCAAACATAATTTTGAAACCATGAGAACTGAAGAGGCTGACTGAAACTAAGTTCTTGCGAATATCCGGAACGTGATAAACTTCAGTTAAGGTGACGGTCTTCCCAGATGTTAATTTGAGATCTACTGAACCCTTACCAACGATCTTGGAAGTTGAAGAATTACCCATGTAGACGTGCATCCTATCCTCCACAGGTTCATAAGTCATGAACATATTCTTGTCACAACAGATTTGCTTTGTTGCACCCGAATTGATCTACCAATCTACTTCTCCTCCAACCATATTCACTTCAGACACCATCGTAATTAATTTGTCTTCTTCATGCTGTTTGCCCTTTCTGAAACGACAATCTCTTACAAAATGGCCAGGCTTGCCACATACATAGCAATAAGATTTCTTTTTGTCTCCATTTTATTTGGTTCCTGGCTTCTTCTTGAAGTCTTTCTTTATTGGTTTGAAATTATTCTTTGGATATTTCTTTTTCCCTTCAGCCTTCTTTGGACCTGCAGATTCAACAACATGTACTTTTACAGCACCATCATTAGTTTTTTCAGTTACCTTTTCACGATTACGAGATTCTTCTTCAACCCGTAGATGATAAAGAAAATCATCCAGAGTGGTGTCCTCTTTCTTGCGCATCATTTTTTTTTGTAATCTTTCCAAGCAAGAGGCAACTTGGAAATAATTACACTCACATGAAAATTTGCATCAATTTTCATCCCAGCAGAAATAATTGAGTCAGCAAAAACTTAAAATTCTTGTACCTGCTCTAGAATTGGTTTAAAATCAACCATAACATAGTCTATGTAGTTACTGACTTGAAACTTTTTGGTGCTAGTTTCATCAGCAACATACACAGTCCTAATACCTTCTCATAAGTCTTTTATATTGTTGGTCTTTTTCTTAAACTGATTATATAAAGCATCAGTAAGAGAATTCAGAATATGGTGACGACACAAATAGTCATCATCTTTCAATTTCTGAATTTTCTCTAACGCCTTTTTAGCAGCATCAGACATAGTTTCAGCAGGTGTAGCGGGACAAATATCAGAAAGAGCATAATAAATTTTGAGTTGTTTCAATAAAAACACCATCTTATCCTCCCAGTGATAAAATTTTTTTCCATCAAAACGGGTCGAGTCATTTAAAAATAATCTCATCGAATTGGTGAGTACAATAGCCAAGGAGTTAAATTCAGAGGCCAAATTGTTTGACATATCTTTAAATTGTTGGGAAAATTCAAAAAATTAAATAACTAATCTTTACCAAAAGAAAACAATTACCGAACCAAGCAAGGAGGCGCACAAGCGCTTCTTGAAGATAGTCGAAGCCTCTCCAAAGGTGCAAGAGAACTCAGCAGCACTATCTCCGGGATTCAACCAAGCTAGACCCGTTCTATCACAATGTGCTTGTACTGCACAGAGTGATCACGTTTGTTTCACCTTTCCTCATTGCCCAAATAAAATGAAAAGAAAGAAATTGAGAAATAAAAAGAACTGTTTGTTTTTCTCTGTATCTTACTCACATAAGATAACTCTATAAATAAGAGTCTAAAAACTGTCCAGTTCTAAAACTGCTTAATTAATACATAAGTATTAATAAGTCACACTTAATCCCCAATAAAGATACAACCAGTTACAGACTCTAACAGACATAAAAGTCCAAGAGGTTGTCTGTTCCAGACCCAAGCTCATACCCCACGACCGCGGCAAGCGTGCAAAGTGCACCTAATAAAATGCCAAAAAGTGTCTAAATGCGCCTCAAACGCCCATTCGCCCACGCGCGCGTGTGCACGAGTCGCGCTCGATGCGAAGTATCTCGCCAGAGTGCACACACTCCTAGAGTAGATTTTAAATCCAACTAAGCAATAGAGATATAAAAACTAATAGAAATTACTTTTTATTTCCAATGTGGGATAAAACATTTTAAAGCCATATTTTGAAGTTAAAACAATTCCAACACCGGTTGTGCCTCATGTAAAATTGGAAGATATGCAAAATTCGTATGGGATTGTTACCACTTTTGGAGAGATTTTTTTCACCCAGTTTTTGTAGGATTGGTTTTAAAAGTTGTGTTATGTAAGCCTCATGGAGCACTTTGAGATGAATTTTGAATCTCATGTGCACCTCCACCTCCACCTCCACCTCATAGTAACGTAGGAGATGATTTAGCACTTGCATATGGAAATGTTAACAGTGCCTTGGGTAGTAGAACTTTGACTCCTTAAGTCTAAGTAGAAACAAAAATAATGACTCCCTTATCTTGTCAGGATTTATTATGATTTTCACATCATGTCTGTCTGCGGAGGGTTTTACGTGCCACAAGTATTAGTCGCGTAAATGGTGATAAATTTTAAAACAAAATCACCTGGATTATGTAGAGTAAAAAAAAATGTATATGAAAAATCTTGTCAAACGACAACATAGAAGCCTTGTGATATACACAATTAAAAACATACAAATAATTTTGATGTTTGTCTGTCCTTATGTCCCTCTTCTTCATCATTCGCTCTATCTTTTCCCTTCCCCATCTCCATCTCCTCCCTCATGTGTCATGTTGTTTCAGCCTCTAGCGTCACTAGTATCATTATATGCAGTTTCACCTAGACGCCCACCACTCTAAAGTCCAGACTCTATTAAGATTTCTTTTATCGGACCAAGATCAATGCTGGTCCTTGTCGCCATATGTATTTTTAGAGAAGAGTCCGGATCCTCTCCACCGTGGTGGAGAGAATGGCTCTCTACTCCTTTTCCAAATGTAATGCCACATGTTTCATTTGTCAAACCCACTAACTCTTCTCTCTCCGTCAACTAACTAAATATTAATTCAATAAAATAAAATATCTCAAATTTACAAAAAAAAATAAAAATCAAACCAATTATCATAACATTAACCCAAATTCTTAAGGCACTGTTTGGTTTTCTTCACAAACATTAACCCATCAACACCTACGTCGATTAATCATACTATACTACACAGTTAATTATCGGTAGGCCTTAAAGAACAAAGTATACCAAACAAAAAAAATTATTTCATGATGCCAAATTTTAAAAAAATTTAGACACTCCAAAAAGAAGAAAAAAATACTCATGTCTTGTAACTTAAAATCATTCGTTACATTAGTTTGTTTCCTCAATTCTTCATGACAACTGTGCAACGTAGAACATCCGTCATTCCATGCCTAAATCATGATCGAAGCGCACTTCTTTCGGGGTGATACTGGAGGAGCATTGTACGTTTCCTACATATAATCCATTATAGATTGATGTTAGCTGAACATATTAATTAAAATTTCAAATAAATGATCAAAGTCATTATCGTAAAATCGTAACTCATACTATTAGTTGGTTGTGCGCACTGATTTATAAATAGTTGTGATGCACCGCTGTCAGTTAGAGAAATCTAAGAATTATGATATATAGTTATTTTACACGAATTTATCACTTACAGGCTATATAAAATGTAAGTTTTAACATAGGTTTTCTAAAACAAAAACATGTAAAACATTTACCTAGTGTAGCAATTGATTGAAGTTCATATGCGAAGTGCTAGAAAGTTCTTCGAATTCCATATCTCTTCCAAATTCCATAAGGCTTGAGTTCTATATCGTTTGATTCAATCCAAATTAGTAAGTTCTCCAAAATAGATATTAAAACTTTTATGTTTGTGTAAAATAAAATCTTACGTTATTGTAATGAGTTGAGATATAAGGCACCAATGGTTGGACAATTTGAGAAGGATAATATGTTGGGGCGTGCAAAATAGGATTTAAAATAACATTTTCTTCATTAGTACTTGAATGCACATCCTTCTCTGAGCAAGTAGCCTCAATTGGCATAGTGTCACATTTGCTTAAACTAAGAAAAATCACAAAAACATGAACTATAACAATAAGAATTGTGATAAAATATTTTACCTGATATAAATAAGAGACTTACAAGCCTTCGTTTTGGTGAGGACTTGTAGGATGCTTCCTCGCATTATTTTTACTCAAATGGACATTCTTCTCCGAGCAAGTAGCCTCAATTAGCATAGTGTCACATTGCCTTAAATCTAAAGAATTCATAAGACATCAACTATAAGAATAAAAATTGTAGTAAACTTTTTAGCGAGATATAAATAAGAGATTGTAACTAACCTTCGTTTTGTTGTGGACTTGTATGATGCTTTCTCACATTGCTATTGCTCGAATCAGTACGTGTAGTCTTAGATTTTTTTCCTTTTTTGAGTTAATTCTAATCTGCTCTTCAATCTTGTTCCTGGAGGACGATCTCTTTCATAGCCTTGTGCAACCGTTAGTATTTCTTTACCTTTACTTCATTACTTTGAGAAGCATTTGCCTTTGTTGATTTTGGATTTTCAACTGAATCTTTAGGAGGTAACCCCGTTGCAAGTTCAACTTCTTCGAGTCCATTCTTCAATACTCGCATAACCACTGTATATACTTCTTCGTTGATCACTCCCTTGGTCGTAATCTTGATGGCTTGTGCACAAAGCTCATTATAGCGCAAAGACAAACTTGCATTACAATTAGCTAAAATTGTTTTGCCAACCTCATCCCTTACAATTCCAACCTTAACATCTTTTGTCCACCTTGCTAAAATGTATTTGGACGGGATCTCGTGAATGTTCCTATGATAAAGTACTTTCACAATGTGACGACATATGATTCCGGTAAACTCAAATTTGTTGCAGGTGCATCCCACTTGAATATTATAAGAGTCAATCATAACAATGTTTTTTGTACGTCCTTCTCGACCCACTTTGTATCTGAAAATTGAGCCATCCACATCACGTTCTTCAATCGTATACATAAGGTGCGCTTTGTATTCATTAGAAAACAAGTCAAATATAACATGTGTATATCGCTCTGATGCTTGCTTTAACATGAGTGTGGAGACAACTAAACTTGGTGATGTTTGGCTCGACTTAAAGTCTTCTTCAACTTCTGTTTGACGTCAAGTTTCAAGTGCCATTTCAAAGCGATTCAGAAATTCAGTAAAACACATCATGGCCATACACCAACGCCCATTTTTTACGAACTTTGAACAATGCACCTAACCATATATTTTCACCCAAACCAGTCATCTAACATCTTTTTCCATTTCGACAAAAAAAATTCTCCCGTGTAGCAGCTATAAATACACCTTTTAAAGTCTTCCTGGAAACCCAAAATTTTGTAAACATGTGAGAGATGTTTTGCGGCATTTTGAAATATATGCCACAAACAAAGCCTATGACGTGTTTCTGGAAAAACAATTGAAATAGCCTTCGCCATTGCTGCACATTGATCTGTAAGAATTAACTTTGGGGCCTTTTTTGACATCACTTTCATTCAAGTCTCAAATAGCCAAATAAAAGATTGAGTCATTTCATCTATCAATAATGCACCGCCATATATTACTGTTTGTCTATGGTGATTCACTCCAACAAATGGTGCAAATGGACGACCGTACTTGTTTGTTCGATAAGTTGTATCGAAGACAACAATGTCACCGAAAAAGTTGTAATCCATCACACACATCGCATCCGCCCAAAAAAAATTGGTCAATTGACTTTCACCATCAACCATTACTGCATAAAAGAAAAAAGGATTTTCTGCTTGCTTTTTTACAAAATATTCCATTACTGTACAAGCATCCCCTTTCTTAAGTTATTCTTCTCGTCGCTTGCGTATTACATTTTTATAATCAACATATGTGATCCCAACATTTTGACAACCCCCCGCTTGATGAACCATATAATTAAATCCTTCGACAGAAGTAATTCATGTTGCATTCAGACTTTCAATTTCTGCTAGATGTACATCTTTTACTTTTCTTTGTGAGCGCAACATATAAGCCTTGGATGGGGTCGCCAAAACATGGTTATGCTCATAGACAATCTCAAAAATAGTCCATTCATCCTCCTCATTTTTTATAATCATACGAGCCTTCCAATCAGTTCTTGATTCATTGCGCACCTTGGTTGTATTTTTGCACCGTTGGTCCTCTTTCTGTAACCCTTGCTTAAAGCAAACAAACATTCTACTCATTATACTCCCATCAACTCTTTTGTATATTTTACCTTTGCGTACGCTGAAACCCACTTTCCTTGCAAACTCGTTGTATTTTTTGAATGCAACTTCTTCAGAATCACACACCATCCCTTCATATACCATGTTATTGAATTGACTCAAATCAACATTAATATGTTGATCGTGATTACCGACATTCGCTACTTCGTCTATTACATTGTCATCACAATTTTCCACACCTGTTAAGTTCATTGCAAGTATATAATTCAACTATATATAAAGCTAGAAAGAATGATCAGTGTTGTATATACTAATACAAAAATTTCTACCTGGCTGTTGCTTGCTATTATCGTCTATAATATGAATAAGAAGCTTGTTGAAAAACTGAGAGCGAGAATAACGTGAACACCGTCTTCAAAGGGCAAATTAAGAGTCAGTAGAAATCAAATTAAGACGTGACGATGATCGAATCAAAATTGCTAATGACGACCAGACATAAAATACTTACGAATTAATTTTCGGGGTTGGAGTACTCTGAAGAATAAAAGAGGTGCTTTAGGGTATTCTTAAATTTCTTGTAATTTATAAGTATAGAGAAGAACAGCCATGACAAGAAAAGGAGAAGGGAGAATTACACTTGCTGAAGTTGAAAATGTTTTGTTAATATTTTTTTATTTAGTAAAATATTTTAAAAGTAAAACTCTTAAAAGATAACGGTGAGTGGAGAGAGTTAAAGTAGAGTTAGAACGTATAAGTGTCAAAAATATTTAAAGAAGAGTACAGAGCCATTCTCTCCACCGAATGAGTTTAGAGAATCACCTCAAATTTTCAACTTTCTAAAATAATGAGTTTCCTCCTGAAGTCGTTAACGGCAACCTCAATTTTACCAGCAGCAGCAGTCACCTCCTCTCCCTTCTTCTTGAAGCCTCTCAGACCAAACTACTTCGCACTCTCACTAAAGGCAACCACCACCAACACTAACTTCTCTTCTCCTCCTCCGCAAATCTCTCTTCGCATGGATTCACTAACCTCCGCCCCCGCGCAGGTTAGCAAACCTACACTCACTTCTTCATTCCTCAATTCTGCAATTTGACTGATGAGTTTAACTAATTATTGGTTTGATTTGCAGAAGAGGGAAGCTTTGCCAGAGCTTCTGGTAAGTTTGATTAATTTTTCGCTTTGAATTCATGATTACCTTGCAGTTTTAGTTGTAATTTTGTGGTTTTTGAATCGCAATTATTATAGACATTTTATTGTAAGTTCTGAAGTTGTGGTTTGTGTTTTCAGACAGAGTTTATGGTCGATATGAAGTGTGATAGTTGCGTTAATGCGGTTAAGAATAAGTTGTTGACGGTAGAAGGTAATTAATTCGATGATTGTATCGTGTTTTTGAGTATTTTTTGTTGCTGTTTATGTTGTTGAGGAGGTTTGTGCTTGCAGATGTGAAACGAGTTGAGGTGGACTTGAGTAATCAAGTGGTGTGTGTGGTTGGTTCTTCGCCTGTGAAAGCCATGGCGGATGCTTTGGAGGAGACGGGGCGTAAAGCTCGCTTGATTGGCCAAGGGAAACCCGAAGGTTGTATTTTTTATTTTTTTTGAGTGTTTGATTTATATTTATATAATTGCCTAAGCTTGAATGACTGTTATGAGACTTGCTAGTTAGGTACGAACCATGAAATGGAGTTATAGGATGCACAATGCCAGAATGGTGCCAATAATGTTCAAAATCAGTATATTAAATGAATCCAATTTTTCATGGGAAAATGTAGGATTTCTCCTCCACATGGGGCACTTAGTCACGTAGCGAGAAGACTCAATAACATCTCACCCTTGTTCTCTTAGAAAGATTCTCACTTCCAATCTCGGACTGGCTTGACAAGTCCCTTTCAAAACACCCAGTATACATCCAATAGCTTCAACAAGTAATACCATGTATTCTGAATGAAGGAAAAACTTTGAAATGTATGATCAATGGAATTATCCTCCATTCTATAGAGAATGTGAGGTGCTGTAATGTTTGTAACTATTCGCATGAAGCTATTCCTAGTACGATTCCTTCCCCACCAACTTCACTAAGAAAATGCCATTTGGCACGATCAGGAGTACCTGTGAGGCGTCTAACCCAATAAAGCTGATATTTGTGCCAGTGGTTTACTTCTACAGTGGCCTGGCGACGACGACCTTAAGATAAGATCTCATTATACTTTTCACTGAGGCTTTTTTGAGATATAAAACCTCATATCTCCTTGAGTAGGCCTGTTTTCGGATCGGATTGGATCGGAAATTGAGGGGGTCGGATTTTTTTTGATTTTTTTCGAAACTATAAAATCTATTCCGATCCGATCCGATTTTTTTTCCAGAACTGTAAAAATGAATCCGAATTCGGAAATTTCAAAATTCCGACTATTTCAGAATAAATTCGAAATAAATTTTGGAATAACAGAGTTCTCACTTCTTCAAATCAAACCATAATAACAGAGTTCTCACTTCTCCAAGAATCAAAGATTTAGAATCGAAGCCAGATAGGAGATTTAACTTTTTTCTTCGCTGCAAATCAAAATCGAGGCAGTGGAGAATGGAGAATGAAGGCAGTGAAGATTTAACTTAAAAATAGAAGGAGTGGAGGCAGTGGAGATTTAACTTAAGAGTAGAGGACAGTAGAGAATGGAGAAGAAGAGGCGGTGGAGAATGCCCTGGGTTAAGAATCTTAAGATATAATGTTTTATGTTTCAATTCGGACTATTCGGAATTAAATCAGATCAGAGGGATATTCGGAATATTTTTTGGAATAATTGAATTAGAGGGTATTCAAAATAATCGGATCGGATGGTTTTCGGAATAATCGGATCGGAAAATTTGAAATAATTGGATCGGAAATTTCGGAATTTTGGAATTGCACAAAGCTATCCGATTCTGAACTGAATTTTTTCGGAAAAATTAGAAAATCGGAATTGCAAAATAGGGTTCCAAAATCGGAAAGATCGGATTAGAAATCGGAAAAAATTGGAAGTTTGGACAAAAGTTGCAGCCCTATCCTTGAGGGGTGGTTAAGGGGGAATTGTTGGAATTTTTCAAAACTTGTACCTCTTTTGAGCCTTGAACCCATGACCTCTTGGTTATTTATTTTATGTGACTCCTATACTATAGTCTAAAGTTTAGTCCCACATTGTTTATAAACAATAAAAGAACTAAACATATAAGGTATTACCCATGTGACATGTGTGTAATATGTGAAATAGAGAGAGTGTATAATTGTGTGAGTGTGTGAGGATTTTATACCCTATACACACTTGGACCTTTCTCAGGCGGCCCGGTAGGCCGGGCCGGCTCGGGCTCGGACTTGGACTTGGACTTGGGGTTGGGCAATTGGCTCTTCTGGCTCTGGAGTCCTTGGGGGTCCTTTGGGCTTGGGTCTCCATAATCTTTTTAACAAAAAGTTCATTGGGCTTGGGCTTGGTTTATTCCTTAGTCTTGGTCTTCACTTTGCTTTCTCCACCTCTTGAGGAGACCTAATCCTCAGGGACACGTCCCACACGTTTGACTAGAGAGAGAGCCGTTGGGCAAACTCTCTCTATAAAAACAACTCCTCACCACCTTCTAAAAAAACCAGAACACCACTCTCCTCTCTGTGTTAAAACTCTCTCTCTCTCTACATTGTACGGTTACCTGAGGGTGCATACTTCATCTTTACGTAGACTTCCGGGATAACTGAAGCTACTGTATACGTTACGTTACGCTCGTTGTATCCTGGAAAGAGATCAGACCTTCAATACCTTACCCGAGGTAGGTCGAAATACTCTTTAAAGAGAGTGCGACCCACGCCTCGAGCTATTGTTCCACTGTCTCTTTGTTATTTGTTACAGGTGGTGTTTCGTTTCTTGCTATTGTACCGAAACTGCCTTCTCTTGCTGCTATTTGCCGGAGATCAAATTGCCGTTTCTTACTACTGAAACTGCCGCCTGTACTTCCTGCGTTGCTGTATAACTACTTAATGCAACTTAGATTCAGAGCTGTTGTAGAGACTGCTTCCTGCAAATCAGACTTCCTGTTTGTTCTGCCGGAGCTAACACCTGCCTTACCCAACAGTTCTTGTTCCCTCTTATTCTTGCGCTAAAACTTGCTGTTTGCCAGAGCTGAAGCCTGCCTTACCCAACAGCTCTTGCTGCCTGAACTTGTGCTACCTATCCAACTGTTTTGCTGCTGAACCTGCATGTTATTCTTGTGTTAATACATTGCTGTTTGCCGGAGTTAAACCAAGCTGCCTTTTGCTGCTGCTGTTATACTACTGCAGTACTGCTGCTGCCTGTTTTCATCTCAACTGCGGCTGCTTATAAATCAGTTGCTACTGCTGCCAGTTTTACGTTTTCATCTGCTGCTGCCTGCAACTCAGTTGCTGTTGTTGCCTGTTTATGTGTTGCTGTTGTTACCAAACTACATAAAGCTGATTACCACAGTTGTGCTATTGTTCTACAGTTCTGGGAGAGCGAATAACTGGTTCATAAGTCTTAACATATTTCTTACAGGGAACAAGTCGATGCGCGTAGAGTAAGATCATACAAAACCTTTGCGTCACCCGAGCGTATTTGAAAGAAGTATTAAACTGTCATGCCATAAAACTTGTAATAGAGAAAAACACATTGATCAGATATGGACTTTCACCATAGCAAGAATAATTATAAAAGTTGATGTTTGCATCTTCACTTAAAAATAAACAAGTAAAATGGGTAGATATACCTAATTTTTAATGTTTCAAAATTAAACTCTTTCAAAGTCTAAGTTGCAAAGTGTTTTTATACCAAAGAAGAACACGAAAGAGATATGGTAAAAGGGAGAATAGAGGAAGAGTCATCTAGTTTGATCTCATTCGTGATTGGTGTAAAAACTCAAACTTACTTTGAAAAGCTGTTATAGATAGTACATGTTATGTCTTCCATTCACATTAAGCTTTGGCTTTATTTAATATGAAAAAACAAGTAGAGTTACTTGTAGTCATATATGTAGAAAGATTTTACACTTCTAAAATAAACCGTGAAAAAAGAAACAAATATAGCATTTTCTTAGCCGCAAAATAAAATAAAAATATTACGACGTTTAGTACATATGCATAATGACGATCGCAAAAAATGAGATCTTAGTACTTGGCCAGCAAGTTGTTTGTGATAAGGCCTTGGTCTCTGAATATTGAAAAGATGTAAAAAACATAAAAGCAATCTCAATCTGGGTTATGTTGAGGGGTATCCCTGATTATTTATTGAATGATTACTTATGGAACACTGATGGAGTAAGCCAGATAGCTAATGTGATTGGGATTCCCTTATTCATGGATAGAACTACAAAAGAAAAAACTAGACTCAGCTATGCAAGGGTGTGTATTAAGATTAATACAAGATTGGACTACCTTACATTGTACCCTTTGACGTGGATGATAGGGAGGTAACATGCATTAAAGCCGAGTATACATAGCTTCCTCGTAAGTGTGAGAATTGTTGTTGGCCATAGGGCCAATGAAGGTGAGAAGCAAATTATTTCTGAAATTACTAAAGCAACACCTATAAAAGGTAACTGAAACAAGGAGTGGAAACAAGTGTCTGGTAATAAAGTGAGTGGAGGATCAATCAATCATAACTATGAGAATGGAGATGAGGATTGACTTGTTCCCAAGCCTAAAAAACTAACAAAAATAGCAATGAACACGCGATGGAGAACTCATGTATCATTCACAGTGGAGCTTTTGCCATGTTGAGTAGTGAAGACGGTGAGGAGTATCATGCAAAAAGCTCAAAAACTGGAGATGGCCAAGCAATGAGAGAGTGTGAGAGCAATCCCACAAACTCTGAGAGTTGTGAGAAGAGTGAACAAAAGTTGTTCCAAAATACTTCCATTTTCTTGGAATAACCCTGGCGATCGTCATTATGTGTCAAGCGTCGCAGTATGTTTTTTTTTTTTTTTTGTAGCTAAAAAAATACTATAAGAGCCACTATTTTTTGATCGTTTTACTTTGTAAGTGTACAATAACTCTACAAATATGACTATAGCTATCTCTACTTGCTTTTTCATTAAATGAAGCCAAAGCTTAATATGAATGGAGGATGAAATATGTACCATAAGTTTTTCAAAGTAAGTTTGATTTTTTACATCAATCGCCAATAAGATCTGTTGAGATATATAATCATACATCGGGTATTCAAGCCTTGCACCTCAAAAATATAAGATCTTGGGGTTACTCTTTTTATTACCAATTGGTTTTGAGATGGAACCTCAAGTTCTAATATGGTATTAGAGCGGGCCTTTCTTCCACATGTCGAGCCCAACGGCCCACGTGCTACTCCACGTCACTCAAATATTCGTCCACGCGTTGAGCTCAATTACGCCACATGTGAGGGGGCGTATATAGTCCCACATCGGGTATTCAAGCCTTGCACCTCAATAATATAAGATCCTGGGACTACTCCTCTCATTACCAATTAGTTTTTAAATGAAACCTCGAGTTCAAATATGATCAAACTAAATGACTCTTCCTCTCTTCTCCTTTTAACCATAAATATACTTTGCAACCTAGACTTTTCAAGAGTTCTAACTTTGAAGCATTATCAACTAGGTATGTCTACCCATTTTACTTGTTTAATTTTAAGTGAAAAAGCAAACATCAAGTTTATTTATGTGCATTCTGAAAGTTTTTGTGCATCATCTTTGGTGAATTTATAGATAATTTTGCCCTCTCAGGTATACTATAACGCGTGCATAAGAAAATATTCTAGCTAGCAAAGGCAAGTTTTAGGGTTCTTTGAATACCGGAGTGACAAGTGCGAATAAACTCGGATCTATCTCAATACGTCATTTATTACTTTTCCCATATTATTGCTCATTTACATCCACTTTCATCTATGAGTAACATCGACAACTAGATCGACAAACTTGAAATTCTGGAAACCACATTCACCGTACTAAACGTAGCCACCACCACTTCTATATGACGTCTTTTTCGGTTGTGGTCATGTACAAATTAGCTCTTTGTTTTTACCAATCTCTTGAAGTAACACATAAGAATTCTTGGACAAATAATCTTTCCCTTCTCCAAAAAATGTTCAACAATAAAGATAATGTAATCTGTGGAGTTCTTTCAGTTGGCAATCACCAAGAAAATGAAAACTGTTGGCAACTTGAAACTACGAACGTCCTCAGAATGATGTCATGCAAAGTTAGTTCAGTACTATAGCCAGTGTTAGTAAGCTTCATCATTTACTTTGTATATCTTCAGTCCTACTTACATAAAGATTGATACAGGAAATGAAGTTTATCACAGTTATATCTTGTCTGTTGAATTGGTACTTTTTGACGACTTCACTGCCCAAGTGGTTACTAATTTTGTCATGGTTAAATGAAAAAAAATTCTGCCAATGATTGTTTTGCAGAGTTTTTAGTTTCTGCTGCAGTGGCTGAGTTTAAAGGTCCAGATATTTTTGGTGTCGTTCGCATATCTCAAGTGAATATGGAACGGGCAAGAGTTGAAGCAAGCTTCAGTGGGTTGTCACCTGGAACACATGGTTGGTCTATAAATGAATTTGGAGATCTAACAAAAGGAGCAGCAAGCACTGGGAAAGTGTTCAGTTCAACAAATCAAACAAAAAAGGTTTGTCCCTACAGAATCTTACTCTATGGGTATTCTTTGCAGTTATATGATTTAATACTTCAGTACGTGCACCTTATAAAAGGAAATTCTCTTAAATTCTTTCCATTGTCCAACGATATATCATATTGGTCATCTGAATTTTATGTCTTTTGCTCAAAACTTTGAACCATGCTACCATCTACACCATTCCCACTAGTTGCGATGTGCATGATATCTCCAATCAAACACATCTAGAGTTATGTTCTTGTTATTAATAGATATTTTTTATTTACTGCCTTGTTTTCTTGCCTTCATCTTGCCTTTTTAGAATAGATGACTCTCCATAAATCGCTTTCCTTATGTTTTTTCTCTTCTACAAATTAAGGGGGTGTACATGTCCAATCATTATGACGATTTATTTTATTTTATCTGTTAGCAAGGTTTCCTAGATCCTCGAAGTAACTCTTAGGTTGTGATTTTTCTTTTTCAGTATTTCTAGGTCCATCTCCAGATCCTTCTACTTGCTATTCTTTCCAATAAATATGTTTCCGAGATCCTAGTATGCAACTTTATAAACCTTTTGTTGGTCTCTAGTAGATGCCCACTTTAGTCGTCCAATGCGACTCACAAGCCTAGGTAGTTTTTTCAATGTAATCCAGATAGCAAAGATGTACGAGGGATTCAATGTCAGTCGTCCTCCAAAATTTCCCATATTCAGCTTTCTAATGGCACTTAGGTGCTCTTCGATGCAGCAGGGAGACCGCCTTGTTTTTAAGGTTTTCTGATAAACAAAGATATTAGATTAGATAAAGAACACGTTCATGTCATAACTAAAAGAAGCTGGCTGCAGATACTACAAAAGAGCAAAATGTAAACTTGTTTGCTTCTTTTACTGTTGCATCAGTGGAGTATATGGTATCTGGGGTTCAAGAAGATTAGACTAGATTGGATTTTGGAAAGAGTATTAACCAGGTGCTGCTAAAAAACACTGTCATGTCCTTGATTTACTTCATGTCTTTTATTACTGTCACCAAGTGGCAAAAAAGTTCTAGAGGGTTATGAGAGACATTCTATGACATGATCGGAGGGAGCTTTTAGGTGCCATCGAAGGGATGGTAATATGTTATTCTCTTGAGAATTGTGGAGTTGAGATGACATTTAGTATATATGTAGCCTTTTTTTTTTGCAAGGCAAGCCGGTGGTTTTATATAGGGATCCGTAACCCTGAGTTTCCAACCCCATGAGGTTTTGAACCCACGACCTCTCTCTAGGTGGAGAGGTACAACCACCACTGGGCCAAGAGCCCAATGGCGTATATATGTAGACTAAGAGAAGGAAAACGTGTTTTGCTCATTGGCTCTTTCCCATATAAGGTAAACTAGTTCTTTAAGAAATAGATAAAGACATTGGGGGATGAGTTTTGATTTAATAGGTATAAAGTGGTTAATTTGGTAGAGCTCCCCGTTCGTTTTTGTATCGTAACTTGATGTGCCTATAAGGTTTTGAGCTGGCTATAAAATTTTCTTTTATGGCGTCTTTCATTGAAAAGGAGAATAGGGTTGTATCACTGAGCAGCGTGTGCAGAATGGGATATTATAGGACTTTCGGTTTTAGACTGGGCATGAACTGCTCCAATGAAATTAGTCTCAGAGTCGTGTATTTGAAGCGCCTACTGTTCTGATTGTGGGGAGCAAAATTACTCCCACGTGGGGTAAAGATGAAATTCTACGCAAGAATATAAAGAAAACCACTCTCTCAAATCGCTCAGATGCCTTTTAATAGCAAAGCTCCACACTTAGCCCGCTCCATTTATGTGGTTAAGGTAAGAACTATGTCAGTGCGATCCGGGATTGGGCCACAACACCTACTAGGGAAAATTGGGATAATCTTGTTGGGGATAAAAATGGGAACTCCATGGGATTTCTTCATCTCTCTCCTTAGATCTTGTTCATTTCTTGGTTGCTCGGCATGCAAAAATTTCTAGCAAGAGTCTGCTTTTCACGTAGCTTAAAACAGTTTATTCTTAAACAAAAGAGGTGACGATTTTGGATAATACATGTTACATGGACAATGGGCAGGTGACTTCCTGTTTATCTGTTCATTGTTGCATTGCTGATCAAGTATTGCACTTCGATCCGGACGACAACTTTTCGCAGGTGATGCCAAAATACTTGTTAGGGGCTATGATTGGCTATCACACACCTTGATTTGATAGTGTTAATATGTTTAAAATGGTTTATTCTTAAACAAAAGAGGTGACGATTTTGGATAATACATATTACATGGACAATGGGCAGTTGATTTCCTGTTTATCTGTTCATTGTTGCATTGCTGATCAAGTATTGCACTTCGATCAGGACGATGACCTTTTGCAGGCGATGCCAAAATATTTGTTAGGGGCTTATGAATGGCTGTCGCACACCTTGATTTGATAGTGTTAGTATGTTTTGTAGATTCCTTCCCAGCGCTGTCATCTAGGGCCTCTCTTAATTGAGGTACAACCCAGAGCATGACGCCAAGAGCAGCCTGTGCAGGCAAGGAAAGTGATGTTCATCATATCATCCTGGGGGTTGAGGGATTAGCTACTGGTGGTGACATAATGGTCTTTGGATGATTATCTACTGGTTGAGAGAGCTATGCGCCTGTGATTGGTTTCTACAGTCCCTGCTGTTGTCCTTTTGGCGTTTATTGCTAGGTTTTCAGTTTTTTCTCCTTGTATAAATGACGGTTTTTGGCCCTTTCTGGCTATGATTTTCGATTTGCTTCAGATCTGCCTCTCATCTAATCAAAAAGATTGAAAAAAAAAAACAGTCTTGGTCCTAACATTCTTAAACCATTACTTCTACTTAGATGTTATCTTTTTTCAGCACTTAAAAGTAAACGAAAAGGGAGAACAATACACCATATGCGCAAAACACCTTTTATGGATCTTTTATTGCTGGAAATATATATAATCCTCGTCTTACATAGATTTGCTGCTATATGCTGTCCTACTCTATTAAAATTGGACTCTATTGTAATGGACACACAGTTTTGCACTAGTGACATCACCATTACTTTTGAGATGCGTTATACGAACCATCTGTCATCTCACTAAAATGAGTGAATGATGATCCTAAGTCTTCAGTGCATACTGGGTCAGGCATTGGCAGTTCTATAAGTTTTTGTTGTTGTCGTCTAGACGATTTAACAATCCCTATAATCCGTATGAGGCCAATTAGCATTAATCAATTATTAGCCACATTGAAGTCTGAGAGTCATTTTCGGTGGTCAGCAAATGTGTTCATAGAATGATAAACTGTAAAAACATTTATTCCACTTGAATGATAAACTGTAAAAAGAATATTATCTAGAGTAGAAATTAGTATTTTTTTTCTAGAAACATAATGTTTTTTCTAAGAAACATAATAATTTATCTTTAACTCTCTTACATATTTGTGCCAGGATGTTTTTCACTTGAAATTGAAAATAAATCTTAGAATTGCATCTACCGATATATGGCTTAATTGTTAGGAACTTTACATTATAATTAAGCGTAACTCCACTTCTGTTTCTGTATAATATCATTTATATTTGAAATTTTCATTTATCCAATTTGATTTATTGTGCTTAGCCTCTTGGCGACCTGGGAACATTAGATACTCAAGATACCGGTGAAGCCTTCTTCTCGGGCGTTAAGGAAATGCTGAAAGTTGTTGATCTCATTGGTCGAGCCATCGTGGTGTATGAAACTGAAGATAAATCAGACCAAGGAATTGCAGCAGCAGTCATTGCTAGAAGCGCCGGTGTTGGTGAGAACTATAAAAAGCTCTGCACTTGTGATGGAACTACCATATGGGAATCAAGTAACACTGATTTTGCTGTTAGCAAGGTCTGATCTCCAAAGTTCTATTTTGCACTTTCTGCAATGCTTTTCGTGTAAAAGTTTGGATTTATTTTGTAGTTGATTGTACGAAACCAAAGAACAAACAGCGGTTTATGCAATGAAAATAACAGTCATGTTCGGAACTATCTGATTATTGTTGCTAAAACTTAAAACCCGATGGATTGCCATAAAAAATTTACAGTTTTGAGTGATTTAGAGTGGTGGAATCCATATTGCTACAATTGTACTTCTGACTTTGTGTACTCCGTCACTCCATATCAGACCTCCGAATTCTGGTGTTTTCAGCCTTGATTTAGTTTTGAAGATGATCTTGTATGATAGTTTCTGACTTTTGCTTGTGAAGTGCAGGGTATTGGGCTGGACAGAAACAAAGACACCTTTGAAGGGAGAAACTTGGGCACGGTAAATTGACGTGGGAGGACCAACATTTGTAACTGTTCGGTGTAAGGTTAACGTAGTAACTGAAGGGTTCTCTGGGAACACCGCAGAGATTGACGGGTAATTTAAATCGCCTGCATTGGCAAGGACTGATTTGCAAGACCTATTAGACGATTTGGTGAAAACCATTAACTCTGTTGGTTTTAATCCCTGGGTGCAGAGGAAATTCAAGTATTCTTGTGTGTTGATGTCGTAAACTAGACCAGGGTCAAGAGCTTTCGATGGGTTTATGTGGCCTGCACCGTGATCAAACGGGCTTGACGGTGTATCTGTCGAAGCATCTTTCAAAGACTTAAAGGTGTTGTCGTGAAGATAAGCCGTAGTCATCAAAGCTGATTTGATTGCCGCTGGACTCCATTCAGGGTGCCGTGCCTTGAGCAATGCTGCGATCCCACTTACATGGGGACACGACATTGAAGTTCCTGACAATATATTGAACTTCACTCTTCGGTGATCTGTCGGCAAACTCGACGGCCCTACTGTTCCGCTCCACGCCGCTAGTATGTTTACTCCCGGTGCAATGACATCCGGCTTCAGAATCTCCAGTGTGAGAAAGTTGGGTCCCCTAGATGAGAATGCGGCCACCACAGGCGCAGGCCGGATACCGATTTTAGTCTCCATAAACGTTAGACTTGCCGTGGGACGCGAATTCGTAACAACATAGCGCTTGATCGCTTTCCCGGCCGCTTCTCCAACTGAAACCGCTGGAAGAAGATGACAATCGGCAACCAACTCCTCCCCATTCGCATCAGTGTTTGATAGTATCATCCCGATTCCGCCGACATCTTTCACCACCTGACCTTTTTGTACCCGCGGACTAATGCCGCGATCACATATCACAATCTTCCCGGCCACGACACGAGGATCTAAAGTTCCCTCGAGACACAACGAACTGGGGTCGAGAGTCGACGAGTTTTTGCCCATGTAAACTACTGGGTATTGTTTCTTCGGCGACAAGTTTCTCCGTCCCTTGTAGAGTGACACCCCAGGGAGAGTTTCACCACTTCCGAGCTTCACGGTAGCTGGGAAATCCCTATCCATAGTGCTCGCTCCAACCGTAGTGATCCACGGGGACACATTCGTTAAACTTACGGGTTCCGGCCCTGCATTTCCTGCCGAGCAAGAAACAAAAACACCTTTCTCCATTGCACCAAAACTTGCTACCGATAGAAGGTCACGATAGTACGACGAGACCCCGCCACCAAGCGAGATCGATAGTACATTGACGCCATCCGCAACAGCTCGGTCCACCGCTGACAATATATCCGAGCTGAAACACCCGCCGGACCAACACACTTTATAAGCTGAAACTCTCGCCTTTGGTGCCATTCCACGCGCAGTTCCTCTAGCGTACCCTAAAAGATTAGCGCCTCGCACCGGGAACCCCGCGACTGTTGCTGCGGTATGTGTCCCGTGCCCGTCTTGATCCCTAGGCGACTTATACTCCTCTTGCTCATTAATCTTCCCTACCGCGGCCTCATATCCGCGGAAAAATATTCGCGCGCCAATTATCTTACGGTTACAATGCTGCTTATTGAACCCTCTACCAGTCTCGCAAGCACCCTTCCACCACGTAGGTACCGAAGGCATCCCGGTATCGTTAAAACTCTCGCTCTCTGGCCATATCCCAGTGTCAAGAACTCCAACAACTACGTCGTGATCAGTTTCAGTCTCACCCCAAACACTAGTACTATCCTGTGGCTCGAGCCCGAGGAACCCCGGGCTCCTCGTCGTGTGCAAATGGTAAAGATTGTCAGGGTACACTGCCACCACGCCGCGCTCTCCCACTAACCTATCTGCCTCATTTTTAGTCAGCATTACCGCAAAACCCGTGAACGCGGTCTCGTAACTGTAGAGTATCCTCTCCCCGGCATCGGTTACTAAATGGGGTTCACCTGATACTGATTTAATAGTTGATGAGTACCATATGAGATGGTTTTCTGATGTTTTCGGACTCTGGGTGTTGTCCATGTGGACTATATACGTCTTCATCGGCGCCGTGGACGCGGTTATGGTGATTGTGAGGCAAATGAGGAGGCATTTTAGAAGATTTCTTTTCATTTTCATTTTCACTGAGAAGTGAGTGAGTAGATTTTGGTTGGGGTTTGTAGTTGGAAATATAAAGTGGGTTTTGTGAGGTTGGGTGTGTATTTATTGGAAATCAGAGGGGGTTAAATGATCCTGAGATCAGAGGTCGGTGGGGCCCTAAAGGCGGTGAGGCGATCCCGTATCAGCAAGGAGTTCAATCCACCGTAATCAAGGACAATGACTGTTTGACTAGGGCTCTGGAAATATTTGCGAGGATTTAGACATATGCTAACCATTAGATTCATGTATGGTGATAAATTATGAACATATGGATTACCTTGGTTTGAAAATAATTGGAAGAAATAGTAAAACTTAGTTATTGTAGTTGTTAGCGATTTCTGATCACAAGCATTTCCAGTGTACCAAGTGGAGCTGTAAACAACAAGTCAATTTTTTCTTTTATCAAAAAATGCATTCATCATGCTATATTTTTAGTCACATTCTTGCTTTTAAAAAAAAAAGTACGAATTTTTTTTAGCCTTTTTGGGAGGACAAGATAGTAATTTACACTGGAAAATGGGCTCCAAAACCTACCAGTCCAGCATGGTCTGGCCCAGGATTTGAATGTGTCGGTAAAAGACCTGTAAATGCCACTTGGAAAATGTGGGAGCTCATAATCATGAAAGTGTCCCTAAAAAGGATTGAGTTTTGCTTGGGAAAAGAACTGGATCCAATAACTAAAAAGTGGAACTCTTTTTTTTGGGTCACCATGGGAGATATACATTTTACAATCACATGTAAAACGAGAACCCCGCGGTATCTTAAATTTGTTTTGAGCTATTACACTTTGCTTTTGTGAAAGATGGAAAGTGATGGAATATGCGTTCTCGCATAAGCACATGTAAAGTGAGAATTGCTAGATAAGTGAAAGATGGATTTGATGGAATATGCATTAGTACATAATCACATGTTATGCCAGAATGGTGAGCTAGTGAAACACGGTATATGATAAAGGTCAAAGATTCCAGATAGTCCCTCAATCCTAATAAATTTATATATAGAGGCTTTACTAATACACATGGAATCTTAATTTATCCTTTTCTTTTCATAATGTTTTTTTTTAATGTAATGGTTTATTTTTCTTCAGATTGTTGAACGCACAATTCTAGGGACCAACTAATACACATTATATTTTCAGATGGATGTTGTTTGAAGCATGTTGTTCTCTACTGAAGTTATTATATGCTGAACTTTGATTTTATTTTATAATTACATGAAAAATAAATAAATAAATATATATATAGAAAGATTGCACAAAAAAATTGTGGTCCCACCGGCACCTAGTACACTAGTATATTAATTTTCATTAATAAATTAATAGAAATAATCACGTCAACGCAAGTACTAGTTACAGTTATTTTCATTGCCGTAACCGCACTAACAACCCCGAACGGTTACTTACATAAGTTATTTTTCTCGCCGTAACGGCACACTTGCATTCGCTGAAAGTTCAGTTGCATCTCCGTATGTATCACTTACGTTCTCCAAATGCACCATATGTATCACTTACTTTACTAGATGCAACTATTTTGTTAGCCGAATACGGTAAACCAAGATCTCATAACGCACTGCAACTAGTAACTTGCGGTTTTACACGTGTTGCGATTAGAATGAAAAAACTAAGAAAACAGGATGAAGGCGTGCTAATTATCAAAGTTCAAACGCTAAATTGAGAAGAAGAATTATGCGAGAAAAATTGAGGTTTTAAAATCTGCAATAACGTTCTTGGTATAGAGAGAAGGTGAGCCCGAGCGGTTAAGAGGACAAGTATAATTTTCGGGGAGATAATAGTGTAAGAAAAGAGGAGAGAAAGCGAGAGATGGGTATATATATATATAGAGAGAGATAAAGTCTCCAACAATCTCCTCTTTAACTTTTTCCTTTTCTTGTCTTTTTTTGTTGTGTATGCGGTGTTGAGAATTGAGTTAGCTAGTCTCTTTTCTACGACAAGAATGAATCGCGGAAATCACCGAACAAGAAATAAACAACAAAGAACAAATCAAAGAAATCAAGATTTACCCGGAGGAGGGAAGTGGAAAACCCTTTCGAATGAAAAACCATTACCCACGAATAATCTACTATAAATCAAAATGTTACAATCGATCTCTCCCAGCTTCCTAGAAGCTTCAATGAATCTCACAAACCCTAGTTCTCTATAGGATTTAAACTCACACAAGATAACCTAAGAAATACACCAAGTATCTCTTATATAGTTGGGAGGTTATTACATCAATTAGAATTCAAAGTACGGATCACAAGGCAAACCAATGTCTCCTCTTCAAACTTCTAAATCTGAGTTTACAAAGTCTATTCGAACATAACGTGTTCTGAGACTTCTATTCAAAGACAACTTTCTTTTCAAATAGACTTAAAGTTTATTCGAACATAACAATAAAAAATCATATTCATGATGTTTTCATTCCGTCTTTGATCCTCGTTCGTCCCACGAACTCCAATGAACATCCACGAACGTAATTTAAGTTCATTCCTCAATACTCTCCCACTTTAAATCGAATCTACCATACGGATTTAAAGTATATGTTTACGAATATTCATAATAATGAATTGCTTGAGCTACCCAGACCTTCAATCATGAAGACTCACAAAAGTTGTACATGTTATCAACTTTTAAAATGTCACCACCTTTGTAAACATATCGGTCGGATTTACATCAGTATGAATATTCGTAAGCCGTCCTCAAGGAGCGAGCGAATATAATGATATCGAATATCAATATACTTGGTTCTAGAGTGAAAAACTGTATTCTTCACTAAGTGTATCGCGCTTTGACTATCACTATACAACTTAGGAAGATGTTGTTATTTACCGAGCTCTTTCATCAACCCTTTAAGCCAAACCATATCATTGCAAGCTTTTGTAGCCACAACATATTCTGCCTCCGTCATAGACAAAGCCACTATCTTCTGTGGCCTCGAAACTCATATAACCGCACCGCTTCCCAATGTAAATACGAAGCTACTACTGTTCTTCCGCCTATTAATGTCGCCCGCCATATCAGAATAAACAAAACCCTGTAAGCATATTCAAAAACCCCCATAACATAATGCCATATCTTGAGTCCTCTTTAGATACCTAAGTATTCATTTCACAGCTCTTCAATGCTCCTTGCCTGGACTACTCATATACCTACTCATAACTCCCAATGCTTGGGCAATATCTGGTCTCGTACAAATTATAGCATACATAAGGCTACCTACCGTTGATTGATAAAGAACCTTCCGCATCTCATCGCGGTCCATCTGCGTCTTTGGACAACACTACTTTGACAATTTAAAGTGACCTCCCAATGGTGTACTAACAATCTTAGAACCATGCATATTAAATCACTTAAGTACTTTGCTGATGTACTCAGCTTGAGATAACTTCAATTTTTTCTATTTTCTATCTCGTGTAATACGCATACCAAGAACTTGTTTTGCAGCAGCCAAGTCCTTCATAGAAAACTCCCGGGATAACTGTTATTTAAACTTGACAATCTCTCCCATGTCGATACTTGCTACCAATATATCATCTACTGTAGGTGCACGCTCCTGCTAGCCACGAGGTGGGAGGTCGCTGAACGACCCCTCCACTAGAAGCAGGAATACCCCAGCTAGCGCTGACCGACCAGGTCATCCTGTGAGATCCCTGCTAACGACAAACAGGTCTTCGGCTGGGACTCCCCTTACGACCATAGAGCCGTTGTGAGCACAACCGACGACGGGCCATTTATTAGCCCCTCTGCCCACGTGGAAATGCAGAAGCCTACGACTATGAAGGGACACCTTAGGAATTATACAAAGTACGTGCATGAGCAGAGGCACTCCTATGTCAAACCTTCCCTATAAGTAGAAGTGGGAAAGTGACCTAAGGGGGGATCTTCTTCTTATTCTTCTTCTGCCTCATCCTCTTCTTCTTCAAGAGAAAGAACTAGCTAAGTCAAGGAGATAGAGACAAACCTGGAGAGAGTCGAGTGGTGCCCTCCTCCAGTAGAAAGTATCAAGCTCAAACCGATTATCCACTCATTGTTATCCTAAGAGGAACCACATGATTACAATTGGCACCGTCTGCGTTTCTACCTTCAAACCTCTACCGAGCAACGATGGTGGTTTCTATCCGAAACCAATCCCAAGAGCAGGCTATGGTCGAGATGCGAGCCGCGTTATTACAGTTACAGGAGCAGATGTCTACTAAGGAGGACCAAATCCATCAACTCCAATAGGCCAACGATGAACTTTGCGATACCCTCGTCGCTGGACCTCAGCAGCCTCCCAGAGGACTGGCGGTCTCCACTTCTATCAGCGAGTCTACGCCACATAAAGCCCCACCCGGTGATGGTATTTTGCCCCCAGTTTACGGTTCGGTATACGAGCAACAGCCCACGCCACTTCACCACCCCTACCCACCGCTTCGGGAACCGCTAGTAACCCCGGTCCTCCATCGCCCCACTACACCGCTGCCCCCCTATACACCATATGACATGCCCACCTCAGCAACGACCCGTTTACCAACTTAGCTGCAATGACCCGCTGCACCCGGTCTCTACGCCTCGTAGTACGATAGAATGTGACCCCTTGCTCCCGTAGCCGACTTTAGAACATGGCATGGCGACGGCTATACCTACCCCCCACAGTGGCACCAACCATGCAGCCCCAATGACCCCTCTTACCCACCTGGGCATGGCTACCGACCTCATACTCAATGACATCTCGCCTACAACAACTGATTCTAAGATTGGTAGTTTGGTACCCCAGCACGCCTTCTTACGAGCAGCATCACGAGAGCTACTAGAAAGAGTCATCCATCAGAGGTGGGGTCACCGCTAGACGGGATACTGGGATCAACGACCAGCTACTATTATCAGTCGCCTCTGTGGAGGCGCTAATAAAAAATATGTAAGGTACTGATCCTACTAGGCGGTTAACCAAGTAGACCCTCTGCCGGATCTACAACATACCTTTCACGATGACCATCCGAAGCTATATCCCAGGCCAAAGCTACTCCCGGCCAAAGATAGAGCCCTTTACTGGGAGTCAGAACCCCGACCAACATCTCTCCAAATTTTAGTACAATATCAGCCTACAACATCAAACTGACAAGCACATGTGCCGCCTATTCCCCTTGACCTTGTCCGACGGGGCCCTCTCCTGGTTTCAGAGTCTCAAACCCAACTCTATCTCCACGTTTGAGCAACTTTTACTAGCTTTCATCAAAAAGTACCTACACAACCAACAATCCAAGAAGCAGTTAGCAGAGTTTTTTTTTTTGAAGCAGCAGGTCAGCAAAACTATCAACTCCTTCCTCTCAAGGTTTAAGAGCGAGCTCACCCTCATTGAACGGATCAACGCCCCAGCTGCCTGTCTTGCCTTCATGGGCGCCCACCTTCCCGGTTCTAAACTCTGCAAGGCCTTACACATAAAGTACCCCAAAATACTCGAGAACCTTTAGGAGAAGGTCCAAAAATACCAGAACGTGGAGGCAGATAATCGAGCTTTTGCCTCACAAATAGTTGCCCTCCTCAGTACTGCCTCCGCACCCTCATCTGTCGCTCGCCCCGATAGTTCTAAGTACCCGAGGGATCTGTAACACGACCTGATGACGGTAGGAACAAAAGGTGCATGAGACACGATCCCTGAGATAAAATTGAGCCCCCATGGGATGGAAGAGTCGCAAGGTGGGAGCGGTATTCCCCCAACGACCTTACTCTCAAACAGGCAGACCTCCTCATTACCATCAAGAATGACCCCGACTATAGGAAACCGCATCCAAAGCCTGACCACCCCAGACGCCCATATTGCGCACACCTCGACATCCATGACCACGCTACCGAGGAGTGCTATGATCTCATCAATATGACAAAGACTTTGTTCTGCCAATGACGCTATACCCAGTACCTCAAGCGGCCAATCCCACTTACCGACAAACTCCCTCACATACCCTTCGACCAGCTTGCAACAACCGTATAGGTACAGGGGCATGTGGTAGTGTATGAAATGATCCTGGGGGATCTCAACAAAGCACCATCACGATATGCAGGTTCCAACTCTATAAGGCAGTATTATCGCCTAACTGAGAACCAATGTATAGCCCACAAAATTGAGGCAGGCACCGAGATGCCACACGAACAGGTAATTTATTTCACCGATAATGACCTTGGTTCAGTCTCCCATCCACATGATGACGCTTTAATCATTTAGATCGTAATAGGGGTTGTCCTCGTTAAGCACATGCTGGTAGACTCGGGAAGTGGCGCCAACATCCTATATTATGACGTCCTCAAAAACATGAACATGCAAGATTGCCTGACACCATCCAAAATAGAGATCCAGGTTTTAACGGCTCTACTAAATGGGCCATGGGGGAGCTCATCACTTAGGTACAAGCCAGTCCAATCGTGGTACCCACCACGTTTATCATCATCAACAGCCCCACAGTCCATTACAATGGCATCCTGGGATGCGACTGGATCCACGCTATAAAGATGGTCCCCTCTTCCTATCATTAGGTAATATGCTTCCCCACAAAATTTAGTCCGTACCAGAGACGAGGTTGCCAGGTCGCAGCCCGTATTTGTTACGCCAACTCTCTAAAAAAATTGGTAGACCGTGATAAGTCCTTAAAAAGGGGAAAAAGTATCACCACTGAGGACTAACAACGAATAGGGAATGAGCCCATGGCGGTGGACTCGTCCCCTATTCTCCACTGCCCCAATATGCCAATAAAAATAGACGCACAATCCTCTGATCAGAATGAAAAAGTTATACACACGTTCAACAGAGACTGGACGTCGCCTCTCGTAGGGCTGATCGATAAGATTGACCTCGACGGCCCTACAAGAATAACGTATATTGGTTCCTTGTTGACAGGTGACAAGCGCTCGGACCTTATCAGCGTTCTCCAGCAGTACAAAGATATCTTCACATGGTCCTTCGCTAAAATACCAGGTAAATACCCCGACGTGGCCTGCCAACACTTGCTCGTTAATGAAAAAGCTACCCCCGTCAAGCATAAATCACGTCGAATAGCCCCAAGGTTACGAGGAGCCATAAACAACGAGATCCAAAAGTTACTACAGGCAGGGTTTATCCGTCCCGTGGACTGCCCACGATGGGTCACCAATGTGGTGGCCATCTCTAAGAAGAAAGGGAAAATACAGGTCTACATCGATTTCACCGACCTCAATAGACACTGTCTGAAGGATAACTTTCACATGCCCCTCATCACCAGACTAGTCAATTCCACTGCCAGGCACAAGCGGTTGTCTTTCATAAACGGTTACTCTGGGTACAACCAAATACCATTGGCAGCTGAGGACCAAGAATGCACTTCTTTCACCACTGAGCAGAACCTGTACTGTTATACCATCATGCCCTTTGGTCAGAAGAACACACGATTACATACTAGCGCCTCGTCACCGTCATGTTTAAAGATCAATTGGAGAAAATAGTTGAAGCTTACATTGACGACATGCTCGTCAAGAGCAGGCTGGGCGCTGACCATCTCAACGACCTTGAGGCTGTCTTCACAAAGCTGCGATCCTATAAGATGCAACTAAACCCTAAGAAATGCAGCTTTGGAGTTTCCTCAGGGAAGCTCCTAGGGTACCTAGTCACTCATCGAGGAATTAAGGCTGACCCCGATCAGATCCGCGCCCTCGCTTGTATGCCCTCACCACAGATGCTGAAGCAAGTTCAATCCCTCGTGGGAAAAATTGTCGCACTCGGCCGCTTTATTTATAAAGCTTCCTACAAATGTCGTCATCTATTCCAATGTATTTGTGAGAACAAAAACTACTAATATAACAATAAATGTGAGACCGCCTTCTAGGACATGTTACTATACTTGGCCACCCCCAATCCTCAGAACACCAAAATAACACGAGCTGATGGGCTTGTATCTCAGGAACACAGATGAATCTATTAGCGCAGTCCTCATCCGTATGGATAACCGACAGAGAAACCCGTCTACTTCGTCAGTAAAACCCTCATGGGAGCAAAAATATGATACTCCACAGTAGAAAAATAGGCACTCGCCCTGGTATACGCCTCACAGAAGTTAAGACCGTACTTCCAAGCCCATCGAATCAAGGTTATCACTACCCAACCTTTAAGAAAGGTATTCACAAAAAAGATAAAACTCGCCGCATCGCAAAATAGATAATCACTCTAGGGGAATTTGACATACGCTTTGAGCCGAGGTTCGCTGTCAAAGGACAAGCAGTCGCCGACCTCCCCATTGATGATGATAACTAGTACAACGATGAGGATGGCGACCACGACTCTTCTCTAGATGATGATGAGCCGGCCTACACTTAGGGATGATAATTATACACGAACGGATCCGTTAATGCGGGTGGCTCAGGTTTAGGGATAGTGTTGGTTACTCCTGGAGATGATAAAATTAAGAAATGCATACGCGTTAACTTCCCCTTCAGTAATAACGAAGCAGAATACGAGGCATTATTATATGGGGTAGATTCAGCGTTGGCCCTGGGCGTGGAAGAAATTTCCATCTTTACCAACTCACAGCTAGTTGTTAACCAGCAAAGTGACACGTTTCAGGCCAATGGTAGAATATCCAACTATATGGAAATCCTAAAATAATGACTGAGCAAGTTCAGAAAGGTCAACCTCGAACACATTCACCGCGGCAAAAATATGCACTCTGACGTCCTCGCGTACTTAACAGGAATCATCGACGACAGGTTCAACTTTACTCATGTGGAGGTCTTTAACAAACCTAGCGTACTTGAGCATCCGATAATGGCCATGCAAACCGATAGCTCAGTCGCCCCCATAGATACCAATTGGCGCCAACCGCTTCTTGACTTCCTCGGGGTACACCACATACTCCCCGCAGACTGGTCGACCACCGAGAGCCTCCATAACAAAACATGAAAATACAAAGTCATTAATGACAAAATCTATCGAACAAGCCTATACGCTCTACATCTCACATGTATCGCTGGGGAAAGGGTACAAAGAGTTATCGCATAAATCCACGAAGGCGTCTGCGCGACACACACAGCGGATCGCTCTATGGCTGATCGAGCTTGAATACAAGGATTATACTGGCCCACAATACGACAAGATTTTATAACATATACAAAAAAGTGCGACAAATGTCAGTTCCACGGGCACCTTATCCATGCCCCTGCTATCGACCTTCACACAGTCTCTAGCCCTTGGCCATTCGTAAAATGGGGGTTGGACATAGTCTGGGTACTCCCCATGGAAAGCGGTAGGTGACAATGGTTGCTCGTTGCGATGGACAACCTTACCAAATGGGTCAAAGTGATACCCCTCACTCTTATTAGGGAGGAAGAGGTGATCACCTTCCTATAGAAGCACATCATCATACAGTTCGGCGTCCCCATAGTTCTGATGACCGATAATGGTACACAATTCATAGGCAACAAGGTCGTAGAATTCGTTTGACCTTACAACATAAAAATCCTACCTCCCATCCCTAGATACCACCAGGGAAATGGACAGGCCGGGGCCACTAACAAAATAATATTCTATGGTATCAGCAAACGCCTGTACGTGGCCAAAGGTCGATGGTTTGATGTGTTTCCCCACACCTTGTGGTGCTACCACATGACGTCATGTAAGAGTACAGGCTTCACCCCATTTATGCTTACTTATGGCTTCGATGCGGTACTCTCTACAGAGGTCATCGCCAATACTTCAAGATCCCTGATTATTGGCAGTGAGATCAACGACCAACTCCTCGCAAAGAATCTCGATCTAATAGATAAAATAGAGAAGAAGCATCCTCCCGCATGCTCAGGTATCATGAAACCTCAAAAGAAGCTATAAGAAATGGGTGATCCCTTAGAAGTTTTATGAAAGGGACTACGTCATGAAAAAAGACTTCCCTATAGCTCACAATCATCACAAGGGCAAACTCTAGCCTAATTGGGAAGACCCATACCTCATCTCCCGCGTGGTCGACGGAAATGCTTACTACCAAAAAATAGTGATGAAGAGGAGCTCAAATCCCCCTGGAATGCAATAAACCTTTGCAAATGGAATCAGTAACAAAATAATACATGTATATAATTAACCAAAATATATATTTTCAATTCCAGCTCCACACTCTTCTCACTATACTAGGGGCATCCTTGAAGTAGGGTGTCTTCGAAAAGACGAGAGTCACCTTTTGAAGTCAAAGTGCACTCCCCATACTGGGGGGGGGGGGGTGTAATAACCTAATTCTGTAAGCTCGAGATGGCTTGGAATTAGCTCTTACACCAATGTTCTTGTGATAAAAACTAGTATGAAGTAAGAAATGGCATAAGTGATTTGGCGTGGAAAACCTCTGAATAGGTCAAAAACCATGACCTTGAGTTGAAGATTTTTGTAATAGTAACTTTTTTTGCTTGAGGTTGATATCTTATTACAAGTGATCTCTCGACTTAGAAATACTTGAATCTTGTGAATAAGAAGTTTTTGATGTTTTGAGAATCTAGAAAATGCAGTTTTCTTGGTAATTTCTTATATATTTTTCTGGTCCTTGTCTATTATGGAATTTTTTTATTTATATAGGCCTTCTCTGCAGTTCTTCATCGTGTTGAAGCAAGTTCTCCGAATAATGTGGTTAGTGGTGATTGACTGAGTAACTATTGAGTTCATGAGAGGCATACATCTTTAACTTGTTCACGTTTTTCTATTTGAGCTCGACCTACGTTCTTCATTAGTTCGTAGAGTAGGTGGCAATGTTGACTATTATAGTTGTATGTAGAATATGTGAGTCTGACATGGAGGTAATTTGAATTGGAAATAACTCAATTTGGGATTTGATCGAGGGGTAGGCCCCTACAATCGCCCCCTCGCAACTAAAGTCATGAGTGGTTTTGGTTGAGAAAGAATTTGTGGGTATGTGGGTATTCGGGTTTGAAATTTGAAAATAAAGGAAGGAATGATGTGGATTTCATTGTATGGAAAATACGCGTGTTATGGAGGGATATTTGTGCATTAAATGATGATGGGAATACTGATGTGCACGACGGTTAGGGTTTGGAGAGTTTTATCTATATTGAATGATAACGCTTGGCAAAATGTACCTGCATATTAAATTTAGGGTTATATAAAAAACACCTATATCTGTAATGGCCTAATTCCGTGAGCTCGATGTGGCCTAAAATTAGTCTTTACACCAATGTACCTGTGACTTATAATCTAGTAAATAGGAAATGACACAGGTATTTAACATAAAAAACCTATGAATAAGTTAAAAACCACAACCTCGTGCTGAGGGTTTTGTAATAGTAACTTTTATTGCTTGAAGCTGACGGTATCTTATTACAAGTTATCTCTAGACTTAGAAATATTTGATCTTGTGAATAAAAAGTTTTGAGTATTTGAAAATATTAAGAAGATATAGTCTTCTTCGTGATTTCTCATATATTTTATGGTCCTTGTCTCTTCTGAAAGTTTTCCTTTATATAGGCCCCTTTCGCAACTCTTCATGGTTCTGGAGCACATTCTCCGAACAATGTGGTTAGTGGCTATTGACTGAGTAACTATTAAGTTCGTGAGAGACATGTAGTTTTGACTTGTTTAAGCTTTTTGGTTTAAGTTCGACCCCCCATGTTTATCATCAGCTTATGGAGTATGTGGCAATATTTGACTGAGAAGTCATATGGAGGATGCGTGAGCCTGATATAGAGGTAGTTCAAACTGGGGATAACTCGATTCTAGGTGAGATCAAGGGATAAGCCCCTACAATCGCCCCTTCGTAACCAAAGTCACGAGTGGCTTTGGTTGAGAAAGAATCCGGGTATATGGGTATTTAGGTTAGAAGTTTGAATTTTGAAAGAAGTAATGACGTTTGTTGACTGCATGGAAAATGTGCATTCCAAAGGAGGATGCATGTGTATTGAATGTTGATTGGAATTGATGGACTTGACGGTTAGGGTTTGTAGAGTTACGTCTTATTTAATGATGACGCTTGGGAAAATACACATGCACAATAAATCTAAGATTATATAAAGGATACCTGCCTCGTGGTTTGTGACAAAGTACGCTGTGGTCTGTTGCAAAATCCTCTACTAGTCATTAAGATGGTGAAATCTCATAGGATGGCCCTTAAGGAGCGAATCGCTTATAAAATGTAAATGTTGAAGTTGAGATTTTTTGGGGACCACTCTCTGGAGGAACTTGTTTCTGCTCGTCCCTCTGACGTACAGAGGTATGTCGACAGGTGAAGTGGCTGAAGCTGAGGAGGATTTTTATTATAGATGGAGATTTTGCGATGTTGTCTTAACAGGCAAGAAACGTTGGGCTTATCTCTGCATTCTTCCGGAGGACAAGGTTGGGGAGACAGATACAGGGATAGGCGTGACTGCGATACAGTTGTGCTGATCTTTTGTGTCATAATGGTTTATAAGGTCAAGCCCTCTTCATCTCTATCAACTCTGCACAGGTGGTGGTTTCAGAGGAGGCGGTGATGGTAATGGAGGAGGGAGACGAACAGTAGAAGTCTGCTTCTGCATTTCCGTCATTCTCTTGCGCTAAGAAGACCTTTAGTTTGAAGAGTTGGCTCTAGCACTGAGTCTTCTGCTTGCATAGTTTCTGTATGAAGCTCGACTAGACTTTGACCAAACTCATGTGAGGAAAGCTTTTTGTTGTTTCTAATTTCTGCTTTGCATCAGGGTGAAAAATCACTAAAGCAGGACGAACTGAAGGATTTGATATGTTGAAGTGCCTGAATGACCTGTTACTTACAAAAGTATTGAAAAACTTATTATCTGTAAAGTACCTGAAGTTGGTTCAGGACAGATTAGGTATCTGTAAAGTACCTGAGAATAATTAGTGAAAGACTTGTTATCTGTAAAAACACGTGTAATCTCTTTCAACATGAATAAATTTGTCATCCAATTGCTTGTGTTGATGTAGATATAGAATAGCTCTTAGAAATTGAGCTGAAATATTTTGAAGAATGTATGAAATGTATGAGTACCGTAAATATTGTTTTGATAACACTCGAACTGAGATATATATGCGTAAAAATTGATGTTGCGATGTAAATATTACTCGTCCTGTGTGCTGGGAAAGTGGGAGAGAAAAAATTGTTGGAAATTTGTAAAACGAAAAATTAATCTCATAGAGGTCGATAGAAGAATAAATTGGAAAGAATAAGCTCAACCTGGAAAGTTATGGAATATATTGAGTTCGAGGGAAGGGATAAGTTCTGATAATTTTTTTCAAAAGTCTGGGTTTTCTGTTACGAGATAAAATGTCAATACCACGTTTTGAGGGGTAAGTGTAGTAAAAATGTATAAATAAGGGTACAATGATTTTGGAATATGGAGAAGAGATAAGATGGTGTGGACTCGATCTCAGAGAATACAACATGCCGCTGAAGGACGATTGGCCATAAAGATCGCTGAAGTACGGGAGGGGATTTTTGAATTGTTTGGTTATGATACTGAGTTACCAGTGAGGGAGTGTCAGCTTGAAGGATTATATGCAAGGGGCAGGAAACTTGAGTATGCCCATTATTTTTATGAGGTATGTTTTCGTGAACTAGTGAGGGGTCCTGCAAATCGAGAAGAGGTGGTTGGATTGATTGCTGAGGTGGAGATCAAATTTGAGGATATGAGGATTGCTGCAGGTGAATCAGTTTGATATGGTTCCCCAGGTGATCAAGGCTATTTTTGATGATTTATATGTGAGGTTCATGGAATGGATGTAAAATAGTGGTGATAGAATAGGATTGTGCTGAGTTTGAATAAATTTGAAAAAAAATGTTGAATAGATCCTTTATTCGTGTGAATGTTGTTTGTTACTGTTGCGTAAAAATGAATTTGAAAATATTTGAAAATCGTTTATGGTAGCTTTGGAAAAGACGTCATTGTTGTTATAAGAGTAGAAGAAGAAGTACGTACAGAAACGCAAAGAGGTTTTGAATTTGTCTCTTGTGAAAAGTTGCAAAAACTTGATTGCGTAAAAAGAGTAAGTCAATATGATTAGGGTGAGGTCAGAGGGTTATTTGGAAAAAAGAGATAAAAATAGATTAAAATATAAGGGGAAAAGCAATGATGGAATAACATTTGTACCGAAAGGGTACAAGACGTCTGACATGGATAGTGGAAGGAACCCCTTGGTTCTAAAACCGAGGACGCCTCGTGCGAGGCTCAATAACTACCAGCAGTTAGAGAGAGAAAAATATAAATACCGCTTCATCTTCGTCAATCAAACATTTTTCAGCGTCTGAAAACTTGAAGAGCAGTGAGAGAGGAAGGAAAAAGAAAAGAAAAAACAGTACTAAAACTTGTGTAGATTTAACAAGAGGGATCATCAGTCAAAGCATGAGAGAGTTACTAAATCTGAGTCGCGAAGGTGGTTGTACAACAGCGTGGTGAGGAAAGGATACGACACTGCCTCGAATTCACATTCCGATAAAGAAAGTTAGTAAATATATGTAATATGTGTATGTATTTATGAAAATCAATTTTGTATTGTTTGGAAAGTGATAAATTACTATTTATAGTAATCTAAGAAAATTAGTTGTTATAAGAGATATGAAAAATATTTAAATATGGTTAACGTATATAAATAGAAGATAACAATAGATACCAGGACCTATGTATAGGTCGACCGTGAGGAGTGTTGGTAGGATAAAACTCCTTACTTGTAGTTGAGATGAGGAACTCCCCTGTAAGTGAGGCCTCGACCTCAGGTAGGGCGACTGAGTATGAGATTGAAGCATCCGGAGGTGAGGAGGAAGTAGGTGTTGATCAATTTTTAGATTTTCCCAGAAGATTGGTATCCTACGCTCCTCGCTCGGATACATTTACAGAGTTTTATCAAGCCAAGGCTGCTATAGGTGATAGATGGGAGAACTGTATTAAGCGCGCCGATTTGGGCAATTTAGGGGTTGTACCGTAGTAACGGGAGAAATATGGGTATAGATGAATCGATCTCTTTTGAGTACTTCGATGGCGATGTTCGAAGTTAACTCTCGGAGGGTTTTCTGTGTTACCTATCTCAGTTGGAGTATGGGTTGAGGCTTTCCCTTAGCAATCTGATGATAGGGATTATGAATCTTATCGGTGTATGTCCTGTTCAAATGAATGGGAACATGTGGGAGGTGAAGTGTTTGTGAAGCTTTGAACTCATGGTGGGAAGGACAGGGTAGAAAGAGGAGGATATCTCCTGAGGATGTGTTGAAGTTTTATGGTATTATAAATTTTGGCCCAAGTGGAGGGGATTATTTTTGAGCGAATGCAACTCGACTTCGCTTCTTCAAACTGAACTCAGCAGGTCGACCTTGGAACGATAACGTGATATGGGTGAAGGGTGACTGCCTTCAGAGAGATGATGAAGAACCCATGGAACTTCTATTTAGATCTGTAAAATAATGTAAGTATAATAATGCATAATGTACAAGATTGATAATTGAAGTTGTAAGATGTTTACTGATGTTGATGTCTTGTATATGACAGGTCCCAAATCACAAGTGGAGAGGAAAGAGTCATTGTTGGATAAAGTCGCTCTAGAGGATACTGAGCTTGAGGCTATATTAGAAGATTTTGGTATCTGCAGGAAGAAACGTGTTTGCAGCCGGGTTGAAAAGGTTTTAAAATCTTAGTTGACATGGCTAATGACGAGTGTTGATAGCAGGAAAAAGAAGGGGACTGATGGGGAAAGGCAAACAAGCTTGCCGAAGACCTCTGGAATGGACAAGGTATTACTCGGGTCCATTACATCGAGCAAGTTAGCTCAAATGTTCCCCAAAAGGCAATAGCAGAAGCGTCCTACGGCTGCTGGGGCTTCAGGAAGTAGTGTTACCGCTGAGAAGGTAAAGTAGAGAAGGGTTGATTCTTCTGAAGTTTCTGGCGGGAAGGTCGTTGAGTATCGACCTGATATGGAGGACGACTGGAAAGGGGTAGAAGAGAAGGCCAGGTTGGCAGCTCTTCGTAGAGAGGAGGAGTTGAGAAAAATGGTAGGCTTATCTGCTCGATTATGCATTTGTGATGGAGTTTGTACTATGACTTGAGCTAATCAATAAGGTTTCTTTGTTATTTTGTAGGCTGCTCGATTGATGAAGGGAATCTACCTGGGGGTTGAGGAGGAGAGAGCCGAGATGAAGAGGAAGAATGCTAAGCTCAAAAGGAATGTAGCTCGACTGAAAAATGATCTGAGCAAAGAGAGGAAATGGCTGGAGGCACTGAGGGCTTGCCAAGTTGCTGAGGTTAACAAGCTGCAATCAAAGGTGAGAGTAGATTTGGAGGAGGTGGAGGCTGAGCATGACAGGCTTGGGAATCATCTCATGTCCAAAGGATACTCGAAAGAGGAGGTGGATGCCATTAGCGTTGACACCTATGTGGAGGAAGAGGATGAAGAGGTCAAAGATGATGCCGTTGAGGTGGTTGATGGGCTGGATGGTGTGTCTCCTCAGACGGTGAAGAATAACCAAGAGGATGATAACGGGCACCCGGTGACTGAGATTGAGAAGGTAGGATAATGTGATTGTACTGTGATTGTATGAATATGTGTGATGTTGTAAACTGGTTGGACATATTTTGGATAGAAATATGTAGGCTAAGTTACTTTATGTAAACCTTACTATAGGAAACTAAGGACGTATGCCTCAGAATAAAAGATTTAGAGGTTGAGCTTGCCAAGGAGAGGGAGACTTCAATGTCTCTGTTGTCTTCGCAAGTAGATTTGCAGGCTAGAATAGAGCAAGAAATTTTGATTCGCATGCTGCATTAGTATAAAGCCCAAAGCAATGAATAAAATGTAGAGACAAATCAATAACTCGTTACCGATTTAGGGGTAAACGACATTGGAATGGTGCTAGACATAAAAAAAATTAGATTTTTGGCATACTCAAGTATAGAGAACGCGTATCTTTAGACTTGCGAATATATGTTATAGAGCATCCACCCATGATTATACTTTGACCTTAAGTTCAGAAGTAGTTGTACACAGTGAATGTTCAAAATCGAACTGATATAATATATCTGTAATGTGCAAGTCGAATTAGAGTCAGTTCGCCTTCGTAAAGATGAAGCTCCCCAATGTAACCAAGAATTTGTAAAAAGAGTTTGATAGGATGAGAGAGAAGAATGAAGATCAAGAAGATCAACACGTGAAGGTGCATTTCAAAATCGTTAAGGCAATGCAAACAGTTGTCGACCTATCTCGGAAGATCGATAAAAAGGATGCCAAAATAGAGAAAGGATGAGAAGAGATAGACGAATTAAAAGAACGTGCAGCAAAACTCAAAAACTAGAATGATGTATTGTTGGCAAAGAGCAAGGAGACAAATATGGCCCGTTATCGCTCACATGCTTTAGAAAGATCAGAGGATGATCTGAATCGATTGGTGGCTGGCTTGAGAAGGGACCTAGCCAGGAAATCGCATGACCAGGAGAAAATTCAATATAATTTGGCGAATAGCAAGAGTGAGTAGGGGAAATTTAAGAAGAAATTAGTAGATAAAAATAATGACATAAAGAGAGTTCGAGACGATCTAACTACGTCTAAATTGGCAGCTGAGCAAATGACTACAACCTTTCTATGAAGGATTTAAAATGTGAACTCCTTCTTCTGTCATGAGGTAATATGATCCCAGGCCTGAGAGACCTGTGATAAGGAATGAACCCTCCCAATTGTCTGCTAGTTTCCCAGCATAAAGTTCTTTGCGGTGTTGAAGTATTTTTCTGAGGACGAGATCATCGATTTGAAAAGTATGGCTTCTGACTCATTTGTTGTACGAACTGGCTAGCATATGGTGATATCGACCTAGGTTTGCGATGGCGCGTTCCCTGATTTTATCGATCCAATTGAGGTTGCAGGCCAATTCGAACTCATTTTCTTTAGCAGTTAGCTCGTGATCTTTGACTGGATGGTGATATTGAAAAGGAATGACAGCCTCAATGTCATAGACAAGGAGGAATGAAGTGCAGCCGGTTGACTATCGTAAAGTGGTTCGATATGCCCATAAAACATGAGGTGGTTCCCAAACCAATTCCCTTTTTTCTGAGAGTGTAGCCTTTTTTTGAGTCCATCGACGATGGTTTTGTTGGTGATTTTGGCTTGGCCATTACCTTGAGGGTAGTAGGGCTTAGATGGTGAGTGAATGATATTGTGTCTGTTGAGGAAAGCTATGACCTTTTCTCCAGCAAATTGGGGACCGTTATTAATACGAATTAGGTTGGGGCACCCAAACTGAGTGATGATGTGTTTCCAAATAAAGGAGATAACCTCTTCTTCTCTGGTTCGACAGAGTATAATTGTTTTTACCCATTTTGTAAAATAAGTAGTAGCTACGAGGAGGTGGTAGCGGTTACCTGGAGAATTAGGAAATTCATCGACCAGATCGAGTGCCCATCTTTTGAATGGCCAAAATACCTTGCTTGCATGGAGTTTAAGTGCAGAGGTGCATATCATCTTTCCAAGTCGCTGATATGCATCACATTTGCATGAGTACTATTTTGCTTGCTTGCGCATGCCAGGCCAGAATACTCCTTGTGTTATGGCTCTATTTGTTTGTGATCGACCTGCGGCATGAGAGCCACAAGTGCTTTCATATAAATCATGGAACATCTTGTCTGCTTTCTATTTGGTGAGGCACCTAAGGTAAGGCCCCATAACTGATCGGCGGTACAAGGTACCATTTTGATTGGTGTAGCGCTTTGAGTTGTCTATCAGCTGCCAACACTCCTTCAGATCCGTTGGAAGTGGTCCTTCACATTTATTGTCGATACCAAGATAAACTAAGAAAGGCTTTTGTAAATTATTGTCTCTCCCTTTATCGCCCCCAGTGTTGATCGTGCATACAAAAATATGGTCAATGTTGGGGGTTGAAATCACTTCGATCTGAAGATATCGAGCTTCTGTGCCCAAAACCCCGACTAGATATGCCAAGGAATCGGCGCGTCTCTTTTTGCCTCGAGGGAGATAATCGAGAGTTGCTTGCGCAATCTTGCTCATCTTATCTGTGACGAGGGCTGCATATTCAATTATCTTGCCATTTTTCTTATATTACTCAGAGTAATGGTAGACGATGAGTAGTAAATCTGTGTAAACAAAAGTTTGGGGACGCCGAGCTCAAGGGCGGGGTCGAGTCCGTGAATGAGAGCTTCGTACTCTGTGATATTATTTGAGGCTTCAAAATCTAGGCAGATTGATTTCTCAATTTTATCATTAGAAGGGGTAAGCAGTACGATTCCAATTCCATACCTTGCGGGTCCTGCAGATCTATCTGTTAGAAGTCTCCACCCCTTTCTTATAATTTATTCAGCTCGCTCGTCAAATGCTTTTGGGGGTAGATCCTTTGCAGGTTCCTCTAAAAGGTCAGGATCGTGCTCTTCCCACTCAGGATCTTTCACTGAAAAATCCGCGAGGAAATCGGCCACGACCTGCCCTTTTTCAGAATGACATATTTTGAACTTGATATCATGTTCTCCCAAACTGACTGGCCATTACTGCACTCTTCTTGATTTTTCTTTCTTGGATAGAACTTCTCGAAGGGGGTAGTTCGTCATGACTTTAACTGAATGATCTTGGAAGTAGTGCTTGAGCTTCTGTAAAGTATAAACAAGAGTGAGAAGAAGGTTTTCAATTTAAGAGTACCTCATTTCTGCTAGAGTGAGGGTTTTGCTGATGAAGTAGACTGGCTTCTCGATTTTCCCTTTAAGTCGAATAAGAACCGAGCTGAGTGAAGTATCTATAACTGTGAGGTAGATAATAAGTTCCTCATTATCTATTCGGGTGCTCATGATGGGAGACTTCCCCAAGTAAGTTTTGAGATCTTGAAAAGCTGCCTCACATTCTGATGTCCATTGAACCTCTACATTTGGCTAAACTTTTCCTTGAATGGTATAATCGTAGAGTAATAGGTACAGCCAATGACAGCGGTCTGAAGATTTTAAAATGAAACTATTGATTGCGGCAATCTTGTCGGTAAGTTTCTAAACGTCTTTTGTTGTTTTGGGATATGGCATGTCGAAGAGAGCCTGAATCTAATCTGGATCAGCCTCAATTCCCTTCTTACTAATGAGGTGTCCTAGAAATTGACCTGAATGTACTCCGAATTAACACTTATCAGGATTGAGATGCATCCTATAAGATCGAAGTATGTTGAATATTGTGTTGAGATCTATAATGTGATTGGTGGACTGTAAGCTCTTGCACAGGAGATTGTCAATGTAGACTTCCATGACTTTCCTTAGATGTGCTTTGAACATAGTAGTCATTAATTGTTGATAAGTTGTACCTACGTTCTTGAGTCCGAAGGGCATAACTTTGTAGCAATAAAGTCCTCTTACAGTGATGAAAGTGGTATTTTCATGATCTTTATCCTAGAGTAGAATCTGATTGTATCCTGAAGCAGCATCTATCATTGAAAAGAGTTCATGACCTGCTGTAGAATCAAGGATCTGATGAATGTTGGGAAGAGGAAAACTGTCCTTTAGAGTATGCTTGTTGAGATCGGTAAAATCTATGGAAACACAGACTTTTCCATTCCTTTTTGGGATAACAACGATGTTGGATATCCAGTGTGGATACTTGGCTTCTTGAATGAATCCCACTTTGATCAATTTCTCGATCTCCATGTTAACTTCATCTTGAAGTCGTGGTGATAGGTATCGTTATTTCTGTTTGACTGCGGTGGCATTGATGTTGATTGCAAATTTGTGGCATGCCTTGGTCGGATCGACCCCATGCATTTCTTCAAAAGATCATGCAAAAACCTCTCTATTTAGTCGTAAGAACTGAATGAGAACATCTTTCTCATGATCAACCAGCTTAGTACCGATGAAAGTACCTTTGCCTAGTCCACCAATGTTAATGTATTCGGTGGGATCCTCCATGGATGGCTGATCATCAGGGCAATCAGCTTGCTGTAATTGCTATGCAGCTTATTTGTCAGAGTTATCTAGAATTGCAAAGACGGCATTTTCGCAAGCTTGAGAAAGCTTTTGAGTACCCCTGATTTCATAAATACCAATGTCGTGTTTGGAGCGGAGTGCTTGATGATAGATGGAAGCGATTACTTCCATATTATGAATCTGACAACGACCCATAATCCTGAGATAACGAGATTTGGTATTGATCACATAGAAGACGATGTCGATGGTGGCTGGTCCTATGGTAATAGGTAAGGTAATATTCCCTACTCGTTCTTCTTTAGATCTATTGAATCCGCTGATATCGGTGTCGCTCTGAATAACTTGTTCGGCCAATCCCATCTTTTTGATAATGCTCTGAAAGAGGATCACAATACCGCTGCCAGTATCAATCATCATTTTGTGCATGACAAACTTTTCATCTTGAGCATTATGACTAATGCATCATGATATAGAAATTTGGCATGGTAAGTATCACAATCTTCAAAAGATATTCTGAGTCGGCGATTGCTCGACTCAGGCAGAAGTTTAGCTTCTTATTTTGAGGTTTGAGATCATAGCATTCTGATAATCTCATGTGCTTAAATCTGTTAGAGTTGGTGATCTGATTGATCTCGTTCATGTTACTGTGGTGCATATGGTAAAAATACTTCTCCTCAGCTTGATCTTCGACCTGGACAATTTTAAGTTCCTTCTTATAGCTGCCATCTTTGTATGATTCTAGGCCGACAATATATTCGAGCATCTGTTCCTCCTTAAAAATGAGTTCAAGCAACCTCTGTTAAACATAACAATTATCAGTAGAATGATGTTTTACCTTATGGTGCATACAGTACGGTCGGCTCTCGATTGGTTGCAATGGTTAGGAGAGGCAGTAGAGCTTATCTTTCATGAGAATTGGAAAAAATACAGAGATTCAAAATTTTATCTTTGGGAGGACATGTTTGATTTGTGGCCCGCCTTTCCGAGGGTTGCCATTATTTCCCTTGGCGCGCTTCTAGTTACCCTGGTGCTCCTTAGGTTCTGTGTTTCAATTTGTAGAGGGACCTTATGTGGTAAAGACGGATTTAGTAGGTTTTTATCTTTTGGACATCATCATTTCCATGCCGACGTAATTATTAACATTGGTGATCATATCCTCCAGGGTCGCAGGTTTGTTGGGGATGGGGTACTCTTTAGCTTTACAGTCCAGTTGGAGTACATTAGTGAAAGCAGTAATAGCGATCTTCTGATCAAGATTGTCCACTTTACGCGCGTGTTCCAAGAACTTCTTTGCAAATACCTCGAGCTTCTCTCCATTGGATTGCTTGAGATTGATAAGAAAATATAAATTTTCTTCGTTGTCTCTGCTGTAAGTATATGTCTTGATGAATTGTTTATGTAGCTGTCAGAGTGGTTCCTTCTGCAGACTTGTGGTGAACAGATGGCAGAGAATGTGGTTGATATTAGAGTACAATCCCATTGAATCACGGTATTGTTGAATGTGCTCCTTGGGATCGGTACCCTTATATTTGTGAAATTTTAGAGTATGGAAACCTTTCAAAATATCCCATTGAATAGTTCTTTGGCAATCGGACTTCCTTGTAACTTGTTAGGTCGTTGGTTGTGCCCAAAAGTTGTGCTTCGATCAACTCCTTAATCTGCTGGTCCATATGCTCTTGTGTGATGTAGTGACAGATCAGTTAAGCGGCTTGATGAAGAGGTTGCGGATTATGAGTACCGGTACCTTCACTCATATGATCTCGCACTGGAACTTGAGGTGAAGGTCTCTGTTCTTCTTCTTGACGGATGGAACATTGGTGACCTCGGCTAATTTCATATTGAATCTCCCCTCCCAAATGAGCGGAAGGTTATGGTTCATTCCGAGTATGTCTAGAAATAGCTTTATTGATGGCTCCTTGAGGTCCCAATCTTTCCCACGCAGAAATTCAGGAGGTTTTGGCACTTGATCACAATCTTGTGGTGGAGGAGCCTGCTTAATGTTCTCCAGAGCTTATAAGGCAGTCTGTATTGTAGTCATTTGATCTTCGTATCGTTTGAGCACTGTTAAACGAGCTTGTCGTTCGGAATCAAGCTTTTTCTCATAGAGCTCTCTGTCGGAGTTAATTATTGTTCGAGCTTGTTGCGCTTCTCTGTTTCAGTGTTGAGTTCGCTCGGAGCTCTGAAAGTTATTCCTGCTCAATTGGGAGATCGAGCTGGACTCTGGGAATTGGTCGCCTGGACGTGACCATGATTGAAATGTTTTAATAGAGTGATTGAATGTCTTAGGATACCGTAGAAAGAATTTTTTTCCCACAGACGGTGCCAAATGTAATGGCCTAATTCCGTGAGCTCGACGTGGCCTGGAATTAGTCCTTACACCAATGTAACTATGACTTATAATCTAGTAAATAGGAAATGACACAGGTATTTATCGTGGAAAACCTTTGAATAGGTTAAAAAACTACGACCTCATGTTGAGGGTTTTCTAATAGTAACTTTTATTGCTTGAGGCTGACAATATCTTATTACAAGTTATCTCTAGACTTAGAAATATTTGATCTTGTGAATAAGAAGCTTTGAGTGTTTGAGAATCTTTAGAAGATATAGTCTTCCTCGTGATTTCTCATATATTTTCTGGCCCTTGTCTCTTCTAGAACTTTTCTTTTATATAGGCCCCTTCCACAGTTTTTCATCGTGCTGGAGTACATTCTCCGAACAATGCAGTTAGTGGCTGTTGACTGAGTAACTATTGAGTTTGTGAGAGACAGGTGGTTCTGACTTGTTCAAGTTTTTCAGTTTAAGCTCGACCCGCGTTTATCATCAGTTCATGGAGTATGTGGCAATGTTTGACTGAGAATTCATGTGGAGGATGCGTGAGCCTTATACAAAGGTAGTTCAAACAGGGGAAAATTCGATTCTTGGTGAAATCGAGGGATAAGCCCCTATAGTACCGAGGTTATGGCAAAGTACGCTTATTTGTTGCCAAATTTTCTTAAAGTTTTAACGATGGTGAAGACCCGAAGAATAGTTCTTGAAGAGAGAATTGTTGTTGAGATGTAAAAGTTGAAGTTGAAGTAAATACTTTGGTGATTAGTCCTTAGAGATGCTTACTCCCGTTCCCGTTCCTCCGACGTATCAAGGTATGTTAAAAGAAGAAGCGGCTGAAGCTGAGGAAGATTGTCATTGTATGTGGAGATTTTACCACGTTGCCTTAACAGGCGAGCAGCGTTGGGTTTGTCTTCGTATATGTCCTTGCGGAAGACAAGATTTGGGAGACAGATACAGGGATTGGCTTAACTGTGGGGCAGTTACGCTGATGTCTTGCGTAGAATTGGATTCTAAGGTCGGGCCCTCTTCAACTCTACCAACTCTGTGGAGGTGGTGGTTATAGAGGAGGCGACGGTGGTAGTGGAGAAGGGAGGATGAGAATGGAAGTCTGTTTCTGCATTTCCATCGTTCTTTGGCACTAAGAAGACCTTTTGTTTAAGGGTTGGTTCCAACACTGAGTTTTTTGATTTCATACCCAGACTTCCTCCAAATCCAGTTTCTGGTCAAAGTAAGATGGTGTGAAGGAAGAAGGGCCTATGGTGGCGTCCAATACCTGCTTTGTATCAGAAAATTCTTGGAGTGAAACATCACTAAAGTCAGATGAACTTAAGGATTTGATGTTTTGGAGGGACTAAAAGACCTGTTATCTGTAAGGCACTTAAAAAATTTGTTATTTGTAAAGTACCTAATTTTGGAGTACTTGAAAGACTTGTTATTTGTAAATTACTTGAAATTTATATTCGAGCCGAATAAAATTTGTTATCTAAATTCTGTGTTGATTTATGTATAAAATTACTCTAGAAATTAAGCTATGAATGATTCGAATATTTATGAATATAGTTCAAATGCTATGTATGAGATTAGAACGTACAATCTGGTTATAATAATTGGGTTGTAACATGAAATATGTGTAATATATGATGTTCGACCTGGGGGCTAAAATTTAGGGGAGAGAGAAAATTGTAGAAGATTTACGATGGGAAAGAATAAGTTCGATATGAAAGAGGCCGAAATGACAGAGGTCGATAGGGAGAGATATGTTTAAATAACTTTTATCAAGATTCTAGTGCTTTCTGTTAGGATAGAAAATGATAATATCACGAACTGTGGGGGATCCGCAGCAGTCCGAAAAACTGTATAAAATAGAGGAAATGAACTTTAAACTGATGCAAATGAATAAAAATGGTGTGGACTCGATCTGAGCTAATTTGTTATGCCGCTGAGGGACAGTTGGCGATAAACATAGTTGAAGTACGGGAGTGGATTTTTGGTTTGTTGGACTATGATGTTGAACTACCATTGAGGGAGTATCAACTTGTAGCTTTAGATTGGATGTGCAGGGAACTTGAGTATGAATGTCATTTCTATGAGGAGTTGTTTTGGGAAGTGACGGTGAATCCTGCAGCTCAAAAAAATGTTGTGAGATTGATTGGTGAAGAGGAGATCGAACTGGAAGATGTGAGGATTGCTGGAGGCCAACTGATCGGATGTGGTTCCCCAGGACATCAGGGGTATTTTAGGTATAATTATATATGAGGTGAATAAAGTGAATGCAAATAGGGGTGGTATGAATGTATGTAATAGGTTTAAATAATTGGCAAAGAAATGAAACGAGAATTAAGCTTGAATCAATCCTCTATGGTTGCGAATGCTGTTTGTGATTGTTGTGAAAAATATATTCAAATATTTTTGAAAATTTTGAGAGCTTTGGAAATGACGTCAGTACTTCTATATGTAGAAGAAGCAAGAATAGAAAAAGTAGGGAGCTTCTGATATTGTCTCTTATGTAAAAGTTGTGAAAGGCCGATTACGTGCAAGTGTGAGTCATCATGAGTGTGGGGAGGTCAGAGGGAGATTTGGAAAATAGAGATGAAAATAAAATAAAATATAAGACAAAGGGTAATAATGGGAAAGCATTTTCACCGAAAAGATGCAAGACGACGTCTGACATTGATGGTAGAAGGGATGCCTCAGTTCCAAAAACGAGGATGGCTCGTGTGAGGCTCAATAATTGCTAGCACTTAGAGAGAGAAAATATAAATAATGCTTCATCTTCATCATTCAAACGTTTCTCAACTTTTGAAAACTTGAAGAGCAGTGAGAGAGGAAGGAGAAGAAATAACAGAGAATCTAGTGAGAAATTAATTGAGAGTGATCAACAGTCAAAGCATGATAGAGTTGCAAAGACTGAGTCACGAAGGCGGTTATACAGCAGCGTTGTGAGGGATGGATTTGGAGCTGCGTCAGACTCACATTCTGACATAGAAAGTTAGTAGAGGAGTTGTGATGTTTTACTTTTGAAGATCATATTCTGTGTTAGGCAAATCTAAAAATTACTATTTACAATAATCTATAAAAACCTGTTTCGTATATGATATATTAAAGATATATGTATATGGGCGATGTATATGTAAAATATAATGATGGACACCTGGACCTGTATGTAGGTCGATCGTGAGGAGTATTGTGTAGGATCAAACCATCATCTATAGAGTTGGGGTGATATGGACATTTCACTTGTCAATGAGGCATCGACCTCTGGTCGATCGGATTTCGAGATTGTAATGTCTGATAGGGAGAAAGATATAGGGGTGGATCAATTTCTAGATTTCCCTGGAAAATTGGTAACCTATCCTCTGAATTCTCATACGTTCAAAGAGTTTTGTAAAGCCAAGGCTTCTGTAGGGGGAAAATGGGGTAGTTGTTTAGAATATGTCGGTAGGCATTTTAGCAGTTGTATTGTTAGATCTGGGGAGGAATACTTTTTTCTGTTGGCTAATTTGGAGAAGGAGAAGAGAGATAGGGGTTTAGACGAATCGATCTCGTTGGAGCATTTTAACGGGAACGTCCAGGGTGACCTGGCGGAATGTTTTTTGTATTACCTGTCTTAGTTGGAGTACGGGTTGAGTCTTCCCCTTAACAATCTGGCAAAAGGGATTATGAACATTATTAGGGCATGTCCCATTTAGTTGAACAGGAACATGTGGGAGGTGATAAATGTTTGTGAATTTTATTATAACAATATATAATGCATAAGATTAATATATTGAAATTGTATGTTGCTTTGCTGATGATAATGTGTTGTTATTGACAGGTCATAAATCCAAGGTGACGAGGAAGGAGTTTCTATTGGATAAAGTTGCTCAGGAAGGGACAGAGCTCGAGGCAGTACTGAAAGAACTCGGTATTAGCAGAAAGAAACGTGCTAGCAGCCGATCCGAGAAAGTTTAAAAGTCTCAATCAACGAGGCTAATTACAGGCACTGATCACAACAAGAAGAAATAAACTGATGAGGATAGGCAAGTGAATCTGCCCAAGGCCTCTGGAGTGGACTTCGTGGGTATGTCGGAGTCGACTATGTTGAGCAAACTAGCTCGAACGTTTCCCAAGAAGAAGATGTTGAAGCGTGGTTTGACCTCTAGAACCATAGGAAGTGGTGAGGTCGTAGGGGAGGCAAAAAAGAGAAGGGTTGAACCTTCTAAACTGATGGGGGCGAAGGTCGGAGAGGATCAACTTGTTATAGAAGACAAGCTGAAAGAGGTGGAGGAAAGGGCAAGGCTTGCAGCTCTCAATGGGGAGGAGGAGATGAACAAAATGGTAAGCTCATTTGCTTGAACATGTGATAAATTTTATATTATGATTCGAGCTAACAATGAGGTCGATTTTGTTTATTTTGTAGGCTGCTCGTCTAATGAAGGGGATATGCCTCGGGGTCAAGGAGGAGAAAGCTGAGCTGAGGAAGGGGAAAGTCAAGCTTGAGAAGAACGTAGCTCGATTGAAGGCAAACTTGATTAAGGAGGGGAAGCGGCTGGAGGCCTTGAAGGCTTCTCAAGTGGTGAAGATCAATAATCTGTCTGCGGAAGCGAGAGTGAACATGGAGGAGGTGGTAACTGAGTGTGATAGACTCGGACGTCACCTTATATCAAAGGGGTAATCTAAAGATGAGGTGAATGCCATCATGGTGGATTCCTATGTTGAAGAGGAGGAAGATGATGAGGCGGAAGATGTTCCTGCTGAAGTTGTGGACTGGCTGGATGGTGTCTCTCCCCAAACGATGCGAGACAACCAAGGGGATGGCAATGAGTGTCTGGAGGGAGAAAACAAGAAGGTAGAGTAGAATATTGATTGTGTAGTTGTATGAATGGCTTTTGGAATGTTGTAAGCTGATGGGATATTATTGGTCGGATATAATTTTGTAGGCTAAATTGTTCTTGTAAACCTTGTTGTAGGAACTTAAAAAAATGCGCCTCAGGATAAAAGATTTGGAGACTGAGCTTGTTAAGGAAAGAGATGTTTCAGCATCGCAGTTATCTTCGCAAATGGAGCTACATGTTAGAAGCGAGCAAGAAGTATTTGACTTGTATGCTTCATTAGTATAGAGCTACAAAATATAGAAAATAAAGTGTAAAAACAGACCAAAAACTTATTATCGGTTTAGGGGTGATGGCACTGAAATGGTGTATAGAAAATATCAAAGTATTGATAGATTAATGTATAGAGAATGTGTACCTTAGAATTGGAAGCATGTGTTATTGATCATCCATCTGAGATTGTACTTTGACCTTAAGTTTAGAAGTAGTTTCACATAGTAGATGTCAAAAAATAGATATCTTGTTAGAAAAGAGATATATGTGTTGAGTGAGTGTTCTAAATTGAACTTGATATATTTTATCTGTAACATGCAGGTCAAATTGAATTAGCTCGCTCGAGCAAAGAAGAGATACTCCAGTGTAACCAAGAATTTGCTAAGGAATTTGATAGGATGAGAGAGGCGAATAAAGACAGGGAAGATCTACATGTAAAGGTACACTTCAAGTTTATGGAGGCAACCCAAACTGCTGTTGACTTTGCTCAAAAGATTGAGGAGAAGGATGCCGAAATTAATAAAGGGCAAAAAGAGCTCGCGGAGATGAAAGAACACGCAGCGAAGCTTAAGAGTTAGAATTATGCACTGATGGCAAAGAGTAGGGATGTTAACATGGCTCGATACCATATACAGGTATTAGAAAAATCAAAGAAAGGGTTAAGTCATTCTGTGGCTAGTCTGAAGGAACAAATGATCAGCAAAATGAATGATCAAGAGGAAACTCGAGCTAATCTAGTGAATACCAGAAACGAGCTCAAGCGATTGAAGAAGAAAATGGTTGAAAAATTTAACGAGCTGATGAAAGCTCGAGATGATCTATCTACCTCGGAAGTTACGATTGATCAGTTGTATACATCTTTACCTACTAAAGACATAGAGTTTCGGATGGTGCAACGGAAGTGTGATGAGTTGAATGAAAGGATGGCACAATTGAAGACCGAATTGGTGCAGGCCAATTCGCTTGCAGAAACCCCGAGGCTGGGAGCGCTCGAGGAAGAATAAAAGTAATGACAAGGTCTCTCTTGTTCAAGGGGATGTAGTTAGCCTATCAGCTCGAATAAGGGAGCTGGAGGGAATTTTGGCCTGATCTCAAGGTCATCTTTGACAAGGAAATGAGCAGTTAAGGGAGTACCAAAGTAAGTTGGATGTTGCTCTTTCCAAGGAATAAGGGTTAGAGCGGGTTATCAGAGGGATGGAGATTTTGATAAAGAAAAAAGTCGAACTGTTACAGAAAATTTTGGCTGGGGAAGATTTAAACAAGGAGATGGAGGTAATTCGAGCTCAGGTGGCGGAGTTGTGAGTGATTAATCTGGCTAAATTATCTAAAGCTGATAAGATGGTGGAAGAGAACATCACATTCATGAATCAAGTACATAGTGAAATGGAATGGCAAAATAAATGGTATAAGAGGTTGGAAAATCGTATTTAGAGAGCGAAAACAAATTTTTCTAAGGCTGTTATACCCGATGCATCGCATTCAAAATTGGTGATGGCGGTGATCGCCTATTTTGTAGAGGAGATAAAAAGGCTTGAGTTATAGAGGAATACCTTGTATGACTGTTTGTCATAAGGGGGATGTATTTACATAGCTGATATAGATCGAGGAAATTGCATGAACTCCCTGGAAACGGAGTTTAGCCCTTGACCTGCTGAATTGGAAGAACAAGGTAGGATTGTTGTAACTGTTCAAGCTCGAGAGTTTATGGCTGGTCATGCTCATATAGTGGGGGAAAGCGTAGCAGACCTTCCCACAGTATAATATAATCCATTGTAGTTGTTGTATATGTAACCTGAAAAAAGTATCTGTTGCAGATATATTGAGAGATAAAAGCTAGTTTTACCTTTGCTTTATCTTATGTCTAGTAGAGCTCCTCGATTGAAAACTAGTATAACCTTTTTTTTAATCTCGGAAATATAGTAGAGTCAGTCAAATCAAGTGTTATCCTTGTTTAAACGGGTATAGAGTCACAGTCATATTGAGTGAGATGAAAGCTAGTTTTACCTTTGCTTTATCTTATGTCTGGTAGAGGTCCTCGATTGAAAACTAGTATTACCTTTGTTTTAATTTTAGAAATTAGTAGAGTCAGTCAAATCAAGTGTTATCCTTGTTTTAACTGGTATAGAGTCGTAGCCATATTGAGTGAGATGAAAGCTAGTTTTACCTTTACTTTATCTTATGTCTGGTAGAGGTCCTCGATTGAAAACTAGTATTACCTTTGTTTAAATTTTAGAAATTAAGTAGAGTCAGTCAAATCAAATGTTATCCTTGTTTTAACTAGTATAGATTCGCAGCCATATTGAGTGAGATGAAAACTACTTTTACATTTGCTTTATCTTATGTCTGATAGAGGTCCTTGATTGAAAACTAGTATTACCTTTGTTTTAATCTTGGAAATTTAGTAGAATCATTCAAATCAAGTGTTATCCTTGTTTTAACTAGTATAAATATCGATTGAAAGCTAGTATTACCTATGCTTTAATCTATGTATTGTCTACAAAGTAGAGAGATGTATAGGAGAAAAATTTGGAAGTTTTTATTGAATAGAAAAGGATGTACATTGAATGGAGATGGAAATCTCACTTTTGGAATGAAAAAGCAAGAAATTGAAATGGAGTAGTGAGGAACTTAATGATAGTACCATTTTAGTCGCCTAGTGTTCTAAGGATTTGTGATGTGAACTCCCTCTTCTGTCATGAGATAATATGATCCCAGGCCTGAGAGACATTTGATAAGGAATGGACCCTCCCAATTTTCTGCTAGTTTCCCAGCATGAGGTTTTTTTCTGTGTTAAGGGATTTCTCTGAGGAAGAGATCGTCGATTTGGAAGGTATGGTTCTAATTCGTTTGTTGTACAAACTGACCAGCATATGGTAATATTGACCTAGGCTAGCGATGGCGTGTTCCCTGGTCTCATCGATCCAATTGAGGTTACAGGTCAATTCGAACTCATTCGTCAGTTAGCTCGTGATCTTTATCTGGATGATGGTATTCTTAGGGAATGTGGAAGTTGTACGATATTCCCATAAGACATGAGGAAGTTCTCCAACCCAGTTCCCTTTTTTTTAGAGTGAAGCCTTTTCTTGAGTCCATCCACAATGGTTTCATTTGTAATTTTGGCTTGGCCATTGCCTTGAGGATAGTAGGGATTGGATGGTGAGTGGATGATATTGTGTTGGTTGAGGAAAGCTGCTATTTTTTCTCCAATGAATTGTGGCCCATTATGGATACGAATTAGGTGAAGGCATCCAAACCAAATAATGATGTGTTACCAGATAAAAGATATGACCTCTTCTTCTCTGGTTCGACAAAGTGGAACTGCCTCTATCCATTTTGTAAGATAATCTATATCTATGAGTAGGTATCGGTGGTTACCTGGAGAATTAGGAAATTCACCGACAAGATCGACTGCCCCTCTTTTAAACGCTCAAAACACCTTATTTGCATGTAGTTCCAGCGTAGTGGCATGTATCATTTGTCTGTATCGTTGACATGTATCATATTTGCATGAGTATTCTTCTACTTTCTTGTGCATGCCCGACTAGAATACTCCTTGTATAATGGCTCTATTTGCGAGTGATCGACCTGCGGCGTGGGAGCCACAAGTTCCTTCATGTAAATCGCAGAGCATCTCGTCTGTATTCTTTTTAAAGAGGCACTTGAGGCAAGCCCCCGTGACTGAACAGCGGTATAAGGAACCATTTTGATTTGTGTAGTGCTTTGAGTTGTCGATCAGTTGTCGGCGCTCCTTTAGATCTGCTGGAAATGGTTCATTGTATTTGTTGTCGATACTGAGATAGGCTAGGAAGAGCTTTCGCCAATTGTCGTCTTCCCCTTTATAGCCCCCAGTGTTGATCGTTCATATAGAAATGCGATCAATGTTGGGGGTTAAAATTACTTCGATCTGGAAATATCGAGCTTTTGTTTCCAAGACCCTGGCTAGATATGCCAAGGAATCGAGGTGTCTATTTTTACCTCGAGGAAGATAATCGAGAGTTACTTGCGTGAACTTGCTCATCCTATCTGCAACGAGGGCTGCGCATTCGATCATCTTGCCATTCTTCTTGTATTGCTCAGAGTAATGGTAGACGATAAGTAGTGAATCCGTGTAAACTGAGAGTTCTGGGATTGGAGCTCAAGTGCGAGGTCGAGTCCATGAATGAGAGCTTCGTATTCGGTAATATTGTTGGAGGCTTCAAAATCCAAGTAGATTGATTTCTCAATTCTGACGTAAGAAGGAGTAATCAATACGATTCATATTTCTGACCTTGTGGGTCCTGCTGAACCATCTGTAAGAAGTTTATACCCTCTCCATATAATCTATTCAGCTTGCTCGTCAAATGTTTTGGGGGTTGGATCTTCTGTAATTTCCTATACAAGGTCAGGATCGTGCTCTTCCCACTCGGGATCTTCCACTGGAAAATCCAAGAGAAAATTGGCAACGGCCTGACCTTTTTTGGAATGACATTATTCGAACTTGATATCATGTTTTCCCAAACTAACTGACCATCGTTACACTCTCCTTGACTTTTCTTTTTTAGATAGAACCTCCCGAAGTGGGTAGTTCGTCATAACTTTAATTGAATGAGCTTGGAAGTAGTGCTTGAGTTTCTGTGAAGTGTAAACAAGAGTTAAAAGAAGTCTTTCAATTTTAAAATACCTTATTTCCGCTAGAGTGGGGGTTTTGCTGATGAAGTAGACTGGTTTTTTAATTTTCCCTTCAAGTCGAATGAGAACTGAGCTAATTAAAGTATCTGTTACTGCGAGGTAGATAATCAGTTCTTTATTATCTATTGGGGTGTTCATTATGGGAGACCTCCCCAAATAGGTTTTGAGATCCTGAAAAGCTTCTTTGCATTTTGATGTCCATTGATCATCTGCATTTAGCTGAACTTTTCCTCATTTGGTATAACCGCAGAGTAGTAGGAACAACCAAGGACAACGGTCTAAAGATTTTGAAACAAATCGATTGATAGCGATAATCTTGCCAGCAAGTTTCCATACGTCTTTCGTCATTTTTGCATATGGCATGTTGAGGAGAGCCCAAATCTGATATGGATCAGCCTCAATTCCTTTCTTGCTGATAAGATGACCGAGTAATTAGCCTATATGTACTCTGAATTGACACTTAAGGATTGAGACGCATCCTATAAGATAGAAGAATGTTAAATATTGTGTTGAGATCTATAATGTGGTTGGTGAGCTGTATGCTCTTGCACTAGAGATTGTCAATGTAGACTTCCACGACTTTCCCATGATGTGCTTTGAATATAGTAATCATCAACCATTGATAAGTCGGGCCTGTATTTTTTAGTCTGAAGGGATTGACTTTATAGCAATAAAGTCCTCTTTCAGTGATGAAAGTAGTCTTTTCTTGATCTTCTTCCAAGAGTAGAATCTGATTGTATCCAGAAGCAACGTCTTTTATAGATAGGTGTTCGTGACCTGCTGTAGAATCAATAATTTGATGAATATTGAGAAGAGGGAAACTATCCTTTGGAGTATGGTTGTTTAGATCGGTGAATTCCATACAAACTCGGACTATTCCATTCATCTTTGGGACAACGACGATGTTGGATATCCAATCTGGATATTTGGCATCTCGAATGAATCCCACTTTGATCAATTTCCCAATCTCCATGTTAACTTCATCTCGAAGTCGAGGTGACAGTCGTCGCTGTTTCTCCTTGACCGCTGTGGTGTTGATGTTGATGGCCAATTTATGACATGCCTTGGCCGGATCGACCCCAGGCATCTCTTCGAAAGTCCACACAAAAACATCTCGATTCAGTCGCAAGAATTGAATGAGAGCTTCCTTATCGTGCTGAACTAGCTTGGTACCATTGAAAGTACCTCTGCTAGGTCTATTAATGGTGATGTATTCTATAGGTTCCTCTGTAGAAGGTTGATCATCGAGGTGATCAGCTTTTTGTAATTACTATGCAGCGTATCAGTTTAAGGTATCTAGAAGTGCTGAGATGGTATTTTTGCAAGCTCGAGAAAGCTTTTGACTACCCTTGATTTCATAAATACCATCATTGTGTTTGAAGCAGAGTGTTTGATGATAGGTGGAAGTGATTGCTTCCGTGTTGTGAATCCAGCAGTGGCCCATAATCCCGAGATAACAAGATTTGGCATTGATTACGTAAAAGATAACATTGATGGTGGCTGGTCATGCGGTAATAGGTAAGATAATCTTGCCAACTCGCTCTTCTTTAGAACTATTGAATCCACTGATATCGGTATCGCTTGAAATAACTTGATCGGCCAATCCCATTTGGTCGATAGTGTTCTGAATGAGAATATCAATACCTCTTCCAGTATCGATCATCATTGTGTGGATGACAAACTTCTTCATCTTGAGCATTATGACTAATGTATCATGATGTGAAAATTTTATATGACTAATGTCACAGTCTTCGAATGAGATCCCAAGCCGGCTATTGTTCGACTCAGGCAAAAGCTTGGCTTCTTTGTCTTGAGGTGTGTGATCGCAGTATTCTTACAGTCCCTTGCATTTGAATCTGCAAGAGTTGGTGATCTGATAGATTTTAATCATGCTGTTGTGGTGTATATGGTAAAGGCGCTTCTTCTCAACTTGATCTTCGACCTGGACGACTTCAAGCTATTTCTTATAGCTGTCATCCTTGTATGATTCCAGATCGATAACATATTCAAACATCCGTCCCTCTTTCAAAATGTATTCTAGCAACCTCTGTAAAGCATAGTAATTATCAGTAGAATGATGATTTACCTTATGATGCATGTAGTACGGGCAGTTCTCGATTGGTTCCAAAGGTTGAGAGAGACTGTAGAGCTTATCTTTAGAGAGGATTAGAAAATTTGTGGAGATTCGAACATTCATTCTTGGGAGGACAGGTTTGGGTTGTGAGCCACCTTTTTGAGGGTTGCCAGTGTTTCCCTTGGAGTGCTTTTTATAACCTTGGTCTTCCTTTGGTTCAGTGCTTCAATTTGTAGATGGACCATTCGTGGTTAGGATGGATTTAGTAGATTTATGCCTTTCAAACATCATCCTTTCCCGGTCGACGTAACTATTGACCTTGGTGATCATATCTTCCAAGGTCGCAGGTTTATTGAGGAAGTGGTGTTCTTTGGCCTTGCAGTCGAGTTGGAGTGCGTTGGTGAAAGCAGTAACAGTTATTTTCTGATCGAGATTGTCTACTTTATGCGCGAGCTCCAAAAACTTATTTGCAAAGGCCTCGAGCTACTCTCCGTGTGACTGTTTAAGACTGATAAGAAAATATAAATTCTCTTCTTTGTCTCTATTGTGAGCATATGTCTTGATGAATTGCTTATGCAGCTGGTCGAATGTGTGTATGGAGTCTTTAGGTAAAGAGTGGAACCACCTGAGCGGTTCCTCCTGTAGACTTGTTGCGATCAAATGGCAGAGGATGTGGTTGAGATTGGAATACAACCCTAATGAATTACGGTATTGTTGAATGTGCTCCTTTGGATCGGTGCCCTTGTATTTTTAAATTTTTCGGAGTATGGAAACCTTTTGGTATTTCCATATCGAATAGTATTTTGGCAATTGGACTTCCTTGTAACTTGGTAAGGTTGTCTGTAGTGCCCAGAACTTGTGCTTTGATCAACTCCTTAATACGCAGATCCATATGCTCTTGTATGTCATATTGACGTGTCGGTCGAGTGGCTTGACGAGGAGGTGGAGGATGGTGAGTACCGGTACCTTCACTCAAATGATCACGTACTAGAACTCGATGTTGTGGTCATTGTTCTTCCTCCTGACGTATCAAAAATCGGTGACCTCAGCTGATCTCAGACTAAACTTTATCACCCAAATAAATGGAAGGCTGATGTTCGTACTGAATATTTATGGAAATAGCTTTGCTGGTGGCTTCTCGAGGTCCCAACCTTTCCCGCGCAGAAACTCGGGAGATTTCTGGCAATTGATCGCGATCTCTTCTTGGAAGAGCCTGCTGAGTATTTTTTGCAGAGCTTGCAAGGCAGTCTGTATTATTATCATCTGGTCTTCATGTTGTTTGAGCCCTGTCAAACGAGCTTTTTGCTCGACTTTGAGCTCCATCTCACGGAGCTCTCGGTCAAGAGTCAATTGACGTTCGAGCTCATTGTGTTTCTCTATTTTGGCGTTGAGATTCGCCTGTAGCTCTGTAAATTATTTTGGCTCAACTGAAAGATCGAGCTAGATTCCGATTGTTGGTCGTCTGGAAGTGACCATGATTGAAATTTATAGTAGAGTGAAAATATGCCTTAGGATATCGTGGAAATATAATTTTTCCCATAGACGGTGCCAAATGTAATGACCTAATTATGTTAGCTCGAGATGGCTTGGAATTAGCTCTTACACCAATGTTCTTGTGATAAAAACTAGCATGAAATAAGAAATGACACAGGTGATTTAGTGTAGAAAACCTCTGAATAGGTAAAAAACCACGACCTCGAGTTAAGGATTTTTGTAATAGTAACTTTTATTGTTTGAGGTTGATATCTTATAACAAGTGATCTCTCGATTTATAAATACTTGAATCTTGTGAATAAGAAGTTTTTGATATTTTGAGAATCTAGAAAATATAATTTTCTTAGTGAATTCTCAGGTATGTTTCTGGTCCTTGTCTATTCTAGAACTTTTCTTTATATAGGCCTTCTCCGCAGTTCTTCACCGTGTTGAAGCACTTCTCCGAACAATGTGGTTAGTGGCGGTTAACTAAATAATTGTTAAGTTCATGAGAGATAGGCGTCTTTGACTTGCTCACATTTTTTTATTTGAGCTCGGCCCACGTTCTTCATTAGTTCGTAGAGTAGGTGGCAATGTTGACTATTGAAGTCGTGTGTAAAATGCCTGAGTCTGACATGGAGTAATTCAAACTGGAAGCAGCTCAATTTAGGATTAGATCGAGTAGTAGGCCCCTACAGGGGGCGTCCTTGAAGTAGGGCGTCCAAACAAAATGAGAGTCACCTTTTGAAGTAAAAGTGCACTCCCCATGCCTGGGGGCGTCCTTAAAGTAGGGCGTCCTCATAAAGATGAGAGTCGTTTTTTGAAGTTAAAGCACACTCACCATACTGGGGGCGTCCTTGAAGTAGGACGTCCACTCAAGATGAGAGTCACTTTTTGAAGTAAAAGCGTACTCCCCATACTTGGGGTGGGGTCCTTGAAGTAGGGAATCCATGCAAGACGAGAGTCACCTTTTGAAGTAAAAGCGCACTCACCATGCCTGGGGGCGTCCTTGAAGTAGGGCGTCCTCACAAAGATGAGTCACTTTTTGAAGTCAAAGCATACTCACCATACTGGGGGCGTCCTTGAAGTAGGACGTCCACGCAAGATGAGAGTCGCTTTATGAAGTAAAAGCGTGCTCACCATGCCTGGGGGCATCCTTGAAGTAGGGCATCCTCGAAAAGACGAAAGTCACTTTTTGAAGTCAAAGCGAACTCATCATGCCTGGGGGAGTCTTTACAAAGACGAGAGTAGCTTTTTGAAGTAAAAGCGAACTCACCATACAGGGGGCGTCCTTGAAGTAGGACATCCTCGCAACAATAAAGTTCGTTAAGACGATGAAACAAAAATAGTCCTACAAGGACTGCCAAAAAAGTTCATGGGAACTTCGCGCCTAACTGCCTCTCTAAGGTCGTTAAGACGACAAATCATGCATAGTCCTACGAGGACTACCAAAAAAAAGTTGTTGGGCACTTCAGGCCTAGCTGTCTCTCTAAGGTCGTTAAAACGACAAAGCATACATAGTCCTACGAGGACTACCAAAAAAGTTGTTGGGCACTTCGCGCCTAACTGCCCATCTAAGGTCGTTAAGACCACAAAACATACATAGTCCTACGAGGACAGCCAAAAAAAGTTATTGGGCACTTAGCGCCTAATTGCCTCTCTAAGGTTGCTAAGACGACGAATCATAGATAGTCCTACGAAGGCTACCAAAAAAAGTTATTGGGAACTTCATGCCTAACTGACTCTCTAAGGTAGTTAAGATGACAAAACATTCATAGTCCTACGAGGACTACCAAAAAAATTGTTGGGCACTTCGCGCCTAACTGCCTCTCTAAGGTTGTTAAAACGACAAAGCATACATAGTCCTGCGAGGACTACCAAAAGTGGTCGGGCACCTCGTACCTCACTTCCTCTATAGGATCGCACAAACAATAACGTGTCTTAATCCTACGCGGATTACTACACATAATTACACATAATCACAAATTTCTCTTCCATTTCCACACTAACAATTACAAACGAGAAAAATAAAAAATACGACGCTACTATTAATCAATTACATATATCAGGGGAATGGCCTCTCCCAACTCTCATAGCCTGGTCCTTTTACGCTCGCCTCCCTCACATCCTCAAGGGCCATGACCCTCAGGACCACTTCGCAGCTGGACTAGGTCTTCACTTGGTCATGCAAAATGAGATACCAGAACCAAAGCTTTTCCTGCGTTTTCCTCTCCCCCTCTGGAAAGGAAGAAGAGTCAACGTATGCCCGCTCCAGTGGTTTGTCCGCCAGCCCCCGATAACCAAAATACATCTCAGTATAGAACTCTACCCACTTGGCCACTCGTGCTTCGAAACACGTTTGTGATCAGGTCTGCATCTTCTCATGCGAAAGCCTGGTACTCAGAGTGAAGCTCTAAACAGTGGTTACATTTTGAATACTTCTAGCCCCTTTAATTGGCCCCAAGTGCAGGTGCCTAATTAATTCTTATAGGAAAGCCAATAGCCCCTTGCCTAATTATTACGCCCCTTGAAGACTGCTCCACTTCTACCAAGGTGGCCCCACACACTGTCACATTTTTTTGGAACTCACACTTAACATTTATGACTCCCATGACGCTTCGGCTACATTAACACTAGGGCCCCGTACATCCAGGGACAGCCAGCCCCATTACCATGATACCTAGTCCAACGATGACTAGTCACCTTTTGGTGGGGAGTTTATCCAAACTCAGTATGAGATGTCGGTCGTGACACTGACTACAATATCGACGATACTATGAGTCCCAAGCTAAACACACAGCAAACAATCAAGTATAAACACAAAATTTATAATGTTCTACAAAAACCACACACTTACTAAAGTTCACAAACAAATGAAACTATTATTTTACACGTTACATGACCTCGAAGGGCCCCATCCATACCATAAGTTCCCAACACATGTCTTTACTCCTCGCCACCATGGGCCTTACCACATGACATTACAAATCAACTTAAGGTTGAGAAGCTACTCCCGCGGCCGCTGCGTCCTCTCCAACCAGCTGCACCTCCTACTCAGGGGTGATATCCATTTGATTTTTGGGAGGCACCAGACCATGTCGAGCAGAATAGCCCAGATGGTGCAGCTCAGGAACGTCCTGAGATTAATGCAGAGTGAGCAACGGCGGCCCTAATGTAGTAACCCACCATTCGGTGGAGAGGCAAAATTCCCCCTCTAGATGCGCTTTGCCCGCCACGAGCTCCGCCACACGACTCTATAACTCATTCAGCACTTGTTTCTCCCCTACGAGCTGTTCACAGAGTGCCTGCTCGTCTGCCTCCTTCTCCAACGCCAACGCCTTTAGATGCCCACGAGTCGCCTCTAAACCTCTCTCGAGATCCAGCTTCACCTCATTCAGCATTTTTACTTATTCTTCAAGCCTCAAAATCATATTTGCCACATGGTCAGCTAGTTCGCGGTGTACGGCCTCTTGCACAAGCCCCTTCTACTGAGCCCGCATCTCCTCGAGCTGCAGCTCTTACTCGGCATTACAGCCGACAAGATTATCGCCACTAAGCAACGCGACCATAGGCGATAATCTTGCCACAAAAATAATTTGTTAGACAACGCCAAATAAGACCATAGGCATACACGCTAGACTTTTACTTACCTGAACAGCTACTACGACTGCTGTACAACGAGCACGAGGATCCTCAAACACCTCAGCCAGACGAGCTTTTTCTTTATCCTTATAAGAAGTGTTTTCCACCTCCTCCTCTGGTAGGCCACCAACGAACAGCTTCCCACAACCCATCGAGCGGGTTCCTTCCTCCATGAACGACTGGGAAAGTGGTTCCTTTTCCCTGCCCCGAAGAACATCTAGGTCCTCGTCTATAAGATCTGTAGCCACAGTTTTTTGCTGCTTCACAGTCGGGACATCCTTCTCTGTGTGACCACTAACACCCCAAAGACCGGGGCTCAATCCAGCCACAAGGGGCGTAGCTTGCGTCAAGCCGGGCGTATCCCTCCCTCTCGCAGCTAGAAACTGAGGCTTCATCCCAACACTTCGCAAATTTGTAACTGTGAACACTTTGTACATAATAAGTATCACTTGCGGCACGTAAAGGAGGCTCGCTATACTTCTTCGTCGACTAATATTTTTCCAAGTCAAAGGTACCGTTTAGAATATTCGTCAATACCTGACAATCTTTATTTCTGTGACCGAAAAAATATAAAAGAGAATTCTTATACAACACCTTAGACAGTATCACACATGCACGACAACGAATAAACATTTAGATAGCATGAATAACACATGATAAAAGCATTAACTATAATTACAATACGAGAAGCAACGTATACTTGGTGTTAAAAACATTATGACCTAAATGACGATTGGGCCCGTCGGACTTCCGAGCTATAGAGTATCAGTGCCTCCACTCATGACCACAGGTGCACATGATTTTCTCACACCTCGGTCTAGCCTTGCCCTCTTTGACTAGGGCTACCTTAGCCCCTACTTTTTTCGCTTTAAACGCGGTCCGAGTCTGCCGCCCCTTACGACCCGCCCGCGAACATGAACAGGTAACACGCAGCGACGCAAGCTCGTCTAAAGCCCCGACCTTTTCCACCTTGTTAACTGCACCTACATCCCAGTGATGAGGACATCGCCCCATCTTGTAAGCGACTAGAATATCGACACAACCAACATTCCAGCGAGGTGACACTGATTGATTAATCAGTCGGCACCTCATCATCACTCGCTAAAAGTTACCGTTCATCTGCCTCGGTGCCCGACCAAATGAATTCAGGGATTTTTTTTGTTAGGTCATCAAAAGGAAACCTTAAGCCCACATAACACTGCCCATAGTAGATGATACATTGATTGGGCACCAGCATCTAGCAGTCCAGCCATATCTACTCGCTGCTGCTTCTGGCCCTCGCTCGCTCATTGACTACGTCTAGGCATTCCATCCTTATCCCTACACTCTCATACTCAGTTAGCGAGCCAGGCAACCTCCACTCGCTGGGGTAAGGCCAGAAGCTCTCGAAGGTCCCCCTCACACGACTACTGATAATAGCCTCATGAGCCACATCCTCAGGTACTCTTCTATCTACCATAAAATCTGTATGCGCCACCTATAAGTCTCGCGGGACCTAGGTGTCTACCTCGTGGTCATGACTGCCTCCCCCCCACTCCACGGATATAGTGTAAGGCAGTATGGTAGCAGACCCCTCTGTCGACGACTCCTCACCTGAAGATACAATCCCTCGCCTCATCCTTCCTAACTTCGTGGTGCACAGCCTCGTGCTCGGTGCTTAGACGTCCTTGCATGAGCCAAGTACAAATGTCAGACTCAAACCTAAAAGTACAAAGGGCATAATGGACACATAGCTAACTAGAATACCCCAAGGACCTGCTACCCCAAGGCCTTTACTGAGCCTTACACAGCCGCCACCCTAACTATGACTCCACGATGAGTAGTACGATTCATCCCGGCATCACAATCAAGCCACTCTTACAGTCACACAACGATATACCACACCGCCGGTTTCCCTACTATTCTATCAAACACCTACCGGTCAGAGACAGTGCTAAGTAAGAAGCCTCGCTAAAGCTAACAGACAAATACGCATCACTACAAATTAAGAAATTCGACTAGGGAACTCACCGATAATACCAACGCCTAATGATGGACATCTCTCCAACACCCAAGTAGATCGTCGCGCCAACCAGAAATTTTACACACAGGCGGTGCTCTAAGGACACAACAAGAGAGATGAGAGTTTAACCTCACATTGCAAATATAAATACTGAGTAGCCAAAGCTTTCTCACTCCATAGTAGTTCCTCTTTTATAAGGGTACACGGAGAGGCGGTTATCATTAATGTCCAGACCCACCATAATGATGTAACATGTCGCCAGCAGTGGTAGCTATCGCACGCCGCACATTTTTCCAAATAATAATTACTCTTCCCCCTTCCCAAGGCGCTAACAGGCATGGTGTCACACACCTCCCAATATGATGATCAATGACTACACGACCATAGCACCTCAACTGTCCCTCACTACGAGCAAGACCTGAGGGGGGGGGGAGGCAATTGTAGGAGCACGTTCCCGCTAGCCACGAGGTAGAAGGTTCCTGAATGACTCCTCTACTAGAAGCAGGAACACCCCAACTAGCGCTGACCAGCCAGGTCATCCCACGAGCTCCATGCTAACGACAAACAGGTCTTGGGCTGGGACTCACCTTACGACCATAGAGTTGTTGCGAGCACAACCGATGACGAGCCATTCATTATCCCCTTTGCCCACGTGGAAATGTAGAAGCCTATGACTCTGAAGGGGTACCTTAGGAATTACACAAAGCACATGAGTAGGGGCACTCCTAGGTCAAACCCTCTCTATAAGTAGAAGTGGGGAAGTGACCTAAGGGGGGATCTTCTTCTTCTTCCTCTTCTTCTTCAAGAGAGAGAGATAGAGATAGAGAGAACAAGCTAATTCAAGGAGATAGAGAGAAACCCGGAGAGAGTCTAGTGCCCTCCTCCAGTGGAAAGTATCAATCCCGAAACAATTATACACTCATTGTTGTCCCTGAGAGGAACCACAGAACTACATCTACATACAAAAGTAGAATGATATATGAGTTTCCCGTATTCTTGATAAAACAACAGTGATCCGCATTGCATTTCGAATAACCATTTCTGAAAATGAATTGATCAAACTTCAAATACCACTACCTCAACGCTTATTTCAAACCATATAAGTTCTTCGTGAGCCTACACACTAGATATTTTTTCCCTTTAACTGAACACCCTTCTGGCTGTTTCATATAATTTTTTAATCAAGGTTATAGTGAAGAAATGTTGTCTTGATGTCAAGCTGCTCAAGATATAAATTTTTAACTGCAACTATATTTATCATAACTCGAATAGTAGACATCTTCAGAATAGGAAAGAAGATATAAATCTCACCAAAATCAATGCCTTCTTTTTCTAAAAGCCCATTACCACAAGTTTAGCCTTGAATCGCCTTAAACCGTCAGATTCTTGCTTTAGTCGGCATACCCACTCGTTGTGCAATGCTATCATCCTTTTCGGTAACCAAACTAAATCCTAAGTTTAATTTACTGACAATGAGTGCATTTCATCATCCATAGCAACCTCTCACTTGCTCTTGGCATCCACATCTAAAGCCTCCTTGTAACTTTTCGATTCACCACCATCCATAAGTAATAAGTAATGTATGGAGTTAACATACCTAGCCATATTTTTTGCATTTCTTGGCTCCTTTCGAAGTGTTATTGGAATGTCTAGATCATTTGGTTCCTCGCATTGCTCCGGTGCATCGGACTCAATCGCGACTTCTCCGTCAACCTCTCGAGAGGATTTAAATTCAATGTCGACACTTTCCACTATTTCATTTCGATTCCTTTCTACAGGTACTTCGATGTCTTTATACAAGACTTCCTCACTGAATGTAACCTTTTGGCTCCAGATGACTTTTTGATTCTTTGCATCCCAAAATCGATACCTAAACTCATCACCACCATATCCAATGAATATGTACTTAATTTATTGACTTTGCATCTAACTTTGTCCTTGTATCTGAATTATCGAGCACATATGAGGTAGAACCGAAAATGCGCAAGTAAAAAAGGTTTACCTCTTTACCGGTCCATGCTTTTTCAAGCAATCCTAAGTCCAAAGTCGTCAAAGGCCCTCTGTTTATCAAGTACGTTGCCGTACTAGTTGTTTCCGCCTAAAACCATTTTGGTAATTCTGCGTTGAGTCTCAAACTCCTCGCTCTTTCGTTTATGGTTCGGTTCATGGGTTTTACAACACCATTTTGTTGTGGTGTTCCAAAAATAGTCTTCTGTCGCTTAATCCTGTTTGATGCGCAAAAGTCTTCATACTCGTAACTACAGTACTCACCCCCGTTATCCGACCTAAGACACTTCAGTTTTAAGTCAGTTTCATTTTCAACTAGAGCCTTCCATTTCTTGAACTTATCAACATCCAATTTGTTTTTCACAAAGTAGACCCACAGTTTACTAGTAGTATCATCGATAAAAGTAATATAATAATGAGAACCACCAAGAGAAGATACCCTGGTTTGCCCCTAAACATCTATATGAACAAGATCTAGCTTTTTAGGTTTTCTCAACCTTCTAGTTATTTTAAAACTAACATTCTTCTATTTCGCAAGAGCACACTCTTCACAAAACTTAAGATCAATCTCGTCAAGGCCCTCCAACTTTCCTTTACTAACTATCATCATCATCCCTTTCTCACTCATATGACCGAGCTGTTTGTACCAAGTACTTGTATCGATCCCCGAAGTGGTTGCACAAATAGTAAAAATTGTACCTTGCATTGTATACAACGTTCATTGTCTTAATCCCCGAGCTACTAGCATAGCTCTCTTTGTGGCCTTCTAGAAATTATTACCAAAGGTGCTTACATATCCATCATCATCCAACAATTGGTTAACCGAGATAAGGTTGCGCCCCAATTTGGGTATATGTCGCACATACTTCAAAATCAACGTCGCCCCCGAAGGTGACTTCAACCTAGCGTTTCCTTTTTCGGCAATATTACACGCACTCTTGTATCTATGGAAGACCGTATCGAAGTCACTTTTAACAATATTAGTTAGGAAACCTACGTTTGCAGTAGCATGGAATGAGGCACCTGAATTAACTATTCATGACTTATTAACATCATTGCACGGAAGAAGTAAAGCCTCATCAGAACTAACCTCCTCAATAAGGTTTATTGTATTTTTCTCCTCGTCATTAACTTTCTTAGAAGAATTACAATCACTCCTGAAGTGACCATTATTTACACATGCCCAATACGTACCAGGCAGCTTGGACTTTCTTCTTGACTGCAAATGACCTCTTCCATTCTTTGGCCCCCGTCAATAAGGCCTCCCTCTTTCCTCAATATTCAACGCACTACCGTTTGAACTCGAAGAGGGTTCAGATGATTTATGCCTATTCTCATCACTCATAATCAATGAGACTATAGTGTTAAATTTAATTACTTTCTACCTCGATAAATTGCTTACGGCTGTATTGAACTCACTAATTATATGAGCTTGTACACTGCCATTATCTTTCATCTTTAAAGTTAACAAACGGTGTAAGAGATGTACCTTATTTGCCCCAGACGGTTCCGAGTACATAGAGGATAAAGTCTCCATCAACTCCTTCGTTGTCCCAACTTTGGAGATCATATGTAAAATTTGAGATGATAGTGCCAACCTAACAGTTCCAAACGCCTTGCGATCCAAGCGCTCCCACTTTACAGCATCATGATCTGCCGGCTTCATCTCAATTCTACCTAGTGGCTAGTCAAGATTCTTCTGATAAAGATTATCTTCTACACTCTAAAATTCAAACCATTGAACTTTGCAATCTTTAATATCTCTCCATCTTTAAGTATCCTTTATATAGTTGGGAGGTTATTACATCAATTAGGACTCAAAGTACGGATCACAAGGTAAGTCAACGTCTCATCTTCGAACTTCTAAAATTGAGTTTACGAAGTCTATTCGAACATAACTTGTCCAAGACTTCTATTCGAATTGACTTTGAAGTCTGTTTGAACATACTCAAAAGTCTATTCGAATAAAGTTTGTTCTGCCTCTTCTATTCGAACACTTAAAAATCATTTTTATGATTTTTTTCCTTTCGTATTCGATCCTCGCTCATCCCACGAACTCCAATGAACATTCATGAACGTAATTTGAGTTCATTCCTCAACATCGGAGGTCTCCGTTTAACTTTTAAAAGGGAAAAGATCATATTACCTACCCTTGTTTTTGACATGGGGTTGGCATTGCTTTTGTAGGGGCGACTATATTAAATTATACTTCAGTATAAAGTTAGAACAGTAATTTCTCATCAATTCATTACCTAGTGATTTAACTTGACTGGGCTGTGTAGTTGGAAGCTTACTACACTACTACTTATGGAGAGTCGGTACTAGAAACAAAGGGACAAAATAAGGGTTTGATGGGTTGTTTATAACAATTAATTTGTACATTTAATACCTCTCTACCACTCCCTATTTTCTTAAAAAGAGCAAAAACCCTGTCATGAGAAAAACCATTAATTCGACTACTAGCAACTTCACTGGGCTCTCCATATTGTTAGTCTTGAGTGTTTGCAATGGGAACATTCTGGTCGTACCATGATCACCATTCGCGAAACTATATGAATATAAATGAATTTAAGGAGTCAGCTTCAAAATTTTGATCAAGAAAATAGGTTAAATATACCTGTTTTATATTCATGAAATTTTTGAGCGGCACCTGAAGATGTTAAGGGACAAGAACCACTCAAGAAAAAGTCCAGGCAATGCATAGCCCCGGGTTTTTAATTCTCCAAGCGAAGCATCGTCGCATGACAGAAAGGATAATAAGTATCTGATATCAGTACTATGACCCTACTAGCATTTATCATTGCTTTTTGATTATATACCTGTATACAAGTATTCATATCATTTTGGGCCACATTGCATTTTAATATCGTAATTCGTACTAGGTTCCTCCATATAGAAAGCGATTCCTGTAAGGGCCTAATTTCAAAATAGCTCGAAAGGCTCTTACACCAAATGTACCTATAACAACAAATAAAATAGAAAATATAAATTAACATGGGTTTTAGGGTGAAAACATCTTAATAGATGAAAACCACGACTTCGGCTTGAAGATTTTAGTAACTGTAATTTTATTGCTTGAGACTGATAGTTTGATTACAATTGATGATTTTTTTAGCTAGAAAAACTTGATCTTTTCTCCTCTAGAACTCATCATTAATATAGTTCACTCTCAACTCGTTTACATGCATCAACACGTTCTCCTGAATTGGGGAAAAAGCGGAGGTTATTTCTGTAACTGCTAGTTCATGGGAGACAGGTGTGTTGAATATATAATATACGTCAAATATAGAATATACCTAATATAAAATATATACTAAATATAGAATTTTTTTAATATAGGATATTCTTACTTAGCGCCCAAGTAATTGTAACTATATAAGGAGAAGGTCTTCTTCTATTGCAATAATTGAATAATAATAAAGTTAGTTCTTCTCAAATCTCTTATTCTTTGTATTAGTTTTTACATGGTGTCAGAGCGGGTTCAATAATTGAACCTGGTTCTTTCGAATTGAATAGAATTGAATTCCACTGCGAATTGATGTTACAAAGCTTAATTCTGTTGCGAAGTTTAAAGTTACTGTAGTTGTAACAGTTCAAGGTACTGTAGCAGCCCAAAGTTACTATAGCTGTAGCAGTTCGAAGTATTGTAGCATATTCCAGAAAATCAGTGTAGTAGTAGTGTTCGAAGTACTGCAGCACTTTGAAGTTACTGTAGCAGTCTTTGGAACAGTGTTATCAGACAGTACGAAAGGGTGTCAGTTCACAAACAGGTGATGGGAACTCAAGCACCTTTAACTGAGTCTTTAGTTATGGCACTCAATTATAAAAAGGGACAGCCTCAAGGTTCTTGAAATTCTCATAGAGAGACTCGACCTCTCCGCCTTGATCTTGAGTAACCCACTGTGGAGAAAAGGGGCACACAAAATAGAAGTGTTATGAAGTCATTGGGTATCCGGAATGGTGGAATTTTACAAAGCGACCAAAGAAGAACATAGCTGCGAAGAAGAATGCTACTAAAAGTCCTCCTTCAGGGAATGTTGCCCAGTCAGGTATGAAAACTAAAGGTAGTGTTTTAGTTATAAATTCTTTGAATAGTACTTGGTTAATTGATACTGGTGCATTATATCACATGGTAAGTGACTCTAGCATATTATCATTCAATATACCTTCAGCCCAAACCTTTATATACACAGCAAATGGTGGTTCCTCTCCTGTAATTGGAGAAGGTTCCACTGACATATCTGAATCCCAGACATTAAACTCTGTCATTATTATTCCTCCTCTAGAGTACAATATCTTATCTGTCAGCAGGATCACTGTTGCACTTACATGTACCATGACGTTTTGGCCTCAATTCTGTATTTTTCAGAACATAGTGACTCGGCAGGTTCTTGGTTGTGGTGTTAGAAAAGGCAATCTCTATTATTTGGACCTGACTAATAGTGGAGAGTAAAGAATTCATCAGGTGAATAAAGTCAGAGGAATTAAAGAAGCAAAAACTAATGTGTGGTTATGGCATCGACGACTGGGTCATCTCTTCTTCGAGTATCTTCAGAAATTAAATTCGTCTTTATTTTCAAAATATAGTATTTCAGAGTTTAAGTGTGATATTTGTGAACTCGCTAAGAGTCATCATATTACATACTCTCCAAGTTTTAATAAAAATTCAGAACCTTTTAGTATTATTAACTTTGATGTATGGGGTCCAGCACGTATTTCTTCATTGTCTAGAGCTCGTTATTTTATGACTTTTATTGATGAGTGTACTCATATGAAGTGGGTATCCCTAATTACCCATAAAAGTGAAGTCTTTGAAGTATTTTAAAAAAATTATTAGATGGTTTTGACCCAATTTTAAAGGAGGATACAAGTGTATCAATCTGATAATGGAGGAAAATTTACTAGTGATGACATGTTAAAGTTCTTGAAAAATAATGGCATTCGACATCAAACCTCCAATGTTTATACCCCACAGCAAAATAGGTTAGATGAACGAATGAATAGACAACTGTTAGAAGTTGTTTGTGCATCTCATTTTAGAATGAATATGTCATTAAATTATTAAGGAGAAGCGTTAAAATCTGTTGCTTACTTGATAAATCGCACACCATCTAGGGTCATTGAATTTTAGACCCCCTTCCAAAAACTTCATGATCTTATCACCATCCCTGCAATACCAAACCTAGAACCACGTGTTTTGGATGTGCTGTCTTTGCTCATATACCTAAACATCAGCGAGCAAAATTGGATCATTGTGCTCGAAAGTGTGTATTTCTTGGATATGCTAATTTTAAAAAGAGCTATCCTTGTTATGATCCTGTGGAGGGGAAGGTGTATATCTCTTTGGATGTTTCGTTTTGAGAATTAGAGGTATATTTTTTGGGATCCACGATGGAAGAAAGCCATGAATGAAGAGATGAATGCATTACAGAAGAATTCTACTTGGGAACTTGTTGATAAACCCCACGGATATCGCATTGTTGGGTATCGTTGGATCTTTACTGTAAATATGAATTCAGATGGAAGTATTGATAGGTATAAAGCTAGACTAGTTGCCAAAGGGTATATGAAGACCTATGGTGTGGATTACGAAGAGACCTTCACCCCAGTGGCAAAGATAAATACTATTCGTGTACTCATTTCTCTTACAGCCAATAAAAGTTGGCCATTACAGGAGTTTGACGTAAGGAATGCATTTCTCAATGGTGACTTAGAAGAAGAAGTATACATGGAGTTACCATCTGGAGTCATGAATTCTGAAGGAGGAAAAGTATGCAAATTAAAGAAGGCATTATACGGGTTAAAATAGTCACCACGAGCTTGGTTTGGACGGTTTTTGAAGAGCATGAAGGCATTTGGATATAGACAAAGTAATTCTAATCATACCTTGTTTATAAAACGGAAGTCAGGAAAGCTTACCACTCTTTCTGTTTATGTTGATGATATGGTTTTTACTGGAAATGACTCAGTAGAAATGGAGGCACTGAAGAACTATTTGTCACGGGAATTTGAGATGAAGGATTTGGGACAGTTAAAATACTTCTTAGGCATTGAAGTTGCAAGATCAAGTCAAGGTATTTTCATGTCTCAACGAAAGTATATATTAAACCTTCTTGCATAAACAGGATGCTTGATTACAAACTGGTAGATACACCGATTGAAGCGAATCATCACTTGGGAATGTTTTTCGACCAAGTTTCATGTGACAAAGGAAGGTACCAACGCTTAGTGGGAAGACTAATTTATCTCTCCCATACTCGACCGGATATTGCATATGCCATTAGTGTCGTAAGCCAATTCATGCATAATCCAAGTGAAGAACATATGAAGGCGGTCTTTCTAATACTAAGGTACTTTAAGAAATCTCTGGGAAAAGGTCTCTTATTCCAGAAAAGTGGTGATATGGAAGTAATGGGATACACCGATACAGATTGGGCAGGAGATATGACGAACATGAGGTCAACCTCAGGCTATTTTATGTTTGTATGTGGGAATTTGGTGACATTTAAAGCTAAGAAGCAAAAGGTTGTTGCTAGATCAAGTACATAATCTGAGTTTCGGGGTATAGCTCATGGAGTATGTGACCTACTATGGATACGGAATATATTGAAGGATCTTAGATTTAAACTCATGAAAGCAATGGATCTACACTATAACAATAAAGTAGTGATTATGACTGCACACAATCTAATTCAACATGACCGTATGAAACAAGTTGAAGTGGATCGGTTCTTTATCAGAGAAAATATTGACAAAGGGTGTATATCTTTTCCATTCGTGAAGTCGGAAGATTAACTTGCAGATATTCTTACAAAAGGAGTTTGTGGACGAATATTTAACGACATGATTGACAAGCTGGGCATGATTGATATCTATGCTCCATCTTGAGGGGGAGTGTTGAATATATAATATATGTCAAATATAGAATATACCTAATATAGGATATATACTAAATATAGAATTCTCTAAATATAGAATATTCTTACTTAGCACCCAAGTAATTGTAACTATATAAGGAGAAGGTCTTCTTCCATTATAATAATCGAATAATAATAAAGTTAGTCCTTCTCAAATCTCTTATTCTTTGTATTAGTTTCTACAAGGTGTCATTGACTTGTTCTATTTCATTAGAAGTGCCCGAGCCACATTTTTTCTTCAGTTCGTGGTCGCATGTGTCCTTGTTTAATAAATATCTCTCATTGCGTATGTTGCGTGAGTCCTACATGTTACTAGTTTGATGTTATCCCAGCTCGAGGGGATAGTCCCTACAATTTCCCCCTGTCAACTGAAGGCACGGTTGTCTTAAGTGAGGATGGTTTAATCAAACTTAGTATGCGGAATACAAATAGGTTGTCTAACAGGTTATGATGGGTTTTGTTGATGTTAAAATTTATCTTTGAATTGTAATGACTGTTGGGAAATGAATATTGTAATGACTGTGACTGGCTTTAATTGGTTGTTAGGTTTTCCTAGACATTATGCTTTAATGATGACTACTTTTGGAAACCCTTCCCTGCATTGAATGAAATTTTTGTATCTATATATATCCCGCTCCCGCTTCTGCTGCACTTCCGTTACTCTTCTGCCATACTTCTGTTGCTTCAATATTTTGTAGTACCCTTCTCCTGCATAGTTCTTTGTCATGAAAAGGAACTACTAGACGCCAATCATATAAGCTAGGTGTTCTTTTGTCAAAGAGCAGGAACTTCAGTTTCGTTACTTTGGGACCCAGTCCAGAGATCTTTGACTCCTATTCCTGTTTATCCTACCTATCACGGTATGACGATGGGAGGTGTGGAGGCGGATAATGACTACTATTAGATGGCAGCGATTCCATTATCTAGTGGTATCTGGGCAATAATGCAAGGTGGGTCTACGTCTCCTTGCGGAGGAGGCAGTTTCAGAGGATGACGAGCCTGTTGACGTTTGTCCCAAAAAGTTACGCTGATATCTTGTAAGCGATTGGGTTATGTTATAACCATCTTCGTTTTCTTGCAGAGGTAGTGGTTTCAGAGGTAGAAGAGGCTGTTGGATCTCACCCAAGGAACGCTATCCTGCAAGTGACTTCGTTTTGTAGGAAGTATATGTAGAGAGTATATGTACGCTTTCTATTTTATGTAATGTACTATGTTTTGGTTTTGTAATGTATTATGTTGGGTACATTTTGGAGATAATGAAAGAATTTTTTTATAAATGAATAAATATAATTTTTTCTAACTGAAAGTGGCAGATCGACGTCTGAATTGTTTATATGTTGAATGTTTGAAAGACTGTGTGTCGAACTTATGAAAACAACAAGTTTGTATTACAAAAACAAGCATGCATTGCTCGAAGTAATTTGGATAGAATTATGAAGTGCAAAAATTTGACAAATAAATAGGAATTTTTCGAGCTGAGTTCTGAACACAGTTAATGACTTGTGTTGTTGTTACTGTGGATAATCTTGAGAGTTATTTATCTCGAATTGAGGATGTGTAAATGACGGATAAGTGTGATAGCTCTTAGGATTATGAAGAATAAGTTTTAAAGTGGTAAAGGGGATTTGGGTTTATCTCCTTGTTACCTATAAAAAAAGGAGTCTACTAACATGTAGAAGCAGTAATTATGGTGAGGACTCGATCCCAAAAGGTTTGACATGCTGCGGAAGGGTGTTTGGCGATAAAGGTAGCTGAAGTTTGTGAAAGAATTTTTGGGCAGCTCGATTATGATACTGATTTGCCTGTCTCTGTTTTGCAGGTGGATGGTTTAAATACAAGGGCGAAGGAAAATGAGGTAGATCGTTATTTTTGGTGTGATGTATTCTGTGACATGATTGTCGAGCCTGGAGCTTAAAAAATCATCGTGAGGGAGATTGTGTTGGATGAGATAATGATGAAGACAAGATGATAGTTGGTGTCGAAGTGATTAGATGTGGTGTTGTAGGGCGCTTGGGATGTTTCAAATGTAATTATTTTTAAGAGCTCATTGTATTGTAGGCTAAAATAATATAATGGGATTGATATGGAAATAAAAAATGTTGTTTGACTTTGCATATTTTACTCCTTGTTATGTTGATTTTTTTTGAAGTTTTGAATTTTTGAATATCTGTGTACTCTGGTATCGTCGTAGAATTGATTATAAATAATTTGGATCGTTGGCATCAAAAATCTAAAAATTATGAGGGTGAGATGAAAAGTAGAAAATATGAGCTCGAATTGTTTATGTAGTAAGGAGTTATCATGAATGTGAAGAGGTGTGATAGGAAAATGAGTAGGAGAGAGAAAAATGCATTTAATGATAGGCATGGTTGTAATGATGAAAGAGTGTATCACCCTAAAAGGCATGAATGAACTGACAGGAGCAGTTGAAGGGACGTCTCGGTTGGAAAATTGAGGGCGACTAACAGGAGTCCCTATAACTGCCAGTGGTTTGAAAGAAATCTACAAATAACCGCTCCCTCTTTTCGTCAAAAGGTTTACAAAAAAAAAAAGACAACGTCTAAATAGAGAAAAAAAATATATGATTACAGAATCATTGTTGAGAAAAATCCAGAGTTGAATCATCGTTTTTCAGAAGGGTGAGGAAATTATGATCTTTAAGGAGGAAAATAAATTTCTGTCACCGGAACCTACTCTGAAAAAGGAGTGGTTTGTTATACCGGATTCATCCTCGGCTGTTGAAGGTTAGTGTTGAGTATGAATGTCTTACTTTTGTGTGATTTGATGTTCCGTGTTTGTTTGTGAGGATTCCTTCATTTTTGCTTATTCGAATTTTGAAATGTTTACTATATTGGGAAATTATTTGTTTCGTAATATTTAAAGAAAAAGTGGTTTTGTGAAATATGTTGTTTGTCCTTATTGTAGTGATAAATATTGTAGAAAGATGAAAAATAATATATTGAATAGTTTTTTTTATGAGCCATAATAATCAAGGAAAAAAATATAGAAGTTGACTGAAATACATGACCCTTTATGTAGGTGTAGATGCGTGCAAAAGAACTTAGAAATAGACTTCCTTCATTTTTGAGCTCTTCGTTCGAGATGGATACTTCCGCCTCGAGTCATTCAATTGCTGATAAAAATATAAGATGTGAGGGTGCCAACACTGCGGGGGGGGGGGGGGTGAGCGTATAAATAATAGCTCGAATGATGTCATTTTAGATGTTGAGGAGGAGATCAACTCAAAAGAGAGTAAAGGGGAGGAACAACTCGAGTTTCTAGATTTCCCTGGTAATCTCCATCGTTATCCTGTAGGGTCAGATGTGTTTAAGGATTTTTGTAAACGTAAAAGTAGTATAGTTGGTGTATAGGGAGGCGTGATGGAATATGGTGGGAGATGTTTTAGGAGGTGCTCTGATGGGAAGGGGGTAATAGTACATTTTTCTTGCTGCCTAATTTGAAGTATGAGAAAACTCGTAGGAAGATTCCAAAGTCCGTTTCCCTTGAGTACTTCAATAGGAATTTGGGAGGTAATTTGGATGAGGGTTTTCTATGTTACCTTGCCTAGTTCGAATATGGGTTAGTGGTGCCTTTAAGCAACATTGCTAAAGGTATGATGAATGAGATCGAGGCCTATCCTGCCCAGCTGAATGGTAACATATGGGAGGTGATCAATGTCTATGAGAATTTAAATAGGAGGTGGTCCCGTGAGGGGAATGAGAGAAGATTAACTTCTTCAGATGCTTTAAAGTATTACAATGTAAAATACTTCACCTCTACTGGGGGTGCTTACTCCACTTCTAGCTCGTCCCGATCCTAATTTTTTGACCTAAATTATGCTGAAAGAGAATGATAATTTGATATGGGTAAAAGGCGAGTGTCTCCAGCGAGCTGACGAGGACTCCCTGACTCTTACATATAAATCTTTTATGAAATATAAGTAAATCTTACGAACTTTGAACTGTATCTGTTTATGGTGTTCAGTTTGCTTTTGACAATATATTATGTTATGCAAATCCTTAGTCTACTGTTAGGAGAGAAGAATCCATGATTGATATAGTAGCTCGATAGGGAACCGAGCTGGAAGCTGTATTGGGCGAGCTTGAGATTAGCAGGAAGAAGAGAGTTAACAACAAATCTACTAAGGTTCAGAAGTTGTAAGTGAAGAAGAAAATGGCAGGTGACAACTTGGTAGGTGTCAACTCGTCCTCTGGAGCTATTTCAGGTATTGTAGATAAACTAGTAGTCAAAGCCTTAGCATTGCCTACATTTGGAAAACCTCGTGGTGGTCACGAAGTCACGGGCTACAGGGACCAATTCGGGTAGCACAAACCGAAAATCCCCGAAGAGACATCTGAAGAGTTCAATTTTGACCTCTGTAGCCGTAAATGGTATGGAGGTTCAGAGTTTATCAAAAAAGAGGAAATAAGAGGAGATCCCCCCCCCCCCACCTCGTTTAATGAGTTAAAGGAAGATGTTAAGATTTCGAGCAATGAGGATGATCTTCTCGTTCTAGAAAACAAGTTAAGGTTTGCTGCTCGGGAGGACGCTGAAGAGTTAAATTCTGTTATGAAAATGGAGCTGTGTAGGGAAAGTTACAACTCTGTAATTATTGGTATTCATTTAAAAAGTGTAAACTTGATTTTGTATTTTTTTTATAGGTTTCACGCGTTCTGGAAGGTATATATCTGCCTAGGGTTTGAGGATGGGAAAGTGGAGCTTGAGAAAAAGGTTGCTCAGCCGAGAAAGAGTTGGCAGGAGAGCAGGCGAAGCTGGTGGAGGCGAAGACGCAATCGATGGTGGAGGCTGAGAATTTAAAGACGTATTACCAGGGAATAGTTGACAAGGTTAGGATGGAGTCTACGCAATATTCTAACAAACTGATTTTTGTTAGGGATAATCTTGCCCAACGTCTCTAGGATAAGGGCTACTCTCTTGACGACATTTTTGCTATCATGGAGGGTTGATCTGCGGATGTTGTTGGGCTCAAGAACGGATTTAGATGAGGGCTCAGAGGGGCGCCCCCCCCCCCCCCGCCCCCCAAGAATTTGTTAAGAATTGACTATATATGATAAAAAATAATAATAATAATAATAATAATAATATATATACATTTTCTTGTCTAATAACATCAATGAAAGTTAGCTCAATTGGTAAATTGTAGAGCTCCTAATCCAAGAAAGGTTCAATTTTTGATGATATCAAATAAAAACCTTATTTTGATATTTTTTTTAGCTTAAGTTGATCATGTCATTGTCGCAAAAAACTTCAAATTTTTTTACGAGAGGAGAAGTGATTCCGGATAATTTGCTAGTCAAATATAATATTAAATTTGATTAATCTTTAAGCTAAAAATACCGTTAAATGGCCAAACAAATTTTTTTTGGGGTGGGCCCCCCCCCCTCCAAACATAAAATCCTGGCTCCGCCCCTAGGCTAGAGGAAGAAGAGGATGTCGAAGCAGGGAAGACCCCCACCTCCTGAAACTGTATCTGGGATGAACAGACCTTTACTACTCATGCTGAAAATCAAGGAGGGGACACATTTGCTACCTTTGCTACTCATGTTTAAGGAGATTCTGATATTGGAGAAGGGAACACATTTGTATTAGATTGTTTTGAGTAATAGATTTTTAGAATTAGTGATATTGTTTAATATGAAAATTGTTATGTAGGAACTTAACGAACTGCACGCCACAAATGAGGCCTTAAAGAAAGAGCTCGCTAAGGAGAAAAATGCATCATATGCAACAGCTCTAATAACTTCACGCACAGAGTCTCATATTAGAAAATTAAAGAACTTAGCGACAATCATGGAGAGATTTATGTACAACTCGTTTAGGATGGTCCAAAGATAAAATAGAGGAACGAAGTAGTTAGAAAAGATAGGAGTATGCACTTAAAAATTCGACATTTCCTTCCAGGTGGTATTAGAGAAAATACTCTAAAAGTAACCAAAGACCTTATAGAGTTGACACTCTATTTAGAAGATGGGATAGATAGTGATAAAGGGTTAAAAGAAGCGTACCTTAAAGTTTTAGAAAACCAAGGTATTTTTCCAGATCCCGATAGTATAAGTCATATGGCCACCAGAGCGAGGAATCTACATAGCTTAAAAGCTAAATAAGTATCAGCTCGTGCTGACGTGTCGATGATCCATAAATGACAGCTGTAATATCTGTAATTGATTTATGTGAACTGTTGTGATGTATGATAAATATATAGATCGCATAACTTTCAAGTTTTACTATGAGAAGTCGAGCTGCTGTGCAGGTCGAGTTAGAAACTGTGCGAGGTCGGGAGAACATGATCTCTGGCATAAATGAAAAATTAAATTTTAATTTAAACCAGAGTCGTGAATCGGGAAAAAAACTGCCGAGCTTTATACAAAAATAGAGGTGAAAATTATGGAGTTACAAAAAGTTGTGGTGAAAAGGGAGAGCGAATTGGTTAGCGTTCAGGGTGAGTTAGTGGGCGCTCAAAGTGAGGTGGAGAAGCTGAATAGCATAGTGAAGATAATAGAGGATAGTATTGCGAGTACACAAAGTTGTGTGGATACACTCATTGAACGAGTAATGAGGGTTAGAGGCGAAAGTAATGGGTTCAAAAGGGGATCTTAGTAATGTTAGGGAGTAATTAAGGAAAAAGGAGGTCGAAGTAAAAACTTTGATCGAGCAGATAACGATGTTGGAGGCCGATTTGGTGGATTCATGGACTAGTGACGTGTTTTTACATAAAATAATACAAAAATTGGAGGCAGATCTTTTAGTATCTCAACTAGAGCTTAAGGGAGACATCGATGAGAGATTGTACAATCGGAGTAGAGTGGATAAAGCAATGGAGATGATGAGGCAGATGAACGAATTCACGATAGTGATGGAGGATTGTCATGCTCAGGTAGTTTTCAAAACTTCCAAAGAACGAGATCATTGTAGTAAGTTGGAAATATTGCTAAAGGATGCCAGGGCAAAGATCTGCGAGCTCGTGATACCTAACAGGGAGAAACTCGCGACCAGCGTGGCTCATGAAAAAGAGATGGCAGCAGTGCTCACATTTTTTGTGAGTGAGATTAAGAGAATTAAAATGGAGATAGATACTATACATGATAAGATGATTGCTCAGGGGTATAGTGCGAGATGAATTTAATTCGGTCTGAATATTTGGAACATTTTGTATCTGACCTTGGTGCCCTCACCCAATAAATGGATGATCAAGGTAGAGAGATTGTTGATGGCAGAGTACCAGAATTTAGAGCTTCTAAAGTTGGTGGGAGTTCGTCTGGTGCGTAAAAAAATTGAACTGTTTAAGAGAACTCGCAAACTGTTTTGGTTTTTGTATGGTAGATGTTTAGATAGAGTCAAACTAGTTTTACCTTTTGCTTTATCTTTTAAGATTTAGTAGATAATATATATATATATATCGATGATAGTAGACAGTAATGTGGGAAAAAACTTTAAAAAAATTATTGATGAGAAAAGAATGTACAAACTGTTTTGGAGATTAAATCTCACTTTTGGAATGTAAAGAACAATATTAGATGTATCATGTGCTTGGAAAGATAGGAATTTAACGATAGTATTTCTTCAATCTCCTAGTGTTCCAATGGTTTAGTATCCTAATGCCTTCCTCTATCATGAGGTAGTAGGATCCCAAACCAGTTCGACCTGCTACGAGAAATGAACCCTAATTTCTACAAGCTTTCCGGCATTTAACACCTTTATGCTTTTGGGGATTTCTCAAAGTACTAAGTCGTCAATTTCGAACTATCGATTATGAACTCTTCTATTGTATGAATTGGCTGACATATGATGATATCGACCCCAAGTTTGCAATAGCTCGCGCTCTTATTTCGTCTTTCTAGTTCATATTGTAGGCTATAGTTCAAACTCATTTTCTTCATCAGTGAGCTCGTGATCTTTGACGGGATGGTGATATTTTAGGGATGACGGCTTTGGTTCCATAAGCAAGTAGGAAAGGGGAACACCCTGCTGATTGTCTTGGTGTAGTACGGTAGGCCCATAAAACAGGTGGTAGTTTCCATATCCAATTACCCCTCTTTTCTGATTGGAGCCTCTTCTTGAGTCAATCCACTATGATTTTGTTTGTAATTTCGGCCTGCCCATTTCCTTGGGGGTAATATGAATTTGAGGGTGAATGAATGATGCTATATTTTTTGTGGAATGCGGCCACTTTCTCTCCAACGAATTGTGGCCCGTTATCGATCCAAATTAGGTGGGAGTAGCCAAATCTTGTAATGATATGTTCCCAGATAAATGAAATGACTTCTTCTTCTTGGGATCGATAAAGGGGAACTGCTTTTACCCACTACGTAAAACAATCTGTTGCTACGAGTAAGAACTTTCGGTTACCCGATGTGTTTGGGAATTCTCCCACGAAATCAAGTGCCCACCTCTTGAAAGGCCAAAATACTTTACTAGTATAGAGCTCGAGTACAGGCGCTCGTATTTTGTTACCATGTCGCTGGCATACGTTGCATTTGTTTGAGTATTCTTTTACCTATTTTCTCATTCCTAGCCAAAATATTTATTGTGTAATTATTCTGTTTGCAAGTAATCGCCCTGCGGCATGGGAGCCACAAGTCCATTCATGTAAATCCTTAAGCATTCTGTCATATTTTGTTTTAAAAGACATTTGAGATAAGGACCAGTCACTAATCTTCTATACAGATCGCCCTTTTGTATTGTGTAACACCTGAAATTTTCAATTAATTGCCTGCACTCCTTCGGATCTTCTGGAAGTGGCCCATCATATTAATTCTTCGGGCCTATATATGTAAGGAAAGGCTTTCTCCAATTGTATTCCTCCTCTTTATCGCCCCAGTGTTGATCACGCATATCGTCAAGAGATTAATACTGGGGGTTAAAATCATTTCAATTTGGAGGTACCTTGTTTCAGTACCTAAGACCCCGACTAAGTAAGCCAAAGAATCGACGTATCGGTTATCTCCACAAGGTAAATAATCGAGCATAACTTTTTTGAATCTGCTCATCCTATCGGCAACTAGAGCCGCATAATCAACCATTTTTCCATTCTTCTAGTACTACTCGGAGTAGTAATGAACTATCAGCAATGAGTCTGTATAGACCGATATTTCAGGAACCTCGATCTCCAATCCTATGTCTAGGCCATGAATTAATGCTTCTTACTCAGAGACATTGTTTGATGCTTTAAAGTTTAATTGGATTGACTTCTCGATTCTATCATTTGAGGGTGAAATCAGTACGATTTCAATCCCTGACCCTGCGGGTCCTGCTAATCCATCTGTAAGAAGTCTCCACCCCTTTTGTGTGACCCACTCAGTTCGATCTTCAAAGGGCTTTAAAGGTGGATCGTCTTCGACTTCTTCTATTAGATCTGGATCGTGTTCTTCCCAATCTGGATCTTCTAATGGAAAGTCTGCTAGAAAGTCAGCTACTACTTAACCTTTTTCTGAAGTTCTCTGTTCAAATTTGATATCGTGATCCCTAAACTTATTGACCACTGTTGTACTCTCTGCAAATTTCTCATTTTTAGATAGTACTTCCCGAAGGGGATAGTTTGTCATGACTTCGACCGAATGAGCTTAAAAATAATGTTTGATGGGAAGTGTAGACGAGTGTTAGGAGGAGTTACTCAATCTTATAATATTTTGTCTCTAACAATGTAAGAGTTGTGCTTATGAAATACACTGGTTTCTCAACTTTTCCTTCAAGCCTGATAAAAACAAAACTTAGAGAATTTTTCGTAACTGCGAGGTAGATTATCAATCCCTCATTGTCGACTGGTGTACTCATGATTGGAGATTTTCAAAAATACATTTTAAGTTCTTGAAAAGCTACTTCACATTCTTCTGTCCATTCAATTTCCTCGTTCTGTCAACCTTTGTTCTTTCTGGTGGATCCACGAAGCAACATGAACAACCATCGACATCGATTTGAAGACTTGGAGACGAATCTGCTAATAGCTGCAATCTTGTCAGCGAGTTTCTGTATATCTTTGTTTGTTTGTGGAGATGGCATGTTGATTAAAGCTCAAATCTGATCTGGATCAGCTTCGATCCTTTTTTTGCTGATGAGGTGTCCTAGAAACTTGCTAGAGTGTACCCCAAATTGGCATTTATCTAAGTCGAGTTTCATTTTATATGACCGCAAGATGTTAAAAACTATATCAAGATGTGTTATATGATCTTCCTTCTTTAAGCTTTTGCATAGCATATCATCGATGTATACTTCAATTATTTTCCCCAAATGATCCTTGAACATATTTGTTACGAGCCTTTGATAGGTTGCTCCAGCATTTTTGAGACCAACTTTCTAACAATAAAGACCCATTTCGGTGATGAAGGTGGTCTTTTCTTGATCTTTGACTAAGATAAGTATCTGGTTGTATCCTGAAGTAGCGTCCATCATAGATAATAGCTCGTGCCCTACTGTAGAGTCCAGAATTTGATAAATTATAGGAAGAGGGAAACTATCTTTCGGCGTATATTTGTTAAGATCTGTGAAATTTACACAAATACAGACTTTCCCATTCTTCTTTGGAACTGCTACAATATATGAGATCCAATCCATGCATTTGGCTTCTCGAATGAATCCAACCTCGATCAACTTATCAATTTCTTTGTTAACCTCGTCTCTGAGACAAGGTGAGAGTATCCTCTATTTTTGTTTGACTGATATAGCTTTATCTCTAATGTTTAATTTGTGTAAGCTTTAGTTGGGTCAACTCCTGACATTTCTTGGAAAGTTCAGGCGAACACGTTTCTATTTAATTATGGGAATTATATTAGAGCTTATTGCTCCTATTGGAATAGCTTGGTACCAATATATGTTCCCCTACTTTGTTCATCGATCTCAATGTATTTTGTAGGTTCGATTGTAGAAGGTTGATTCTCGGCGTGACCAACTTTATGCAATTGTTATGAAGAATATTTGTCGAATGTCTCAAGTATGGCAGATACTGTGTTTTTGCAAGCTCGAGGGAGCTTTTGACTTCCTTTGATCTCATAGATGTCGTCGTTATATTTAAAATGAAGTGTTTGATGGCATGTGGATAGGATCGCTTCCATGTTGTGTAACCAACAACGACTCATTATCCCCAGGTATCGGGATTTCGTATTGATGATGTCGAAAGTAACGTCAAGAGTGGTGGGCCAAACAGTGATCGGTAGAATGATCTTTCCTACTCGTTCTTTAGATCCATTAAAGCCACTGATATCGATGTCGCTTGGTACAACTTTGTTTGTTAGTCTCATTTACTCAATTTGTGCTCTAAAAAGGATTTTGATACTACTACCTATATCTATCATCATGGTATGCATGACAAAGTTCTTCATCTTAAGCATAATAACCAGTGCGTCATGATGTAGGAACTTGACATGGCTTATGTCGCAATCTTCAAATAAAATTCCAGTTCGTTGATTGCTTGATTCGAGAAGGAGTTTAGCTTCTTTATCCTAAACCATAAGGTCGCTGCACTCTGTTAACCTCCTCCTCTAGAATCTGGTTAAATTGTTGATCTAGTAGATCTTGATCATGTGGCTGAGGTAGAGGGGGTATAACTACTTTTCCCTGATTGTTCCTCGACTTGAATCACTTCAACCTATTTTTGATAGCTCTCATTCTTATATCCTTCGAGATCGATAATATATTCATTCAATCTTCCGTCTTTGAAAATGTATTCCAACAATCTCTGTAAAGTGTAGCAATGGTCGGTCTCATGATGCGCAACCTTGTGGTGCATACAATACGATTTTCCTTCTATTAGTTCGAGAGGTTGAGACACAGGGTAGAATTTGTCTTTTTCTAGTATAAGGTAGATCGTTGAGATCCTGACATTCATCTTTGGAAGGATCAGTTTGGGTAATAAGTTTCCTTTTTGTGATTTGCCTATGTTTATTTTAGCTCATTTTTTATCACCCTGACCAGCTTTATTGCGTTCACTGTCTCTCTCTGTGTTTGGACCCTTCGCGGCTATGATGTTTTTAGTAAATTTATGCCTTTCGGACATCATCATTTTCAGGTCGATATATCCATTTACCTTTGTAATCATATCTTCCAAAGTTGAGGGTTTATTTAAGAAAATATGTTCTTTCGCTTTACAATCGATCTGTAGTGCATTTGTAAATGTTGAAACGGCTGTCTTTTGATCGAGATTATCCACCTTCCAATCAAGTTCGAGAAACTTCTTTGCCAAGACTTTGAGCTTCTCCCTCTGAGACTGTTTAAGACTTATAAGAGTGTATAAATTCTCCTCATTGTCTTTGTTATGAGCGTATGCCTTGACGAAGATCTTCTGTAACTGGTCAAATATGAGGATTGAATTTCCAGGTAAACAATAGAACCATCGGAGTGGCTCTCTCTGGAGACTGGTAGCGAACAGTCGACAAAGAATATAGTCAAGTTCGAATACAAACCCAATGAATCTTGGAATTGTTGGACATGCTCTTTAGGATTGGTGCCCTTGTACTTGCGTATTTTTAGAATATGGAAACCTATCGGTACTTCCATATCAAACAACTCTTTGGCAATCAGACTACCTTATAATTTGTTGAATTCGCTCTTACTATCAAGAGTTTGAGCTTCTATCAACTCCTTGATTCGTTGATCCATATGTTCCTATGTGGCGTACTGACGTGGTGCTGGAACGGCTTGGCGTGCTGGTCGGGGATTATGATTACCACTTCCCTCACTCAAACGTTCACGAACTGGCACCCTGGATAGAGGTCGCAGCTCTTCTGCTGGATGCTTTGAGTACCTACATCCCCTACTATTTTTTTTACTGATCTTCTCGTTCCAGATGAATTGAGGCTTCTGGTATGTATAAATCGTTGCACTAATGCCTGGAAACTCCTCCGCTAGTTGTGCCTCGAGGTCCAAACCTATCTCGTGCTGAAAACCCTGGAAGTCGCTGATATGGCCTCACGATCCCTGGGAGCCTGAACCTGTCGATTGTCTTACAGTGCTTTCAAGGCAGTCTGCAACGTGGTCATCTGTTCTTCATGTTGCTTGAATTCTGTTTGTCGAGCTCTACGTTCATCGTCGAGTTCCTGTTCGCGAAGCTCTCGGTCATATACCAACTGACGCTCAAGCTCATTCCGCTTCTCTATTTCAGCGTTACGGTTTGCCTTTAATTCTGCTTGCTGATCAGGTTCTATGGAGAATTCATACTGAATTGTTGTGGCTAGTCGCTTAGAAGTCACCATGATTAAAAATTGATCATTAAGTAGTTGTCTGCCTTAGGATTTCGTGGAAATATCTTCTTTCCCACAGACGACGCCAAATGTAAGGACCTAATTTCGTAATAGCTCGAAAGGCTTTTACATCAAATGTACCTGTGACAACAAATAGAATAGAGAATATAAATTGACACGGGTTTTAGCGTAGAAACCTCTTAATAGGTAAAAACCACGACCTCAACTTTAGGATTTTAGTAACTGTAACTTTATTGCTTGAGACTGATATTTTGATTACAAGTAATGATTTTTTTATTTAGAAAAACTTGATCCCTTCTCCCTTGGAACTCATCATTTTTATAGACCTCACTCTCAGTTCGTTTACATGCATCAACACGTTCTCTTGAATTGGGAGGAAAGTGAAGGTTATTTCTGCAACTGCTAGTTGGTGGGAGACATGTGCCATTGACTTGTTTTGTTTCATTTAGAGTGCTCGAGTCACGTTCTTCTTCAGTTCGTGGTCCAGGTGTCATTGTTTGACAGTAAACGTCACGTGTATGTTGCGTGAATCTAGCATGTTACTAGTTCAATGTTATCACAGCTCAAGGGATAAATCCCTACAATCCCGATAAGCCCAAACACGATCACCGTTATTCATCACCAAAATTATAGCCCAAGATAAGTCCAGTCTATAGTGTACGTACCCCAAGGATCCATGTTTCATTAAGATACAACAGCTCCAGCTCCATAAGATATGATGCCTTATTGACACAAAAAGAAAAGAAAAAAGTTCACCACTCTTTGGAAAATACCTTTAAAGAATGAATTAAGACTTTGATCTTTGAAGATTATCTCTTCAACAAAAAGATCGTCCTCACTGGAATCCAAAACTTTCTAGGCACCATCAAAAACGTATTATAAATCTTGAAAGATTTTTAGGCATCAATTTTGTCAAACCACATTTCAGATACTTGAAAGTTTAAACATTTAGGAAAAACTTATGCTTTGTTAGGCTGATCTCTATGTTGAAGATATCGTTCTCACCAGAAATCAAGTTTTAATTCCTTCGCTAAACGTGTTTTCCAAAAAGTGTTGTAGAAATTTATGCCAAATTTTGTAACCAAACCATGTCCCTAAAAAATAATGGGTAAAGACGTAAAGCCAATTACCTAGTCAAAAAGCAGGAGAAAAAAAATCTGCCACAAAAGAATTTAACAATGGAAATTGTGTGAACAATGATCAAGCAAAACATGATAATGTAAACCCATCTCTGGACAAAAATTCAAGTCCTAGAGCAGAAATAGAACTGTAATCCTGTACTTTTCGCAGCATATTGCACTTAAACACAAGTGCAATTGAGCCATTTTTATCAGTTTTGGGCACCTTTATTTTATTTTCGTGTGAGGTGGTTCGTGGAGGATCTTGTTTGCAAGCATGATATGTGGATGGACTGTGACAAGACAAAAAAGCATACCGTGACAAGGAGAATCAAGTGGTCAGAAACATATTTCAACAACTAAGAGCACCAATCATAGTTTACAATAACTGTTATAACAACGATATATCACTGAACTCACGTTACCGGTGATAATGAAAAATCTAAGAACAGATTTGAAGTTAACAACAGTTGACATAATGAACACATTTACAACTAAATGAGAGAAAAGATAGATTGTGTTTAACATTTGATAATAAATACCGCTTAGATAAAATTATGGTAATAACTATGTTTACAGAATAGATTTAGATAGAAGTATGATACTTTGAGGCCTTGGCTTTCTCTGAAACTTTATGAAAAATAGAAAACTGAAGACCAAAACAATCACACAATGCAGCAAATAGGAAGTAAAACTACCCGTGAATCATACTAGCAATAACATAACAACAAAATGAAATTCACATCACAATCAGAACCAACCAAACTCCAAGCTGCAAAGTTTTTAGCATCAGCTTTAGTTTCTTCCTTTATGGCTTGGCTCTCTATTCTTAGAAACCCCCTCCACCCTTTTATCCTCTACCACTCTATCTCCTCCTGATCACTTCCTCTCCCTCTTACACAAAAGAAGGTTATTCATGGCTAAACTGGGGTTTACTTGGTTTGTTTTTGTTCTACTACTAGTGTTTGGATTTGTTGTTTCTACACGGGAAATAGCAGTAACACCACCACTGCCTATTCTCCCACTCCCTTCTGCGTCACAACTCAAATGGCAACAACGAGAACTCATAATGTTCCTTCACTTTGGAATGAACACGTTCACAAACTCAGAGTGGGGGATTGGGAAAGAAAATTCGAGTATATTTAATCCTATGGGACTTGATGCAAATCAATGGGTCGATGTTGCTACTGATACAGGATTCTCTTTGATGATCCTCACTGCAAAACATCATGACGGATTCTGCTTATGGCCTTCTCAATATACTGAACATTCTGTTAAAAGTAGCCCATGGAAGGATGGAAAAGGAGATGTGGTCAGAGAATTTGTCGATGCTGCAAAGATTCGTGGAGTAGATATTGGGTTATATCTCTCACCATGGGATCGACATGAGAGGCGATATGGGCAAGAACTAGAGTACAATGAGTACTACTTAGCTCAGTTGCAGGAACTGCTCAGCAGGTAGTGTATACATTTTTATATAGCATATACAAAGGCTTAATTCTGTTAGTTGTGTTTGCTTCTAACCATTTATTGTCTTTTGGTAGGTATGGTAGTCTTCAAGAAATTTGGTTTGACGGAGCGAAGGGGTCAGAAGCGCCAAACATGACATACTACTTTGGAGATTGGTTTTCAATGGTGAAGGAATTACAGGGTTCAAATATCAATATATTTTCTGATGCAGGACCTGATGTAAGGTGGGTTGGAGACGAGATGGGATATGCCGGATGTACGAGCTGGTCGACCATCAACCGTACATTATTGAAGATTGGAGACGGAAGCATTGTCGGGTAACTAACATCAAATGACATTCTCGGATTCAACTACAATATATTGATCTTATATGTTAACTACTAGATTATTGGACGAAGGACCTGAGGGACTCTTGAAACCTACTTTTAATTAAACATATTCCTTTTCCTCTCACCACCTCCTACTGCTGTTCTTCACTCTTTATTGGTGATGTACTAGTATAACTATAGTGGTAATAATGCTGATGCAGATATTTGAACACTGGTGATCCAAGAGGAACGGACTGGGTGCCGGCTGAGTGTGACGTATCAATCCGACCAGGTTGGTTTTGGCATAAATCTCAAACACCAAAGTCATTAAGCCAGCTACTCAATGTCTATTATAAATCCGTGGGAAGGAATTGTGTACTCCTGCTAAATGTACCTCCTAATTCAGCTGGATTAATATCAGACATCGATGTCCGCCGATTAGCAGAATTCCAAAAGGCAATCCAAAACATATTCTCCACCAATTTAGCTGAACAGTGTAGCATTACAGCAAGTAGCCAAAGAGGAGGAAAGAGAGGGGGTTTTGGACCTCAAAACGTTTTGGACAATGATCATTTGTGGACATACTGGGCACCAGGGAATGAGTCGAAAGACAAACACTGGATCGAAATTATAGGGTTGAAGAAAGGTTTTAGATTCAATGTTGTGAGAATTCAAGAAGCTATTGGGCTCGGGCAGAGGGTCGAACAGCATGAGATCTACGCTGATGGGAACCGGATTGCAAAGGGAACAACAATTGGTTACAAGAGACTTCACAGGACTCAAGGAGTGGTTCAAGCTCGCCAAGTCAGGATCCTGATCAAAAAATCAAGGGGTTTACCTTTGATTTCATCAATTGGTCTTCATTTTGATCCATTTTGGCACCCAAAAATTAGTTGAAACAGAATAGACATCAAATAAAGGTAAACACATTGTGTCTGGTAGTTTTCGTTGTTTTTAGCTGAAGGTCCCCCACATTTGCTTTCTAGCTTTCAATTTTTCTGCTTCATTTTTGAAGGGTTGGACTGTTAGTTCACGGATCAAAGCTATCACTGCCGCCGGAAATGAAAGCTTAAGCACTTCAGTTAAAATGCAAGCTTGCCCCTGATTTCCCATTCATCTATTCAAGTAATTAAAGCCATGGTGATATTCAATTTCTAAAAAAGTGCACTTTATACGGTCCATTAAAATGTTAAAAAATGTTCCTGTGGAATTAAGTCTTGCATTGCAGGGAACCAAAGCAAGTCCTTATTTTTGCAACAATGCAGAGTACGTCCACACTATATAAAGCACAAAGAATAAGAATGTGGTAGGGTTTTGACGCTAAACCATGACCACCATAATAGTAAGACTTTGGATTGAACAGATAGCCAGATGAGGGCCTTCAGCAGTAAATGAAAACCATTCTCTTTTGTCCTTCAGCGAGTATAATATTACCACTATCAGACCTAAACGGGGTAAGGGGGCTTTTTTCGTTTTCTTGTTCAGTCAAAAACTAGAAATTACATTTTCAAATTTTTTGACATTTTCCATCCATTTTCAGTGACACAAACAGCAACCTTAACTTTAGAGACCTAATTTTAAATGAACTATAGCGGAAGTAACGATTAATAGAAAACTAACGAACTCTTTTATTAATTACTAGTAAGAAAAACAATAGCGCTCTCTCTCTATCTAGCCTTAACCTAGGCTCTCTCAAACACCAACTCTACTTACCTCTATCCCAAGACTCCCCTTTATAGAGAAGAAGCCCTCTCCTTCTCAAACCCTACTTTCGCCAAAATAGGAAACATATCAAACTAGAATCTATGCATACTAGGAAACTAAAAGTCGGACCCAACAATGAAGTACACAAAGTAGGAGGCGCCCCTTATCAACTCCCCATGTGATCGTGAAGATGCTGAGTAAGAAGAGCTATATGCCTATTAGGATTTGGGCATTCTCTTTGCAGATGTTCTGTCTTACCACAATTGTAACATATCGTTAAACTTGTTGTCCCTGTAGTTTTTGGAGTCACAATGGTTGATGTCGTGGTGGTTGTCATTGCTAGAGAAGTAAAAGAAGAAAATATTGATAGTTTGAGCTTTGTTTCTGCCCGCTTGGCCATCTGAACTGCTTCAACAATGGAATACACATTGACCATAGTCAACTCATCTTGAATCATTTTAGATAGACCAGTTTTGAAGTGGCTAACTTTTTGTGTCTCTGTCTCAAATGTAGTGACCCTGGAGGAGAGAACGTAGGATTCATTGGCATATTTATCTACCGTCTTTAGCTTCTATCTCAAACTTTGGAGTTTTGTAAAGTTAACCTCTTCATAAGAAATCGGGATAAACCTATGTACCAATTCACGCCTCATGGATGCCCAATCAGCAATATACACATACCCTGCATCCGCCCGTATCTTCTGTAAATTATCCCACCAATTTAACGCATAATCGGTCAATTTGGTCTCAATCAAAACCATTGTTTTGAGATCCCCATAACGTTTATACGTTAACATCATGTCAATCCGGTTAAGCCAATTCATAGAAGCGTCAACGTTGGTCTTATCATCAACATCTGAAATGTTTAGCTTTACCTCTTGCCTATAGTCCGAAATACGGAAACCAACGCGCTGGCAATTTGATCGCTCTGGCTTTGTGTTTGAAAACGACGACCCCTAATCTCTAAATCACTGTGAAATCCGTCGTTGTGGATTCATGGTGCAAAATTATTAGGCTACACGCCATGACCTCTCCCTTGCCTCTTAAAAAGTGGTACGCACCTGATACGAATCGTTATAACCATTGTATCCTTGTGCGAACCCAAATTGGTGTTCCTGTTAAAACCTTGATGAAACCCTGAGTTAAAACCCCCGTATAGTGGCGATGAGATTGGAAATCGTCCGATCCCGGTGGTGGCAACTGTTGTCCTGTTGTTGTTAAAGTGTTAGCTGGAAGATGAATGGTGCCGATTAGCATTGGGGTTGTTCCCCGTACAGGGATGATGATAGGAGGTCTAGTGTTTGGGTTTCCAACCATGGCTAAAGTCGTAGCTAGAAGCGTAGGTGAAACATTCGCCAGAGGGGTTGGCTGGCCCGAGTCACCCTTGTTGGGTCGAGATTCTGGTCTGATCCAAACCCAACTCATCACTTAAAATAGTTTGTGGGGTCAAAATAGGAGCACGTGTTGTGTTTAGAACTTGTCTCCCCATGTCATGATTGATGTCATGCATGCCATGCATGCCTCTGATAATAGAAGGAGAAGAACACTTTCTAATAATTAGAATATGTGTAGAAAGTTAGGGTTAAGGCAACAGCCTTTACAAAAGAAAGGGAAAAGAGTAAAAATAGGTATAAGGACATAAAAGCCCTTGGGCTATACAAACTAACTCTAACACCCCCGTCAAACTCCTGATAGTATAGCAAGTAACAATGAGAGTTAGCTAAGGAAAAAACGGAAGCGTTGCACAGTCTGAGACTTCGTGAAGAAATCAGCCAAGTTCAACTGAGACTCAATGTAAGGTAAAGATAAGGTCCCCTTCTGCAAATGATGGCGAGTAAAGTGACAATCAATTTCAATGTGTTTTGCTCGCTCATGAAATATACTGAATTATGAGCAATCTGGATGACACTTTTGTTGTCAAAATACATAGGGGTAGGAGAAGAGAGTAAAAACTCCTAGGTCAACCAGAAGCCAGCGGAGCCAAACTATCTCAGCTGCTGACACGGATCAACTTAGCACAAGCTTAGTATGTGCAGCACTCCAGGCACGTGCCTCAAGTAAGCCTAATTATTCGTCTCTTTCAATCGTCTTTTCAACACAATATCACATAATGTCAAGGCAACACAAACACTATACAAAGGGTCTTTGAATACATCATTTCATTCATTTATCAACAACAATTACAAAGCTTTTATTCCTTCCACATCTGCCTATGCTCTTTCCTCTCTTGCTTGGTCTCAATCTTCCTGAGTCGGACCAGAAGGGGATAAGAATTTTGGTGCTCCCAACTGGCTTCTGTGTCTGGCGGATCCTTCCACTTCACTAGGTACTCATACACTTCCTCCTTGATGTCCGGGTCAACATGGGTCACCCTGTGAGCAAAAACACTATCTGGAACTTGGTCTGGATTGACTGGCTTGAGAGGAACCTGAGGTCTGACAGTACTTCGGCTCGAATCTTCCTTGTCTTGGTTGTAAGGCTTTAGGGCGCTGGCATGGAACACTGGATGGGTAAAGGGAAGATGGGGTGGCAATTGAAGCTTGTAGGAAATCTTTCCAACTTTTCCAATAATCAGCATCAGACCTATATACTTGGGTACCAGGCCTTTGTGTACTCTGTCACTTTGGTGTTTGAGGTGGGAGTTCTTGATCAAAACAAGGTCTCCAACTTGAAAAGAATTTGGTCGTCTCTTCTGATCTGCCCATTTCTTCATTCTGGTGGACGTTTTTTTCCAAATAGGCCCGGGCAATATTCGTATTCCTCTGCCATTCATTTGCAAACTGGTAGGCTCTCGGAACGCTTCCTTTATAACTAGAGACCACGGTGTGTGGTGTGAAGGGCTGTTGTCTCAATAGTATCTCAGAGGGACTCTTGTTGGTTGATGAACTCTTCTGCAGATTAAAGCAAAATTGTGCTACATCCAAGAGTTCGGCCCAGTTCTTCTTGTTCGCCCTGACGAAGTGCCGGAGGTATTCTTCCAGCATTGTATTGAAGTGTTCGGTCTGACCATCTGATTGCGGGTGGTTACTGGTTGAGAAGTTGAGAGTGGATCCCAGGAATCTGAACACTTCCCTCCAAAACTTCCCTGTAAATCTCGGATCTCTATCGCTGACAATGTCTTGTGGTACGCCCCAATACTTAATAATGTGCTTCACAAAGAGACGCGATGTTTTATCTGTCATACAAATAATTGGGGTTGAATGAACGTTGCATACTTAGAGAATCGGTCGATGATCACGAGTATGAAACCAAATCTTTTAGTCTTAGGTAACCTAGAGATAAAGTCCAGAGAGACGCTTTCCCACGGTCGTGTTGGTACAGGAAGTGGTTCAAGCTGTCCAAGTTGCAAGTCCCAATCCACTTTGTCTTGCTGGCAAATGTGACAAGTCCGCGTATAATCCATCACTTCGCTTTAATCATTGGGCCAATAGTAACCTCTGTGCAACAGGGATAGTGTTCTCCGCCAACCCGGATGGTCTGCCTAAAGAGTGCAATGGCACTCCTTTATCAGCTCCCGTCTTAGTCCTGCGAACCGAGGAACATAAATTTGTTGTCCCTTCATATATAAAAGACCATCTTCTACCCAGAACCGTTTTGTCTTCCCCTGTTTCACCAAGTTAATGAGAACCTGGGTCTGAGAATCCACCGCCAATCCTTCGCGGATCCTATCTTGGAGAGTACTGGTAATCTGAGAGTGAGACTGTTAGGCGGCTATAGAGATGGCCGCTAGTTCAGCCTTACAGCTCAACGCATCTGGTACATTGTTCATCCTCCCTGGCTTGTGCTCGAGATCTAAATCAAACTCGCTAGAAACTCTTGCCAACAAGCCTACTTTGAGGTCAACTTCTTCTGTGTAAGAAAATGGTTTGCCGCACTGTTATCGATCTTCACCAGAACCTTCATTCCCAATAAATAGTATCGCCATACTCGCAGACAATGCACAATAGCTAGGAGTTCCTTCTACTGGGCTGAATATCGTCTCTCTCTATCATTCAGTTTCCTGCTTTCATACGCAACCGGATGTTCAACTTGTAACACTCCACCGATAGCATTATCAGACGCATCGGTATGTACTTCAAACGGTTTGGTAATAACGGGCAAGGCTAAGACTAGGTTGTTCATCACCGCATGTTTCAGATCGTCAAAGGCTGTTTGACATTTCTCGGACCATGACCAAGATAAGTCCTTCTTGAGAAGATCTGTAAGGGGGGTCACGCGTTTCAAATTTCCTTCAATGAACTTGCGGTAATAGTTCACGAGGCCAAGAAATGAACAAACTTTTGTAACCTCCGTGGGAGTTTTCCACTCCTCGATAACGCGGACCTTTCCCATATCCATGCGGATCTGTCCTCCGCCAATAACGTGTCCAAGAAACATAACTTGTTCCTGGGCAAACGAGCATTTCTCCAACTTGACATATAGCTGGTTCTGTCGTAGGACTTGGAATACCAGGCGAAGATGTTCAAGGTGCTCCTCCATAGTGCAGTTGTAGATAACAATGTCATCCAAGTACACCACTACAAACTTGCCGATATATTTCCGGAAGAGCTCATTCATAAGAGTACAGAATATTGTAGGAGCGTTGGTCAGGCCGAATGGCATGACAAGAAATTCATATGCCCCATACCGAGTGGAACAGGTCGTCTTCGGTTCGTCCCCGACAACAATCCTGACTTGATAGTAACCCGATCTCAAATTAAGTTCATAGAAGTACTTCGCGGATGTAAGTTGGTCAAATAAGTCGGCAATGAGCGGTATTGGATACTTGTTTTTCATAGTTACCTTGTTCAGGGCTCGATAGTCGACACATAATCGCAGACTTCCATCGTGTTTCTTCTGAAATAAGACCAAGGCACCATATGGCGCCTTTGAAGGGCGAATAAAGCCAGATTCCAACAATCCATCAAGTTGTTTCTGAAGCTTTGCTAGTTCAGGCAGACTCATTATATACGGTCCTTTGGCAGGAGGTTTGGTTCTAGGGACTAACTCGATCTGATGATCGATAGGCCTTCGTGGAGGTAACACCTTTGGCAGTTCCTTCGACATCACATCCTTGAACTCAGTAAGTACCCAGGAGACTTCCGTCGACAACAGGGCACTGTGAATCTGATCATCCGGCTATAATCGCAAGGTAGCAAGGTAAGTCAACTCCCCTCGCTTCAGTCCCTTCTCCAACTGAAGAGTTGATAAGATTTTGCCCTCATCTCTATGCGCGGGCATCTATATGATTGAGGGATTATCGCCAAAAATTCCCAAGGAATTAACGAACGGCATCGACATTGCTTTGTGGTAGCGGAGAAAGTCAATTCCCAAGATAATCTTAAAATCATCCAACGTCACTGCGAGAAGGTTAACCTTCCCACTCCAGTGTCCTATCTTAACTGAAACCAACTTGGCAACACCATGTATCGGCATTACAGCGGAGTTGATAACTTTCATCCTGCTAGAATCTTTCACCAAACGCAGTCCCAAACGATTCACTTCCTGAATGGCGATAAAGTTATGGATAGCACCTGTATCAACCATCGCCGAAGTGTTCCGCCCATTAATACTAAGGTCCACGTACATGAGTCACTTCTTAGGCTTAGTCTCTACCAACTGAGTGGTCACGACATTGAGTAAGTAAAGATAACCCATATAAGTTTCACCGCTATCATTTCCTTGTGCGGTATCATTGGTTTGGTCTCCTTGCGACGCCATTAGAGCATTCAAAGCCGTCTTCTGAGAACACTGATAAGCTTTGTGATTTCCTCCACAAAGAAAATACTTCAAATTCCCTGGACGCCCTTGAAACCTGGACGAAGAGGAAGCGCCACCATTGTTACGCGGCCTGTGGTACTCCCTCCCGGAACTGGAACTCGAGGCACCGCCCGTACTTGTTCCACCACTTCTGTTCTGGCCATGTCCTTGGCCTTGGCCTTGTCCTTGTCTTGTCCTCGTCCTTGGCCTTGGTCTCCCCCACTTCTAGTTTGGTATCCCCCATTCTTGCCTTTATGGTAATTATAGGAGGATCCTGGGAATTAAACTAAAACTGAGTCGGTCGACGCTCACCCTGCATAGAAGTGTAGTCGTTGATACGCTCAGCGGAGGCCATTGCGGATGCCAAATATTGAACCCGTTGCCTTTGTAGTTCATTCTAAAACCAAGGTTTCAAACCTTCCAAGAAACAGACCAGCTTATCCTTTTCAGACATGTCGCGGATATCTAACATTAGGGCTGAGAACTGCTTCACATACTCACGGATGTTGCATGTCTGCTTTAGTTGCTTTAAACTCCTCCGAACAATGAACTCAACATTCTCGGGTAGGAACTGATTCTTCAACTCTTTCTTCAAGTCATCCCACGTGCTAATAGTACTGTGATCGCTCTGGATCTCGGCATACTTGGTGCGCCACCATAGTTTAGCATTACCGGCGAGGTACATGGTTGCCATTGACACCTTCGCACCTTCGCTTTCAGGCCTGACTACATTGAAGTACGTCTTCATATCAAAGAGAAAGTTTTTCACCTCCTTTGCATCCTCGCCCCCTCGTACACCTTGGGTTCAGGGACCTTGATTCTGGGTCGTTCTATACCGCTGCCCAAAGGTGTTGGTTCACCTTCGAAGATAGTTCAGCCACCTGATCCAGAAGTGTAGCCATATTGCCTTTAGCCACTCCTAACGTAACGAGACGTTCGCCCATATGGGCCTGATCGTTTGTGAACCCGTCCAATCGTTCCTCCAAAGTCGTTACTTGATCGATAATCCCACCTAGAGCTTGCATCTTAGACTTTAATTGGTCCAACCACGTTCAGTGTTCATCGTCCTAGGATTGACGGGTGGTCATACCACTTGCGGGGCAAGGGCAGGGGTGGGGTTGGTAACATTGGGACCCTTTGCCATAGCAACTAGATTGCTTCCTACTCAAACATTAGCTCTGACACCAACTAACACGGAGCAACTTAGCACAAGCTTGGTACGCACGACACTCAAGGCACGTTCCTCAAGTAAGCCTAATTATTCTTCTCTTTCAATCATCTTTTCAACACGATATCACATAATCTCAAGGCAACACAAACACTGTACAAAGGGTCTTTGAAAACATCATTTCATTCATTTATCAACAACAATTACAAAACTTTTATTATTTCTCGGTTGTATCGGAGTCAAGTCCTTTATATATATAGCTACTAAGGAAATAGATAAGAACTAAAAGGAAACATCAAAGTTGGAGACGAAGCGTACTCCCCCTTTTGGCTAACCTAAACTTTACAAAAATAAACAGAACTTTATACAACGCTTTATTACAACCTAAAGATTTACAAAGTTTGGGCTCAATCCACTGAGGCGTCACAGCCATAGCACAGTACTCAGCCTTAGCAGAAGATCGAGAAACAACATCCTGTTTCTTACTCCGCCAAGATATAAGAGAATCACCCAAAAATACACAAAGGTCGGTAGTCGATCGACGGTCAGTAGGATCCCCCGCCCAATCAGCATCAGAATAAGCTCGAAGAACTAATGATGAGGATGACGGAATCAATAAGGTCTGAAATAAAGTACCATGAATGTACCCTAGAATTCGAATGACAGCAGCCCAATGCACAGTTCTAGGAGCCGAAACAAACTGATTGACAATATGAACATCATATGTAATATCAGGCCGAGTGATATTCAAACAAACAATGCTACCAACAATGACTCGGCACAAAGTAGGATATCTCAAAGGTATACCATCAGAAGGAGTATTCGCACATGAAGCTCAAGAGGAGTGTCACTATCTGAGTATCAGTAAGTCATGCTCTCTCAATAACATCAACAACATATTTAGATTGAGACAACAAGTAGCCTTTAGGAGACTAGGCTACCTCAATGCCCAAAAAATAACGAAGAGAACCTAGGTCCTTCATTTCAAACTCACGATGTAGCTAAAGTTTCAAAGTGGAGATGCTAATACTATCATTATCATTCAAAATCATATCATCAACATATAACAACAAAAAAGTACTACCTGCTACTGTTGTACACAGAAACAAAGCGGAATCATGATCACTACTCCGAAAACCGTACTGACGAATAACTGATGAAAACTTTTCAAACCAAGCACGAGGTTCTTGTTTGAGACCATACAGAGCCTTACAAAGTTTGCAAACTTCATCAGGGAGGAGTCATATATACTTCCTCAGTCAAATCACCAAAAATATAACTCCCATTGTCGAGCAGACGCAATAGCAATCAAGAGACGAATTGTGGTCATCTTTGCAACGGGAGCAAAAGTCTCCTCATAATCGATCCCATACTTTTGCATGAAACCACGAGCAACAAGGCGGGCCTTATATCGCTCAACTGATCCATCAGATTTTATCTTTATTTTGTAAATCCAACGACTACTAACAATATGCTTCCTCAAAGGTAACGATATCAAATCCCATGTCCCTGTTTGGTGTAAAGCCAATAGTTCCTCATCCATGGCCTGACGCCAAAAAGGATCAACACATGCTTCTTTGTAAGAAGATGGCTCAGAATGACCATGAATAGTTGCTAAAAAAAGAAGCAAACTCAGTTGAATAACAAGAGTTGGAAAAACGAAGACGACGATCACGCACCAGATAACGTCGTCGAGGAGCTGGTCCAACAGAAATAGGAGTCATTAGGACATGCTCAGGAATTACAAGTATAGTTAGCGTATCAGATGTATCAGAACTAGTTTCATTAACAGGGAAAGGATCAACATAGAGCAACTCCAATTCGTGAATCTCTCGTGATCGGTCAGGAATCAAATACAAAGGGATGCGCTCCAAAAAGACTACGTGGCAGGAGATGTATAACTTTTGACCAATGGGATCATAACATCTGTAACCTTTCTGAGTATCACTGTAGCCAAGAAAAACACACATAATAGATCGACGAGAAAGCTTGTTACGGTCGACATTGTAGCACATAACAAAGTATGTGCAGCCAAAAACCCTCAAGGACGAATAATCTGGAGGTTCGCCGAACAAACGCTCATAAAGAGTAATGCCATAAGTCAAAATTGTTGAAATCCTATTGATTATATGAACAAGTGTAAGGACTGCCTCGCCCCAAAAGATACTATGAACAGATGCAGAAAGAAGCATAAATCGTGCAATCTCTAGAGGAGTTTCAGTATAAGAAGACTGATGGATAGTCCCATCTGAGGCAAGAAAATCTGCAAAATCTCCAGAGGTATACTCTCCTCCCAAGTCACCTCGAAAACATTTGATAACAGTATAAAATTGTGTTTGAACCAAAGCTTTAAATGCTTTGAAAATTGAAAGAAACTCAGATCATCGTTTCATCAAAAACACCCAACAATAACAAGAACATCAACAAATGAAACATAATAACGAGACCCCCCTTTAGTGGGATGGGGAGCAGGGCACCATACGTCAGAGTGAACTAGATCAAAAGGTGTAGAAGTGACAGACGTACTAACAGAAAAGGGTAAAACAAAAGAAATTCCGAGTTTACAACTAGAACACTCTGAAATATCATGGCAATGAACATTTCCTAAAATACCAGTCGAAACTAAATACTTTAACTGAGATCCTGACACATGATCTAATCTAGCATGCATTAAATAAAATATGCTAGACTTAGATCCTAAACGGAAAGAAGACAAATCAACAGATGAACTAACTGAAACTGTTCTAGCAGATGGCTAAAAAAATTCTAAAACGTATAGGCCGCCATCTCTACGACCGGTCCCAATCAGCCTCTAAGTATGACGGTCTTGCACAAAACAATGAGAATCAGAAAAGTAAAAATATCCAGAAAGACACAACTAACTAATAGTAATCAAACTCAAAGTGAGATGGGGAAGGAAATAAACATCAGTAAGGGACAAGTGTGGTGTGGAGACAGGTTCAACTCCAACTAAGGGCATAGATTATCCATTAGCTGCAGCAACACTAATGATGGACGAAGGACGTGTAAGACTCGAAAAGATAGACCGATCACGGGTTATATGATGTATGGCACCAGAATCAAAAATCCAAGTTGCATGACAACTACCTGAAGTTGCACCAGATGAGGTAGAACCAGCATGTAGAATAATATCAAGACGTTAAAGTAAAAAATGCTATATTTGAGCTATAACATCAAAAAAAGATGCATCATTGTACGGTAATGCTACAGACTGAGTTGGATGAGCGTGATGAGGTAGAGTCGTAGGTGTGCGCTATAGATTTTGTCATGGGGGTCTAAAGTACTGTTGTGAAGGTGGTCCTCCGTAGGACTGAGACTGGGAATGACCTTTGTACTGTTGTGAGGGTGGTCACGGTACGACCCTCGGTATTGCTGTAATAACATTTTTGGGCACTGAATCTTCCAATGGCCTTTTTGATGACAAAATGCACATTCATCACGAGGTCGTGGGTAAGAAGCCAGAGACTGATGCATTGGCCGAACCGCTAAAATTGACTGAGTAGGTATAGTAAGAGCTCCCTTTCCTATCTGCGTCTTCAAACGATCCTCCTCTGCAAGAAGCTCACTAACTACATAATCAACACTAGGAAGAGGATCTCTATAAAGAATTGAACCCCGAAGAGATTCAAAATCATCATGTAATGCAACTAGAAATTATACTAATCGTTGTTGCTCTCTATATTTGATCCAATCAGCGCAAGCAGTAAGTCCAGATGGCTCAGTCAAGGCCAGCTGATCCCACAAACTAGTCATCACATTATAAAACTCTTGAACACTACGATCATTTTGTCGAACCCCTCTAACATCAACTTCCAACGGATATTGCCAAGCAAAATTTGATTTAGTAAATAACTTCTTCAAGTGATCCCACCTCTCCTTTGCTGTTTGGAATTTGGCTAACTGAATACCAATTGAAATTTCAACCGAATTGTCGATCCACATAATGATCTTTGAGTTATTCATTTGCCATTTTTTTAAATCAGTTGTATATGTCAATTTTTCATGATCCGACGACGGCTTTGTAGTTGTTCCATCAACATAATCCCATAACCCTCAACCTATCATGAAGTAGGTCATTATATCGACCCAACACGCATAATTAGGTCCCGTCAATTTCAAACCAATCCCTTGGAAATCTAATTTTTCATCAGTCATCATTAATACAAAATATAAATTCAACTACAAGAATTCAATCCACAAAGCTACATAAACAGATTATACCAACTCACACCAAAAAACACCAAAAAGTAATCCAATTACTATCTGCAACCCCAACAAACAATCACAATCACAAACCCATCAAACACAACTTGGAATCCCACCTGTAAAAACCCAATACCAACAGCACAAACGAACGCCACAATCCATAATCACCAAACTTCAACAAACCTGCAGTAAATTGGGCAACAAAATTGCATACACACAAACCAACCGCCAAACCCAATGCAATTGCAGCACAACCCCAATTGCAAACCCCAGTAATGCAATTAACAGTTATCACCAAAATAAGCGCAAACACTAACACCGGGTATAAACCCAAGCACCACCTGCAAAAACTTCAAGTTCATCAACTCAACCCATAACATCAAACACAAATCAACAATCCAATTACCATCTACAAACCCCCAACAAACACTGACACCCAACAAGCACAATCTACCAAGTCAAAATTCAACAACACCCACGAGCATTTGCAAATAACACCAAAACCGAAAACCTAAAGTTACAATTTCCGTGATTAGATGATGAAACGAGGTAAAGATATCAGTATGAATCTTACCGTGATCAAAATTGGAGAGAACGAGAGCGATTGATGAAATTTACATACCCTAGAACAAATCATCATCGAGACAATCCACGAAATTGGAGTACCAAACTCTGAAAATCGAAATCCAAATGCAACGGAAAGAAGAATCAAGCACAAACCCTCACTCAATCGATCTTGCTCTTGATACCATGATAATAGAAGGAGAAAAACACTCTCTAATAATTAGAATATGTGTAGAAAGTTAGGGTTAAACAACAGCCTTTACAAATAGGAAAAAATTAAAAACAAGTAAAAAGACATAAAAGCCCTTGGGCTATACAAGCTAACTCTAACAGCCTCGAGGCATGACATTAAGAGGTGTGCCCTGCCCGGTATCATGTACGCCCTGCCTCGCCTCATGTGCCTTGCACGTGATTAACTTCTTATTCCCCTACAATACCATGCGATAACTCATGATTAACCTCGCCGATTTTTGGCCTTCTTAACTCCTCGATGACCCTATCAGCCTCTTTGATGACTCCTTGTGTGATTTCGACCACTCCGTCTGTCGGAATTTATGATTGCATCGCAATGTCTCTCTCTAGCGTTGTCGATGATTCGGGTTGTTCTCTATCATCAAACGGAATTGACATGACATCGTTAAATTGCCAAGCATTTCCAAATCTATCGACGACATCTCCAATATTGGTACCTCGGCGAATCGGTGCCGAAATTTGATTTCACACTCCTCGTTATTCAAATCCCTCTTCGGCTTGTGAATCGGCGAACTTATCGACGCTTTCGACGTCAATACTGAGTTTAGCGAAGGGGCTACTGAATTCCCTACCTTCATTTTCGTCATCCTAGTCATAGTTCACATCTCTCGCACCGGAGAAACCCTTGTTGGTACCACACCCTACAACTCGAAGCGGAGTTGGATTTAAGGGATCAACGCCGCTCTTCCGTGCATCCTGCATAAATCCTCTCAATGGGATTCCTTGACCTCGTCTCGGTGTTGCATTACCCAAGTCTTCCGGTTTGGCATCACTACGCTCTTCGTCAACGCTAGGGTTTTTATTGTTGAGATTCACTAAAAAAGCCATCATGGCATCCAATTTTCTCTCCAAACTTGTGATTCGTTCTCCCTGTGTCAGCTTCTTCGCGCTTTTTCCCATCTCAAAAAGAAAAAAAAAATCCCGGATCTTTCACTCGCTTTGATGCCAAGTTTATACGAACTATAGCGGAAGCAACGATTAATAGAAAACTAACGAACTCTTTTATTAATTAATAGTAAGAAAAACAATAGATCTTTCTCTCTCTCTATCTAGCCTTAACCTAGGCTTTCTTTCAAACACCAACTCTACTTACCTTTATCCAAAGACTTCCCTTTATAGAGAAGAAGCCCTCTCCTTCTCAAACCCTACTTCCCCCAAAATAGGAAACATATCAAACTAGAATCTATGAATACTAGGAAACTAAAAGTCAAACCCACGATGAGTACGCAAAGTAGGAGGCGCCCATGATAGGTCGTGGTCAATATCGACCACGATTCCTATCATAATTATTTCTCAGCGGTAGCTGACAACAACTCAAACGGTTCTCCTAAAGATTAGGGAATTGTGTTAACTGCGTCTTGCGACCATTTCCTTGAGTAATTGTATTATTAGATTTCATTTTGAGGCTGGAATTTCCAAGTTTTCAAAGTCTATGTCGTTGAATTCATGTCATGTTATGAATGTTATTGGTGCATCTCATGTGAGTATAGTAGTCATAGTACATTCAGAATTGTCATCCTTGGACTCCCTTACCGTCACCATTAAAAGAGTATTGTCCGAGTGTTTTAATAGGAATTCATTTTGAGTATTTAGCTTACAGTTATAAAATATATATATTCGATATTTTCTAATTGAAGTTGTTTATTCATTGAAAACCGGTTATCATACATCTCTTACAGGCCCTTGTCATTGTAGCTTCTTCTGTTTCCCTCTGTAAATTTCAGGGTTATTAAGTGATACCTTTAGGTTTTGATCTCATTGTGTGATACCTTTTCAGTACCTTTAATTTCCAAGAAGGATACCAAAACATCTCAAAAAAAAATTCTGAAGATTGAACAAAGAGGCAAGAGATTTTGTGAACTTAACAAGTTATATAAGGGGTATACCTTTAATTTCCAAGAAGGATACCAAAACATCTCAAAAAAAAATTCTGAAGATTGAACAAAGAGGCAAGAGATTTTGTGAACTTAACAAGTTATATATGGGGGTACAAGATTAAGGTGAATTCAGAAAAGGGAAATCTCATATTTATTGAGGTCAACCAAGAAAAAGAGATGTTATCTGATAAAAACCGAATAAGGAGGTCTCACTAAGGAGAAAGAAGGCCATCTCTCTTGGCCATTTCATACAGGGCAATGGCTGCAAGAACTTTTGCATCAGCTGTTAAGCGCCAGAGCTTATGATAAGGAACTACATATACCTTAATTAGCTCTCCGTGATCGCGAAGACCAGTTTCTTTTCCATGCAGAGCCGTTATAACATCCTTGTCTACACTCCCTCTGTATAGAAACAGGCTTAGTTCTTCATCACACCCGCCCTATACAATAAAACGAACAAAGTCAAAGTATGTTCAGAAACAAAACCTACAAGGTATAACATTAAGTACTACTAAGTATATGTGTTATATTTAGGGATTGGTTATATGTACATTTTTTTTAAGACACTTTTTCATTGAGGACGTCCTCCGAAGAAAAAACCATTCCAAAACTCTGAATGGGCTTAAAAAAGGGTGTATGAAATCAGTCACATAGAACTCACTCATATATACATATAAAGAGAAAGTTGGGATGGGTTACATAAACGAATACAAGATTTATGAAGCTCACTAAAATCAGCTTGTAAAGAAATGATAAGAGACTTAAATTTTAGACTTTCACGGCAGATAGGATGGAATGAAAGAATATATCACGTATATGTGTGTATCACTCTATGTAACATGGACACTCCATATTCCAAAAAAAATCCGTGTCCAAACGTGTCGGACACTCGGACACACCGACACTCGTGTCGACACTCCAACGGACACTTCTTGCTTAGATCATAACCTTTTTGCATAGCTTTTAGAAAGTTTTCAATTCTTATACATGTTATTCAATCATACTAACTAGTATCATTGTTTTTTGTTTGTTATTAGTCGTAAATTAACCCATAAGTTAATATAACCCATGAGTGTTGGGACTTGTTTGTTATTAGTCGTAAAAATATGTCATAAATTAACCCATAAGTGCGTTAGATAGGTTAAGTAACCAACATAAGCATAGTAGAAAATAAGAAATAATTTTTTTACAGCCGTGTCCCCGTTTTTACATATTTTTGGATCGCCGTGTCCGACACCGACACTCGTATCCGTGTTATTGTTACCTAGGTATCACTGTATCTATATATGTACATGTATAAAGCGTATTGGAAGGAAATGTAAACCTACCGGAGATGGGAAAACTGTACATCCAGTTGATGAGTCTAGGAATGCGGTAAGGTTCACCATATCTGTCATTTTCAATTTTATACCAGTCTCCTCTTCGACCTGCAAAGATTCGTATCAGCATCATAAACTCAACAAATGCCTACTGGATATAATGGATCCCATCACACAATTGTGACGCACATTTTATACAAAAGATAAAAATAACTCATCTGAAAGCATAGTAAATACAATCACGGTCTCTTTTCGGTGTGGGAAGTTTTGACGCAGAGTAATAATGTTAGATAAATGTAGTTCTACCAAATTATGATTCTCAACTTAGGTAACATTCATGGGAGAGAAAGGACTACTATAGTTTAGTAAGAAGACATTCAAGACAGTGTGAGAAAAAGAGAAAGCTTCACCTCGCGAACAGCTGTGCCGACAACATCACCCTTGTCATCGTCCAACATTCCAGCCGGCAATTCTAAAATAAGCCTCCCAACAGGAACTCTAACCTTACATGTAAGAAGAGGTTGGTAAATTTTATGATGGACTGAAACTTTACAGAAGAATCCTTCATCACCAAGAAAATTATTTAAGTGTACCTGCTCTGTAAGAATGGCATAAGTTTCATCCTCTGAGTCCAAAAGAATCAGAACAGCAACAGCTGGTCCTCGTGCGAATACAATGCCTGGAATCTAAACATACTTTAATTCATTTACATGAGATCTTTAAGCATTTTGACATCTAGTATATAGCATGTTTTTCATAGTAAATGAAAAAAAAGTAGACATTTTGCCTGATAGAGCAACCTTATCTGAAATGTTGACACGATGAAGATACTAATCAAATACCTTTTTCCCCGTCTCCTTGTCAAGAACGTCCGCTTTGAACTTCAAAAAACCAATATGAGATCCAAACATATCTACACCCTGTCACAGAGTTAAAAAATAAGTTACTTAGCAAAGATAGATTGATTTAGTCAATAGAAACTTAACTTTTAAAGATGGAGTGTGAGACCCGATTAATCAGATATTAAGGCTGTGTTTAGCTTACAAGATGCAAAGAAAAAAGATTACCATTTTCCAGGAAAAGAAATGACATCTCGCAGTGAAATGATGCAAAAAAGAAAGAAAAGTAAGCAATAAAGGGGAATATATTTGCACATCTCCACCCTACAAAGATGTGATATTTCATAAAGTAACATCTGGATATACATAATCACCAGTTTTAGCTCGAGAATGATGCATGGCGAGAAAATCATGGTTTCGTGTCTTAAGGGAAGTTAATCTACTGTTCCAAGAAATTGATGTTTGTCACGATTTTGGAGTCCTGTATCATAGATACGAGTTAATATCTTTGATAATCGATGTAGATATTTAAAGAACCTTAATATTCATATGACAACACTTGTTATAAGATAGAGAATCATTAAGGAAATCAGCCAATGTACTGAAATATATGAATACATGAAATATGATATGCACGACCTAAAGTTATCGGATAGTTCATAGTGTGGCGCATGCATTACTCAAGTTTCATGTAAATCCTACCTGAATAAGCACTTGCTTCAAGGACATATCGTCATGTGCCAAAACTCCCGATTCACTTTGCATATTTTTCAGCCATTGCTTGAACAATGTTGAATCAATAGCTGTCCTGCAACACAAAGTGATACCTCAATAAGCCTCAAACATGTTACACCGTCAACATAACCATAAATCGCATATAGTAGTAACATTATCACCTCCTATCCAAATAATAACTAACGAATTCCTTCATTTACTAATTACACCTAAACCACCATATAAAAACCTCGCACCGTGAACGTAAACATATAAATCATGTATAGTAGTAACACTATCGCCTTCTATCCAACAAACAACAAATAAAATCCCTTGTTTACTAATTACGCCCTATACGCCTATATAAACTCGTTTATAATGGTGATATGTTGAGATATATTGCCCCACATTGGACACATAGAGCCTTGCATCTCAAAATATAAGATAATGGGACTACTCTTCTCATTGCCAATTGGTTTTGAGATGGAACCTCAATATGATATCTTAGTCTATGCAAAACCACAATTTACAGCAACAAACTGCAGAACTTTGTGCGAATTTAAACAAGTATGAAACTAAAGTACAGAAGCAAAAGCAAGAATTGGAGCTAGAAGAAAATTTGCCTGAAATCAGAATCAGAGAGACCTGGAGCAGCAACAATCTCCACAGATTCGCCTCCAATTAAGTTGATAGTGTGAGTGAGAGAGGAGATTTGGGGTTTATTTGAGGACATTTTAGTGAATAATATGCGGTTTTGCAAATTATTGGGGGAGAGATAGAATGAGAATTTGTTCTTTGAGAATTGGAGGAGAGGGAGTTTAGAAGACGCTTGAAGAAGAGTGTCAGTCATGTTGTGTATTGAGGATAAGTAGGGAAGGGAAAAACGACGACTGAGTTTGGAGAATTATTCTCACTATTCACAGCATTACTTAAAAGAGCATCATTATATAGGGCAAATTAGCTTTTAGACCCTACATAATCACCCACCAATTCATCTAGAGAAGTTTTAAATACACCACAAACTCTAAAAACTCACCCTATCCCACTATTTTATTTTATTTTATTTTAGTTAAATAAACCCCTTAATATTTAAAGACAAATATATCCCCAAAATAAAAACATAAATATTTTCAATTTAAATGATTACCCCCTCCCTAATTCCTACTCTCTCTCTCTCTCTAACTTACCGATGAGTGAATAACCAAAAAATTCATCTTCAAAATTATATAATTTCTATTAGTTCGTTATGTCTATATCTTATTAAACAATGCAAGCAAAAAATTTAAGGAATGAGAATGAAGAAAAATCTATCTCTCAAGTCATTCTCATGCCATGTAATATGATTCCATAATGTTTAATTTTACAAAGGTGGTTCAACTTGTATACATTCAACACCAACAATTTTCAGATTTGAATCTATAGGGATTTGGTAGTATGATGAAGATTTCGATGTTCATTAATACTTATTTTTTTATTTATAAAAAAGATGGGGTGAGTTAATTAAAGAACGGAAATTATGATTTTAAATACTAAGATGCAAACTTTCCAAAATCTATACTAAAATTACCAAATAGATATTGGTCCCACAAACTATCCCCTAGCTGCCACCCCTATTCTTATGCATTAAATGTTGATGAATAGTCTAATCAGCTACAGTTATAAGAAGAAAGATTCTCCCCAAAATAAACTACCAATCTTAAAAATTAAAGTTTATTCTTCTATAAAAAAGACTTTTACAAAAATTAAAGCAGATTCTCTTTGATGTCCCAAGTCTTCCAACCATCGTTACGCATTCGCTGAAGTCCTCACACAGAGGTCATTGGGGAAAAATCGTTATTATCCTAGGGTTATTCTCGTTGTCAAAAAGCATTGTAATCATTCTCTCCGACCGTTAAAGTAAATATCATCTCTAACTTTTTATCCATCATCTAACTTTGTATCTGCATCATGATTTGTCACATTTATCTTAAGAAAAGATGGTATGCAATATGATATACATTGTTATCAATATGTACTTAATCATTTGTATTTTGCTACTTTATCATTTATATTCTGCTACTTTATCATTTGTCTTCTGTTACTTTATCATTTGTTCCTTACCATTTTTTTGTGTCATTTTTATCATTTTTTTTTTGCTACTTTATCACCAGAATTGTTAATTTATATCATTTGTTTCAAGGATGTTTATCATTTGTTTGAGGGATGGCTGGAGTTGAGCTTTATATCATTTGTCTTCTGCTACGTTATCATTTGCCATCTGCTACTTTATCATTTGTATTGTGTCATTTTTATCATTTATTTTTGTTACTTTATCATCAACATTGTTAATTTATATTATTTATTGCAGGGATGCCTATCATTTGTTTGAGGGATGGAGTTGAGTTTTATATCATTTATCTTCTGTTACTTTATCATTTGTATTGTGCATCCTTACCATTTTTCTTGTGTTATTTTTATCATTTGTTTTTAGCTACTTTATCACCAACATTGTTTATTTATATCATTTGTTTCAAGGATAGATGGAGTTCAGCTTTATACCATTATTCATTTGGGGGGGGGGGGATATCGTACCTCCAAAGATCGAATCAATCATTAGTTATGTCAGAGATAGTACGAAACTTACCACACTAAGAGCGCACACATTATATGAAGATTTCGTTATACTCCTTGAAGAACACAAGCAAAATCCATTACAAGGACTGTAAGCTGTACAACTTCGTCTATGGTTGTGCATGCGTAATTTCATCAGTCTAGGACTTTATCGTAATGATCAATTTGCATAAAGGAAATCCCGGCACACCCTTTCATATATGGATTGATAATGAGCGTAAGGTGTAGTGGTTTATTCCGCATCTCGGACTCATGCTTCATCTTCGATTATCATACGACCACCCGACCTTGTTAACATAACATATGACACTATTGAAGACATATTACAGTTACAGAGTTCTAGTCATCATTTTTTACCTCTACATCAACAATTCGAGTTAAGAAAATGTACCGTCATCAATGAAGCAGTTACAAAATAGTAAGACCAGACTGTTACACAGTCCGTTCAAAGATTATCAAATATACATTGTAACATCCACCATTAAGGATAATAATGGTCGTCAAACGGTCATATTATAAGACCTATAAATAAGACCAAAGAATCCCAGATGGAGGACGGAGGAATGCTCACTCAAAGTCTATACTAAAATACTCAGAGCATCTCTTGTAATATCTAAAAATTATCAATAAACTTTTATCTTTCTAAATCCTCAAGAGAGATCGTGGTTTTTAATCTATTCAAAGATTTTCCACACTAAACTTTGTGCTAGTATTTTCCATTATTTATCTAGACGCTCTAAATATTCTTGGTGTAAAGGCTAAGTTCGAGATACCAAATTAGGCTATTACATAAGGTACCTTCCCAAAACTAACAGAGTTACGGGCTAATCTCAACTCTGAAATCGAAAGGCGATCCGCTCTGGAATAATAACTAGCAGGCGTCTAGGAAGGTTGAAGGTCCTGCAAAGTCAATAGGCTGTAACCTATAAGAACACAGGCGTGCTTCCAGCTATTTCGTGGGTTTCCATTCTCGACAGGATAGGACCTCGCGCGAACAATTTAGGAGGTGAAGTTTGATCTAATCATAAGCAGCATGGGGGTGAGCCCGCTCTGATACAGGAAGTACACCAAGAAGTTAACGGCGGTCTCGCTGGAGTCAGACAAGAAGAGCTACCCCGAGGAAGAGTTTGAATTTTGGCTCTCAAACGAATCAGTGAATGAAGTGACGACTACATTCCTCGCGAAGGACTAGTCTCGAGACCAACTACCACAACTCATCAGTACGTGACTCATGAACATGTTGAAAAGAGCATCAAAGAATTGCTTGATGCTCCAGTTTAGACCACTAAATGAATCCATAACAGATTACAGAAGTGCCCGATCGCACAAGAGCTACTGGATGGCAAAGTTCCCACTGGTTTCCACACTCCGAAAATCTAAAAATACAAGGGGACCGATCCAGTGGAACACGCTCAAGAATTCCAGGATGCTCTCGGCTTACATTCTACATCCGACCACATTTTATGTCGGCTCTTTCCTACTAGTTTACAAAGCAAACATTTGTGATGGTTTCACATACTACCAGAATGGTCCATTACGACTTTAAACAATTAAGGGAACTCTTCAGCAAGAATTACTCGCATAACAAAGACAAAGAGGAGAATCTATTTTCTCTATTCAGCCTTAAACAGATACCAGGAGAGAAGCTCGAGACATTCACTAAGAAATTCCCAGAGTTGGCTCAAAAGGTGGATCGACTCGATCAAAAGATTACTATTTTGGCCTTCACCAATGCTTTACTCGTCGATGGAAGGGCAAATGAGTACCTCGTTATAAACAAACCCACAACTTAGAGGACATGATCAAAAAAGTCAACAGGTATATCGATCTCGAAAGAATGGCGTCTAACAGACAGAAAACTCATAAATCAACCTTGACAGCTAGAGATCAATCCAAGGGCCAAGATTTTAATCGTGCTGCAGATCATGGAGGAGATAGGAAGAGAGTAAAATATAATAAAGATCGACCTCGGAAAGGCAGTAATATGCCAAAACTTTGTCTTCCCAAGATGACTGTTACCATAACCAACATTTATCTTATACTTCAAAAGGATAAGTTTTTTTGCAATGCCCAGTATCTCTGACCCATTGAGAACAAACCATATTGCATTCACCACAAAGTCCGACATCATGAGACAAAATATTACTTTGTTTTATAGCGACTGTTGGAGTATATTTTTGCGGATAGACGAATGCATGAATAGATTGTGGACGTTAAAACTTATAAGAATGGGAGTTATAGACTTCCCACAGAGGTCGTACAGGTTAAAGAAATGGTAGAGGAGAAATATTTATAACATATCTCTCTCATCCACTTCATTAAAACTCATACCATTAACAAATCGAACAGGTACAAAAGACGATGTATCGGCCAATGCCACGACTTATCCATGGACGATAAAGAAGTTTGGTTACTCCCCGCATCTAGCTCCCAGCGCACAGGGATCTCTTTTGACGATTGTGATGTTCGTCACGTCAACTTTCCTCACCATGATACATTGGTGATCATGTTGAAAATGAGAAATGTCGTACTACATACAATGATGGTTGATACTGGTAGTAGCATCGAACTATATTTTCAAAGCACGATTGATCAGATGGGGCTGGCCGACAAAGTACAGTATAGTGACATTGATATCTGTGGATTCAACGGCTTTAGAGAAAAACATGTAGGAAATATCATATTTCCTATTACGGCAGGACAATCAACAGTGACATTATATTTTACGTTATCAATGCAAAATCTCGCTATTTGGGGATAATGGGATGCTGCTGGCAATATAATATGCGAGCTATTTCATCGACCTACCATTTGGCGCTGTGATTCGAATAGAATGGCTCCATTTAATAAATCAAAGGCAGTCAGAATCTAGCTCGAGCTTATAAAAATACTATTACTATCGTACCATAACCATCGATACCATAGCTTGCATAGCAATTACAGAAAATAACAAGGAACATTACAAGAAACTTTACAGTGAACTCTACAAAAAACTAGATGCCAAGTACATAAATCACAGAATATGTTGAAATCAATGGGGACAAATGAGGAACATTCATTAGAACTCTTCTGCTCACAGCAGAATGAGATGCTCTTATTCAGTTCCTTAAAGACAACAGTGATGAATTCGTTTAGACGTTTCACAAAATGTCGGGAATCGATCCCAATCTAGCCCATCATAAGCTTAATTTGAAAGATAAAGCTGAAGCCATCAAACAAAAATAGAGAACTTTAGCACCAAGACTCTGAGAAGAAGTTAACAAAGAAATCGATAAACTCATTGAAATTAGTTTTATTCGAAAAGCCAACTATCCAAAATGGATCTCGAACATTGTATTAGTACCGAAGAAAAATGGCAAGATCAGAGAATGCGTGGATTTCACGGACCTCAACAAATATACTCTGAAGGGTAGTTTTTTTACCTCTTATCATAAACCATCTACTCAATTCTATTGCGGGACACGAACTTTTATCCATGATGGATGTCGCGTCAGGGTACAATCAAATACCTCTGCTACTCGACGATCAAGAGAAAACAGTTTTTATTACAGAGCATGGCATGTATTGCTACAGGGTTATACCTTTTCGGTCTCAAGAATGTTGGAGCCACTTATCAAAGGTTAATGACACAAATATTCAAAGACCATCTCCAAAAAATAATATAAGTATACATTGATGATATGTTGTGTAAAAGTCTCAAGAAGAAAAACCATATCGCAGATTTACACACAACTTTCAAAATTCTTTGTTTCTACAAAATGAGACTCAATCCTGACACGTACCAGTTCGGGGTCCAGTCAGGCAAATTCTTGGTACATTTGATCAGTAAGCAAGACATAGAGGCTGGTCCATATCGTATTCGTCAACTGTTATCTATGCCTTCTCCAAAAACAAATAAAAACATACAGAAGCTAGCATGCAAGATAGCAGCAATAAATTTTATTGTCTCCAAGTCTTCAGATCGGTGTCGATGGTTATTCGACCTAGTGCGTGAAGGGACAACAAAAAGGAAGGCTAAAAAAGATCCTAAGATCGAGTGGACTCCAGAATGTGAAACCGTATTTCAGGAACTTAAACATTATTTAGATAAACCACCAGTGATGAGTACACCTAGGGAAGGAGATTAACTCACCATATATCTTGTCGTTACCGATGAATTATTGAGTTTTGTCCTCATTGGACTTGATGAGAAGAGAAGAAACCCGTCTACTTCATCAACAAAACTCTTACTCCAGCAGAATCCCGGTATGCCAAGATCGATAAACTACTATTAGCTCTCGTTTACACATCACAAAAGTTAAAACAGTATTTTTAAGCCCACTCAGTTCGAGAAATGACAAATTATCCTTTGCGCAAAATCTTATCTAAGCGAGAGAAATCTAGACGAGTCCAGCAATGGCTGGTAACAATTGGCGAGCATGACATATGCTTTGAACCACGATATTCTGAAAAAGGTCAAGCAGTAGCAGATTTTCTTGTAGACTTCCCAATATAAGATCCTGACTGGGAAGAAGCCAGTACAAAAATTAATGAAGAACAGTTTGAAGAAAAGTCAGACTGGATATCTTAAAAAGGTTGATGTCTTCTCACTGATGGTTCTGCCAGACCTGTGGGGTCAGGCATCGGCATCATCCTTATTACTCCTTCCAATGACAGAATTGAAAAAATAATTAGACTCAACTTTGAAGCTACCAACAATGAGACCGAATATGAGACATTAATTCACGATCTAGATATGGCTCTAGAGATTGGATTTTCCAAGTTATCTGTGTGCACAGACTCTTTACTCATTGAAAACCATTATACAGAGAAGTGTTAAAAAAATGAAAAAATGATTGATTACGCCGCAGCAGTAACCGACAGAATGAACAGATTCAAGAAGGTTACTATTGAACATTTACCTCATGGAGAAAACAGGCATTCTGATTCCCTTGCCTATCTGGCGGGAGTCCTCGGAACAGAAGCTCAATATCTCAAGATTGAAATAATATCCACCCCCAGCATTAACATCATAAGCTCAAATTCTATTAATACTGGGGGGGTTGAAGAGGATGAGGACAATTGGTGATGACCTTTTTTCACATATATCGGACCCCAAATCAAGTTTAACGGCAACTCCCTAAAGATCCTATGGAAAAAAGATGTGTGCTTGATAATGCTAAGCGATACCTCGTGACCGATAATTTCCTTTATAAAATATCAGTCACATGACCCTATCTTAAATGTTTATCGGATAAAGAGGCTCAAAAATTCCTGTAAGAACTTCACGAAGGCACTTGTGGGTCCCATGCAGTAGAACGATCTTTGGCAAATTGAGCTCTTATTCAAGGAGTCTTCAGGCCTAAAATAAAAGCTCAAGCCATCGAATATGCAAGCAAGTGTGATGCCTGCCAATGATATGGACCACAAATTTAAGCTCCAGCCTTGGAACTCCATTCTAGAAAAGTTGTTTGGCCGTTTAGAAGATGGGCCCTCGACCTCGTGGGCAAATTCCCAACTGCACCAAGAAAATGAAAGCACATTCTCGTAGTAATGGACTACTTCAGGAAATGGGTAGAAGTGGTTCCTTTATGTCACACACGAGAAGACGAGGTCATCAAGTTTATATGGGAAACCATCATAATACGAATTTAATGCCCACACCTCATCAAAATCTATAATGGACCACAGTTCGTTGGTTCCAAAGTCGTTGAGTTCCTCAACCAGCACAACATCATTCACTCTTCATCCATTCCCTATTACCCACAAGGAAATAGTCAGGCCAAAATCACCAATCGAACTATAGTCAACGAAATAAAAAAGCGTTTGACAGAAAAGAAGGGTAATTGGGTGCAAGAGTTACCTCATGTGTTATGGGCATATCGAACAACATCGCGAGTATCGACTGGATGCACACCGTTCTTGTTAGCATACGGAACTGAGGCCATCATCCCCACTCAATATCATCACCCATTGCGTGACCATACCATGACAGACAAAGAAAACGAATTCTAGTTGGCATGTAACATGAATTGGAAAAAAAAGAGATAGAACAATCATGAACTTGGGAAGATATCATCAGGCTTTAGCCAGATCCTATAATAAACAAGTTCATCATCGAGAGTTTAAAATCAAAGACCTCGTTCTCCGAGAAATACCAAAGTACAAGAAAGAAGTCAACACTGGAAAACTCTCAGAAAATTGGAAAGGTCCTTTTATTGTTGTTATAAAAAGTAAATTAGGTTTCTACGACCTCGCCACAGAACATGGGGATCCAGTACCTAACCCTTGGAACACAAGGATGTTAAAGCTATATCGAGGATAATCTATCATAGTGTACTTTTCTAAATAAATCTATCATCTTGTACGTCGGTCTTACATCAATGAAATACTTATGTTTGATCGCCCTGCATTAGAGTACTTTCTACTATTTCATACAGTACTATCTAATATTCTCTGTACGTCAATCTTACAACAATGAAATATTTATGTTTGGTTGCCCTACATTGCAGTTCATTTTTAATATATCATACAAGTACTTTTATATATAGATTACATTTCTAAATCATCACAGATCACTTGAAGATTTATCCCATTCTATTATATTGCAGATTGTTTGTTGCTTCGGCCAAATTAATCTGCTATTACATTACAGATCGTTTGTTACTTCAACCAAACTCACCTTCTATTACATTATAGATCGTTTATTGCTTCAGCCAGATTGATCTTCTATTACATTACAGATCGGTTGTGCTTCGGCCAAACTGATCTTCTATTACATTACAGATCATTTGCTGCTTCAGCCAAATTGATCTTTTATTATGTTACAATTCATTTGTTGTAAAGTGCTTGTTGTTTCAGCCAAACGAATCCTCTACTCTATGACAGGATGACTAGTAGTTCTACAAAATGACTACCAGACTTTTGTACCATAAATGGTTCATCAAAAGGTCAGTACAAATATACTGTTACATTCTATCTACTATATTTTCATTGGTATAGTATGAATAATCCCTTTTAACAGTCATAACACCTCATCAATAACTCGAGCTATCACTTGAGTTGTTACTTGAGCTATCAGGTCGCACATCACTACGCAAACTTTCCCTACAAAGTCGCAAACGCATGAACTCTGGCATCCTCCCAGTCACAATATGTTTTCCTTCTTTAACCTTATTCTTTGTAAGAACACCAATTTTTGTTATCATGGGATCCAGGTACTCAGATCGTATCAACCGCATCTCACATTGCACACAATTAGCAACCAAGCTGTCATATACAGTTTTACTTTCCACTTCTAGTCTCATGAACTCAGACATAAAGAAGGAGAGAATTGTTGTCATCTCTCTCTCATGAACATCACCAGTCTCACATTTCCCCTTATTAGGAAGAACAAACTCGGCAAGCTTTTCTTTAGCCTCATTCAACATAGCTTCCAAACTTCTACAATATTCTTCCACCACTCATTTTTTACTCAACGTCGCATCATTACGACCTTCCATTATCGCCACAAACTCATCAATATTTTCCACCAAGCCTGCTGATTCATCAATACGAGATTGATTATACTTCCTCTCTAACACTTCTGCCTCAAGACTCATTTCAGCCTTAAAAAAATCTGTTTCCAATTTGGTCTTCGCATCATGCAGTTCCCCATTTTCCAATTTATACTCCAAAACGTCTAACCCCAATGTTTGAACGTTATGCTCTAAAGCACAGATCGTGATTCAATCCTTATTTATCGTTTCATTTTGTTTACTATGGGCCATTTCTATCTCTTTTAACATCATGTTCATAACATACCACAATACTTCAAATTTACGAACACGACCATTTACCTCTTCGATAGTTGCTCACGCACCAAATCTCTTCACTTCGAGCATGTTTACCTGATATTACAAATCTTTAACATTTTCCTCTTCTCTCTCCAACACCTTCAACAGCTCTATAATTTGAGTTCGCAAAGGTGTCAACTCCGCTTTTTGTTGGTTGATTTGTCCCAAAATACCTAAAATTACCACATCCTTTTTTCTTACTTCTTTTAATCCCTCCTTCTTTCTCAGCTCAATGGCTAGCTCAGCCTATTTATCTTCCAGTTGTTCGATCAAATGAGCAACTGTACTTCTTTCTTCCATCATTGTCATTTCCAGTTTTTCATTTAAAATGCGTAAAACTTCATACTGGCTCTAAACCTCTGCAAGTTCACCCTGCAGTAACAATCAACATTCACCTAACTACTAATTTACATATTCAAACAGATTATATATCACAGTGAACAAACATTTACTCAAGAACATAATATTAGAGTAATATCAATACATTGATCTATCTATATGGTTATCACAGATAACACATTTCATTCAACATCAAAAAAATAGTTTACAAAGATCTAATGCATATGCAAGTTCGGTAAGTAACTGAACTAATCTACTTTCGTTTTTTTGAGCTACGAGAGGATTGCCCCTTGTATCTCACACTCTTTGAGTTTTCTACTCGAACATCTACATGAGCTGCAAAGGTAACCTCTTGTTGGTGTTGCTTTCGCCGTGACCGTAGTACCAAGAGCTCGACATCCTCATCGTCCTCTTCTGAGATATTTTCACTCGGTCTAGGAATGGGTTTTTCAACAACCTTTTTCTCCTAATCTTTTGTAAACCACATATTTTTTGCTTTTGCGCTCTCCACGTCAAAATCTTTCCCACAATCAGTTACGAACTTTCTAAATTCATTCTCTACCCTCGCAAGCTCCCCTCCATAAAAATCTATCACATTTTTTATATGACGTTTGTGCTATATTCGAGCTATGACTTTTGCTCGTGACGGATACAGATGCTCTTTTAACTGTATATACACCCTGCGCAGACGCTTACGCGTTTCTTTTTGTAATACACCTAAAGCCCTCACATCACCTTTTATCTACTTTCGAGCATTAACTTCTTTTGACAATTGCGTCGCTAAAGATATTTTTTTGCTCCATATGTTACGACAATACATCTTGCAACACCTTAAACTCACCCTCTAACTTCCGTTGAACCTCTATTTGCTCTTTTCTTATCCTAAAAAATACAATCCTCATTGCCCTTCAGTCTTACATAAAGCCAAAAACATCAGGTAAAGGTTCTACATCACCCCATATAACGGACACCCCTTTGCATCTTCCACCTTCTTCTTTTTCTCTAGCTCGAGCTCAGCTTCGAGCTCCTTTATTCGGGTCATTTAAGCATCTAACCTTTGAGTTAGATCTCTGAACTCCTGGCTCCTCTTCTCAATGAGCTTCATTGCCAACTTTATTAGCATCAAGAGTTGTCAATACAAAAACACAAGTTCAGAACAACAAATCATATTCTAAATATAGCACGTCAGAGATTTTAATACATACCGCAAAAGTATGTTCTTGATACACCTCATCGGGCTGCTGCGGATTAACCCCAGCCATTGTACAGTATTGTTGTTCCAGTTCTCTCATCTTGGCTACAGCCTTGGCATTAGTACGAGCACTACCCTAATCCTCATGTTATTTTCTTTTCGACGAACTCTTCTCCGCCTCTAAAGGAGTAACGTCACTCACCTCTTGCCCCTCTACCATATCTCCAGTAGTAGGATTAACGATCTCTTTATTTGGGATCATCACCATAGTAGCAGGCGTAGTTCCCAGAGCTGGTTTTCTCAACCTCTGCGTAGTACGTTTCACGTTCGTATTTTTTGGCGCAGGCGGATGAAGACTAGTGACATCACCAATATACAAACAAGCCTTCTGTTAAGCCATAGCTTGGTTCTCGCGAGCTCACTGAACTTTAGGCATTATAGAATCTACCTTCTTATCCCTCCGGATATTTAACTCACCAAGTACTTGCTTTAACTCGACCTGCTCATGAGCTACACAATCGAACAAGCTGGTATTATCAGGAGCTAATATAGGATTGGGACCTGACAAACAAGAAATAAGAACATGATTATTAGCTTAAAGACACGCTGATGGGTGGTCGAAGTTGACAAATGTTACTTACTCGGATTATAATATTTATAGTTCAGGACGAGCGCCGGTTCATCTGGAACTTGCATACAGTTGCCCCCTACCCATACAAGGTGGTCATTCCATGGTCTACTCAAAAATTTAAAGTCAAAAAATTTCAGCCTAGACGAATTACTATACATGTAACCACTATTATGACCTTTGACGAACTTTCATTTATAAAATTTTAGGATGTCATTTGCTTCAAGCTGCTTGGCAGTCCCTTCTCTTTTCTATTTATCATTTAGTACCTCGCATACCCTCAGCATTTCATACACATTCCCATTCAGTTGGGTAGGGCAGCACTGCAATGCATTCATAACCCCTTTCTAAAAAAAGACCAGAGGAATTCTAAGGCCATAAATGACCTGATTCAGATAACACAAAAACCCATCATTCAGGCATGCCAACCTAGCACCATTATAGTACGAGATTTCAACATTCTCACTAATCCCTTTTGCTATTTTCCACTTATCTAAACAGGGGACTTGATAGTATACCGTCTTCTCCCCTTTTCCTGGGACATAGGCTCTAAACCAGCGACCTTGGTCCGTTATATAGTTTCTTCATTCTCCTTGTAATTTCTTTTTATGTTTTAGAAATTCCTTTCCTACATTTACTCCCTCAGGATATATGAAAAACAATTTATCTTTCTCTTTTGTATCCTCTTTCTCTATAACTTTCTCTATTTTACTGGATTTCACAACCTCTACACCTACAGTAACGTCTTACTTATCTACAGTTTCTTCCATTATATTACAATCGTCCTCCCTCCCCGACGATAATGTTTCCTCTGAACTTGATGCTACTACAAATTTACTTATGGGATTTATAGGTTTTAAACGCATACTGGACCTACAAATACACAAAATATTTTATCATTATCTCTACGTTACATGTTACACCTTACACACAATAAAAACAACCCTACCTATGTTTCTACCCAGTCAACACGTTTGTTTTCCAATTTTCCAAAACAACAGACAATCATTTCAATTTTCCCTCTTCTTCTAAAGAAAACATTTTCTTTCTCTATAGTCTTTTCATATACCCAAAGCTTGAATACTACAAAATATTACAAGCAATTACTTAAAATCTTCAAACCCCACATTCTCAACTTTGTTTTCCCTAATCAAAAGTGATGAACATACAACATCATATAAAGATTATAGCATACATAAACAAAACATAAGCATCTATCACTAACCAGTACTCAAAGAACCGCAATCTTCTGCTTTACCCGAACGTTTCACAGGGATTGACCACTCCTGTCGTTTATCCAATATTTTTTTCTCAACAGATGCAGCCTTCCCTAGCAAATCACACTCAGAACTGAAGCGTCTCTTCTCTGTGGAGATATGGGTTACACTACTTTTTCTATCTCTATAACTGTAGACAATTTATGAAGGGGAGAGATACAAGTTTTTATACTCTCTATCGATTTACAAAATGACAGCACCTTCAGACACGTGTCAATCACCCCTACTGTCTCTACAAGAATGTATTTTCATCTCACAACATCATCATGACTTTTGTGATAACATCTACTATCATCAAGTATGTTTATATTATTTGCCATTAAAAAAATTTGCCCCTCTTTCCTAAAGCAGTATACACGACCAATCAACTTACTTTTATACTACACCAAGATCGTACGACATTCTTAAAATAACTCAATATTCAAATTTGAAACTATCTACACAGTTATTAAAATTAAAATGTTGTCATTCACAATAACTATCACACAAATAGTAAAACAAAACACTTTATTCTTATTTATTTCCGTTCGCAGCATCAACATGCCTCGCTCTACATTTAGCAGAGTACCAAAATAGAATACTGAAAATATATTACTTATTTGTAGTAGCCTACTCGCAGCCTTCCAGCACCAGTCGAATACTCGAAGGCTTCATCGAAGCCTACCTAGAGACATGAAGCTCAGCAAGACAGTAACTAAGTCCACGAAGCCTTTCAAGACTAGTCGAACACTCGAGGACATAATCGAAGCTGAAGACAGAAAGTCAACACCAAAATTTAACATCAGTACCAGAGAGATTTCTACCATGGTAATACATGGTCGAAGGCAGACACGTCTGACAGCTAGTTCGCCTTACAGAATAGTAAAACAAGCCGCTAGACAACTACAATGTCATAACCAACAACTACAATATCATAACCAACAGCTACAGTGTCAGTACCGACTCCGGGTACAAAATAGTTGTCTCCAAAGGATATACATATAACCTAACCTCCTATGGTGACTCAGCCCTTTCTATATCTTATAAATAGGAGGGAGGAGGCACTACAAAGAGGTTAGAAAATCTTTCCCCTCAACCCTCCAAGATTACCTTCGACTACCCTGTAACCGACCCCTATTTGATCTGACATATAAACTCGATATATATCATCAACTATTAAAAATCATCACTAGAGGTCGCAGAGTAACCCATTTTAGGACTGCACGCAAGTGTGTTAGTATAATAATATGATCTATTATTGTATTAGATACTTGCATAACCCCCGAGTCTAAGACAACCTTTTGGTGTAAGAGCTTGCTTCCCCTCCTATAAAACTTGGCTCTTATTTTTGGCACCGTCCGTGCTACACCCACCCCTGTTCTCCTTTCCTTTCCTTTCCTTCCTTCCTTTTATAGCTATATTCTATGGCCCCCACCCTTCGCTCAACCTTCGCCCTTGTCGGCATCTCCGCCGATGGAGTAGCCGTTCAACTTGCCCTCATTATCTAATAATTCACTCAGGCAGAGGAGCGCTATACCAATCAGTTACGCATTGAGCGTGAAGAACACTGCCAAGAACTCGAGGTTGAGCGGCAGCACCGTTTAGACGACTATGACCGGCAATACCATGCCCTAGATAAATTATGCCATATCGTCTAAGAGCTTTAACAAGGTCACACCCACGATGCACCTCAGCGTTCTCAATTACTCGCCCCCTCGCGCGTGTCAGCCTGCGCATGGCTTGGGCCCGACCCACATATCGAAGTCCCCCCGGTCCATCTTGGCGCCGAGGGTGCTCCCACCACCATACCCACTAGCTTAATCCATTTAGGCATCCCCGTCATGGAGGACTCCTCTAATTCTACCCTTCGCACCTCTTGTCACCCTACACGGTGTCCTGCTTGTGAACGCCTTGGCAAGTGAAGCACCGAACATGTTCCATATCCGAGGCCGCATCTTCATCAACCCCAGCGATCTCATCCTCATCCTGCCTACCTTACTCAGCAGGAACTCGATCAAAAAATATACGCCGCTATTCGCGTCAGCACGGTCCCCACACAGAACTCTTGGAGTCGTTTAAATAACCCTATCGGCCCTAAAATCCTCGCGGTTGAAGTACCCCAAAATCAGTAAATACCGTAATACCGATCCTCAATCTCATGTCCTCGAATTCCAAAATGCTTTAAGTATGTATTCCACAGCAGGCCACATCTTGTGTCGCATGTTTCCCACCAGTCTCACTGATTACCCTCTCAAATGGTACCACAACCTCCCTAATGGCTATATCTGAAGTTTCAAATAATTGTCAAACCTTTTTATCACCCAGTTTGCCTTTAAAAAAGACCGTGAGGTCCGAGTCGATACTCTCTTCAACTTCTTTAAATCCCCCAACGAAACTCTTGAAGCTTTTACCAAGCGGTTTCTCGATGAGTCACGCAAAATCAAAAACCTCGGTTGTGCGAATGTTATTCTCGCGTATTTAACACTCTACCAGATCACAGTCGTGTCAAGGAGTACATCGTATTTCATAAACCATGAACCCTTGAGGAGATGTTATATAAGGTTAACGAATACATCGATCTCGAACTCCTCCATGAATTTAATCACCAGGGGTAAGCCTCGACCACCAACCACAATAAACCTCGACAATCATCTACACCCATGGTCGCTCCCATCTCACAAGAGATATAAAGACACAAACGCCCTCACTCTGATGCTACCCTATCCAAAATCTACAAAAAATGACCCATGCCAGTTCTACCCAAACTCACTGCTCCTATCAGTACCTTCATCACATAGATCCAGGCCGATCCTATCTAGCGCACTCCCTTTCTTATTAAAGTTAAAAAAGACGAACCTTACAGCCAAAATCACAAGTGAAACTGCCACCCTACAAATAAGTGATATGCTCTACAACGATCGCTGGAGATGATTCATAAAGCAGGTCGTCTATATCGATATGTCCCCGATCTTCCCAGCTACCTCGACAGGTCGTATCTCAAGCCTCAACCCGCTCCAACTACCAACCCAGCCGAGGTACATATTTTCAAAATCCATCTTATCGAAGTTAATAATATCGGCAGTGGTCATACTCGAAGCAAGCACAAAAGAGTCGAAGAATGTTGCAAGCCCACTTATCTGGAGAAATTACCCATCCTTCTACCCGAATCTAGCCAATGCCCTCGAACCAAAGGTATATCCTTCATCGATTGTAATACTTCTCATGTTTGCTTACCCCACTTCGACCCTTTGGTCATTATGATTAAAGTCGAACACTTCGTCCTCCATACCATGCTCATTGATATAGGCAGTGCAGCAAATGTACTATTCCTCCAGACTGTTCGAGCCATGCAAAAAATAGACCTCATTACACCAGCCAATGTCGAGCTAAGGGCTTTAACGGTACTACTGAAGTCGTCGTCGGATGCCTTAACCTCCCTGTCACCACCGGTCTAGTAACCCTCTAAACCAGCTTTCTTGTCATCGACAAGAAATCTAAATACCTGGGCATTCTAGGGCGCGATTGGCTTCATGCCATGAAGCCATACCTTTCTACTTACCACCAAACACATTATTTTACTACCCCTTGTCATACCTGGAACATTAAAGGCTCCCAATGCCTTGCCCGCTCATGTGTGCACCCTGATATCGATCTTACCACAAAACTTGTCAAACCATAACAATCAATGCTTCTCTCTCTCCCAACACCATCGAACACATCTAACATACTTGTCGAACCCATTGCTTACATCGAACTCGACGGTCCTGGTCAAGGCACATTCATTGGTAGTTTTTTGGATGAGGGCGAACGCTTCGAGCTCACCACTTTTCTTCGAGCAAATAAATATGTCTTCGCCTGTACCATCTGCGAGATGCCTGGCATCGACCCCACCCTAGCCTACCATCGACATGACCTCATCCCTCACTCTACAGCCGTAAAGCAGAAGAAACGTACTTTAGCACCGAGAATTCGAGAAGCAGTGAACCATGAAAAGTTATTGATCGTAGGTTTTATCAGAGAAGTCAAGTATGCCGATTGGATCTCAAATATTGTAGTTGTCCCCAAGAAAAATGAAAAGATCCATATCTGCGTCGACTTCGCAGACCTCAAACACACACCGAAGGATAGTTTCCCTCTCCCAATCATTTTCGTACTTCTGGATACTGCGGCTGGCCATGAACGGTTATCTATGATAGATGCAGCTTCCGATTACAACCAGGTACCCCTCCTCCCTGATGACCAACTTAAAACTTTATTTATTACTAAACAAAGTTTTTACTACTTTAACGTCATACCCTTTGGCCTTAAAAATGTGGGTGCCACTTACCAATGTCTTGTTACCACCACGTTCATATCTTTGCTTGGCAAGTCGGTTGAAGTTTACATCGACGACATATTATGCAAAAGCCTCCCAAAACATACCCATATACATGACCTAACCAAAGTGTTCTCGATACTTCATTCTTATAATAAGAAGTTGAACCCAGACAAATGCGAATTTGGCATTTCATCCGATAAATTTTTAGGCCACCTCATCAGCAAATGAGGTATCGAGATCGATCACACTCATATTCGTGCCCTCATCAATATGCCTTCCCCTCGAACAATAAAGGATGCCCAAAAGGTTGTTGTCAAAATTGCCGCCCTCAACCATTTTATATCAAAATCCTCTAACTGCTGTGCTTGGCTTTTCTCCTTCTTACCCGATCAAGGCATCTATAAGGCCAAAACGAGCAACCCCGAAGTCAATTGGACACCCGATTGTGAACATGCCTTCCTCGAACTCAAAACATACCTTGGTCGACCACCCATCATCAGCACCCCCATCGAAGGTAAAATACTTTTTTTATATCTGGCGGTCACCGACACTTCTATTAGCTCGGTCCTTATTCAACTCAAATCCAGTATCAAGAAACCCGTATACTTTATCAGCAAAACTTTGACACCTACCAAGACTCGATATACCAAGCTTGAGCGATTGCTCCTTACACTCGTCTACACTGCTCGAAAGCTTAAACCATACTTTCAGGCTCACCCTATACGTGTCATCACCAGCTACACCCTTCAAAAAATCCTCAACAAGAAAGATAAATCTAGACGGGTACAATAATGGCATATTTATCTTGGTGAACACGACATCACTTTTGAGAAATTATATCTCAAAAAGGTCAAGCAGTTACTGATCTCCATGCTGACTTCCCAGTCGAAGACATTGACTGGGAGGAACACTAAGATGATCTACCAGAAGACCAGCCCAAGCAGAGCAACCCTTAGAACCCTAACACGGGCTGGCGTCTATTTATGGATGGATCTGCTAGACCTAACAGTTTGGGGATTGGTATTATCCTAGTCACCCCCTCCAATGACCGAATCAAAAAGGCTGTCAAGCTAAACTTCGAATATTCTAATAATGAGGCCGAGTATGAAGCCTTGATACATGGCCTCGATGGCTCCCTTGAACTTGGTGATCCCAAACTTGCAGTATTTACTGATTCCCAACTTGTTTAGAGATAGTACACCGATGAAATCAGGCAAACGGTCGCATGTCTGAGTACGTTGTAATTGTTCGCCATCGCATGGATCGTTTCCTTGAAAAGTCTTCCATTACACATTACCCTCGAGGCAAAAATAGACATGCCGATGCCCTCGCCTACATAACAACCATGTTAGGCCAGTCCGAATCTCGAATACTCCATATCGAAGTTCTCAAACGCCCAAGTATCGACCAGATGGTTGTCAATGCCATCAATACTAGGGGCGAGAGTCTCGATCCCGATGACTGGCGAATACCCTTCCTTGTTTATTTTAATAGTTCTACCCTCCCAGAAGATCCCAAAAAAAAATGTTTGTTACTGTAAAATTGCCGCAGATAAACCATTCTCAAAGGGGGACTACACCGCAAATCCCCAAATGGTGTATACCTACGATGCATCTCCCAAAACGAAGCCAGTACCATACTTATCAAACTCCACGAAGGTACCTGCGGTGCTCACAGTACTGGTCGATCTATGGCTCTTCGAGCCGTAACACAAGGGTTATTCTGGCCCAATATGAAAAAGCAAGCTAAAGAGTATGTGAAATACCATGACAAATGTCAGCGTCACGCCCATGACATCCGAAGCCCTTCACAAGACCTCCATTGCAGCCAAGTTGCGCCCTTTCCCTAAAGTATCGGTTAAACGAGAACATATCCTCGTGGCCACAGATTACGTTACAAAATGGGTTGAAGTTGTGCCTCTATGTCGAACCAGAGAAGAAGAAGTCATCAAGTTCCTATGGGAAAATATCATCACACGTTTTGGCTGCCCTAACATGATTTGATGCGACAACGGTCCACAGTTTGTTGGGAACAAAGTCCGTAATTTCCTCAAGAAGTACAACATTATCCTCTCACCCTCAACACCTTATTACCCACAAGGGAATGGTCTGGTCAAAGCAATCAATAAAATAATAGTCAACGGTCTTAAGAAACAGGCCGATGAGAAGAAAGATCGATGGGTTCAAGAATTATAATATGTACTATGAGCCTATCGTACCATACCAAGAAAGGCGACGGGATGCACTCCTTTCCTCCTGGCTTACGGTACCGAAGCTGTGTTGCCTACTCAGTTCGAAGTACCAACGCGCGACCCTGACCTCCCCGATGAAGATAATGAGTTTAAACTTAGATGCAATATGTTATGGATCGATGAAACCAGAGACCGAGCCATCGCTAACCTCTTCTATTACCATCTCTCTCTGCAGAAGTCCTACAATAAAAGAGTTCGACCACACAATTTTAATAATAAAGACTTGGTACTTCGGTGAGTCATACCCTCTTTGAAGCCTCGCAATGCCGGCAAGCTAGCCAAGTCCTGGGAAAGACCTTATGTCGTGTACGACAAAACCAATAAAGGATCCTATTATATAATGAAAGAAGCTGAGGAGCCCCTACCCAACTCTTGGAACACAATGCAGTTAGCCTCATGCAACAAGCCGCGACCACACCTTATTCAACTTATGTAAATACAACATAATCAATGAACATATTTTTTATCCCCTGAGCTTCATGTCCTATCTCAAAGTGAACTTCTTAGACAAACCTAACTATCACGTCAACCCTTCGACCCGACTGATACTTGGGGGTGACCTCAAAGTTTTTTAAGGTTCCAATTCGAGGAAACCCGAGGTGCATGAATGGTTGATAAACCGGACCCTCGAGAATGTATTGGCCGACCACATAATGCTTCGTTTAAGCTTAATCCCGCGGATAGACCCGGGGGTGACCTTCAAAGTCTAGTGATCTTATTAGAAAATCCTAAGTATCACGTCAACCCTTCGACCTGACTGATACTTGGGGGCGACCTCAAAGTTTTTCAAGGTTCCAATTTGAGCAAACCCTAGAGGCATGAATGGTCGGTAGACCGGACCCCTCAGGAATGCATTGGGGCCGACAATATAATGTTTCGTTTAGGCTCAATCCCGTGGATATACCCAGGGGCGACCTTCGAAGTCTAGTGAACTTCTTAGAAAAGCCTAAGTATCACGTCAACCATTCGACCTGACTAATACTTAGGGGAAACCTCAAAGTTTTTCAAGGTTTTAATTCGAGCAAACCCGAGGGGCATGAATGGTCGGTAAACCAGACCCTCAGGGATGCATTGGGACTGACCACATAATGTTTCATTTAGGCTCAATCCCGTGGATAGACCCGGGGGCAACCTCCGAAGTCCAGTAAACTTCTTGGACAAACCTAAGTATCACGTCAACCCTTCAACCCGACTAATACTTAGGGGCGACCTCAAAGTTTTTTAAGGTTCCAATTCGAGCAAACACGAAGTGCATGAATGGTCGGTAGACCGGATCCTCGGGGATGCATTGGGACCGACCACATAATGCTTCGTTTAGGCTTAATCCCGCGGATAGACCCGGGGGCGTCCTTCGAAGTCCAGTGAACTTCTTGGACAAACCTAAGTACCACGTCAACTCTTTGACTTGACTGATACTCGGGGGTGACCTAGAAGTTATTCAAGTTTCTAGTTCGAGCAACCTCGCATGGCATGAATGGTCGACAGACCGACCACTCGGGGATACATTGCAGCCGACCACATCATCCTTCGATCCTCGACGTCAAAAACTTTCTATACTTTGATTCTCATACAGACATACAAGCATACATACACACAAGCAATTCAAGTCAACTATATACATACAAACAGCTCAAGTTCAATTACGTTACACATTGTTCGAGTACTACCAATCCAGTACACTTAGTTAAAATTCAACGTTACAACAGGTTAAGGAGAAAGATTTCTATAACAAACCAAACAAAATACCTTCTGCAAACACCACACTCACACAGGATTGGCCACATTCTCTCCTGGATCTTCAACAACAACATCTCCGCTGACATCGACAGCTGGGTTTATTCCCAAAGGATCAGCAGCACCTCCGTTTGCATAAACCCCTTCAACATTTTTAGCACCATCCCCCTCGATCATGGGATCAACTATAACATCTCCAACACCTTCCCCTATAGGGTCCGCTCCCATCCCTTCTATCTGCACAACATCATCGATGGCAGGCTCGTCGGTCAAAGCAAAGCGCTTAAAGTTCTCTGGATTATACCCCAACTCATCTAAAAAGTTCTTCAAAGCCGTGGTAGTATCACACTCCTCATCATATTGCACCTGGAAACATGCTTTGTTATCCTTCAGCTGCTCCTCTTTCTCAACCAGCTTTGCCTCCAACACTGTTCACATATGATTACTGTTAGCAATCGCATCCTCGACTTTCCTGGCAGCGTCAGCTCCGTCGGCTCTAATCTGTAACTTTTCTCATCCTAGCACACCGACCTGGGTCTCCAGCGACATAATGGTCCCCCGTGCAATCTTTAGACTGTCCATCGCATGTTTCAGCCAATTACTCGATACCTTTTGGGCTTTGTTATAAGCTCAGCCCCAAGCATTAACCTGCACAAATACTCGACTCATCAGTAGTTCTTGAAGCATAATTTTACCTTCAAAATTTTAGAATTTCATAAAATACTTACCTGGTGAAGAACCTTATTCATTTGCTTCCCTGCTTCATCGGGATTCGTACCACAGAGAGTGGTCATCGACTCGGTCGTCACTCGAGCCTGCTCCTCCAGTTCAGCCCTGCGTTGCCACACTTCGACCGAATCATCCTCACCATCGGCCACCTGCTCACGAGGCCTCTTACGCGGAGTAGTCTTTGTCTGCTGCACTGTCGAAGCTTCTTCAGTGACCTTGCCCTTACCCTTGCAAGCCTGCCGCGGTACCTCAGGAACAGCCTTGGGCACACTCGGTCGTATGGTCCAAGGCCCTCCTCGCCGCACCCTCGGCACATAGCTCGACTTTTGACTCAACCTGTCCTTGTCCATCTCACCCACCCTCCCCGAAGCACTTCCTTCTTTTCTCTTCTTTGAGTGACCAGCAGTAACAGGTACATCTCGCAGCAACGTGTCTATCTTCTTTCACCTCTTCCTCACAATACCCAACTTACCAAATACCCAATTTACCTACTCCTCATCGTGGTCGATCAGTTCATCAATATACCTTTTCGGATTTGTCAATGTATTGTTGCTGGGATCTGCAAAATAATAATAAAAAGTTCAACAACCTATTCGAACCACATAATAAATAGCCTTCGACCATCAACTTACTTAGATTATACTGCCTATGCTTCAGCTTATACACATCCTCCCCCTCTGCATTCTCATAATTACCCCTTACCACTACCAAATCCTTATCCCACCCACGCCCCGTCTAACACATATCAAATAACCATGGTTTATCTACATGGCATTGAATATGATACATATACACCTTCTTATATGTTTTCCTTGAATATAATGATACAATATCGAACCACTCGATCAAACCCCTCTACTCACGTTTCAACTCCACACTCATCCCCTCGACAACCCTCATCATCTCATAAAAATTGTCATTCATCTAGCATGGGGCAACATCCCAGTAATTCAATATCTGCTTTACCAGCTTTCGGAGGGACAGTTGCATCCCTAACCGAATCTGAGCTTTAAACGCCATGATACCCACCTGAGGGGCATCCTTGAATGTAAAATCTACCCCTACTGGCACTAGTATAACACCTGAGACTGGCCCTGCCGCTGTCCCCGAATCATCTGAACCATCCCTTTTATCGCTCTGCTCCCCTTCCCCCCCCCCCCTCCCCCTCCTCATTTTCCTCTTCGTCACTCTCCCCGACTATTTAAGCCCTACGACGGCTCCTAGTCAAAGCTCCAACCTCTGGCACTGCCATAGCCAATGGGGAGGCTGTTGTAATTTCTAACACTTTTACATCACTGTTCTCACCCACTCGGCCTCAAATAGATATACTTGGTTTGTTTACTTTGTCCTCCTCATCTACCAGCCTCATCCTCAAAGCATGACGGATGCGCATTATACCCTACATAAAAAGAGGAGCGCAATTAGCTCAATATATTCGAGTATCAAGTTTCGATATCATATTATTTTCTACCCTCTCCAAATCACCCAACCCACAGTCAAATGTTCGACTACAACCCCAATTACCCCATCACTCCTCCTAATTTACCACTTGACCGGACCTCCAGCCACATGGGTTACCCCCTTCCTCGGTCATGCCATTACAAAAAGAAAACCTAGAAGCACTTACCCCACCATACAAACAACATACAAATACAGACGGAGCAACAGCAGAGCAGTAACGCACAAATACAAATCATTTATTTTTTAAAAGCAATCAGAGGACATACCTGCTTAAATTGATCAAATGTCATAATAACAATGAAGTGTTCTTCTCTTCTCTCCAACAAGCTCTACCATAACAATGGTATATGTGTTTCCTCTCTTGCTCCTTTGTTATCTCTATGATTGATTATTTGGAAATAGTAAATTTCTCTCTCACCTCTTTAAATACTACCTCAAAAAAATAAAACTGCCTCGATTTCCTCCACTTATCATCATTACCACTCTTCCACTCCCCTCATTTTTCGGCTGAGATGTATCTTGAGGATATTACCCTCACTTCCTCCCACGTGCGTATCACATGCTCACATCAAGTAATACCTTTTTTATACCTCTCAAACATTCTGGCACACTGCCCGAAGCTGTCAACTCAAACCCATGTGTCACCTCCACCTCTTTTTCATAACCCGAGGAAACATCATGATGACCTGCAGCGACATACTGCCCTAGGAACAGTACCACTTCTGACATGTCTATTATTACGGCTATCAGATATTGCAGTCGAAGCCCATAGGCCTTCGACGACAGAAATTTCCAAACCCTCTTGTGCTTTCTTTTTCGAACCATCGTCCACATTCTACCACATCCCATCGTACATACAAACAGGTTCTCAAACCTTTGGTCAGTATTTTTTGTTATATGACATAACTCAAGTTTCTTACCATTTGTACTCGTGTTCGTTACTTAAGTTTGAAGTTTGACAGTTAACACCGCACCTAAATTATCATCGTCTACCAACCCTATCACGGTTCTACTATCATACTTCGATAAACTTGTTTTTCATTTAGAAACAACAAAACCATTGGGTATACATTAAAAAAAGTAGTAAAGCAAAGACAGAAAGAGAAACAACACCAATACCAACAGCAACAACAAAACAACAACTACGCTACCACAACTTTTCAGAGAATCCCCATATTTGCATACGGGGCAGTTCTTGTAGAGTCTTGCCTCACCCTCGACTGCGTATTCCACATCCACCTGGTCTTCTGCTAGGCTTTTCAATAAAAAATACCAGTTACTGATGTTCGAGCCCAACCACTACAATACCCTTCACCAGTGTTTGTACGGCATCCCGCAGATAGGCTCCTCTGGCTTCAGCTCTACCAAGTCAGACAGTACCACGTCCAATCCTTGGTCTCTAAAGAATTTCCCCTTCAGGGCCCTCGTCTTCTTTTTGATTCAACGTTCCCCAGCCTCTATCCTCTTCTGGTACCGTGTGTTTGGTATACTTTCCATGTTTTGTTTTACTCAGAGAATAAGAAGAAGAAGAAATATTTAACATCCACCCTAATGACCCTTTTATACCTTGATTAAAGGGCATTTATTCCCCCCTTAATCACCACTTACATTAATTACTCTCCTTAATTACTTTCCTCGGAACTACCCGCATTAAACAATCAACTATTCAACTTCTCATGCCTAATCGAGTTTCTCAGTACGCTCCATCTACATCAATTCCTGAGGCCCCTGCTGAGAGGGGGTGAATGTAGTAGCCTACTCACAGCCTTCCAACACCATTCGAATACTTGAAGGCTACATCAAAGCCTACCTAGAGACCTGATTCCCAGCAAGATAGTAACTAAGTTCATGAAGCCTTTCAAGACTAGTTGAACACTCAAAGACATAATCGAAGCTAAAGACAGACAGTCAGCACCATAATTCAGTATCAGTACCAAAGAGACTTTGACCATGGTAATACATGGTCGAAGGCAGACACGTCTGACAACTAACTCGCCAGAGATAACAGTCAAACAAGCCACTAGATAACTACAGTTTCATAACCAACAACTACAGTGTCAGAACCAACAGCTATAGTATCAGAACCGACTCTGGGTACAAAATAGTTATCTCTAAAGGATATACATATAACCTAACCTCCTATAGTGACTCAGGCCTTTCTATATCCTATAAATAGGAGGGAGAGGGCACTATGAAGGGGTTAAAAAATCTCTCCCCTCAACACTTCAAGATTACCTTTGACTACCCTGTGACCGACCCCTATTTGATGTCATATAAACTTGATATATATCATCAACTATTAAAAATCCTCGCTAAAGGTCATGGAGTAACCCATTATAGGACTCTGCACAAGTGTGTTAGTATAGTAATATTGTCTATTATTGTATTAGATACTTGCATAACTCCCTAGTAGAAGACAACCTAGTGGTATAAGAGCTAGTTTCCCCTCCTGTAAAACTTGGCTCCTATATTATTCATTTTTAAGCTCTCATAGTTTGAAATTATAGTAACATATAATTACATTTAAAATAGCCTGGATGATTCACCACACCACATGGTATTATCTCCCCTCCTATTGCTCTCATATCTTCTACAACGAGCTTGTCCCGTGCAATCTCTCGAACAACTTCTTCTCGTAAAGTTACGTCCAACAACAATTCACGAAACACATCACACCAAAAAATTGATCAACCTCTGCAAGCCTACCTTCATCATCTAAACAATTTAATTTCAATGGCCACTGTGGTAGTACAACATCATAAAGCAGCGTACAAAAGTATCATTCACGAAGTTCAACAACCTTGATATGGAACCTACCTTCTACTGTATGACGCACACGCTGAGAACGCGTCCTCATCATGGTTACTCACTCTACCTTCAACGGAAAAATTGTCTTTGGCAAGAGATACAAGACATAGCAACCAAGGTTTACTACTTTATATAGCCAAAATGAAGATCTCTAAAAATCTAAGTCGCCCTACAGATTTTCCTGAAAGATATATTGCACAAACTTTTGGAAACACATATATCAACAGAAGCCATAAAATATTGTGACATGTCATACTTTCCATGTTATGCAATATCTCCTTAGATTTTATGCGTACAGATATGGAGATCGCAACATACAAATCAAACATGTCCAGCGGTAACACCTACAGGCAGATACCAGTTATTTCTATACGGCCAAACATTTTTCCAGTCAGTTCAAATCAATAGTTCACAAACATACACATACCCTTACAACCACCCAATCATCTTAACTCAATTGTTTCTTTACTCTCACCACATGACCTTTTATATTTTCGAACTCCTCTATTTTTTCAAACCTCAATTTCCACTACCCTTTACAGATGTACACAATGAGATCCTTACAGTTTGATTTGTCCAGCAATACCCCATGAAAACTAACGTTCCTCATACCTACATATTTACAAACTTCTATTTTGAAGCATAAAGCTATATATATACAAATTGAGAAGTTCAAAGCACAACATCAAAATAACATAACGATGACATTTCATTAGTTCGATGATTCCTTACAGATTACTTTACAGATAATAAGTATTCTAGACAATTCACAGATTACTTTACAAGCTACATCAAGTCACAGTTAAGCACACTTCTCATCAGCTATCGAGGAAGAAGTTGTAAAATTGAAGCAACTTCCAAATTCTGATCCCCTGCAAGAATTGGCCTGGAAACCCGAGAACTAGAAATTACCGAAAGAGTTACGGTACTGGGTGAAGGATCTTCTTCATGGCCAATATCTATGGTTCCTAGAAGAAAAACCTCCTCCACTACCGTTTCTTCTATTATAACCCCCCCGGTGACTGAGAAGGAAAAAGGGCTTTATTTTTTAGATAGAACCCACTCATCAGTAGGGTACCGATGAGACTCTCTCGGACGAACGCCTGCCGCTTCATCTTTAGCTATAATAGCTTCCTCCACTAGCAGCCATAACCCATTTTGACATTCTGCCTCCGATGTCAACCGATAATGAAAATGGACCATTTAGAAATGGTCATCATCTACCTCCAACACCTTCTCATATGTTATCCCATGAAATGTAGGAGACACCGGAATTGGCATCGGCAGGTACAAGGGTTGGTAATAAAAAAATCTAACGCAGAGTTCTTCCATCTTCACTCGAATCCTAGCTTCCCAAGACTGTTGCCTTGTCGTCACCATATTCTCAATACTCAAAATTTCTAAATTACAACAAGATAATTAACGCAAGAAAGATACAGAAGAAAATTCAGGAGGAATACTTGGTTCATCACGCACCAATCAGAAGGTTCTTTATACTACGATCAACATTAAAGCCGACTCTCCAAATTCCCAATATCAGGAGGATTTCCCATGCAGTAAAATTGACTAGAACTATTGGTTTTAGAAAACCCAAAAGCCACAAACAGATATTCATGAAGATTCTTTATAAATGATTCCCATGTATTAATTACAATATTAAATAAAGCTTTTCAACCTACACCGCTCGCCCAAAATGTTTTCGTACTGTTGGCTGAGAGGGGCGGTTGTAGTGTCTTATTCCACATCTCGGGCTCATACTTCATCTTTGACTATCATACGACCACTCGACCTTGTCAACATAACATATGACATTATTGAAGACACATTACAGTTACAGAGTTCTAGTAATCATTTTTGACCTTTACATTAACAGTTCGAGTTAAGCAAATGTACCGTCATCAATGAAGCCGTTAAAAAACAATAAGATCAGACTGTTACACAGTCCGTTCAAAGATTATTAAATATATATTGTAGCGTCCGCCATTAGGGATAATAATGGTCGTCAAACGGTCATATTATAAGACCTATAAATAAGACCAGAGAATCTCAGATGGAGGACGGAGGAATGCTCACTCAAACTCTATACTAAAATACTCAGAACATCTCTTGTAATATTGAGAAGATATCAATAAACTTCTATTTTTATAAATCCTCAAGAGATGTCATGGTTTTTAACCTATTCAAAGGCTTTCCACACTAAACTTTGTATTAGTATTCTTCCATTATATATCTAGACACTCTAAATATCTTTGGTATAAAGGCTAAGTTCGAGATACGAAATTAGGCTATTACATAAGGTACCTTCCCAGAACTACCATAACTTTGTTTATGATTTTGGTTCAGGTAAAGGGTTGTCCACCACCAAACATATTGGCTTAAGTAAAGGGTTATCCCAAAATAGCATTCGGATATTTAAAGCGGGGGACCTTTGCGTCATAACTCATTTACTGATCCAGAACCTAAAAATAGAGGTTACCCTAAAACAAACGACAGAGGGCTTGATCCACGTAGGTTGAAACCTTTAGTGGATGATATTCCTCAATCAAATGAACCTTTTGAAACTATCCCTACTATTTTTCCTCTCTCAAATGAACCTATGGTAACTAATGTTCCTCAATCAAATGTCATATCTCAAATGAACCTATGTTAACTAATGTTCCTCTTTCAAATGAATTTATATTGACTAATATTCCTTTTTCAATTGAACCTGAACCTATTATTAGACAAAGTGGACATTCAGGTAAGCACGCAACATTTATCATTTGTAATAAGGGTGGCTTTAACATTTATCATTATATTATTATCACGCTAAGAAGCATTTTTGTCATCTGTTAAGCTAAATTACGGTTTGAGTCACAACCCTAACAGGTGAAAGATCTCATGAATTTCTTATTCAAATCTGTTGCGTACACGGAGGATCTATATGATTTTAATAAAGAGTTTAACATTGGTGATCTATATCGAGATAAGATTATACTCAAAAATCACATAAGAGCTTATAAAGTTGTAAGCAAGTTCAATCTCGTGCATGTTCTAAGCAATGACTATAAAATCGTGGTATGTTACAAAGGTCATAATTGCTCTTGACGGATTTATGTGACAAGGATACTTGGTTTTGCCCTATATAGGGTAAGTATTTATTACTCCGTGCATACATACATCAGAGTAGAAACTAAGAATGGGAACACGTATAAGGCAGCGTCTAGTAGATAGGTTGCTTCTATAATCAAGTGAAAACTATGAAATGACCCAAACTATAAAGCTACAAGAATTATTGAAAATATGCATATTAATCACAATGTTGATGTAATATACAATCTTGCCTGGCGTCGAAATAAAAAGCCAACTCAGAGATAATATCATTTTATTTGTCATTTGTTCTCTCATCACTCGTCATTTGTACAATCATGTTTATCATTTGATTTTATATCATTTGTTCAAAATACTTTGTCATTTTTCCTATGATATTTATTGTCTGCTTGTTCCACAATTTTATTTGATCTAGCGTATTTATTTCATATGTGTGGCAAATTTGAGTATGCATACCAAATACTTACAAGCTACTTTGCGAAAGTGAGGTTGGCTGACCCGGATTTGGTGCTTAACATACAAATTACGAGTTATAAGGATAAGATATTCACAAGGTGTTTTTGGTGTTTTGGTACTCCCATAAAAACTTATAAACTATTAAGACCCATTGTAGTGATTGACGAAACTTTTTTAAAAGAAGATATCGTGGAACTCTACTAACAGCCATTATATTGACCCAAACAATCATATTTTTCTACTTGTATTTTCAGTAATAGGCTCAGAGAGCATCGAAGTTGGACATGCTTCCTGGAGATGTGTGGGTCTAATTTCTGTAATTTTGACACTAGATTCGTCGTCATCTCTAACAGAAACCCTCAAATTATTAATGTTGTACCCAATGTGTTTCCATTTGCTGTCCATACATTTTGTGTCTTCTATATATCGAACAACATTAAAACTACTTTCAAAAGTATGAGGATCACATTTTTATGATGGCATCAGAGGCTCTAAGCAATATTGATTTTGATAAATACATGAATTCTATCCAAAATACAAATCCAGTGGGTCTTTAATACATAATAGGTATTCCCAAGGAAACCTGGTCTAATCTATAGATTCCAGCAAGTAGGTATGTTATCATTCTTTGTTGATAAACTTGGCATTAATTATTACAAGACTAGTCATTATTACTCCTTTGTAGTTATCCTTTTCAATTTGTCATCAGTTCTACTCATTAGTCATTTCTTTGCCATAATTTTTTATTAGTTCAGATATGGAGTGGCTTACACTAATCATGTCGAGAGTTGGAATAACGTTATTATGAAAGTGAGATATCTCCCTATTCATGTGTTTATTAAGAATTGCGTATAATTTATTTGGAAATGCCCTACACATATAGGGAAGAAGCTGAGATGAGTCAAGCTCGCTTAACGCCATGGGCTATGGATCACTGTGAGAGCAAAGAGTTTGTGGCATATTCACTAACCTACAGGGCTCGTACAACACGTCACCATTTTTTGATGACTAGTAATGGCAAAACCTATTCAGTAAATATTAAAGATGGTACTTGTTCTTGACGTTGGTGGTAAACGATAGGGATACCTTGCTAATACGCTCTCAATCCGGCTAATGTTGATCCAACTATATGTGTCTCTGAGTACTACTCAAATGATATATACAAGGCTGTTTATGAACTAATGTGGAATCCTATAAGAAGAATAAAGCAGTGGAAAATTTTAAGAATCGATCAACGTGTTCGTATTTTTATACCAACAGTAAAAGCTAATCGTCCTCGTACACAAAGGATGATAAGGGAAAAAAATGTCAGGTCTGGTCACCAAACTAAGATTTTGAAGTAGGTACCTACAAAATGGACATAATCGTCATTCTTGTAAGCTTCTACCAATCTCATCTGACGCCAATAAACGTTCGACAATGGCACCGTCTTTTACGACAAGTACTAAGCCACCCATGATCCTAAATGAAGATGTTGCAATCAGTTTATGCTAAAGATTTTGGGTACTCTATTTATTATTTGAACATATATGATGAGCTGTTATTTTGGACATTTTAAATCTATTTATCATTTGTTTGTTGATCTTTTATCATTAGTTTTGTTAAGTTCATCATTTAATTGTGTGGCAGGTATCATTATTTGAATATAAAATTTAGTTTTGATGCCCCCATATTATTTGCTTCCACTGAACTATCATTTGTTCATAGGAATTTATCATTTGTTTTTTGATATTTTATCATCAGTCTTATTAAGTTTATCATTTAACTGTCATTTGTTTATAGAGAATTTATTATTTATTCTTCAGAGAGCATTTATTATTTGCTTCCAGTAAACTGTCATTTGTTCATAGAGAATTTATCATTTGAATATGAAATTTAGTTTTGATGCCCACATATCATTTACTTTTACTAAACTATCATTTGTTTATAGAGAGTTTATCATTTGTTTGTTGATCATTTATCATCAATTTTGTTAAGTTCATCATTTAACTATCATTTATTCATAGATAATTTATCATTTGTTTGTTACCCACATATCATTATTTGCTTCCACTAAACTATCATTTGTTCATAGAGAATTTATCATGCTACTTCTGATGGCTTATGTCATTTATTCATCAACATTTATCTTACAGATATTAGAATAAAACAAACGAAACAAAACAAATGTTCATACAAGGGAAATAAAATACATATTAGAACAAAAAGTAAAAAAACAAAAAGATTTTACAACTCCTCACTTGAGGATTCTTGATCACGTTTCATAGTCTTGATCTTCTACTCGAGACAGCTAATCTTACAAGCTAACTCCTCCCACAGTTTCTTGTACTCATCCTGGTTCAATTTTAGAGCGTAGGCCTAATCTTTCAAGAAGCGGATATTTAATTCACATAATTTATTCTTTTCGCTAATTTTATCCAGTTCTTCCTCCATTTCATCGAACCCTCATATTTTCTCCTCTACTATTCATAATGGTTTTTTAGCAGTTGCGCCTTCTCACCGAAGTAAACCTTCTCCATTAGGTAAATTCTATTCAATTTGAAAAGACGATCGTCATTTGCTTCTTCTTTAATCCCTACCGTCTAAAACTAATCTCCAGTTGTGTTCGAAGACGACTATATTGAGTAGATTACAACATTTTTGGTTTTCTTTTTTATCTCGTGTGTTGAAAAGATTGGGTTTAGGGTATGGATAGTTTGAATAGTTGAATACTGGTGATATATATTATAGAATTGAATGCCTTGAGATAAATTTATTGTATTGGGAAGAGACTTTGAATCACGCGTGGCAGAGTTTAAGGTGGCAGACAACACGTAAGTGATTTGGATAGCTTGTTATACACGTAATTCACTCTCCCTGTATACATAATCATAGGAACTTTAAGCTGAGTTATCTAATCAAGTATTAAATATTGACTTATCACGTCGACTGTATAGAAAAGAATATGTCATAATTAAAATAGATTCTTTGTCATTTGTTCATGCATGGAGTGTTATTGTAATGCAGTAAATTGTCACCATAAAAATAATGTCATTCTCCGTAAAGGATTTGCCATCTTTTCATGTAAAATGTGTCATTTATCTGCAACGAATTGTCACCTTATTAAAATCTGGTATTTAGAGCCATGCCATTTAACGAAGACTTCATATTTGTTATTAGATCTTTCTTCAATGTCCAAATACGAGGCAAGAAAATTTATTTTCTAAGCACTTCAATCTAAGGCCAAACGTCTAAGGAAACAGATGCGATTATTGTACGAATTTATTCTAAAGAGGCGTGTTGAAAGAATGCCCCTAAGCATACTTGAAGAGTTAAATCTAACTATTGCAAGGCTATAAAAGGATAATGTAAGAATAGAGTTTCGAGAGAATCGTTTAAAAAATTGCCTTTATGAAAATATTGATTGGGATGATGGCTTCGATGAGTACAGTAGACTTGTTCCTGAAGTTGTGCTGTTACCGGGCGTCATGAGCAACGACGATGAAGGAAGTGTGTCAGCTTAATATAATTTGTCATTTGAATTCCTAAATTTATCATTTGTTTCGACAATTTGTATCATCATCAGAATAGTTGTCATATGTTATTGCTATTTTGTCATTTGTAATCTGCCATTTCATTGTACCTTTTTCCTGCATTTTTGTCATTTTGTGTTATTCATTTACATAACATGCACTTGCCTCTGGTTCTCAAACAATACATACTTCCCGAGCAATGATGCATTCTCTTGTTTGCTGGTGCTATGAAAATTGTGATATTCGCCTCTTGTGCATAAGCCTCAACCGCTAGCTCTGTCAATGCCTATGCAAATTTGGTGGGTGTGGTTTTTGGGCGTGGGTAGATGAGGTGAAAATGTGTGATTGTGGGTCTCATTTGCAGGGTGTCTAAACCACCCGATAGGATATTCTACCATTGCCCACAATACCATTGTCAGTTCAAAATTTGGTTTTGAGAAGCGTCTACGCCCGATGATTCAAGTAGGCCACAATCGACAACGGCAGAAGAAATTACAAATTCTGGTCAAGGGAAAAATCAGATCCTGAAAAATATTACAAATGAAACTTACACTCAACTAAGGATCTCTGAGGTCAGAACGAAGATGCTACAAGATTTAATGATTAAATTAAAATCAAGTAGTAAAATGTGTAGGAATGAAGTGTAATATTCATTCTATCTTATGTAATGGGCGTCATTGGTTATCTTAAGTGACGTTTATTTATGGCTCTAACGTGATAAACTTTTTAAAAACAAATGATTAAAAGTATAATTATAAATGACAAACAATTATCATCGAACTACAACTGAACAACAACATTACAGAAGAAAGGAAAATTTATGGTTCAAGACTGGACAACCTCTTCTCAATTAGATCTAACATCTCCACTAGCGATTCAACTATTTTAGCAATGCGGTCAAGATTCAAATCTATGGTTATAAAACCAGCAGCCATCCTATTGCCAATGTCCTCGACAGCTGATTGAAGCTTCGTAAATAAATCAAAAACCCTTCTCTGAGAAGTCATCAACTGCAGTTTAACATTGCCCTCTTATTGGCTGGGATTTTGTCACCCGTTGTAATCTTCGATGGTGGCTGTGAAGATTGTGTGGTCAACCTAAATCCATTATGATTAATTTTGGAGTGGAACTTCACATGTATAGAGTGGAACTTCATATATATATATAGCAGAAACAGAATACGTTGTGAAGATAACTATTAGCATGACGTGTTAAACAATCTTTTGGAGTCAGAAAGACATGATAAGATAAGAACAAAAAATAAAATTCTTTGAAAACATAGTAAGAAGCATGTTTGTTATGTGGATGAAAGAAATGATAAATAATGAATAACAAATGACATAAAATTTATGACAAATAACAAAATATAGATAACAAATCACAAATATTTAATAACTGGATGACATAAAATTGATGACAAATCATAAAATATAGATAACAAATGACAAATATTTCATAACTAAATGACTTGACATTGATGAAAAATAACCAAAAATAGATAAAAAAAAATGACAAATATTCATAACTAAATGAGGTTAGAGTTTACAAATCTACAAAAAATTATAATGTACAACAAAATAAGGTTAACGTTTATAAATTTGCAGAAGACTTTAATTTAATGTTAATGGTACAACAAATGGATGTTAAAGTTTACAAATCAGCGTCCGACTCAACTCCTAGCCCTAATATGTCATTAGCAATAGGGTAACGGCATTTACACCGTCTATCTTAGCTGGAAATATCATCTCCCTTATGATATTGTCCAAAAATACAAGTATATAGATCCCGCAGTCATTAAAATTTGGCTATTTTGGACACTCCCCAAAATGAGTTGTCCAACGGGAGTTAATACAATAAGATTTTACCTCTAAACTAGTAGGTGGCTTACGATCATTATAATCATGTCATATCAACATTCTCGGGTGCATCATTGATATATGATCATGGATAAGCTGGTGTCCATAAAATACTTCTTTGCATTTCCAATTTTCGCATTAACCATTGAATTGTAGATGCATATTTGTTTTTTCTTACATGACACAACACAAATGACCCAATGGTTGTCATTCAGATTCTAAGGAAGGAGTAATAATTTAGAATTATGCACTTTAAATTATTGATCGAAGTAATGCAAAATTGTAAAATCCTATACCATAGACTTGATTTGAATCCAATTTGATTTCTCCTTTAATTCCATAGCTTCTGGAGAAGACATAATCCTCATCCACACATTAAAAGCCCAACCTATAATTTAATTCCAAATACATCCGACACTATAATCCTTTATTTTTTTGGGCGGGAAGGATATTGAGAATCAAAAAATTGATTCAGGGCTTTAATGCAAATATTAATGACCTGACCTGAACAGAAAAAGAAAATGGCAAATTATCAATAACAAATGATAATAAAAGTAAAGGCAAGTGACAAAGATATGGGAAAATAAATGATAAACTTTTCTGAACAACAAATAATAAAGTTTTCTGAACAAATGACAAAATTCTGGAAAAACAAATGACAAAAATTTCTGAACAAATGACAAAGTTTTGGGAAAACAAATGATTAAGTTTTTTGAACAAATGACAAAGCTCTGGGAAATCAAGTGATAAAGATTTATGAACAAATGACAAAATTCTAGAAAAACAAATGACCAAGATTTATGAACAAATGACAATGTTCTAAGAAAACAAACGACAAGTTTTAGGAACAAATAACAAAGTTTTATGAAATATCATCATAAATAAATGACCTAAATGTAACATAAGAAAAGATAGTATATCATTAGACAAGCATAGATAAGCGAATGACTAATAACATATTACAAATGACAAAGGGTTACTTCGTTGTCCAACCATTGCTTTGGATGTAAGGTGTAAAGAGTGTCAAAGCAAACAATTTTTTCATCTAGCTATCCTCCTATAAGTACTCTTGTTGTAGTCCATATCCTTAGTAGATAATTCATCTTTCCTGAGTAACCAAACATGGTCCACCTGGTTCTTCTCATCTTGGGAGATGGGTTTTTGAATAAAAATTCAAATAATACACCAGAAAGAAGCTTATCAAGGTGAGCATGCAATAGGCTCATTCTATAAGCCTATGATAAGGTTTTCTCATTAATCTCATCGTCAGTTAGTTTATGCCTCTTTTTTAAGGTGTCCATCACTTCTGACTCCAGTAAAACGAGCTGGAACAAATGAATTACTTGAGTAATAAGATATGATAGATATGAATGAAAAAATATAAATGTGCATATTACATGAGAATGAGTAATAAGATATGACATCAAATTTTATTACTCAACAAGAATGAATAATGAAACTGCATATTTAAAATTACATTCAAACATTGGTCTGCTCAACAACCATTTTTTTTATAATTTTCTCAGGGTCTGGTTTTTTTTTTGGAACTTTAGTTCTATCATCATCATCATCCTTGCCTTTAACCATAGATACTTTTTTACACTGGTCCTCAACTACTACACCAGTTGTTAGGTCTGCACTCATCTATAAATAAACATACTACAAATCAGAATGATAAGAGTGATACAATATATGGTAAAATAATCATAAACAAATGATAAGTTACCATCAAACAAATGACTAATAATAATCATAAACAAATGTTAAGTTACCATCAAACTAATGACTAATAACACCAATGTTAGTTATGTACCTCAGCTTCATGAATATCTTTCTAGACCACTACTTTAGTTTTTGGTTGTTCTGCAGCCATCTGTAAATACAAATGGTAAAATTATATGAATTTAAATGGTAAGGATAGGTGAACAAATACTATGGATATCTCAAAACAAATGATAAATACCTCTACCACATTGGCTTCTTCCACTGCATCTTTTTTTCCAACATAATACACAACTACAGTTGTTTGTTCTCTATCCTCCATCTGTAAAATAGGATATACATACTACAAATGGTAAAATTAAATAAACAAATAATAGGGTAGCACACAACAAATGGTAAGGACTGTATTTACAAATGCGATAGATTGCTCAAAATAAATGTTAGATAAATACCTCTTGAGCTTCTTCTTCATCAACAACTTGAGGTTCATCTTCTTGAACAAATTAAATTTTCTCATCATCAGCTACTTTTTCATCATCACCGTCTTTCTCATTTTCATCATCTTTTTCTTTAGCTTAAAGTTCATCTTCTTCCACTGCACCCTTCTGCAACTTCACATACAACAAATGAAATGGCAAACAAATGACAAACAAACGCAAATAAATTATTTAACCAAATGAATGAGATGATAAAATGTATGCGAAGAAATGATTAATGATATGTTGATAAAAGAGTACTAGAACCTGCTCAATCAAATTTTCTTGAGTTGATGGAATTTTATCAGACTTTAGATCTGGTCTTGTCGCCCGTCTCTTCCTTGGCCCTCTATTACGCTTGTTTTCCATAGGGATTAAGGATTAAAATGATTAGTGGGATATTATCCAATTGTTCGTCAGTGAGATCTTTTTTTATGATAACTTCAACCTAAGCATCAGTTTCTTCTGTCTTCTTGTTGGCATTGGTCTTTTTTCCATCCCTCAACTTGTTCCCTTTCTCTCTTATCTTTTTTCTTCTCTTTAATTTTTTGATTCGTTTATTGTACCTCTCTTTGCCATGTTCTCAGCTCCACCTTCTTTCTTTTCCCATCTTCTTTCTCATCACTTTCTTCTTCTTACTTTTATTTTGCTATTTACTCGATTTTCTCATGAGTATAGTATTATCTCCAAGGGTTAGAGTACTGTCTCCAAGTGTAGACATCGAAATACGTTCTAAAATTTTACCATAGTTCTACAACTAATGGCATATCAAAAACAGGGATTTTAAAAATAAGATATATACATTAAATTAAAGTATAACAAATTATAACAAGAAGCATACCTCAACCATTCCTTTACATAAAGTACGTAGCTTCGATATCAACTTTGATAGAACTGCTACCAATTGCAGGTGCTTCGATGTAATTTTTATAATATAAATATCATTCAAACAATTGACAAAAAGTGATTTAGAAATGACAGACAAATAGTCCACAAATAACAAGAAGCAACAAACTAATGAAAAAAATGAACTTAATAATGACAAAAGAATATTAGGGGAAATGACAGAGAAATAAATCAAACAAATGACAAAAATAAAATAACAAATAACAAACTTCAAGAAATAAATGACAAGAAGCATGAAATAAATGACAAAATGGAACTTAATAATGATAAATGGATATCAGGAAATGTTTACAAATGAGCTATCAAACAAATGACAAGAAGGAAAAAAACAAATGACAAACTGCAAGAAACAAATGACAAAAAGAAAAAAAAATCATTCATACAAATAAAATAAGGTGAAAATTAAAAAAAGTTTACCATGGCCTCTTGCACAAGTTCTTGCTGCATGTCAGTCTCAGGTGACTCCAAAGCTAATACCACCAATTTCAGATTAACAAAAAACTTTGCAAACATCACAATTTGGTGTCGCTTAAAGGATGTCATCATCCATCCCTGTAGCTTAGGGAACAAATGTTTGGTTGCTTCAATTCTTCAAAATATCAGGTCAGGAATACAAAATAAAACCCATTAATCAACTCTGAAAAAACTGATTATTTAAAAATGAAAATAAAAATGAAGTTGGGTTTATATAGAGTATAGGTGACTCTTCACCAAGGATTATACCTCAAGTTTGTGCCTCTTCACCAAAGGTCACACCTCAAGTTACGACTCTTCTCTAAGGATCACACCTTAAGACACGACTCTTCACCAAGGGTCATACCTTAAGATACACCTCATGATGTGTATGTTGGAGACAACTCAAATCACGTGCATTACAACTCATAAGTAAACTCTTACTTATAATCTAGAGTTGTGTAACCTACATACCCAATGTGGTACAAAATAAACTACTTAGATGTCAACCATTCAAACTAAGGATAAAACCATAAGGTTTTTTTTCCAACAGCAATAACCTCAAGATGACAAATGCATCTACACCTCTCAGTAAGTATGTTTTGGTTCATAAAATTTGTAACTTAATGATCTATGTCGTCTCTTCTTGATCAGCTCCAGTAAGCCCATATGAATAGACTTAAAACAGTTGAATCATGTGGCCTTGTTATCATCTCCCATACAAACAACATGTTATCCACTGTCTTCTTAAATAGATTCTTTATATGCTCCAGGTAAATCTCTCCCTCCATCTATCTCTTATTATTATTTTGTTTTTTCTCTCTCTCACACACACACACACTTAGAATATCTCACTTTATTCTCCCATTTTTTTCCAAAAATAACGTACTATTGACGATATACAATACTTTCTTATATACAATACCAATCTTTCTTAGAGTATCTCTAACAGCCTGGTGTGGGTGAGTTATAACACACTGAGGCTTGAATCTTTCTTGAGTCCCGAGTGGGTGCAAATTGACTAGACTCACACCTATAAGGCTTCATTGCTTTATGTATGGTAGTCTCCATAATCTAGGAAGAGAGGGGGGAGGTTTACCTGATGAGCGCATTATTATTACACTTTTCATGCACCCAAATATATATGTTGGTCACCCATTAAGTTTAATTGTGTGTACTTAAACATTTATTTGGTTAATTGTAGTTATTGAAGATTAACACTAAAATCAGGCACTTTAACTTAAATAAGAACATCTCTATCAGTTTTTTGTACTCAGTTTTTTAGTCAATTGGAGAGGTAAAGAAGGCACAGGCTTTGCTGAACCATTTTTGGAATTGTAATCAACCAAGTGGGGACAATCCATAAATCAAGGAAAACGTGTTTTTTGCCGAATTTATTAAGTCGAAATGAAGACGACGATTTTTACACAAGCCATAAAGTTTGAACAGAATTGATTCTTTGTAATAAAATGTTACAACTATTTACACTATAAAAGTTATTCACATGTTGACAATAATGCATCCCCTTTCCTTATAAAAGGGAGTATCGATTCCTTTGAGAATGATCTTTTATCTGGTATCTTGTAGCTTGTATATATCTAGGGTTGAAATACTTTTGGGAAGCAATAGTATCCATTTTATTATTCAAGCACTTGTGTGTCTCTCTCTTTTTATTTCATTGTTGTTAGTTTAATTATTGCAATATAACGCGATGAAGTCTGGAATGAGTGGTTAATCTCCTAGCTAGGGCTAGGATGTGGCCCCTTCCCTGATGAGCATTAGTGATTAACATTAAAATGCTCATTTTTGCTTACCTCTCGTACTTAATTTTAGAATTTAATTCTCTGATCGAAGGTTTAGCCATAGCTTCATATGCCCGTGAGTTAATCACCAAATCAAGCAAATTAGAGGAAATATTTGAGAATAACATTCCACTCTCGACTTAGCCATAATTTAGTAGGATTTTCTTTATTACGTACACACCTATACGCTTAACCAAAAATTTAGGGGTGCATTTTATTAACATGATATGTGTCCTAACCGGAACATAAATGGGTAGAACAACTAGCATTTTAATCATTTCGATAATGCTTTGATTGGAAGGGGCTAATACAAAGCCTTAATATTTTTCCTTTATTGAATTTACCATATCTTTCAAAGTCCTATTTTTCCTCTCAGCAGCTCCATTTTGCTGAGGTGTATAAGGTGTTGTGGTTTGGTGAATAATCCCTTTCTAAACACAAAATGCTTCAAAAGCTGATGAAGCATATTCGCCACCTCTATCTGACCTTAGATTTTTGATCTTCCTATCAAGTTGATTCTCAGCCTCATTTTTGTAAAGAGTAAACATCTTTAATGCTTCATCTTTACTTCAGAGTAGATACACATGACTATACCTAGTACAGTAATCGATAAAAGTAATAAAATACTTTTTCCCACCTCTTGTTTGGATGAATTTTAAGTCACATAGATCACTATGTATTAATTCGAGAGGTTATGTCTTCCTTTTATCAATTGAATGAAAGGGTTATTTTGCAAACTTTGATTCAATACATGTTGTACATTTATGTTTGCAATTAATGTTGAATTTAGGCAACTGTCCTAAGTTTATTAATCTACGTAACGAACCAGTATTAACATGGCTTAATCGTTCATGCTAAACATTAAAAGACTCAAAAATATTAGCATAATCTTCAATTTTATTGATAATCATTGAACTTAAACACGCCATCACATAAGTAGCCCTTTTCTATAAATATTTTACTCTTAGTCAAGACACATTTGTCCGAGTCAAATACAAGCCTAAAACCCTTGTTGCTTAAAACTGCTCTAGAGACCAAATTCTTATAAATATCAGGAACATGCAGGACTTCATTTAGAGCATTCTTTTCATGATGTAAATTTTAGGATAACCTTTCCAACTCTTTCTACCACAAAAGTTACAAAGTTTCCCATGCACAGTTTCTCATCATTGTCTACCTTTTTGTATGACAAAAACTGAGTTTTGTTAGAACAAATATGGCATGTTGCTCCAGTATCGATCTACCAATCTTTGGTGTTATTGACCAAGTTAACTTCAGATACCACATCAAAGAGGTTCTCCATTTCATACATGTTGGCTTGAGGGGGCTAGTTCTTTGATGACTCGCCTTTATTTTTCCTACAGTCCTTTACGCGGTGCCCTTTCTTTCTGTATGTATGGCAGTTCCCAAAAAACTCCTTAAAATCTTTTCCAGTCAGTCCCATATTTTCTTCCCATTCTTCTTATGAGATTTACCCTTATTGTTTAAAGGATTTCCTTCAACAATATTGGTTTTTGATTCCAGCGGACCAATTCCAATCGTTTTCTCACTATTGCGATTGTCTTCTTCAAATTTCAAACCCACGATCAAGTCCTCAAACTTCATATCCTTGCGTTTGCTCTTCAAATAATTATTAAATTCCTTATAGGATAAAAGTAATTTTTCAATCAATGAAGGAACATGAAATGACTCACTCAGAATCATTCCTTCTGCATGAATTTTATGCATAATAATCTGGAACTCTTGCACTTGACTGATTACTGACTTTGAATTAATTATTTTAAAGTCAAAGAATCTGATGACAGCGAATTTTTTCATTCCTCCATCTTCTGGCTTGTACTTCTTATCCAAGGAATCCCACAGTTCCTTGACAATCTTGAGTGGGCTAAAACATTATACAGTTTATCATCCAATCCATTCAGAATGTAGTTCCTCCACAAAAAAATCATAATGTTTCCATGCCTCCATAGCATCGACAGTTGTCTTATTAGTTTTACTATCTTTAAAAACATGGGCACTTTCCTACACAAATTTAGAAATGTTCAGTGCTATTAGATAAAATAATATATTTTTATGCTAATATTTAAACTTTGCTTCATTAAACTTCTCCGACTTCTCTTGATTAACACGAACAGTAGTTTCGTTAATCTACATCTTCACAAAACTCGAACACAAAGAAGATATAAAATTTGTCTTAAGATTATAGAACATGTGTTCAGTAATGAAATAAAAATAAACAAAAAAGATATTGAAAACAACTGATGATTGAGGCTTGCAGTCACTGAAATTTTCTTAAGACAGATTTTACCTTGCGTATGGTGCTTCACAGTTAATGGCGCATGTCTCTCAAGATACAATGATCGAATCATACAGACTTGAAGCACTCAAGTCGATACGTATATCAAGCTATCTATGATATTGCTCTCAAGAAAGAAGCAACGAGAAATGAAATAGATTCGAGTATTTTTCTGTGTTTCAAACAATGTAAAAATGAGCATTTATAAAGGAGAATGTGACTTATCAAAGTACATGTTGGCATGGTTGTGCCCTAAGACATATCTCTGTGAAGAGCTGTAACTCTTGGAGAGAGTAACCAACTTCGGAATAAACACCCCAAAAATGACCAAGTGTAAACTAAAAATCCCCATGAGCCCATGGCCCAAGTCCCCAAGGCCGAATCATAGACTTATAAATAGTCTAGGTGGGTCATGGTTCGGGTCGTACAAGCAAGCCCATGGGTGTCCTCATATAACAAGCCTTCACATACTCGCCTTACACACGCGTGAGGGCACCACCTACTTATACATGCTACACATGATAGTAGTGTACAACCCATAATAAAATGAAAATTCTATTTTCACTTATCCAATGTGGGACTAAATAGAAACACCAAGTTTAACATTCAAATCAACTAAAACATGAAGATTTTTCCCAACAGGATTGACCTGATAATATGTTTAATATTTTTTACTCCGACACTAGTACATGTAAAAATTGTTAGAGACTTACATGATTTTATCACCCAAAAAGTTCTCTAGCAAGTGGGACCACCCATTAGAGATACGAAGAAATTTGTATCGCATGAAAATTGAACGTCCCGAACATCAAAATAATTGAAAATAAAAAAGAGTTACAAGATTCCCGCGGGAAGTCATTACCCAACGGATAGGTGTACCTGACCGGAGTACAAACATAGGTTTGTAAGATGCGACCCCAGCCTAGCGCTGCTAAATAATGGCTATAGGTTTGCGATGTTACTACTCTAAGTACTAACGTACGATGGGCGTGAGGACTGAACATCTACTTTAAGCTGGTACTAGCACAATAATGCAGGGGAGTATAGGAACCAAAGCCTTTAGCCATCCTACCCTTTTTGAACATAAAAGAATGTAGGGGAAACCTAATTAAAACTTTTAAAACATGTTAAAGTGCAAGAGTCTAGGCTTGATTGGTTATTTATTGCATTGGGTATTCCTTTTATTTCATAATGTTGTACATGCAAGAACATTAGAATTCATACGGCTCACAATTCGACATCTCGCAACAACCTCAAAATTATTTTCAATCATAAGACTGCCAAAATTCATAATATTTCCAACCTCATTTCTAGATGCAGGCTCATCAGTCCTTTCAATCATCCAAACAGTTCCCACCAACTCTACCCAAACCACCTTCAGAAGATAGCCTTGCTCTATTAATGAACCAAATAATTAAAAGTCAGTAGCAAGCTTTGCAATTTTGAAAGCAAATACTTCAATTTCAGTAAAATGAGTTCTTATATCAAACTTCTACGACCTAATTTATCTCTATATTAGAGGCTCAAATAACTCAATTGTCAACCACGTGGAGCAAAATAGAGCATGAAAAACTTTCAAATAATGAAGAATGGGCAAACATGTCCAGTAAAATTCTTTCGTGGTCACCTCAAATTTCAGCCCTCACCATTTAACCACCAATGTCACCATCCATCCTTTCATATACCACCCCACCAACTTCTTTGGAGGAAACTATGACCAAGATTGAATACTTTTTCCATTCTTTAAATGATTCTTTGATGATGATGATGATGATGACGACGACGAGATAGTATATGAATATATAGAATCACCGACTCATCATACAAAAATACAATAGGAATTTATAGATGATAAAATTTACACGAAGGTCAACAAATTGGAAAATGCCAAACTTGTTACAATTATTATCAACTTTGTATTTCCTTCCCAATCACCTTATGTGTCACCCCAGCCTAGCCAAGAGCCGCGTCCACCTGACACAAATTACGATGTTACAAACCAATGGGCGGGCGACCTTCTTAACAGGATATATCACTATTATTGGGGGCTGATACTATATTGGTTACTCCTTTACCAACCCTCCATATAGCTATGATGCACCCACATTTTTATTTTACAAGCCATTTGGGGGGTACCATAATTGGTAATGAATTTAAGGATTTGTTACGCGATAACTCTAGTTATACCCACTCTATTGATAAATGTTTGAATTATTTCAAATACTGGGACGACCCTGTAATCTATGAAATATTTCAAGCATTATCACCTGCAAGTGAGTCGTACAAACTTGAGCTCGATCCACAACCACCCGATAGACACCACTTTACTGGTTTAAGACATTATTTTTTTACAAATGACGAATATCAAGATAAAATTTTGGTGTATGGGGTTATAACTTGTCAATTATCTCAAAGTCAGATTCTCCAAAAATTAAATAAAGAAAATCTTTATCCCGGGGGATTAAATTTCGAGTTATTTTTATGTATCATGATTGCATTAACACAATTGGGTGTAAATAAGGAGAACCACTATTTTTTCTATTATATGGTTATTCGAGGATAATAACAATTTTGGTGTTCCCGGGTTATTCAAGGAGAACTTACAACCTGGATAGTTCATCCATTTTTGTACTTTGTACTCTTTTAAGACCTATTCCACAACATTCAATTTATGGGTACATTCGTTTGGTTAAAAACGGTAAACTTAGCACTTCCTAGGAGGCAACTCAAGACACAATTGGTGAGAAGTTCAATTTTTTTTTCTTTTATTCTATTTATTTTATTTTGTTCTCAAACATTGAGGACAATGTTTTATTTAAGTTTGGGAGTAGTAAAACCACTTTCAAACACTTTTTGAAGAAAAATAAAATAATGACACTTTGGCAATTTATGATACGCCTATAACAAAATTTTAACACTAATACTTATTTAATTTTAGCACAAATATCTTAATTGCAAACTTTTGAAAAACTTAAAATTTTACTAAAGTATAAACTATAATATTTTTATTATATCTTAACCTAGATGTACTATCTCTTGATTAACCATAAATTCAAATTAACTTGGTGTATTTTGAGAACTTGCATTTCGCTGTAGTTTTGTAATTAATACCTTCAATAGATTTTTGATCAGTCTTAGTGAAATTTAGCAACTATGTGGGAATAATTTGCTCCAAGGGAGACAATTGTCAAAGAATAAGTTTATTCCTAAAAGAAAAACCAAATTTGCTCTAAAAACTTTCATGTTGTGAGGCATACTTGCATGATTAAGAACTGAAAGAAGCAAAATTATCACCAATCTCGAGTATGACCGTTAACTATGTAAGACAATCATAAAATAATGTAACTAGTGAGTATCTCGAGTCTAGATCACGAAGGGGCGTTACGCCCTAAAAACCTTAGCCAATTGGCAGGGATTGTGGACCAAAAACTCCTTGTCGTGGATGTTGCACTAATGAGCAATGTAATAAAAAGTAAAGGCATACAAAAAAGTGAAATACTAGGAAGACGAATTGACTAAGGCATTTGTCGAACTGACCGCTAAATTTATTCTAGTAAGTACTAGACTACCAAACACTGACTCAATTATTCTAGACATTGTATTAGATAACAAAACTATAATACTACACTCAGAGATAACTACAAAAAATATTTGAACCTCTTTCTAATCATGAGGTAGTATTTATAGGTTCGGATATGTGCATGATATTATAGGGTATACTTAGAAGAATAGAACGCGGGTTTTAAGAATCTTTGTGTCCAAATATTTTGCCATAAATAAGTAATGATAAGTTGACAAAAAAAGAGTCGTTTGTTATTTAGAATTGCTCGAATGTCATTATCAACTTTTGTGGGTACAGTCACTGCAAACCCTCACGAGACAATACTTGTCCACCAGGGTAAACATGGGGGTTTAACGGCTTGTTGCATATGATAAATACAATCACGTTCCCTAAGAAAGTGGCTTCTATATTATTTTACCCGGGACGGGTAAAAAGACAAGTTTGGGGGTATTTGATGAGCGCATTATTATTATACTTTTCATACACCCAAATATGTATGTTGGTCGTCCATTAAGTTTAATTGTGTGTACTCAGACACTTATTTGGTTAATTGTAGTTATTGAAGATTAATACTAAAATCAGGTACTTTAACTTAAATAAGAGTATCTCCAGCAGTTCTCTGTACAGGGTACTTTCATCTCAGTCTTTCAGTCAGTTGGAGAGGTAAATAAAGTACATGCTTTGTTGAGCCGCTTTTAGAATAGTGATCAACCAAGTAGGGACAATCAATAAATCAGGGAAAATATGTTTTTCGCCGACTTTATTGTAGCCGAAATGAAGACGACGATTTTTACACAAGCCGTAAAGTTTGAAAAAAATTAATTCTTTGCAATAAATGTTACAACTATTTACACTATATAAGCTATTCACATGTTGACAATAATGCATCCCCTTTCCTTATAAAAGGGAGCATCGATTCCTTTGATAATGATCTTTTATCTTTTATCTTTTATCTGGTATCTTGTAGCTTGTATATCTATGGGGTTGAAGTACTTTTGTGAAGCAATTGTATCAATTTTATTATTCAAACACTTGTGTGTGTCTTTTTTTTTATTTCATTGTCTTTAGTTTAAGTACTGTAATATAACGCGATAAAGTCCAAAATGAGTGGCTAATTTCCTAGCTAGGGCTAGGATGTGGCCTCTTCTCAGATGAGTATTAGGGATTAACATTAAAATGCTCATTTTTGCTTACCTCTCGTACTTATTTATAGAATTTAATTTTTGATCAAAGGCTTAGCCATAGCTTCATGTTCGTGAATTAAATTACCAAATCAAACAAATTAGAGGAAGCATTTGAGAATAACGTCCCACTCTCAACTTAGCCATAGTTGAGTGAGATTTTCTCTAATCTCTACTACCTTCTCACATACACCCCTATTTGCCTAACCAAAGATTTAGGGGCACATTTTATAAACAAGATATGTGTCATAACCGGAACATACATGGGTAAAGCAACTAGCATTTTAATTGTTTCGATAATGCTTTGATTGGAAGGGGCTAAACTAAAGCCTTAATATTTTTCTTTTATTGAATTTACCTTCCTTTTTATACTTATTTTTAGACAATCCAAATTAATTGATAAATCGGCTTAGATTAGGTTATTTGCATCATACACTCTCTGTGGTACGACCCCTAACTACTAATTACTACAATGGGAAACCGTCCTTGATCGGGGTATTAATAGCGCTCGAAAAAACGCTGATCATTCCCACTCCGCATGTGCATTGCTTGAAACAATGTTTAACTTGCACATTGAACCGAAAAATATTTGCAGATTTGATTTTAAATGCCTATTGCCAACAATTTTTTTCTACGTGCTTGGTCAAACGACGAATATTCTTGCATGCCTAACCAAGTGATATTTGTTTAAACTTCTCATTCCTCCTTTCTCCAACTGACAGAAACAAAATTAACAACCAATCGTTCAAATTACTAAAGTAACTATTGTTACATAAATTTTATTAATGACCATAAAAGAAAATAATCTCCTTTCATTGGAATTCACACTCTATATGAAACTCTAAGCATATAAAATAAAAGCTTGCTGACAATAACTTCAAATCATCAACGCCAAAAATGTTAACTTCTCTAAAGTTCGGGTCCAATAGTAATTTTGAATTGTGAACTTAAACAACACACATAAGAGCAATCAACTAGAAAATAATAGGTTTACGCGTGTTAGCATGTTTAGAAATGTTAAGATATTTGAATAAGTTTCTTTATGTACTGAAGCAAAGTCGGTTAAATGCACTTGAAAAGAATATGAATCAGCTTATTTGAACAAATAAATAACTCTTAGAAACAGGCTAACAAGAAGTATTTAAAAATGCTTGTTTGTGAGATTATGTATTGTAATAAACTTCAGTTACAATATTTTCTTTGTTCATATATTATATCAGATTCTAGGCCTTTAATACATGTAAAATATATATTTACGCCACATATAGTCTTGGCGATACTGACTGACCAATCACTTCAAGTCGTTGGTTATTAACATCGACTCATTGGTCATTAACATCAAGGGGGAAGCTCTGGCCCGTGAGGAGGGTAAGCCGGAAAAGTCTTTATTCCTTGAAAAACTGAAACTGCTAATGAAAGCCGCATGCATAATGCATCAATGACGCCATAGACACCCTCAGAACTGAGCTAGTTAATAAGAATATGGAATTGGAGAATGAGGATGCAAATCTGGTGAATACAGATGTAGGCTGCAACTAAATACATGATCCAAGTTCTAGATAGCCATAAACTTGAATTTAGGCGCACATCATTTTTGTGCACATTTTATAATTAAGTAAGGTTTAAGTTGTAATTGCCATATTTCTCATCAGACTTAAAAAGTCTATATCTTCGATATCAAGTCCCAATCGCAAGACTAAATATGCATAATTGCTTAATTATTTGTACTACTTTATAAAAGGGAATACCCCTTAGAGTTTCTAACGCCAAGGTCGTCGACTATTTGGTCGTCCTTTAAAATTACTAAAATATCCTTCTTTAGTCGATAATATGTCCCTCTTTCATCACTTGTACTGAAAACACCAACGAACACCAGCAATGTTGGATGTTGGAACAACCGAAATGATGTTTAAGATTATCTACAACAAATGGAGTATTGGTTCCATAAAACAATATTCCACCTAAAATGCACTTCAACAACTAACAACTGGGTCTTTAGATCGTGTTTGAAATTGTATGCGCACTCCGAATTCAGAAAAATGGGAGGGGAATCAGACCCTTACGTGCATGTCGAACAAACACATAAAATTTGATCTATTTAACAAGCACAAATAGGTGTCTCCCAGGGGGGTCTTGAGATCGAGATTTGGGCAAACTATTTGGGACTTTTGGCAGTCTAGAGATGGAGATCAAGAACAAGGTTTATTGGAGATATTATGAGCCTTAATCCCAGCACAACACCAAGAAGCTCTATTGGAGATGTCTAACAGAGGAAAATTCATGCGAAATAACCGTATAGGAAGAGGTCGTCCTACAGTTCTGCCATTCAACGACAACAGCGTCTCCTTTCATCTCCTCTCAATTTCATCTCTCCTTTTACCCGCAAATTAAAATAAACTTCACCAAAATTCGATAATTTTATTTTAAAATCCCTAATTTTCGTTGCGGAAATAAGCATTGGATTGAGAAATTTGAGGCGCAAAGGTACGCATTTTAGCTTTCGATCTAGATTAGTTCGCGCCATTGTTGTAATCTGTAGTAGTTATGATTGATTTCGTAGATTTGTAGTAGTTGAATCAAATAATTAGGTCAAAACAACACAATGGAAGAAGAACCAGGAGAAGAAATTGAAATCTCCGGGGAGAAATCAGGAATTAGTGTTGATGTTGATGTTAGGTTGGACAAACATCCCAGTGAGGATTTAGGTCAATTTGAGCAGGTTTCTTTGAAAGATCAAGAGAGAAATGTGGTGCAAATTGAGGGAAATTTGGGTTCGATTCGATCATATAATTCAGATAATGCAAGCGAGTTTTCGGTAAACGAAGAGATTTTGGAGGTTTTGATTGTGAATGTGGTGGATGAGTTGGGCACTGGTTTAGTTGACGAGTTACTAGAAACCCCTAGAGATATTAAGCGATCATTAGCTTCAGGTAGTTTTGATTCGTCGTTGGGGTTTTACGGAGTGGCGGATTCACCTATTGGATCGCCCCCATTACCTAAACCGAAAACTGTGTTGCCTAATGTGTCACCTGAGTTACTGCATTTAGTTGATTCTGCTATTATGGGGAAAGTAGAAGGTATGGAGAAATTGAAACTTGTTGTATCTGGTAAGGAGAGGTTTGGTAGAGAGGATGAAATTGAGGGTATAGCTGTAATTGTAGTAGACGCTCTTCTTGCTACAATGGGTGGCGTTGAATGTTTTGATGAGGGCGAGGATAATAATCCGCCTAGTGTTATGTTGAACTCTAGAGCTGCCATTGTGTCTGGTGAACTAATCCCTTTTCTCCCTACTGAAGCTGATTGTGACAGTGATGGAGTTATGTCACCAAGAACACGTATGGTTCGAGGGTTACTTGCTATCTTGAGAGCTTGTACGAGAAATCGTTCAATGTGCTCTACTGCGGGTTTACTAGGCGTTCTTCTAAATACGGCGGAGCGGATTTTTGTTCATGAGACTGGTTGGGACGGTACCCCTTTGTGTCAATGTATCCAATACTTAGCAGGGCATTCACTTAGTGTAATTGATTTGCATAGGTGGCTTCAGGTGATCACAAGCACACTCACCACAGTTTGGGCTAAAAAGTTGATGCTTGCGTTGGAGAAGGCAGTTGGTGGGAAGGAAACTAGGGGACCCGCGTGCACATTTGAGTTTGATGGCGAAAGCTCTGGTCTACTTGGTCCAGGCGAGAGTCGTTGGCCTTTCACAAATGGATATGCATTTGCCACATGGATATATGTAGAATCATTCGCGGATACTTTAAATACAGCGACCGCAGCAGCAGCAATTGCAGCAGCAGCTGCAGCCAGGTCAGGAAAATCCTCGGCAATGTCCGCTGCAGCTGCCGCCAGTGCACTTGCCGGTGAAGGTACGGCCCACATGCCCCGTTTATTCAGTTTCTTGTCCGCAGATAATCAAGGGATTGAAGCATATTTCCACGCACAATTTTTGGTAGTTGAAAGTGGCAGTGGCAAGGGAAAGAAGGCATCATTGCATTTCACTCATGCCTTTAAACCTCAACATTGGTATTTTATTGGGTTAGAACATACTTGCAAACAAGGTATCCTTGGGAAAGCGGAGAGTGAGTTGAGACTGTATATTGATGGTTCTTTGTATGAAAGTCGTCCATTTGACTTTCCGAGGATCTCAAAGCCTCTTGCATTTTGCTGCATGGGGACAAATCCTCCTCCAACAATGGCTGGACTGCAACGACGTCGGCGTCAGTGCCCGCTATTTGCAGAAATGGGGCCTATTTATATCTTTAAGGAGACAATTGGGCAAGAGAGGATGGCTCGTTTGGCTTCTAGGGGAGGGGATGCACTTCCTTCTTTTGGTAGTGGAGCAGGCTTACCATGGCTTGCAACTAATGATCATGTCCGAAGTTTGGCAGAGGAGAATTCTTCTATAGACAGTGAAATTGGAGGAAGTTTGCACCTTCTCTATCATCCCAAGTTGCTTAGTGGGCGTTTCTGTCCAGACGCTTCTCCTTCTGGCTCTTCAGGTTGGCAAAACTTTCTTACTGGCATTTTTATTAATAGACCATTTTTGAAGCTTGTTTCTTTTTCCCGGGCTCCATTGTTTTTTTCTTGCAAACTGTAAATCCGTACCTACGTGAAGAAGACAAAGGTTTTTATAAACTTGCATGATTTTTAGTGTGTCAATATCTACCAATGTTGATTGGTGCATAATCTTACTGCTATTTCTTTCACGTACCACAAAAATGCCTATGTTTGGGCCATGTGATTGCATAAGAACAAATAAAAACTTCCAATTTCTTCGTGTAAATTATTTATCTCTTAAAAAATTGAATAATTTTGGGAAGCAAGAAAAAAGTAGATTTTCTAAAAGAGGAAGGAAAGATACACTTGTCATAACTTTCTTAAGCATATATCATCCATGCAATCATGAAAATGTAAGGTTAGTCTGAGCTAATATCTAAGGAACCTGAATGAATCAATGATAGAACGTGAAGGTCCATTTACATGGTGTTTGTTTTGTTACTCAATTCCATAACTAAGTTTCCGAGTGTGGGAGGATGACTTAATTTCATGAGAAGTGGCAGTTATTTTTTGTATGGTCCAGCTTCTTTCATTTAATACTAGTGCGTGGGCATATGTGCATGTTCATCTTTCTTATACATACATGTATACATACATTCATACATGACACCAGCAGTGAAATCAGGATTTTGTTTGGGAGGGGAAGGGGGTGGAGGTTAAGAGATTTTTGCCTCCCAAAAATTCTTTTGGGGGTACTTCTCCGAATATTTTTAATACGTGAACAACTAGCTAAACCAGCGGTAGTCGCTACTTATTAAACTACCGAAGGGAGTTTTCACTTGATGAAAGAAAGCAAAAGAAAAGAGGGAACCCCATTTTTCCCCGTCAATTAGTATTTGATTTACCAAATTTGGTTAATAATTAGTCTCTTAAACTTGGTTGATTAAATAGGACAAAAATTTCAGTGATTCCACTTAATTATTGCATAGCATGTAAAAAATTCAGGGGAAAGGGGCTAACGTTTCAAGAAAATAGAGACATGGTATGCAAAAGTTTCCGTGGTGGGAATGATTACTGTTTTTTTCTTTAAAAATAAAGAAGTTTTGTTTGGTGTGTGTGCGTGAGAGAGAGAGAAGCTATGGGGTTCAAGGTGTTTAGCCTTCGGATTTGAGATTTTATGTTAGCCTCCAGGCTCAAGATGTAATAATCAAACTACAGTAGTACTTGAACCAACTGGGGTATGTAGGCAACCGTGTTAAAGGACAAGAGGTTCACTCCCAGAAAAAGAAGAAAACACAAAAGATCAAATAAATTTGTAAAGACAATTTTATTGTATAATATTGTTCTCATTGATACCATCATGTGAATTTTAATCCCGTAGCATTGGTATTTCCTTACTTTTCCTTTCGAAGGTACTACTTCTCAGGGATTGTTTGTTGTTTCATTCGTGGAGATTTTTTCTTATACCAGGAACACATCGGAGACCAGCTGAGGTTCTTGGGCAAGTCCATATTGCGACCCGGATGCTCCCAGCTGAGGCATTATGGGCCATGGCTTACGGAGGACCAATGTCTTTGCTTCCACTAACCGTGAGTGACGTGCAACATTATAGCTTGGAGCCATTGCCTGGGACTTCTCCTTTGTCTTCAGCAACATGTTCTCTTTCTGCCCCAATTTTTAGAATTATTTCTATGTCCATCCAACACTCTGGAAATAATGAAGAGTTGTGTCGCACAAGCGGTCCCGAGGTATTATCAAGAATCTTGAACTACTTGTTGCAGACTCTATCTTCACTGGATCCTGGAAAGCAAAATGGTGTTGGAGACGAGGAACTTGTAACCGCCATTGTATCTCTATGTCAATCCCAGAAAAACAATCACATACTCAAAGTAAAGTTTTTTAGTACTTTGTTGTTGGATCTAAAAATGTGGAGCTTATGTAACTATGGACTACAGAAGAAGCTCCTTTCATCCCTTGCGGACATGGTTTTCACAGAGTCATCAGCTATGCGAGATGCAAATGCTGTGCAGATGCTTCTTGATAGCTGCAGGAGATGTTACTGGGTTATCCGCGAAAAGGAGTCCGTCGATACCTTTTCGTTGCACGAAGCACTACGGCCAGTTGGTGAAGTAAATGCTCTGGTTGATGAGCTCTTGGTGGTTATTGAACTCTTAGTAGGAGGGGCTGCTCCTTCACTCGCTGTTGACGATATTCGTTCTCTGATCGGGTTTATAGTTGATTGTCCGCAACCAAATCAGGTAGGATACGATTTGGTTATCCTCTATCTCTCGATAACTGTTTGATTTTTCTTTGTATTTATCCCCACTAGTTCAATATTAATTAGCTATTCATAGTATTGCACTTTGGTCTAGCTTATTTCATATTCCAAATGTTTTTCTAATAGCATTATTTGCTAAAGAATTTAAATGTAAGTTTTTTCGTTGTTTGGAAATCGAATGAGGAACATACTTTTGTCATTTTTATTCTTGTATCAGTTCCTTTCTTTTGGCATCCAAAATAATTTGAATTTTTTTAAGAAATGAATTCCAAAAGAGTAAAATTAGACATATTGGAAGTTTATATTAAAAAAGAAATTAGCATAAGCCGTTCCAAAAGAGCCGTTAGTAGTATTTTCTGCTAAACTATTTTTTGAAAAGCACTAATTCTAATTTGTCAAATCTGTATTTAAAATGTGCTTGTAAAGTGCTATAAGTCGTATTACAGCTTCTTAAACCCATTCCAAACTTACCCTTAGTATTGGAAGGCATTTCAGTAGTCTCCTTTATTTTGTCTTTTTAGGACGATTTTGACTCTAGGATACTTTCTTTGATTTGTCTCTATACAGTATTGATTTGACCAGCCTAAGACTTCACGATTTTCCACATATGACTTGCACAATTTTTTTGTTTTTTCTTAATTTTTTGTTGCCGGATCAAATTTTATGTGATTTAGTAACTTGGAAATGTTTCCAACCTATCTTCCCCCAGGTTGCCAGGGTATTGCACCTAATCTACAGGCTGGTGGTACAGCCAAATACATCAAGAGCTCACACATTTGCAGAGTCGTTTATATCTTGCGGAGGTATAGAAACACTTCTTGTCCTTCTACAACGAGAAGCAAAAGCTGGTGACCATACTATTATAGAAAACTCTAGCATAGACAACGGTGAAGATAAGTTAGTCATAAACAATGGTGAAGACAAGACACTAGATTCTGATAGGGTTCCAGACGTAGCTCAGGGTGAAGCTCTCGATTCTTCCAATGACAAGGATTTGGTTTCTCGTGAGCAAGTTTCTGAATCATTTTCCACGAGAACTAGCATTGAAAGAGCGACATCTACCTCTGAGCACATACTTTTAAAGAATTTGGGTGGTATCAGCTTTTCAATAAGTGCTGACAGTGCTAGGAATAACGTCTATAATGTTGATAATGACGATGGTGTTGTTGTTCGGATTATTAGTTTATTGGGTGCACTAGTAACCTCAGGACATTTAAAGTTTGGCACAAATGCTCCTTTAATTATGACAAATAGCATTACGGGTAATGGGTTGCACAATGGAGGTGGTGGTACTATGTTTGACGATAAACTTTCTCTTCTACTTTTTGCTTTGCAAAAGGCTTTTCAAGCGGCACCACAGAGGCTTATGACTAGCAACGTCTACATGGCTTTGTTGGGTGCATCGGTAAGCCTAGTGCTTATTTTATCTTTCATTGTTCACTGCTAAATTCACATTTTGGCTTCATTTTGGAGATACTGTTTCTATATGTATATAACTAAATACAAATCGTAAGCCTTATATTTTCTTTGACATTTCAGATAAATGCTATTTCAACGGATGAAGGGTTAAACCTTTATGATTATGGTCACCGATTTGAATATGTTCAGCTTTTGTTGGTTCTTCTCCGATCACTCCCATATGCATCTAGGCAATTTCAAATTCGAGCTATACAGGTATTTTTGCGCTGCTTAAAGAAGTTTTGTAACTGATTGTACTTTACGTGGCTTGCGTTTCAACAACCGACTTCCAGTTTTTACTGATACTTGTGTGCATAACAATTTGGCCTAATTTAGAGCAGACTTTGCCACTTAAATAATTTTTCACTAGAACCTTTATGTATATGTAATTAGTCTAATTTAGAGCAGACTCTCTGTTACCCTAGCAAAGTAAAGATTACATGGAATATTTTAATGATGTTACTCTGTAATATTTTAACTATGTTTGTAATGGTCAATTTGACCATAAAACTACATATCTATTTTGATCATATTTATTTGAACTTGTACTGTTTTCACAATTTATTTTTTGTCGTCATTTAATAGATAAAGAGTGGAAATCAGAAAGAACTAGTGAACAGTTTTCAAACTGCTTTATGAAACTTCGGGGAATAGGTGGAACAAAAAATTAAAGCCTATAACTTTTTATTCAACTGAGATTTTCTTCCCACTAGTCTTCTTGAACTTCATTGCTCAAAGGGCTAGGAACAGTGATGAAATCTTTCTTAGACACTAAACCAGGAACAGCTTATTCTTTCCCTCCCTCCCTCCTCCCTCCTCCCTCCACGATAAAATCAATTTTTTTTCTTCTGATCACATTGAAATGGATTTTAAGCAACAGTGCTGTCATTCTTACTATTAGCCAGTCCGCTCTTGTACAAGGAAGCCTCCACCTCCACCTCAACCACACGCACACACACACACACACACACACCAAACAAGAAGAATAACCTCCTTCAGTAAGACCTTTTGTAGTTTTTAGATAATTCTGTCTTTTCCTTATATGGAACCTTGTTGAAGTTCTATTTTACGCGGTAATTTCTGAACTGTTCCTTTCTATATGATTTCAGGATCTTCTGTTTTTGGCTTGCAGTCATTCAGAAAATAGAGGGAGTCTTACTAGCATGGAAGAATGGCCCGAGTGGATTTTGGAGGTTCTAATTTCTAACTATGAGGTACCAGTGTGATTCGGGTCTGCGATATATACCTTTAGTAGTAAATGGTGTTTTTCAGTTATATGAGTGGTTTTTATGTAGTTTGGCTGTCTGGGGCATTACATCATATCTTCTTTTTTTTTCTTCTAATTTTGTTACTTGTATATACAGAGAGGCTCTTGCAAATATTCAAATGGTGCTAGTATTGCTGACATCGAAGACCTTATACATAACTTCTTGATCATCATGTTAGAGCATTCGATGCGCCAGAAGGATGGCTGGAAGGTTGGTTTTCTCCTATACAGTTTTTAGCTTTGGCTTATTTGGATTTTAGTACTTAGGCTACGGGTACACTTAACATATTTCCTGTTCTTTTTTTGCTCTGTTCCACTTTGGAGTTGATTGTAGCTGAAAATAGGTTTTGCTTAGACATTTCTTCTTATTCTCTATAAGAAACATGTTTAGTCTAGAAAATGAGAAAGAAGGGGTTGGGTTGTTCATGTTCATGAGTGCTGGTTCAAGTGTGATAGTTTTCCATTTATCTTATTTATCAATTCCGTTTATGTTATTTGGTCATCGCTTCCTTGTACAGGATATTGAAGCTACGATTCATTGTGCAGAATGGCTTTCTATGATTGGGGGGTCTAGTACTGGAGATCAACGTCTCAGGTGTGTGGGTATATGATTTAGTGCTTGCTGTAACATTGGAAGAACCCAAATGCTTAGTTTTTTTTGCATTTTATAATCATATAAAGGCCTTTATGTTTGATTAGGTCCAAACTTAAAATAAAAGAAGTGATACATGAAGTTAGATTTCTGCTAAAGGCATAAGAGATTAGATAAAAATGAAATGGAATTCCACTTTAATGTGCTTTATGTTATAACTGAACCACAGTTTTGAGGAGCTCATAAACACATTGAACTGGATTTTAGGGGGCTATAGTCTAGATTTATTTGGATATCTGATTTTAAAATTCAGCAATACTTTATTACTTTCATAAGTAGTGTGCTATCCATCTATTCCAAAACTGATAGGTTTCGTGGGCGACCCCCACGTCGGGTTGTTTTCACGTTGTCATAAGGCAACTCTTTATTTGAGTAATTATGCTTTATTTTATTTAGGAACTCTTATTAGGAGTCTGATTAGGGTTTTCTATTCTAATGGCGTTTCCTAATTGCTTTCTAATTGTGATGAGCTTCCTTATGCCTATAAAATGAGAACCTCTAGCTTTATTTCTCTAGGTTGGTTTTAGTGAGAAAATGGCTTAGCCTTAGAGAGATATGTAAAGTTTGGGGTAAATCTCAAAGCCATTGGTCTTCGACCTTTTATTTTATGCAATTGAGAGATCTTAGTTTTAATTGAGATTAATTTAGCTTCCGCAAACGTAGTTTTTAATAACTTGGTAATAGAGCTAGCAAGATTTTGTATTTTTTTTACACCGATTGATACAGTGATTTCAGTATCTGCTACAATAATTTATGCATTGCTACAGTGATTTCTGCTTCATCAATGTAAAGCCAAAAATGTTTATAAGGATTATGGGACAAGTTCGGGTGGAAAGACTGCGAAGTAAAAGACTACATGGAAAATTGGATAGAACAAAGATTAGAAAAGGACGAAGGCATACTTCTATGTAGAGAAGCCAATGAAGTATGGATTCCAAATCGTCTTGGATCACAAATGTTTTTATGTTTAAAAAGAGATCTGACAAGGGAGGCGTTTCAGATGCTTGAGAACTCTAATGTCAGAAAAGATGGGTTTCGGACGAGTGTGGGTGTTGAAATAGATATAGATGGCTTAAAGATTAACCACCATGATGTACGGACAGAGAGAAAGGTTCCACGTGCGACTGATTTCGTGGGTGGGGTAAGCGATGACGCGCTGGAGATTGAGGCGGGAGTTGTGACCGAGGAATCGAAGAAATTCGATGGAGATGACTTGGAGATGAAATACTACGTAGAGACGGCGGAGAGAGAGGTTCACTGTGCGATTGTTCTAGTAAGTGGGAAAGACGTAGACGTGTTGGAGAGTTCTTGATCAAAGTCCCACGAAGAGATTGCGACATTGATGCGAGATGTTCACATGATCAATGATTCCAATTGTCAGGAAGCCCAACCAAAGAAGACCAACCCCAATCCAAAACCCTTGCCTAGAATTCGGAAAACGATCGGAAATGGGATGATTACATCACCAACGACGGAGGGAGGGTTACCGGTGACCGAAAATCAAGAGAGAGAGAGGTCCTCATCACTTCCGAGATCGGTGAACTACACGATCTAGGGCGTGAGGAGGACCAGGAGATCGGGGAAGATAACGTGGGCATGTCATTGAGACATGGCACGAAAGGCACGGTCACGCCACAACATAGTCAAGGCACGGGTCATGACACAGGTCAGGGTGCGCAGGGCACGAGTTAGGGTGCATCGAGCACGGGTCAGGGCATGCCTTCGGTGGGACTGGGCACGCATGGCACGAGACAGAGTGCAATGGGCATGAGGAAAGTGGCACCGGGCATCGGGTAAGGTATGCCTTTGTTTGGCTCGAGCGTGCCACAACAACTGCTTACGCCTACGGAGGACGCGGGCCATGAGGGCACCAACAAGGAGGGATTGTAGACCCACAATACCAACTCGGACACCCCATGCTCCCCACTTGTTTCGGAGCAGTCGCTAACCGGGGGTGACCATAGCCGACTAGAGGCGGGCACATATCAAGCAGAAGGATTGCGGGTTCTAACAGGGCCGACGACGGACATGGTTGACAAAAATCCGTCGGAAAAGTCTGAGGAGAACAAAATAGTCGGGGTCGATAATTGGCAAAATTTTGAGCAACGGAGTTCATAAAAATAATCCCAAAGTCGTTGGGGATTGTCCCCGCGGAGAACGGAGTCTAGAAAAAGGCAATTCACGATCATGGTGGTCGCATGGAAAGTGAGGTCGAGAGAGACGGGTTGGGGAGAGAAGAAACACAAGCCATATGCTTGTCAAAACATCCCTTTTCTTCTGTTTTGATCCAGGCCAGACCCACTGCAAAGGATCCAGGCCCGGACTTAAGCAGGCCCGATTGGGGCTGCAAACTCGAGCCCAACTCAACTCAACACAGGCCCAAACTCACACCCAACTGTGTCCTCTTCAACAACGACTCTTTCACCTTCAAACGCCATGAACGGCAACCTACTGCCCCTTATGACAACTACTAACGTCCCAACATCATTATCTGGGAAGCCTTCATGCCTATCAGAGTCAATTTCTTGGAATCCTGAAAGAGGTAAACGCCAACCATCAAGTTTTATGTTGGGGTTTAATTCAAATATGTCACAGTTCAACTCCTCCAAGGTATGGGAATTTGATGAGGCTCGTCAACGTTGGTTGAGAGTTGCGAAGTTGACTTTACTTGAAGTTAAGGGTGACCAAGTATATTCTGTTGCTTGGGCACCAAATATTGGCAGACTGTATGAGGTAACAACTGTTGGGATAGTAATATGGCATTTGGGGTTGAATCCTGACACTAATGGAAAGCTTTCAGTTGGGAAGGTTGCGCTACTTTATGGTCATGAAAGCGAGGTCTGGGAAACGAAGTGGGCCACGGTGGAACCCACGATAGCGAGGAAGGACGCAGTTGTTGATATCTTTTGGACAGACTATGACAACTATTCACGTATGGCGATGCACACGTTTTTAGAGAATCCATATAATGTTACCAACGGGTTTTTTGACAACAAGATAGTATTTTGCCACGCAGGCAAAGTAATTGGGTACGGCATGTACTGTGAACGGATTCACAATCGTCTTATTCTTGGGGTCGATTTTTTTTAAAGAAGGGGAAAGTTGATAGGTTACGTGGGCGTCCCCCACGCCATACACGTCAGGTCGTTTTCACGTTTATTAAGTATGCTTTATTTATTTAGGAACTCCTATTAGGAGTCTGATTAGGGTTTTCTATTCCAATGGCGTTTCCTAATTGCTTTTTAATTGTGATGAGCCTCCTTATGCTTATAAAAGGAAAACCTCTAGCTTTATTTCTTTCGGTTGGTTTTAGTGAGAAAAAGGCTTAGCCCTAGAGAGAGATGTAAAATTTGGGGTAAATCTAAAAACCCTAGGTCTTCGACCTTTTATTTTATGCAATTGAGAGATCTTAGTTTTAATTGAGATTAATTTAGCTTCCACAAACGTAGTTCTTAACATAAACGATTACCTTATTTTTCTATTCTTTTGTATATTTGAAGACGAGAAGAATCATTGCCTATATTCAAGAGAAGGCTATTAGGTGGTTTGTTAGACTTTGCTGCTAGAGAACTGCAGGTTCAGGTAACTTCTAACTTCTGTTCCTTAAAGCTAATGTTTCTCTTACAAGTTATTTTCGATGTTTCATTCATTAGCTTTCTTCAATTTTCTTACACGCATAATACTGAAACTTCCAACTATATTCCTTTACGACGAGAACATTTATATGTACCCGTTTACATCCTATTCCATGCACAAGAACAAACTATATTCAACATCCTTAGTCAAGGCATGTGCTATGATTTTCGCAAGTCTTTATTTTTAGTAAAAAAGTTGAAGATTGAAGGTAGCGCAAGCAAAGGATAAAAACTTAGGATGTGTTTGATTTAACATTTTCAAGTGGAAAATAAAATATTTCTAGGAAAATATTGTTTTCCACTGTTTGATAACCTTAATTAAAGGTCAGGAAAATTTTCTTAAAAACAAGCCAATTATTTTCCTAGCCCACCCCTAAGAAAATTTTCTTGATCTATTTTCCAGCCCTACCTATCTCTTCTCTCTCCTCACTTGTCTCTTCATTTACCTAGAGATACTCAATAAATTTGAATATTTTCAATGTACAGAAATCAAACAACTTAGAAATGATTTTCCTAGAAAAAATTCTCAAAACTATTTTCCATGAGAAAATGAAATTTTCTTTATAATATTTTCTATGCAATCAAACACAACCTTAGAAAGCGAAGTGGTGAGTAAAATCACTTGTAAGATAGAAAAGATAAAAGTAAGCCGATTTTTCATGGTCAAACTGTGCTCCCATGTAAATACTAACTTGAAGAAATTCTCTTTGCACTTTCAGTTCTTGTGAAAAATGGACCACAATTATAAACAGTGCTAAAACATAGGTGTTTATGATTGTCTCATACAAAATTTACTTGTTTGGTTCAAGAGTTCCTCTGAAGCCCCTTGCATACCTCCTAGCAAGGCAACAAATAAGGAAATGTACTCTACAGTCGTAATCTAAATTAGATTGAAAAACTTAATTGTTTAGTACGTAATTTCTAAAGATCAAATGAATATTGGTTAGAATATTGATATGTATTAAATTACTCGGATTATTACTTAGCTATAAATTAATAGAAGTAGCATATATCAACAACTTTAGGGTCTGGTTTGCCGGGTCGTAAGAAATACCAGCCTGAACTTCTGACCTGAATTCGGCGGAGTTTTCATCTTTCAGAGCTGAGCCCAAGCTTTTGTACTAAAAACATAACCGAATCAGGTGGTCTAGGTAAGACCTCCGAGTATATTTTATTTTTGTATATTTATGGAGAGCTAATTGTAACTGGATTAGATGACACCTGGATTGATGCAATTGTTATGTTAGACTAGCAGATTAGGAGTGGAAAAGCACCATTTATCTTCTCCAATAGTGTTTTTTCCCCCTCTGGCAAAGTTAAATAGACAGCCATATCTCAGTTATCTGGAATAATGGCTACATTCCATCTTTTCTTTTGCAGCAGACTCAAGTTATTGCCGCAGCTGCTGCTGGTGTTGCAGCCGAGGGCCTGTCGCCAAAAGATTCCAAGGTAGAAGCAGAGAGTGCTGCTCAGCTCTCTGTGGCTTTGGCAGAAAATGCAATTGTTATTCTAATGCTAGTTGAAGATCATTTACGATGGCAAAGCCAACTTTTTTCTTTTAACCCTCCACAGTCAATTGAGGTTTCTGGGTCTCCCAATTTGTCTGCTTCACCCTTGAGTAGTCGCTCAAACTCATTGGGTAGAAGTCCTGGCGAGTCTTCAGGAGCTGTACTAGGCTCAATCAAATCATTGTCAAATGATTCCGGAGGACTCTCCCTTGACGTATGTCTTAGTTTCCATCTCCATATATTTGCCATGATGTTAGATTTATCAATGTTTTTCCTCATTAAAGGGAATGGATAGTTGAACTTCGTTTAAAATTTAAAGTATGGCATTATTCAAATTCAAACGATTTATTACTGCGTTCATTTCCGTTAATATTTGAGATTTTTGTAATCGCGCTTTTGGACATTTTCCTTTCAATCAGGTTCTTGCATCTATGGCTGATGCAAATGGGCAAATCTCTGCAGCAGTAATGGAACGTCTTACGGCGGCAGCAGCAGCAGAGCCTTATGAATCTGTTCGATGTGCATTTGTCTCATATGGAAGTTGTGTTAATGATTTGGCCCAGGGTTGGAAGTTTAGGAGCCGGATGTGGTACGGGGTAGGCCAATCCTCAAAAGCTTTAGTCTTCATTGGCGGCGGCAGCGGCTGGGAGTCGTGGAAATCTACTCTGGAAAAAGATTCAAATGGAAATTGGATTGAACTTCCGTTGGTCAAGAAATCCGTTACAATGCTCCAGGCCTTGCTGTTAGATGAGTGTGGACTTGGTTGTGGCCTTGGAACCGGAGGAGGTTCTGGAACTGGAATGGGAGGGATGGCTGCATTGTACCAATTGTTGGATAGCGACCAGCCATTCTTATGTATGCTTCGGATGGTACTTGTTTCAATGAGGGAAGATGATAATGGTGAAGATAATATGCTTATGAGGAATGTAAGCGTCAAGGATGACATATCGGAAGGATTACATTGGCAAACAAGCAATCCAACAATGGCAATAGATAACAACACTCGGTTGTCCACTAGGAAACCACGATCGGCATTGCTCTGGAGGTAAGAGATACTGTTGACCAGAATTTTTACTCGGATAAATCCTCATTTTCATCTTAGAGTGTCTTTTGGGGCCAATATTATTTATTGTTTTGGTATACTTGATACTCTGATATAATTGAATACGATCCCAGCACTGCAAGAACAAATCATCTTAGACTTAAAACATAGTATCCAATATACTAGGCTGCTCTTCTTGAAGCAGTGTTCCTTTTAGTCATAGGCGCAAGGCTTATCACTAGATCCCAAAGTTTAGGCAGTCTTTGTTATTTTTCTTGAGCTTTTACCGATTGAAATAAATCCATTCTGTGGTAATGTGACCTTCAGATGTCGATCATTTACCAGATGACTTAACATATCCTTGAGATAATGTAGGACTAGGATGAATAAAGTTCACTGGTTTTTTTATATTAGATTCCATGTAATTGACAAGGCCAGCTAACTAAATTGGCTAGACATGACCAATATTCAGATAGCTTTTATCACTTCAACCGCAACTTCGGAAGCAATTGTCACCAGAGAAAACTTGTATAATTTCACTTCAAAGTCCTCTCTTCTGTTTTATCTCTCTCGTACTTTCTACTTATAGTTTGTCACTCTGTTTGATTCGGCACCAACGGGTCCACTTGCCTGGATTTATCCTGACTTTCCCGGCATGTGGGTTGGCGGGGTTCTCACGTGCCCCAGGGATTAGTTGGGCTAATGGTGATAAATTATGAACTTGAATCACTCTGGTTTGCAAAGAAAACAATTTATAGTTTGTCTGCGGGCATCAGTAAACAGTCATTTGAATGCACCTTGGAACTTATAAGCGTATACATGTTAAAGAAGAGGCATACGGTTCCCCAGTAACTCTTCTAACTTGGTTATCATATGACTCTTTTAGAGTGATTTTCAGTTGACTTGGAGAATTCAAACTAATTATCCTTTATGATATACAGCGTTCTTGCACCTGTTCTGAACATGCCCATTTCTGAGTCCAAGAGGCAAAGGGTTTTGGTTGCGTCCTGTATTCTTTTTTCTGAGGTCAGTTTCGTTCATACTGAGCTAATTCTGAAATTTATTACGTTCTATACCCAGTGCTTGTTGTATTTCCACTTTTTTTTGTCTTGAAATCTTTCTGTATTTTTTGTTGTGGTCATTACTTTTGTTTATTAAGTCATTATTTGTACGATGCAGGTGTGGCATGCAGTTGACAGGGACAGACGACCTCTTCGTAAACAGTACTTAGAGTCTATTTTGCCACCATTTGTTGCCATTCTTCGTCGATGGCGACCGCTTTTGGCCGGTATTCACGAACTTACTTCCTCAGATGGTCTCAACCCCCTTATAGTTGATGACCGTGCTTTGGCAGCGGATGCACTTCCCATGGAGGTGATTCACCTTTCAATCTCATAAATGTTTGGTTTGATGCAGAAAATTAGCAGATATTATGCGTTTAGGAGTTTAGTTCGATTGACTATAGTCTAAGAGTGTATTTATTGTTTGTTTTAAATTGTTTTGTGATGGTACCTATGTTAGTGCAAGTTTTCTTTGGGTCCAACAAAATATGAAGTGTACCATAGTACATTGTCAATGCAATTTTTGGATTAACCCATTAATGTTTCATTTTGGTCAGTTTTTCTGTGATAAAATACCATATATATATTGGCTAGTCATATTTAAAAAGGACTGTTGTTTCTTAAAGGAACTTTTATTTTTTGTAGGCTGCTCTTGCCATGATATCTCCAGGATGGGCAGCGGCTTTTGCATCTCCACCTGCTGCAATGGCGCTGGCAATGATTGCCGCTGGTTCTGGGGGTGGTGAAACTGTAGCACCTGTAAGAAGTACACCACTTAGACGCGACTCATCAATGTTTGAGAGGAAACCTATAACTAGACTTCACACTTTTTCAAGCTTTCAAAAGCCGTTGGAGACAGCTCACAAATTTCCAGCTGTCCCTAAGGATAAGGCTGCCGCTAAAGCTGCGGCCTTGGCTGCTGCCCGTGATCTTGAGCGCAATGCTAAGATTGGGTCCGGACGAGGTCTCAGTGCCGTAGCAATGGCCACATCAGCACAAAGAAGAACTCTAAGTGATACAGAACGTGTGAAGAGATGGAATATGGCCGAAGCTATGGGAACTGCGTGGATGGAATGCCTACAGTCAGTTGATACAAAATCGGTATCTGGGAAAGACTTCAACGCCCTATGCTACAAATATGTTGCTGTCCTGGTCGCAAGTTTTGCGTTAGCGAGAAACATGCAACGGTCTGAGGTATTTTAGTTTGTGATTTGTTATTCATGTTGTTGGTTTTATTTATAAGCGAAAACCTTCAAAAGAAAATTCAAAATGTTTTTCTACAGTTCTGCCCTATGACATTTGTATCTATGCATGAAAATTAGCTTGAAATTGAATTGACGTTTCTTATGTTATATATAATATCAAAAGTCAGTTATTTTTCAATGATAAAATCAGTTTTACTTTTTATCTGTTAGCGATTTAGTGGCTTCTTGTTAGGGCTGTCACTTGGTTGGATTTAGATAAAAACCTGATCCAAATTAAGGTACAAACTACGGATTTAGACAGAGTTTCACTTTTCGCTAAACTGAGTCCCGATAATGGAAATTTTGAGAAGACTTCGGTTCGGATTCAGAACCCAAGACAGAGTTTCACTTTTCGCTAAACTGAGTCCCGATAATAGAAATTTTGAGAAGACTTCGGTTCGGATTCAGGTGGACCCCAACCTAACCCAAAGACAGAGTTTCACTTTTCGCTAAACTGAGTCCCGATAATAGAAATTTTGAGAAGACTTCGGTTCGGATTCAGGTGGACCCCAACCTAAGCCAATAATAGTTCGATGTGTTAAACATATACAAGTATAAAACTATATACGGCATCTTTTTTCTTTCTATTTTCCGATATACTTAGTTAGCCATTTCATACATGTACATAACCGAGGTTCTAAATATTTATCATATTAGTGTTTCCATAAATGAGTTAGCGAAAACATCGTTGACATATCGGGTGATATGAAACAGATTTCTGACAGTTTCCCATCCGATTTTTCAACAATACAAATCCGACTTGTTCCTGAAAGCCCTACTTCCAGTTGAATTGTTGCCTTTATATGATGCAACATCAGAACATAATTGATAAAACTGTTGCAGATTGACAGGCGTACACAAGTTAGCGTAATAGATCGACATCGTTTGTCCACTGGAGCACGTGCATGGCGTAAACTTATTCATTGCTTAATTGAGATGAATGGTCTTTTTGGACCTTTTGGAGAGGGTTTATGCAATCCTGAGCGGGTATGTTTTCCTTTAATTTAGTTTATTACATTGTATTTTACAGGCATTCAATTTGTAGTCATATATGTTTCTAACTGGTTCTGATTATACAGGTCTTCTGGAAGTTGGATATAATGGAAAGTTCCTTAAGAATGAAAAAATGTTTGAGAAGGGATTATAGAGGGTCAGACCATTTAGGCGCTGCCGTCGATTATGAAGAACATCTGATAGTTAGAAAAGACCAGGATAATATCGTGTGTTCATCTACTGCATCTCTTGTGGCAGCCGAAGCGATTTCAATGGAAGAAGCGAATGAAGATGATGAACAAGCAGATACCTATAATTTGGAGCATAGTGAAGAGAATCAACGTAGCCAACCAATAACTGCGCAAAAATCTGGGCAACAATCTGTGGATTTGAGAGATGCTCAAGTGGCTAGTGCACAAGATATAGTTCAATCTCCATCAGCGGTTGCACCTGGGTATGTCCCCAGTGAATATGATGAGAGAATAATTCTTGAGCTTTCTTCATCAATGGTTCGGCCTTTGAGGATTACACGAGGAACCTTTCAAGTATGTGTGGTGTCTTTTCGTTGAGATTCTTTGCACACCTATTACAAAATTATCTAGACCATGGTTCAAAGCGTTTAATAAAACTTGATATATCAAACCAGTATACTAATTTTTCATCACCAAAATATCGAGTAACTAAATGATTGGCATACAAATATTGGTTGATTTTGCTTACACACTTTTGATATATCATGGTGTAATGTTTAAGTACGCCAACAGGAATATTCCAAATAATATCACGAGTATATTGGACAATATATCAAGATATTCTATCATTTATCTGCCAATACATGAGATCCTTGGAAATGTCAAAATATATAATATATTTTGATAATCCAGATGTATCGTGGATATGTTATTTCTTACTGCCATAATTTTTCGGCTGAGAAGTGTATATATTTTTTAGGCTTTAGCAAGTTTGCAGTGTACAGGTAAAATAAAATAAACCTATAATTCTTGTGCTATTGTTAATTTTACCTATTCAATAACTTGTTAATTACGATAGACAAAAATGATAAGTGTAACTGGAGCTGTGAATTGATGTCACCTTTCAGGTAACAACTAAAAGAATAAATTTCATAGTTGACGATCACATCTATGGCAACGACATGGAGGGTGGGTTGGACTCTGGTTCCAATAGAGGTCGCGAAAGGGATCGAAGCTGGTTGATGACATCCCTTCATCAAATGTTTAGCAGAAGGTACTATGAAAGTTACTTTTCTATCATTGGTTTGGTAGTATTGCTGCGTGCAATTATGTATCATGTTATAGTTATTGTTTCTCATCACTAGTTCTGTCATTTCATAGGTATCTATTGAGAAGAAGTGCACTAGAGTTGTTTATGGTTGACCGCTCAAACTTTTTCTTTGATTTTGGGGTATGTTATTTTTACGAACTACGCCCTTGTTTTATACTATCTATATATATGTACAGAAAGTTGAAGGCGTTTATTTGTCTCGTCTTGTATAAGTTCCTCAAAACTCAAATCTTTCTGGAATGTGTCCCAGAGTATTGATGGGCGGAAAAATTCATATCGAGCTATTGTTCAAGCAAGGCCTCCTCATTTGAACAATATTTATCTAGCAACACAGGTATGTAAATTAGTGCCTGATATGTATGTCTTGAATCTCGAGGTAAATATTCTTACATGACAGATTTTTCGTAACTACTTTGGCTGCAGAGACCTGAGCAACTTCTTAAGCGAACACAACTTATGGAGCGTTGGTCTAGGTGGGAGGTAAGGAACTTCTATCTATTTTTATATTTTGAATATAATTCATACTGTACTTTTCTGTAATTTAAAAAAGAAATTAAGAAAACTCATAATCTGTGATAACGGATCATTTTCTTTTTCTTTTTGCAGATTAGCAATTTTGAATATCTAATGCAACTGAATACGCTTTCTGGCCGCAGTTATAATGATATCACTCAGGTGGGATGATTTTTCTTAAGTCAAATTTTGTGTTAGCAGAGAGCTGCATTTTGAGTTGGACATAAAATGGGATGGGTTGGTGAAGGTATATATGCATCAATTTTTTCTACCCCAATACAAATCTGACCGACCTTGAATCCTATTTGGTTGTTTGTTGTACTCCGCCGCATGTGAGTCGGCGAGGATCTTACATGCCCCAGGGATTAGTGGGGATATGGAGATAAATTATGAACTCGGATCACCGTGGTTATAAAAAATAAAAGTTAAATAAATAAAAATAGAATAAGAATAAGAAAATGCAAATAATATATCCAACTTTGATCCTAAACGTTGATTTCGCTCATCAAGTTTTAGTCCATTCACGTCACCCACCTTGAGGTCATCTCCGTCTAAGAAAATCTTTTCTGGGTCTCCATGAATGGCATATGTAACACAATTCTCATTGTTCTATGAAGCAAAACGTCGTGGGCAGTATTGTTGTCAGAATCTAATATACTGAACTTCACCTTATATCCCTTAACCAAGCTCTCAAATCCATTTCAGCTATAATTCAATCCATAAAATGAAAAAAATAAGGTTTGAACTCTTGATCATACGACTACGCCGATCAATCACAGTTAATATATTCCATTGATTACGGATACTTGATGATGAAGACGAACCTCAAGCTGCACCTCGTTGTCGACGTCTTTCTCAGAGAAACAAGATGTCAATGACTTTAATCACATTATGTCATTAGTTGGATTTGAAAGCTTGAACTGGGATTACTGAAGGGGAAAACCTCTAGCTAAAGTGGATAGCTGGGGCTGTCGGGATTTCTGTTTTTTTCTTCTTCCAGGGAGTTCTGAGATCCTGTAAAAGCGAATGTAGTCATGGACTCGGTTGTTTTTAAGGGGTGTGGTATACTACAGAATTGAATCTATTGGTTTGATATTTATAATTTAGATTATTGCTTTTATGACATGTTTGTCCCTTGATTTTGAAAAGTTAAGGGTTGTCAGTGTCGGAACTTAGACCTAAAGCCTAGTGAGCACTGTATATGGTTATATTGGAAACCCTTGTGTTTGGATTTAAGAGTGTCATCATTCATATCAGAGGAGCTAGGTGTGTTTGTTTTTTTAAAAGCATGTTTCTGATGCGATGTTAGTGGCAAATTGTAGTGTAGTTTTCAGATCTAAATTAGGGCAGCCGGGCAGGTCTGTAAGGTGGAAATGGAATTACTTAAGGACATGTTTGTTGGAATTTCGTTATCTACAGGTTTAAAAGAATGGGCTTCGGTGGATGGGGTGAGGGTGGGTGAGTAAATGCAGTTCTATAGCTTTCTTTTTTGGTAATGGTTAATTGTTCACCACCTTGGTGTTTCAGGTGACAGAGCAGAGGGTGGGAGAGTAAATGCGTTTCTATGACTTCCTTTTTTGCTAATGGTTAACTATTCGCCACCTTGGTATTTCAGGAGTACGAGGGGAATTCGACATGGTTGACCTCGCTCTCTTATCCCATTCATTGTTGTGGCTGAGGGTTTTGGTTAGGATGATTAAAGGAGCAGTCGATTTTGAGTGTGTTGAGAGTTATAGGTGCCTGTTGCCCCCCCCCCCCCCACACACACACACACACACACACAACATTTCGCAGTGAGATTCTTTTGAGATGTCTATCATGATTTGTGGTTGTACGCTGGCTTTGTACTAACCTGGATAAAGAAGAAAATGACGGGGGTGGGTGGATTTATGAATTCAATTAACTTGTCGAATATTCCTGGTTGCAGCTTGGAGATGATCCGTCCTCCAGTTAGTTGTGATTAACGCTCCAGTGAAAAGTGAAATACAAGTCGAAAGTCATTTGCGATTGAAATATGGGGTTCTCCTATAGATTTAGCATGTGAAAAAGGCAGAGCATCTTTTTGAAGGTGTGAGGGCTGTCCTTGGAGAATATGTTCTTTTTTCTGCCTATCTACTTTAAGGGCTTGTTGAAGTAACATAAAGTAGTGGAAAAGAGACTTGGAAACCAGTATGACCTACTTTTTCTGGAATGCTCTGGAGAGGGCCATAGATACATTGCATGAAAGCAAATGTGCAATACTAGAAGGAAAAAAAGGTTATGAATGAAGCTTTGTTGGATAAGTTGATTTGGATGCCTTTTTGGAAGGAGCATGGGTTGTGAAGAGGAGTGGTTATCTTAGTATTTTAGATTGGTGTAGTGAGGAACTTATAGAAAGCTACTAGTTTGATGTGTGAAGGGGGATAATGAACATCGAAGGAAGTTTTGATAGAGTGAGGAACCTTTGTGAATAAAGTGAGAGTTTTAGGAGGATCTTTGGCTGTGTGACTCCTCTTTGAAAGAGTTGTACCTTTTTTGTACACCCCTTCTCAGGTAACCACAAAATTTTAGTGCAAACAATTTTCGATTTTATTATATTGGGCATCTTGGAATCTCGATTATCATCGAAGTTCCGTGGTTGGGAAATGAATATTGTGAGGCTCTGTTGATGGAGTTGGATGTGAGGACCTGTTCTTACTGTCCCAAGAGGATGTTCTGTGTGAGATCTTTTTGTAATGCAAGCTTGTCTAACCAGTTCATATATCCTCTTTGAGAAACAGATTCTGAAGTTTCCTGCCGACGGTAATTTTGAATTAAGTGCTCAGAATCCATAATCTTTGAGAATGGGATATACTTGCAAATGGTTTTTGCTCCATTTATAGAGAAATATAGATCCATCAGTCATTAAACTTACTGTGTCGGTTTGTCAACAGTATATGGATTGTAGTTTTTTGTATGTTGATGTTGTTGGAAACTATTGAATTATATACTAAAGCAAGCATTTCTTGGCCTTAATTTCGTGAATATTAAAAAGATCTATTGTCCAGTTGGAAGGTGAGAGACCTTGATGGCCAAGGTAAGGAAATGTCGAAAGTTCCTTGCTTTCTTGGGAATCTGGTCCATGGATAATTTTTTAGTTGTGTAAAGTGGTGAGCCGGTGACTGATATGAGAGTTCTTCTTTGAATTTTTTATGGTTAGGTGGAAGGAGTTGATTAAGAGTAGGTAGTGATTTATCTTGGGATGTGGATAAAATTTGTGTTTTGATCTTTAGCGTGAGCCAATGCAAGTCGGAAAGGCTTGGCTTTGTTGTATTGTCTTTTTATAAATAAAAGCTTATACTTAAACAAAAATTGGTTTGGTCGAATCTAAGCAAGCTAAACCAGATCCACTCCTGATCAAAGTCAACTCACATCATCGGTACGGCTAGACCCATATCTGTGACCCTTTTTTCGATTTGAACCCAATTTGAGTCCCACAATCGCTAGATATGGTTTCTGGCGGTCTGTTGTCAGTCCTACGAATCTTACCCCAATTCTACTTTTACTCTCTTATACATAAACCTAATGAGATAAGTTGATCGTATTTTTCTCTCCTAATTTGTGTGTGTGTGGCAGTATCCTGTTTTTCCATGGATTGTTGCAGATTACAGTTCAAACAATTTGGATCTTGAGAATCCTTCTTCATATCGAGATCTTTCAAAGGTGACATAAGTTGATTTCCTTCTCCCTTTTCTGTTACTTTTATACATTTATTTTCCTGCAAAAATGAAAACTTCATTCTTGTAGATTTATAACATATTGTGGTTTACTGGTTTCCCACAATACTTCATAAATTGATTTCCTTCTCCCTTTTCTGTTACTCTTTTATACATTTTTTTCCCTGCAAAAATGATAACTTCATTCTTGTACATTTATAACGTATTGTGGTACCTCTTTGGTGTTGGGCTAGTGGTTTGGGACTACCTCTTGGAGAAATGAGTGAGGTCACGAGTTCGAAACCCAACACCGAGGGGTCATCGGCCAAGATTTATCTCGACTTCAAATGGAGAATGGTGAAAAACGATGAACCCGACAAACTTCAGGATTCCAAAAAAAAAAAAAAAAAAAAAACGTATTGTGGTTTACTGATTTTCCATTTTTTTGTTCTGTTGCAGCCTATTGGAGCACTAAATGCTGACCGACTAATGAAATTCCAGGAGAGATACAATAGCTTTGATGATCCCATCATCCCCAAGTTCCATTATGGTTCACATTACTCGAGTGCTGGAACTGTAGGTTTCCTACATTACAGAGTTATTGATTCGTATTTGTTGATTGTGGTTATTAATACCAGTAAATGCTCGAAAAAATCACTTCTTAATGTATTTATGGGTTCGGGGTACTGTATTTTAGTTGTAGTTTTTTGAGATACATTCCCTACCTTTGATCAAGGAAAATCTTAGATTGGCATGTTCATCTAGATATCACATTCTCTAGTTTTTTTTGGGGGATTATATTTAAGGACTTCAGATTTTCATTCTTGGCAATCAAAAGCTCCGCATCACATAGGGTTGCGCATACTTACGCATGTCATCTGATTATTGGTTATTATAGTTTTCTTGAGTTTTTTCTTTTTTTCTTAGATGGCATTGCTAATAGTATTTTGTGTGCAGGTGCTATATTACCTCGTTAGGGTGGAGCCATTTACTACTCAGTCAATTCAATTGCAAGGTGGTAAATTTGATCACACGGACAGGATGTTTTCAGATATTGGCACTACTTGGAGTGGCGTTCTTGAGGATATGAGTGATGTGAAAGAGTTGGTAATAATCTGTCAAACTACTACGACACAGGCACACTTTTATGAGTTTTTATAACTAGATCCCTATGCTACCAACGTATTATTCCCTATGACGCGGAATACCAATATTTATATGGATACAAATAATATTTGTCAAAAAAATATATGAATACAAATAAATGTAATGGGAATAAGACTCACAAATTTCTAAAATCAAAGACTTGACATGGGGTATTCTACCTATTTCCTGAGATCTATGATTTGTTTTAACATTATTTTATAAAGAGTGCCCACATGAAATACACAAACATAAAATGATAGCAAACGAACATTAGGAAATAATTAATTTTTGTTTCAATAAGTTGGAATGCTGTCTATTTTAGATAAATCTACCCACATACTGATACTGCGCATGTACTGGTATCTAGGAATCATAGGCTTAAGCCCCATTCAGTCATCAAGTGTGAATCTCTTTCTTCATAGTTTTGTATTCTTATATTTGCAGAAGGTGGAACTAAAAGTCATTTCTTTGATGCATATTAGGTCCCCGAGCTATTTTACCTCCCAGAGTCTTTAACAAACATAAATGCAATTGATTTTGGCACGACACAACTTGGTGGAAAGCTTGGTATGTATTTCTAAATACTAGGAACAACTGATTTACTGGACATTGTTTCCACAAAATTTAAGCATGTACACTTTAATGCTCATTAACCATTGCAGATTCTGTCAGACTTCCTCCTTGGGCTAAGAATCCTGTTGATTTTATTCATAAGCATCGGATGGCTCTTGAGAGTGAATATGTCTCTGCTCATCTGCATGAATGGATCGACCTTATATTTGGGTAATTCTGCTTATTAGTTGAACCAATTTAAACAAAGAAACTGAATTATGTATCATTGAATACTTGTAGTTTATAATATTTAAAAAAGAGAGGATAATGTAAATATTTTACCGATCTAATTGAAAAGAAACTTTCTTAGGTGGAAAGAAGACAACCCACTTGCTAAGAGAAAATTAAAAACAAAATAAAAATAATTGAGGCCACTTTGGATCTTCCCGCCACAAAATCTTCAACACACGCCCTTGCTCGAATACATATCATTCTTCTCCTTCTACAAAACCCATCCAATAACGGACAAAGCTAGGAACCATATTACATTATGAATTTACCTTCTAAATGGCTTGCACCACCATGCTTTTAAAGATAAGATAGACCTCCTTTGCAAGCCTATAATGTAGAAGCAAGGCTGACCTGAGGTTTAGGGGGCCCTAGGCGAGGTCCGAAAATGAAGCCCCCTGGCGGGGATTTTTTTTTGGTAGCACATATTTTCTTGTAAAAAAATGATGAAATTTGTTAACAAGGTGAGGATTTGAACCTTTTTAACCTTGGGATGAGATCAATCATGTTAACCAGTAAGGCAACTTAATTTCATGATATTTTTTGGGCCCTTTTTTTAGTACTACTTAACCATTTGGAGGCCCCAAATTTACATAAATTATCGGGGGCTCTAGGCGGCCGCTTCTTGTGCCTATAGCCAACCCTGTGTAGAAGTTAATGGTTAATGAATTTATCTATTGTACTTTGTGTGGATAAACCCATACATATTGCATTGGTTGATATACACTCGTTGTTTGCCCCCAAGCCAACCCCCATTAAAAAAATTGGAATTTAGATGAAACTTCTTTCTTATAAACAAACGTCAAGAAGTCCAAACTTCGGTACCTATTAGAACGGGAGGTTCCATCTCAAAACCAATTTGACTATGACTTTATGAGTGGAGTAACCGTAAGATCTTATATTTTGAGTTGCAAGGCTTGATATGAGCAATGCGAGATTAAATATCTCTATATGCCCGCTAATGTATGGTTTAATTTTCAAGTCGAACACGTGGACGAATATTTGGTTGACGCGGAGCTCGTTTTGCCGTTGGGAACGAAAGGCAGAAGAAATTTACATTCTCATAAGTCATGCCATATTAGAACAGGAGATTCCATCTAATAATCAATTGGGTATGAGAGGAGTAGCCCCAAGATTTTATATTTTAAGTTGTAAGGCTAAATATGCTTGATGTGAGACTAGACATCTCAACATTGCCGACCTCTTTCGCTCGTAACTTCTACCAAATGACTGGCCATCGATTTAATCATAAATTTTCTGTTTTCTACCCACTTCCATTTCCAGTTGTCCTCATCCATCCATCCGAATCATAACCAAGGTGAATTTTTGGATTTAAGAGCCAAGATCCTCCAAATTCCTATCATAAAGATTTCTCTGGAAATGAAAGTTCCAACTCGCAATGTCCCTCACCATTTCGTAGAAATCGTTCACTCCTGATCTTTAGTCATAATTATTATATAGAAAGTTGTCTCAAGTCACACTATTAATCGTGTAAGCTAGAAACGAGTTTTCTCCTTGGTCCTCAATCACACCAAAAAAAAGTTTTTCCCGACAGACTAATACATTTTTTTTAATTGAATACGGCGTTTGAAATGCGCTATCACTAATGAAATACTAAAATGTACTGATAATATTGCAAAAGTAGTTTCTCATATAAACACTAGCAGAGAAGATACATTATCTAAAAGAATTGCATTTCCAATGCTTTTTAAGGTCCCCTTTTGCAAATACTGAACTCTGTTTATTTACTAATATAACTGTATTTAGGTTTTCCTTTTTTCCTTTCTTAAATTTTGAATATGAGATAACTAGATAATAATAATGTATATATGACTAATTTGAGTTTCTTAACCTATTCTCTTATGCACGAATTGGAACTTTTAGATATAAACAGCGGGGAAAGGAAGCCATCTCGGCAAATAATGTGTTCTTCTACATAACTTATGAAGGCACAGTTGATATTGACAAAATTACAGATCCAGTAAGCCTAAGTTCCCTTTTAATAATATTCATTGAGTTTCAACAATATGTTATTTACTATTGCTCTATTTTAAACATAGGTACATCAACGTGCTACACAAGACCAGATCGCTTACTTTGGACAAACCCCGTCCCAACTTCTCACTGTCCCTCATTTTAAAAAGAGACCATTGGCAGATGTTCTTCATCTACAGGTATCTTTTGATGTCGTTATACCATGCAGATGCTTAATATTGTTATATTGGTAATGTACATGATAGTTTCACAAATTCTATCTACAACTACTTTCACGAAAGGTTTATGTTCCACAATTTAATGGAATATAGGGAACTATCTTAAAAATGAATCCAACGTTCATTAATGGGAATACGCCAGGTATTGCAAAATGACACTAGAACTTTGGGGGTATCAAGTAACTAGGGTTGACAGTGACAAGGAAGGACACGACTTTGCTTTACTTTTTTTCCTTTTTCTTTTTGGGTTATCCAATCGTAGGTGTTATCTCTCTGTCAGTCAGATTTCTTCTGTGTACTTCATATTAGCCCATCTTTGCCTGTATTTGAAGTTTTGCATTGTCATTTAAGTTTATTAGTGACTAGTTGGCGGTCCGCATGTTTTAACATGAAGATATAGCTTACTAGGTTATATAAATTAGGTTTGCTTAATGTATATAATTTTGTTTTTACTTTCAGACAATCTTTAGGAACCCAAATGAGGTAAAACCATATATGATTCCATATCCCGAACGTTGCAATGTACCTGCTTCCTGTATATACGCATCACCGGATTCCGTCATAGTTGTTGACTGCAATGCCCCAGCAGCGCATGTTGCATTGCATACGTGGCAGCCAAATACACCAGATGGCCAGGGAACACCATTTTTGTTTCAGCATGGCAAAGCCATCACAACCTCCACTGGTGGCACCTTCATGCGCATGTTCAAAGGCCCATCCGGTTCTGGTTCTGAAGAATGGCAATTTCCCCAAGCCCTAGCTTTTGCGGCATCTGGAATCAGAAGTTCTTGTGTGGTTGCGGTCACAGGTGATAAAGAAATCATCACAGGTAACACATTTCTATTTCAAAGATCAAGTTCCACGCTTGAATTTTCTTGTTTTCTTTTACCGATCCAATATTATGTCCTTCAATCCCATTCTTTTCATTGCTAATTAATACATGTATGTATATACCTAGGTGGACATGCGGATAACAGCATTAAGTTGATATCATCTGATGGTGCAAAAACTATTGAAACGGCAAAAGGGCATTGCGCTCCAGTTACTTGTCTTGCTCTTTCTCCTAATAGCACCTATCTTGTAACTGGTTCACAAGATACAACTGTAATACTATGGAAGATTCACCAAGTTTTCACATTACAATCAAACAGCATCTCAGATCCTCCGACAGGCTCCGGAACTTCTACTTCTACTAGCAGTAATACTATTTCTGACATAAGCAGAAAGCGTCGTATTGAAGGCCCATTGCATGTTTTGAGAGGTCATTTTAGAGAAATAGTTTGTTGCTGTGTCAACTCGGACCTTGGAATTGTTGTTTCAAGCTCTTTTTCTTCAGACGTATTAATACATTCCATAAGGAAGGGTCGACTGCTTCGAAGACTGGTGGACGTCCAGGCACATGGGGTTTGCCTTTCATCTGGGGGAGTCATAATGACTTGGAACAAAGTAGAGCATAAGCTCTGCACTTTCACAATTAATGGATATCCGATAGCTACTTCAAGTTTTTCATCTTTCTCTGGTAATATCAGTTGCATGGAAGTTTCGGTTGATGGAGAGAGCGCCATGGTTGGGACAAGCTCGTGTAGAGAGAATGATGGAATATGTGATAGTAGAGGAGAGGCGGAACTGGACAAGGAGGAGAACAAAGATCTATCTCTGGAAAGGGATGGTGATAGTAATTTGGCTCCTGGCGTTTCTTCGATTTGCTTCCTGGATTTGCACACTCTGAAGGTGAATTTGAATGATTCATTTTGTTTGTGCTACCCATTTATTTCTAAGAATCTCTTTCTAATCATGGAGCCAAAAATATATCTCGTTAATATAACGTATGACACCCTCGATATAGAGGTTCAACATCCTATGACGAGTTAAGCCACGTGGAGGCAAGCAAGATCTGAGCTTTGATGGGGAGAGGTGTTCTCCTCACCATGGGGATCCATCCTCATAAAAGCTACCCACCATTTCTGATCTTCCAACATCATCGAAAGAGGTTTCATAAAATTGAGGGATAAAATTACTCTGAAACTCTTGTTTGAAGTAGGTTTCAGAAACATCATTTTAATTTTTTCTTCAAGAAGGTTGTTTTGGTAATATGATGCAAATTGTCCCTTTACACGCTAGTATGGAAGGGGTCCAGGGACAAGTAAATTTCGCAATTAAAATGACTACATTTGTTGAATGTTGGAGTTTACATAGGGTTAAAGCTTATGGAACTTGAATTTGCCTTTTCAGAAGAGTCTCCGTCACTAGTAGATTATCTTCTTAAAGATCGATTGTATTCCGATACTTCTGAACTCGAAATGTAGTGAAACTTTGTGAGGATGATCTACTCATGATGGAAAACATGTGAACATGCAAAATTTTCTTTTTCATAACCTCTAATCCTATGTACTCGAATATTTAAAAAGAGTTGTCATCTTAGTTGTCAGAAAAAAATATATAACACTGAAATATTGTGTCAGAAAAAAATTAACGGCATTCTCCTTCTGAAAAGAATCAATTGACTTTGTGTGATAGGCCTTGTATGATAAATTTGATATATTGTGCTGTTATAATATTTAGATCCTTGATCGTAACACAAAGCATACATCCTTGTTACAGGTATTTCACACCTTGAAGCTAGGAGAAGGGCAAGATATTACGGCTCTCGCTTTGAACAAGGATAATACCAATCTCTTGGTGTCAACAGAAGATAGACAGTTGATAGTTTTCACCGATCCAGCTGTAAGTTGAATTAGTTTACAAGCTTTACATGTACTGTCCGGTCCCATACTTGTGGTTCTAATTTTGTCGTGCTATGTGATACTAGAACATGAGACATCGAATTGCTATATATCCCACAAATCGGTCTGGAATTTTATATATCACATTGCTATTAAGTTTGGGTTTGGATAGGGGGACACAATTTTTGACAAAAAAACTGCTACACTTTTTCGAAAACACCTACAAAGAATGAATTAAGACTTAATTTTTGTGTGCAGATAATCTCTTCGAAGGTGTAAAAACTTTGAAGGAGTTTTTGTCAATTTTTTTATTCCCAGACCCAGTAAGTTTATAATGAACATATAATAAGTTACAGATATATTACTATATTTTCACATGCAAATAAAATTAAAATGAAAAATAATATGATGTGTGCATCTTATGTATGAATATTGATGCCCTAATGTTCATGAAATGCCATAAATGAAACTCCCATTTATTTTATTTTTATACATTTTGTGCAATTTGTTTGCAGCTGAGCTTGAAGGTTGTGGATCAAATGCTTAAGCTTGGTTGGGAAGGCGATGGACTGAGTCCACTCATGAAATAGTCTTAAAGAAAGTGGGATTCAAATGTTTTTAGATGGAAACCAAACCGCTTGATCTCTCGAAAGCAGGTCGTTCATAAGACAGATCCAAAATGCAAATTTCTGTAACATATGTATCTAACGTGCAGAAAATCACATATATTTTTGTCATATACACGCATAGAAACCTTAGTTCCACTCTTTTTTGCCCGAGTGAGTTGTAAGATAACCCTTTAGGAGAAGAATGGTTATGTTGTATTTGAACGATTCTTTTACAGGTTTCCGTTTAGTTCCTTACTCAGTGTTGTGTATTCTTTTAATTTCTCTATTTTTTTTATCTAAGAAATGTGGAATCTTTTTAGATTTTTGTCTATAACATTGCAAACATAAACTGAGATCTGTAGCTAAAAAACACAATTGCTAGACTGTTGTTTTTGCAGGTACCATGACATTATCAATTAGCATCTTACGCCTTTGATACCTAGGGTTTCGGCTGGTATCTAACACCTTCTAAAAATACAATGTCAATTACATCTAATATGCAATTCCAAATTTTTAATGAGATACGACGGATGATGGATTTATTGGGTTAGATATGTGACCTTTTATTTGCATCTCTATGTTTATCGAATTTGTTTTTTTTTTCTTTTCTCAAGCACAATTTATATTACATTACATTACATCCTAAGAGGGGAAAACTTGCAAAAAGTTGTCGAGCAAGTGAAATGTTCTTATAAGATAAACTTTGTAGTACCCTACTCGCAGCCTTCTACCCCAGTCAAACACTCGAAGGCTACTTCGAAGCCTACTCGAATATCTCGAAGCCTATTCAATATTTAAACAGGTTTCCCAAAGATCACCCGAAGACGAAGCCTCGACTCTGAACAAGCCTCGAAGAATAACTACACGTCAACATCCAAAACACTTCGACCATATCCGTACATGGTTGAAGTGTGACAAGACAGACAACTAGCTCACTAGACAAGATGGCGGAGTTGTTGGTCCTTGCAGCTACAGTGATAGAGCATAGTGGAGACCCTGCATTTTCGGCTTCAACACCAACTCTGGGATATCCGCTCGATATCCGGAGGATATCTAGATTGTACACTTGTAATCTGACTTAACCTTGGTGACTCAGCTCATCCTATGTTCTATAAATATGATAGATTGGGAACCAAAGGGAGGGTTAGGAAATCTCTCCCACCCCCATACAGTTTAACTTCGATCACTTTGTAAAACCCAGTACTCGAACCTTCGACCACTCGACAAAAATAAAACACTCTTAAAAATCCTCATCAGAGGTCGTGGAGAGTCACATTCCAGGCCTCCACGCAAGTATATTGTCTATTGATTATTCGCATTCTAGGTTATATACTTGAACTTCTTTGTTTGAAGATTAAACCCCGTGGTGTAAGAGCCGACTTTTCCTCCGCAAGAAGCTAGGCCCCTACATTTGGCACCGTCTGTGCTTTCCACCCTACCTATCTCCCTTTCTTATTTCCCTCCCTTTGCTCTCAACTTCAACAGATTAATCTCAATGGCACCCACTCTCCGTTCCAGTTCTACCCATGCCAGCAACTCCGTCGACGAAGTGGCGACCCAAATAGCCTTACTTTCTCAACAATTTGTTCAAGCCGAGGAGCGCCGCCATGCACAACTTTACCAGGAATGTGATAAGCACCAGTTGGAGTTTTAAGCTGAACGGAACCGCCGCCTGGACGATGCCGACAGGCAGAACTGGGCAATTGACGAGTTACGTAACACCGTCTGAGAGTTGCAGAAACTACAGCCTCTAGAAGCTACTCGACCATCCCAAGCACCAGACCCGTCGTTTGTGTCTGCCCGCGTCCACGTGAGACCCCTACCAAATCTCGAAGCACTCCCAGTCTATATCGGTGCTGAGGGTGCTCCCCAGACTATTCCCCCTACCGGCTCTATCCATCTCGGCATCCACCCCACAAAAAATTCATCTGACTCTACCATTCTCTCCTCCAGACATCCCAAACGCCACCCCGCCCGAGAGCGTCTCGGGGAACGCAATACATAAAACATACTACACACTCGACCTCATCACCCTCGAACCCTTCGATCACCCCCTCATCCTACCTATGATGTACAATTGGACTTCGACCACTAAATACAACCTGTTGTTCACGTCAGCGCGAACCCAACTCCCAACTCCTGGAGTCGACTGAATAACGCCCTTTGCCCTAAACTTCTCGCTATCGAGATACCACCCAATTTTGGTGCACCCAAACTCAGCAAATACCGTAACACAGACCCTCAATCACACATTCTCGAATTCCAAAATGCACTGAGCCTCTATTCTACAGCCGACTACTTGTTATGGCGCCTTTTTTCCACCAGCCTTACTGACAGCCCCCTTCGATGGTATCACAATCTCCCTGATGGCTCGATCAGCAGTTTCGAACAACTATTACAGCTTTTCATTGCCCAGTTTGCCTTCAATAAAGACATAGAAGTTAGTGTCGACTCCCTATTCAATTTATGAAAGTCCAGCAGTGAAACACTCGAAGCCTTCACCAAGAGATTTCTCGATGAATCACGGAAAGTCGAGAACCTTAACTGCGCGAATGCTGTGCTCGGGTATTCAAATGCCTTACCATATCACAGCCGTATGAAAGAGTACCTGGTCCTCCACAAGCCTCAAACCCTCGAGGAGATGCTCTCAAAGGTCAATGGCTATATCGACCTTGAACGCCACCACTAATCTCGAAAATAGGGCTAACCTTCGAACACTACCATCAATAAACCTCGACAAAACCCACCTTCTACCCCAACATCCTTGATCGCTCTCGTCTCACAGGAGACCAAGAGCTGCAAACACCCTCACAACGACAACAATGCCGAAGCTCACAGAAAGAGATCGAAGCCGGTCCTACCCACACTTATTGCCCCTCTCAGTACACTTCTTCCACATATACAGGCAGGCCCCATCTGGCGTATCCCTTTCCCTATCAAAGTCAAACCAAGCGAACTTTACTGCGCCAGCCACAAATGTAACTGTCACCATACCAACAAATGCTTCGCCCTTCAATGCTCTTTCGAGATCATCCTCAAAGCAGGTCGTCTACATCACTATGTTACCGACCTTCCCAGTTACCTTGACGGGTTATATCTCAAACCTTAACCTACCCTTGCTGCCGACCCGGCCGAAGTGCATATCTACCGAATACACTTCATCGAAGTCAACAACATAGACAGTGGCCATTCCAAAAGTAAACGCAAGCGTGTCGAAGAATGTTACAAACTCACCTACCAGGAGAAGCTGCCCGCTCTCCTACCAGGATCAAGCCTCTTCCCTCAACCCGAAGGCATCTCTTTCATCGACTGTGACACATCCCATGTCCGTTTTCCCCATTCCGATCCATTAGTCATCATGATTAAGATCAAAAACCTCGTTCTCCACACAATGCTCATAGACACAGGAAGTGCAGCTGATGTCCTTTTCCTCCAAACTGTCCAAACCAAGAAGAAAGCCGACCTCATAACCGCTGCCAATGTCGAATTGAAAGGATTCAATGGGGCCACAAAAGTTGTTGTTGGTCGAATCAGCCTCCCAGTTACTACCAGCCCAGTCACACTTCAAACCAGTTTTCTTGTCGTCGACAAGAAGTCAGAATACCTCGGTATCCTCGGACGCGACTGGTTCCATGCCATGCGTGTTATACCTTTGACATATCATCAAACCCTTCGTTTTACCACCCCCGAGGGTACTTGGAATTAAAAAGCTCTCAACGCCTCGCCCGTTCATGCGAGCACCTGGAGATCGATCAGACCCAGAGGCTCGTCAGCCGCCCATAGCATTCAATGTCTCTCTCTATCTCCCTATGCCTTCAACAGATACCACCCCACCCATCGAACCTACTGTTTATATCGAACTCGACGGTCCCGGTCGAGGTACATTCATCAGAGCCTTTTTAGGCAAGGCAGAATGCCTCGAGCTCTTAGACTTCCTTCGAGCAAACAAAGACGTCTTTGTATGGACATTCCAGAAGATGCCTGACGTCAATCCCAGTTTGGCATGCCACCGCCTCGATCTCATTCCCCATTCTACAACAGTTAAACAGAAATAATGTACCTTGGCACCACGCCTTCGAGAAGCAGTAAACCTCGACGTAGACAAACTCATAGCCGCAGGATTCATCAGAGAAGTGAAGTATGCTGACTGGATATAAAATATTGTGGCAGTTCCTCAGAAGAACGGTAAGATCAGAATCTGCGTCGACTTCACAGACCTCAACAAACACACACCAAATGACAATTTCCCATTGTCGATCATTTCAGTACTCCTCGATGCCACTGCTGGACATGATCGTCTATCTATGATAGATGCGGCTTTGGGTTACAATCAGGTACCTCTTCTCCCTGAAAATCAACTTAAAACTTCTTTCATTACTGAACAAGGCCTTTACTGTTTTAGCGTCATGCCCTTCGGCCTTAAAAATGCAGGAACCACTTACAAGCGCCTTGTCACCACCATGTTCAAACCCTTGCTTGGCAAGTCGATCGAGGTTTACATCGACGACATGTTATGCAAGAGCCTCCAAAAACAGACCCACATCCAGGACATTACTGAAGTCTTTTCATTACTTTGGACGTACAACATAAAACTCAAACCAGACAAATGCCAATTTGGCATTTTTTCTGGTAAATTTTTAGGCCATCTTATCAGTAAACGAGGTATCAAGATCGACCCCACACATATTCGAGCCCTCATCGACATGCCTTCGCACCAAACCAAAAAAGATGTCCGAAAGGTGGCTGGTAAGATAGCAACCCTTAACCGTTTCATTGCTAAATCCTCAGACCGTTGTGTTTGGCTCTTTTCCCTCTTACGCGACCAAGGCATCCACAAAGCAAAAAAGAAAAACAACCCTGAAATCAACTGGACACCCGACTGTGAGCAGGCCTTCCTCGAACTCAAAACTTATCTTGGTCGATCCCCCATTATCAGCACCCCTATCGAAGGTGAAGCACTATCTTTATACCCCACTGTTACAGACACCTCTATCAGTTCAGTGCTTATTTGACTCGATTCAAACGTCGAGAAGCCTGTATATTTTATCAGCAAAACTCTAACACCCGCAGAAATTCGATATTCGAAACTTGAGCGTTTGCTCCTCACCCTTGTCTATTCAGCCCGCAAGCTCAAACCATATTTTCAAGCTCACCCCATCCGTGTTATAACAAGCTACCCTCTTCGAGAAGTACTCAACAAAAAAGAGAAATCCAGACGAGTACAACAGTGGTCTGTGTATCTTGGTGAACATGACATTACATTCGAGAAGCAGATATCCCAGAAAGACCAAGCAGTAGCAGATTTCCTTGCTGACTTTCCGGTCGAAGATGTCGATTGGGAGGAACATGAAGATGATGTAACAGATGACCAACCCGAAGCAACAGATCCATGAAACCCCAACACTGGATGGCGCCTATTCACAGATGGATCCGCTGGGACTAACGGTTCAAGGATCGGTATAGTCCTGGTCACACCTACCAATGATCGCATAGAAAAAATAGTCAAGTTCAACTTCGAATGCTCCAACAATGAACAGAGTATGAAGCATTGATCTACGTCCTCGACCTTGCCCTCGAACTCGGCATTCCTAAACTCGCAGTTTTCACAGATTCCCAACTTGTTCAGAGACATTACAGTGGTAAAAATCAAGCTGACGGTTGCATGGCTAAATATGCTACTCTCGTTCGACAGCTCATGGACTGCTTTCCCAAAAAATCTTCCATCACTCATTACCCTCGAGGAGAAATCCGACATGCAGATGCCCTCGCCTACATAACAGCTATGTTAAGCCAATCAGAATCCTGAACCCTCCACATCGAAGTACTCGAACGCCCAAGTATCGGCCAGATGGAAATCAATGCCATCAATACTGAGGGTGAGAGTCTCAATTTAGACGACTGGCGAACACCATTCCTCCATTACTTCAACAATGCAACCCTCCCAGATGACCCCAAAGCCAAATGATCGCTGTTAGAGAATTGCCGCAGATACACTATCCACAAACATGAGTTACATCGCAAATCCCCAAATGGCGTCCTCCTTTGATGCATTTATCAAGCCGAAGCCTCTACAATTCTAGCTGAACTTCACCAAGGAAACTGTGGTGCTCACACTGCTTGTCGTTCTATGACCCTTCGAGCCATCTCTCAAGGTTTATTCTGGCCGAATATGAAAAAACAAGCCGAAGAGTATGCCAAACACTGTGACAAATGCCAACGTCATGCTCATGACATCCACAACCCCTTGCAAGACCTCCATTTCTGCCAAGTCTCCTGGCCATTCCAAAGATGGGTTATCGATCTCATTGATCCTTTTTCTAAAGCCTTAGGCATCCGGGAGAATATCCTTGTTGCAACAGACTATTTTATCAAATGGGTCGAAGTTGTACCTTTGTGCGGAACCAGGGAAGAAGAAGTCATCAAATTTCTATGGGAAAACATCATCACGCGCTTCGGGTTCCCCCATATGATTCGATGTGACAATGGTCCGCAGTTCATCGGGAACAAAGTCAGAAACTTCCTCAAATAAACACAACATTATCCTCTCACTCTCAACACCCTATTATCCTCAAGGAAATGGTCAAGTCGAAGCAATCAACAAATCCATAGTCGACGGTCTCAAGAAACGTGTCGATGCAAAGAAAGGCCGATGGGTTCAGGAGTTATAGGATGTCCTCTGGGCCTATTGAACAACACCAAGAAAATTTACAGGCTGCACCCCTTTCATTCTAGCATACGGTACCGAAGCTGTGTTCCCTACTATATTTGAATTACCCACACGAGATCCCAATCTCCCAGACGAAGACAATGAGTTTGAGCTCGGATGTAACATGTTGTGGATCGACGAAACCAGAGACCGAGCCATCGCCAACCTTTGTCGTTACCATCTGTCCATCCAGAAGTCATATAGTAAGAGAGTCCGACCATAAAGTTTCAACATCGGAGATCTGGTAATTTGACGTGTCAACCAATCCTTGAAGCCTCGAAATGCGGGCAAGCTAGTCGAATCCTTGGAAGGACCCAATGTCGTATACGATAAAACCAACAAAGGATCATACAACTTAATGACATAAGACGAAGAGCCTCTACCGAATCCGTGGAACACAATGCAGCTGGTCTCATACGATAGGTCACGACCTCCACCTTGTACAACTGATGTAAATACAAAATAATCAATAAGCAATTTTTCCACCCCTGCTTCGTCTCCTATTTTCAATGAATTTTTTGGTTTAACTTAAGTATCATGTCAACCCTTCGACCCGACTGATACTTGGAGGCGACTTTGAGATTTTTCAAAACCTCCAATTTCGAGCAAACTCGAGGGACAAGGATGGTCGAAAGACTGGACCCTCGAGAATGCATTGGGGGCGAACAGTTATGCTTCGTTGTGGCTTAAGCTTTGAAGTCAAGTCGATTTATTGGTTCCCTCTAAGTATCATGTCAACCCTTCGATCCGACTGATACTTGGGGGCGATCTTGAGATTTTTCAAACCTTCAATTTCGAGCAAACTCGAGGGAAAGACCGGACCCTCGAGAATGCATTGGGGGCGAACAGTTATGCTTCGCTGTGGCTTAGACCTTCAAAGTCCAGTCGATTTCTTGGTCCCCTCTAAGTATCATGTCAACCCTCGACCCGACTGATACTTGGGGGCGACCTTAAAATTTTCAAGTTTCCAACTTTCGAGCAAACTCGAGGGGAACGGATGGTCGAAAGACCGGACCCTCAAGAATGCGTTGGCGGTGAACATGTCTTGCTTCGCTATGGCTTAGGCCTTCGAAGTCCAGTGAATTTTTGGGTTTCTCCTAAGTGTCATGTCAACCTCGGTCTGACTGATACTCGGGGGCGACCTTGAAAATTCTCAAACTCCCAACATTCGAGCAGACTCGAGGGGTACGAATGGTCGACCAACCCGACCCTCGGGAATGAGTTGGGGGCGACCATGCCTTACATCGCTGTAGCTTAGGCCTTCGATGTCCAGCAGATCCCTTTATTTTAAAAGAGGTATCACAACCATCTCGAAGCTCTCACAGGTTCGATCACTCAACAATCATTCTACAAATTTAGCACATACATACACTATTATACAGGAATATCTGCAACTCTACCACATGCAATAAGTTTAAGAACATCATATATCAGAGAGCAGTTTAGAACAATACATCAAATTCAGTTCAGAATATACATCAAGTTAATCAAATCAAAGTTCACACAAATCAGTTTCAACACAACAGTTCAAATTTGTTCGCACAAAACACGTTCCAAGATCAACCCCACAGAAAACTAAAGTTGGTTCAAATATCACAACTCCACAGTAAATCAAAATAACAGCATGGTACTCTAGTACAAATACCTCTGACCGGCGTGGCTGCATCTTTTCCCCCAATAGTCCCCGCAGCATCAACACCTTCAACACCCACAGTCGAAGGCCTCGACCCTGCATCATCTGCAATCATGTCAGATATAGCCTCAACAGAAATACCTTCGACCACAAGAGTTTCCATATCACCTCCAACACCTCCAACAACAACTTCTACCTCTCTCTCCTTCGCCTGCAAAGAGGCCTCAGCAACAGGTTCTTCGACAACAGGAAGGCATTCTAAAGTGTCAGGATCAAAACCCATATCCTCAATGAACTCCTTCAGTCGGACAACAACTGGGCATTCACGATCAAACTGCGTCTGATAACGCGCCTTCTGATCTGCTTTCTCTTTATCCTTCACAGCAATCTTCAACTTCAACACCTGCTCATGATTAAACCGTTGACCCTCCATTCTCTTCTCGATTGCATCATTGATAGCCTCCAAATCCTGCTTCAACTTATTATTATCAGATACCAGCGACGCTTCAGTTCCTCGAGCAAGCTCCAGACTCTCAAGCGCCTCCTGCAACCTCCTCTTTCCTACCTTCACTGCCTTATTGTATGATTGAGCCCAAGCATCCGTCTGCTAGAGTACTCAAACCGTCAGCATTTCTTGAAGCATAATAGCACTTAAGAAAATCTCAAAATCTCATAAAAAATAAAAAATAGTTACCTGATACATAGTCTTCTTCATCTGCTTTGAAGCTTCGTCTGGGTCAGCGTCGCAGAGTTCAGCCATCGAAGCGAACTTGGTTAGAACTTGATCTTATCGTTCAGCCTCCGTCATCTCTTCATCCTCATCCTCCGCATCATCTTCCCCCAGCGCCCTACGCCTTTTGCGCTGAACAAACTTCGTCTGTTGTACCTTCGGAGCCTCAGGAACGACCCTACCTTTCCCTTTCTCAGCCTGTGTTGGTGCCTGCCTCGGCCTCAGTCTCGAAGCATCACTAGCCACCTCGGGTACCTACGCCGCTTGCTTCGAAGCCCATTTTGCCTTCGGAACATACTGAACTGTCCTTGCCAAATCATCCTCTCCCATTTCTTCGGATACTTTCGAACCACCTTCGCCCTTCCTCTTTTTTGATGGCTTCGGCGTAACGGGTATGTTTCGAAGCAGGGAATTTGTCTTCTTCTTTCTCTTCCTCTTGATACCTAGACTCGTGAATACATAATTAACCCACTCCTCGTCCGAATTGAGTACAACGTCAATATAATCCCTTGGATTATCCCAAGACCGGTTAGTCGCACCTACAGAAAAATAGAAGTATAATCACAGTCTATTCAAGCAACATATCAAAATAAAACCTTCGACAAAAAACTTACTCGGGTTATAAACTCTATGATGGAACCTATAAGAGCCCTCCCCTTCGACATTCTCAAAATTACCCTATACCACAATTAAATCCTTATTCCTGCCTCGACCCGTCAAACACAGATCAAACAAGCAGGGCTTCTCTGGGTGACATTGGATATGGTACGTCCCTACATTATGATTTGCTTTCCTCGAATAAAATGATACAACATCGTACCTCTCAATTAAACCCCTATTCTCACTTCTCAATTTTACATTCATGCCCTCTATTACCCTCATCATCTCCTAAAAATTTTCATTCATTTGAACCGGGGCAACCTCCCAAAAATTCAACACCTCCTTCACCAGCCTTCAGAGAGGAAGTTGCATTCCTAATCGAATCTGACCTCTATATGCCATTATACCCTTCCGCGGGTTCGACTTGAAAGTCTTCCCCGCTTCTGCTACATGTAATGTTACCCCCACCTTTGACAGCTCCAACTTGGCAGCAAATCGATCCAATCTCTTTTTATCTCTAGCAGAAATAGAACCCTCGACCCTATCCGACTCAGTCGAATCCCCACTCTGATCACTCTGCTCCCCTTCTCTCTTTTCACCACCAAAAGGCCCAACATTACCCTCGCCTCTCCCCCCCCTCTTATCTCCTCCTTCTTACTATCCTTAGTCACTACCGTCTTACGACGTCTAGTAATTGGAACCCCACCCGTCGGAACTACCACGGCTAAAGGGTATCAGTTAGAACATCTAAGACTTCTAAGTCGCTGCCCTCATCCATTGGAGCACGACCAAAAATACTAGCCTTGAGTTCTTCGATTTTCTCGTCTATCAGCATCTGTCTCAAAGCTTGACGGGTATGCATCTTATCCTACAAAAGAAGAGGCACGCAATTAGATGGATACATTCGATAAATCATGTGTCAATAACCCATATCCCATTTACCCCTTCCAACAGATACAAACACTATCGAAAGCTCGATCCCAAACATAGTCCCTCCGTTAAAACACTCAGAATCCTCAAATAGGCTCGAACCCAGACTTATGAATTCCCCCTATCCTCGACGATAACCTCTAAACTACAAACCAATAATATTCTACTTACAGATATAGAAGGAAAAACAAAACAAAAATAGACAGAGAGCAATCGACATACCTGTGTTAGCAGAAGCAAACTCGAAACAACAAGTCAGTCCGTACCCAGTAACAACTTCAGCAACTTCTCTCAAGCTTCAAAGATAATGGCGTATGTTTTCTCCCTCTCATTCTCTAGTTTTTCTCTATAACAGTATAGTGGTTATTTCCTTCACATTTATATACCTTCTCGGAAAACCAAAACCGCCTCGATTTTCAAACCACTATCATTGCCACGCCCCCACTACCCTGACTTTTCGGCTGAGACATGTTTTGACTGATTTACCCCTCATACCCCTCATGTGCGAACCGCACACTCATTCTGATTTAAATTTAAACTCAAAGCCTCTCAAACCTTTTAACCCTTACTCGAAGCCGCCCAATCAAAACCTAACATATAATCATACTTTTTTCGTAAAACGAGCAAAATCATGATTACCTGCATGATACACTGCCCTAGGAGCACGTACCAATATGATAGACCAGTTGTCTGAGCTGTCAGTCGTCCAGTCAAATACAGCAAAACCTTCAACACACCCACGTCTTGTCCATGAGTAATCGACTACACCATCTATCGAACATTCGATCCTTGATACCTTCGGCAAATCATACTTCTACTTTGACAGATTACAATCTTTTACTTCGACAGTTCAAAATTCTACTTACACATAAATTACAATTTTCCTTCGACAGACCAAATTCCTACTTCGACAGATTACAATCTTTTTACTTCGACAGTTCAGAAATTTACGTCTACACAGATCAAAATATTACTCCGACAGTTCCAACATCTTACTTCGACAGATTATACTATTACTTCGACAACTCATAATATTACTTCGAGAATTCAGAATCTTACTTCGACAGATTATACTGTTACTTCAAAAGTTCAGAATTTATGCTTCAACATTTCAAAATTTTAGTGCGACAGTTCAAATTGTTACTTATAATGAGCCCAAAACCCTACTTCAACAGTTATTAAAAATCCCAATTTCATTCCGATAAACAAAACATCCAGCCACAAAATACCGACCCAACCAGCAAAAAACAAAAAAACAAAAAACAAACCAACAACAGACAAACCAAATACCCAATAGTACAGTTGAAAGAGACCCTAAATATCAGCTGAATGCTCCTCCTCGACCACAGCCTCAGCATCAACATCTTTTTGGTCTACCATTTCCTCCACAAACGACTCCAGCAGGGACAACCGGTGGCCGGGAGACGGTCCCATCATCTGTAATATTCCCCACAAATACGTGAAGGGCATGCCAGCAATAGGTGCCCCGGGTTCCGCTTCAAAAAGATCTGGCATCTCCGTATCAATGTCCTGGTCGATATCAAACCTTCGTTCTAACTCCAACGTCTTCTCCCAAACTGGCCTGACTCTTACTGCCGCTTGACCCTCTTGCTCGGGTCTTGGAACATTACTGTTGTTTTGAGAAGAAGAAGAAGCCATTATATTCAGAGATGAAAGAAAAGTTGTACGCAGTCCTCCCAGAAACACCCATTTTATACTGGAAATCAGATTCAGTTAATCCTTCATTCATCAGAGTCACATTCATTGCAGTCTTCAATTTTTCTCCTTGAAAATCCAACAGTCAAGACTTTTATACTTCCTTGACATAACCGTTTCATCTGTATCCCCATTCAAACCATATTCCTGAGAACCTGCAGTCGAACCAACGACCCCCCTTTTCTGCTAGTACTCTTTGTAATCGAACACCGGCCCCTTTCACACTTCGTCTCACACCTCTTTCACAGAGTTTTGATTAATAAAGGGACAATTACCTTCGATCATACCATTATACTTCGAAGCCAGTTTTTGCCAACATTCGATGAGATATATTTGCTACCGTGCCTATAAGGCTATTCGTCTACAATAACTACCAGATACAAACACATAAAATTGCAGAAAAACATTGTTCCCATTTCATTCTGCAAAATTCCAACGACAGACACAACAAGTTTTCAAACCCAAATGTACAAAACCACATAAATTTTCAAAATACAGTTCCACACGAAAGAAAAAAACCCATCATCACCATCTCAAGAAACAGCAACCCTATTTCCAGGCGGTCCAGTTCCACTCACCGGGCCTTATTCCCCCATCTTCTCTTCTGCACAAACAAGGCACTCGCCCAAAGCCGATAGAAAGAGGTAGCGTTTCTCCACAGTCGTAAAATTGTACTTCAGTTGCCCCCAGAGGTAAGCATAAGACTCACCGTTGATGAGTTCCCCAGCTCCTACCTCTGTCAGGTCGGGCATGTTCCAGTCCAGATCATGCTGACTGAAGAACTTCAAGTGCAACTCAACAGTCTTCCACCCTATGCGACGATCTCGGGCGAATCCCATCCTTTTATGATAGCGTGTATTGGGCGTGGTATCCATAATTTTTTTTCCCAATTTGCAGAAGAAAGAGAAGAGAATGAAACAGAAGATGAATACACAGTATCCCTACCCCCATAACCCATACTTATAACCTCATCTCATTTATTACTCCCTAACCACCAACATTTCTTTATTATACTCTTTTATTACATCCCTCGAAAAACCAACAGTCAACCATTTTTTGACTTAAAACAGTTTTCTCAGCAAACACCTCAGTACTTGTTTTCGAGCCCTTCGCTGAGAGGGGGCGAATGTAGTAGCCTACTCACATCCTCTACCCCAGTCAAACACTCGAAGGCTACTTCGAAGCCTACTCGAATATCTCGAAGACTATCCAATCCTTAAACAAGTCCCCCAAAGATCACCCGAAGATGAAGCCTCGACTCTAAACAAGCCTCGAAGAAGAACTACACGCCAACATCAAAAACACTTCGACCATATTTGTACATGGTCGAAGTGTGACAAGACAAACAACCAACTCACTAGACAGGACGGCGGAGTTGTTGGTCCTTGCAGCTACAGTGATAGAGCATAGTGGCAGACCCTGTATTTCTGGCTTCAACACCAACTCTGGGATATCCGCTTGATATCCGGAGGATATCTAGATTGTACACTTGTAATCTGACCTAACCTTGGTGACTCAGCTCATCCTATGTTCTATAAATAGGAGAGATGATGAATTAAATGGAGGTTTAGGAAATCTCTCCCAGCCCCCATACAGTTTACCTTCGATCACCTTGTAAAACCTAGTACTCGAACCTTCGACCACTTGACAAAAATAAAACATTCTTAAAAATCCTCATAAGAGGTCGTGGAGAGTCATATTCCAGGCCTTCACACAAGTATATTGTCTATTGATTATTCGCATTCTAGGTTATATACTTGAACCCCTTTGTATGAAGATTAAACCCCGTGGTGTAAGAGCCGACTTCCCATCCGCAAGAAGTTAAGCCCCTACAAACTTAACAAACAACAAGTGTAGAGACATACCCTACTTACATAGTCAAGAATCATAAGCAAAATTCTGTAAAATGTCAATCTCAAACGAAGCTCAAACAGTAAGCAAATCCAGCATGGTACTTGAAAGGTACGACGAAGTTCAAACATATAAAAAAATAACGATCTTCTAGCTTGGTACCTGAAAAGGTACGACAAGCACTCGACAAACACTAGTTGGTCTTAGAACCTCGTCCAAGCTCGGCGATGGGAGGAAAGTTAAGAATTTGAAGCACTCCTGGATATGGTACATATATAGTCTTTCCCCACCGAGTTACGGAACCCTCACCTAAACCCTTCCTGAATCAATCAAGAACACAGGAGAGAGATGGGAGGGAAAGGGCAAAGAAGGAGAGAGAAGAACTTCAACGCAGCACATGGAGGTTACTCTCGTCTTCCTCTTCCTCCCAAATCAAATGAAGTCGATGTTCTTCCTTCTAAGCTTCGCAGACTTCTGGAGTTCACCAATTCCTCTTCACTCAACAATAACAAAGCTAAGAGGAAAAACAACAATCCCACTGGTGCTGGTGGTGATAAAGTAAGCACCAATTTATTGGTTTTCATCCCAATCCATTTGCTTACTATATTCTAATTGATTTGTAGAAACTTAACGAGTTGGGGAAGGGTGAAAAAGAGAGGAATACTCGTGACGAGACAAATGATAAGAAGAAAAAGGCGAAGCGAAAGAGGAAGGAAATATCTGACCTTAGGTTTGATGAGGGGAAGGGTGTAGTTGGTGTTAAGAGGCGTGAACGACAGAAGAAGTAAGTGGATTTAGTTACATTTTGTTTTCCGCATTATTATGAGTGTCTTGCAAAAGATGGGTTAAGTTTTTGTGAATGTTAGAAACACAGATTGCATAGGCATAGGCTGATTTAAAGCACATAACAAAAAAATACATAGAAACAATGATAGAACGTAGTAGGACTGAGTAAAGAATTGAATTTATCAAATTCAAGTGTCCTTGTTACATAGTTTATATGAAAATATCTATGAGAGGGTGAACTGTGCACCGTATAAAGGGAAGCAATCAGTAAGTTCAAATTGTGAAATCTAGAAAGAAATGTGTGTCACTTGGCTATAGGGTAGGCTACTGTAAGGTTATTGGTGGTGTTACTTGTTTTGTTTAAGTATCTCATGGTTAAGTTGAAGGGGCTCACACTGGAGGCCCCTGATGTGTTTCCTCTTGGAGGGAGTCATCAATCTCTTTGTTTTCTTCTTGTTATACCACTAAGTAGTCATGCTTGCTCACTCACTTATTTGTATATTTCCTTCTCTATAAATCAATAATATTCTACACTTCAATGGGCATTTATATACGGTTATTGATCGTCTATCCACTACCCTTACAAACTTCAAATAAGTCGAAAGAGTAAGATGGACAATTCAAAATTGCCAACCTTCAAAAGAAGTTCCACCTCCAAATGACAACTAAAAAACCTAGTACGACGAACGTCAAAAGTACAAGAGAGCATTTTTCAGTGAAGTTAACTTTGTTGTTCCACCGAAGGTGTACCTTAGGAACAACTAGCAACTTCGGATACGGGTGTCGGTGTCCGACACGGGTACGGGGTGTCAGAAACCGCAGAATTTTGTTAAATACCTTGCAAATAGTGTTGGACACGTGTGTCCGAGTGTCGGACACGTTTTATTTTATTAAAGTGAAGTGTCGTTGTTACATAGCTATTTCTGCATATTATTTAAGTTGCCCTATGTTTTCAAGTTCCAACCATAAGAAGAAGAGACCTCACTAGAGGTCCAAGCCAAGGTAGTGCTCCTCTTTTTGCTGGAAATGGCGCCCCAATACCCACTTGAGGTTGCATCTTCTTAAGAAACCCATTGACGTTTTTGAGGAAATATTGGATCATAAAGAAACTCCTTTTCAAATATGCGTCGAATTATTTCTTAGATTGGTGTAAAGGAAAGTAAATATCATTCCTTCTGTTTTTATATCCTATGTCTTTTAAAAAAAATAGATGATCAGATCTGCATAATTAGAACTTATTATGGCTCTGGTTGGTATCCCGGGAATACCTCCAAAAATCAAGGATTTTGGTTTATTTCTTTTCATCCAACTGTAGCAGCTTTGCTAATCATTGGATCAATGGAAATAAGCGGAAATGCTTGATTTGTGAAGGTATTCCCAGGTTTCCAAGCAGAGCCTATGTGACTCATAGACATGAACTATAAGTTGAAATTTGACTCATTAAAGAAAAACAGTAGGGAAATATAAAGGTATAAAACTATTAAAAGGAGAAGAGGATGGAAGAGTTGTTGAAGAAAGGAAGAGTCTATCTTCAATACTTTGGCCTCTCCTAGTGTTAAGAGACATCAAGTAGGGCATGTCCCATTGGCAGTAGCACTTCATCATAATTTACAGGAACTGTTTTCTACTAAACGTACAACATATATAGTGTTATACCAATACTCAAAATGTGCGACGCTTACAAATATTTATTCTATTAGAGTTTACGAAATGATTTCTTCAGTCTTTATAATCCAAATGACTAAGTTAAGATTGATGTAGGTATTTGGAAGTGAAAAGGAATAAAAACAAGAAACCCAAGATTGAGGATGGTATAACTTTCCAGGGGCATGAGGAAATCAAGTTTGGTGAAGTAGTTCAAGCTCCACCGAAGTTGCTAGTTGTTCCTAAGGTACACCTCTAAGCTTTTCATTCCACTTGACATATAAACTAACTTTCGAATATGTGATCAAAATGCAACTTTTGTGGTCTTCAGAAAGTAACAAAGCCTGCCCATGATGCTTCTCGCGAGAGACTTCGTGTGCAGACCGTTGAAGCCTACAGAAATTACAAAGCATGGAGTTCAAGACCTGGAATTGGTGTTTCTTCAGTCGTAAACCCTGCCCCATCTTTTTAACTGGTGTAAGCTATTCTATTTATGAATCTTGATGTTAAAGCAATTTTCACTTCACCTCTTATAATGCATTGTTTTGATTGGTACTATGTGCATTCTCTTTGTAGTTTTAATAACGAGCTTTAACTAACGCTGAAAGTGTCCATGGGCGAAAAGCAATGTGCATTTATGCACACACATTGAAATCATATATTGATCTCTGAGGAGACTTGTGACTTAAGGTGTAGGTTGTTATGTAGCTGTGGTTAGGGTGGAAATAATTGAATTTTAAGCTACAAACTTAAATGACCTTAATTGACGGTTTGACAAAAAACAGTAAACTAATATAATGCTGGCGGTGATGAATGGCCGAAGTATTGCTTGCAGTGCTCCTCCTTATTGAGATAGCGGAAATGGTGATTGAAGATGACCAGAAACTGCAGTTTTATGTTTATATTTTTTTTATTGTGAGTGATCCAAGAGATGAGAAGAGGTGTGCAGAGGCTGTAGGGAGAGAGAAAGGCGTTCGGAGTGGAGCCTTATAGGGTAGAGAGGGCCGTTGAAGAGAATGGAGGAGTTTTTTGTCCAAGACAAACTACCAAAAGACGAACCAAATTGATTTTGCCAAAGTGTAGGCTATATCATGTGTACAAATCCTCTTGTTTGAAAAGACTTTGGTGATCAACAATATGACCCTGTTCAACTTGGGTTGGGTTTGGCATTACGTGCTAGCGCATCTCAGGTCCGACCTCAAATTTTGTTAGGCTTGGTTATATCTTTTACTCAAATTGTACTCATAATTCCCTTATCTAAATGTTTTCTGAAGCTACTTAAAGAAGTGGGATAAAAAAGAACACTACAAAATCTTACCAAATTAGAATTGGGAATTTGTCGTTTTAGAGAATTCCACGCCAGCCCTTCGTAGGGAACTTCTTTGCTAATGTTGCAAACGTTTTAGTTGAAAACAAATAAAATCTCTTAAAAAATTACATATAGGCCACCATACTAAGTTAATGAAAGGAATGGCCCATTCAAATTAAAGGATCCCAGCACAAGTTCCTCAAATTTCACCCTTTGACATATAAATATGAAAATACAACACATTCAATTGGAGTGATCTAGTTAATTTTTACGGCGCTATCTGTGGAAGGCCCGAAGATGGAGGCCCCCATCAATATGAAGATTGATCATGGTTCTGTAATTGACATCCTTCTTGTTGTCACTTGGGCTAAATGTGAAGTGGGCTAACACGACAGCAAAAAATATCTTCATCTGCCTGTAAGCAAATTCTTTTCCCAAACAAATAGGTGGACCTGCCTGTAAACCAGCAAACGATTAAGTTTCGTCAGTTTAGTATCTCTGATAAAGTCTATCGGATGCTGTTAAAGTTTAATATACTCTTTTATTATTAACACGAACGCATGTTCGAAATTATGTTGTGAAAAATCAAATTTGGGGAGATACGCCTTAGCATACAGACTTACTGAACCTATTTCGCATAGCAAGATATATATATTTAATATAATATTATGTAATAAACTAGCGAAAATCATGTTTCATTGGTAAGCATCTCCAATTACATAATTCTGAGGAAGCATCTATAGCTCTAGAGGAGTTCCGTCCTTGTTTTATCAGCAGTAATATATTTTGTTTATCAACAGTAGTATATTTTTCTTTAGAGAAATATCTATAGCTCTAGAGAATTTATGTTCTTTGTTCGATACTTTTCTTATATTTTGCTCACCTGGAAGGCTGTAAACTTGAAAGGACTCTCACTCTGAAAAAATCCCTCATCGTTGAGCCATCTTTCAGGCCGGAAATCCTCAGCATCATCACCCCAAATATATTTCATTCGTCCCATAGCATAAGGTTGATAAGATACCATATTTCCTTTGCTCACATTAAATCCATCTGGCAATATATCATCTGAAAAACAAATCTTTGCATCCTGTTGCATCACCAAATGTTGGTTAGAACTTAGAAGCCATGTTGCATGTGTACTGACACGAATTTGCCCAATACACCACACACTGGCTCGGACTTTCTTACTACATTTAGCCCATTTTTTTTTATATAGACTGTAAGAAAAGTGGAAATTACTATGAAAAGGAGTTTGCAACTTCCCACATGTGTTATTGCATGAAGTTAGCAGTAAGTGTAATTATCACAGGAACTGCTGGGTAGAGTCTGAGAGTTTCTGTTAGAGTTGCATGGAGATACTGCATTTTTTCAAGGGCTTCCTCAGTCACACTGTCCGCAAACTCGCTAAAGGGTGTGTTATCTTCTGCTCTGGACGCTTTCCTCACTTCATGTGCAACCTTTTCTTGTATATGGGGATACTTGCAAAGCATGTAAAGGAACCAGGAAAGAGTGGTGGCCGTTGTGTCTTTTCCAGCAATTATGAAATTGAGGATTATGTCTCTTAAGTACTTCGGATCCGTCTCATTCAAATCCAAAAATCTTGATAAGATGTCATCTTTCTTTATCTGTCACCACCGCAACATAGGACATATTTATTTCAATTTTAGAATATAGGATCAATCTCAAACAACAATTTTTTTTTTTTTTTTCCCGCAAACCTCAACATAGCATTTCTAAGGAGGGAAATACAATCACATGGAACAAAACGTTGTAACACTGGTTCACCCTAATGGCTACATACTATTGCGAAAATTTAGCAAGCTCATTGCTGAGTTGTATCTGTGGAACCTCTGGATGATTTACGGTGCCTCCCTGTAGCCTTATGAACCAAAACAATTTCCGATAGACTAGAAATGTAAGGTTGAGTTGTTAGCTTACAGGATAATTTTCTGTGTTGGAGACTTGTTTGGTCTTGTTTTGAATTAGCTTATAGACAAAGCTGTCAATCACTTCTATATTTTTTCGATCCAATATCAAAGTGATTGACAGAAAATTTAGAAACCTCTTGATCAACCAGAAGATATCAACATATCACCAAAGGGTCATTGCGCTTGAATCATCAAATGCATTGGCAAACTTTGTTCCTTCTTCGTTTGAGCCGCACATGCTGTCAAGTTCTACGCCAAATGCGACCTTGAATATAGAATCTAACGTTGATTTCATGAACAAATCCTGTCACAGACCAAATTAATTACTGATCATTTCACAAGTAAAACAATCCCCACTTTGTTTGCGTTGTTGTACTCACTTGGATATCCATAGTTTGATTTGCGGCAGCAGCCTTGGCTATTATCGTGGCTAGCTTTCCCGCATTTCTGCGGAAGACTACACTGCTAAAGTCTCTCAAGACCTTTATGGAGAACTCGTAGCTAGATAACTTTCTTTGGTGACATCATTTATCACCGTCTACCGTGAATATTCCATCTCCTAGGAGATCCTTCAGAATGCTGTAGTTATGCCAACCCTGGGGCAAGTTGGGTTTTTATTCGTGTGCCATATTGCTTGGGAAACGCTTATAATTACGAAGTGCAGTTGTGACGACCTACCGAACGCCGGCCAAATCCACCCGAGCGTTTTGAGTTCTGTCCGAATGTATATGTTCTCTATATCCTAATATAGTTGTACGCCAAGTTTCGTGCAATCGGATTCGGTTAAGGGGGCAAAAAGGGCCAGTACGCTTCGTCTCATGTTTTAATGTTTCTTTTTGGAGATTGACTATTTACTTAGTAGCTATATTAAGGAGGAACTTTGGTCCGATCCTCCCCATGACTAAAAGAGCTTTAATGCTTGGTCATCAAGGACCCCGGCTCATGGACTATCTACAAGGGATAGTTATGAGTTGTCCTAGGCCTAGGGAAGGCTAGGGGACATTGCCTCGCAATGCGGGCCGGTTTTCCAAAGAGGGCTTCATATGGCGCCGCTATGCCCCGCGGGCTATCCGAGACGCACCGCCCCTTACAGATGGACAATATAAATAGTCCAGGCTCGTCGCCCCTTGAGATATGAGTCCCTTATGTGGAAACCGACATATTGAGCTACCCTGATCCGCTACAGGACAGGTGTGCTTTCCGTACCTCGCGTGCGTCGCGAGAGATTACGCTGTAGGGATTATTGAGGGAACCTTCAGTGTTGTTGCCTATACCGAATACATATTCGATGACCCCTCACGAGTATCCAGGATTATCCGGATGTCGCTCTAGCATTCGTGGGTTGTATGCCACTGGCGCGCCGCGCCCGTGAAGATGGCTGGTACACGCCGACCGCGCGTCCGTGTACGCCGCACGGTCCCTTATTCCGCTGCACTCCGGGCACTGTAGAGGCGGTCCCGGGCTGGACCGTGACAGCAGTGGCCCAAAATGAGGAAAATAGAAGGAAATAATGAAAAAACGAATAAAATAAATAAATATAATAGAGGATGTAATAGAATAAGTTAAGGGATTGAGAAAATAAAATAAAATAAATTGTAAGGTCTAGAAAAAGATTCCTTGAATATGAAAACTTAATTTGTGAAAGCTTCGGACAAAACGGGGTCTTATGTTGATCTCTTTTAGAATTGGTTTAGTACTATATGGTTGGAACTTGGAAAAAAACTTTGATACAAGTTTACCTTGCCGTAGTTCTCGAAGTTAGTTTTGAGTATGTATTCAACATTTGCAGGATCTGAAGTGTAAACCTCACTGCGAAAAGGACCCAGCAACCTGTAGGTTTTATACTTGAAAGCAAGATCAGTCATGTAGTGGTGCAACCTTTTGAAGTTCAGAAGTTGGTTGAAGATGGTGCCGGCAATCGGATGGTACTTCTTCGAGGATCTTCTCCTTAATACTCTGAAAGCGTAGAGAGCAACAACGAGTATAGCTAGAACTGTTCCTGCCAAAGAGATCCATGGTTGGAGAAGGAGATGCTCCATTGCTAATTTCTGATGCAAGGTTAGGAAAGAGTTAATAGTTATATTTGTTTGTATTCCTTTATTAGTACAGTTGGTTACAAGTTTCTTTCTCGCGCACGTAATAAATAGTCAAGGCTAATAAAAATATTCAGAGGTTTGGTATTTCTAGAAAAAGGATTAGAACATCTTCCATCAGTTAACATTTAAAACTGGCTAGTTATTGAGTACTATTTGGCTAGGTTCTGGTTTAACTTTGTTGTTTCTGAGTTTCTACATCACAAAATACACCCACTCCGATTCTGACCGTGTTTTTGGATTCTGATTTTGATCGTTCCCAGTGTATGATGCATTAAACCTGAAGAAGTGTTTTTGGTATCGAAGATTCTCCGATTTGTTGAATTAGAACTAGAGTTTCTTGTTTCTGGTTTGATTAAACATGTACGCAATACTATCCCCCTTGGTCCTTGTTTCTGGTTATATGCACCAGCAGACCTCAATAAATGAGGGTTTAGACCTTGGTCCTGTTTTATTGTGGACGTCAGCGTTCAAAACTTGATCCAAGAACTTGGGATTTCAATCTTGGTTCCAACAAATATCTCATCCAGTTAGGACCAAAACCAATAACATGTAAAATGTGTAACCGACGCTACATGATTGACCAGCGTGGTTTGTTTCACAGATTATTCATAATAAAAGTACTCCCATATGTAGTGTTTTACGCATGTTGCACACAAGTTAGGTGCAAAATTTATGAATTCTTTAATCCTGAAAGAGTCATGCTTATCCTGTAAAAACGTGTTATTTATTTCTGAAAGAATCGGTGACGAAATCATGCCTACGCTGCAAAAATGTGTGGGCATTCTATCCCGTTTTTCCCTACTACCGCAGTCGTAGTTCCTTTTTCCACTCCTTATTTTGCTTCACTTTCTATCAATCTGCTTTGTATCTTCCCTTTTGTGGATATCTTCCGACTAGATGGCAATGGTTGATTTGAGTATCTCAACAGATTTACTTGTAAACTATCTTTTGATTTGGCATAATCTGTTATCTGAAAATGCAAAAAGATTTTTGCATTTTTTCCGTGATTTGTGTATTCTGTAAACTTCCAAGTAGAATCACATATTTTGGTAATTCCTGAATATACAGTTTTATGAAACTAATTGCGCCTAAATGTAACATAGCTAGTAGCGCGGAAAAAACTTTCAAGAGATTATTAGCTAACAAAGAGTGATTATAGGACATCTTTTCTGTGAGAGGCAAACAACTGAAGCCCGTTATCCGTGTGAAGAGTGAACATTGTTCGATATTTAGCTTCAATTTGTTTGTCGCAAGTTTGAACTTGAAGAAGTTAAGAAGAAAGACAGCAAAGATCTTCATTTGCCTGTAAGCAAACTCCTTTCCTAAGCATATCCGAGGACCAGCCTGCACATCGAAACCAAGTTCAGTTTCCGTCACTAGACTATAATGATTACCCAGGAAGAGCATCAAGACAAGAATTGCAAGTACTATAACTAGCATCTAGCAACGGTATTTGGGTTTCAAACTTTCTGTCTATGGAGGAGTATTATTACCTGAAAAGCGGTATATTTGAAAGGGCTTTCGGCTTGGAAAACTCCATTTTAAATCCGTCTTTCTGGCCGGAAATCCTCTGCATCTTCTCCCCAAATAAATGCCATCCTTTCCATTGCGTAATGTGCATATACTATTATCCCCTTTCTTCACTTTAAATCTATCTGGTAGAATATCATCGTTCACTGCACTCTTCCGATCCTACCATTTCAGCAGACAAGATTAACCAAAATTTTCGCGCGCGAATCGTTGTAATCGAACACACTCTTGGATTTCACGACCCATAGTAGGAACTATTGGGGTTACTATCCTATACAGAAATGCTTAAATATATGAAAATTACCGAGGCAACTGGAGGATAGATTCTGAGAGTTTCAGGTAAGGCAGCTTGGAGATATTGCATACTGTCAAGAACATCTTCAGTTACTAACTTCATGAATTCGTCGATAGACAAACTTCCTATCCCCTTTGTTGCTTCCCTGATTTCCTGAAAAACTTTTTCTTGGACGAACGAATGTTTGCATAACATGTAAAAGAACCAAGTGAGCGTATTTGCAGTCGTGTCCCTCCCTGCTATTAAAAGGCTCAGAATTACGTCTCTCAAATATTTATCGGTCATGTTCTCTGGGTCTTTTTCGCTCTCTACCAGAAACCTCAACAGTATATCTTCTTTGGTCCATTTCTATCAGCAGAAAAAAATATAATCAGAATTCAATTTACCCATAATTCGCTCAAATCCGCATAAATACAAGAATAGTCGCTTACATTGCCCTTTACCGTCTTCATTTGCTCCCTCTTGCGCCCGATAAATGGTAAGACATAATTATCAATTACTTTGATGTCTCTCTTGAGAATCGTTTCTGATCCTATATTTAGCACCCTCTTAATTCTCCAAATAGGATCACCAAATCGTCAAAACACATTAACGCTCACATTGTTGAAAGCCTGGCAAACTTGATTCCACCCTCATCTGATAGAGATAAACTATTGATTTCAATTTCAAATCCCACCTTAAATATAGAATCTAACGTAGATTTCATCAGCACCTCCTGCATCCCAAAAAAGAAATAGCCATGAATATCTCAAGTAAGTATAAATAAGCCACGGTTAATGAAAAGTTGTCGAATACAAGAGAACCTGCAAATCAATCAACATATTAGACGTTGCTGCATCCGAAACCTTTTCAACCAATTTAGTAGCATTAGCAAAAAACACAAGGCTACTGAAGTCCCTCAAAACTTTTGTGGAAAACTCATGGCTCGCGAGCTTCCGTTGGTGTCGCCATTTATCTCCGTCCACCGCAAAGATTCCATCACCAAACAAGTCCATCATTACCACATGACCATATAATCCCTACAATACTACAACATTCAGTTAAATAAAATCACATACAATATTACGATAATCTGAGTATTCTTTACCTTGCAATAATTTGAGAACTTGGTTTTGAGCACATGTTCGACATTAACAGGATCAAAAGTAAAGACTTCACTCTGTGTTGGAGTTACTAGACGACAAGTACCATACTCTCTAGCAAGCAAAGTGTGATAATCATAGAGGGTATTAAAGTTTGCGAGCTGCTTGAATATTGTCCCGGCTATAGGGGGGTCGTTTTTCTTGAGTTATCAACTCATTCATGTAGATTATTATAAATTTTACAAGTAATAGAAACAAGTAGACCAAGATTACCGCAAAAAGAGAGATTATTACAGTGGTAGCCAAGGAAATTATATGATACAGAGGGTGATCATGATATTGAGCAAATGAAGAAGACATTAAGGGGTTGAAGATGGTTTTGGATGAATCCATTGTTGAGTTGTGACAAATATGAAGGTATATATCTAAAAAAAGTAGAATATAGTATGTGTGCTCTAACCAATTTCCTTCATTTTCTCTCCAAAATCATATGCTGATCCCAATAATCAGGGAAGAAATTGACCTTTAGTTCTTAACGACATTTGTCGTCATCTCCAACGTTCTAAATATAAATTATAGAATGTAAACTTTTTAGCGAAACAAATTGAGCGAAAGTATTACAAAGTTCCTACATGTTCAATCAACTTCCATGAGATGATTAGAGAACAAATACAGATTTGAAGACATTCCTTCTGTGAGAAGCAAATAACTGAAGCCCTTTATCCATATGAAGAGTGAACATTGTTCTATATTTAGCTTCCCTTTGTTCGTCCACGAGCTTGAATTTGAAGAAGTTGAGAAGAATGGCAGCAAAGATCTTCATCTGCCTGTAAGCAAAAAATCTTTCCCTAAGCATATCCTTGGACCAGCCTACGAATCAAAGTAAAATTTCCGTCATTAGTATTTAATAATGACTACCCATGGAACACAAACAAGAACCGTAAACAATATAGTTAACGACATATCGCAACAATTTCAAAGACATTAGCTTCTTCGAACTTTCAATGTGTTTATACATTATATAGCTGCAATGTACCTGGAAAGCAGAGAATTTGAAAGGACTTTCCAGTTGAAAAACTCCATTCACAATCCATCTGTCGGGGCGAAAGTCTTCTGCATCTTCACTCCAAATAAATGTCATCCTTCCCATTGCGTATGGAACATAAATTATTCCATCTCCTTTCTTTACTCTCAAACCATCTGGGAGTATATCATCTTTCACTGCACTCTTCCGATCCTGCATTTCAACAGCCAAGATTAAACCAATTAGGGCTTGCCCATTTGGTATGGCTACATTGGCTAGTACTTGAAAAATAAGAGGCCCTTGGATTAATTCTGCCTCAAGTAACTTCCAACTCGAAAAAAAAAAAAATTAAGAAGAAAACAAACTGACAAGATTAACTAAATAAAGTAGTGCATATAGTCATATAGTCTTTTTTTGAAAAGCATTGTGCATATAGTCATTTAGTGAAAAATGAGTTTATCTCCACAGAGACAGAACAATTGAAAATCACTAATTTTCAACTGAAGATCGTTGTTTTTCAACTGCTAAAAAGGGTAATAAACAGATCTATTTGGCGTAAGTTGTAATGAATAGATCATGAACTTCACAGACCATATTAGGAGGGTTTTTTACAAGGCAATACTGAAATACTTGTGAAAAAATAAATATTACCGAGGGAGTTGCAGGATAGAGTTTGAGAGTTTCAGTTAAGGCGGCATGGAGATACTGCATTTTATCGAGGGTTTCTTCGGTTATCAACTCTGTGAATTCGTCAATAGATAAATTTCCAGACCCCTTTGTTGCTTCCCTGATGTCCTGCACTACCTTTTCTTGGATAAATGGATCTTTGCAGAGCAAGTACGTGAACCATGTTAAGGTATATGTCCCTCCCCGCTATGATAAAATTCGGAATTATGTCCCTCAAATATTTATCAGTCATGTTTTCTGAATCGGTTTTCGCTCTCTATCAGAAATCTCGACAGCATATCTCCTTTGGTGCATTCCTACAAACAGAGAAAGAAAAATAATTAATTAAAAATCAAAATACAACATAATTTGCTCAAAACTGCACAAGTATAAATATATTTCTTACATTGCCCTTTGCCATCTTCATTTGTTCCCTCTTGTGTCCTATAGAAGGTAATACAAAAACATCAATTGCTTTGATGTTTTTTTTTTTCAGAGAGGCTTCTGATCCTATATTGAACATCCTTTTAATTTTTCAGAATGGATCACCAAATCGCCAAAACACGTCAACATTAGCCTCCGCAAATGCGTGAGCAAATTTATTTCCAACCTCACCTGATCCAGATAAGCTATTGAGTTCAATTCCGAACCCCACCTTAAATATTGAATCTAAGGTACATTCCATCAACATCTCCTGCATTTAGGACACAAGTAAAAACTCAAACATCTCAAATTCGAAACACTCTGGCATGCGTGTTTCTCGTGTAGAAAATGCAAATATGAATATTTAAACTTTGTTTAAAGTAAGAAAACCTGCTGCAAATCGATTATCATATTAGACGTCACTGCTTCTGAAACTTTTGCAGCCAATTTGGCAGCATTAGATAGGAACACAATGCTACTATAATCTCTCGAAATTTTGGTCGAGAATTCATAGGTTGCGAGCTTTCATTGGTGCCGCCATTTTTCTCCATCCACAGCAAAAATCCCATCACCAAACAGGTTTTTCATTACCTCATAACCATATAGCCCCTGCAGGTGCAAAAACATTCAATAATCAATAACTACTGAAATCACTTATATATTAATATGAAGATCGAAACATTGTTTGCCATGCGATAATTGGAGAAGTTGGTTTTAAGCACATGTTCAACATTGAGAGGATTAACAATAAAGATTTCACTCTGTGTAGGGTTATTAGACGAAAAGTACCATACTTTATGTTGAGCTGCAAGCCCGGAAGCCAAAAACTCAAGTTGATTTGGGTTAGTCACAAACAAGCACAAACAAGGAAACACACAATACCAAGTTTATAGTGGTTCGGCAAATTGCCTACGTCCATTTTCAAGAGAGAGAAAGTTTTTTCAAGGTCCCAATTACAATCACTCAAGCCCAATTTTAGATTTTTCACTCAAGAAATCCCCTAAATGTTCTCACCAAAGATTGCCAAATTGGTGGCTCTAAAAGAACTTAGGTTTCCCTTTATATACTAGGGAAAACCTTTTACAATCGCTCAAAATCTCGAGGCAAACAAGAGGCTTGAAAACCATAAAAAAAAATCAAGTTCCCAGATTTCGTTCGAACAAAATAGGGAGTCGTTCGAACGAAAATTGTCTATGGGCCAAGATTCTAGGGGACTAAACATTGGTCGTTCGAACGAAATATCAAGTCATTCGAACGACTTGGACTCCTGGGCCAAAATTCCAAGGAGTTGTAAAACGGTCGTTCGAACGACTCTCAACCTCGTTTGAACGACTTTGGCAACAGGCAGCCCCACAATTCTCCACCTCGGTGAAGATTTTCCCAACCAAACAAACTGAAATCTGAGTCAAACATAGAAACCAACCAAACGGACCCAAACAAACACTCTCCACCATCAAATGTCCCCAAAGACCCAAACACACAAACGGCTCAAGGAAACCAACCAAACCAAGCGTCCCCAAAATGACCAAATCCAAATCAAACATCCCAAAGGACCAATAAGCAAACCAAATGCCCCAAGGAAACAAAATTGACTGCACCAAATTATTGGTTGCCTACGTACCTCCGTGGATCAAGTCGCCCGTAGTTCACAAAACATCCAATCAATCAACATGAAGAATTTAAACTAAGTCCAAACAATGATTGAACTTAATTCCCGAAACAACTTTCGTAAACATATCCACCGGGTTATCTTTGGTGTGAATCTTCTTCAACAAAATCTCACCCTCCTCCAAGACTTCTCTGACAAAGTGATAGCGCACATCAATATGCTTTGTGCGCTGGTGATGAACCTGATCTTTGGCCAATAAGATATCGCTCTGACTATCACAGTAAACATCAAGATGATCCATCTTAATGCCTAAGTCGCGCAGAAGACCTTTTATCCAAATAGATTCCTTTATCGCCTCAGTCACCGCCATATACTCCGTCTCGGTAGTAGACAGTGCCTCCGTTGATTGTAGCGTGGATCTCCAACTAACCAGCCCTCCAGCCAATGTAAATACATACCCGGTAGCAGGCCACCGTTTATCCAAGTCACCCATATAGTCAGAATTCACATAACCCACACAGAACCGATCAGTCGAATCCTGTTTACAAAATTCTAAACTAATATCCACAGTACCTTTAATATACCATAAAATTCATTTCACAGCTCGCCAATGATCTCTACCCAGATCATGCATATATCGGCTAACCATATCAACCGCCTGTGAAATGTCTGGTCGAGTACATACCATAGTATACATCAAGCTACTAACCGTGCTATCATAAGGAACTTGACTCATATAATCACATTCCTCATCAGTGTTTGGAGACATAGAAGCCTTAAGCTTAAAATGAGGAGCAAGGGGAGTACTTACAGATTTTGTGTTACCATCAATGCCAAATCTCTGAAGTACCTTCCTCATATACGAAGTCTGAGAGAAACCCACCATTCCATTCTCTCTATCTCTATGAATCTCCATACCAAGGTTTTTTTTCGCATCACCAAGATCCTTGATTTTAAATTCTTCACCCATTTGTTTTTTCTGCTTATCAATCTCGCTTTTGTGCTTACACACAATAAGCATATCATCTACATACAAAAACAAGTAAATAAAGGACCTGTCACATAGCTTGCGTAAGTAGACACAATGGTCATAATGACTCCGCAATAAACTGATCAAACCGTTTGTACCATTGCCTTAGAGACTGCTTCAAACCGTACAACGACCTTTTCAGCGTACACACATAGTCTTCCTTCCCCGCAACCGTAAACCCACTCGGCTGAGTCATATAGATCTCTTATTTCAAATTCCCATGTAAGAAAGTCGTCTTAACATCTAGTTGTTGCAACTCCAAATTGAATTACGCTACTAAGGCCAGTAGGATCCGTATGGAAGCTGCCAAATGTTTAAGAAATCTGCACAAAGTACTTCTAAACTATAAACTTGCGTCAGGGCAGATAGTTAGTATTGAGAAAAGCAAAATATTCATTGGTCACATTCCTCACTATAGAAGAAATGAGGTTATTGATATGTTTGGGTTTCGAGAAGGAGGATTCCCAGAGACTTACCTTAGAATTCCACTGGTACAAGGACGGGTAACGAAAAACACTATAACACCTCTTTTGGAAAAAATTAGGAAGATAGCGAACAGTTGGAATGAGAAAATGTTATCATTTCAAGGGAGAGTAGTTATGGCCAAATCTATATTAACCAGTATTTCAATTTATAATATGGCCATTTACAAATGGCCTCAGTCATTAATTAAAGAAGGGGATGCTATTATTCGAAACTTTATTTGGACTGGAGATCCTACAAAGTGAAAGGGGATCACGCTTCGTTGGGAAAAATTGTGCAAACCGGTTAAAGAAGGTGGCCTGGGAATAAGAAGTCTAAAGGAGGTTAACAATGCAATGCTATGCAAATTTAACTGGATCTTCATGCGAAGAGAAGAACCATGGGCACAAATGATCTATGCTAAATTCCATACGAAGAGTGGGGACATAATCAAATATCATAAGAGCTCCTCTGTCTGGCCGGGAATCAAATTTGCGTAACCGATTACCAAACCGTTTATAGGATGGATTATTGGAAATGGTAAAAATATTGACTTTTGGAGAGACACTTGGGCTACTTCCATTCCGCTACGAGAACACATAGACCTTCCAAATCATCTTTGGAAACTATGCACAACCAAGGTCAGTGACTTCATTAACCTTGATGGTTGGAACTTTCCTACGGATATCTCGCTCGCTCTCTTGGCTATGGGTATAAACATTTCTAGTATTACTTGCAACCCAAATTCATAAGATATTCAGATCTGGAAACCGGATATACATGGTGACTTTTTAGTCAAAAATGCTTTCGAAAGTACTCGTGATCGTCTAGACACAGCTTGGTGGTGGAAGTATACTTGGTTACAATGCCTACACCCAGGTCTTAGTGGATTTGCATGGAAACTTATGAACCAAATATTGCCTACTGATGACTTGATTCAAAGGAAATGAATTCAGCTTGTCCCCATCTGAAATCACTGTGGTCTCACAGCTGAATCAGCGAACCATTTATTCTTCGAATGCAATGTAGCGAAAGTGATTTGGAGCTAGGCAACAAGTACATTCATTATAACTGCTGTTGCTGAGAACGATAGTTGGAAACAAATTTTAGACAAAAGCAAAGCACTGAGTTTATACCTGAACGACCTATGAATAACGATGGTCTTCTCGGTGAGTTGTTAGCTGTAGAATGCAAGAAATAAAATCCGATTTGATGAAACGAAATTAACAATAAGAGAGATACAAAATAGGGTGCTAAGAGAAGTAGAAAGCAGCGCGAAACTGTCTAAGCACAGAATGTACAACACAGTCTCTGAGTTACAAATCATCAAAGCCCTCTCTGTTGATTGCAAAATGGGTAAAGCCCCAGAGATTAAAAGCTGCATGTGGATGCTACCTAATGAGAACGAAATTAAATTATGCTGTGACGGTTCGACGTTGGGAAATTCGGGTCCTTCTGGCATTAGAATTGTTTATAGAGATTGGGAAGGCAGAGTCCTAGGAACGTTCTGCAAGCCAGTTGGAATAACAATCAATTACTTGGCTGAAGTTAATGATATCATAGACGGGGTGGAAAAAACGGTACACCGAGGATGGAAAAACCTCTAGATTATTTCAGACTCCACGGCAGCAATCAATGCTTTCGTCACGCAGAATACCTTGGAAATTCAAAAATAAGTGGACACAAATACTCAACTCTATACAAGCAATTAGATTCAGCGCAACCTGGAGAGAACCAAATTTTTTGGCAGATACAATGGCTAAAATAGGATCCAGAGAGAGCATACCCTTTGAGGAATGGACTGAGGGAAGACCAGAACTCCTTACAAGGATTGAAGACCCCCACATGGAATACTTTAGATTTTGTTGATATCTGTAGTTTCGTAGTTTTCTTGTGGTTATTTTGGGCTCTCCTCGCCTAACTAGACGAGGTCCCTAGTTTGTAAAGGCTGTTTCGTTTGTTATAAAATCTAAACCTTTTGCAAAAAAAAAAAGATCCGTATGGAAGAATGTTTCACTACCGGAGAAAATACCTCATTGTAATCGATCCCTTCCCTTTGAGCGTAGCCCTTGGCTACTAATCTCGCCTTAAAACGTATTTCATCATCAAGAGATCCTTGTTTCTTAGTGTAGGCCCATTTACAACCGATCGCTTTCTTTCCTTTCGGCAACTTCAAAAGTTCCCAAGTTCCATTTTTGAATAGAGAATGCATCTCTTCCTTCATCGCTCCCTCCCAATGTTTAGCTGCGAAACCGTAAATAACCCCCTTATAGGTGGAGGGAACATCATCTTCAACAACCGGAAGTGCATAAGCTATAATGGCATTCGTTTTTGGAAGCACCATATCCTTTGTAAGCCATCCCGGTTTGATTATATCCCTCTTTGGTTTACTCTTTGCGATTGACTCCGCTGCCGAAATCATTTCATCCGTACTACCAAATGCTCCACCTTCATCCGTGTCTTCATCATTTGGAACATTTACTAATGGCTCATCACCCGTTGTCACACCGGTAGATGACCCCCCTCTAAGTACGGAACTCTCTGGCTAATGTAAAGATGCATCAATCTCCACCCGCTGCAATACCCCGCTGGCCGTCTCCTCTATGTGCCCAGAGTCATGTGACTTCATCATAGAAGCTTCATCAAAAGAGGCATCTTTGCTCAAAATGATCTTTCGGTCTCTCGTATCCCACAACTTGTAACATTTTACACCCTTCTTCTTACCTAGAAAAATGGTCTTCCTTGCTCGTGGATCTAACTTACCATCCTTAACATGATAGTATGCCGGACACCCAAATATACGAAGAGTATCATAATCTGAAGCAGGTTCTCTCGACCAAGCTTCCATTGGTGTTTTACCCTCAAATGAAGCCGAAGGCAACCTATTAACGAGATAACATGCATATGTCAAAGCCTCAACCCAAAATGCCTTGCCAACCCAGAATTGGACAACATACACCAAACCTTCTCCAGTAAAGTACGGTTCATACGCTTGGCTATCCAGTTTTATTACGGTGTCTCTCTAACCATGAAGTGTCGAACTATCCCCTCATCTCGGCATACTTGCAAGAATGGATCACTAGTGCACTCCCCACAATTATCCGAACGGAGCGACTTGATCTTTCTGCACGTCTGAGTCTCAATCAACTTCTTCCACGTCATGAAAATTTCTAGGAGTTCATCCTTCCTCTTCATAGTGTACACTCAAACTCGCCTAGAAAAGTCATCCACAAAAGACACAAAGTAGTGCTTCTCCTTGGCGATATATTCTTGGAGGGACCCCAAACATCAGAGTGAACATAATCAAGAGTTCCACGAGTACGGTGGATCACGGTGCCGAACTTAGCTCTTGTCTGCTTACCCAGAACGCAATGTTCACAAAAATCTAATTTGCACATCTTGGCTCCTTTCAAAATCCCCCGGTTCGCGAGAGCTCTCAAAGACTTTTCTCTCGCATGCGCCAAACGCGTGTGCCATACCCGTATCGTGTCTTTGGAAGTGGTCTCCTCTTTCCCGCAGTAGAAAACTCACCAAGAATAACCGTACCTTCCAAATAGTACAAGTTATTACTTCTTCTGTGACTCTTCAATATCACCATGGCTCCCTTAAGAACCCTCTGTACCTCATTCTCAGACACAACCTTGCAGCCTTACGCTTTAAGTGTCCCCGTCGAGATAATGTTCTTACTCATTGTCAGAATAAATTGAACCTCATCAATTTATTTAACCAACCCATTGTGCAACTTTAGACAAATGGTACCTATCCCCATGATGCGGCAATAATTGTCATTTCCCATCACTACAACTCCATTTTCTAGCAATTTCAAACTAGAAAATCAAGCCCTTTCGGGACAAATATGATAAGTAGCACCCGAATCTAAAATCCATTCCTTTGTATCAATAGTACATGTACTAGGAGTTATAGTAAAAGAGTAATCAGAGTCATTACCTCCTGTTTCCGTGTCCTGAGCCAAATTCACAGAAGAACCTAACTTTCCCGCTTTCTTCTTCTTGAGCGCGGGATAATCAACCTTCCAATATCCCGTTTCCTTGCAAAATGCGCATTGGTCCTTAGTCAAATTATTCTGGTTTCCCTCACGACCTTTCGATTTCGATCGAGAGTTGTTACGAAATGGCTTCTTCTTATCCGAGGATCTTCCCTGAATTGTTAGTACTTCGGATGTGGATTTGTCGGTCTCTCTTTTCTCTTTTCTCTGATACTCGTGGTTAACTATACGGCGTAGTCACATCCGTGTACTTCAAGGAACTCTTTCCATAAGTAATCGTCGTAATGAAATCTTCGAATTCTTTCGGAAGTAAGTTCAAGAATAAGAGAGCTTTATCTCCATCCCCAACTATCTCTTCAAGATTCGCTAAGTCAGCTAACAACTTAGTGAAGTCATTCAAATGCTTGGGCATACTAATCCCTTTTCTCATAGTGAAGCGATAAAACTTCATCTTTAAGTAGAATCGATTTTGGATGCTCTTTACCAAATACTTCTTCTCTAATATCCACCAAATCTCTTTTGCGGAAGTCTCATTCATCAAATGGTTTTTAATGTCTTGAGCAAGACAAGATCGAATTTGGCCACAAGCTCTCTTATTCATCTTCCGCCATACACTCTCCTTTATTTCATCTGGCTTTTCCTTCAATACCTTGTCTAAGTCTTGTTGACTTAGGGCATCAATAACTTCGCATCGCCACATGCCGAAGTTATTTCTGCCATTGAATTTTTTAACTTCAATCTTTGCATTGTTGAACATCACCATTGTATTTCTTTTCGGGGCCAAAAACTAGCTTCCATTTCATCTCCCATGTATCCCCCAATTTTCATGAACTAACAAAATCAAAGAAAATGAAATTGATAAACCCTAAGTTACCTCAAAATCGCGCACAACCGAGGAATTGACCTCGCTCTGACACCAATTGCTGAGCCGCAAGCCCGGAAGCCACAAACTCCAAGTTGATTTGGGTTAATTACAAACAAGCACAAACAAAGAAACACACAACACCAAGTTTATAGTGGTTTGGCAAATTGCCTACGTCCACTTTCAAGAGAGGAAGTTTATTCAAGGTCCCAATTACAATCACTCAAGCCCAATTTTAGATTTTTCACTCAAGAAATCCTCCAAATGTTCTCACCAAAGGATTGTCAAAAGGGTGGCTCTAAAAGAACTTAGGTTTCCCTTTATATACTAGGGAAAACCTTTTACAATCGCTCAAATCTCGAGGCAAACAAGAGGTTCGAAAACCATAAAAAAAACCAAGTTCCCAGATTTCGTTCGAACGAAATAGGGAGTTGCTCGAACGAAAATTGTCTATGGGCCAAAGTTCCAGGGGGTTCAACAAAGGTCGTTCGAACGAAATATGAAGTCGTTCGAATGACTTGGGCTCCTAGGCCAAAATTCTAGGGGTCGTTCGAACGCGACTATCAGCCTCGTTCGAACGACCAAGGCAACAAGCAACCCCACACATTTAACATCTCCATCAGTACTTATTTCAGAGGTCAGAGCATCCTCATCACTTACTCCTATGCCTCCTCTTTATTTCACTGATCTTACGTTAATTGCCTTATCTTACAGTATTTGTTCTTTGGAAAAAAACACTACATGAAGATGTTGCTAAAGCGTGGACAACGACCTCCTATATAGCCAAGGCAGTAATGTACGTTGATTGGATATCATCCAGAGTATAGGAAGTCGTGGTTTTGAGTGAATCCTTGACATTTTCCTTTACTGTTTGTTGAAATGCTTGATAAAAGATATGCTGTCAAGACTTTTTATTTAGAGCGAAAATGATCCAACAAACATGACTACTACATACTTGATAGACACGACTGCATGATCTCGAAGATGTTTTTCAGGCAACTTTGCAAACTATTTGTATTCATAGAACGAGTCACGTTACAGGAACAAATATAGATAAAAGGTTATTACTAAGTACGAATAGGGTGAAGACGTGAAGTAGGCTGGGTGGGCTAGGCCAGCCACTAATTAGGACTGTCTGGAATGAGTTATTAATCTGAGTTTTATCTGATTGAGGAAGCTACAAATAATAAATGTTTAATCTTCACTTAGATAAGGGGGCTTCATTTGCTCGCTTCTAACAGGAGAAAGCTATAGGAAAAGTTTAAGTAATGTTACTGAAGAAGAGGATCAGGACTCCTTCTAGAGGTATGGCACGATTTATTTATTTTTAATTAGGTCTGACTTTGAAATTTATGACGAAGCTATTTACGATGTCTCTGGTGTACGTAGATGTGATCTCCGGTATGAAGTATATGTGAGGCTGTTGTTTTCTATTCGAATAGACTTGAGTCTGTTCGAACATACTTTGTTTTGTTCGAAAAGATTTTGAGTCTGTTCGAACAATTTTCTCAGAACCCCTTTTCTTTGAATACGCTTTGGGTATTTATTCGAATAGAAAAGAGTCTGTTAGAACAGATATCGAGAAATTTTTTTTTTAAGTTTTGTTTGAAGCCCCTTGTTTGCCTCGAGATTCGAGTGATTATATTTGGCTCTCCCAAGTATATATAAGGGAGAGTAAGGTTTTTAATGAAACATATTTGAGGAAATCTTTAGTGGGAGAAATTCTTGAGATAGAAACCTCAATTGTTTGTAAAAATTGTAACCTTGGTCTTGGAATAAACTTAATCTCTCTATTGTGTGTGGATGTAGGCAATTGCCGAACCACCTTTGTAATGGCCAAATTCCATAGCTCGATACGATTAAGAATTGGCTATCACACCAATAATCCTGTAACAATATGATAATGGAAAGCAAGAAATTGAAACAGGTGTTTTTATCGTGGAAAACCTCTGAATAGGTAAAAAAATCACAACCTCGTGTGGAGGATTTTTGTAAAAGTCTATTTAAAGCTTTGAGTGAATATCTTTATTACAAGTGATCTCTAGAATATAGAAATGCCTTTGATCTCGTAAATAAGAAGTTTGAGTAATTTTTCTGGTCCCTGTCTCTTCTGGAACTTCTTTTTTTTATAGGCTTTTTCACAGCTCTTCGTCGTACTGGAGCACGTCTCCTGAATAATGTGGTTAGTGGCGGTTAGCTGAATAACTGACGAGTTCGTGGAGACAGGTGTCTTTGATTGAATAGCGTTTCCTGGGTTTAGCTCGATGTAGTTTCTTATGTAGTTCGTAGGGTTGGTTAGAATGTTTGACTAGGATATTGTGTGTAGACATTGTATGAATTTGAGATGGAGGTAATTCGAACTGAGTGAGCTCGATTATGAGTGAGGTCGAGGAATAATCCCCTACAATCGCCCCCTTACAACCGAAGTCACGGGTGGCTTTGGTTGGGAAAGAACATGTAAAAAATTGTAATCTCGAAATGGAGCAATGATGGTATTTTGACTGGGTGGAAGTTACGTGGTTTTGGGAAGTGATGGGTATTAAATGAAGGTACGGATGTATGTTAAAGTTTGAGTTTGAATAGTCATGTCTGTAATTAATGACAACGCTTGGGAAAACGTACCTGCACAATAAAGTTAGGGTTATATAAAGAGTACATTTACCACCTTGTTTGGGTAAATTCTTGCATGTGTAACGCTCTCTGAAATGGTGAGAACACGGAGTATGGTTCTTGAAGAGAGAATTACGTCTGAAGCGCAGCGGTTGAAGTTGAAGTACTTTGGTGATCATTCTTTGGAAATGGCGATCCCAGCGCCTGTTCCTCCGACGTATTGAGGCTTGTCGGGAGAGGAAGCGGTTGAAGCTGAGGAAGATTTTTACTGGAAGTGGAGATTTCATGTCTTTGTCTTGACGGGCGAGGAACGTTGGACCTGTCTCTGCACCCTTGCGGAAGACAGGGTTAGGGGTTCATATGCAAGGAAAGGTGTATCTGCGGGGCAGATGCACTAATTTTCTGTGGTGCCAGGGATTCTAAAGTCGGCCCCTCTTCATCTCTACCAACTCTGTGGTGGTGGTGGTTATAGAAGAGGTGGTGATGGTAGTAGAGGAGGAAAACTGGTAGGAAGATTCTGCTGAAGAATTTCCATCGTGGTTTTGTGTTTTGAAGATCTTTCCATCTTGTTTTGTGGGAGCACACTGAGTCTACTGCTCACATAATCTTCTCCTGGAGTTCGACTGTGCTTCATCCGAGCCATGTGAGAAGGGCTTTGTGCTAGTTCCACTACTTTCTTTGCGTCAAGGTAAAACATCACTGAAGTAAGAAGAACTGGAAAAGTTGGCGCCGCGCTGTGCCTGGTCGACCTGTAGCTTTGAACAAATAGGGAAAACTTGTTATCTGTAAAGTACCTGAAGTTCGGTACCGGACAAATAACATGTTGTGGTATTCCTGTGTGAAAACTTATTATCTGTAAATCGTGTTATGAATAATATGAATAAAAATTGATTCTCGCAAATTTTGTGTATAGAACCTTTCTTGATTCGATCTAAAACGCGTTAGTCAATTAACTTTTTGATAAGTGTTGAAACAACTTTCGAACTGCGATGAATATAAGATCTATGCTTTAACAGGAAGTAAAATAGGAATTATAGAAATATGCTAATTCGAGCTGTTTTAAGGTTGGTAGAGATACTATGCATAAGGTCGATTGTACTACTGAGGGGATAAGTTATAATAAGTGAGTCTAAGATCTTGGGTTTCTGTTACGCGATACTAGGTAATAACTGAGTGAAATAAGTAAGTGATTGGGAAATTTTATAAATACTGATAGGATGACCTGCAAAACCTCAGGGGATGGTTAGGATGGTGCGGACTCGATCTCAGAGGATTCGTCATGCTGCTGAAGGTCGACTAGCAATAAAAACTGTTGAGGTGCGGGAGAGAATTTTTGGCTCGCTCGGTTATGATGTTGAGTTACCGATGAGGGTGTGCCAGCTCGAAGGGTTAAATATCAGGAGTAGAGAACTTAAGTATGCTCGTTACTTCTATGAGTCATTCTTTCGTGTATTCATGAGGGATCCGGCATAACGACAAAGGGTGGTGGGTTTGATTACTGAAGTGGAGATCGATTTTGAAGATATGAGGACAGGTAAATGATCCATGTTGCTAAAGTTTTCAAGATCATGATGGATACTGCTCAGATGTTCTTATGAATAAGCTAAATGCTAGAATGTAACAGAAATAATATAAGTTAATTGGATCCTCAATAGGGGGGATCTGTTTTGAAATTGTCAAGTAAGCAATTTAAATAAATTTGAATACTTGTATGACTTTGAAAATAACGTCAATCACTATAAGTATAATAAACAAGTTCTGTAAAACAAAAATACGTAAGTCCAGAAGCTTCAAGTTTTGTTTTGTATAGAAAATAATATAAAGCTCTGACATCTCACAGTGCAAATCATCATGACAAGGGGACGTTGAGAAAAGATATGGAAAGAGGGCAACAAAACACATTAATAAATAAAAAGAGTTGTTATGATGGAAATGTGGTTTCATAGAAAAGGTACAAGGCGTCTGACATGGAGAGTGGAAAGGACGCCTCGATTCAAAAATCGAGGACGGTTCGTGCGAGGGGCAATAAATGCCAGCCGCATGAGAAAGTAAAGATAAAGAGTTCTTCTTCGTCTCCAAACAATCGTTTTACTACAAAAAACTTGGAGAGCAATCAGAGAGAAATGCGAAAGATCAGGGGAATAATTTAAGAGTTTTCTGAAGACGATAAACGGTTAAAGAAGGTAAAAGGTTTGGGATCTCGTAGGTGGGAATACAGCAGTGTAGTGAGGAAAAAGCTTAATTCTTTAGTCGATTTGTATCCGGATATCGAAGGTTAGCAGAGATATGTTTGCAATATTCTTTGAAATTCTATAGTATAAATATATGCGTTATACGTAACTTTTAATCAGAGATATATGTTTGAGTATATAGATATATACGTATACATAGATGGGAGAATGATAAATACTTTAACCTGTACGTAGGTCGAGCGTGAGAGGCATCTGTATAGGTCAAAATAATCATGTAGAGTCTGATTAAGATGGGTAGGTCATCTGTTAATGAGGTTTCGACCTCTGGTAGGACGAACGTGTCTGATAGCGAAGGGGAGGGAGGATTGGAATAATTTTTAGGTTTCCCTGGTCAGTTGGTGTCTTATCCCCCGGATTGTGATGCTTTCAGAGAATTTTGCAAAGCCAAGGGGGCTATAGGAGGTAAGTGGGGTAAATGTGTAGATTTTGCCAGTAGGCAGTTTAGGGGTTGTACGGTAGCAGAGAGCGAGGAATATTTTTACCTTTTGGCAGATTTGGAAGCAGAAAATAAGATAGGGGTATAGACGAATCGATCTCATTTGTGTATTTCGATGGAGATATCCAGAGTGACCTTTCGGAAGGTTTTCTCTGCTACCTATCTCAATTTGAGTATGGGTTATGCCTCCCCCTCACCAATTTGGCGAAGGGGGTAATGAATGAAATTGGGGCATGTCCCGTTCAAATGAACAGGAATATATAGGAGGTCATAACTATATATGACCATCTAAATGATAGGTTGGAAAGGGAGAACAAAGTGAGGAGGATAACCCCTGAGGACATTCTGCAGTTTTATGAGGTGAAGAATTTTAAGGCCAGTGGGGGGCCGTATTTTTGTGCGAACATTACTAGACATCATTTTTTCGATCTGAATTTAGTAGGTCAAACATGGAATGACAACATTCAGCAGGTCGAGCCTTACGATGAGCAAGATAGCCCACAAGTTTCTGAAGAGACAGATAAAAAAGGTTATGCCGGCCTCTAGTGCCACAGTCAGTGGTGAGGTTACGCAAGGGAAAAGGAGGAGGGTCGAGCCTTTGGGGGGCTCAGGAGAGAAGGTCGCTGAGGTGCGATCTGTTTTAGTGGGCGACCTCAAAGAGGTCGAGGAAAGGGATAAGTCAGTAATTCTACAAAGGAAGGAAGATACGAGCCAGATGGTAAGTTTATATTATGAGATATAAATGTTTAATATTCTCGAGCTAGTAATTGGGCTCGATATGATTTTTGCAGGTTGCTCGCCTTCTCGAGGGGATTTGGCTCGGCATAGAAGAACAGGAGTCTGAGCTAAAAAAGGCGAAGAACGAACTGGAGAAAAACCTGGCTCGTGCCAAGACTGACGCCCTGAAAGAAGTCAAGCAGCTGAAGGCTGCTCATGCCATGGCGATCAGCCAGTTACAGGTCGAGGCAAAGGCCAATTTAGACGAGACGAGTGAGGAGCATGACAGACTAGGTCGTCACCTGATGCTGAAGGGCTACTCTCAGGAGGAGGTAAATGCCATTAAGGCTAACACCTATGTCGAGGAAGAAGAGGAGGAAGCAGGATTACTTGGGGTTGTGGATGGTTTGGATGGTGTCTCTCCTCAAATAGTGCTTGATAACCAAGGGGACGATGTGGAGCTCCCTGAAGATGGGAGTGAGAAGGTAGGGCAGACATGTGTTTTTTAAATATTTGTAAGTTGTAAGCTTTTGTGGAGGGAAGGAACAATTGCATGTTGATTTTGTTTATAAATCTTTTATAGGTAGTTAAAGAGATGAGTCTCATGATAAATGACTTAGAATCTGGACTTTCCAGGGAAATAAAGACCACAAAGGCCTTGTTGTCTGTGCAAGCGGAGTTGCAGGTTAGATTTGAAATAAGTTGCTCAATCTTCATATTATGCCATCGCTAAGTTAAGTAAATATGATAGAAATGCATAGCAAAAATCTAACGTTATTAATACTAAGTAGGATATCGAAACTGTGTACCTTGTATGCCGAAAGAGTATTAGTGAAGTGTTCACCTGAGAATGGTCCTTAAATGTTTTAATCTGAAAGTATTCAGGAACCAGACGCCTAGAACCCAAGTGTTCTCTCAAAATGTTATATGTGTTTGTAGAAATGATACTTTCTAAGTGGAACTGTACTAAAACGTCGTTAAATGTCTCAAGTCGAATTGGATGCATCTCGCGCACGTGAGGATCATACACTCATGTGCAATCAGGAATTTGCGGAGCAGTTCGATAAGATGATGAAGGCGAATGAGAACTCGGAGGATCAGTACGTTAAAGTATACTTCAGACTAGAGAAGTTAAATCAGGTCATCTCTGATCTAACTCGTCAGGTCGAGGAGAAAGATTCGGGGATTAAGATAGGATTAGAGGATTTATCTGAGGCGACAAAGCGTGCCGAGAATCTTCAATGTCAGGTCGATGCATTGGCTGTGAAGGGTAAGCAGGCGGATATGGCTCAATATTGTATCCAGGCGTTAGAACGAACTGAAGAATTATGTCGATCTGATCTTAATGGCTACAGGACCGAGCTGGAGAAAATGAGACAAAAATTTATTGGAAAGGATGACGAGTTGAGGGTAGCTCGAGAAAGCCTATCGGCATCGGAGGCTGTAGCTGAACATTTTCAAGCAGTCCTCCCTGCCAAGGATATGGAATTCAGAGAAATACAGCGTAGGTGTGATGGCTTAAACGAGAGAGTTGCTCGACTTAAAGCCGAAAGGGATCACGCCATTGCTCGTGCCAAGAAAGCTGAGGCTAGAGAGCACTCTGGGGGAAGTAAAAATGTGAATAAGGATCCTCTAGTTCAAGGGGATGTCGCTAGTCTCTCAGATCGCATTAGAGAACTAGAAGGTGATGTATCTCAAATTTAGGGGCATGTTCAGAGGGAAAATGCAGACTTGAGGGAATGTCAGCATAAGCTGGATACTGCTCTTATCAGGGAGAAAGTTTTGGAGGGGGAGATAAGAGCTAATGATTTGCTACTGAAGAGAAAGGATGATTTATTGAAGGATCTTCTTACGAGAGAGGAGTTGGAAGCTGAACTTTGGATGTTTCGTGCTCGGGTAGTAGAATTACAAGCCACGTACTTTGCTGAGTCGGAGCAGTACATTGCCAAATTGAAAGAATACATCATTCGCCACGATAAGATTGATGAGGATAGAAACGCTTGGAAGGATACTTATGTCAGTGTAAAGGCGCGTTACGAGAGGTTGAAGGCTAGGTTCGCAAAAGCGGTAATACCTGATGTGTCTCGATCTGATTTTTTAATGGTGATTGTTGCATACTTTGTAGAGGAAGCAAAAAGGCTTGAGTTAGAATGAGATACCTTGCTCAAAACTTTGTCAGATAAGGGATGCACCTGTAGAGCTGAGATAGATCGAGGCAATTGTCTGAGTGTCATGGAGACCCAATTGGGCCCTCAAACTGCTGACTTAGAAGAATGAGGTAGGGTTGCTGTGGCCCGCGAACTGAAAGATAGACCTCTTAATGATGTGGGGGAGAGCATTGCTGACACTCTACCGGTAGAAAAGAATCTTTTATAATATGATTTTGACCTGAAAATTAGTAAAAATGTTGCAAACACATTGTTATAGATGAAAGCTAGTATGACCATTGCTTTATCATGCGTCTGACGGGATCCTTGATATAAAACAAATTTTTACATTCGTTCTAATCGCAAAAATATAGAGGGGTTGCTAGACCAAGTGTTACCCTTGACCCAGGCTTATAGAAATGTCACAGACATATTGAAAGAGATGAAAGCTAGTATGACTTTTGCCTTATCTTATGCCTGGTTGTGTCTTTGATGTGAGGCGAGTTTTTACACTGGTCACAATCGCAGAGCTGTAGAGATTCAGCATAACCAAGTTGTATGCTCAATCCAACCTACCGTTGTAGACCAAACAAGTTGTAAAAGATGAAGACTAGTATCACCTATGTCTTATCTCTTGCTCAACTTTTTGAAGTTGAACAAGTTTTTATACTTGCCTTCCTCGCAGATATGTAGAGATTCAGCTGAACTAAGTTGTATGCTCGATCTAGCCTACTGGTGTAGACCAAACAAGTTATAAAAGATGAAGACTAGTATTACCTATGTCTTATCTCTTGCTTGGCTCTTTGAGGTTGGACAAGTTTTTACACTTGCCTCCCTTGCCGATATGTAGAGATTCATCTGAACCAAGTTGTATGCTCGATCCAGCCTACTGGTGTAGACCAAACAAGTTATAAAAGATGAAGACTAGTATTACCTATGTCTTATCTCTTGCTTGGCTCATTGAAGTTGGACAAGTTTTTACACTTGCCTCCATCGCCGATATGTAGTGGCAGAAGCCAGCGAAGTTCCTCGATCGAACTTATAGAATGTGGATTGCAAGCTAGTATTATCTAAGCTTGAATCTGTTGAATGTGAATGACTTTTTTGTGAAGAGATTGACACGATATATAAAATAAACTTTCATTGATAAGTTCAGAATTTACATTGGATGGAGATAAGAATCTCTCTTTCGGAATTGATAACAAATAACGAAACATGGAAATGGAGTAGTGAGGCGAATAATGATAGTATCTCTTCAGTCGCCTAGTATTCTAAGGATACGAAATGGGGATTCCCTCTTCTGTCATGAGATAGTATGATCCCAGGCCTGAGAGACTTGTGATAATGAATGGACCCTCCTAATTGTCGACTAATTTTCCAGCGTGAGGCTCTTTACGATGTTGAGGAATTTCTCGTAGGACGAGATCTTTGATTTGGAAGGTGCGGCTCCTGACTCGGTTATTGTAAGACCTGGCTAGCATATGATGGCATCGACCTAGGTTAGCGATGGCGCGTTCCCTGGTTTAATCTATCATATTGAGGTTGCAAGCCAATTCAAACTCATTTTCCTCGTTAGTTAGCGCGTGTTCCCGAACTGGATGATGGTATTCAGAAGGAATAACTGCCTCAGTGCCATAAGTAAGAAGGAATGGGGTACAACCCATGGACTGTCGGGGAGTAGTTCGATACACCCACAGGACATGTGGTTGTTCGCGAACCCAATTGCCTTTTCTTTGTAAATGAAGCCATTTTTTGAGTCCATCCACGATGGTTTTGTTGGTGATTTTGGCTTGGCCATTGCCTTGAGGGTAGTATGGATTTGATGGTGAATGGATGATATTGTGGTGATTTAGAAAGGTTATGACTTTTTCTCCCACGAATTGGGGCCCGCGATCGATACGAATTAGGTGGGGGCACCCGAATCGAGTGAATATGTGGTTCCAGATAAAAGAGATGACATCTTCTTCTCTGGTTCGACATAGTGGAATTACTTCTACCCATTTTGTAAAGTAATCAGTAGCTACGAGTACGTAGCGGCGATTACCTGGAGAGTTAGGGAATTCGCTGATGAGGTCTAGTTCCCATCTTTTGAATGGCCAGAAAACCTTGCTTGCATGGAGCTCGAGCGCAGGGGAACATATCATATTTCCATGTCTTTGGAAAGTGTCACATTTGCAAGAATATTCCTCTGCTTGCTTGCGCATGCCGGGCCAGAATACTCCTTGAGTTATCACTCTATTTGCAATGACCTACCTACAGTGTGGGAGCCACAAGTTCCTTCGTGTAATTCACGAAGCAACTCGTCTGCTTTTGATTTCGAGAGGCACTTGAAGTAAGGCCCTGTAACGGATAGACGGGAAAGTATTCCGTTCTGAGTAATGTAACGTTTCGAGTTGTTGATCAGCTGTCTGCATTCTTTTGGATTGTTGGAAGTGATCTGTTGCACTTGTTGTCGACACCGAGGTAATTTAAGAAAGGCTTTCGCCAATCGTCGTTTCCCCCTTTATCGCCCCCGGTATTGATCGTGCATACTGATATGTAATCAATGCTGGGGATTGAAATGATTTCAATCTGGAGATATCGAGCTTCTCTACCCAATACCCCAGCTAGATACGCCAAGGAATCAATGTGTTTATTCTCCCCTCGAGGAAGATATTCAAGAGTTGCTTTCACAAACTTACTCATCCTATCTACAATAAGGGCCATGTATTCGATCATCTTCCCATTCTTCTTATACTGCTCGGAATAATGATGAACGATGAGTAATGAATATGTATAAGCTGAGAGTTCGGGGATGTCGAGCTTAAGAGCGAGGTCGAGTCCGTGAATGAGGGCTTCATATTTGGTGACATTATTTGAGGCCTCGAAGTCAGGCGGATTGATTTCTCAATTCTGTCATTTGAAGGGGTAATCAAAACGATCCCGATTTCTGACCCTACGGGTCCTGCTGATCTATCGGTGAAAGTCTCCACCTTGATGTGGTGATCCAGTCAGCTCGTTCATCGAATGGCTTAAGAGGTGGATTGTCTGGTGTACTTTCAGTAAGGTCCAGATCATGCTCCGCCCACTCGGGATCTTCCACTGGAAAATCTGTGAGGAAATTGGCAGTGGCCTGGCCTTTCCCTGAGTGACGTTGTTCGAATTTTATATCATGTACGCCCAAACTGACTGACCACTGTTGCACTCGTCGTGACTTCTCTTTTTTGGATAGAACTTTTCGAAGTGGGTAGTTTGTCATCACTTTGACGAAATTTGCTTAGAAGTAGTGCTTGAGTTTCTGTGAAGTGCAAATAAGGGTAAGAAGAAGCTTCTCAATTTTAAAGTACCTTGTTTCTGCTGGTGTAAGTGTTTTGCTAATGAAGAAGACTGGTTTCACAATTTTCCCTTCCAGACGAATGAGAACCGAGCTGAGAAAAGTGTCGGTGACTGCTAGGTAGATAATCAGTTCCTCATTACCTACTGGGGTGCTTATTATGGGATACCTCCCCAAATAGATTTTGAGTTCCAGAAAAGTTGCCTCGCATTCTGGTATCCATGTGACTTCCGCGGTTGGCTGGACCTTTCCTCTCTTGGTACATCCTCAGAGTAACAGGAATAGCTAATGGTGGCGGTCTGAAGATTTGGAAACGAAATGGTTGATCGTGGCAATCTTACTGGCAAGTTTTTGGACGTCTTTCGTTGTCTTTGGAGAAGGCATGTCGAGGAGAGCTCGGATTTGATTTGGGTCGGCTTCAATCCCTTTCTTACTGATAAGGTGGCCTAGGAAGCAGCCAGAAAGTACTCTGAATTGACATTTATCAGGGTTGAGACGTATTTTGTAAGATCGAAGAATGTTGAATATTGTGTTAAGATCTGAGAGGTGATTTTCTGACTGTATGCTTTTGCACAAGAAATCATCGATGTAGACTTCAACAATTTTTCTCAGGTGAGCTTTGAACATAGCAGTCATCAATCGTTGGTATGTGGCCCCTGCGTTCTTGAGCCCGAAGGGCATGACTTTGTAACAATAAATGCCACTTTCGGTGATGAATGTTATCTTCTCTTGATCTTCTTCCAGAAGGGGTATTTGGTTGCATCCTGAGGCTGCATCCATCATAGATAGGAGGTCGTGGTCTGCAGTGGAGTTGAGGATCTGATGAATATTGGGAAGAGGGAAACTGTCTTTCGGGGTGTGTTTAATTAGATCTGTGAAATCTATGCAAACGCGAACTTTTCTGTTTTTCTTGGGGACAACGACAATGTTGGATATCCAGTCTGGGTACTTGGCTTCTCAAATGAATCTTACTTTGATTAATTTCTCAATCTTTGTGTTAACTTCACCTCGAAGATGTGGTGAGAGTCGTCGTTATTTCTGTTTGACTACGGGGGCATTGATGTTGATGGCGAGCTTGTGGCAAGCCATAACTGGATCGACTCCGGGAATTTCTTCGAAAGACCAAGCAAAAATGTCTCGATTGATTTGCAGGAACTGGATGAGAGCGTCTTTCTCGTGTTAAACCAACTTATTTCCGATGAATGTGCCTCTGCTAGGTCCGTCAATGTTGACGTATTCTGTAGGTTCCTCTGTAGGTAGTTGGCCATTTAGGTGATCCATTTTCTGTAATTGCTATACGGAAAATTTGTCTGAAGTATTGAGGATGGCTGAGACAGTATTTTCACAAGCTCGAGAAAAAATTTGGCTACCTCGGATCTCATAAATACCGTTGTCGTACTTGAAGCGGAGTGCTTGATGATAAGTGGAAGCGATCACTTCCATGTTATGTATCCAGCAGTGGCCCATAATTTTAAGATAGCGAGACTTAGCATTGATGATGCAGAAAACGACGTCGATAGTGGCTGGCCCTGCGGTGATAGGTAAGATAATCTTGCCTACTTCTTCTTCTCGGGAGCCATTGAATCCATAGATATCGGTGTCGCTCTGAATGACTTGGTCGGCCAATCCCATTTAGTCGATCGTACTCTAAAAAAGAATTTCAATACCACTTCCAGTATCGATCATCATTGTGTGCATGACAAACTGCTTCATCTTGAGCATAATGACTAACGTATCATGATGTGGAAATTTGATATGACTAGTATCGCATTCCTCGAAAGAGATTCCCAACCTGCGATTGCTTGACTTGGGAAGAAGTTTGGCTTCTTTGTCTTAAGGTGTAAGATCGCAGCATTCAGAGAGCCTTCTGTGCTTCGATCATATGGAATTGCCGATCTGGTTGATTTCGATCATGTTGCTGAGGCGCATGTAGTAGAGATGCTTCTCCTCAGCCTTGTCATTGACCTGAACAACCTCGAGTTGTTTCTTATGGTTTCCATCCTGGTATGACTTCAGGTCGACAATGTATTCGAGCATCCGCCCTTCCTTAAAAAGGAGCTCGAGCATCCGCTGTATAGCAAAACAATTGTCAGTAGAATGGTGATTTACCTTGTGGTGAAGGAAAAATGGTCGACCCTCAATGGGCTACAGTGGTCGAGAGACGTGGTAGAACGGGTCCTTTAACAGTAGTGGCAAAAGTACGGAGACTCGGACGTTCAGCTTCGGAAGTACGGGTTTGTTTTGTGGACCGCTTCTCCGAGGGTATTCAACATTTCCCTTGGTACGTTTATGATCCCCTTGTTCCTTCTTTGGCTTGCTGGTCCGTTCGATAGGTAGGGATTTGGTGGAGAGGACAGACTTAGTAGATTTTTGTCGTTCAGACATTATCCTCTCTAAGTCGACGTAACCGTTGATTTTGGTGATCATCTCTTCCAACGTCGTAGGTTTGTAAAAGAATAGGTACTCCTTGGCTTTGTAATCGAGCCGGAGAACATTAGTGAACGCGGTCACAGCTGTCTTTTGATCGAGATTATCTACCTTTCGTGCAAACTCCAAGAATTTCTTTAAAATCTTCAAGCTTCTCTCCTTGTGATTGCTTAAGACCTATTAGAGAATATAAGTTCTCCTCTTTGTCTCTGTTGTGGGCATATGTTTTGATGAACTGTTTTGTAGCTGATCAAATATGTTGATAGATTCCTCAGGGAGAGAGTGGAACCATCAGAGTGGTTCTTCCTGTAAACTTGTGGCGAATAGTCACCAGAGAATGTGGTTGAGATTGGAGTACAATCCTAATGAATCGCTGTATTACTAGATATGCTCCTTCGGGTTTGTAGCTTTGTACTTATGAATTTAGGGAGCATGGAAACCTTTTAGTATTCCCATATCGAATAGTTCTTTGGCAATCGGACTTCCTTGCAACGTCGTGGTGTCGCCGGTAGCTCCCAAAACTTGTGCCTCGATCAGCTCCTTAATTCGTTGATCCATATGCTCTTTTGAGACGTAATAACATCTTGGATGAACTGTTGAACGTATAGGCAGGGAACGACGAGTCCCCGTACCTTCACTCAAATGGTTTGTGCTAGAATCTGACAGATAGGTTGTTGGTCTTCCTCCTGATGAATGGAAATCTGGTAACCCTGACTGATTTCTGATTGGATTTCTCCTCCTAAGTGGATGGAGGGTAGCGGCCCATGTGGTAGATTTTAGGAGATTGCTTTACTGGTGACCCCCCTTGGTCCCAACCTTTCCCTTGCCGAGATGCGGGAGGTCTCTGGAAGTTGATCGTGGCCTCAGGCATGAGGAGTTCGCTGAGTATTTTGCAGAGCCTCGAGTGTAGTTTGCATCGTCATCATCTGATTTTTGTATCGTTTGAGCGCTGTCAAACGGGCTTGTCGTTCGGCATTGAGCTCTTTCTCCAGGAGTTCACAATCTATTGTCAATTGAAGTTCGAGCTCGGCGTGTTTCCCTGCTTCGGCATGGAGATTCGCCTGTATCTCGGTGAGTTGTCCCGGATCCACAGAAATTTTGAGCTCAGTTTATACGACTTTTTGTCTTGAAGAAACCATAGTTGAAAATTGTAATGATAGACTGACTTAGGATACTGTGGATATACAATCTTTCCCACAGACGGCGCCAAATGTAATTGCCAAATTTTGTAGCTCGATACGATTAGAATTAGTTATCACACCAATGATCCTGTAATAATATGATAATGGAAAGGAAGAAATTGAAACAGGTATTTTTAGCGTGGAAAACTTCTAAATAGGTAAAAAAAAACCATGACCTCGTGTGGAAGATATTTGTAAAAGTCTCTTTATAGCTTTGAGTGAATATTTTTATTACAAGTGATCTCTAGAATATAAAAATGTCTTCGATCTCGTAAATAAGAAGTTTGTGTAATTTTTCTGGTCCTTATCTCTTCTGGAACTTCTCCATTTTATAGGCTTTCCCACAGCTCTTCGTCGTGCTGGAGCACGTCTCCCGAATAATGTGGTCAGTGGCGGTTGACTGAATAACTGGCAAGTTTGTGGGAGACATGTGTCTTTGATTGAATAACGTTTCCCAGATTTAGCTAGATGTAGTTTCTTATGTAGTTCGTAGGGTTGGTTAGAATGTTTGACTGGAATGTTGTGTGCTGATATTACGTGAACCTAAGATAGAGGTAATTCGAACTGAGTGAGCTCGATTACGAGTGAGGTCGAGGAATAAACCCCTACAACCTTAAAACTTGTTTGTCGGTGATTGTGTATTTATATTTGTTTGTTTATTCCCTAATCGAATCTATCGGAGTTCAGCTTCTACGGCGCGGCTCAACAATTGGTATCAAAGCGAGGTTGTATCCTCGGTGGTGCACGAATTTGAGGTAACGTCGACTTATCTCAATTTCATTTGGATTTTTAATTTTGATTAGTGTATAAAAATTGGGGGAACCATGGTAGAAAGAGATGAACCTAGTTCCTTGACCCCTAAACGGAATACAACGGTGATGTTTAACAACGCAAAGATAGAAGTTGAGAAATTTAATGGTACCAATAATTTTGGCATGTGGCGATGTCAGGTTATTGATACGCTAAGTCAATAAGACTTAGATGAGGTGTTGGAAGACAAATCGGATAAGGTAATAGAGAGTATTTGGAAGAAAATGAACAAGATGGCTTGTGGTCAAATCCGTTCATGTCTTGCTCAAGATATAAAATACCTTGTAATGAACGAAATCTCGACAAATAAAATTTAAAGAATTCTTGAGGAGAAGTATTTGGTGAAAAGTATCCAAAATCGACTCCATTTGAAGATGAAGTTTTGTCGCTTCACGATGAGACATGAAATTTCTATGTCGGAGCACTTGAATGATTTCACCAAGTTATTAGCCAACTTGGTAAATCTAGAAGAAATTGTTGGCAGTAAAGACAAAGTACTTTTGTTGTTGAACTCGCTTCCCAAAGAGTACAAATATTTTGTTATGACGATAACGTATGGGAAGAGTTTATTGCAATACTCGAATGTGATTACGGCAGTGGTAAACAATGAGTACCGAAGGAAGGAAAAATGTGAGTCTGAAGAATCGACATTCGAGGTATTGATAACTAGAAGGAGGTCTTCATCCAAAGGGAAGTCTAGTGGTAATAACTTTCGATCAAAGTCGAAAGGTCATTGTGTTAATAGCAACAACTTGGGAAAAGATCAATATGCATTTTGTAAAGAGACGGGTCATTGGAAAAATGAATATCATGCGCTTCTTGAGAAGAAAGGTGGGAAGTATACTAGTAATCTGTTCTTGCAAGTATGTCAGGATGAGGGGATTGTTTGACGTTTCACTGTTAGAGAGACACCACAATAAAATAGGGTAGGGGAGCGCATGAATCGTACTTTGCTAAAGAAGGTGCGATGTATGTTTTCTAATTTTGGGTTGGGTAAAGCATTTTGGGTTGAGGCTTTGACATATGCATGCCACCTCATTAATAGGCTGCCTTCGGCTGTAATTGAGGGTAAGGCTACAAGTTATGGGATACGAGAGACCAGATGATCATTCTGAGCAGATATATCACTTTTGATGAGGCTTCTATGATAAAGTCACATGTCTCTGAGCACACAGATAAGACAACTAGTAAACCAAAGAGGAATGTGAGTAATCTGGGTTGGCTTACAAAGGACATGGCACTTTCAAAGGTGAAGGCCATGGTAGCCTATGCACTACCGGTCGTTGAAGAGGATGTTCCTTCCACGGCTAAACATTGGGAGGGAGTGATAAAGGAAGAGATATATTCTCTTCGTAAGAATGAAACCTGGGAACTTTCAAAGTTCCCTAAGGGAAAGGGGGCAATTTATGGTAAATGGGCCTACAAAAGAAAATAATGATCTCAAGATGATGTTACACTTCAGGGCAAGTCCAGTGGTGAAATACTTCTCCAGTCGTACCCTATTGGCCTTGGTAGCGAATTTGAATTGGAATTACAATAACTCGATGTTAAGACGACGTTCTTATATAGGAAGTTGAAGGAATAGATCAGTATGACTCAGCCGGGTGGGTTTACAGTTGCCAGTAAGGAAGACGATGTGTGTCAATTGATGAAGAGATCGTTGTACGGTTTAAAGAAGTTTCCAAGACAACGGTACAAACAGACTCTTGGTATAGAGATTCATAAAGATAGAGAAAAGGGAACAGTGCGTCCTTTTCCTATGGATTGATTTGGCCCCTCACGGGCATTTTGGGAACTACGGGCGACTTGGTCCACGGTACGTAGGCAACCATTGATTTGGTGTAGTCAATGATTTGGTCATTTGGGACGCTTGGTTCGATTAGGTCTTTAGGGACGTTTGTTTGGATTTGGTCCTTTGAGATGTTTAGTTTAATTGGGTCATTTGGGATGTTTGTTTGGATTTGCTCATTTTGGACGTTTAGTTCGACTTGGTCATTTGAGACGTTTGGTCGATTTTGGTTCCTTGGGAATTAGTTTGTTTGGGTTTCTTGGGACATTTGCTTGCTTGGGTCCTTGGAGACATTTGGTAAGAGAGGGTTTCGTTTTGGGTTCGATTTGGTTGGTAACAAAGTTCGGCTCAGATTTCAGTTCGTTTGGTTGGGGAAATCTTCACTGAGGTGGAGAATTGTGAGGCTGTCATTTTGTTCGAATAAACTTGAGTCTGTTCGAACAAACTCAAAATTTGTTCAAACAATTTACTCGGAACCTATTTTCTTCGAATACACTTTGGGTGTTTATTCGAATAGAAAAGAGTTTGTTCGAACAGACATCGACAAAAGTTATTTTTAAGCTTTGTTTGAAGCCTCTTGTTTGCCTCGAGATTCAAGTGATTGTATTTGGCTCTCTCAAGTATATAAGGGAGAGTTGGGTTTTTTATGAGCCACAGTTGGGGAGATCTTTAGTGGGAGGAATTCTTGAGAGAGAAACCTCAATTATTTTTAAAGATTCCAAGCTTGGTCTTGGAATAAACTATCTCTCTATTGTGTGTGGATGTATGCAATTGTCGAACCACCTTAAACCTTGTTGTTAGTTGTTGATTATTTAATCCTATTTGCTTGTTTGTGCCCTAATCGAATCGATCGGAGTTCGGCTTCCATGGCGCGGCTCAACAATATACACTGGGGTTGATGGCGACAACAGTATATTCCAATTTCATAGCTTGTAATTTTCTTATCAAGGCCACTTTTCAGGTGGGATAATCACTCAGGAGTAAGTACTCATGGATAATTATAATTTTTTATAATGATCAATTTTTTAGCCTAAGTATATAGATTGGTGCAGGTATTCTGTCAATGTAGAATGGTGTGTTAAGTTAGAAATATAGTTGTTAAATATATAAACCATAGGGTTTTAAATACATTAAACATACAAATTAGTCTAGTAAGTAGATTATTTCTGTTTTTGTTGCAAAATTTGATTCATTAATCTACATTGTATAGTAAACATTAACTATGTACAGAAACCGACCAAACTGCTACTATAAGTATACCCTCGTATTCGTCAGAACTTATCATTATATTCGTTTACAACTGTCTTCTACTCCTTTCTATCTTCTTCATTTACCACAATGGAACATCCTCTTTACTATGCATTTTCCTTAGCTACCAATGTCATAATCTCTGTTCTAGAGTTACTTGCCATCTCCATAGTTCTTTTAATTGCCAAATTTTTATAAAGTTTTAAATAGCCTACCTCAAGGATCTGGTAACTAAAGAACGCCAACCTTCTATAGCGGAACAATATTCAATCAGCTTTTAAACTTTAATTTGCTTTATAATTATATAACTGTACTTGCTCGAAAGTGTGGGGTTGCCTGTTGCCAAAGTTGTTCGAACGAGGTTGAGAGTCGTTCAAATGACCGTTTTACAACTTCCTAGAATTTTGGCCTAGGAGCCCAAGTCATTCGAACGACTTCATATTTCGTTCGAACGACCTTTGTTGAACCCCCTGGAACTTTGGCCCATAGACAATTTTCGTTCGAGCAACTCCCTATTTCGTTCGAACGAAATCTGGGAACTTGGTTTTTTTTCTGGTTTTCAAACCTCTTGTTTGCCTCGAGATTTGAGCGATTGTAAAAGGTTTTCCCTAGTATATAAAGGGAAACCTAAGTTCTTTTAGAGCCACCCTTTTGACAATCCTTTGGTGAGAACATTTGGAGGATTTCTTGAGTGAAAAATCTAAAATTGGGCTTGAGTGATTGTAATTGGGACCTTGAATAAACTCCCTCTCTTGAAAGTGGACGTAGGCAATTTGCCAAACCACTATAAACTTGGTGTTGTGTGTTTCTTTGTTTGTGCTTGTTTGTAATTAACCCAAATCAACTTGGAGTTTGTGGCTTCCGGGCTTGCGGCTCAACAATTGGTGTCAGAGCGAGGTCAATTCCTCGGCTGTGCGCAATTTTGAGGTAACTTAGGGTTTATCAATTTCATTTGGTTTTGATTTTGTTAGTTCATGAAAATTGGGGGATACATGGGAGATGAAATGGAAGCTAGTTTTTGGCCCCGAAAAGAAATACAATGATGATGTTCAACAATGCAAAGATTGAAGTTAAAAAATTCAATGGCAGAAATAACTTCGGCATGTGGCGATGCGAAGTTATTGATGCCCTAAGTCAACAAGACTTAGACAAGGTATTGAAGGAAAAGCCGGATGAAATAAAGGAGAGTGTATGGCGGAAGATGAATAAGAGAGCTTGTGGTCAAATTTGATCTTGTCTTGCTCAAGACATTAAAAACCTTTTGATGAATGAGACTTCCGAAAAAGAGATTTGGTGGATATTAGAGAAGAAGTATTTGGTAAAGAACATCCAAAATCGATTCTACTTAAAGATGAAGTTTTATCGCTTCACTATGAGAAAAGGGATTAGTATGCCCAAGCATTTGAATGACTTCACTAAGTTGTTAGCTGACTTAGCGAATCTTGAAGAGATAGTTGGGGATGGAGATAAAGCTCTCTTATTCTTGAACTTACTTCCGAAAGAATTCGAAGATTTCATTACGACGATTACTTATGGAAAGAGTTCCTTGAAGTACACGGATGTGACTACGGCCGTATAGTTAACCACGAGTATCGGAGAAAAGAGAAAAGAGAGACCTACAAGTCCACATCCGAAGTACTAACAATTCAGGGAAGATCCTCGGATAAGAAGAAACCATTTCGTAACAGCTTTCGATCGAAATTGAGAGGTCGTGAGGGAAACCAGAACAATTTGACTAAGGACCAATGCGCATTTTGCAAGGAAACGGGATATTGGAAGATTGATTATCCCGCGCTCAAGAAGAAGAAAGCGGGAAAGTTAGGTTCTTCTGTGAATTTGGCTCAGGACACGGAAACGGGAGGTAATGACTCTGATTACTCTTTTACTATAACTCCTAATACAGGTATTATTGATACAAAGGAATGGATTTTAGATTCGGGTGCTACTTATCATATTTATCCCGAAAGGGCTTGATTTTCTAGTTTGAAATTGCTAGAAAATGGAGTTGTAGTGATGGGAAATGACAATTCTTGCCTCATCATGGGGATAGGTACCATTTGTCTAAAGTTGCACAATGGGTTGGTTAAATAAATTGATGAGGTTCAATTTATTCTGACAATGAGTAAGAACATTATCTCGACGGGGACACTTGAAGCGTAAGGTTTCAAGGTTGTGTCTGAGAATGGGGTACAAAGGGTTCTTAAGGGAGCCATGGTGACATTGAAGGGTCACAGAAGAAGTAATAACTTGTACTATTTGGAAGGTACGGTTATTCTTGGTGAGTTTTCTACTGCGGGAAGAGAGGAGACCACTTCCAAAGACACGATACGGCTATGGCATACGCGTTTGGCGCATGCGAGAGAAAAGTCTTTGAGAGCTCTCGCGAACCGGGGGATTTTGAAAGGAGCCAAGATGTGCAAATTAGATTTTTGTGAACATTGCGTTCTGGGTAAGCAGACAAGAGCTAAGTTCGGCACCGCGATCCACCGTACTCGTGGAACTCTTGATTATGTTCACTCTGATGTTTGGGGTCCCTCCAAGAATATATCGCCAAGAGAGAAGCATTACTTTGTGTCTTTTGTGGATGACTTTTCTAGGCGAGTTTGAGTGTACACTATGAAGAGGAAGGATGAACTCCTAGAAATTTTCATGACGTGGAAGAAGTTGATTGAGACTCAGACGTACAGAAAGATCAAGTTGCTCCGTTCGGATAATTGTGGGGAGTGCACTAGTGATCCATTCTTGCAAGTATGCCGAGATGAGGGGATAGTTCGACACTTCATGGTTAGAGAGACACCGTAATAAAACTGGATAGCCAAGCGTATGAACCGTACTTTACTGGAGAAGGTTTGGTGTATGTTGTCCAATTCTGGGTTGGCAAGGCATTTTGGGTTGAGGCTTTGACATATGCATGCTATCTCGTTAATAGGTTGCCTTCGGCCGCATTTGAGGGTAAAACACCAATGGAAGCTTGGTCGAGAGAACCTGCTACAGATTATGATACTCTTCGTATATTTGGGTGTCCGACATACTATCATGTTAAGGATGGTAAGTTGGATTTACTGGACTTCGAAGGCCTAAGCCATAAAAAAGCAAGACATGTTTACCGCCAACGCGTTCTTGAAGGTCCGGTCTTTCGACCATCCGTGCCCCTCAAGTTTGCTCGAAAGTTGGAAGCTTGAAAATTTCAAGGTCGCCCCCAAGTATCAGTCGGGCAGAGGGTTGACATGATACTTAGAGGGGACCAAGAAATCGAATGGACTTTGAAGGTCTAAGCCACAACGAAGCGTAACTGTTTGCCCTCAATGCATTCCCGAGGGTCCGGTCTTTCCCTCGAGTTTGCTCGAAATTGGAGGTTTGAAAAATCTTAAGATCACCCCCATGTATCAGTGGGGTCGAAGGGTTGACATGATACTTAGAGGGAACCAATAAATCGACTTGACTTTGAAGCTTAAGCCACAGCGAAGCATAACTGTTCGCCCCCAATGCATTCTCGAGGGTCCGGTCTTTCGACCATCCTTGCCCCTCGAGTTTGCTCGAAATTGGAGGTTTTGAAAAATCTCAAGGTCGCCCCCAAGTATCAGTCGGGTCGAAGGGTTGACATGATACTTAAGTTAAACCCAAAAATTCATTGAAAATAAGAGATGAAGCAGGGGTGGAAAAATTGCTTATTAATTATTTTGTATTTACATCAGTTGTACAAGGTGGAGGTCGTGGCCTATTGTATGACACCAGCTGCATTGTGTTCCACGGATTCGGTAGAGGCTCTTCGTCTTCTGCCATTAAGTTGTATGATCCTTTGTTGGTTTTATCGTATAGGACATAGGGTCCTTCCCAGGATTTGGCTAGCTTGCCCGCATTTCGAGGCTTTAAGGATTGGTTGACACGTCAAATTACCAGATCTCCGATGTTGAAACTTTGTGGCCGGACTCTCTTACTATATGACTTATGGATGGACAGATGGTAACGACAAAGGTTGGCGATGGCTCGGTCTCTGGTTTCGTCGATCTACAACATGTTACATCCGAGCTCAAACTCATTGTCTTCGTCTGGGAGATTGGGATCTCGTGTGGGTAATTCAAATATAGTAGGGAACACAGCTTCGGTACCGTATTCTAGATGAAAGGGGTGCAGCCTATAAATTTTCTTGGTGTTGTTCAATAGGCCCAGAGGACATGCTATAACTCCCGAACCCATCGGCTTTTCTTTGCATCGACACGTTTCTTGAGACCGTCGTCTATGGACTTGTTGATTGCTTCGACTTGACCATTTCCTTGAGGATAATAGGGTGTTGAGAGTGAGAGGATGTGTTTTTTTGAGGAAGTTTCTGACTTTGTTCCCGATGAACTGCAGACCATTGTCACATCGAATCATATGAGGGCACCCGAAGCGCGTGATGATGTTTTCCCATAGAAATTTGATGACTTCTTCTTCCCTGGTTCCGCACAAAGGTACAACTTTGACCCATTTGATAAAATAGTCTGTTGCAACAAGGATATTCTCCCGGATGCCTGAGGCTTTAGAAAAAGGACCAATGAGATCAATAGCCCATCTTTTGAATGGCTAGGAAACTTGGCAGAAATGGAGGTCTTGCAAGGGGCTGTGGATGTCATGAGCATGACGTTGGCATTTGTCACAGTGTTTGGCATATTCTTCGGCTTATTTTTTCATATTTGGCCAGAATAAACCTTGAGAGACGGCTCGAAGGGTCATAGAACGACAAGCAGTGTTAGCACCGCAGGTTCCTTGGTGAAGTTCAGCTAGAATTGTAGAGGCTTCGGCTTGATAAATGCATCGAAGGAGGACACCATTTGGGGATTTGTGATGTAACTCATGTTTGTGGATGGTGTATCTGCGGCAATTCTCTAACAGTGATCATTTGGCTTTGGGGTCATCTGGGAGGGTTTCATTGTTGAAGTATTGGGGGATTGGTGTTCGCCAGTCGTCTAGATCGAGACTCTCACCCTCAGTATTGATGGCATTGATTTCCATCTGGCCGATACTTAGGTGTTCGAGTACTTCGATGTGGAGGGTTCGGGATTCTGATTGGCTTAACATAGCTGCTATGTAGGCGAGGGCATCTGCATGTCGGATTTCTCCTCGAGGGTAATGAGTGATGGAATATTTTTTGGGAAAGCAGTCCATGAGCTGTCGAACGAGAGTAGCATATTTAGCCATGCAACCGTCAGCTTGATTTTTACCACTGTAATGTCTCTGAACAAGTTGGGAATCTGTGAAAACTTCGAGTTTAGGAATGCCGAGTTCGAGGGCAAGGTCGAGGACGTAGATCAATGCTTCATACTCGGTTCATTGTTGGAGCATTCGAAGTTGAACTTGACTATTTTTTCTATGCGATCATTGGTAGGTGTGACCAGGACTATACCGATCCTTGAACCGTTAGTCCCAACGGATCCATCTGTGAATAGGCGCCATCCAGTGTTGGGGTTTCATTGATCTGTTGCTTCGGGTTGGTCATCTGTTACATCATCTTCATGTTCCTCCCAATCGATATCTTCGACCGGAAAGTCAGCAAGGAAATCTGCTATTGCTTGGTCTTTCAGGGATATCTGCTTCTCGAATGTAATGTCATGTTCACCAAGATACACAGACCACTGTTGTACTCGTCTGGATTTCTCTTTTTTGTTGAGTACTTCTCGAAGGGGGTAGCTTGTTATAACACGGATGGGGTGAGCTTGAAAATATGGTTTGAGCTTGCGGGCTGAATAGACAAGGGTGAGGAGCAAACGCTCAAGTTTCGAATATCGAGTTTCTGCAAGTGTTAGAGTTTTGCTGATAAAATATACAGACTTCTCGACGTTTGAATCGAGTCAAATATGTACTGAACTGATAGAGGTGTCTGTAACAGTGGGGTATAAAGAGAGTGTTTCACCTTTGATAGGGGTACTGATAATGGGGTGTCGACCAAGATATGTTTTGAGTTCGAGGAAGGCCTGCTCACAGTGGGGTGTCCAGTTGATTTTAGGGCTGTTTTTCTTTTTTACTTTGTGAACGCCTTGGTCGCGTAAGAGGGAAAAGAGCCAAGCACTACGGTCTGAGGATTTGGCAATGAAACGGTTAAGGGGTGCTATCTTACGAGCCACCCTTTGGACATCTTTTTTGGTTTGGTGCGAAGGCATGTCGATGAAGGCTCGAATATGTGTGGGGTCGATCTTGATACCTCGTTTACTGATAAGATGGCCTAAAAATTTACCAGACAAAATACCAAATGGCATTTGTCTGGTTTGAGTTTTATGTTGTACGTCCAAAGTATTGAAAAGACTTCGGTGAGGTCCTGGTTGTGGGTATGTTTTTGGAGGCTCTTGCATAACATGTCGTCGATGTAAACCTCAATCGACTTGCCAAGCAAGGGTTTGAACATGGTGGTGACAAGGCGCTGGTAAGTGGCTCCTGCATTTTTAAGGCCGAAGGGCATGACGCTAAAATAGTAAAGGCCTTGCTCAGTAATGAAAGAAGTTTTAATTTAATCTTTAGGGAATAGGGGTACCTGATTGTAACCCAAAGCTGCGCCTATCATAGATAGACGCTCATGTCCAGCAGTGGCATCGAGGAGTACTGAAATGATCGACAATGGGAAATTTCCCTTTGGTGTGTGCTTGCTGTGCTCGATTGAAATGAAGAACTAAACATTACCAGATAAATTGGGCAAACTCCGGGTCTGATTAATATCCAGGTGCCCGCATGAACAGGCAAGGCGTTGAGAGACTTTTAATTCCAAGTACCCTCGGGGGTGGTAGAACGAAGGGTTTGATGATATGTTAAAGGTATGACACGCATGGCATGGAGCCAGTCGCGTCCGAGGATACCGATGTATTCTAACTTCTTGTCGACGACAAGAAAACTGGCTTGAAGTGTGACTGGGCTGGTAGTAACTGGGAGGCTGATTCAACCAACAACAACTTCTGTGGCCCCATTGATTCCTTTCAATTCGACATTGGCAGCAGTTATGTGGTCGGCTTTCTTCTTAGTTTGGACAGTTTGGAGGAATAGGACATCAGCTGCACTTCCTGTGTCTATGTGCATTGTGTGGAGAACGAGGTTTTCGATCTTAATCATGATGACTAATGGATTGGAATGGTGTAAACAGACATGGGATGTGTCACAGTCGATGAAAGAGATACCTTCGGGTTGAGGGGAGAGGCTTGATCCTGGTAGGAGAGCGAACAGCTTCTCCTGGTAGGTGAGTTTGTAACATTCTTCGACACGCATGCGTTTACTTTTAGAACGGCCACTGTCTATGTTGTTGACTTCGATGAAGTGTATTCGGTAGATATGCACTTCGGCCGGGTCGGCAGCAGGGGTAGGTTAAGGTTTGAGATATAACCCATCAAGGTAACTGGAAAGGTCGGTAACATACTGATGTAGACGACCTGCTTTGAGGATGATCTCAAAAGAGCGTTGAAGGGCGAAGCATTTGTTAGTATGATGACAGTTACTTTTGTGGCTTGCGCAGTAAGGTTCACCTAGTTTGACGTTGATAGGTTAAGGTTTGAGATATAACCCATCAAGCTAACTGGAAAGGTCGGTAACATACTGATGTAGACGACCTGCTTTGAAGATGATCTCAAAAGAGCGTTGAAGGGCGAAGCATTTGTTAGTATGATGACAGTTACATTTGTGGCTGGCACAGTAAGGTTCGCCTAGTTTGACGTTGATAGGGAAAGGGATACGCCAGCTGGGGTCTGCCTGTATATGTGGTAGAAGTGTATTGAGAGGGGCAGTAAGTGTAGGTTGGACTGGCTTTGATCTCTTTATGTGAGCTTTGGCATTATTGTCGTTGTGAGGGTGTTTGCAGCTCTTGGTCTCCTGTTAGATAAGAGCGATCAAGGATGTTGGGGTAGAAGGTGGGTTTTGTCGAGGTTTATTGATGGTAGTATTCGAAGGTTACCCCTGTTTGCGAGATTAGTGGAGGCGCTCAAGGTCGATATAGCCATTGACCTTTGAGAGCATCTCCTCGAGGGTTTGAGGCTTATGGAGGACCATGCACTCTTTCATACGGCTGTGATATGGTAAGGCATTTAAATACCTGAGCATAGCATTCGCGCAGTTAAGGTTCTCGACTTTCTGTGATTCATCGAGAAATCTCTTGGTGAAGGCTTTGAGTGTTTCACTGCTGGACTTTCATAAATTGAACAGGGCGTCGACACTAACTTCTATGTCTTTATTGAAGGCAAACTGGGCAATGACAAGTTGTAATAGTTGTTCGAATCTGCGGATTGAGCCATCAGGGAGATTGTGATACCATCGAAGAGGGCTGTTAGTAAGGCTGGCAGAAAAAAGGTGCCATAACAAGTAGTCGGCTGCAGAATAGAGGCTCATTGCATTTTGGAATTCGAGAATGTGTGATTAAGGGTCTGTGTTGCGGTATTTGCTGAGTTTGGGTACACCAAAATTGGGTGGTATCTCGATAACGAGAAGTTTAGAGCAAAGGGCGTTATTCAGTCGACTCCAGGAGTTGGGAGTTGGGCTCGCGCTGACACGAGCAACAGGTTGTATTTAGTGATCGAAGTCTAGCTGTACATCATAGGTAGGATGAGGGGGTGATTGAAGGGTTCGAGGGTGATGAGGTCGAGTGTGTAGTATGTTTTATGTACTGCGTTCCCCGAGACACTCTCGGGCGGAGTGGCATTTGGGATGTCTGGAGGAGCGAAGGGTAGAGTCAGATGAATTTTTTGTGGGGTGGATGCCGAGATGGATAGAGCCAGTAGGGGTAATAGTCTGGGGAGCACCCTCAGTACCGATATAGACTGGGAGTGCTTTGAGATTTTGTAGGGGTCTCACGTGGGAGTGGGCAGACACAAACGACGGGTCTGGTGCTTGGGATGGTCGAGCAGCTTCTAGAGGCTGTAGTTTCTCCAACTCTCAGACGGTGTTACGTGACTCGTCAATTTCCCAGTTCTGCCTGTCGGCATCTTCCAGGCGGCGGTTCCGTTCAGCTTCATACTCCAACTGGTGTTTTTCACAATCCTGGTAAAGTTGTGCATGGTGGCGCTCCTCGGCTTGAGTAAATTGTTAAGAAAGTATGGCTATTTGGGCTGCCACTCTATCGACGGAGTTGCCGGCATGGGTAGAACTAGAATGGTGAGTGGGTGCCATTGAGATTAATCTGTTGAAGTTGAGAGCAAATGGAGGGAAATAAGAAAGGGAGATAGGTAGGGTGGGTAGCACAGACGGTGCCAAATGTAGGGGCCTAGCTTCTTGTGGAGGGGAAGTTAGCTCTTACACCACGTGGTTTAATCTTCAAACAAAGGGGTTCAAGTATATAACCTAGAATGCGAATAATTAATAGACATTATACTTGCGTGGAGTCCTGGAATGTGACTCTCTACGACCTTTAATGAGGATTTTTAAGAGTGTTTTATTTTTGTCGAGTGGTCGAAGGTTTGAGTACTGGGTTTTACAAGGTGATCGAAGGTAAACTGTATGGGGGTGGGAGAGATTTCCTAACCCTCCCTTTGGTTCCCAATCTATCCTATTTATAGAACATAGGATGAGCTGAGTCACCAAGGTTAAGTGAGATTACAAGTGTACAATCTAGATATCCTCTGGATATCGAGCAGATATCCCAGAGTTGGTGTTGAAGCTGTAAATACAGGGTCTGCCACTATGCTATATCACTGTATCTGCAAGGACTAGCAACTCCGCCATCCTGCCTAGTGAGCTAGTTGTCTGTCCTGTCACACTTCAACCATGTAGAATATGGTCGAAGTGTTTTTTTGTGTTGACGTGTAGTTCTTCTTCGAGGTTTGTTTAGAGTCGAGGCTTCGTCTTCGGGTGATCTTTGGGGAACCTGTTTAAAGATTGAATGGGCTTCGAGATATTCGAGTAGGCTTCGAAGTAGCCTTCGAGTGTTTGACTGGGGTAGAAGTCTGCGAGTAGGCTACTACAAAGTTTATCTTATAAGAACATTTCACTTGCTCGACAACTTTTTGCAAGTTTTCCCCTCTTAGGATGTAATGTAATGTAATATAATATAAATTGTGCTTGAGAAAAGAAAAAAAAACAAGTTTATATCCGAAGTATTAACGGCTCGAGGAAGATCCTCGGACAAGAAGAAGCCATTTGGTAACAACTCTTGGTCAAATTATGAGGTCATGGGGGAAACTTAAACAACTTGAATAAGGACCAATGCGCATTTTGCAATGAAACTGGTCATTAAAAAAATGAATATCCCGCTCTAAAGAAGAAGGCGGGAAAATGAGTTTTTTGTGAATGTTTTTGGTGGCTCAGGACACGGAAACGGGAGCTAATATTTTGATTTCTCTTTTACTATAACATCTAGTGCATCTGTTATTTATACATAAGAGTAGATTTTAGATTTAGGTGCTACTTATCATATTTGTCCCGAAAGGGCTTAATTTTCTAGTTTGAAAATGCAAGAAAATAGAGCGGTGTTGATGGGAAATGATAATCCTTACCGCCTCATGGGGATATGTACCATTCGTCTAAAGTTGTACACTGGGTTGGTTAAAGAGATTGATGAGGTTCGGTATATTCCAATAATGAGTAAGAATATTATCTCGACGGGGACACTTGAAGCGCAAGGCTGCAAGGTTTTGTCTGAGATGGAGTTAAGAGGGTTTTTAAGGGAGTAGTACGGTTATATTAAAGGGTCATAGAAGAAGTAACAACTTGTACTATTTGGATGACACGACTATTCTTGGTGAGTTTTTTTTACCGCGGAAGAGAGGAGACTGTTAGAGAGTGGTTCTAAGCCCAAGCTAGGAACCCAACCGGGTTGGGGTGTCCTATACAGACTCCTAGCAAACCCATAGTCCCAATAGGGTTATGGGGAAAGTTAGAGTAGCATAGGGAATCCTTCTGGGTTGTCTATATATCACTGCACTATGTACAAAGAACAGGGTTATGATAATCAATAAAACTCTTTCTCTATTTTTCTCTTATTCAAGCTTTAGTATTATTCTGTTCTAGATTGATCATATCCCAACATGTTATCAGTACGCAAGCTCTTGGAGCGAGGAAAACTGATCTTTCCGTCTAATCAGAGATTTCACAGAAACAAAGCGATCAGGAAAAGATGAATTTTATGTTTTTTTAATACCTATATTCAGATCTATAATATATCATAGATCAACATCAGCATGTTTCGAAAACCTATTTTTTCCCTATTTTTTTCGGATTAAAAACTAGGGTTTTAGTGTTTTATACCCTTGATAAAGGGATGTTTTCGATCGTGTATATCTTTCACTGTGGAGATCTGATTGAGGCGAGACTACTTTCGTTGGATATCCTACTCCGAGAGCTTTCCAACGATATATGACACGTCTCTGGGAGATGCTCCAATCACCGGGAATCGCTTGTTAAAACTTGGCAGTTTCACTGCTAATAACAACGTTTTTTTTTTGTCGCTGACGTCATCAATTTTTTTTTTTTTTTCAATTTCTTTTTTTCTTTATGACGTCATCCTTATCCATAGTGATGTCATCTGTGGCACGTGTTGAGGACACGTGGCACGCTAATGTGGCACGACACGTGTGTGGCACGTGAGGCATGCCGTGACACGAATGGCACGTGACAGTCGCCAAAATATTCTTCCCGGTGACCGGAATATTCCTTGCCATTCCGGATCAGTGTATGTATGTGACACTTGGTAGTGCACGTGTATGGTACGTGTGTGGCAAGTGTATGTGGCACGTGTGTGTTTGACACATGTGGTGCATGTGCGGGGCACGTGTGACCGAGTCAGACCAGTTTAGACCTAGTCAGACTGGTCCAGACACTAAAACGGCTTTAAAAAGTCCAATTTTTGGTAAAATTGAGCCTAATTTTTTTTGAAAAATTCCTATTAACTGGACCTACGAGGCCAATTTTGATTTTTTTTAAATGCAAAATATTTTTTAAAATTTATGGAATAAGCACCTCGTATAGGAGCATTAGCTCACTTATATGTGATACAAGTACTTAGAGTAATACCTATTTAAGTATCTTTACGATAGCTAATAGGATATTACTGGTATGCCCCTAGGATACTAATTATCTTGATCAGGGATCACAGATAATACGAAACTAAGACTGATTTAGCATTCGACTGTGAGTCATATCTAAATCACAGTTACTTGTCAAGGACAAATAACTAGAGCTCAATTGGGAATTGACTTAGTTTTATTTCTAAAAACTTGGTATCTAAGAAACCAATTTTTCGTATCTAGGTGCAATTAGATGTTGTAAGCATAACATTTGGAGGTATATAAGCATTAATAGCACCCTCTGATACCCTAGACTGTTAGTTCAAAGACAGGCCTAATCAACTAATCTTTTGAACCTAGCTGACTTCGGGATGGAACCACTTGTCATCTAAACATCTAATACCCCTTATATTCGTAGTAAATGGATCATTTGGCTAGAATATACCTACCTTTATAGAACTTGAGGGCTTAGAACACCCTAGTTCTCTGAATAAGGAAAGTACATATTTAGTAGTTTTGAATAACTATCTTGGCTAAGACTTTATTAAAACGCACTTTAAAGGTTAGATCGCCATTTTATGGGGTAAATTTGTGATTTAACGCTTCATAAGATATGAACAGGGTTTACCTATAGATAATGATTGAGAATCACTGACTTCTATACTATAAATTGCCTTTAGTAATGATTGGCAATCATGTACTTCCAAAGGATTTCATAAAGAACGCAAACATCTGGTGATCTTGAATAGCAATCTTGGCTAAGATTCTATTAAGACGGACACCTAAGATTAAGATCATAATTTTTACTGGGTAAAATTAAGATTTAATTATTCGACAAAATTTCATGAGTTTTAGGATATGAACAGGGTTTAACTATAAGATGATTAAGAATCATTTTTTTAAGCTTTATTCTAAGTACTATGATTTTTCTTTCATGCAATTGATATATTTATCAAAGATTGTCTCTTATTATAATCTATATCTTGCATTATAGATGTCTGCGACACTCAACAATGTTGAATTTCCACCATTGCTGCTCACTAGAGCCAATTACCTTACTTGGTGCATTGGCGATGACTTATTCTTGAAGTCATTTGGTCTGTAGATGATCATCATCATTGGCAACAAGGAAGATTCCATGGATAAAGCAAGGGCTTTATTTATCCTCCGTCATCATATTCAGAATGATCTGAAGACTGAATACCTTAACAAGGTTGAGCTAGCTGACTTATGGGCACACTTCCCAGGGGGGTTATGGTCCTCATGAGACCATTATGCTCCCAACAACGATACACCAATAGAACACCCTTAGGTTCCATGCTTTTATGACGGTCGCTGATTACAACTTAACAGTCCATAAAATCACTTCTACACTTGAGTTGTGTGAGAACAAAGTTACTGATGCTAAAATGATAGAGAAAACTCTATCAACCTTCTATGCTAGCAATATTGTGATTCCAAGGCAATATTGGTGAGAGAGCATGAAGACTCATGAAGTCTTGATTCAGGCACTGCTCCTCTATGAGCATAACGATGAACTTCTAACGAAGAATCATGTTATGCGGCTCTCTGGGAGTGCGTCGTTGCCTATGTCAAACAATGTTCAGTTTTGGGGAAATAACTTAGCACGTCGGGGACAAAGTTATGGAAGAGGCAGGGGAGGCTACCAGGGAAATAGGAAAGGTGGGAACCAGAAACCCTTTGGCCCTAGGAGAGGTAAAGGATTTAAGAAATCCTGGACACTCGGCAATGCGAAGAAGGAACATCAGACTGATCAGGGATCTACTTGCTTTAACTGCGATGACATAGGACACTGAGCACGGGAATGCCATGCACCACGGATGGCTACCAATGACAGAGTCCAAACCCACCAGGCAGTTGTTGACACTAACTCTTCCTCTCTGGAGTTCGCAGCGTCAGATTTCTTCAACGACACTGATGTCGTCATGGATCGACATATGGAGTAATCCGTAATGATATCTTAGTAGACATGTGATGTCGTATTAGAAAGAGCACTAGTAATTTCTTGTCTTACAGACTTGATTTACTTTTTGCTGTTAGTATTTTTAATTTTTTTGGGAACATATCATTTATATTTCAATACAGTGCTCGTGACATACATGAGATTCTCCATTTGTTCTAAATTATGATTACTCGAATTTATTGCTTGGGAAGTAGTTAAATTCTATGTATGATAGTTGATCTACTACATACACCTGCCTATGGCTCTCTCTGTTCATTGGGCATGACCGATAATCGGATGAGTGACGGCATATGTCTAAGAGACATTTCATACCACACACTCGATCCTTTTGAGCTATGCATATATTTATTGTCTAACCATGTGCATCAAGGATGGAATGAATATCATTGGCATGACCAACATGATAGAATGTACCGAGTGCGTTGCACTATTATTCTCTCACGGTACGATACAGGGTATCTAGACCATTTTATAAACTAGTACATCCAGCCAGATTTTACTTAGTTTAGGGAGATACATGATAATGTTTATCATGTAATAACTATCGTAAAAAATGACAGACAAGGTTCTGTGCATTCACTCTATGTCTAAAGGTTAAAATAGCTATTGGAACGGTTTCCAATATACTCCTCCAGCTAGGATACCGAGGAGGATTATCAGGATTATATCTCAACTTTCCTTGAATGGAGAGATGATCTAGAGAGTGTACGTGTAACATTTGTTTACACGGAAAGTCTATTATGACCAAGGTGGAGTAAGATCTCCAGCCTTTGCTCCTACCGCATCCATGGAGACCCATGTGGACCTTTCCATCCATATAGTGGCACACTTGCATATTTATGGTCATTAAAGACGTCTCTAGGAGATGGCTCTAGGAATGCAACGTTGGCACGACTTCTCACTTAGACCATTCGATCGCAAACTTAGTTCCTGGATTACCCGATCCAAGTCGATCGATGCGACTTGACGGGGGATTGAGAGTTGGACTCACAGGATTTTGATAATTATTTTACAACTAAATGGGATAGATAATTGAGCATCGTGAGTACCCCATACCATACCCATCTCGGGATTGGCAAAGAACCTAATCCAACAATTTTGGATAATTGCTAGGCTACTGTTATTACGATCACAGCTTCCAGCTATTGTGTGGGAAATACATTTTTTTCTCCCGCAGCACTGATTAAGGTTCGTCCCTTAGCAAATCATCAAATTATTTTTTCCCAAAAAATGACTAGTAACTGGGTCGGAGCCCGGTGTCGCCCATTGACGAACATTTGGATGTTCTGTCCAAGTGCCAATCGCACCACAATGTATGAAGATGGGACCCTCAACGTCGGCCTGGTATTATGTAGGTTACGATTCCCATTTATCACTGGATATTTGGACCTATTGGCGACGTATATACCGCATGACAGATAATTATCACTTTGAAGACGATATCCCAGCATTGGGGGGAGAAATGATAGTCAATGCTGAGGATGTCTCCAATTGGTCTTGGAAAGCACCATCATTATTTTATCTAGATCCCTATACATAGTTAGGTAATAATAAGGTTCAATGGATTTAAAACCTCCAATAGATTGCAAATGATTTGCTAGACGCATTCATAGGCACTATTGAAGTATCGTAAGTGTATGTACCTGTAAGTAATACACCTACATAGCAGAACGTTTCGGGGGAACTAGTACCGCAACAGAACATTCTAGGGGAATTAGTACCGCAAACAAATATGAGGCCCGCGCTTAGTTCAAAGCACCGTTGGAAGAAAGTATTCTGAGCCGGGGAGCTGTAGAATAAGGGACAAATATGACTAATGGTGTTGTCGGTTCATCGAGGAAGAAACTACCCATTTACAATGTATTCATATTCGCTGCTCTACTCGCCATCAAGGATGAGGATTCAGAGCTACTTATTCTAAACGACTGTGTGTTGTTGTACATTAACAAAAGTTGGTATCTGGAATCCAAGCAGAGCTCAGCTTGCCCATAATGGGAAGTGATACCATTGAGCCTATCGGCTATAAATGGGAAAAGTACAGAAACACAATTAACTCGGAGAGATAATTTGGTCAAGGCAAGACTAGTTGCCCATTAAATCTTTAAGAGATTTGGCATCGATTGCAATATGACCTATTGCCTGGTTATGGACGCTATAGCGTTTTAGTACTTATCAGTCTATCAAGTTATCAGGGACAAGCTAAACATGCGTCTGATGTAAATACTGTATATCTATATGGGAAACTAGATATGAATATATACATGAAGTTACCTGAGAAGGTATAAGCTTCTGGAAGCAATTAAGCCTGACACACGAGGTGTGTACGTAATAAAACTGGAAAAGTTATTGTTGACTTGATGCAATGGGCCCATGTGACATAGTTGACTAAGTATTTGAAGGTCAATGACTTTGTAAATATCTTTATGTGTTAATGCATTATAATACATAAATTAGCTTCAGTATCATCATAACAGTGTACTAAATGGTTTGGATATCATTAAACCTCAGGGGGAGATCGTGAGAGCCCGAATACCTTGGGAAGGAATTCGAAATACAAGACCTTGGGAAATCAAGAGTACCTGATTTACAGATCGAACATTTTATAGTGGCACTCATACACCAAGCAATATATATCGAGAGTTATCTAACACTTCGATATGGATGTAGTACACGGTGCTAAGTCATTTATTGCGCGTCCAACACTTGGATGCGGACAATGACATCTTTCACCATCTTAATGGGGGGAGAAAATCCAAGGGCAATGGTGCTAGCTAGGAGGTGCTTTGCTATAGTTAGCTGGGTATACTAGACCCAATGACTCACTTATAGTGAACTTTTTGGCTTGCCATAGTTCTGTTCCTACCCAAAGATACTAGATTGAGATCAAGCACATTCTGAGATATCTCATCGGCACGAATGACTAGGGTCTGTTCTATCCACAACTTGGAAAATGGGACATTATAGGATACGCCGATGCAAGATATTTGTCAGATCCACATAAAGGCCGATCACAATCGGGTTATGTATTCTAGTATGGAGATACTACGATTTTATGGAGATCAATGAAGCAGACGGGGGTTACTACATCCCCGAACCACGCGAAGATTCTTGCACTATATGAAGGCGGCAAAAAATGTTTTTGGTTGCGTTCTATGATCAACCATATCAACGGAAGTTGCGGTCTGAATTATATCCAAGATAAACCGACGACACTTTATGAAGACAACGCAGCTTGTATCGTTCAAGTCAAAGGCAAATTTATTAAAGATGATAAAACAAAGCTTATTTCACTAAAGTTTTTCCACATACACGAGTAGCAGAAGATGAATGAGATCGACGTTGTTCAAGTCCATTAAGAAGATAACCTGGCAAATCTATTCACGAAGGTTCTTGCATATCCTACATTCAAGAGATTAGTTCATGGAATCGGTATGCGGAGTTTACAAGATTTATTATCTTAGGGAGATTAACGTCAGGGGGAGTAGTCCCAGCCTGACATGGACACATGGGTATTGTACTCTTTTTCTTGATAGCGCAGTTTTTATCCTAGGAGGTTTTAATGGCTGGAGGTTTTAGTGAGGCAACGTATACGCGTCCACAACCTATACAGGGTATATGATTGTACTCTTTCCCTGTACAGCTTTCTGCCCAAGGCGTTTTGCTAGGCAAAGGTTTTAATGAGGCAAGTCGTCCTAGTATGGAATACCCCAATGGGGAGTGTTAGGAGTTGGGTCCAAGCCCAAGCTAGGAACTCAACAGGGTTGGGGTGTCCTATACAGACTCCTAGCAAACTCATAGCCCCAATAGGGTTATGGGGAGAGTTAGAGTAGCATGGGGAATCTTTCTGGGTTGTCTATATATATTACTGTACTATGTACAGAGAACAGGGTTATGATAATAAATAAATCTCTTTCTCTATTTCTCTCTTGTTCATGCTTTAGTAATATTCTGTTCTAGATTGATCATATCCCAATAGAGACCACTTTTAAAGATACCATATGGCTATGTCACATGCGTTTGGCGCATGCTTGAAAAAAGTCCTTGAGAGTTCTCGCGAACTGGGGGCTATTGAAAGGTTTCAAGATGTGCAAATTGGATTTTTGTGAACATTACGTTATGGACAAGAAGATAAGAGTTAAGTTCGGCACCGCAATCTTCCATACTCGTGGAACTCATGATTATGTTCACTCTAATATTTGGGGACCCTCCAAGAATGCATCGCTAGGGGGGAGACATTACTTTGTGTCTTTTGTAGATAAATTTTCTAGGCGTGTTTGGGTGTACGCTATGAGGAGGAATGATGAAGTCCTAGAAATTTTCATGACATGAAAGAAGTTGATTGAGACTCTGACCAGTAGAAAGATCAAGTCGTTTCGTTTGGATAATGGTGAAGAGTATACTAGTGATCCATTCTTGCAAATATGTCAGGATGAGGGGATAGTTCGATACTTGACAGTTAGAGAGATGCCGCAACAAGACGGGGTAGCTGAGCGCATGAATCGTACCTTACTGGAGAAGGTGCGGTGTATGTTATTCAATTTTGGGTTGGGTAAGGCATTTTGGGTTGAGTATTTGACATATGCATGCTATCTCGTTAATAAGTTGCCTTCGGCTACAATTGAGGGTAAAACGCCAATGGAAGCTTGGTCAGGAGATACTGCTGCAGATTATGATACTCTTCTTATATTTGGGTATCCGACATACTATTATGTTACGGATGGTAAGTTGGATCCGCGAGCAAGGAAGGACGTTTTTCTGGGTAAGAAGAAGGGTGTCAAAGGTTATAAGTTATGGGATACGAGAGACTGAAAGATCATTTTGAGCAGAGATGTCACTTTTGATAAGGCTTCTATGATAAAGTTACATGGCTCTGAGCACACAGAGGAGACGACCAGTGGGGTATTACAGCAGGTAGAGATTGATGTGTCTTCACATTGGCCAGAGAGTTCCGTACTAAGAGGGAGGACATCTACCAGAGTGACAACGGGTGATTAGCCACTAGTTCATATTCCAAATGATAAAGACACGGATGAAGGTGGAGCATTTGGCAGTACAGATGAAAAGATTCCAGGGGCGGAGTCAATCGTAAAGAGTAATCCAAAGAGGGATGTAAGGAAACAAAGTTGGCTTACAAAGGATATGGTGCTTCCAAAAGTGAAGGCCATAGTAGCCTATGCACTTCTGGTCGTTAAAGAGGTTGTTTCTTCCACCTATAAGGGTACTATTTACAGTTCGGAGGCTAATCATTGGAAGGGAGCAATGAAGGAGGAGATGTATTCTCTTTTCAAAAATAAAACTTGGGAACTTTCGAAGTTGCTAAAGGGAAAGAAAGTGATCGGTTATAAATGGGTCTACACTAAGAACAAGATCTCTTGATGATGATATACACTTTAAGGAGAGACTCGTAGCCAAGGCTATGTTCAAAGGGTGGGGATAGATTATAATGGGGTATTTTCTTCAGTAGTAAATATTCTTCCATACGAATCCTATTGGCCTTAGTAGAGCGCATTCAATTGGGATTGTAACAACTCGATATTAAGACGACGTTCTTATATAGGAATTTGAAAGAAGAGATCTATATGACTCAGCCGAGTAGGTTTATAGTTACGGGGAAGGAAGATTATGTGTGTAAGCTGAATAGGTCATTGTAAGGTTTGAAGACTCTCCAAGACAATGGTACAAAGATTTGATCAGTTTATTATTGGGCAGAAGTACAAGCGGAGTCAATATGACCATGTGTCTACTTATGCAAGCTACGTGACGGTCCTTTATTTACTTGCTTTTGTATGTGGATGATATGCTTATTGCGTGTAAGCACAAAAGTGAGATTGATAAGTTGAAAACGCAAATAGGTGAAGAATTTGAAATCAAGGATCTTGGTGATGCGAAATTTTTTTTTGGAATGGAGATTCAAAGAGATAGAGAGAATGGAACTGTGCGTCTCTCTCAAACTTTGTATATGAGGAAGGTACTTCAGTGATTTGGCATTGATGGTAACACAAAATTTGTAAGTATGCCCCTTGCTCATCATTTTAAGCTTAATGCTTCTATGTCTCCAAAAACTGATGAGGAACGTGATTATATGAGTCAAGTTCCTTATGTTAGCACGGTTGGTAGCTTGATGTATGCTATGGTATATAATAGACCAGATATTTCACAGATGGTTGGTATGGTTAGCCGATACATGCATGATCCGGGTAGAGATTATTGGCGAGTTGTGAAATGGATTATACGGTATATCAAAGGTACTGTAGATATTGGTTTGGAATTTTGTAAATAAGATTTGATTGATCAATTTTGTATGGGTTATGTGAATTCTGACTATATGGGTGAGTTGGATAAATGTCGGTCTACTACGGGTATGTGTTTACATTAGGTGAATGGCCGGTTAGTTGAAGATCCACGCTACAGTCGACGGTGACACTATCTACTACCGAGGCGGAGTATATGGTGGCGACTGAGGAGATAAAAGAATCTATTTGGATTAAAGGTCTTCTGCGCAATTTAGGCATTAAGATGGACCATATTGATGTTTTTTGCGATAGTTAGAGTGCTATCTTCTTGCCAAAGATCAGGTTCATCATCAATGTACAAAATATATTGATGTATGTTATCACTTTGTTGAGAAGTCCTGGAAGAGGGTGGGATTCTGTTGAAGAAGATTCACACCAAAGATAACCCGGCAGATATGTTTACGAAAGTTGTCTCAGGAATTAGTTCATCATTGTTTGGACTTAGTTCAAATTCTTCATGTTGATTGATTGGATTCTTTGTGAACTACGGGAAACTTGATCCACGGCAGTAATTAGGCAACCATTGATTTGGTATAGTCAATTTGGTTCCTTGGGACAATTTGTTTGGTTTTTGGTTTTTTGGGACGCTTGGTTTAGATTTGGTCATTTTGGGACGTTTGGTTTTTGGCTGGTTTCCTTGGGCCGTTTGTATGTTTGGGTCTTTGGGACATTTGATGGTTGAGAGTATATGTTTGGGTCCGTTGGTTGGTTTCTCTATTTCGGCTCAGATTTTGGTTTGGCTGGTTGGGGAAATCTTTACTGAGGTAGAGAATTGTGGGGCTGCCTGTTGCCTTGGTTGTTCGAATGAGGCTGATAGTTGTTCGACCTTTTGACAACCCCCTATAATTTTTTCCAGGAGCCCAAGTCGTTCGAATGACTTCATATTTCGTTCAAACGACCTTCGTTGAACCCCTTGGAATTTTGGCCCAGACGCAAATTTCGTTCGAATGACTTCAGATTTTGTTCGAACAAATTTGGGAACTTTATTTTTTTGATGGTTTTTAAACTACTCACTTGCCTCGAGATTGAGGGATTGTATAGAGTTCCCTAATATATAAAGGGAAACTTGGTTCTTTTAGAGCATCCTTTAGACAATCATTTGTGAGAACATTTGGGGATGGATTTATTGAGTAAGAACCTCTAATGGATTTTGATGATTGTATCGGGATCTTGATAAACTCTCTCTCTCTCTCTCTCTCCTCTCTGGCATCGTGATGTAGGCAATTTGTCGAACCACCTTAAACTTGGGGTTGCGTGTATTTCTTTGGTTGTGCTTGTTTGTGACTAACCCAAATCGACTTTGAGTTTCGGCTTCTGGGTTTGCAACTCAACAGAGTGCGGTTGTGATGTGATGAAGTTCTGAGGATGGGTCTGATCATTGCATGTGGCAAATGCAACAGGATTATGCCATATGGTACAAAGAATAGTGCGTACATGCCACAGGGATTTGCATGCCTTTGGATTTTACACCTTTCGGAGCTTGGCTTCAATTTTCAGGTCATGCGCATGCCTTAGCTGTGCTTTGTCACTGGGTCTTCTTGACTTTGAGTTACTGATCTCAAAGGCAGGCACTTGCCTTCTAAAAAAATAAAAAAAATTCTCAAAGGCATAAACTAGAACGACACCAAACAAACTGGAAATTTCTACCATTAGCCATAAAACACCAAGTGAAAGAACACCATCCGTGCTAGACAGAAAATGGGTGAAACTGAAAGAATCCTATTATCCAAAAGTATCCATTTATAGATATTGCAGAAAATATGTTGCGGGCAGCTGAAGCTATAACGAATTTATAGCCGTTACAAGGAAAGTACTGGATAACTATCATTTGCTATTATTGAATTATTAGAGCAATAAACTCTGTTTTGCACCTCTATTGGGATGCTCTTAGCTGCAACTCTGTTTTGTACCTTTATTGGGATGCTCTTAGCTGCCTATAGTCAGAGTTCAGATTAGCTTTGTTTACAAATGCATTATCCAGGGATGGCCTAATTCATTTCAGGTTTCTTTGTTATTTAGCATAAACCCAATCTCAAATTGTTAAGGAGCTGCCTAGAGTCAATTCCAGGTCGTTCACGGAGCTCAGAATCATGCCGCTCAAATTGCACAGCTAATATCTGATACACGGGGTTAACACAGAGAGACTGCATTATCATGTGCTCATTGATAGGTTTTAAGTTATAACTAGCAAAGGGGTTTGAAATCTGATTCAAAATTGGGATTTGATTTATGGTTTCAACAAAAACTCCAATCACGTAACATATATAATCTATGATAATTAAAGAGTCATATACATTTTTGATTCTCTTTGCACCTTTTCCTGTTACAGGCGAATAATTGAAGACCCTTAACCATGTAAGAGTGAACATTGTTCTATAAGTAACCTCCTTTTCTTCATCCGCAAGTTTAAATTTGAAGAAGTTGAGAAGAACGGCAGCAAAGATCTTCATCTGTCTTTAAGTAATCCAGGAGGATCTATGAAGTATCACTAATTTAGTGTCATACTTCTATTTAGAGTATTACTCTAATTTAGTATTAGGAGTCATATTGTAACCTGGAACTTGCAACCCTTATAAAAGGGGCAAGGCTAGGCAAGTGCTATTTGTACTGGAACTTGTAACCCTTATAAAGGGGCAAGGCTAGGCAAGTCCTATTGAACTATGACTTGTAACCCTTATAAAAAGGGGGCAAGGTTAGGCAAGATGGGGAGGTTCGATCAATGGAAATCTAGGAGAGAGACTTATGGTGGTTTAAGAAGAATTCGATTGTAATTGATTTCGATTAAGCAATTGAAGCTCTAAAGGGATTTTTTCCAACCCATTGGTTTGTTCTTCGTACTTTTCTGCTAATTAAGGTTTCTCTATTCGTATTGTGGATTAGTAAGCAAATTATTTCCCTAAGCATATCTAGGGACCAACTTACGCATTGAAAACAACTTTCAGTTATTAGAACTTAATAACTTTAAAACCCAAGCAATATAACTAATGGCATATGGTAACATTTTGGAAGATAACTTCTTTAGCAAATTTTTTTTTTCTCCCATATATTATAGATATGTCATTGCACCTGAACAACTTGTTTGCAATGTTACCTGAAAGGCTAAAAACTTAAAAGAACTTTTAGACTGAAAATGATGTGGCACATCTCTCATAGGATCGTTTACCCACCGTACCACCTATGTTTATTTAATGTTTTTAATGCTTTGTATTTTATTCTTTAACCTAAGCTCTGTTGGAGAGGTCCAACCTAGGTTATTAGCAGTTTCCTAGTTTTAGTAGGAGTTTATTTTTCTAATTAGAATTAAAGTTCCTAATTCTAACCCCCCTTGTATTCTATAAAAGGGGTGGTCTAGGTTATTAGCTTTTTAGTTAATGCAGTTAATTCGGTAAAGTTAGTTTTGTTTAGAACAATAGTTCTAGTTAATAAAATTAGGGTTCCTCACGAACCTAATTTCATTTATTTAAACTAGTGTTATTCTTGATTATTGGCTACCGCATAATTAGTTTACATCAAATTGGTACCAGAGCTGCATTAGATCTAAGTGTACTCAGTTTCAAGAGCAAAGATGCCTCGTGAAAGAACTGCGACGAAGAAACCTACTCTAGCTCAAGATGTAGCAGCCCTAACGGGTAGAGTCGACAAACTTGTCAATCTTGTTAAGGTTTTGGGTAGAGGAGCCTTTTTCCCTCTCCCCAACCACCTCCGTTGGGCGTAACAGAAGATATCTCGCTAGAAGGAAGCATCGCTGCGAAGAGCGATGATCTAAACAATCCTTTCGCAAAATTGGACATTAAAACCAGAGTTAACGAAAGGGGAGAGATTGATATTCAAAGCGACATTGAGGATACGTCCATGTTAACCAACCTTTACGCGAGTAATAACGAATCGCAAGGAGATCAGATCTTGCCGGCATCCACCCTCGCGGCGGCTGCCACGACGGCAGCTCCGGTCTTGTTAAGATAATATGAATTTTTAGCTTGAGCCACGAAGCAGCAAACCCAAGCTTTTCAAGCTCAAAACCCACTTTATTGCCCGGTTATAACTAACCCAAACCAAGCCCAATCAGATCGGGTCCATGATTCCAATTTCAGTAACAGATCTGGTTTGCCAACAAATAAAGGGGACTCAACCCAAAACTTATGGGCTCGCTGGGTTGGGCTACAACAGTCTTTACAGAGGCCCGACTTGGGTAACATTAACCCATCTTGGTGGCCTCCTTTGGATGATGTTACAGTGACCATCTCGGCGACAGCCACCAGCCAACACCACCGAAACCAGCCGACCATGAACCATTATACTCCCCAAAGACAACCGATGAAGGGGAGATACCTCTCCCTAAAGAGAGAGAACTACCGGACCCCGAGATTGCACTGGGTATACCTCCAGACATCACGAATCGTCGAGGAACTTAAACCGGCATGCCATTAGACGGTGATGAACAAAATCTACTACCAGAGAATACCACATTAAACAACCTTGGGACGACTCTCCCCTTTACGGAAAATCTGAACCGTTACCACGTCCAATCCGATACCGCCAAACGAGTTCCGCCAAAGACAAATCTTACATTTGGTTTTGAATATCGAACGCCTTATGGTGATGGATGGGAAATGCGTAATGAGGATATGATCAGTGTTCAATCAAAGGAGAGACGTAAGTCTATGGGTTATCATTATATGCTAGTTAGAAAGAGAGGGAAGCAATTCAGCGAGCGAGATCGGGGTCGTTGTTCTCACCTTCCGGTTGACACCCATGTACGTGACCGTTATCAATGACGTCCACTTGGTTCACCACCTCATCTTCCAAGTCATCTTTATGCTATGACTTGGTAAGACGATGGATATAGTTCCAATTATGGGGAGGAACAGCGACCACAACCGCACAGAATGGGTAGGGGTAATGACTTTAAAGCCTTAGCTAGAACTATCTCTGAGCAGACACATGACGTTCACCTCAAAGTACCAGAATTCACTGGAAAGTCTGACGCGGACGGCTTTATCGAATGGTTGGATAAGGTTGAGCGTATATTCAACTATAAGAAATATGGGGATCCAAATCAAGTGATGATTGTTGAGTCTCGCCTTATTGGTTTTGCTCTCACTTGGAAGAACAGTGTTCAACAGACAAGATGTACAACGGGTTACCGTCCTATTTCAGATTGGTGGAAAACGTGGAGAGAGCTGAATGAGAGGTTCATTCCTATGAACTATGGCGAGGTTATATTTGGAAAACTTCAGTCTCTCAAAATGGGCCTCTCTTCCCTTGATAATTATACAGACCAATATTATCTATTTGAGGCACGAACACGACTCCATGAGACTGAACAACAATGGGTTAGTAGGTACAAGTCTGGTTTAACGAAGAAACTCCCAGATGCAACAATACTTCAACCTGTCTTTTGCCTTGCTAAAATTGTACAGTTGGCCAAACAGGCAAACGAGTTACATGCGCAGTATCGTCCTTCTATTCCAATGCAGTACCAATAGCCCCAGCTATTCTTGTAGCCACTACACCATATACCTTTGTCTTAGGAAACTGTTATGGATGTGGCAATCTAAGACACCAGAATCGTGATTGTCCTACATTTGTGAGGAAAGTCGGCCTCATCGTGGATGGTATGCGTGAGAGCGTGATAAAAATAGTTCATCATGTTATGAAGGATGAGGACGAAGGAGATACTTGGATGCGTACTACATACGTACGTGAGTCTTCTAGAGCACCGCCCCCTTGATATTGTAAACAAAATCTTCTCAGACAGAGGGTTTGATGCGGCATATCCCTCATAAGATCGTTTACCCACCTTACCACCTATGTTTATTTAATGGATTTAATGCTTTGTATTTTAGTCTTTAGCCTAAGCTCTATTGGAGAGGTTCAACCTAGGTTATTAGCAGTTTCCTAGTTTTAGTAGGAGTATATTTTTTCAATTAGAATTAGGGTTCCTAATTCTAACCCCCCTTGTGTTTTATAAAATGGGTGGTCTAGGTTATTAGTTTTTTGGTTAATGCAGTTGATCCAGGAGGATCTAGGATGATTTGAAAATTAGCCAAAGTCATTCGAACGAGGTTGAGAGTTGTTCGAACGACCCAATTCCACCTCTTTGGAATTTAGCCCAGGAAACCAAAGTCGTTCGAACGACTTCTATTTTCGCTCGAGCAACCAATGTTTACCTCTCTGGAATTTTGGCCCATAGACAAATTTTGTTCGAACGAGCTTGGATGCCGTTCGAACGAGTTGTCAAGTTTCTTGGGTTTTAGACCAATTGGCGTAAAGTCGTTCGAACGACTCCTTATTTTGTTCGAACGAGCTTAACGTTGGCTGTATTTATGAGGTGTGCTTTTACCTCGAGATGCGTTCTATTTGTATTTTTAGTTCCCTAGTATATAAATGGGACTTAGGTTATTTTTCTAGATCTATGTTAGTTTAATAAGAGTTCTGAGGATGAAGCTTAGGGTTTAGAGTAATTCAAGTTGTAATCAATTGATTTGAGCAATTGAAGCTCTTAAAGGGACTTTTCCCAATCCAATTTCTATATTATTCGTACTTTTCTGCTAACTAGGCTCTTCGTATTGTAGATTAAGTGGTATCAGTTTTCCAGTTACGATCTTCGGGGGTTGATTGTGGTTTATGGTCTCTACACGTGACCGTCTAAAGTAAATGAAGGAGAAGCTAGTGAGTCTGTAAACGATTCATCGCAAACCTGATTAAAAAATGAAGGGCGATTTGGAGATGGACAATTTCAACGATCGATCCACGACTTTGAAAATAACAGTTTCCGACCAAACTTTTATCTTAGGGGAGTTGGTAGAACAATTGTATCTCACAAAACTTGCAAAAGCTTCCGCTTCGGCGACACGGCGATGCCGCTCTCATCGGCGAGGTCACTCAAGGAAGAAAGGGGTTATGGAGGCGGATGGAGACGGGGATAATGCGGAGATAGATAGGGATTCTAGTGATGTCGAATCCATCAAGGAACACTCAGATTTGGTAAGTCAATGAATTCTATGCGTAATATTCGCATTGACTTTAAGATTGAAATTCCGGTATTCGATGGTTCAGTCGACGCTGAGAAGTTAGATAATTGGTTAGATAGGCTAGAGACCTATTTTTTGGTTTATAAATATTCTGACACTCAGAAAATTTGTTTTTCTACTTTAAAATTCGTAAGTCATTTATTTACGTGGTGGAAATCTCATCGAAAATGCCACGAAGTAGGAAGTTTGAGTTGGAAAGAATTCAAGGTTTTGGTGAGGAAGCAATTCTATCCAATTGGGTATGAACATGAGCGATGGTACAAATGGCACAATTTGCGCCAAAGGTTTAGGCAATCCGTACAACAATTCACAATGGAGTTTCATAACCAAGCGTTGGTTTATGATATTAATGTGGATGAGTACGAGGTGTTCATGAAGTATACAGGAGGTTTGTCGGAGTCCATTAGAAGAGAACTAAAGCTCTTTAATGTGGACAATGTAGAGGATGCTACCGTTAAAGTAATTGTCATTGAAGATAAGTACTTAAAGAGTGACAAGAAAGATGACGACAATAACAAGTCAGGGTAAAAGGCTAATTGGAATTATGATCAGAAAGGGGAGTCCAAAGGTGAGGGGTCTTCATCTAAGGGGAATATCTATAGTCATTGTATGGCTAATGGGCACATTTCAGATAGATGTTGGAAACTTCACTCGTAGCTTCGGCCAAAGGAGGATAGAGGCAAGAAAGAGAAACGTGCACTAGCCGCAACGATTGTAGATCTTCCAGATTTAGATAAATCAAATCCTAAGCTTACTCTAATGTTTAAGAAACCTCTAGCTATTGATAAGGCGAGTCGGGAAGTGTTTTTCTATGTTAACATTCAAGTGAAGCAGAGCTTAGTCGAGGTCATCATTGATTCGGGTAGTCAAAAGAATTTAGTTTCTGAGGCAGTGGTGAAGAAGATGGGTTTGGCTACTGTGGCTCATCCTAAGCCGTACAGTTTGGGTTGGATCTAGAAAGACGTAGAGTTGAAGATCACTAAGCAGTGTAAGTTCAAGTTTGTAATTATTGAGAAGTTTATTGACGAAGTGACATGTGAGGTAGTTCCATTGGATGTATGTCAAGTCATCTTAGGTAGCCCTTATCTTTGGGACTGAGATGCAATTCTTTACCGTAGAGCTCGCAAGTATCATCTTGTGAAGGATGGGGCAAAGTTTTATATCTATGCGTTCAAGGAACATCTCACTACCAATAATTTAGTAATGACGACTCATGCGAAGAGGTTGGTTAATACTAGCGGCAAATTTGTATTGTTGTTGGTACGACTGGTCGTCGGCTAAGGTGTTGTCTACTTTGTCAATGTCTCCTAAGCAACAAACTGATATGGGGAAGTTACAAGAGGAGTATGATGACTTGTTTCTAGGCCTAGAAGGGATGCTGTGCAAGAGAGATGTAAAGCATGATATCACCTTGGTAAATGGTGAGCCACTACCCAATATTAGGTTATATCGGACTTTTGTTACAGAGTATGATGAGATCAAGAAATAGGTACATGACCTCCTAGAGCAAGGAGTTATTAATCCAAGTTGCTCACCTTGTGGTTCACCGGTGCTGTTGGTGCCAAAGAAGAATGAGTCTTGGAGGATGTATGTGGATTATTGGGCGCTGAACAAGATTACTGTGAAAAATCTTTATCCACTTCCACGGATTGACAAGCTTTCAGATGAGTTACAGACGGCTCAGTTTTTCACCAAGTTGGATCTTAAGTCGGGTTACCATCAAGTTAGAATCCAGGACGAAGATACTTGGAAGACAACGTTCAAGACCAAACAAGGCCTTTTTGAGTTGTTGGTGATGTCGTTTGGGTTATGCAATGCCCTGACAACGTTTATGCGGTCGATGAATTATGTACTTCATGCTTTTATTAATGATTTTGTGATTGTGTATTTTGATGATATCTTAATATATAGTCGTACATGGGAGGAGCACCCTGGGAATTTACGCAAAGTGTTAGGCGTTTTGCGATCACAGCAACTTTTTCTAAACGGGAAGAAGTGTGAGTTTGGGAAGAGGGCGCTGGTCTATTTGGGATTTATTGTTGGTGGCGGCGGGCTTAAGGTTGATCTAGAGAAGGTCTCAGTCATTACTAATTGGCCTAGACCCCGTACAGTGACAGAAGTGAGGAGTTTTATGGGTTCTTGTCAGTACTTACAAAAGTTTATTCGGCATTTTTTTCAAATAGCCACACCGTTACATTCTTTGATGAAGACCGGAGTCTAGTTTGTGTGGGAAAAGCACCATGAGAAAACTTTTATGTTACTGAGGCGCAAAATTATGGATGCACCAGTGTTAGCATTGCCCAATTTGTAGCGGCCTTTTGAGGTTGAGACATATACGTCAGACTATGCATTGAGGGCAATCCCTTTATAGGATGGGAAGCCGGTCTTACCATTCTGAGTGTTTATAGGAGCAGTACACAACTATCCTACTTACGATAAGGAGTTCTACGCGTTATATCAATCAGTAAAACATTGGCAGAATTACTAATTGGGGAAGGAGGTTGTGGTACATTCTAATCTCAAACCATTACAGTTCTTATCTACGCATTCCAAGCTACAACAAACTCGACATATGAAGTGGATGTCGTACCTTCATCAGTTTACCTTATTGATCAAGCATATGAAAGGAGTAGACAACAAAATGGCCGATATGTTATCTCGACCCCCATTGCCAACTATTTCCGCTTTGTTGGTAGCTATGCAGATACAGCCTATTGTTCCTTCTGAGTACGTTTCTGGGTATGACGATGATAAGGAGCTCAGTATCATTCATGAGAGGTTACTGCAAGGTAAGATATACGAGTATGTTCTGAAGGATGGTTTGATTTACAGGGTCAGTCTACTATGTTTTCCAGAGGGTGGAGACCGTTTGTATTGGATGCGAGAGACACATTATTCCCAGGTGGCAGGTCATTTTGGGATTGAAAAGAGTCTTTTGAATTTATGGCGTTATGTCTATTTGCCAAAGATACAGGTGGATGCTGCTCATGTGGTTCATGGTTTCGTTCTATGCAACACATCAAAGCCTTATAATAGGTAGATATGATTGTACTTACCATTGCCAGTTCTTAGTCGACCTTGGGAGAGAATTTCGATGGATTTTATGGGTAGTTTTCCCATGACCAGGTGTAAGAATGACTATTTTTTTGTACTGGTGGATCGATTCAACAAGATGATTGTTCTTATTCCATGCCAGAAGACGGTCACCGGGGACGGAGCAACGCGATTGCTTTTAGAGATGCCAGGAGGTATTTTGGGCTCCCACCTTCTATTATTTATGATAGTGATAGCCACTTTTTGGGGAATTTCTAGAGATTGTTATAGGGTATGATAGATACTAAGTTGAAGAGAAGTACCGCTTTTCATCCGCAGACTAACGGGCAAACAGAGGTAGTTAATCGCACTTTGGTACATTTATTATGGGGATTCCATTCTAGGTATCCTTAGACTTGGGATAAGAGTTTACTGTATCTTCAGTTTGCGTTTAACATGGCAATTCATGGTTCAACTTTAAAGTTTCCATTTGAAGTTTGTTTGGGGTACTTGTCGCAAATCCCTTTTTATTTGGCGTTTAGTCTTGGCGATAAGATGGTGTCAGGGAAGGAGGAAGAGGAGCAGGTTAAAGTTCAATGTTTCATTGAGAAAAGAAGCAAGGTTCATGATGTGGTTGAAGCTTAGTTGGAGAAGACTTAAGCGAAGTATAAGGCTCGCCACGATAAGCATCGGGTTGAGTATACTTTTCACGAGGGCGACCTAGTTTGGTTGCATTTGGGTAAGGAACGGCTTAAAGGGGAAGGTAATGAGCTCAAACCTATATGTTATGGTCCGTTTGTGATACTCAAGAGGATTGGTGACAATACATTTCAGTTGGATTTGTCACCTTTCATGAAGATGTATTCGGTGATTAATGCCGAGCATTTGAAATTGTTCTAGCCGTTTTTTTTAGATAAAGACTCTACAATCGACACTCGCCTACCGTCAGTTGATGACTTATGGATGTAAAGGGAAGATCCGTTGTAGGAGGATGGCATTCTAGGGAGGAAAGTTCATACTACGAGACGGGGTGGTATTGAGTTGTTCCGAGTTGGGAAGAAAGGTCAGCTACCTAGTAACTCAAAGTGGTACAGCAGGCAAGTGGGCATCGCTGTATTCCCACATCTCCAGTTCTAGCTTGAACAGGAGCTCGAGGCTCCTAAAGAGGGGAGCCATGATCCAGGAGGATCTAGGATAATCTGAAAATGAGCCAAAGTCGTTCGAACGAGGTTGAGAGTCGTTCGAACGACCCAATTCCACCTCTCTGGAATTTGGCCTAGGAAACCAAAGTCATTCGAACGACTTCTATTTCCGTTCGAACGGCCAATGTTCACTTCTCTGGAATTTTGGCCCATAGAAAAATTTCGTTTGAATGAGTTTGGATGCCGTTCGAACGAGTTGTCAAGTTTCTAGGGTTTTAGACCAATTGGCGTAAAGTGGTTCGAACGAGGTTGAGAGTCATTCGAATGACCCAATTCCACCTTTCTGGAATTTGGCCTAGGAAGCCAAAATCGTTCGAACGACTTCTATTTCCCTTCGAACGACCAATGTTTTCCTCTCTGGAATTTTGGCCCATAGACAAATTTCATACGAACAAGCTTGGATGCCGTTCAAATGAGTTGTCAAGTTTATAGGGTTTTAGACCAATTGGCGTAAAGTCGTTTGAACGACTCCCTATTTTGTTAGAATGAGCTTGGCGTTGGTTGTATTTCAGAGGCATGCTTTTTCCTCGAGATCCGCTCTATTTGTATTTTTAGTTCCCTAGTATATAAAGAGGATTTAGGTTATTTTTTTAGATCTATGTTAGTTCAATAAGAGTTCTGAGGAAGAAGCTTATGGTTTAGAGTAATTCAAGTTGCAATCAATTGATTTGAGTAATTGAAGCTCTTAAATGGACTTTTCCCAATCCAATTTCTGTATTCTTCGTACTTTTCTGCTAACTAAAGTTTCTCTTCGTATTGTGGATTAATAGTTAATTCAGTAAAGTTAGTTTTGTTTAAAACAAGGGTTCTAGTTAATAAAATTAGGGTTCCTTACGAACCTAATTTCATTTATTAAAACTGGTTTTATTATTAATTATTGGCTTATGCATAATCAATTTACATAAGAAAAACTACATTCTTAATCCACCTTTCAGGTCGAAAATCCTCTGCATCTTCTCCCCAGATAAATGCCATCCTTCCCATCGCATAAGGCACATAAAGTATTCTATCTCCTTTCTTTACTCTCAGACCATCTGGGAGGATATGATCATCTTCCACTGCACTCTTTCGATACTTCATTTCAAGAGGCAAGATTAACCAAAAAAATCGTGCAAGAAATAAAATAAAATATATCCTTTACTATGTGTTCAAAGTTTAAACAAGGAGTTGCTATAAGTAGATCATGAACTTCAGGACCCATATTAGGAATGATTACCGAGGGAACTGCAGGATAAAGTCTAAGAGTTTCAGTTAAGACAGCATGGAGATATTGCATTTTGTCTAGGGCTCCTTCAGTTACTAGCTCCATGAATTTGTCGACGGATAAATCTCCTGTCCCCGTAGTTGCTTCTCTGATTTCCAGTAATAATTTTGCTTGGATGAATGGATGCTTGCATAGCATGCAGAAGATCCATGTTAACGTATTTACAGCCGAATCTTTTCCTGCTATGAGAAAACTGAGAATTATGTCTCGCAAATATCTATTAGTCATGTTTTATGGATCATTTTCACTTTCTATGAGAAACCTTGACAGTATATCTTCTTTGGCAGATTTCTACAAACAAAACAATGACAACAATCAATATGTACACATATTTTGATCTTAAAAGTACTTGACACAAGAATAGTTTTCTTACGTCACTCTTTTCGATCTTCATTTGTTCCTTCTTGCATCCTATCAAATGCAATACAAAATCATCAATTATTTTGATGCTCTTCTTCAGAGAGGCTTCCGATCCTAAATTTAGCATCCTTTTTAATTTTCCAAAATGGATCACCAAATCGCCAAAACATGTTAACACTAGCATCGTCAAAGAACATAGCAAACTTATTTCCAACTTCATCTGTTCCAGATAAGCTATTGATTTCAAGCCCAAATCCCACCTTAAATATTGAATATAAGGTGGATTTCATCAACATCTTCTGCATTGAAAAGGAAGCTTAAGTTCATGATTTATAAACAGCATATAATGTATTTGTCTACTCATATATTACGTATAAGGAATATGGTCAAGGGATACTTATAGACACGATGTGATAACTGAGAATGTTCTTCTGTTGTGATGTGAAACTTTGCGAAAATGATTCTTATCAAAGATAACATTTTGACACTTAACACGATTTACTAAAGTAGTGTGTATACTTAAGTATAGTGACCTTTTGTCCCTTGAGCCTATCTCAGTACATTTATTAGCCATGGATAATAAAAAAATGCTTTAAGTAAGAAAACCTGCAAATCCATAATCTGGTTAAATGTGGCTGTTCTATAACCTCGTCAACTAATTTGGCAGTGTTAGTTAGTTACACGACAATACTAATGTCCTTCAAAACTTTTGTAGAAAATTCATAGCTTGCCAGCTTCCGTTGATGGCGCCACTTATCTCCGTCAACAAAAAAAATTCCATTTCCAAAGAGATCTTTCATTACCTCGTGACCATATAGCCCCTACATTAATATAAGACTACTCTATTAGATCCAACTAATGAAATCACACATATAACATACATGCATAGTTGAGTATTTTCTTACCTTGCAATAATTGGAGAAGCTGGTTTTGGGCACATGTTCAACATTGAGTGGATTCACAGTAAATATTTTACTTTGTGTTGGCGCTATTAGACAAAAAGTACTGTATTTTCGAGAAAAAACGTAAGATAATCATAGAACTTGGGTGGTTCTTGGTGACTTTAATTATCCTTTCACTAGTCTGGAGAAACTAGGAGGCAGACCTATCCCTCAAACTATTGTTGAGAGCTATAAAGAGTGGTTGGATGACACTAAGCTTACTGATCTTAGGTTTAAAGGGTGTAAGCATACTTGGGTTAATAAGAGTAGAGGCAGCGATAAAATACTCTCTAAAATTGACATAATTCTGGTGAATGAACAGTGGAATGACTTGTATCAAGTGGCTGAGGCTGAGTTTCTCTACTTTGGAGTCTCAGACCATAGTCCTGCTTTGTTGAGAATTGTAAAAGGTTTTAACTCTCAAAATAAGACTTTCAAACTCTATAATTAATAGCAAACTGAAGAAGGGTTTGAGATGATGGCTAAGGAAGCTTGGGAGATCAGAGTTTTTGGCAATCCAATGGCATGACTAAACAAGAAAATACAACATACAAAAGCTTGTATTAAAGAGTGGAGCAAGAATAGAAATGTGGGAGTTACTAAAGATGTTACACAGGTTACTGATAAATTGGATGGCATCCAAAATCTTCTTCAAAGTAATCCAATGGATGAAAACCTTATAGAAGAAGAGAGTTCAGCTTTGAAAGATCTGCAGAGTGCTGTTAACAAAGAGGAACAAATGCTCAAGCAGATCTCACAAATTAACTGGTTATAGAATGGGGATTTGAATACAGCTTATTACCATAAAGCTATTAAGGCTAGGAAGTCAAAAAATACTTTGATGTCCATTCATGACTCAGAGGATAATGCTGTGCTTGACCCTGTAGTTGTGTCTAAAACATCCATATTTGGAGTTTGTTTCATTCTGTGTTTAGTTTAGATCTCAGCATTATCCCGTGGTTACTCGTCGTCAGAGATTGCACCTTGAGTGACTACAGCTGGACTGACACTGAATAGGGAAGTGGGTTTCTAACTCCTTGTTCTAAATATCAAGTCCTATGTATTTTTACAGAGTATAGAAAATGGAATAAGTATGTTTTTTTGATAACAGAACTTCTATTCAAATAGATTTGATTTTCTATTCGAATAGAACTGAGAACTTTTTTATTCGAATAGATTGGCCCAGCCTAATTTTATTCGAATACATTTATTTCTATTCAAGCAGAGATCGTGATTTATGTTTTCTAATAAAAGACAACTTTCCTTTTTTTAGAACTCACTTCTTGAAAAACTTATTTTTCTAGGGCTTGTATTTTAGAAAGAGGAGAGATTATCCTTGAGAGATTCAAGAAAAAATTAAAATACTCAAATCTTAAATCAATCATCATTGATCAAGAAACCTTAATCATAGATTGAAGAACTTGAGGGATTCAAGAAAGGAAGCTTCGACGAGAGATTGGAGCGAGATGTTGCGAGAACGGGAAATCGACTGCGAGTAGTTCAATTAGAGGAGAGGTAACTACAGGATGTACATATGGAGTCTCTAAGTGATTAAATACCTATAATTTCATTTCAATAGTGGATTGTTTAGCTATCGAGTGATTCGACAACGACTTGTGGGTTTTTCTCCTGAGAAAAGTTTCCCACAAGGTTAAAATTGCTTGGCCTTGTATTTAATTTCCTATTGCTTATTGACACTAGATAATTGTTTCGATTTGATTTAGGTTAAGCTTTGACCATTAATTCAAAAGAATTAGAACCTATCGATTTAGACCTAAAATAATCAAAATTGGTTAGTCTCAAGCATCTAGGAATTTTAGTGTCTACAGCTACTGTTAATTATTTCAAGAGCATCATTGGTACAGGTGGTACAGCTGTTGATATTGAAGCTATAAGGAATCTCAAATTCAAAGCTAGAGTAAAAATAAAAGATCATAGTCTTCTCACAGGGCTGTTAGTGAAGATCAGGTGTGAGCCACTTTATTTAGCATTGAAGACTGCAAATCTCCTGGTCCAGATGGGTACAGTTCCTACTTCTTTAAAGAAAATTGGAGCTGCATTAAGAAAGACTTTGTTGCCGTTGTTCATTGCTTTTTCAAAAGAAGTAAAATGCTCTCTCAAACAAATGCTACTGCCGTTACTTTGGTTCCAAAAGTGGTAAACCTCAGCAGCTTCAACAATTACAGACCAATTGCATGCTGCAATGTGGTATACAAAGTAATTTCTAATAACTTTTCTTGAAGAATTAATTGTGTGCTCTCTCCTTTGATCAACTACAATCAATCTGCTTTCATACAAGGTAGACAAATCTCGGACAACTTGCTCCTTCCTCATGAAATTCTCAACCATTAGAATAAAGATAAAGGCCCACCTAAAAGTACTGTTAAGGTGGATTTGACCAGAAAAGCTTTTGATCTAGTTCAGTGGGAAGCTATTATCACCATAATGCAAACTCTGAATTTTCCTGAAGCCTTACTTAATAAACAGGATATCTTAATGCATTACTACTCCTTACTTTATTTCTATGAATGGGGCTCTTGAAGGTTATTTTAAGGGAGAGAGAGAGAGGGTTCGGACAAGGAGATCCCCTCTCCCCCTATTTTTTGTGATGATTATGGAGGTGTTAGGCATTTTATTTGATGATAAAGTTCGGTTAAAGGAGATTGGTCTCCATAAAAAATGTAGTGACCCCATTCTGACACATCTATCTCTTGCAGATGCTTTATTAATCTTCTTTGATGGTGCTCACTCTTCAGCCAATTCCATAATGGTCTGTTTTGAGTTGTTCACTGAGATCACTGGTTTAGAGGTGAACCACAATAAATCTAAATTATACTGCAGTGGAGTGAATGATAATACGAGAATTACTATCAGTAATGCCTTGGGTATTGGTATGGGGTCTCTTCCTGTCAAGTATTTGGGGCTCCCTCTTCTTTCTTCAGGTCTCAAAAAGGGTGATTGTCAATAACTTACTGAGAGACTTATTGGCAGAATCTATAGCTGGCAGAACAGGTATCTTTCTGCTACTGACATAACTCTTCTTATTAAAGCAATCCTTCAAAGTATTTATGTATATTGGTTATCTACCTTTATGATGCCAGGGAGTGTAATTGATGACATTAATAAAATTTCTCTAGATTTCTTTGGCATGGGAGCAACACAGAGAAAAAGCATACCCTAATTTCCTGGAAAAGTCTATGCTATCCCAAAAATGGTGGGTTGGGGTTTAAATGCTTGAGAACATGGAATAAAGCTGTTATTATGAGGCATACTTTTAGATTAGCTGCTAAGGAGGATAGAATTTGGGTGGCTTAGGCTACAAAGAATTTGCTCCATGGCAAGAATATTTGGACTGCTAATATGCCTGGAAGCTACTCTTGGGCAAGGAAGAACATTATGAACACTAGAGAGGAAGGAAAGAATTTTGTTCTACATCTTATTGGGGATGGGTCTAAAACTCCTTTCTAGCAGGACCTTTGGCTGAAATGTGGCATCCTTGTAAATAGATTTGAACAACACTTTAAATATGACTCAACTCTCTTTCTCACTAATCCCGTTTCAAACATTTTGGTGAATTCCCTCTGGTCCATACCTCAGCATTTGAAGAATATGTTAGGAAGAGAGATTACTAAAGAGATTGAGTCAACTTGTATTAATAGACATGAAGCACATCTTGCTATCTGGACTCCATCTTAGGATGGTGTGTACAAGGTTACATCAACTTATGAAGCTCTTAGAGATAGAAAAGACAAAGTTGACTGGTTTGAGCTATGTTGGGTGACATGGCCTCTCCTAGAAGTAAATTTACCACTTTTAAAGTTCTGAAAGGTATTCTTGCAATAGGAGATAAGATAGTCCAAATGAATATTGTTCAAGTTGCTTATTGTACCATATCTGGTCAGCTGGGAGAAAATGGGCCCCATTTATTCATGGAGTGTATCCTTGTTGTTGAATGCTGGAAGAAAATCTTGAAAAAAACTGGGGAACTAAGACCTATTTGTACTTTATAAGAAGAAGCAGACTTGATCATACATAATTACAATTTTAGACTGCAAAGGACAGTGTTGCAAACTGCTCTCAATACTCTGATCTATCATTTCTGGATATATAGGAACAATAAGATCTTCAAAGGTAGTCTTAGATGTCCTTGCAGCATCTTCAACTCTATTATCACAGAAGCTCAAATTAGACTGAAGACTCTTGTTGATAAAACTGAAGTTAATGCTCTGAATAGGAGAATCTGTAATTCTTGGAGATTTGATCCAGTTTTTGTTTTTAAGATGGTCACCTGGTGTAGTTGGAGTGCACCTCTTGCTGGGGTCTTAATGCTTAATTGCTGTGGTTATTCAAAGATTGCTGGAAGAATTGGGGTACAATTAGAGATGACCAGGGTACATGTCTGTTTGCCTTTTCTAGTCGTGAGTAGGCTAAAGCTGATATTGTTCATGAGATTCATGCCATTGAGAAGGGTATGCACCTCTGCCTTGAGCATGGTCTGTTACAACTGCATGTTAACTCTGTTTCTACTCATGCTTTAGGCATTCTAAAAGACACTATGAAGATTCCTTGGCAGTGCAGTGCTCTTGTTTAGTCTATTAGGAGTATGCTTAGTGCTTTTAATTTTTGTGAGTTTGATAATATAAGTAAAGAAGCAAATGAGGGAGCTCTATTTATGGCTGCCTTCCAACCTGCAATAGGATTTTGTGTACTGTCCTCTAGTTCCCTTCCAGATGAGCTTATTACAATAATAGATGGTGATGCTAGGGGAGATATGTACAAAAGAATATAACTCCGCTTTGATGGAATATAGCTGGTTATGGGGTCCTGCCTAACCCCAGCTTACCTCTAAAAAAAAGAGAAGAAAAAAGATAATCATAGAGCGTATTAAGAATACAAGCTGATTGAATACCGGCCCTGCTATAGAAGGCCATTTTCCTCGCTTTACCAACTCTTAATGTAGATTACTAGAAATCTTACAACAAATATTACAATTAGAAGAAATACGGAGATTATGATCATTGCAAGAATATTAAAAAAAAATGAGGGAAAAGTGAAGTCACTTGATCAAGTGAAGAAGATAGTAAGGGGCTAAAGATGGTTACAAATGAATACATTGATGAATTTTGATGGTGGTGCATTTATACTTGTTTTCCTTCGGTGATTACAAATCAATAAGTACAAAGACTGATTACATAAAGCTTTTAGGAATCAAGAAAAGTGATTTGTATGACTAACACAAATATAGATGACACAATTCGTTTTGAAAAACTAGAATTTTGAGTTGAATTATGAAACAATGACGACCTAAGTCCAAAATAATGCCATTTTCTTGAGCATGATTTTATTAATAGACCATTAGAGCCCACGCCCATATAATACACAATGAGATATACCACCAGCCTCAATGTTGACATATTAAGATTGCTGAGTTCGACATGGATGCAATGGGCCAAATTTTTTCGATCTTACAGATGTTATGGCAGGGGATTCCCCTCCTTTCCACCCAAAACAAGGAAGAAGGTTCAGTTTAAGATGTATCCAATCTAGTGAGGACCAAAATTGATAAACATAACTTATATTATATTCCTTCTGTGAGCAGCGAACAAATGAAGTCCCTTACCCATGTGAAGAGTGAACATTATTTGATAGGTAGCTTCAAATTGCTCGTCCGCAAGTTTGAACTTGAAAAAGTTGAGAAGAATGGCAGCTAAGAACTTCATTTGCCTGTACGCAAATTCTTTACCTAAGCATATCCGAGGACCAGCCTAAGAAAAGAAAACAAGTTCAGGTCATTAGCACTCATCAAAATATTTTCACCAGAATGGTAAGTAAATTAATTAATAGCACTGGCAGTGATCAAATTGTCAATAACAACACTTTCTAGCTATGAAAAGTCGAGTAAACAGATATATCTTTTTTTGAAATTTTTTTCAATTTTCTTTGGCTCTGCAATGAAGATTGAACTGGTTGCTTCCAAGTGATCCAAATTCTGTGGTGGTGTTATTTGACTCTCAAGAGGCCCGTGTCCAATTTTGCCAACCAAAAGATAGGAAATGGACTTCCCGAAAATTTGTTTTCATGATCTTTGAATTCAACCCGAATTTTGCGGTTAAAAAACTAAAATAAAGTATACAAGATTTACCAACGTTTTATAGGTCTAAATATTGGCAATATATACTTGAATCTTGTGATGAGGTCTTTGTGGTGGACTCGTCGTTAAGAGCAACTTCGAAGTGATGAAGGTTTACTCTATGATGTAGAAACTAATACAAATAATAAGAGATTCGAGAAGGACTCACTTTATTATTATTCGATTATTACAATGGAAGAAGACCTTCTCCTTTTATAGTTACAATTACTTGGGTGCTAAGTAAGAATATCCTATATTTAGAGAATTCTATATTTAGTATATATCCTATATTAGGTATATTATATATTCAACACTCCCCCTCAAGATGGAGCGTAGATGTCAATCATGCCTAGCTTGTCAATCATGTCGTTAAATATTCGTCCACAAACTTCTTTCGTAAGAATATCTGCAAGTTGATCATCCGACTTCACAAATGGAAAAGATATACACCCTTTGTCAAATTTTTTTTTGATAAAGAACCGATCCACTTCAGCATGTTTCATACAATCATGTTGAATTGGATTGTGTGTAATCATAATCGCTGCTTTATTATCACAGTGTAGATCCATTGCTTTCATGAGTTTAAATCCAAGATCCCTTAATATATTCCGTATCCATAGTAGTTCACATACTCCATGAGCCATACCCCAAAACTCAAATTCTGTACTTGATCTAGCAACAACCTTTTGCTTCTTAGCTCTAAATGTTACCAAATTCCCATATACAAATGTAAAATAGCCTGAGGTTGACCTCATGTTCGTCGTATCTCTTGCCCAATCTGCATCGGTGTATCCCATTACTTCCATATCACCACCTTTCTGAAATAAGAGACCTTTTCCCAGAGATTTCTTTAAGTACCTTAGTATTCGAAAGACTGCCTTCATATGTTCTTCACTTAGATTATGCATGAATTGACTTACGATACTAATGTCATATGCAATATCCGGTCGAGTATGGGAGAGATAAATTAGTCTTCCCACTAAACGTTGGTACCTTCCTTTGTCACATGGAACTTGGTCGAGAAACATTCCCAAGTGATGATTCGCTTCAATCAGTGTATCTACCGGTTTGCAATCAAGCATCCAGTGTCTGCAAGAAGGTCTAATATATACTTTCGTTGAGACATGAAAATGCCTTGACTTGATCTTGCAACTTCAATGCCTAAGAGGTATTTTAACTGTCTCAAATCCTTCATCTCAAATTCCCGTGACAAATAGTTCTTCAGAGCCTCCATTTCTGCAGAGTCATTTCCAGTAACAATCATATCATCAATATAAACAATAAGAGCGGTAAGCTTTCCTGACTTCCATTTTATAAACAAGGTATGATCATAATTACTTTGTCTATATCCTAATGCCTTCGTGCTCTTCAAAAACCGTCTAAACCATGCTCGCGGCGACTGTTTTAACCCGTACAATGCCTTCTTTAATTTGTATAGTTTTCCTCCTTCAGAATTCGTAACTCCAGGTGGTAACTCCATATATACATCTTCTTCTAAGTCTCCATTGAGAAATGCATTCTTCACGTCAAACTGTTTTAATGGCCAACCTTGATTGGCTATAAGAGAAATGAGTACACGAATAGTGTTTATCTTTTCCACTGGGGCGAAGGTCTCCTCATAATCCACACCATATGTCTGCGTATACCCTTTGGCAACTAGTCTGGCTTTATACCTATCAATACTTTCATCTGAATTCATCTTTACAGTAAAGATCCAACGATGCCCAACAATACGATATCCGTGCGGTTTATCAACAAGTTCCCAAGTGGAATTCTTCTGTAATGCATTCATCTCTTCATTCATGGCTTTCTTCCATCGTGGATCTAATAGTGCTTCCTAGAAATTACTAGGAATAGATACAGAGGATAATTGATTCATAGTGCATGTAAACGACTTAGCCAACCTATGGGTGGACACATAATCAAAAATTAGGTATTTGGCTTTAGAATTGATATCTTGTTCATAAGTAAATTTTGGAATACCTTAAGTAAGCCTTTCTGAACGTCTTGGTTGAATATCATTAACAGCGTTAGGATTAGGTAATACCTGAGGTTCGATATTCTGCGGCAGTGCTTCGGTAGATGGTGTCAGAATGTTGGAGTCACGGGCAACTTCTGCTATATCAGCTTGATCTCCCCCAGTCGTTTGATCCTCTCCATTCATATGAAGTTCATCATCAATACCCTGATCTCCCCCTGCCATCTGTTCTGCTTTACTTTCCTTTTCATCATCAGTTAGGTTACTGCGCCTGTACAAATTACTCGTCAAATCCTCTAGTTCCTGAAACATATCCTCAATAATAGGGAACTTTTCTTCACCATCATTATGTTTCTCCCCCTGAAGGGAAGATCCCACAAAATACGCCTCCAATACTCAAAACGAAACATCCAAAGAGATATACACCTTCCCATCCACAGGATCATAACAACGATAACCCTTTTTAAATCAGCATATTCAAGAAACACACACTTTTGAGCACAATAATCCAATTTTCCTCACTGATGTTTAGGTATATGAACAAAGATAACACATCCAAAAACACGTGGTTCTAGGTTTGGCATTGCAGGGATGGTGATAAGATCATGAAGTTTTTGGAAGGGGGTCTGAAATTTAATGACCCTAGATGGTGTGCGGTTTATCAAGTATGCAGTAAATTTTAACGCTTTTTCCCAATAATTCAATGGCATATTCCTTCCAAAAAGAGATACACGAACAACTTCTAACAGTTATCTATTCATTCGTTCAATTAACCCATTTTGTTGTGGGGTATAAACATTAGAGGTTTGATGTCGAATTCCGACATGTTATTACTAGTAAATTCTCCTCCATTATCAAATTGATACACTTGTATCCTCCTTTGGAATTGGGTCAAAACCATCTGATAATTTTTTTTAAATACTTTAAAGACTTCACTTTTATGGATAATTAGGGATACCCACATTATACGAGTATACTTATCAATAAAAGTCACAAAATAATGAGCTCCAGACAATAAAGGAATACGTGCAGGACCCCCATACATCAGAATGAATAATACTAAAAGGTTCTAAACTTTTTTTAAAACTTGGAGAGTATGTAATACGATGACTCTTAGCGAGTTCACAAATATTACACTTAAACTCTGAAATACTGCAATTGGAAAATAACGACAAATTTAATTTCTGAAGATACCCGAAGGAGAGATGACCCAGTCGCTGATGCCATAACCACACATTAGCTTTTGTTTCTTCAATTCCTTCGACTTTATTCACCTGATGAATTTTATGCTCTCCAATATTAGTCAGGTTCAAATAGTAGATATTGCCTTTTCTAACACCACAACCAAGAACCTGCCGAGTCACTATCTCCTGAAAAATATAGAACTGAGGCCAAAATGTCACGGTATATGTAAGTACAATAGTGATACTACTGACAGACAAGATATTGTACTCTAGAGCAGGAACAATAAGGATAGAGTTTAATTCCAGGGATTCAGTTATGTCAGTGGAACCTTCTCCAATTACAAGAGAGGAACCGCCATTTGCTGTGTATATAGAAGTTTTGGTTGAAGGTGTAATGGATGATAATATGCTAGAGTCATTTACCATGCGATCTGATGCACCAGTATCAATTAACCAAGTACTATTCAAAGAATTTACAACTAAAACACTACCTTTAGTTTTCATACCTAACTGAGCAACATTTACTGAAGGAGGACTTTTAGCAGCATCCTTCTTCGCAGCTATATTCTTCTTTGGTCGCTTTGTAAAATTCCACCATTCCGGATACCCAATGACTTCATAACACTTCTGTTTTGTGTGCCCCTTCACTCCACAATTGGTACACTCAAGATCAAGGCGGAGAGGTCGAGTCTATCTATGAGAATTCCAAGAACCTTGAGGCTGTCCCTTTTTATAGTTGAGTGCCATAACTGAAGACTCAATTAAAGGTGCTTGTGTTCCCATCACCTGTTTGTGAACTGACACCCTTTGTACTGTCTGATAAGACATTATTGTATCATCATTGGAACCCATTGGTCGAACTGCTATAGTAATTTTCTGGTATCTGCTACAGTAACTTCGAACTGCCACAGTGATTTTCTAGTATCTGCTACAGTAACTTTGCACTGCTGCAGTACTTCGAACACTACTACTACAGTGATTTTCTGGTATCTGATACAGTACTTTGAACTGCTACAGTACTTCGAACACTATGGCTAAAGTAATTTTATGGTATCTAATACAGTACTTTGAACTGCTAATGTTACTATAACTCAGACTGCTACAGTAACTTCAAACTGTTATAGCTACAGTAACTTTGAACTTTGCAACATAATTAAGCTTCGTGACAGCAATTCCTAGCAGAATTCAATTTAATTCAATTCGAAAGAACCAGGTTCAATTATCGAACCCGCTCTGATGCCATGTTGAAACTAATACAATGAATAAGAGATTCGAGAATGACTCACTATATTATTATTCGATTATTACAATGGAAGAAGACTTTCTCCTTTTATAGTTACAATTACTTGGGCGCTAAGTAAGAATATCCTATATTTAGAGAATTCTATATTTAGTACATATCCTATATTAGGTATAATCTATATTCAACATATGAAAGTGTTCAAGTTGGATATCATGAAAATGGTGTGGAATAAAGTAGAAAGTTTGGGTGATCATGCATTCTTTTTGTCTCGAATTTTTCATGTTTTCTCTTTGTTAATTACTACGATTCCGAAGTATCAAAATATTTCTAATTACAATTTTAGGGTTTCTAGAGTTTTCCCCCAAACTCAGAATAAGAGAACTGTAAAAAAAAAGGGAACCTAACATTAATATAATAAAGATAAAGTAGAAGGTACGTGGCCTCATGGGTAGATGACCCACTAGGCATGATCTATCAACTCTTCCCTCCTAAGAAGAATTCGACCGCGAATTCTGTAGTCGCATATAATCATCGTAAAATGTCGGATCTATCTATGCTATCTAATATTTCATTCATCTCGCAAGTCAACGCAACGTTAGGTGCAGGTGTCACTGGGTACGATGGAATGCCACTATAGAATTGAGTCAAAAGTTTAACATTTACAACATGAGAACGCATTCTTGGAATGTCAAGCTCATAAACATTTCCCCCATAACGCTGAATGATGTGATACCGTCCTGATTTATGCAAGAGAAGTTTAGACGGCACTCCCGTGCGAAGTCCCTTCTCTATATAAAGCATAACCAGGTGAGAAGATAACCTCTCGCCTATGCCGATCCACCCTCTCCTTTACTCTTGCGTAAATATCTGCTAAATATCGTTGAACCTCCTCATGTATCACCTGAATGGACTTAACAAACTCTGCAGTATTGTTAAAAGTCAGTACTAACTAGGGAATAGGTGCTAAATCTAGTGCAATATTTGGGAAATAACCCGTCACGATATGAAAATGTGATAGTCTCGTCGAACTGTTGACAAAACTATTAAAAGTAAACTCGGCCTGTGAAATGGAAAAATCCACTCCGTAGGCCTATCCCCTGTAATACACCATAGTAGATTATCCAAACTTCTATTAACCACCTCTGTCTGTCTGAGAGTGAAAAGCTGTGGAAAAATGAAGCTTGCAACGTAAAAGCCTCCATAATGTCTAGAAATGCCCCGTAAACTGTCGATCCCTATCAGAAGTAATCGACTGTGGAACCACATGTAAGCGCACCACCTTCTTGAAGAACATTCGAGCTATGTGAGCCGCATCTTCCGTCTTAGTGCAGGGTATAAAATTTGTTATTTTAGAGAATCGATCAACGACCACAAAAATAGAGTCAAAACCCCGTGTCTTCGACAATCATATGACAAAGTCCATCGAAATATCTCTCTAAGGGCTAGAAAGAATCGGCAAAGGTGTGTGAAGGCCAGTGTTCTACTCTCCCCCTTTAGCCGTCGTACAAGAATAACATCGCTGGATAAAAGTATTAACATCCTTGCGCATAACGTCCCAGAAGTACCTCTCTCGCATAAGGGTCATGGTCTTGATCATCCTGAAATGTCCCCTAAGCAGGGCTGGCCCTGGTTATAGGCGCAAAAGGCGGCTGCCTAGGGTCTTCGATTGTTAACATAAATTTGGGGCCCCAAAAATCATAAATAAATAGTTATATTATTGGTTTACAATAATAAACTCTTACAATAAGGTTAGAGGTTCAAAACCTTATCTTGTTTACAAATTTTTACAACTAAATATGCCCTTTTTCTCCCTGGTGGGGGGTTTCATTTTTAGACCTCACCTAGGGCCCTCTAAACCTCAGGGCTGACTCTGCCTCCAAAATCCCCAACATGGATATCTGAAATCAATCATTCCTTCATAGAAGAAATTGTAACACAAAGGGTTGTACCCTTAAATAACTACCCATCCTGAATAGTGTAATTCTTATGAGAACCCTGATGCAGCCCACATGACTCATAAATAAGCCCAAAATACACATCAGAAGGGTATAAGGCACGCAACTCAAAAAATTTAAACACAGAAGAATGTAATGTAACCAAGAGATGAGTTGTCCTGCTGATCTTGTTAACAAACCCATTTTCCTTACCTTTAAATTACTAAATACGAAAATTGAAACTCTGGAGGTAACTGAACCACTTGGCCTGCCTGTCTGTCAATGTCTTTTGTTGACTATGTATGTGTCGTAGCATGTTATGATCCGAGTGGATAACCAACTCCCGGTGAACCAAATAATGTCGCCAATGTAGTAAAGACTGTATTACCGCTAGCAACTTGAAATCATACGTATTGTAGTTCAACTGTGCTCTAGATAACTTTTCACTGAAATAAGCCACCGGCCTCCCAGACTGTAAAAGCATAGTACCAATCTCAGTCTTACATGCGTCTATAGTAACCCTAAAAATTGGCCCTGAAAAATTTGGTAATGTAAGAATAGGAGTTGTGGGAAGCTTCTGCTTGATCAATCAAGATGCATCTTCAACCTCAGAAGTTCACTCAAAAGGCACGTTTCCTATGAGGGAAGTAATTGGTGCCATAATACTGCTGAACCCATCTATAAATTGCCTATAAAATGTAGCCAACCCATGAAATTCCGTACTTGTGTCATCATGGTAGGGACTGGTCAGTTCCTGATCGTATCCATGTTTCACTCATCTACCTTGATCTTCTCTAACGAAATAACGTACCCTAAAAACTGTACTGAATCAATGAGGAAAAAATACATCTTCAACTAAAGAGATAATTGGTACTGACGTAGGGACTCTAAAACTCTCTTCACATGAATAAGATGTTCTTCCTTAGTATGGCTGTGGATAAAAATATCATCGAAGTAGATAGCCATAAACCTCTCTGTGATACAGTCTCGTAGTACCTTAGTCATCAATCGCATAAATGTGGGCGGTGCATTAGATAGTCCAAAAGGCATTATTAACCACTCATATAGACCGTCTTTGGTCTTAAAAGCCGTCTTCCACTCATTCCCTGGTTGCATGCGAATCTGGTGGCACCCGCTTTTAAGATTTAACTTGGAGAAGAACCGAGTGCCATAAGGATCATCGATAATATCCTCTAATCGAGGAATGAGGAATTTTCATTTTACTATGATTTTGTTAACTACCCGACAATTAGCACATATACGGTAACTTTTGTCCTCTTTGGGGAATGAGTACGGGAACTGCTATTGGTGACATACTCTCCCTTAGAACCCCTTTCGCATATAACTCAATGACCCATTTCTGTAGCTCTGTATGCTCTACTAGGGCCATACGATAATGGGGCAAATTAGGCAGAAGCTCCCCTGGAATCAAATCAATGCCATGCTGAATATCTCATAATGGAGGTAATTCTGGTAGATCTGGCTCCTGGCAGATATTGAAGAATCTATAAAGAAGTGACTAAAACTCGTCAGGTAATGAGGTAGTGGAGCTTGACATTACACAAACCATAGTATAAGCAGTTCCTTGTCATCTTCCCTCTGCTAGGAAACTACTTGCCATACGAACTGGGGGCTCTTCTGGTGGTAGACCTACCTATCTTTGTCAAATACCCCTCTACATGAAGACATACACATTAGGCCACCCGATATGTATAACAGTCCTCTCCCACTGCCATGGCCTGCCTAAGAGTAAATGATAGACATCCATCTTAATAATAGTACATAATATGGATTCCTCATACTCCCCTATTTTTACCTTTACATGAATACGGTATTGCACTGAAATCTCCCCTTGCTTCCCGTCTGTCTGTGTAGTGACCTTAGGGTGGGATATGAGGTTGAGTCGTAGTTTATCCGCTACGCTCTTAGAGATGAAATTATCCGTTGACCCACCATCTATAATTGTTTCCAACACCTTCTCTTGGGCCTCTACTCGCGTGCAGAAAGTGCATGCTTCTTCCAATATTCGTTGACCCCTAAACTATTAGTGTCGCCCTTAGTCAGTGACCTACACAATGTGAGTGCTCTTCGCGGCGCTCCCTGTCTTACTAGCTAGTGTGGTAAAAGATCTATCGTGATCCCCTTTTCGGATATTACCCACATGCCACCCAAATCTGTTATTGGCTCCGCAGAAATGCGCGAGTCCCACCCGAAACTAGTATCCTCCACTAATCGGTGTCGACCTCTCCCGATTAGTATCAGATCGACATCATAAGGCACCTTTGTTGTACCCGCGTCAAAATCATGGGTTTTCGACCCCTCTCTCTCCATGTTTTTGGTCTGAAAATCTGTTGGTGCTGTAATTGGATTTGTTGTCAACTCGTTCGAACGGACCTATAAGTCGTTCGAACGACTTCCAAAATTTTGCCTATTTTTGACATCAGAACTTTTGGATGGACTGTCTACAGACTCGTTCGAACGGTGTAACCCTCTTTCGAACAACTCGTGAGTTTCTTTGTTCTCTTTTGTGCTAGGTTCATCTCTCTTTAGAATGTAGGCCATCCTAGTCACCGACAGCATCTCTTTCGTCAATGGCGAGAAATTTTTCTCTTCTCCCATTGTTCGTCAAATTCTCGGCAAGAGTTTTGGAATTGGGTTGGTCTTCTTCGGTGGGTTTCCTGACGATTGGAATCATTGATCATGTGAACCTCTCTCGCATCAAAGTCACAATCTTCTCATTATCCTTTGATCGAAAACTTTCCGACATGTCTCCATCTTTCCCACCTACTAGATCAATTATACGATGAACTTCTTTCTCCATCGTCTCTTAAGGTATTTCATCTCTAAGTCATCTCCATCGAATTTCTTTGAATCCACAGTCTCAACTCCCGCCTCCAACCTTTCTACCTCAAGAATAGCACGAACATAGAAAATAAACCTAGGACCGCTGGTACCAATTTGTTAATTACTACGATTGCGGAAGCATCAAAATATCTATAATTGTAATTCTAGGGTTTCTAGAGTTTTCCCCCAAACTTAAAACAATAGAACTGAAAAACAAAAAGGGCTTCTAACATCAATATAAAGATAAGTAGAAGGTACGTGGCCACATGGGTAGACGATCCATGAGGTATGATCTATCACTCTTGCTTAACAACAGGCGACTCTGGTGGTGTTAAGAAGAATTGCATATACTACCTTGAGGAGGACGACAAGAAACTTTGCGTGTATGACTTGGAAAACCAAAGCATCTTAGTTTCGCCATTTTCTCCCAAAATAGATTGCAAGTCTTTTTAACTAGACTGAGTGATGCCAAATTTACTGAATAACACTAAGGAAAAGCTCAATTGCGAGGCCTCTAAGCTCCTAAAGCAACTCTCAGTTGTTGGAAATCATCAGGGTCTTATAGAGAACGAAAAAGTACTTACAGAGGTGGAGGCACCCAATGTACATGAAGAAAGAGACTGGGCTAATCTTATGCCTGATATTCTTCATCTAATTATGTCACGGATTAGTCTAGAGGAGATTAAGTACTTCCGAATGGTTTGTAGGTCATGGAAATCAACCCGCAAGAGCATCAAAAAAGAGAGTCCCCTTGTCAAGCACCAATTTTGGTTAATGTTTAAAAAATTTGATGACAAGATTAGCTATTTCCAGCCCCCTCTCTATAATGTGGGATGTACCATGGATTTCCCAGAGTTATCGGGTATAATTATTTGTCATGCCAATCACGGTTAGTTGCTTTTAAGTAACACAAGACATTTCATACACTTTTTTTCTTCCAATCCTATAACAAAGGCTAAGATTGATCTTCCAGATTTGGAGCGAGATTATCATTTATACGGATTTTCTTTTTCAGCATCTTCAACTTCCTCTGATTGGATAGTATTTAGTGTTTGAGGCCAGGAAAAAGTACAAATATTATATGTTTGCCAGGGTAAAAAAGAGTAGACGATTGAATTCATTGATAGCAACACTGTTTATATGTATGGCGTTTTCTATTTTTTGGGTATTAAGAGATACTTGGCAATGTTTGATCCTGAGGAGGAGAGTTGGACTGTCCTTTCTACTCCCAAACCTCCAACTTGTAGATCAGTAGAACAGAACTACATAATGGAGTCCAATGGTAATCTCATAATGGTTTGTGTAGGTAAACTTTGGAATCGTGTGGACATTTTCACGCTTGATCATGAAAAAATGGTTTGGGAAAAGACACAAAATTTAGGTGATCAAATGCTATTCATCAGTCATCCAACGTCATTTTTTGCAAAAGTAATGGTGAAGGAAATAGAGAACTATTAGGAGTTGGATCCAAGCCCAAGCTAGGAACCCAACAGGGTTGGGGTGCTTTATATAGACTCCTAGAAAACCCATAAGCCCAATAGGGTTATGGGAAAAGTTAGAGTAGAATAGGGAATCCTTCTGGGTTACCTATATATGTCACTGTACTATGAACAAAGAATACGGTTATGATAATCAATAAATCTCTTTCTCAATTTTTCTCTTGTTCATGCTTTAGCATTATTCTTTTCTAGATTAATCATATCCCAACACGTTATCAGGACGCAAGCTCTAGGAGCGAGGAGAGCAGATCTTTCCGTCTAACCAAAAATTTCACAGAAACAAAGCAATCAGAGAAGAGGTATTTTATATTTTTATTATACCTATATTCAGATCTAAAATATATCATAGAAGAACATGTTTCGAAAACCTATTTTTTCCCTATTTTTTCGGATTAAAAACTAGGGTTTTTAGTGTTTTTTATAATTGATAAATGGCTGCTTTCGAACGAGTATATCTTTCACTGTAGAGATCGGATTGAGGCAAGACCAATTCGGTTGGATAGCCTACTCCGAGAGCTTTCCGACGATATATGGTACATCTCTGGAGATGCCCTAATTGCCAGAAATAACTCGTTGAAACTAGGCAGTTTTACGGTCAAAAACGGCATTTTTTTGGTCACTGACGTCATCAAAAAAATTTAGTTTTATTTTTTTTCTCAAAAATATTTTATTTATTTATGATGTCATCCATATCCATAGTGACATCAGCAGTGACACATGTCGAGGACACGTGGTACGCCGGACGCCGAATTTTTTGTCAGAAATGTTTGCTAGCCAGTAGCCAGAATATTCTTCCCGGTACCGGAATATTCTTGCCGTAACCGGATCTGTGTACGTGTGTGGCACGTGGCTGTGTATGTGTGTGACACCTATGACGTGTGTGACATGTGTGTGTGTACGTTACACGTGCGGTGCACGTGCGGGGCATGTGTGATCGAGTCAGACCGGTTTAGACCATGCAACTCAGTCCAGCCCTTGACCCAGACCGAATCAGACCAGTTCAAAACTGGTCCAGACACTAAAACGACTTTAAATAGACCAATTTTTGGACAAATTGAGCAGATTTTTTTTTGAAAAATTCCTATTGACTGGATCTACCTCGTAGGGGACCCATTTTTGATTTTTTTATGAAAATATTTTTTAAAATTTTTTGGGAAGAGTTGCCTCGCATAGGAACATTGGCTCACTTATATGTGATATAAGTACATTGAGTAATACCTATTTTAGTATCTTTACGATAGCTAATATGATATTACTGGTATTCCCCAAGAATACTAATTATCATGATCAAAGATCATAGATAATATGAAACCAAGACTAATTTAGTATACGACTGTAAGTCATATCTAAATCATAGTTAATTGTCATAGACAAATAATTAGAGCTTAATTGGGAATTGACTTAGTCTTATTTCTAAAAATTTGGTGTCTGAGGAACCAATTTTTCATATCTAGGTGCAATTAGATGTTACATACATAACATTTAGAGGTATATAGGCATTAATAGCACCCTATAATACCCTTGAATGTTACTTCAAAGACAGGCCTAATTAACCTATCTTGTGAACCCAGCCGACTTCGGGATAAAACCACTTGTCTGCTAAACATCTAATACCCCTCATATTCGTAGCAAATAGATCATTTGGCTTGAATATACCCACTCTTATAGAACTCAAGGGCTTAGAATACCATAGTTCTCAGTATAAGGACAATACGCATCTAGTGGTTTTAAATAACAATCTTGGCTAAGATTATATTAAAACGTACACATAAGATTAAAATCGTCATTTTTACAAGGTAAATTTTGGGATTTAGTTATTATAAAATAATTTCATGAGTTTTAGAATATGAATAGGGTTCACCTTTAATATGATTGGGAATAATTTTTTTAGCCTTATTCTAAGTACTATGATTTGTCTTTAAATGCAATTGATATGTTTTGTCTCTAATTACGATATCTATCTTGCATTACAGATGTGTGGAAAACTCAAAAATGTTGAATTTCTACCATTGCTGCTCACTGGAGCTAATTACCTCACTTGGCGCATTAACGCCGACTTATTCTTGAAGTCCCTTGGTCTGCAGAAGAGCATTGTCATTGGCAACAAGGAAGATCCCATGGACAAAGAAAGGGCTTTGTTTAACCTTCGTCATCATATTCAGGATGACCTGAAGACTGAATTCCTCAACAAGGTTGAGCCAGTTGACTTATGGGCAAGCTTCTAGAGGCGTTATGGTCATCAAAAGACCATTATGCTCCCACAAGCGATGCACCAATGAAACACCCTTAGGTTCCAATATTTTAGGACGGTCGCTGATTACAACTCAGCAGTGCATAAAATCACTTCTACACTTGAATTGCATAAGAAGAAGGTCACTGATGCTGAAATGATAGAGAAGACTCTATCAGCCTTCCATGCTAGTAATATTGCAATTCAGAGGCAATATCGGTGAGAGAACTTAAAGACTCATGCAACATTGATTCAGGCACTGCATCTCTCTGAGCAGAATGATGAACTTCTGATAAAGAATCATGCTATGGGGCCTTCTGGGAGTGCGCCGTTGCCTGCGTCAAATAATATTCAGTTTCGGGAAAACAACTCTGCACGTCGGGGATGAAGTTATGGAAAAGGCAGGGGAGGCTACCAGGGATACAAGAAGGGTGGGAACCAAAAATCTTTTGGCCCTAGGAGAGGCAAAAGATTTTAGAAATCCTGGACACAAGGCAATGCAAAGAAGAACAAGAAGACTGATTAGGGATCTACTTACTTTAACTGCGGTGACACAGGACACTGGCCACGGGAATGCCATGCACCTTGAGTGTCTACCGGTGACAGAGTCCGAACCTACTAGGCAGTTGTTGACACTAACTCTGCCCCTCTAGAGTTTGCAGCGTTAGACTTCTTCGACGACATTGATGTCGTCATGGATCAACATATGGAGTAATCCGTAATAATATCTCAGTAGACATGTAATGTCACATTAGAGAGAGAACACAAGTAGTTTCTTTTCTAGATATATTTGATTTACTTTTTGTTGTCAGTATTTTGATTTTGTTGGGAACATATCATTTAAAATTTAACAAAGTGCTCGTGACATACATGAGATTTCTTTTGTTCTAATAAATTATGATTACTCAAATTTATTGCTTGGGAAGTAATTAAATTCTATGTATGATAGTTGATCTACTACATACAACCTGCCTATTCATCTCTTTGCTCATTGAGCATGATCGATAATCAGATGAGTGGCGGCATATGTCTCAGAGATATTAGTACCACGCACTCGATCCTTTTTGAAATATGACTATATTTCTTGTTTAACCTTGTGTATCGGGGATTGTACGAATATCATTGACACTACCAACATGATAGAACACACTGAGTGCGTTACGCTATTACTCTTTAGCCATATTATAAACTAGTAAATCCTGCCGGATTTTACTGAGTTTAGGGAGAATCGTGATAATACTTATCGCGTAATGACTATCGAGGAAAATGACAGACATGGTTCTGTGTATTCACTCCATGTCTAAAGGTTAGAGCATACTATTAGAACGATTTCTAATACACTCCTCAGGGCTCAGATAAGAAGGAGGATTATCGGGATTACATCTCAACTTTCTTTGAAAGGAAAGAAGATCCTGAGAGTGTTCGTGTAATGATTGTTTCAAGGAATATCTATTATGACCAAGGTGGAGCGGGATCTCTAGCCTTTGCTCGAACCGCATCCATGAAGACCCATGTGGACCTTTCCATCCACATAGTGGCACACTTGAATATTTATGGTCATTACAGACACATCTAGAGATGGTTCTACGACTGTAACGTTAGTACGACTTCTCACTTAGATCATTCGATCGCAGGCTCAGTTCTTGATTAACCGATCAATGTCGATCGATGCGACTTGACAGGGGCTTGGGAGTTGGACTCACAGGTTTTGATGATTATTTTACCGCAAAATGGGATAAATAATTGAGCATCGTGAGTACCCCATATCATACCCAAACTTGGGATTGGCGGAGAACCTAATCAAGCGATTATGGATAATTGCTAGGCCACTGTTATTACGATTACAACTTCCAACTAGTGTGTGGGATATGCATTTTTGCTCTCACAATACTGATTAGGGTTCATCCCTTAACACATCATCAAATTATTTTTCCCAAATGCAACTAGTAACTGGGTCGGAGCCCAGTGTCGCCCATCGATGAACATTTGGATGTTTCGTACAGGTGCCACTCGCACCACAATGTATAAAGATGAGACCCTCAACGTTGGCCTAGTATTATGTGGGTTATGATTCATATTTATCACTGGATATTTGGACCCACTGGCGACGTATATACTGCAAGGTAGATAATTGTCACTTTGATGAGATGATATTCTCAGTATTGAGGGGAGATATGACAGTCAATGCTAAGGATATTTCTAAGAGGTCTTAGAAAACACCATCGTTGTCTCATCTAGATCCCTATACATAAGTTAGGTGACAATAAGGTTCAACGGATTATAAACCTCCAACAGGTTGTAAATGAATTACTAGATACATTCATAGATACTATTGAAGTACCGTAAGTGTATGTACCTGTAAGTAATACACCTACACAGCAGAACATTCCAGGGGAACTAGTGCCACAACAGAACGTTCCAAGGGAATTAGTTCCACAAACGAATCTGAGGCTCACACTTAGTGCGGAACACCGTTGGAAGAAAGTATTATGAGCCGGGGTACTACAAAATAAGGGACACATATGACTAATGGTGTCGGTTCATCGAAGATGGAACCACCCATTGACAAGGTATTCATATTCGCTGTTGTGCTCATCATCTAGGATGAGGATTCAAAGCCACTAATTGTAAACGACTGTGAGTTATTGTACATCAACAAAAGTAGGTGTCAGGAATCCAAGTGGAGCTCGGCTTGCACATAATACGAAATGTTACCATTGAGTTAGTCGATTATTAATGAGAAAGGTACGGAAGCACAATTAACTCGGAGAGATAATTTGGTCAAGGCAAGACTAGTTGCCCAAAAAATCTTTAAGAGATCTGGCATCGATTGCAGTGTGACCTATTACCCGGTTATGGACGCTATAACGTTTCAGTACTTATCAGTCTGTCAAGTTATCGGGGACAAGCTAGACACGCGTCTGATATAAATACCGCGTATCTATATGGGAAACTAGATACAAATATATACATGAAGCTACCTGGGATGGTATAAGCTTCTAGAAGCAACTAAGCCTGACACACGAGGTATGTACGTAATAAAACTGGAAAAGTTATTGTTGACTTGAAGTAATTGGGGCCCATGAGACATTGTAAGTTGGCTGAGTATTTGAAGGTTGGGGACTTTGCAAATATTCTTATCTGTCCATGCGTTCTTATTTAGAACACAAATATTAGTTTCACTCATCATAACAGTGTACTAAATGATTTGGATATCATTAGACCTCCGGGGGAGATCGCGAGAGCCGCCGAATACCTTGGGAAGGAATTTAAAATACAAGACCTTGGGAAATCAAGAGTGTCTCAATTTCCAGATCGAACATCTTGATAGCAGCACTCATACACCAAACAATATCTATCGGAAGAGTTATCTAACACTTCGATATGGATGTAGCACATGGTGCTAAGTCGTTTATTGCGTGTCCAGTACTTGGGTATGGACAACGACATCTTCCACCATCCTAATGGGGGGAAAAACTCCTAGGGCCATAGTGCTAGCTAGGAGGTGCTTTGCTATAGTTAGCTGAGTATATTAGACCTAATGTCTCACTCGCAGTGAACTGTTTGGTTTGCCATAGTTTTGTTCCTACCCAAAGTCACTGGATTGAGATCAAGCACATTCTGAGATATCTCATCGACACGAAAGACTGGGGTCTGTTCTATCCACAACTTGGCAAATGAGATATTATAGGATACGTCGATGCAAAATATTTGTCAGATCCACATAAAGGCCGATCACAATCGGGTTATGTATTCTTGTATGAAGATACTGCGATTTCATAAAGATTAGTGAAGCAGACGATGGTTACTACATCCTCGAACCACGCAGATATTCTTGCACTACATGAAGCCGACACATAATGTTTTTGGTTGCGGTCTATGATCAACCATATCAACGAAGTTACGGTCTGAGCTATATCCAAGATAAACCGACAATACTTTATGAAGACAACGCAGTTTGTATCGTTCAAGTAAAAGGCGGATTTATTAAAGGTGACAAAACGAAGCTTATTTTACCAAAGTTTTTCCACATACACAAGTTGCAGAAGACGAATGAGATCGGCGTTGTTCAAATCCATTCAGAAGACAACCTGGCCGATCTATTCACGAAGGCTCTTTCATATCCTACGTTCAAGAGATTAGTTCATGGAATTAGCATACGCAGTTTACAAGATTTATTATCTCAGGGAAATAGATCTCAGGGAGATCGACGTCAGGGGGAGTAGTCCCAGCCTGACATGGACAAATGCGTGTTATACTCTTTTTCCTGATAGCGCAGTTTTTATCCTAGGATGTTTTACTGGCTGGAGGTTTTAATGAGGCAACGTATACGAGTCCACAACTTATACAAGGCATATGATTGTACTCTTTTTCTGCACAACTTTTTGCCCAAGGGGGTTTTGCTAGGCAGAGGTTTTAATGAGGCAAGTCGTCCTAGTATGGAACACCCCAAGGGGGAGTGTTAGGATTTGGATCCAAACCCAAGCTAGGAGCCCAACAGGGTTGAGGTGTCCTATACAGACTCCTAGCAAACCCATAGGCCCAATAAGGTTATGGGAAAACTTAGAGTAAAATATGGAATCCTTCTAGGTTACCTATATATATCATACTATGTACAGAGAACACGGTTATGATAATCAATAAATCTCTTTCTCAATTTCTCTCTTGTTCATGCTTTAGTATTATTCTGTTCTAGATTGATCATATCCCAACAAGAACAAGATATATTTTCCTAAACTTTACGGAACAAGTAGCATTTTCTACTTACTTGAAACAAGTGTCTACCATTCATTATTTGAAAACACAGTGTCAACTCCAAAGTGCGGTACCGAAGAATTTTTGTGTTGTACTTGGTTTGAACCCCAAAAGGAAATTCTATCATGAAGAAGTTCAATGATTTGAAGAAAGTGAAGAGAACTTACCTATAGTTTATAGATCAATCGTTATGTTTCGATGAACTTGTCTAATACTTTAATTGAAGTATTATCTTTCTTTTCTTGCTTAGATAATTTGAAGCTGTTAACAAGTTTTTCACTTAAAGAAAAAAAAAAAAAAAACCAGACCTCGAGCTCCTCTCTTCCTTCTCTAACCTAATCTTCAGACCATGCCACAACTGTCCTAATCAGTGGCTGGCCATGGGTAGCTCCCAACCTACTTTTCCTAATCTTAATTATTAGACTTCGTTTTTCTTCGCGTGGTTCAAAGTTGGCCTCACAGAATGTAGGTACTTCCTATCAGGTTTTTTTTCTTCTGAAAAGCAAATTAAGTTATTCAAGCGCTAAATCCCATAAAGCCAAGTGTCCATTTCAAATAGATATTGATACCAAAAAAAAAAATGTAAGGCTAGCTAACTTGCCTGAAAAGTGACAAATCTGAAAGGACTTTCTGGTCGGAATATTCCATTTTCAATCCACCTTTCAGGTCGAAATTCCTCAGCATCTTCTCCCCAAACTAATGTCATCCTTCCCATTGCATAAGGCATATAACTTACTCCATCTCCTTTCTTTACTCTTGAACCATCTGGGAGAACATCCTCTTTCTCTGAACTCTTTCCATCCTGCCATCACAATAGTCATGATTAATCAAATATCTCGTGCACTAAATCATTTAGTTCATTGCGCCATGAAATCACATGCAAAATCATTTAGTTCATTGCGTCATGAAAACATTTGCAAATTACCCGTAATAATTAGAGCGCTAACACGACCTAGTTCCCTACAAATACTAAAGATGACATAATGGTCTTTCTCACCGTCAACGGACTATTTATATTTATGCTCTTTTAATTCAAGCCGCTAATTTTAATCCACCTTGTGTTCAATAAAATGTGAGGTCTAGTTTATTTATTCTTCAGTAGTTGTTAATGAAAGTTAAAGTTATCCTAGCAGAAGCCCTAGTTTCTCTAAATCTAGATTAACCGTGATTATTCTTACGAATCTTGCTTCCGCATTCGTAGATTCATGTCATAATAGTTTAAGGGATGACTAACAGGGTAGAATATATAGTCCAAGGAGGCCAATTGTCCATTCCTATATTTCAAGGAGATGATAACCATACGCCGACCAGGCTTTTGATAACGTTCCCGCTACCATTTGCGGACCCAAGTTTTGAAATCTTCTAGCCTTCTAGGCATTTTTTTTAAATTTGCCCACCCAAGTGACATACAAAAATACCCTCAGCTACTTTTCAATCTTCAGAAATAACTTAAAGGCCCCTCTAATTCCCGGAATAAATATCTGCAGGGTCCAACCCCGGGTTGCCCTTTGAACTGCCCAGCCTGGATGAATTTCTTAGCATTGGAAAGGTGTATTCAACTAATTTGTGTTAGTACTGGTGAGATATATATGCTTTTGAAAATGAAATATTACCACTGGAACTGCGGGATAGAGTCTGAGAGTCTCTGTTAAGGCAGCATGGAGATATTGATTTTATCCAGGGTTTCTTCAGTTACCAATTCCGTAAATTCTTGGATAGACGGATTTTCCGACCCCTTCATTGCATCCCTGACTTCTTGCACGACTTTTTCTTGAACGAATGGATGTTTGCACAGCATGTAAAAAAACCAAGTAAGCGTATTTGCAGATGTGTCCTTCCCCGCTATGAGAAAGTTCAAAATAATGTCTCTTAAATATCTATCAGTCATGTTTTCTGGATCTTTTTCGCTCTCTACCAGAAATCTAGACAATATATCTTCTTTGGTGCACTTCTACAAACAGAAGAAAAAATGCAAAATGTACACAGTGATCCCCTCAAAATAGCATAAATACTAAATACAATAACATTTTCTTACCTCGTCCTTTTCGTTTTTCATTTGCTTCCTTTTGCGTCTGATCAAACGTAACACAAAAGCATCAATAACTTTGATGTTTCTTCTAAGAGAAGCTTCTGATCCTATATTTAATATCCTCTTAATTTTCCAAGATGGATCCACATATCTCCAATAGACGCTAACGTTAGCGTCATCAAACGCCTTAGAGAACTGATATCCAATCTCATCTGATCCAGATAAGCTATTGAGTTCAGTCCCAAACCCCACCTTAAATATTGAATCTAAGGTACATTTCATTAACAACTCCTGCAAATCCATCATTATATTAGATGTCGCTGCTTCTGAAACCTTTGCAACCAATTTTGCAGCATTAGCCAAAAAAATAACGCTACTAAAATCTCTCAACACTTTAGTGGAAAACTCATAGCTCGCAAGTTTCCGTTGGTGCCGCCATTTTTCTCCGTCCACCGCAAAGATCCCATCCTCAAATAGGTCTTTCATAATACCGTAATTATATTGCCCCTACAAAAATAAGATATCTTAGTTAAATTCAGCTAATGAAATAACATACACAGTATCACGGGATATTTACCTTGCCATAATTGGAGAAATTGGTCTTGAGCACATGTTTAACATTTCTAGGATCAACAGTGTAGATTTCACTATGCGTAGGCGTTATCATCCGGTAAGTACAATATTTTCGAGCAAGATACGAATGGTAATCAAACATAGTATTGAAGTATACAAGATGATTGAATACTGGGCCGGCTATAGGAGGTTGCTGTTCTTGAGTGATCAATTCTTTGATGTAGATAACTAGAAATGTTATAGCAAACACCGTAATAATGAGAAAAAGCGGAAGGACGATTAACGCGAGAGTATAGACTATTACAGAGAATACAACATAAAGAGGATGCATTGAAGCAAGTGAAGTTGAAACTGAGTGGTTGAAGATCACTACAAATGAATCCATTGATGAAAATATATAAAGTTTTATAGGAGTTCTAAGATAGTTTTTGTAAGTCAATGCCATTAATAATACTACATCAGATCTTGCAACAAAAACAAAGATAGTATAGTTTATATTAAGTTGAAGAATGTGATGTTTATAACATAACCTATTAGAGAAGCTTAGCTCATAGTTAAATTTGGCCAACAATGAAATATTTCTCCCTCAACGGTATATTTCTGTCGTTACTCATTCATCGAGAATATTAGATGTATCTCTCCCTGAATTTAAATAGAAATAAGAATGTCATCTTGATAGTTATAGACTTACAGGAGTTGAGGATGACGTGCCCTAATGGAATGAGACAATCTGATAGGTTAACTGATCGTTGTCACGTAATATAACATAGATGATTGTAATTTAATATTGGTATTAGAATATACCATTTTTATAAAATCGAAATCTGAATAGATTAAAGAAATACTCCGTGGTCATTAGGAAGGAGCTTTTTTTAGTACCTCCTTCATCGGTACGTCACTGATGATACAGACTCAATCTGGTTTACTTCCATGAGATGATCAATATCAATATTATTTTGAAGCCAGAGTTCGTTTCACACACCAGAGTTCAGACCCCTGGCAGAACTCATTCTCATCTTAAACTATCCTGGCGAAATCATATTTAAAAGGTAAAATAGAATAATCCAAACTAATATTACAATTGTGTGGATCTCAAATTGTAAAAGAATATCGGAAATTATGAGAATAAATACTATTTTTTGTCATCTTTACAAAATCAGACCCAGTGAACAATAAATTCCAAAATTGATACTGGCAAGAGAAAAAATCAGTTTTGCCCCTACTAAAGTTACAATATAACAACAGATAACCACTATTTTTAGGCTCCACAAGTACAAATGTTACATCCGAAATAATAAAAAATTATAAAACTTATTTAAAACTTTTATATCAAGCCACGTGTATGTGTAAAGCAGACATTGTCACCATCTCATGAATTACTTGCCATTTGTTTTAGTACAGTTTGTTCTACCTTTTACCATATTTGTTATTTGTAAGAAGGCAGACTCTTTCACCAATTCTGTTACTATTTCTCATCTTGTTTATGGTTAGGTATCAAATGCGGTTCACAGGAGTTTGTCTGGTTTTTGGCGCCAAAAGCGATCCCGATTCATCGAAAAGTTTCTTCTTCTTACTCGACCGCAAAAACCGTTCCGATTATTTGTCACAAACCGTCTGTGTGACTGCTGCCTTACAAGTGTTTGATTAAAGACTGGTACTCTACTTTTTGGGCATAGAGGAAATGATGGTACTCTACTCCTGTAGATGGTACTCTACTGTACTCAACTCATGGAACAAACGATGGCAAATCGTCTGCGCGGCTGCTGCCAACCAAACTATGTTACTTATTTAGTTAAACTCTAGCATTCTTTCAGACAACTATGTCATTTGGTAACAACTAGTTGTCATTTTTGTTATATAACTGTCATTTGTTTTATATAACTTTGCCATTTGTTTCAAAAAATATCAACTGCTTGAATATTATAGTAGGTTTCTTGGTCGTGGGCTCCACAAGTAAGGCCAAAAGTACGGTCGTGGACTCCACTAGTACGAATGTCACTTCCGAAATAATAATAATAAAAAGTTTGAATCATTTAAAAATATATTATCACGCTACGTGTTCAAATTTAGTTTCTCGATGTACACATGTCATTACTATTTCGAGACGTGTAAGGCAGACCCTGTCACAATTTCATGCATTTGTTGTCATTTGTTGATGCCAATTTATCGCGCTTTTAAGCATAAGTTATATTGAATCATACATATTTTGTTACCATCAGTTATATTATTTGGCATTTGGTTACCGCTGTTTAGGGTTAGGTAACACATACGATTCACACGAGTTCATCTGGCTTTTGGCACAAAAAACCATTCCTATTCCTCAAACACTTTCTTCTTACACGATCACTGCAAAGACTGCAAAAACCGTCATGATTCTACAAATTGTGTGTGTAATTGACAACAGTAAAAACCATCCCGGTCATACAAACTGTGCTTTCACAATCGTTGTGATTCTACCCATCGTGTGTGTGTGTGTGATTTTAGTGGCAAATCGTCTTTGTGACTACTGCATACCAAGTGTTTGATTAAAGTCTATTTTTTTCATAATAAAGTCTGATAAAGAAGTGAATGAACAAGTTGACGAGGAGAACCAAGCGCAGGAGGGTAGAGCCAAGAAAGGTACCTCTAATGCTAAAAATTATACCACTCGGTGTACAGGTGTGGGACTTCACAAAATATTTACAGCTTTGCCTGAAGAGAAAAAGGGTGTTCTTCGAACCACCTGCTTTACACCGTTACTGCTGATTGATCCATTAGCGACGATGTCGACGTTGGTTGTGGAAATATTTGATCGTCATCTCGGTGATATGAAGTTCCAATTTGGGGGGACGATAATTTAGATGAAACCCATTCATGTTTGCCCGATTTTGGGGCTACGCGTCTCTCCTATTATAAATAAGTTCTTATTTGTTGATCTTGAGCATATAACGAATTTCAGAATGGGGCGATTCCCCAAGAAAAATACATATGGGTTGAAGGAAATTGATGAGGCTTTAAAATCGGCAAAATTGGAAAAACATCATGGTAATGTGCTAATTTGTCATTGGTTTGGTCTGCTTCATCATCATTCTTCATTGTATTTGTCACCCCAAAAATTTATGTATTGTATTTGCCATTTTTGGGTCATTATTTTCTAAGGATCTTATCATTACATTGTATTATTTTGTTTGCAGATGATGTTCTTTGATTAAATTTGTTAAAAATTATACTATCCTTTCTCCTTCTGAACAAGGGGAGAAACGTTGGGGTGAAGTATGTTGATATGGTAGATGATCTAGATCAGTTTAACAGATTCCCCTGGGGTGAGCAAGTCTATAGTTTCGTGTGGAGTCAAATAGTGAAGTTTGTCGATTATCGATCGACCGCTGATAAAAAATTGGATAAAGCTTTATCACTGCACGGATGTACCTGGGTGTTGATGATATGGACTTTCCTCTATATTCCTTGCCAAAAGTTTCCAAGAATTTAGGAATCAATACATTTTTTCCCTAAGCTACAGGGATGGAGGATGACATCTTTTAGGCGTCACCAAATTGTGTCGTTTAAAAGGTATTTTGTTAACCCAAAATTGCTGGTAATAGCTATGAAGGCGTCTGAGACTGACATGCAGCAAAAACTTGTGCAAGAGGCCAGAGTAATCTTCCATTCTTTATATGATTGATTCATTTTATTGCTTTCTTGTCATTTAATTTAGGTTTCGTATCATTTTATTTGCTTAGGTTTGGCATTTTGCATCCTCTTCTTGTCATTTGTTTAATTTTTTTCTTTGCCATTATTAAATCCCTTTTTGTCATCTGTTGTATGCCTATTATCATTGTTAAACTTTTTTCTATCATTTTTAAGTTGTTCTTTGTCATCGTCATCTGTTTGAATATTTCAGAAAAATCACATCGAAGCACCTGTAATCGGTGCTACACCTACAATCGAACTACCTATAGTCGGTGCACCTACAGTCAGTGTACCTACAGTCGGTATACCTATAATAGGTAATAGTTCTTCTACAACTAAGATCGGAGCTGTAGTGGTTAAGGTATGCTCCTAGTTGGAGGAGCAATGTAAAATGTTGCAGAAGCTGGACGTCAATGGTAAAATATTGCAGAGCCATGGTAAAATGTTGGAACGAATTTCAATATTTACAGTTAGAGACAGTACTCTACCACTTGGAGATACTCTACTCCTTGGGCAATACTAGTTCTCTACTCCTGAGAAAATCATAAAACGCAAGCGAGAAGAAGAAGGTAAGAAAAATAAGATGAGAAAAGGAAGAAGGCGGAGTCGAGAACCTGGTAAAGAGACCTCCAACAAAAAATCAAAAGATTAAAGAGAAGAAAAAAGATAAGGGAGAAAGGCAGAAGAAGACGAATGCCAACAAGAAGAACAAGAAGGCAGAAGAAGCTGATGTGCCCCTGAAGAAAATGGTTGATGGTACGAAGAAGAAGCTCTTACAGATGAACAATTTGATCATGTCCCACTAATCTTTTTCAAATCCCAAATCCCCAAGAAGGTTAATAGAGCGTCAAGGAAGAGATGGGTGGAATTCCCAGAACTTGAGAAAATTCAATCAACTGCAGAAAATTTGCTCCTGCAAGTTACGCATGGAGAGGGATTGGAGGTGGTAAAAGACTTAATGGTTGATGATGAAGTTAAAGTTGAGAGGAAAGTAAATTTTGAAGTAATATCGTCTGAATATGGTGGGAATCTTCTAGTGGTATCATCGTTTACTACTTCTTATCATTTATATGATTTTATTTTACATCTATTTAAAAAAAAATTGGCATTTACTTTATGCAGTTTGTCATTTGTTCAGAAGTCTGTCATTTGTTTAGATTATTTTGGCATTTGTTAGGACGTCTTTGTCATTCTCTTTTCCAAAACTTTTATTTCTTCTGAAGTCTTTGTTCATTTCATTTGTTGTATGTGAAGTGGAAGAATGGTGATGAAAAATTTGGTGAAGATGAGAAAGATGATAATGTTGAGAAAGATGGCGAGGAGAAAACTAAATCTATTGAAAAAATGTAACCTCAAGTTGTTGAAGAAGAGGATTCAGAACAACATAGTCTAGGGGTGTATTATAATAGAAAAAAAGATGTACAACATGCCAATGAGGTATTTTCTGAAGAAGAAGATTCATAACCTTAAGTTACTTGACTATGACTAATATTTGTTTGTATTGAGCTATCCATAATATTAACATCACCTATCCATACCAATTTTTTTAAATTTGTTTATTCTTTGCCTTTTGTTATACAGACTATGGTGGTTGCAGAGGTAGCAAAAACTGATATAACATTCTTCAACTAGGATGAAGTTGTCGGTGAAGCTTATCAGGTAACTTATCATTTGTTTGTAGGTGACTTCTCATTTTCTTCTTTTATTTTACCATATCTTGTATCACTCTTATCATTTGTAGTATGTTTATTTACAGGCTAGTGCATACCAAACAATTGTTGTATCTGTCGAGGAACAAACTATGGAGGTTACAAAAATTGAAGATAAAGCTAGTCAGGTAACTTATCATTTGTTTACTGATAACTTTTTATTTTATTCTATTTATTTTCCCATATCTTGTATCACTCTTATCATTTATAATCTGTTTATTTACACACTAAAAAGAGTAAAGAGGAGGTAGAACATAGTAAATAGGAGATGGTTGAAGGTAATGATGATGATGATGTAAATTTACAAAAAAAACGAGACCCTTGTAAGTAATAAAAGAAATGGTTGTTGACCAAACCAATGTATGAAGTACTTTTAAACCAAACAACTGGTTTATTACTCATTCTCATGTAATATGCACATTTATATTTAATTTTCTTATTTCGACATATCTGTTCCTGCTTGTTTTAATGGAGTCAGAAGTAGATGTCACCTTAAAGAAGAGGCATACAGTAACTGACATAGATATTAATAAAAGAGTCTTTAAAATGGCTTGTCAAATAAACCTATTGCATATTCACCTTGACGAGGTTCTTTCGGGAGTGTTATTCGAATCTTTTATTTAAAGACCCATCTCACAGGATGAGAAAAACCAGGTGGACCAAGTCTTATTATTGAGGAAGATAAATTATCTCTTGAAGCTATGAAGTACAACACGAGTACCTATTAGAGGATATGTGAAGAAACTGTTTGCCTTAACGCTCTCTGCACCTTACATCCAAAAGAATGGTTGGATAATGAGGTATTTATATCATTTATTTCTTTTCCTCTATCATTTATTGGGTTATCCCTGTCATATACTTCATTTTTTCAGAAAACTATCATTTGTACAAGAGTCTCTACTATTTGTTTTCAAATTGTTTGTCCTTTTCACGTTGTACTTTGGCATTTCTATAAAGAGAAGTTATTTTCCTTAAACTATATCATTTGTTTTGACATTATTGTCATTTGTATTGATAAGCTTTATTATTTATGGTTTATAATTTGTCATTGTCTTTTTCTGTTCAGGTCATTAATGTTTACACTAAAACCCTGATTCAATATTTTGATTCACAACATCGTGACCGCCCAGCTAAAGAAAAGATTGTACTGGTAGATGTCTATTCCTGTCAATATATAGGCAGGGCATTAAGTGTCTGGACTCATATTATGTCTTCTCTAGCAGGTGTAGAATTGAAAAAGAAATTAATTTGGGAATAAATTACATCTATGCAATGGGATTCTATAGTTTCTTATTGCTTCTATCGAGGAAATTTAAAAGTGGCCAATTCGAAATTAATACTCATTCCTTGGAATCTCAATGGCAACCACTGGGTCCTTTGTGTTGTGTCCTTTAAGGGAACAAAAATATGTATTTACGAGTTACTGGTGGATGCAAAAATTGCAAATGCACAGAAAAAGAAGAAGATCTCTTGTGGACACCAGCGTATTGAAGATCAGCTATCAAAGATCCTCCCGAAAATGTTGATATAGACAGATTTTGTCGATCATAGTAGTCCACCTACTGGTTCAGAGGTAAAGACTTATGGTATTAATTATTGATGGACCACTCGTTTTGGGGAATGTCCAATGCAGCCAAATAATTATGACTCTGGGGTCTATATGCTTGTCTTTATGGACAATATCCTAAGGGGGATGAAATTTTTAGATCTGATAGACAGTGATAAACGTCGCTACACAATTGCTTATGATATATTAAGGCTGGGAGTTGTGCTGTAGGAGATTTTTAAACTTTGACATCCATTTTGTTGTAATGTATAATTTCTGTAATTTTGTAAAGTTATAAACAATTATTAATAATATCATTCATTTATGCGATCTTTATTATTTATTATTTTTTCGTCATTCGTATATGACATATTTATTATTTGTTAGAATGGAGTCAGAATCTAGTCTGTCTAGTTGGATGTATTTGTCATTTTATGAATTATATGTCATCCACTTATAAATAATTTGTCATTTATTATATATGATTTGTCTTTCTTACTATATTTTGTTATATAAGATTTGGCATTTGTTATCTTAGATTTATCATTTGTTATATTTGATTTGCCATTTGTTATATGAGATTTGTCATTTGCTATTTTACATTTATCATTTGTTATCTATGATTTGTTGTCATCTTCATCTTCAGCATGCTAAGATTATATTTCTTTAGATCGAAAATGCAATACTCATTTGGCACAAAAAAAGAAAATTTTATTAGCTCGAATATTGCTACAGATCACAAGTTATATTTACATCAATGATTTGTCATTTTTTATATATGGGTTGACATTCATCATGTATGATTTGTCATTCTTACTATATTTGTTGTCATTCATTATATATGATTTGTCATTTGTTATCTGAGATTTATCATTTATTATCAGAGATTTGTCATTTGTCATTCGTCATCTATGATTTGTCAGTCGTTATATATTATTTGTCATTCATCATCTATAATTTGTAATTCGTTATATATTATTTATCATTCGTCATCTATGAGTTGACATTTGTTATATATGATTTGTGAAATATGAACCAACAATTGATCTATTTGTTTCGTAGATAGACAACATTTAATGTAAATCAATGGTGTATTTGCTTATTTGATAAATTAAACTGTGTTTGTTTGTAAATAGACAACATTTTTTCTAAAAATCATGATTATTCATTTGTTATAGAGGATTATTCATTTGTAAAATATGAACCAACAATTGATCTATTTGTTAAGTATAATTTCTCATTTGTTAACGATGATTTGGTATTTGTTTTATGAGATTTGTCATTTGTTAATTATGATTTGTCATTTGTTATCTGTGATTTATCATTTGTTACATAAGATTTCTCATTTGTTATCTTTGATTTGTTATTTATTATATATGATTTGTCATTTGTTATCAAAGATTTATCATTTGTTATATATGATTTTTTATTTATTTTATTTGATTTGTCATTTGTTATATATGATTTGCCATTTGTTATATGAGATTTGTCACTTGTTATACTCCATTTATCACTTATTATCTATGATTTGTCATCATCTTCATCTTCAGCATGCTAAGATTATATTTATTTAGTTCGAATTTGCAATACTCATTGGGCACAAAAAAAGAAAATTTCATTAGCTCGGATATTGTTATAGATCATAGTTTACATTACATCAATTTATATCTGTTTACGCACTCGGAGGTGGTGGTGGTGGTCGGTTTCCCCAACCACCGCCACCGTCTCTTCCTTAGTCACCCCTACCACCACCACCGTCTTTTCCTCTGATTCTACTCAGGGTATCGACAAGACATCATCAGATGTATACCAGCCACTTCATCCACCGCTGTAACAACATCCTCTGCCAGATAACGTAGATTATCCCTCCGCCCCTATTCCGACGTCATTATATAGTGAAAGTGGAACATTTGATAATAATCATCATCCGCCTCTTCTACCTCTTCATACGTCATCCCATAGAAGGTAAGATGCATTGGAATGGAAGTAGGAAGTTCAAGGGACTGGGTTCCAATGTATCGAAGTTGCAGCTCTTGTATTTTGGCAAGAACCCCAGTCTCGTATGCTTGGCGTCTGGTAGTCACCATCTTCTTCACAGAGCAGTTATAGAGGAAATAGTTATACACAAGATTAAATAATAAAGTACTTACCGAATAAACCACAACAGTATTTATACCATACCACTGCAAACCACAACAGTATTTAATGTTGATTTCCAAATCCCAATGTCAAAATGAATTCAAACACAACAGTATTTAATGCTGACCAATCCCATTGGAAATAATCCCTGGGTGCTGAATATATTTATCATTTAATGAAATATATGTCATCCATCAATTAGCCTTCTGTCATTTGTTTTGGCATATTTGCCATTTATAATTGATAAATAATGATAATTGATAAATAATGACAAATTTGTCATTTGTAAAATGCCTAATATTGATTCTGTCATTTATTTAACATTCTAAAGCCTGAAATTAATGTCACTAAAGATAATAAATATTACACTTCACTCCTACATATTTATCTACTTTTTAAGATCTAGAGATTTTAACTTAGACAAAAAATCTTGTAGCATCACCGTTCTGACCTCGGAGATTCTTAGTTGAGTGTAAGTTTTATTTGTAATACTGTTGAGGATTTGATTGCTCCCTTGACCACAATTTGTGATGTCTTCCGCCGTAGACGATTGTGGCCTTTAAGAATTATCGGGCGTAGAGGATTCTCGATACCAAGTTTTGAACTGACAATGGTATTGTGGGCAATGGTATAATCTCCTACCGAGTAGTTTAAAGACTCTACAAATGTGACCACAATCATACTTTTTCATCTCATCTACCCATTCCCATAAACTACACCTACCAATTTTGTGAGCGCATTGACAAAACCAGTGGTTAGGGTTGAGGCCTATGTGTGAGAGACAAAGATCATTATTTTCACCGCACCAGCAAACAATGGAATGCATCATTGGTAGGAAAGTATGTAATGTTTGAGAACTGGAAGTAAGTATGCAGGTTATGTAGTTAACACTCTATGATAGTGATAATTCAAAGAAGGAAAATGACAAGCTATTTATAAAGAAATGATAACCACTTTATCACTGCACGATATCTTTACGGTGACAATTAACATTCATTTTGATGATACTGTTGGTCACAACAAATGCCAAATGCTTTACTTTAAATCTAACAGATTCTTTTTTTTACAGTCGATGTGACAATTCAATCTTATCTTTATAACATGATTTTGACAACCTAGCATAAAGTTAACTTTGATTACATTTGCAACAAGCTATCTATCCAAAACATCCACGCTGGTAGGGAAGTAGGTAATGCTTGATAAAGGAAGTATGTAATTTACAATAGTAAAACGATAATTATTTCATAAAGGAATGACAAATACTAATGGGAGGATGACATTTAATTTACGGTGACAAATAACGGTATTAAAATGATATTCTTTGTAAGAACAAATGAAAAATTAGGCGTTTTAATTCCAAGGGTATCTCTCCGACACTGTCGATGTGCCAAATCAATATTTCTAAGAGCATAAAAGCAGTTGAGTACAAGAGATGCAAGATATCTATTCTCAAAAACAGCCCCAACAATATTATTACCACCACAACCCGTAGTTCTTTAATCTAAACCGTACAATAACGCCAGACCTTCTCAAGTTACTACACCTACAATGATGGTCCGGTTCTTTGATGCTCCCCAATTCATTAATATCTTTTACCAATCCGAATAAGAAACCAGGTAATAATTTCCATCCAGACTTCGTTAGATATATTTTGGAAAATCCTTTATGTGGTGACCGATTGGGCGTAGAGTATTTTACATGATCCACCACCGCTGATATTTAGGGAGTTGCCTTATGAATATTGAACTTCTTACTTTAGGAGGGAACTGGAAGGGTTTATCAAGATGGTAACAGAAGGCAGTTTGCGAACTCAATGTTAGATTTTAGGCAAAAGATGACTGTGGGTGGTGCCGTGGTGGTAAGAGTGGAGATGTGGAGGAGTGAAGGCTATGGACCAGACCAAGTGAGGAAGTGTGGAGGTATTGTTTAAACTTTGAAACTTGAAAGACTTGTTGTTACTTGTTAACCCTAAAGGTTAAAGACTTAAAGGGTAGCTTCAATATAGAAAATTATAATTAAGCCAAATTACTTAACCAGGTCTCGGGTCGACCCAAACTACTTAAGCTAAGCCCTAACCCGATCTATTTATTAAAGGTTAGGTGGGTTTGGATCAAATGGCCCGCAACCCCTTAAGGCCAAGCTCAGACCCGCCAGAAATAGGGTTGGGTTGGGTTGGGTTGGGTTGGGTCGAGTTGGCGGGATGTGAGTCACTTTGCCAGCTCTAAAAGGAAGTATGTAATGCTTGATAACTCACTTTAGTAAGATGACAATGTATACAAAGACAAATGACAACTACTAATGGGAGGATGACATTGAATATACGTTGACAATTAACAACACTAAAATGATACTCTTTGTAATACCAAATGACAAATAAGCTGTTTAAATTCTAAGACATTCTTTCCTATACAGTTGATGTGACAAGTTAATCTTTATTACTTGATTAGACAACTTAGCTTAAAGTCAACTTTGATTATGTTTAGAATAAGCTATCTATCCAAAACATCTACGTGGTTCCTGCCACTCTAAACACTAAGCCCTAAGCCCTGCCACACGTGATTCAAAGTCCCAATTCTCCCAAGTATAAAAAGCCATAAACTAAAGCTCTTTTCGGCTATATATTCTCAAGCCTCAACTATTCAAGCCCTCAACTCTTTATAACTTCCCAAGAAATGTCGCACTCCTACTCCACTCGATTTTACCGTGCCTCTTCCGGCACCCCACAAGATGGGTTTAAGGCGATAGGGATTAAGGAAGATTAGGCTGATGAACATTTCTTCACGATGAATAAAATTTGTCTAATGGAGAAAGATGTCTCCGGTGAGAAGGTGCAACTGCTGAAAGAGCATTACGAAGAGTTTAAGGAGAAATTAGGAGAGCTCGATGAAGTGGAGGACGAAATGGATAAAATTATAAAAAAGAAAAGAAAGCATTATGAAGAGTTCAAGTTCCATATCAACTTCATGGAAGATAAGCACTTCACTCTAAAGTTAGACTGGGATGAGCACAAGAAACTGTAAGAAGAGTCGGCCTGTAAAATTAGCTGTCCCGAGCAGAAGATCATGACTATAAAACATGATAAGAATTCTTCAAGTGAAGAGTAGTGAACATTTGCATTGTTTTTTTTTTAATTTTTGTTATTATTATTGTTTCCCTTGTAAGATCATTTGTTTTGTTTTGTTTCACTTTTTCGCTTTTAAATAGTGATTTTCCTCTGGTATGAGGGAAATAAACTACTGAAAAGTTTCATCAAAAATAAATGATATAAGGGAACCAAACAAATGATAAAGACTCCATGAACAATGGTAGATAAATGTTGATCTTAATAAAATTGGTGATAACATTTGAACAGACAAATGATAAATTATCGTTAAACAATGACAGTTTAAGAAAGAAAAAATGATATATAGCATACAAATAAATGCGAAATTCTCTTCAACATATGACAAGTTGATGTGTCAAGTAATGATACTTGATTAGATAACTCAGTTTAAATACTCATATGACTTACGTGTACAACAAGAAACGACGGCGCCGAACTGAAGTAATAATAATTTTTACCCTAAACATCGTACAATCCCTGATACGCATCTCTTTCCAATGCATTCAATTCCCCTTATAAAAACCCTAATCTCAAATAAACTATTCTCAACTCTTCAACTATTCAAACCCTAACCCTAAACTCTTTTCAATTTCTTAAGAAAAATGTCACACTTCACTCGAGTTAGCCATGTCTCATCGAACACTCTATACGATTGGTTTAAGTTGGTAGGGATGCAGGAAGATCAGTGTGACCAACGTCTCTAGAAATAGAATAGACTAAGCCTAATGGGGAAGGATGTTTCCAGTGAGAAGGCACAAATGCTGAAAGAGTATTACGAAGACTTTAGGAAGAAATTAGGAGCATTCGATGTAATCCGGGATGAATTGTATCAAGTTATAGCAAAGAAAAATCAGCGCTTTAAAGAGTGCAAGTTCCATATGTGCTTCTTGGAAGATCAGCTCTGTGCCATAAAGTTAGACCGGGATGAGCACAAGAAACTGTAGGTGATGTTGGCTTCTAAGATTAGCTATCACGAACAGAAGATCCAGGCTTTGGAGTGTGATTTGGAATGTCCGGAACGTGATCAGGAGTTGTAAACATTTGTTCTGGTTTTTTTGGTGTTTAGTTTGTTATTTTTATTGGTAACTAGTACTTTCCCTTTATATGAATGAACATCTACTTTATTTTGTGCTGTTTCGTTTACTTTTTGCTGTTAGATAGTGATTTTTGTTTGATATGTAGCAAACAAAACAATCACAGTTCTGTAAGAAAATAATGATGATATAAGGGGGACAAGTTTAATAATGAACTTAACAAAGCTGATGATAATAATTGAACAGACAAATGATACTTCAGAAGCAAACAATGATAAAATAGAAACCAACAAATACAAAATTCTTTAAGAACAAATGACAGTTCATAGGGAAACAATGATATCATGGAAACAAACAAATGAGAAATACTTCTTGCACAAATGATAGTTCAGAAGCAAGAAATGATATCATAGAAATAAAAAAATAAGAAATTCTTTGTGCACAAATGAGAGTTCAGAAGAAAATAATGATATAATGGAAACAAACAAATGAGAAATTCTTTCTAAACAAATAACAATTATATTTTGACAAATAATGATTTTAACAACACTGACGATATAGATCATACAAACAAATGATACATAGAGTACCCAAAATCATTAGTACAAACTGATTACAACATCTTCATCTGGGATGACAGGTGGCTTAGTGCTCATCGTAAAAGACGTTGCCATTGTCAGACGTGTATTGTCATCGGATGGGATTGGCAGAAACTTACAAGAACGACGGTTGTGTCACCTACTGTAAAATCTTAGTATGGTGACAAGACCTGGAATTGTTTCCCTTCTCTTCCTTTGTGTGCGAGGACGACTGGATCAAACTGTTGGAATAGGAGCACAAACACGTGGATCAATTTTTAAAATTTTCCACTGCTCAATTCCTCTTATCCATATATGTTTAAAAACAACCTTGTATGTATCGTTTGTGAAGTACTCAGAGACACGTGTAGTTGGATCATCATTAGCAAGACAGAGAGCACATACTCCGTATTCACAAGATATACCCATCGTTTGCCACCAACGACAAGAATAAGTACCATCTTCAATATTTACAGAATCGGTTCTGCCATAACTAGTCATCTGAAAATGGTGACGTGATGTACAAACCCTGCAGGTTAGTGAATTCGCCCAAACTTTCTACTCTCACAGTGATCCTTGCCTATGGCGTTAAGCGAGCTTGACTCTTCTCAACTTCCTCCTTCTACGTGTAGGACATTTTCGAACATATTCTACATAATTCCTTAATAAACACATGGATATGGAGATCTTTCACATTCAAAATAACGTTATTCCAACTCTCGACATGATTAGTGTAAGCCACTCCATATCTGAAAAAATGACATACAATTGAAAGAAAATGCCAAATCTATAATTACTGATGACAAATGAGATCATACAACTGTAAAAGGAATAATAAAGAACTGATGATAAATAATTTAAAAAAAAAATGACAAATAAGTATGCAAATGGAGTAATAATGACTATTCTTGAAATAATAAATGAAAAGTTGATTAATAGAGAGTAACAACATACCTACTTATTGGAATGCATAGATTAGACCATGTTTCTTTGGGAATACCAAGTATGTATTGGAGACCCACTAGATCTATATTTTGGATAACATTCATGTGTTTATCGAAATCAATGCTGGTTAAGGCCTCTGCTGCCATCCTAAATACGATCCTCGTGCTTTCGAGGGTAGTTTTAATGTTGTTCGATATGTGGAAGGCACAAAATGTATGAATTGCAAATAAAAACACCTTGGGTACAACATTAATAATTCTGGCATTCCTTTCAGAGATGGCGACGAATTTAATCTCTTAACCGTGGAAATTAGACCCAAACATCTCTAGGAAGTATGTCCAACTTTCGGTGGTCTTCGAGTCTATTATCAAAACTGCAAGTGGAAAAATATGATTGCTTGGGTCAATGACGATAGCTATTAGTAGAGTCCTACGATATCTCCCTTTTAAAAAAGTTTCGTCAATCACAATAATAGGTCTCAATAGTTTATAAGTTTTTTTGGGAAGACCAAAACACCAAAAACACCTTGTGAATCTTTTTTCCTTACAACTCGTAGTTTGTATGTAAAACACCAAATCCCGGTCAACCAACCTCACTTCTGCAAAGTAGCTCGTAAGTAGTTGGTATGCGTGCTCAAAGTTGCCTCGTGCATATAAAATAATTACGTAGATCAAATGAAATTATGGAGCAGACAAATGATAAACATCACAGTACAAATGACACAGTGAGTCGACAAAATGATATGCGATAAAATGATAAACATTGTTGTACAAATAACTTGTATGGGGGAACAAATGACATATAAAGTAATGATACCTCTATGTGGGCTTTTTATTTCGCACGCCAGGCAAGATTGTATGTTACATTAATATTGTGGTGAATTTTCATATCATCAACAATTCTTGAAGTTTTGTAGTTTAGGTCTTTTCGTAGTTTTTGCTTGATCATAGAAGCAACCCATCTACTAAACGCTGCCTTATACGCGTTCCCACCATCAATTTCTACTCGGATGCATGTATGGATGGAGCAATAAGTACTTACTCTAAATAGGGCAAAACTAAGCAACCTTATCGCATAAATCCGCCAATAACATTTATGACTTTTGTAATGTACCACGATTTTATACTCGTTACTCAGAACGTATTCGAGATTGAACTTGTTTACAAGTGCATAAGCTCTTATGTGATTCTTGAGTTCAATCCTATCTCGATATAGGTCACCAATGCTAAACTCTTTACTGAAGTTATAGGGATCTTCTATGCACATAGCTGATTTAAACCGAAAATCTATGAGATCTTTCACCTGTTCGGGCTGTGGCTCAAACGAAATTTAGCTGAACAAATGAGAAATATGCTTCTTAGTATGATACTAATTTGATAAGAAATGTTAAAAAATGCCTCACAAATATTAAATTTTGTGAACTTACCTGAAGATTCAGTTTGTCCAATGATACGTTCAGGTTCAATTGAAAGAAGAACATTAGTTAACATAGGTTCATTTGAAAGATGAATATTAGTTAATATAGGTTCTTTTGAAAGATGAATATTTGATTGAGAAATATAAGGTTCATTTGAGAGAGGAACATCAGTAGGGATAGTTTAAAAATATTCATTTTATTGAGGAACATTAGTTAACACAGGTTCATTTGAGAGATGAACATTTGATTGGGAAATACTAGGTTCATTTGAGCGAGGAACATCAGTACAAATAGTTTTACAAGAATAATTTAATTAAGGAACATCATCATCATCCACTAAAGTTCTAAACCTACGCGGATTAAGCCCTCTGCCATTTGTTTTAGGGTAACCCCTGTATTCAGGTTTAGGATCAAGAAATTAGTTATAATACAAAGGTCCCCCCCCCACTGCTTTGGTGGTAGACAACCCTTTACCTGAACCAGTATCTTTGGTGGTAGACAACCCTTTACCTGAAGAACAGAAATCAGAAATAAAGTTCTGGGAGTTCTGGAAAGGTACCCTAAGCTCATTAATAATCCATATGCAAAAGGGTGTGTTGGGATTGCTTTTATGCATATTGATCATTACGGTAAAGTCCTGGAGTGATGAAATTATGCATGTACAGCCATTGTCGAAGTTGTACAGCTTACAGTCCTTGCGACAAATTTTGCTTATTTCTTCAAGGAGTATAACGAAATCTTCATATAACGACTGCGCTCTTAGTGAGGTAAGTTTTGTACTTCCTCCAACATAACTAATGATTGATCCAATCTTTGGACGTACAATATCCCCACCAAAATGAACAATGATATAAAGCTGAACTCCATTCATCCCTGAAACAAATGATATAAATAAATAATTCCGATGATAAAGTAGCAAAAAAACAAATGAGAAAAATGATATAAAACTCAACTTCAGCAATCCCTAAAACAAATGAAAGGAATCCCGAATTAAATGATATCAATGAATAATTATGGTGATATAGTAGCAGAAAAAACATGTTAAAATGACATAAGAAAATGACAAATGATAAAGTAGCAGAAGACAAATGATAAAAATGCCAAAGAAAAATGATTATGTACAAATTTTATCGTCTTGCATAGTATTTTTCTTAAGAAAAAAGGCTTGAAATTGTGATGTGGATACAGAGTTAGAGATGATATTTACTACAACGGTTATGTTAACGGTCGGAGAGAAGGACAACAACGGTCTTTAGCAACAAGAATAACCTAGGATAACTGCAATTTTTTTCTCCCCAATGACCTCTGTGTGAAGACTTTAACGAATGCACAACGATAGTTGGTAGACTTGGCAATGAAGGAGACAAACAGTACATCAATAAGAATTTGCTTTGATTTTTGTAAAAGCTTTGCTGCTGAAGAATAAGAAGAAGAATCAAAAGAAGAAACTTTGATTTTTTTATGGTTGGTAGTGTATTTAGGTGGGAAACTTCCCTTTTATTACTGTTCTTAATACTGTAGCAGATTAGACTACTCAACAACTCTAATAAGATAGTTTCTCATTTTATTTGTATTATTTATTATTTATTTTGCGAGAACGTTGTCATTTGTTTGGATATCTTTGTAATTGTTCTGTTATATCTTTGTCATTTGTTTAGTAATCTTTGTGAGTTGGTAGATTTATACTGTAATAGATTAGACTACCCATCAACATTTAATGTTAGAGAATATGGTGGCAGCTAAGGGGTAGTAAGTGGGACCATTATCGATTTGTTAATTTTAGTATCAATTTTGTAAAGATGGCAAAAAGTAGTATTTATTCTCATAACTTTTAGAAGAACATTGAGGAGATTAATTTCTTATTCTATAATAAAAATGAATAGACCCCGTTTATTGTGGTATGCACACACACTTGTAGGGTGAGCATGTTACAAAAGAGAACAAATTGAGATTATAGGATATTCCTTCTGTGAGAGGCCCGTTATCCATATGAAGAGTAAAAATTGTTCGATATTTAGCTTCACTTTGTTCATCCACAACCTTGAATTTGAAGAAGGTGAGAAGAATGGCAGTAAAGATCTTCATCTGCCTGTAAATAAAATCTTTATATATATATATATATTGTTAGGCAAACCGGGGTTAGGCAAGGACCCCGCAACCAGAGCAGACAAGAACGACCAAATAATTACAATCTAGGGTACCTCTTGCCCTCAACATCCTTATTTAACATAATAAAAAAGATAGCAGACAAGGAGCTAGGAGAGAGGGTATAAAGACCAAAAATAGTGTAAAAGGAAACCAGAAAATTAGTACATCTGTTGGCTTCTCTAAAGACATGATAGATGTTGAAGTAGTCTAGAGTGGAGATGGTCTTTTTAATATCTTGAGCAGTAAGATAACATTCCTAGGGAGGCTCAACCCCATCTCTAAAGTAGGCCACCATCAATTTTGAGTCAGTAGCTACAATAATTCTAGGAAATCTATTTTCAACTTCTTTTAGCAACCCCTCATGGATGGATTGCATCTTATGAAGCACAACAGAAATAGGAGCTACAACTCCCCCATAAACAGCCAAAAAAAGACTAAGAGAATCCCTGAAGAGACCACCAATATCCCCTCTTTCAACAGTGAGAGACCTATTTGTACTTTGAAGATCACAATTTTAATCAGGAGGGGTCCAAGAGTAGTATGTGATATGAGGAAAAATGAAACTAGGATTGAGATCCCAGACATAACACAAGTCTCTAGCCTTAGGAGTATCTTTGGTACTTTTGACAAAATATATGAGTCTCTGGGTAACATAAAAAGATATAAGATTTAGCAGTAGAGTTTCACTCCATCTCCCATTTATAAAAATAATCTCATTTATGTACTTCCAGACATGGTAAACAAACGCATTGAAAGCAATACTCATAATAGCAAAACTAATATCATTATTAAGGATATTGTTCAACCATTGGATCTCCAACTCCAGACTAATAACTATTATGTTATAGTGACATTTGTTAAGAATTAACTACCAAAGATGCTTTGTGTGACCACATCCCATAAACAGATGGTTGGTGTTTTCAGGGTGAGTGTTACAAATGGAACATATTGAGGTTTGCAATACTCTCCTTTGGATTAAGTAGTCTTGGGTAGACAGACAACCTTTAAACATTTTCCAGGTAATGAACCCATGTCTAGGGATGACATAATGGTTCCAACAAATCCCAAACTGACTCAAAGTAGGTCTAACAACCCTCAACTTATTCATTGTATCTGTCACTGTAAAATACCCACTAGCTGAGGGGGTCCAAGCAACTTTGTCTTCATCATGAAAGGAACATGAAATTTCGGGCAGACTACTAGCAATATTAGGTATAGAGGCATTGAGATGAGTAGGGATGCACCAGTTACCTTAAGATATATACTCTACAGTTTAGACCCAAATGAGAATCATAGGTCAAGATAGGATGCAAATGTTGTTGAAAAATGCCCACCCTATGCCAAGGGTCTTTCCAAAAAGAAGTAGTTTCGCCGTTGCCAATAAGATGAGGAACAAAGTTTTTAGCTTTGTCTCTATACTTTAGAATCATCCTTCAAGCCCTAGAGAAGTTATTAGGAATTTTCAAGTCCCAAAAACTCTTACCCTTAATCAGGTTGCACTCCACCCATTTAGCCTAAGTACCTTTCTTTTTAGAGACAATTTTGAAAGTTTGCCTCATAATTGCAACTTCATTCCAAACAGCTAGCCTTCTGAAGCCAAGACCCCCTTTATTAACTGGGAAGCAAACCTCACTCCAAGCCAAAGGAACTACTTTCTTAGTAGACTCATGCCCATGCCACAGAAAGTTACCACATATGAGCTTAATCTTGTTAATGATGTACTTGGGAAGTTTAAGCACATTGATCCAATAAATGTGAATGCTAAGCATAACATAATTGATAAATTGCCTTCTTCCTGCAAAGGAGAAAGATCTAGTAGCCCAATGATGAATCCTAGCAACCATTCTATCAATTAAAGGGGAACAGTCTTTAGACTTGAGTCTAGTAGACACAAGAGGTATGCCAAGATACTTAAAGGGAAAAGTGTCCTCATAGAACCCTAAAATAAAGTATATCATGTCTCTAACTCCAATTTCTACACCAGAGAAGTACACAACAGATTTAAAGTGGTTGGCCTCTAACCTAGTAGAGCTTTGGAATACTTTAAGACAAGATCTAATGGCCTCCGCTAAAATGATATCACCATTTAGAAAAACAAGTAAATCATCAGCAAAAACTAAGTGTGTGCATAGGTTTCTTGCATTTAAAATGAAGACCATGAGTGCCCTCTTGCACTTCATCTTCAAATAATAAGCCAATGATCTCCATGACAAGAATAAAGAGATAAGGGGAAATAAGATCCCCTTACCCCAAACCTCTCCCCACCCCCCCCTAAAGAAACCCTCAAGAAAACCATTAACAGACACAGGGAAAGACAGGGTTGTAATATACTCCTTGACCCAAGGCACAAAAAGTGGGGGGAAATTAAGAGACAGAAGGGTGGTAAGAATAGTTTCTCAGCTAACCATGTCATACATCTTCTGAAGGTCGATCTTAGCAGTACATCAAGGATGTGAAGACTCACTATGGTAGTTGTAGGAACCTATCCCTCGACCTAGTCTAAACTCAAACTACCTTAATGTCAGACTCATGCATTACATACATGACATGAACAATCAACTTTTCCATCTTGACCACTAACTAATAAAGAATGTGGATCGAACACTACAACAAAATGTGAACAAGTCAAAGACACCTGTCTCCCACGAACTAACAGTTACTCATTCAACTACCACTTACCCCATTATTCAGAGAATGTGCTTCTATACGATAACGAGCTGCGGGTAAGGTTTATATAAATAAAAAGTTTCAGAGGAGATAAAGACCAGAAAAACTAGATTCTTCATACTCTAACATAGGAATTTCAAGATTCTAAACACCACAAAACTTCTAATTTCAAGATCAGGCATTTCTAGTTGAAGAGATCACTTGTATTAAGATATCAGCCTCAATAAATAAAAGTTACAGTTACTAAACCCTTAACTCGAGGTCATGTTTTTTACATATTCAAAGGTTTTCCACGTTAAATTACCTGTGTCATTTCTTGTATTATATCAAATTTTATCATATATGCATTTGGTGTAAAATTTAATTTTCGAGCTATTTTGAGCTACGAAATTAGGCCATTACAGTTACAGTTATAGTTACTAAACCCTCAACTCGAGGTTGTGATTTTTTACCTATTCAAAAGTTTTCATGCTAAATCACCCGTGCCATTTCTTGTATTACATCAATTTTTGTCATAGGTACATTTGGTGTAAAATCTAATTTTCAAGCTATTTCGAGCTACGAAATTAGGCCATTACAGTAGTTCTTAACCAACTCATGGGCAATTAGAAGATTATCAGAGATATTTCTTCCTTGAAGATAAACAGACTGACTAGGACTCACAATGGAATTTAATGACACACTTCAATCTTTTGGTAAGAATTTTTGAGATGACTTTATATGTAACATTACAACAAGAGATAGGTCTATACTCACCAAAGCTGAAAAGGATTATGAACTTTAGGAACAAGGACAATGGTGGTGGCATTAACAGGAGGGTAAAGCCTTTTATTTTTGAAGAAAAGTTTAATAACAGCTATAAACTCCAGTTTGATAATATCCTAACAATGCTTAAAAAAGAAAGAATTCTAACCATCTGGACCAACTGTTTTAGTACTATCAATATCAAAGAGAGCATCCCTAATTTCTTCATTAGTGACTTCCTTTTGTAGGTGGTCATGGTCGACACATTGAACTTTAGTCTTTAATCTCAGTCTTTTGATAGCATCATAGTTGATACCCCCACTGTTGCTTCCCAAGATCTCTTTGAAGTAGTCAACTGCCTTAGAGGATATGATGGTATGATCTATAATTTTCTCCCCATTATCACCTTTAATACTAAGCAGAGAGTTAGATGCTCTTCTAGCTTTAATTGCTTTGTGAAAGAATTTGGAATTGGAGTCCCCCAACTGAAGCCAGCTAATTCTTGCCTTCTGCCTAAAAAAGATTTTCCATAAAGGGCCAAATCTCTGTAATGGTTCAGGGTATTGATTTCCTCTGCTGCAAGCTGGATGTTAGTAGGTAAAGCTTGTATCTCAAGCTAGACTTTCTCAAGCTTTTCCTTAGCCTTTTTAACTCTTTTCTGGATGTGCCCCACATGTTCCTTAGCCCAACCTTTGAGATCAGTCTTGAGGTTCTTACTTAACACGAACATAGGGTTCCCAGACTCAGAAGCTTCCCAACTGGTTTTAACAACATCTTCAAATCCTAGATTATCAACCCAAAAATCAAAGAATTTAAAAGGCTTAGGTCTACTCTCTTGAACTTTGTGCAAAGTGACAATCATTGAAGAGTGGTCTGAAGCACCAACACATAGAAAGTTAGCTTCAGAATCAAGAAATTTAATACTCCAATCCTCATTAATAAGGGTTCTGTCAAGCCTAACTAACTAACATTCTAGTTTTATCTGTATGTCTATTAGACCAAGTAAACGACGTACCCCTCTGCTTAAGATCCCTTAGCTCACTCCTATGAATCTAGTCTTGCTATTAAATAACTCTGTCAGTTAATATAGGTCTTCCTCCTTCCTTATCCTGGTTAAAGAAATGAGCATTAAAGTCCCTAAGAAGCACCCAAGGCCCCTGAACACTACTTTTCATGTCTATAGTAGTTTTCCACAGTAAAGCTATCTCATTGGCATTATTAGAACCATACACTGTTGTAATAAAGAAGCTAATACCATCTTTCACAGCCATACAATGAATGAACTGATGGTGAACTTGAAGCACAGTCAACACTAGTTGAGTAGGGTCCCAAGTCACCATAATTATACGCTTAAAATTGTTAGTAGCATTCCCAATGTGTTTCTACTCTGGACAAAACCTTGTAGCAACACTATCCTCCATACTCAGATTGAGTTTAGTTTCAACAAAGCTCATAAAACATAATTTTTGTTGCTTCATCATCATCTTTGCTTCCCTTTGCCTGACTTTATTATTAAACCCTCTCACATTTCGCATTGAGATGTAAATCATTGATTAATTGGGAGGGGGGTTTCAACACTTACACTACTCTTAGTGATCTTGGTGCTATCCTCTGCAGTAACCTTATATTTTTCAATAGATGGTGGACTATCATCATCCAGCTTTTGCTTCAACTTAGCTTCAGCTAACAACCTGCTAGCTTTCCTCCTCACATTCTTAGAAAGCTGATTACTACTACCTTTTTTCCCATTACTACCAGGTTTATTGGACAAGGGGTAACAATACCATTAGTAACACTATTTGCAATAGTATCGCTAGAATTATTTTCAACATTGGCCATGTAAACTCCTTCTGAACTCATAAGTTCCCTACCTTCCTTTTGGGCACCAAGAGATCGGTTTGGGACTTCCAGGGTATTATTCTCTTCATTATTAGAATCTAAAGTCTGCATAGCATTGTGCGTAGTAATATTTGAAGGACTTGTGCTCAAGTTTGTTTTAAAGGTCTTCTTTGGTTGTTCCCATCCTTCCTTATCATCTGAAGTACCCTTGCCTTGAGGAATTGGAGCCTTAGGAATCCGTTTCATGCATGTCTTTTTGGTGCTTGGATTAATAGTTTCTTGAGCAGGAGGGGTATTGGCTGCAACTGGACAGTTAGTTTTATTTTGACCAAATAAGATACAATCTTCGTACTTAGTAGGAAGCCAATTGTACTCAACAGGAATTTCAATTGTATAAGCCTCATCCACAAGAATGTTTAATGTTTTAGGAAGTATGTTGTCTGCTAACTTCAACACAAATCCTAGCAAAAGCTCTCTTTTTGTTCTCCTCTGTAGCCTTGTCTAAGAACATAGGTTTGCTCACAGCATTGGCTATCAATCCTAGTCCATCACTATTCCAAAACTGCTCAGGGATCTCCTTGAATATCACCCACAAAGGTATGGTTTTGAGCTCAATAGGTTCATACTCAATGAATGGTCTCCACTCCCTTATCACAAAAGGCCTACTAGCTACATGTTGACTACCAAGCTCCAAAACCTTAGCTCTATCCTCCTCATTGTGAAATTTAAAGAAGTACAAGTTAAGCCTTCCTCTAATTAACAAATCAACGTCACCCTTGAGTTCCCAGAGCCTATTCAAAGTCTCCTTGATATAAAGATATCCCATTCTCTTTCCCATAAAGTGACCAACAAGGTAGTTAGCATACTCAGTCTCATTATCAAAATCAGTAGACTTGATTTTAATAATTACTTTCCCCTCAGTCACAGTGGGAGGGATATACTCAAGCTTAGCTCTCCCTCTGACTTTTGATCAAGTACTAACCATGCTAGCCCATGAAGCAGATATAATTGGTTGAGGAAGGTTATCAAAAGCTCCTCCCTCTTTCAAAGAACAAACCCAAGCACATCTGTTATGGTCACCGATATTTCTACTCTCAATGTGACATAGGTTTACACACACATCACCATGTTTAACACAGTGGTTAAGGCAAACAAAACCAGGAACAAAGTCATGATTACCACTGCTATTTGTAGGAGGAGAATTAGGGGTAGATTGTACCTGATGGGTGGACCCGCAGCAGCTATCAATGCCGCTATTATCCTAACACAAAGTAGGCCCAATAACACTCACATCAATATTAAGAGGGGTTGGTTATGATTCAACTGCAGATATTAATTCCTGGATCTCTGAATGCCCTTCTTCCCCATATTCTGCTCGTGTAGAATCGATTACAGGGGTCTCATCTCCTTAAATCTCATATGACTGCCTCGCACCATCAAGCACTCCATTCTTAGGTTTCATGGAGGCTACTCTAATTTTTCTTTTTTCTTCAATAAGCAATCTCACCTCAGGAGTCGCAGACGCATAAGCTAGCACCTCAATTTCTTCCAAATAGACATCAATATAAGAATCTCTTCCCGTATTCTCCAACGGAATAAGCGATTTGGATGTTGCTGGACTGGGTATACTCAGATTCCCTTTATTAAGCACTCTACTTTGTCCCTGAACTGGAGAGTTGTTTGCAGCTATCAGTTGTTTGCAGCTTCAAGTTCTTTAATCTCAACCTCTTTAGTTGTGTTATGCTTCTTAGCTTGAGGAGCTTCATATTTCGGGTTCGGAGTCCTCGAGTGTGTAGATCTTCTCATTTTACTTGAGCCCTCTCTAGCGTTGTACCTACTCCCATGACCAGAGGCCATGGTTGGAGAAGAAAGAGCCGTGTCTCCAGAAGTTTCTATTAATAGGTAGGTGGCTAAATTGAAAATATCCAGTAGTGATAAACTTACCAAAAATGGCAAAGAGATGCCCTAGATCAGCCTCGACTAACCCATCATTCCAAGATGGACATGTGGGATTGAATCTCAAGCTAGAGGACAAGAATACCCTTGGAAGAGGTTGGTTGGAGTGTATTTCATATGTTGTACTATGCCTAAGCATATTCTAATACCAGCCTACGAATCAAAGTAAAATTTCCGTCATTAGTAATTAACAATGACTACCCAGAGAACACAAACAAGAACGGTCCTTTTAAGAACGGATTGTGATTCATATTTTCTACCATTAGTAGTTAATATTTTTATATTATGAGTAGGATTTGCTAACATAGTTGGAGTAGGGATTTTATATATTCAAAAACATCAACAAAGCTCTACAAAAGAGCATGCCCAAAACTCAAAATATCACAAAACAACAACTTCAGCGACCTCATTTCACTATAAGTCTTGCAACTGGTTAAACAATCTGTGTGTATCAAAAGACCTGTGCTTGTACGATGGACATTCCCACCTCTCGGTTATCTCAAGCTCAATAGTGATGGTTCAGCACTTCCTTCCGGAACGAGTGGAGCAGGAGGAGTAATTAGAAACAATCTGGGTGAACTTCAACTTGGGTACAACATTGTACTTGGTCAAGGCACTAATACAGCTGTAAAAATGTTCTCCCTCCTTCATGGTTTAATGTATTGCAAACGACATGACTGGCTTCCACTCATTGTTGAAGTAGATGCTCAACTTCTGGTAAACTGGTACATATATGTCAGCATATTTGTCCCGCAAAGTACAGTTCGACTTGGAAGCTTATTACTCAGCTAGGAAGGAAGCTACAAATTACCATGATACATACTTCCAGGGAAGGCAATGGTATATAGCTAACGGTCTCTCTTAACTAGGTAGCTCACAACACTCACAACTTTTTTGGAATGCACCCACTCTTCCTAGGCAGACCCGTGCAACATACTTCATGGATAAACTAGGAATAACCACAAATATGAAGTAAAATAGTGGCCATGCTTTATGTCATCCACATGTCTTATTGCTTTTCTCAATAAATAAAATATACATTCGTCCAAAAAAAAAAAAGGAGTAGGAATTTTATTGTAATTCAAGTAGAACTATATGTTCACTCTATAAATAGGGCTTGCAACCCTGAAAGGGTGATCTAGGAGGATCTGAAGATCGAACCCCTTCAAAATACGCCAACTCATTCGAATGAACTTTAGAGTCATTCGAACGAGTTATGAGAGGAACGACCTGAAAGTTCCTAGAAGACCAACTTGAGCTGAGTCTAGTACATAAATGCTAGCTGAGTCTATTCAAGCGGAGTCTATACAATCAAGAATTCCTAGAAGAGTCTATTCGGCCTGGAGTTCTCAAAAGATCAACTTGAGCTGAGTCTATTCGACCAATTCGAGCTAAGTTGTTCAGTCAAAAAATAGGCAAAATCGTTGGAATGAAACTTGGAGTCGTTCGAGCGAAACTGGAGTTCCAGAAGACCAATTTAAGCTGAGGCTTTTCTTAGGCTTAAGTTGTCCAGTCGTTCGAATGACCCATGGGTTCGTCGTTCGTGGTTGTTACTCGTGTGGTTCATGGTTGTGTACTATGCAATACATTGAAGCCTTCCAATCGTAAGTTAGGACTGTACTTACCATTACCAGTTCTTAGCTAACCTTGGGAGAACATTTCGATGGGTTTTATGGATAGTTTGCCCATGATCAAGTGTAAGAATGACTATTTGTTTATGGTAGTAGATCGATTCAGTAAGATGATTGTTCTTATTTCATGCCAGAAGACGGTCACTGGGAAAGGAGCAGCGCGATTATTTTTTAGAGACGTCTGGAGGTATTTCAGGCTCCCTTCTTCTGTTATTTCAGATAAGGATGGCCATTTTTTTGGGCATTTCTAGAAATCATTATGAGGGATGATGAACACTAAGTTGAAGATAAGTGCCACTTTTCATCTGTAGACTGACGGGCAAACAGAGGTAGTTAATCGCACTTTAGTTCACTTATTACGGAATTCCATTTTAAGCATCCTAAGACTTGGGATGAGAGTTTACCATATTTTCAGATTGTGTTTAATCGGGCAATTCATGGTTTCACTTTGAAGTCTCCATTTGAAGTTTGTTTAGGTTACTTGCCTCAAAGCTCTTTTGATTTGGCTTTTAGTCTTGGCAACAAGACGGTATCAGGAAAGGAGAAAGAAAAACAAGTTAAAGCTCAACGTTTCATTGAGAGGATAAGTAAGGTTCATGGGGTGGTTGAAGTACAATTGAAGAAGACTCAAGTGAAGTATAAGGCTCAACACGATAAATATCGAGTTGAGTATACTTTTCAAGAGGGGGACCTAGTTTGGTTGTATTTGGGTAAGGAACAACTAAAGGGAGAGGTAAAAAACTTAAGCCTATCCGCTATGGACCGTTCACTATACTCAAGAATATTGGTGACAACGCATTCCAATTAGATTTGCCACCTTTCATGAAGATGTATTCGGTTATTAACGCCGAGTATTTGAAGTTGTTTGAGCCGTCTCTCTTAGATAAAGACTCTACAATCAACACTCACCTACCGTCAGTTGATGACTTATGGATGGAAAAAGGAGATCCATTATAGGAGGACAGTATTATAAAGAGGAAAGTTCATGCTATAAGACGGGGTAGTATCGAGTCGTTCTGAGTTGGGAAGAAAGGTCAACTACCTAGGAAGCTGAAGTGGTACAATAGGGAAATAGGCACCGCCGTATTTCCTCATCTCCAATTCTAGCTTGAGAAGGAGTTCAAGGCTCCTAAAGGTGGGAGCCATGATCTAGGAGAATTTGAAGATCAAACCTCTTCAAAAGACGCAAACTCGTTCGAGCAAACTTTAGAGTCGTTCAAACGAGTTATGAGAGGAATGACCTGGAAGTTCCTAGAAGACCATCTTAAGCTTAGTCTAGTTGACCAATGCGAGCTGAGTATATTCGAGCGGAGTATATATGACCTAGAGTTCCCAAAAGAGTCTATTCGAGCTGGAGTTCTCATGTAATCAACTTGAGCAGAGTCTATTCGACCAATTCGAGCTGAGTTGTTCAGTCAAAAAATAGGCAAAGTCATTCGAATGAAAATTGGAGTCATTCGAACGAAACTAGAGTTCCAAGAAGACCAATTCAAGCTGAGGTAATTTTTAGGCAAAAATAGGCAAGTCGTTCAAACGACATTGGAGTTGTTCAAATGAAACTGGAGTTCTAGAAGACCAATTCAAGCTGAGGCATTTCTTAGGCTTAATTTGTCCAGTCGTTATAACGACCCATGGGTTCATTTGAACGACTATCGTTTTCTTTTAATATTTTAGGCGTTTCACGGGTATAATGGTCCTATATAAGGGTAAGGCTAGGCAAGGTGAAATTATCGTAGATCAATCTAAGTTCTTGAAGAGAGACTTAGGGTTTTGAGAGTAATTCGATTGTAATCAAATCAATTGAGCAATTGAAGCTCCAAAAGGGAAATTCTCCTACTAATTGTGTTTGTTCTTCATTTCATTTCTTCGTTTAGGTTAATCTCAATTTGATTGTGGATTAAAGGGGTAAGCCTTTCATATTATAATTCTTTTTGGATGAATTAAAAAAGTACAAAACCTAGAGGAGGGTTTACTCCTCGAAATCTCAAACTGATCTTATTTATGTTATTTGATTATTTGAGTTCTACAAATTATGAGTTAGTTGCCAAGATGACTAACAAGCTCCTATAACATATTTCTCTTGTGAGAAGCGAACAAATGAAGTCCTTTATCCATGTGAAGAGTGAACACTATTCGATATGTAGCTTTCTTTTATTCCTCTACAAGTTTAAGCATGAAGAAGTTGAGAAGAACTATAACAAATATCTTCATTTGTTTAAAAGTAAATTCTTCACCTAAAGGATCAGTCTACACATGGAAACAAGGTTTACATACTCAAGTAGTTGGCAGTAAGGAAACATCAAAACGAGTATGTAATTACAACTTGAAAAGAATTTGTATCTATATAATCATGCATATAGGTGCCAATGTTACCTGAAAAGCAACAAACTTGAAAGGACTTCCGTATTGAAAAACTACATCCTCGATCAATCTTTATGGCCAGAAATTCTCTGCATCTTCTCCCCAAATAAATTTTTTCCTTCCCATCGTGTAAGGTACATAAGTTATTGTTGGAAATAGAGTTCTAAACTCTAAAGAAGAAATATTTATTGATTAAACTTGGAATGAGATAATGTGATTGCAACATATGGCAAGACTTATATAGGCATTACAAGAGAAAAACAACTTGGCTATGATAAGCTGTAATCTAAACAACACCTTACTATGCCACCAACTATGACCAACTATTACACATTATTCATTGACTACTATTGGTTGCTCAAGCTTGACTTGTTTATTTCATGTTAAACATGTATGCATCATGTGCATTATCTGGCACCCTCCCTTAAACTAGATATGTTAACACTATCGTTTATGAAGTAAACGCACCACCTTCTTTTATGCCGAGTTTTCCTTGTAGTTATATCCCTCAAACAAACAAATCTCGAGTTGCTTTCGAAGTTTCTCAAACGCGTCTAACTTGAGGGCTTTGGTGAAAATGTTTGCAATATGATCTTCGCTCCTATAGTGGATAAGGCAAATCGTCCCATCTTTCACGAGATTTTGCAAGAAATGGTAACGCATATCAATATGTTTTATTCTCCCGTGTTGAATTAGATTCTTTGGTAATTTAATTGTTGAACTATTATCAAAATAAATAGGAGTTTCCTTATTTTGATGAAACCCTACTTTACCCAACATTTTTCTGAACCATATTGCTTGACTGGCACAAGACGCAGCAGTACTATACTTTTCTTTTGTGGTATATAAAGAAACAATTGGCTATTTCTTTGACAACTATGAAATTGCTCTTGATCCTAGCATAAAAGCATACCCAAAGGTGCTCTAGCTTTCTTTCATTGAAATCTCCACCATAATCGCAATCAGTATAGTCGATTAAATCAGTAGCCTCTCCTTTCATGTAAAATATTCCCAAGTTGTACCTTTCAAGTATTTCAGAATCTTCTTTATAGTATTTAGATGCAACTCCGCTGGATTCTACATGTATCGACTGATAAGGCTTATTATGTTCTTAATATTTGGCCCCGCCGCGGTTAAGTACATGAGACTACCTACTGTTGAGAATTAAGGTAGTTAATCTCTCTTTTACGAAAAGAACGATATGCGAAATAAGCCCTAATAGAAGAAACAACCAAACAAGAATAATAACGACACAAAAATTCCCAGAGGAGGAAAGTGGGAAACCTTTACGGATAAAAAACCACTCCCTAAACAATCTACTCAGATGATCAAACAGGTTACAACGATCTCTCCAAGCTTCTCAAGATTTAATGGAGTCTATCAAATTTTAAGTCTAGAATTTAACTCACAGGGAAAAGATAGGCTAACAAAATAACCTAAGTCCTCTTTATATACTTGAGGACTAAATACAAGTGGAATGGATCACGAGGCAAAACTTGACGTCTTAGAAGAACTCACAAAGGTAACCAGGAAAAACTCTTTCGAACGAAACATTAAGTCGTTTGAGCGACTTCTTCGGTCTTTGAATCCAAAACTTGAAATTTAAACAACTCGTTCGAACGAGTTCGACCTACTTTAAGTTCTTCTTCAGCACTTCGAATAGAACCAACTTGAGTCTTTAGGTAATATAACTAGTTCGAACTTCAGATAACTTAACCAACTTGAATCTTCAGGTAACTTAACCAGCTCGAATTTCTGTCGATCATAACCAGTTCGAATCTGAATATTGAAAATCTTATTTTCAATCTGTTTTAATCCGACTTCAATCCTTGAACTAAAATAACTTGAACTAAAATAACCTCGAACATAATTCGAGTTCATACCTTAACACCTACAAACTGCTTATATAATTTGTTGTCAACTTTCTTTCCTTCGGGGTCCTTCATTAGCTCTAATCAAACTTCAATTGGCGTGCGTACTGAATTGTAATCCTTCATTTGGAACCATTTCAAAATCTCCCGATCATATTTTCTCTATCATATGAAAATACCCACATCAGACTGAACTACTTCTATGCCCATAAAAATTGCATCATTCTAAGATCTGACATCTCAAACTCCACCATCATTGATCGTTTGAAGTACTTGAACATTGTATGATCGTTGCCATTGTATATCAAGCTGTCCACATATAAGCACACTACCAAAAGAATTCCAACGGTTCTGGCTTTCATGAAAAGTGTGTGCTCATATGGATACTTATAGAACCCTGCTTTCACGAAATATGCCTCTATACGACTATACCAAGCTTTTGGTGCTTGTTTTAGTCCGTATAAGGACTTCTTTAGTCGGTATAATTTATTCTCTCCACCTTTCTACACGTAACCAGGTGGTTGATCGACGTACATAATTTCTTGCAGATCTCCATGCAAAAATGCTAACTTCACATCCAGCTAAAAAATAAGCTACAAGTTCTGTACTGCTATTGCAGCTATCATCCTAATAGTGTCGTATCATGCGACTAGGGCAAATACCTCTTCATAGTTTAGGCCTTGCTGTTGCTTATAACCCTTAGACACCAACCTTGCCTTGCATTTGTCAACTTTTCCTTCAACATTCAACTTTATCTTGTATGCCGACTTCACAGTGATCAACTTGAATCTATTTGAGAGATTAGTCAGCTCCCATGTATTATTTTTTTCGATAGCTTCGTTCCCATCATTTATGGCCTCCTGTCACTTTAGTTCTTCATCAACATCCTTGAAAGTAATTGGGTCACTTCCAGTAAATAAAGTGAAGCATATAGTTGGATCATCATATTGATCCGCTCAACTTAGTTCATAATTAATCTTTCAAGTACACTAGTCTCTTATGGGCTCTTTGTGGCCTTGAGAAAGATGGTACATATTGTGATCGTACCATTGTTGAAGGAGGGTTGGTTAAACTCTGTTCAGGCATGGGTGGTGATTGCGCTTCACCATAAAAAATTGGCAGATGACTTTCTTCATCATTAAAGACTACCGATACTGGCTTTCCCGAATCTTTAACATTCTATTTCCCTGTATTTTCTTCTTCTAAAATCACATCTCAACTATTGACGATTTTCTTCATTATAGAATGATAGAGTTTATAAGCTTTTGAACTTAACCGAGAAAGGCATATATTTTTTACTATTATCGTCGAGCTTTGTTCTCCGTTCTTTCGGAATATGGGTATATGCTATGCACCTAAAGAATCTCAAGTGCCCCACATTTGGCTTCTACCGGTTCATGCCTCCTCTGGTGTCATGTTCCTCACAGCTATGGTGGGACTCTTGTTGAGGATGTAAATGCTCCACAAGACTATTTATAGCCCAAATCTCTTAGGAAGATTTGATGTTTGTAGCATACTTTGCACCATATTCATAATAGTGTGGTTCGTTCTCTCAATTACTATATTTTTTTTGGTGTGCACAATGTTTTCAATTGTCTTTTGATTCTAAATTTTTCACAAAAATTTATGAATTCGTGAGAATTGTATTCTCTACCACGACCTGAGTAAAGAATCTTGATAGATCTCCCTACTTCCTTTTTAACAAGGGCCTTAAAAGACTTAAAAACTGAAAAAGCTTCAGGTTTTTCTTGTAGAAAATGGACTCACATTTCTTGGTTATAATCCTCAATAAAGGTTATAAAATAACTCATATTTCTATTAGATTATGGATCAATCAGCCCACATATATCGGTATGGACCAACTTCAGTATCGATTTGGCTCTCCATGCTTTCCCCTTTGGAAATAAATCTCGGTGTTACTAGTGTTGTTTGCCAACATTAACATAACCTTCACATACTTACGGATATCGATCAATCTGAGGGATTCCCGCCACCATATTCTTCTGATGAAGTAAATTTTGGCCATTGAAGTTTAAGTCTTCATAACAAAGATACCATATCCAGCCTTGATCTTTTACCATACTAGAATAATAAGGAAGTGCATCATGCGTAACGCATAGTGGAAATATTCGGTTTGAAGTCATACGTACTTGTGCAATTATCAAGCCTCTCTTTGGATCTTCAATCTGACAAATTCCATTCTCTATGATAATCATATATCCCTTTTCTTGAAGATGCCCCATACTGAGAAAATTACTCTTCAAGTTTGGGACATAAAAAACACTTGAGATGGTCAGATCAGTTCTATCTCTAGCCCGAATTTTAATATCGCATTTCCCCATAACAACAATTGTAGAACTATCTCCGAATTTTATCGAGGTACGAAAAAAATCATCCATTTTGTAAAATATGGATTTTTCACCATACATATGGTTACTTGCTCCGGTGTCCAAGTACCATATGTTTTGACGAAATCTTTTTTGGTATGAGATTCTTCTTTGGTTTTACAAACCAAAAGATGAGAAACTTCATCTTCTTTTTTTGAAAAATTAGATTTTTCGCTTCTTTTCATATAAAATTGAGAATAACATTCAAAATGAAAGTAACCATACATGTTACATTTGTAACATTTGATATTTGACTTATCAAACAATTTTCACTTTTGGCCTCCATTATGTTGATTGTCGCTTCCTTTATCTCTTCCACGATAATTTGAGAATCAGTTATCACAGTTACCATTTTTTCTACTTGTTTCTTTTCCCTATGCTGACTGATTATTGCTTAAGAGCTAAGATTGTAGTGCTTCTTGCACTATTAAATGTTTGTTGATTCGTTGCTCGTGGACCATCAATGAACTCATTAGTTCATCCATCGAGAGTTGATCAAGATCTTTCGGCTCTTCGATCGAACATACTACGTAATAGAACTTTGACGTCATTAACAGAAGAATCTTCTCGATTATCATAATGTCCTTAATATTTTCTTAATTTGTTCTCATCTTGTTGGAAATCGCTATGGTTATGGAGAAATACTCTGAAATAGACTATGTCTGTTGCATTCGAAGAGTCTCAAAATCTATATGAAGTGCTAGTAGATTACCCAGATCGCTTTTACAGTTCCTTTATATTTATTCTTTATTGTATCCCAAATATCTTTGGATGTCTCCTTGCATACGATCGTCTCCAAGATGTTATAATCAATATCTTAAAATAAATAATTTGTGACTTTCTAGTCTTTTAATCGTAATTCCTTGATCTTGGATATTTGAGCGACCGTCATTTCTTCTGAATGGTTAGAAACACCAACTTCATTGAGGTGCCAATACTTCTTGGACCTCAAGAAGTTCTCCATAATTCAACTCTAATAGTCGTAGTGACCATTGAATTTTAGAATTTCCGCTTTAACTTAGTTATCCGTCATTTTAAATTTTTTTTTGAAAAATCAATATCCTCGACCGAATGAGGAATATCTCGACAGAATACTTGAAAATGTTCAATTTTTCTTCACGTCATCGCCTTTGAGCTGTCAAGCCAAAGATCGTGCTCGTTCTGATACTAGATGTTGAAAAATAGAGTTCTAAACTCTAAAAAAGAAATGTTTATTGATCAAACTTAGAATGAGATAATGCGATTATAACATATGGCAAGTCTTATGTAGGCATTACAAGAGAAAAGCAACTTGGTTATGATAAGTCATAATCTAAACAATACCTTACTATGCCACAAACTATGAACAACTATTACACATTATTCATTGACTACTATTAGTTGTGCAAGCTTGACTTGTTTACTTCATGTTACACATGTATGTGTCATATGCATTTTCTAACACTATACACCTCGTTAAAGTACTTAAAATTGTTATTACCTCCTTCCAAGATCAAAACAAAAATCTAATAGATTATATCCCTTTGCACCCAATGAAATAATTGAATATTTGGTAAAGTTTTAAGGTGCATTAAGATATATGGCTAAAACAAATATTTCAGTTTGACAGGTAAATAGTTAAAATGTTAAGGTTATGCGAAAGTTTGTTTTGTGAACTGAATCTGAGAAGCAAAAGTTCTTTAACAGTTATACGATCTCCTTTCTTTACTATGAAACAATCATGGAGGACATTATCTTCCATTGCACTCCTCCGAACCTGTTGAATGCAAAAGATTAGTTTTACCTTAAAAAGAAGAGAAGATTGATCAAATTTTAGAAATGATCTTTTAGCTAAAATATACTTAGGGAGTTGCTGGATAGAGTCTGAGAGTTTCTGCTAAGGCAGTATAGAGGTATTGCATTTTGTCCAGTTCTTCTTTAGTTACTAACTCCATGAATTCGTCGATAGATAAATTTTTAGCCCCCTTTATCACTAGAGATTTTTTAACATTGGACCCCAGTAGAAACTGAAAATTAGCCTTTTGGCCCCAACTTCTTTACCTATACAGTTTTAGACTCCAAATGGTCGTTGACTGCAGGTCAAAACACCTTGACCCAGTCCTTTTCTCATCTTTCCCTCTTTTACCCCTCACGTAAACATCACGTGATTCTTTAAAACCTAGAAAATCTAAATTAAAATCGCACATTTCTATGTCACCACTCCACATCACCTCTCAACAGCCACCATTCTACATCACTACTCCACAAAGGTCTTACACATGATCTATAAACATATATTTGAAAATGATGTTGGGTATCAGTATTTTTTTCAAGGTCTATTGGACTATATTTTCTCTTCACTTGAACAGTTGAGTCAGTCAATACCAGCTGGGTCTGTAGTTGAGGTGGCATGTTTGTTTCTTGGCGATTTAGTGCAAGTGAGCAATTATTATGAGTTGATCAACATGTGGAAATTTAACGATGTAGATAGCTTATGGGATGTACACTTCTATGTGACCCCAATTTTAGTTTTATCCCCATTTAACATTGTGGGCTTCCCAAATACTCAAACTCAAACAAGAAGTAATAACAATTGGTGATGGTCCAGAAATACCTATATCAGAAGATGTTGAAGCCCCCTACTTAGTCAAAGCTAATAAAAATACCAAAGCCTAGGCCAAAGGTGATGAAAAAAAAGGTGGTGATACCAAAGAAGGCCTCTAATAAAAGTGGTCTGCCAAATGGTAAATGAAAGAAGAAACCTATGACTACAGTAAGAACAACATCCAAAAAAAGGAAAGTAAAACCTAGTGAAATGCCAGAAGAAATACTGGATGATCTCTCATATATGGTCACATTAAGTGATGATGAAGTTGAGGTAGCTGATGATACTATTGGTGGGGAAGAAGGTATTTGGGTTATTGGTGTAGAAGAAGGAACTTCTATTAATGAAGCTGAGCTAGACCCAGAGTCACTAGTTACTAAAGAGGGTTACTATTTTCCTTACACAAACCAAGATGGTGATGATGTTCCTACGCAAGTAGATATTGATAGGTGTGATGATGACATAAGGGATATTGCTAAGGAATGTGATAACATCTTTGAAAGTGAGGAAGTTGAGGTTATGTGTTCTAATTCCCATATACCTAATATAGATTTGTACATTGGCATGGAGTGGCCCACTCTTGATGCATGTAGGATGTATGTTAGGCAATGGTCTATTCTCACAAAAAATCAGTGTATACAAGTTAGGTATGAGAATTACAGACTGAGGTACAAGTGCAGTGAGCATGATAAGGGATGTCAGTGGATGTTCTATGCAAGGGTTTTGCCTGGTCACACCTTCACTAAAAGGAAGAATTCAATTTTAAAACACAAATGCCTTGAAAGAACTGGGTATACTAACAAGATGGCAAATGCACAGTGGGTGACAAATGAAGTTAAATAAGTTGTGAGGGAATTGAGGACCACTAGACTAGCTAGTATATATAAGTTGATTAGAGAGAGGTATGGGGTGGACCTATCATACTATACAGGTTGGAATGCATGGACCATTTGCATGGAGAGGATTGTTGGGGTCATATGATGAAGGTTACATTCTACCGCCAGAGTTGGTTAGACAAATCATGTTGGCAAACCTTGGAAATGTAGTACATGCAAGCAAAGACATAGGTGCTCATGAGTGGACTGGAACATTTGTGATGTATAAGGGCAGTATTACTAGATTTTTGAATGGGTATAGACCAGTACTTGGATTGGATGGTTACTTTTTGAAAGGAAAATATGGAGGCCAATGTCTTTTTGTAATTGGACTTGATGGAAATAATGATCTATTTCCTTTGGCAGTCTATTTAAGTAGATCTGAATGCAAAGAAACATGGCTCACATTTTTACAGATGGTTTGTCCTCACTTCTCCCTTCATACTGCAAAGTTGACACTATTCTCAGTGGATAGAAGGGATTCATTGAAGTTGTTAATCAATTATTTCCAAATTCAAATCATAGGTTCTGCTTTAGGCATATATACAAGAATATGAAAATAATTCATAGGGGTACTCATTTGGAGAGTTTAGTATGGAATGCTGCCAAGTCCTACAAGAAGACTGATATGAACATTCACCATAACCAGCAGAAAAAAGGCAACCTTGGTGCATATGAGTGGTTACTTAAGGAGCCCTTTAAACTTTGGGCTAGGTCACACTTTGATTTCATTGCAGAGTGTGAGTATATTACAAACAGCTTCTCTGAGAGCTTCATTAATTGGATTTTGAAGATTAGAGATAAACCAATCCATAAGGAATTAGAGAAGTTAAATTTGATGCTCATGAAGAATAACAGGAGAAAGAAGTCAAAAGAGTAGAAATAAGCTGGTGAGTTAAACATTGTCTTAGTTTCTTTATAGTTAAATATGAATGCATTGTTTACTCTAATGAATTCATTAACTAAAGTTTGTTATTGCAGGTCTTTTAATAGTACCTAAAGCCATAGATCATAATATCCACGATAAATTCATTATACCTAGATAAATATTTTTTTTTGTCGGTTTGGTATTTTGGTAATATTATCAGTGGCTCACAATGCCTAGTTTTGTGGCATAAAACTATTAATGTATGATTTTAGCAATTTATCACCAAAATATCACGATAATTTGATGGCATTAAGAGATAATTGGTTTTAACTTTTAGCATTCTTAAAATCCAAAGAGTATGGGATTTATTTTATAATAATATAATAAAAGAGGTATGGCCACACATTTAAAGACTTTATAGGAAATGGTCTCATATTTGAAGACCAAAAGACTAAAACACAAATATTGTCGGGAAAATAAATCTTCTCTAATAAGCTATAACTTATAATAATGCATAGTTGATGTCTTTAAGGGCTAAAAAAACTAAAGAGACATATATGTATGACTTTACTGCTGGGTGGGCGGTTGGAGAAAAAGAGGGTCGGTTGCCTCCATCTGAGCAACTAACCTTACTACTGTATATGCTCTAAGGGCTAAAAAAAGTAAAAAGACATATAGCATATTAATATGGCCTCATCTCCATCTCTTATCCCAATCTTTGAGACTAAATTACACACAAAGAAGAAGTTTGTGTATAATTGCTACAACAAGAGTACGAGAACCACATTAGAAATTGAGATTTCTATTTTAAGCATTTGACGTGGTAGAAGTATTGCTGGAATGTTTCTAGCATCAATTAATAGTCATAAAATAATTAATTTAAGGAGTCGCGTCACTCGTATATGCATTAGTTTATTGATAACTTTATGAGACCATTCTTAAACTTCAAATTAAAATTTGTAATTGAATTGCTCATGCCAAGTTGTAATAGATAATGGTTATCTCAATAAATAATGATTATCTCATATTCCTTCATATTTTATTTTCATTATTTTTTTCCAAGCTCACATATTTTTTGAGACTCCTACACTCTTTCTTGGACATTTTTCTTAATACTTTCTTATATTTCCTTCACATCTTAACTCGTTTTAAATAACATTACAATTTATCGTATTAAACATCAAAATACCAAAAATATCATAGATAAATACAGATTCTTTGGTATAAACCAGTTCTTTCCTTTAAGGATTAAAATATTGAATGAAAAAATATATCATGATAAAATCAGAATGGTTAGGGGTCGATCGATATACTGGTTTCGATATTTTGATCTATGCCTAGAACACAAGCACATATTGATAAAATGACCAAATTCTATAGTCAGTACAAGATTGAAGGAAGTAAAAAAGACTATTGGCTGGCGATTGTAGTAAGTGGCTAGAGGTAGATAGTTAATACAGCTACACATGAGTGTTAATATTATGAATGGTAGGTGACTGGACTTCCATGTGTGTATGTTGTTAGTGTTATACTCTCTTATAACTGGCCATAGGTTGAGTAAGTATCTGTATTTAGTTGTTCATATTTTCTGTTTGATTTGATTTTCAGTTTCCATGATATTGAATGTCCTCAAATACAGTTTTGTAGCCAACTGTCATAAAATTTTAGCAAATGTGGAAACTTACAAAGAAGCTATATTTCCTATAGTTGATCAATCACAATAGGAAAAGGTAAGTAGTGGCTTATTTTTAATTACTTAATAATTATCTAAGTAGTGGTTTCTAATAGTATAATTTGTGAATGTTGCAGCCTACAAAACATTTTTTGCCACCCCCTTTACTGAGAGGAGCTGGAAGGTCTAGAAATATGAGGATACATGATCCAAATTAATGAAGAAAAGAAACAAAAAGGTGTGGCATTTTGGCCATAACAAAAACATATAAAAATGTCCTCCTGTACCACCAAAGGTTAAAGTTCCTAGACAAACAATGATGGTTGATACACATCTCAGCAGAGCACTTCATTTGACCCAACATGGTTTTCTACCTGCAACTCCAACTATGAGGGGGGGGGGGGGGGGGAAGACCTAAGAATCCACCTGTAACCAATGCAACTCCAAGTCCAAATTCAACTACAAGGCCCAAAACAGTTCCAAGGACAAAAGTTGTTCCATGGCCCAAAGTAGTTCTAAGGCCCAATGCAGTTCCAAACTCAAACCCTTACAAAAAATTATTTCAACCACCAACAAGGGTTTGGAAAGTCTAACTAATAGACTACTTTATGTAATATCTATTTTTTTGTGATCACAATTGTTTTAGGTGGAGATTAAGACTCCCTGCAAATATTTGGATGGTAATTTTTGGGCATCTCTTATGGATGGTTATTTATGGATGAATGTACAAGTGTGATGATGATGCGGACAATGATTTTAATGTAAAATGTTGTTTTAGTTATGTATTGTCTATTTTAGGTTTATACTTTGTAATGATATTGTCTGTATATTATTGTTGTGGTTGCTTTCAATTTTTATCAGGTTTTCAGTTATGCATGTTTTTGATAACGTTCTGCATGTTTTGAATTGTATGCATAATTTGTATGCAGATAGTGGTTGCAGAAGATTGTGGAAGTACCTACCTTACATTGATGATACAGGTACCAAAATTTTTCTTTAAAATATTAAATTAAAGTGTTAGTATGTCTTTATATTGTCTCTCTAATGTCTATCCAAGGAATTTGACAGTTTAGGCCAGTTGTAGAATTTTATGGCCATTAACTAATGCCCATTTTTAAAACTATAAATATTAAAACACTAAAACAAACATTTAAAACTGCCCAATCTTAAACAACACCACCATTAAACAACATTAAATTCAAATAATAGACATTAACAACAACACCACAAACATTCTTACAAAAATAAAATAAAAAAAAACACCAACAACAAACTCCTGTACCAGGGCTCGCTAGATCTTGCATGGCGATACCCCACCATCCTTTTTACCCCCACCACCACCCTTCTTCTTCTTCTTCTTCTTCTTCTTCTTCTTCATCATCATCATCATCATCATCATTATCATCATCATCATCTTCATCTTCATCTTTCCCCTCTGCCATCTCCAACTCCCTTTCAATTGCACCACCATATGCTTCATCTTCCACTGCATCCTTTCTATTTCTTCTTTGGTGCAATCATCCCACTCACCAAGGCTATCATCTTTATGATAGTCAGAATATCCAATCTCTTCTACATATGACTCAAACTCTAGCTCCATTGTTGAGAGAAGAAGAAAAAAAACTAAGAGATTTAGATTTTTTGGTCTTTGTTTTTTGATAGAGAAAACTAAATAACATTAGGAGATTTATATGGAGGTGGCTTGAGTATAGGTCAAGCTGTCATTAATGGGCATTGAAGACCTAAACTCCCAAATATAGATAGTGGAGGTGGTTGGGGAGGTAGGTTGGCAAGGAGTTATGGAAAATCGAGCATGGTTCATGGGGTGTTAGAGCCTTAAAAATTGTACATAATAAAACTTGTTCTTTTTTTTTTTCTAGGCAAGGACCCCATGACTCTACCTATACAAGAAAATTAAATTTACAACTTACAGTAATTAGTTTCTCTAATATCCAGATCAAGGAATCTAACTAGATCAATGTAATAAACCATAAGTGTAGAGTATGTGCAAATCTGAATATTCTTAATGGTTTCTTCAATAGGTAATTATAGGCTTCTATGTATAGCTTTCATTTTATGATGAGGAATAGAAACAACAGGTGTAGCACCATAAAAAGCTAAAAAGTAGACTTTATAAGAAAACTTGTTCAGAGAAGCTTGTTTACTATTTTAAAACCAAATGACTTAAACTTTATAGGGAATAATGATAAAACATTAAAATTAAAGTACAAAATCCGATCTCATCCTAGATTTTCCTTTAAAATCTTCACAAAAATCATCCAAGTTCATTGTCATACTCATTTTGATAATCAAGTTTACATTCTTCTTAACTTCTTCAGTTCTCTTTTCAACTTCAACCATATATTCCTTAAGCCATATATAGTTCTTATAGAAGTTTTTCTGACATTTTAAAAACTTTTGGCCCTTAGTCTTCTCAGTACCAGATGTACATAGTTTCATCTGAGACCCACATAATTTAGGGCAATCTACCATTCTCCAAGGGCATTCCTTCCACCAATGATCATGTTTTCCATAACCAAAATAACTACCTCTAAAAGGTTCAATTGATTGCCTAATTATTCCAGATAGCCATTGAAAATAACCAAAGGTATCAAAATGACATTTCAAATATTTTCTATTAAAGTTAGCTAGTATTTTTGACACCTTCAATCTCATGATCCCCTTACTGTTTGGGGCCATGCGGGGACTGCAAAGCCATGGGAAAGACCCCACTTTAGTGTGGGAATCTTGTTCACAGAATGGGTAAACCTGCAAAGGAATTTATTTTATAGCTAACTTTTGAACCTCAAATAATTAAATTTGAAAAATTGTACCTCTAATATATTTACCTGCAATTAGTCTTTAGACTCCAAAGCTTTAAAACAACTTTAATGTCAAAACTACAGATTTCCTATAAATCCCATACACCCAAACCACTGAATTCCCATAAATCCCATACACCAGAACCTAATTAATAACATAAATGATAAAGATAGGGAGAGGGAGAGCTACCTTAGAGTTTATGCCAGTGCCCATCGCTTACTAGGGTTTTGATGATTTAAACTTAAGAGTGAGATATACAAAGCTATAGAGAGAGAGAGATAGAGAAAATGAAGAACCAGAATGAGAGAAGATGATATGAGAGAGAAGATATAACCATTGGGAGGAGAGGGATAACTGAAGAGAGCAAATGTGGGGTGGTGACATGAAAGCCTGATGATGTGAAGTGGTGATGCGGAAATGCACAATTTTTATTTTTATTTTTTGGGTTTTAAAGAATCACGTGATGCTCACGTAAGTAAAAGAGGGAAAGAGGGGAAAATGACAGTGTCAAGGTGCATTGACCTACAGTCAACGACCATTTAGGGTCCAAAACTGTATATGTAAAGAAGTTTGGGCCTAAAGGTTAATTTTCGTTTTCTACTGGAGTCCAAAGTTAAAAAATCTTATCATTTCCCGAACTTCTCTTACTACTTTTTCTTTGACTGAAGGATGCTTGTAAAGCATGTACAAGAATCAAGTTTGAGTCTCGGTAGTTGTATCTATAGAGGAGTGCTATATTTTCTATACGAATGGACATAATATGTATTCGAGCAGAAGATGCAGAACTCCTTCTGTTTTAATAGACTTTGGAGTCTATTCGAATAGAAGAGGGAGAACACCTTCTATTCGAATAGACTTTGGAGTCTATCCGAACAGATATTATAAACTCAATTTTTGAGTATTGTTTTGATGATGTTGGTTTTGCCTCAAGATTTGTGTTGATGTAATAAGTATCCCAAGTATATAACGGAGACTTAGGGTATTTCTTAGTCATCGTTGGTGAGATCTTTTGTGATGAATCATTTGAGAGAAAAACCTTGAGAAACCTTAAATTAGTTTTTGAGTAATTATAAACTTGAATCATTGAATAGAACTCTCTTTATATTTTGTGTGGACATAGACAATTTTCCGAATCATGGTAAATGTGGGCTCTCTTATGATTATATTTATTCCTTTAGTTTGTTCATCGCCAATCAGATCAAATCGGTGGTTATCTTCTGTGGCGCGGTACAATAATTAACATCAGAGTAAGGTTGTATCCTTGGTGGTTCTTGAAATTTGAGGTAACGTCTTGTCTCGATTTTTCTATGTTTCCAATTTGATTAATAGATAAAAATTAGGGAAGCAATGGTAGAAGATGAGCCAAGTTCTTCAACGACGCCTAAATGAAATAACACAACGGTTATGTTTAACACTGTCAAAACTGAAGTTAAAAAATATAATGACACAAATAACTTTGGCATATGGCGATGCAAAGTTATTAATGTGCTTAGTCAACCAGATTTGGATGAGGTGTTGGAAGACAAACCCGAGGTGGTAAAGAACAGTGTTTGGTAGATGATGGACAAATGGGCATGTGGTCAAATTTGGTTATGCCTAACTCAAGACATAAAGTACCTTGTGATGAATGAAACCCTAGAAAAAGAGATTTGAAAGATTCTTGAGGAGAAATATTTGACAAAAAGCATCTAATATCGACTTCATTTGAAGAAGAAGCTTTACCGCTTCACTATGAGATAAGGGATTTCTATGTCGAAGCATTTGAATGATTACACCAAGTTACTTACAAACTTGGCAAATCTAGAAAAGGTCATTGGTAATGAGGACAAAGCTCTATTATTCTTAAACTTACTCCCCGAAGAGTACGAACACTTTATTACAACGGTATCCGATGGATTTTTTTTTTGCAATATTCGGATGTGACTACGGCGATGGTGAATCATAAGTATAGAAAGAAGGATAAAGGTAAGTCTGGTAAGTCTGTGTCTGAGGTTTTGATGGCAATATGAAGCTCTATGGGCAAGAAAAAGTCAAGTGGTAATACTCTCGATCGAAGTCGATAGGTTACGGTGTTAATCACAACAATTTAGGTGAAGACCAATATGCATTATGTAAAGAGATGGGACATTGGAAGAATGAGTATCCTGTGCTTCTAAAGATAAAGCAAGGTGGGAAAGTTGGCTATTCACTGAAGGTAGCGATTCTGACTTTTATTTAACTATATCATCTAGTACATGTATTGTTGATTCTAAAGAATTGATTATGGATTCGGGTCCTACTTATCATATTTGTCCAGAAAGGGGTTGTTTTTCAAGTTTCAAAAGGCTAGAGGGCAAAGCTGTATTGATGGGAAATGATGATTCTTGACACATAATAGGGATAGGTACCATTCGCCTTCAGTTGCAAAATGGTTTTGTTAAAGTAATTGAGGAGGTTCGGTATATTCTAATTATGAAGAAGAATATTATCTCAACTGATTTACTTGAAGCAAAAGGCTATAGGGTTGTGTCTGAATATTGCATTAAAAAGGTTCTTAAGGGAGTAATGGTGGTTTTTAAGGGTCAACAAAAAAGTAACAACTTGTTCTATTTAAATGGTACGACTCTTTTTGGGGAGGTTGCTACTACGGAAAGTGTGGAGACTACTTTCTGAGATACCATTTGACTATTGCATAAGCATTTGGCGCATATGGGGGAAAAGCCCATAAGAGTTCTTGCAAATTAAGGGCATTTGAAAGGTGCTACGGCGTGCAAGTTAGGATTTTGTGAACATTACATTATGGACAAGCAAACAAGGGTAAAGTTTGGCACGACTATCCATTGCACTCGTAAAATCCTTGATTATGTTCATTCAGATGTATGGGGACCCTCTAGGAATGCATCATTTGGAGGTAAACACTATTTTATGTCATTTGTTGATGATTTTTCTTGCTGTGTGCCGGCATATACCATGAGAAGGAAGGATGAAGTTCAAGAAATATTTATAAGGTGGAAGAAGTTGATAGAAACTCAAACTAGCAGAAAGATCAACTTGCTCCATTCAGATAATGGTGAGGAATATACAAGTGACCTATTCTTGCAAGTATGTCAGGATGAAATAATTGCTTGATATTTTACTATTAAAGAGATACCACAATAAAATGGAGTAGCAGAGCCCATGAATCGTACTTTGCTAGAGAAGGTACGGTTATGCTATCAAATTCTGGGTTGGGCAAAACATTTTGGTGTGAGGCTTTGACATATGCAGACTACCTCGTTAAAAGGTCACCTTTAGCCATAATTAAAGGAAAAACACCAATAGAAGCTTGGTCGGGAGAAGCTGCTACATATTATAATTCTATTCATATTTTTGGGTGTCTAGTATACTATCATGTCAAATATGGTAAGTTGGATCCTCAATTAAGGAAAGCAATTTTTTGGGTAAGAAGAAAGGGGTTAAATGGTACAAGTTATTGGACACGAAAGATCAGAAGATTATTCTGAGCAGGGATATCACTTTTGAAAAGACTTTTATGATAAAGTCATTCATCTCTGAGCATGAGGAAAAGATATCAAGCAAGATTTTACAACTGATGGTGATTAATGCGTCTACACATGATCCAACTAGTTTTGTATCAAATGAGGTATTATCTACCAGTGTGACAATGGGTGATGAGCCATTAGTTCATGTTCTAAATGATGAAAATACAGGCGAAGGTGGAACATTTGGTACTACAGATGAGGAGACTCTGGTGGTAGAGTCGATTGTAACAAGTAAACCAAAAAGGAATGCAAGTAAGCTTGGATGGCTTATAAAGGACATGGTACATCGAAATGTAAAGGTCATGCTAGCCTACATACTGCCGGTCATTGAAGAAGATATTCCTTCCACTTGTAAATGAGCTATTTACGGTTTCGAAGCTAACTAATGGGAGGGAGCGATGAAGGAAAAGATGTATTCTCTTTATAAGAATAAAACTTGGGCACTTTCAAAGTTGCCTTGGGGAAAGAAGGCGATCAGATGTAAGTGGGTTTGCACAAAGAAACAAGGATCTCAAGATGATGATATATGCTTCAAAGCAAGACTCGTAGCCAAAGGCTATGCACAGCGGGAGGGGATTGAGTATAATGAAGTTTTTTCTCTAGTGGTAAAATACTCCTCCATTCGTATCTTATTGGCCTTTGTAGTACACTTTGATTTGGAATTACAACAACTTGATATTAAGACGACATTCTTACATAGGAATTTGAAAGAAGAGATCTATATGACTCAGCTGAGTGGGTTTAAAGTTGTTAAAAAGAAAGATTATGTGTATAAGCTGGAGATATTGTTGTACAGTTTGAAGCAGTCTCCAAGACAATGATACAAATGGTTTGATCAGTTTATGATTGGGAAGAAGTTCAAACAAAGTCATTATGACCACTATGTCTACTTACGCAAGCTATGTGTTTACTTACTTTTGTATGTGGATGATATGTTTATTGCGTGTAAGCATAAAAATGAGATTGACAAGTTGAAAAGAATTTGAAATGATGGATTTGGGTGACGCGAAGAAGATTTATGGTATTGAAATTCATTGAGATAGAGAGACGGGAATTGTACATCTTTTTCAGATGATGTACATGTGGAAGGTACTTCAGAGATTTGGTATTAATGGGAATACAAAACCTGTAAGTACGCCCCTTTTTCCTCATTTTAAGGTTTAAGCTTTAATGTCTCTAAAAATTGACGAGGAACGTGATTATATGAGTCAAGTTCCTTATGCTAGTGCTACTGGTAGCTTGATGTATGTAATGGTATGTACTCGACCAGATATTTTACAGGCAGTTGGAATGGTTAACGGATATATGCATGATCTGGGAAGAGATCATTGGCAAGCTATGAAATTAATTATGTGGTATATCAAAGGTATTGTGGATATTAGTTTAGAATCTTGTAAGCATAATTTGATTGATCAGTTTGTGTAGATTATGTAGATATTGATTATATGGGTGATTTGGATAAACGACAATCTACTATAGGGTATGTTTTTACATTGGGTGGAGAATTGGTTAGTTGAGAATTTACGCTACAGTCAATGGTGTCCCTATCTACTACTAAAGTAGAGTATATGGCAGTTATTGAAGCGATTACAGAGTCCATTTGGATGAAGGGTCTTTTGAGTAATTTGGGCATCAAGATGGAGTATCTAGATGTATTTTGCGATAGTCAGAGTGCTATTTTCTTGGCAAAAGATTAAGTTCATCATCAACATACGAATAACATTGATATACACTACCATTTTGTCAAAGAGGTACTTGAAGACGACGAGATTTGGTTGAACAAGATTTACACGAATGATAACCGAGCTGATATATTTATGAAAGTTGTTTCTGGGATTAAGTTCAATCATTGTTTGGACTTGGTCAAAATACTTTATATGGATTGATTTGGCCCCTAACGGAAAAATTGGGAACTACGGGTGACTTGATCTATGATACTTAGGCAACCATTGATTTGGTGCAGTCGATTTGGTCCTTTGGGATGTTTATTTTGGGGAGAGAGGATTTAATTTGGTAGTTTGGTAAAGTTTGGTTCAGATTTGAAGAAATCATCACCGAGGTGGAGAATTGTAGAGCAGTGCTCTATTTTTTATTTGAATAAACACAATGCTTATTCGAACAGAAGAGGCATAACCCCTTCTGTTCTAATAGACTTTAGAGTATACTCGAACAGACATTGTAAACCCAATTTTTGAGTACTGATTTGAAGAATGTTGGTTTTGCCTCAAGAATTATATTGATGTAATAAGTCTCTCAAGTAAATAAGGGAAACTTGGGGTATTTCTTAACCACCCTTGGGTAGATCTTTTGTAAGGAAACTTTTGAGAGAAAAACCTTGAGAGACCTCAAATTGGTTTATGAGCGATTGCAACCTTGGATCATTCAATAAAACTCTATCACTATTTTGTGTGAACGTAGGCAATTTGTCAAACCACAAAAAATGTGTGTTACCTTGTGATTGTGTTTACAGTGCAGGGAGGGATAATGTTATGCTGCACCATAGAAGTCGACCACTGATTCGATCTGATTAGCGATGCACAAAATAAAGAAATGAACACAATCATAAGAGAAATCACATTTACCGTGGTTTGGAAAATTGCCTACGTCCACACAAAATAAAGAGAGGGGGTTTTATTCAACGATCCAACGCTACAATCATTCACAAACCAATTTGAGGTCTCTCAAGGTTTTTCTCTCAAAAGATTTATCATAAAAGATCTCACTAGGGGTGGCTAAGAAATACCTTAAGTCTCCCTTATATATTTGGGGGAGTTATTACATCAACACAAATCTCTAGGTAAAACCAACTTCTCCAAATCAATACTCAAAAACTAAGTTTTTGATGTTTGTTTGAACAAAATCTAATGTCTATTTGAACAGAAGGTGTTCTGCCTCGTTTATTCGAATATACATTATGTCCTACTCGAACAGAATGATTCTGCCTTTTCTGTTCAAATAGATATTGTGTCCTATTTGAATAGAAAAATTCTGCCTCTTTTGTTCATCTAGACATTATATCGATTCGAACATAAAGCAAAACACTCCTCTACAATTCTCTACCTCGGTGAAGATTTCTTCAAGTCTGAGCCAAACTTCGCCAACCCACCAAATGTAACCTAAATCAAGCCTTCTCTCTCCAAAATAAACGTCCCAATGGACCAAATCGATTGCACCAATGTAATGACGTGTTTTCCGAAATGATAATCTTCGCCAATTCTTTCTTGAGGAAGGTGTAATAATAAACTAAATAAGCAAGATTTTATGTGGAAAACTCAGTAATGCCTGAGAAAAACCTCAACCTCGTGGAGGGTTTTGATGTAAAATCTAACATGCTACTAGTTATTACAAGTTTTTGAGTAACTGTAGGGTAAAAAAGTAAAAGTAGTAGGGTTACGGATATAAATAATCTATTCTCTACCTGTATTTATAGTATATGCAAGCAGTTTACAAAAAATAGAAGCAGTCTCATATTTGGAATTTGAAAAGGTTGCTGATGTCTTTAAAAGTCTTCTTGTTATCATTTCTGAGGTCAAAGTGAAGTGAACCCGGTCATGTCTTTCCCGAGAAGCAACTAATGCGGTACATTGGACCTGGAAAATTCAAGTTGGGTATAAATAAACGGTGTTAAGAAGGGTTTGGTGGTAGTAGATTGTAAGGATTCCGCCCCAAGTATGGCATAGGGAGTTGCCTGAGGATAAAGTCGGTGACTGTAATGACCAAGCTGAGTTAAAGTTTTGTCTCAAGTTTTTTCATCCTGCAATGGATGTCATCAGGGTGTGGTGAGTGGACGGAGGTAGAGTCAGAAAGTGTATTCATGCGGGGTATCCATTTGAGTCGGTTTCAGTCACCGTTGGTGAAGGTAAGGAAGTTGACCACAGTGTTGGGGGAGTGGGTTGATTTTTTATTGAAGATGAGGATGTGAAGGCTGGTTAGGCATTCAGGGATCTTATCGAATGTTGGAGGCTTCTTGAAATTTTTTGCTGCTTGTCATCTGTAGAGACAACTCTGTTTAGAGGTTCCCTGACCTGAGATTCATTGAGTTTCTTTGGATTTCGTTGCCCCAACTTCCAGAAATAATGCCAGATTCTGGTAAAAAGAAGCAATAATGTTAGATCCTGGTAAAAAGAAGTATAGAGCAACTAGTCCTTGAGATCAAATGAAAAGTGAGCAGTGTAATTGGATACAATGTAAATGAAGGAAGGAGTTGTTGAATGTAATATGTAACAGTTACTTCAAGGAATAAAGTTTTTTGTTTCAACTTCCACCCCTTTTGTTTGTCGAGTATATATTTGTTTTTGTTAATATGCAAGTGGTCAATCTATAATTGACTGAGTGGTTAAAACAACTCAAAGTATAGTTGACTGAGTGGGGCCAGGAAAGGATTTTAAGGTTGATTAATTTTATTGTTCAAATGTAAAGTTCCAAGGTGAAATAAATGTTTGTCGTGTTGGCTTTGACTTTGGAGGACTATAAGTATCCCTAGAATGTTATAAATCGAGTGTTGTGTGTTGAAGAAATTGTGAATACAAGGTTAGTAATTGTGTTGATTGTGTATGCTTTTTGATTATTTGTTTGTAAGTATTGGTAGATGTAGGTATGTATAGTGTATTGGTAGAAGGAATTTGTTTAAGGTTAGATGGATTGGAATTTATTTGAGATTCGACTGATTTAGGGTTTGGATGACAGAGGTTGAATGGTGATTGTTAATGGTATTCATTCAAAGGCAATGCATTCATAACGGTTTATAAAGGTGTTTAGGTGTGAGAGATGTGACGAATTGGTGGTGAGGAGTGGAAAAAGGGATTGGTTGGTGTTGCGGCGAGTACGGCGCGACTGTAGGGAATTTGTTTATATTTCATCGATATTGTCGAAAATGATGTTTATTAGTTTTGATTTGGCCGGATTTGACCCGGAGAAGGTTATATCTCATTATTTTTTGAAGTATAGTGGTTTTGGCGGGAAACAGGCAATGTTTTCCTTTGAGAACTCTTGAGATTCCTGAATCTCGACATAAATGACCATTATTAAAATAATCGACGTTCTTAAGACATAAGAATAAATAGATAAATTGTATCAAGAACTGGCTGTAGTAAGTGTAGTTGACTATAATGATAGTAGCAGATAGTAATGTGGGAATGATATGTTGGAGGTTAAACTCGACAACTTATGCAAATATGAATATATATATATATATGTATCTGATATGATAGATACTAATTGTTTTATAAAATGGAATCTGATTTTCAGGTTCTTTAAAAATGATTGAACCAACTCAAATTGATGATAAAGATAGATACGAGAAACTTCATGATATAGAGCCCCTGATGATCGATATAAGTATCTGTGCGCAACTGTTGGGAGGTAAATATAGGGTGGGGTCGAGTAGTACAAGCTTAGCTGGTGTGGACAAGTTTAGGGTGGCACCTAGGATTGCCGAATTGTCTGATGAGGAGGCTACCGAGATAGATGTGGATCATGAGCCACAGGCTAGTAATCGAGAAGGTAGCGGGGGGTGGGGAAGATGATGTGGAGGAGGGTGAGGAAGCTTGTTATGGAGAGGGTTCGGAGACGAAGGAAATACTAAGTTTCAAGAAGACGTACAATATTCCTGGAGATATTAGGTTAAAGGAGTACCAATATGATATGGTTGACTAGGAAGTACCCTTGGGCAAGATTCTCGTGCATCAAAAAAAAATTAAGAAGGGATTGAAGCTTCCCTTCGAGCTGACTAGAAGAAGTTGATAAACTTCTTGTAGTAGCATATTCCCCAAATTCAATATGAGTAAGCCATCCCTGTGTAGTAAGACAGTCATGCACAGTCGAAGACAGATAGCATTCGATAAGATACTATAAGTCCTCGACCTACCAAAAAGTAGTTGTTATTCAAGAAAGAGCTGTTAGAGATCCACAAATTTTGCACACTACCCCCAGAATAGGTGACTGTTTCTATCTTTTTGTAAACTGCATGTATCTACTATAAATATAGGTAAAGAATAGATTATTCAGGATCCCACAATTTACAACTTTACTATCCTTACTTCGTAACCTTACTATTACTCAAAACTTATAATAATTAGCAACATATTAGATTTTGCATCAAAATTTTCCTCTGGGTCATGGTTTTCTCAGTTTTTATTGAGTTTTCCACGTAAAATCTTATTTGTTTAGCCTATTATTGTATTTCCCTTACTAATAGTATTGGCAAATATTCTCCTTCCAGAAAATATGCCTATTATATAAACCTCAGAAGATTCTCCTATTTTGGGGGAAAATATGCCTATTATAACAAAATATGCCTATTATATAAACACTTTTCGGGCGAACTTACAAAAATTTGCCTATTATTTTGGGAGAAGTATTTCTTCGAACAAGGCGCAAAAGAAACCTTGGCAGACTTTTACAAACGTTTCTTGGAAGAAACTCAGAAAATTGTGAACTCTAATCCCAAAATAGTCGTTCCAGCCTTCATCTCCGCCCTTCACATCGATTCTAAGGTTCAAGAAGAGCTTACTCTACACAAGCCCAGAATGGTAACAAAAATTATTGATGTAGTTATTAACTACATTGAGCTAGAACAATCCAAAAGGATAAAATGAAAAGTTCTTCTGCCATCCATTCTCGACTAACCACTTCATCTTCTCCCCAAAAGTCGACCAATACTGAAGCACCCAAACAACGCAGCAGAAACATCGACAATAACAGGAGATCCGACAGAAAAGATGAAAGACCCGACATGCCTGCACCAGTTCTACCCCCAATGACATTGATTCTCTCTGCTATCTTACCAACGATAAAGGGAGATGAGTGTTATAAAGTACCACAAACAATACCCGATCACCCCAACAGACCTCTATGTCAGTATCACAATGTGCATAGTCATGAAACTGATAGCTGTTACTCTCTCATTCGAATCTTTCATCGCATCCTCTTAGTAGGAAGGTTTCATAATTATGTCCTCGATATCCAAATGTTCCTCGAGGAAGATACAAAGAGCAAAGATGTTGAACAGAATCAAGGCTAAGGGCAGCCTCGCCACCTGTATATAATCGAAATTGAAAAGGAAAGAAAAGGAAACAAGATGAACAGATCACAACCTGTTGCAAGATAACCTCCTCAGATAAATCAGTAAAACTTCTCCCATTCTCGAGTATATCAAAGCGTCCATACTATATCACCTTCAAGGACTGTGACACCAGCCACATGAAATACCCTCAAGATGACCCTTTCGTTATTATGCTCAAAATCGGATAGGACTACCTACATACGCTTCTTGTGGATACAGCAAGTGCAATGGATGTATTTTTCTAAAGAACAATTAAGGTCCTAGGCCTTACAGACTCTCTGAAAGCTTCAACAACAACAATCACCGGCTTCAACGACTCAAAAGAATCAGCCATAGGAGAGAATACTCTGCCAGTTCAGGCAGGGTCAGAAATAACATTCGCAAAATTCATTGTCATTGACGCTGAGTCCAAATATTTGGGTATCTTGGGACATAGTTGGTTACATTCTATTAAAGCATTACCTTCTACATATCATTTATAATTGCAATTTCCAACAGATCAGGGAATCTATGAACTCAAAGGTAGCCAAGCCGTTGCACGTATGTGCGAAAATATCATAACCAACTCTCATACAACAAAACTTATTAAAACATAGCAACTACAACAGGAGACACCCCCCACATTCGAGCAGCATGACACCGAAATAGTTGAATCCATTGAGCTCGATGGTCTAGGGCATCACACCTTCATCGGCTCAAAATTATCTACCGACAAAAAAGAAGCCATGATCCAACTACTTAAGAAAAATGTCGACATCTTTGCCTGGACTTTACAAGACATGCCTGGCATCGATCCATCAATCGCTTGCCACCGACTGAACCTCCTTCCGGACAATAAAGTTATTATTCAGAAATAACAGAACTTAGCTCCCAGCCTCCGCGATGCAGTGAACGAAGAAATTGATAAACTCCTTTGGGTAGGATTTATTCGGGAAGCCAAGTATCTGAAGTGGGTTTCTCACATCGTAGCGGTCCCAAATAAAAATGGAAAGATCAGGGTTTGTGTTGATTTTACAGAACCTAGCAAGTTTACATTGAATGACAGTTTTCCGCTACCACTGATTCCGCAACTCCTCGACTCTGTTACAGGACATGAACTTCTTTCTATGATGGATACAACCTTTAGCTATAATCAAGTTCTACTTGCTGAAGTTAATCAAGAAAAAACAACCTTCATTACTGAAAGAGGTCTCTTCTGTTACACAGTGATGGCTTTTGGGTTAAAAACTGTAGGAGCCACTTACCAAAGGCTTGTGACTAAAATGTTCAAAGATCATCTCGGCACAATCATGGAAGTCTACATCGATGATACGATCTACAAAAGCTTGAAGCGCGAAGATCAATTTAGCAAACTCCAAACCATTTTTGATATCCTTCGCAAATACCAGATAATACTCAACCCAAAGAAATACCAATTTAGATTCACATCTGGTAAATTCCTGGGACACCTGGTCAGCAAAAGAAGAATTGAAATCGATCATGCACAAATCAAAGCACTCGTCATGATGCCATCTCTACGAATAAATAAGGATGTCCAAAAATTTATAGGCAAGATCGCCGCTCTTCACGGATTTATCTCAAAGTCATCTGATCGATGCAAACATCTTTACCTCCTTCATGGTAATCCAACTCCTCTGTTAAAGAAATAACACAAGGAAATTATTTGGACTCCTGACAGTGAGTTAGCCTTCCAAGATCTTAAACGATACTTGGGGCATCCTCTTATCATGAGTATTCCAGTTGATCGCAAAATACTAAAAATGTACATATCCATAACTGAAGATTATATTAGTTCTATCCTTATTTGAGAGGATGAAGAGGTAGAAAATCCAATCTACTTCATCAGCAAGACACTCATGCCGGCTGAAAAAAGATACACAACAATAGAAAAACAACTACTCACCTTGGTTTACAGTTTTCAAAAGTTTCACCCTTACTTTCATGCTCATCCCATCAAAATCATCACCAAGTATCACCTCAAATTGGTACTCTCTAAGAAAGAAAATTTTTGAAGAATTTAGCAATGGTCTATTTTCCTTGGCGAATACAACATCTCCTTCGAACCCCATATATTAGTCAAGGGACAAACAGTTGCTGATTTTTTGGCAAAATTTCTAGTTGAAGACCCCGATTGGGAAGAACTCGAAGAAATCTTCACAGATGACTAAATTGAAGAGCTAGACGCGTGGTTCAAAAGCTTGGGTTGGTGACTTTTTATAAATGGGTCAGCCGGACCACGAGGATCAGGAATTGACATCGTCCTCGTTACACCTTCTAATCATCGTATCGAGAAAGCTATCAAGCTAAACTTCTGTGCCATCAATAATGAGATCGAATATTAAGGAATCCTCCACAGTCTAGATCTAGCACTTACACTCGAAGCGGAAGAATTGGCAGTCTACATCAACTCCTTACTCGTAGCAAATCATTACAACAAGACATTCCGTACAACGGGAAAAATGGTTGATTACGCAGCCCTAGTCGAAGAAAAGATGAACAAATTCAAAAATGTATCAATCTCTTACTTGCCTCAATAAGAAAATCGGCATGCGGACGCATTAGCTTACATCGCTGTCATACTGGGGGACAGTGAAAAAAGATCTTTAGAAATCTAAATTATTGAGCATTCCAGTCTCGATATATTGTCAGTACTACAGATCACCATTGTTGAAGATGAAGACCCTGAAGACTGGAGAAGACCATTCTATGCCATACCGATGAAAATGAGGTTATCAAGTTCCTTTGGGAGCACATAATCACCAGGTCTGGCTGCCCACAAATGATACGCTCTGACAACGGCAAGCAGTTTATTAACGCAAAAGTACTTACTTTCCTCCATAAATACAAAATCCAACTATCAACATCCATGCCGTACTACCCTCAAAGCAACAGACAAGCTGAGGCCATTAACAAAAGTATTAAATCAGATTTATGCAAGCGTCTCGACGTCAAGAAAGTAAGATGGGTCGATGAACTACTCAATGTTCACTGAGCCTACCGAACCATTCATCTAGTTTCAATAGGCTGCACTCCATTTATGATGGCCTTCGGTACTGAAGCAGTCATCCCTTTAGACCTCGTTCTACCAAGTACCCGAAGGAAAATCCTAGATGAAGACAATGAACTCGGTCTCCTCTGTAACCAACTGGATTAAAGTGACCCGATACAAAGCCATTGCCAATTTGGGACGATACCATGACACATTGAAAAAATGTTTACAACAAAAAAGATCGAAAAATGAAATTTAGTATTGGAGATCTTGTCATTCGACGGATCCAGAATAATTCTCGGCCTAAGAATTCTGGCAAGTTATCAGAGAACTGGGAAGGACCATACATTATTAGCATCAAATTAGATAGTGGAACTTATATGCTGATGACTGAAGAAAAAATCTAGCTCGAATATCCATGGAATACGGCTTGACTGAAACAGTTTTACAGATTACACTGTAACCATTTTCATCAATTAAAATAAACAATCTTTACTATCACTTTGCTCATTCCTATTGTGACCTGATCTCGATCCATACTTGATAAATATATATCAGACTATCAATCAACGTTACTAATTTGACTTGATCTTGATCCATACTTAATCAGTATGCATAAGACAATCAATCATCTTTATTATATTGATTTGATCTCAATCCATACTTGATAAGTATGCATCAGACTATCAATCATCGTTACTAATTTAATTTGATTTTGATCCATACTTAATCAGTATGCATAAGAACATCAATCATCTTTTCTATCTTGATTTGATCTTAATCCATACTTGATAAGTATGCATCATACAATCAATCATCATTACTAATTTGACTTGATCTTTGTCCATACTTAATCAGTATGCATAAGACAATCAATCATCTTTACTATCTTGATTTGATCTCGATCCATACTTGATAAGTATGCATCAGACTATCAATCATTGTTACTAATTTGACTTGATCTTGATCCATGATCCATACATAATCAGTATGCATAAGACAATCAATCATCGTTACTATCTTGATTTGATCTCAACCCATACTTTATAAGTATGCCTCAGACAATCAATTTTTACTATCTTGACTTACCCTCGATCCATACTTGATAGGTATGCATCAAATTGTAAACCATCTATACAATCTTCGATTGATCTTGATCTATACTTTATAAGTACGCATCCAGACTATCATTCAATTTTATGCGAATACTATCCACTACAAGATATTCTACTTCGCATTCCTTACTTATTGAACAAACTATAGACAACTCTTGTTCTTCACGAGTCTAAATCCAGATATCCCTCTAAGGATACACATCTGGTACTCATGCTTCTTGTTTGCCATTTCATGGCCATCACTTACTTATCACGCCAACAAGCATTCCATACTTATCTGCTACGAACTACAATCACATTCTACATATCACATTGTCGAACCTACTACTTAGCATAATTTACAGAATATATGCAACGAGTTTTAAAAATAAATTTTCTCCGAAAAACAAATATTCATCATTCAACATACCACATGATTAAAATTATCTTGGTCCCATCGACCATTTTTACATCACTTCTCAAACAAAACTGCAACAAAAAAATAATGATTTGCAAATTCTTCTACACTATAGGAGGAGAGATTATTTCATCCACTTTCACAATACCTTCTAGAGCAAATGCCTCTCCTAACTCCCCAGGACGCAGTCCATTAGTTTCCATCATCACAAAATCCTAGACTACTTCAGTCCCACTAGGAACTTCGGGAACCTCCGGAGCGTCGTCCTCGCCATCTGACTCTTCGGATACAATGTCGCCAGACTTAACCAAACCCTTGTAATAATCCTTCCTCACCTCCAATTCCTCATTCTGCCCAGAAAAATGGGCCCTCACTTGCCTACATCTTTCTAACTTCTCCCCTTCCAACTGTACCCTATCTTCATCCATAATTTTACCATGTTCTAGTTCCATCGCCCTCTGAGCATTGTTAACCTGCTCCCTTACGTCCTTCTCAAAGTTTGTCCTCAGCAGCGCAAGGGCATCCTCTTTTTCCTTCTCCTATTTTTTCTTCATTTCACGAAGAACAGCCTCACTCACTTTGTGTGCTTCCACCTTGTACGCATTCAGCTTTGCATTCAACACCTCCTTCTCCTCGATCAGAGTTTCTTTCTCCCTCGTCAAATCTTTCTTTATATTTTTATATGCCAAAACATGATTTTCCAGATTACTATTGTCCACAATGCGATCTTTGGCTTATGTCAGCAATTTCTTGATCTGCATTACATTCATAAATTGAGTATTCGAATGACCTACTATTTTTTTAATCGAAGCAATGCAGTAGAATTTCTCACCTTCAACATGTTTCGCTGGCCCTCGCTGAGAAAAGTAATCAAGCACTCAGTCCCCACCAAATAATTATCCAATTCCACCTTTAATGCATCCGTCCTATACATATAAGAGTTTATCATCCTCGAGACTTCAGTCTCAGACTCATCGACGAATCTATCCTTTGACGTCTCACCTCTCCCTTTCTTATTCAGGAGTATACTTATCGATCTCTATGGCCCATCTGGCACAACTACAGGATTCACGATCTTCACCTCCTCTTTAGTTGTCGATTATCGAGTATTCTTATTATGAGGAAGAAAAGGAGCCACTGCTTGGCTCGCTACTCTTTTCTTCTTATTCTTTCCCAAGCTCTCTCCGAATATCACGTTAATCTTTGTATCAGTATTGTACCCAGCCAGGGAACAATTCTCCAATGGTAGACTAGCCTCTGCAGCCTCTTGTTCTTCGCTGACATCTTACCGTCGGTGGCAGATACTTTAACATCTTTGGCCCTCAACCTCTTTAGCCCAGCCTCTTAGAATAGGGTGCTCACACGATCTTGGTCGATGACTTGATTGTCGATCCTACCATAAAATCATTTCTTGACCTTGTACAGTTCTTCTTTCACTTCCGAATTCCTATCCACCTCCTTCAAAGTTGCATACAAACAGCAAAACAGTTACAATAATTCACATAACATTCAAGAGTTATTACATCGACAATTAAGTTACCTAATCACAAACCTAAGTGAAAGGTCTTTCTCTTTAAGGGCTCCCCCCGGTCCTTCTTGTCAAACTTATAGTTCCCAGAGACAAGTAAACGTTCGTCGCTGTATCGCCCTCCAGTTGACACCATGTTGTAGAACAACAGTCTTTTAAGAAACCTCGCCAAGTAGCGATAATCTAATTTCTTCAGATTCATCTTCAGTGTGTAATACACACATAAATAATTGACTATGATCAAATCCTCCCCCCTTGCATTAAGTCGACCGTTTATCACCCCACATACCCTAAACAGGTCGTATACATTGGGATTAAACTGACCAGGTGCTACATCAAAAAAGTTCATCAACTTCTTCTAGTCAGCTCGAAGGGAAATTTTCAACCCTTTTTTAATTTATTCTCCATGAACCAAAATCCTACCCAAGGGTATTTTCAGGTTAATCTTATCATACTGGTATTCCTCTAGCCTAATATCTCGAGGAATACCGTACTTCTTTTTTAAACTCAATTTTTTTTGTCTTTGGACCCTCTCCGTAACAGGCCTCCCCACCCTCCTCCACATCTTCCCCCTACCCATACTACCTTCTCGATCACTCACCTGTGGCTCATAATCCTTGTCTGTTTCAGTGGCCTCCTCATCAGATACTTTAACAACCCCAGGTGCCACCCTAAACTGGTCAACACCAACTAAACTGGCACTACTCGAACCCACCCTATATCTACTGCCTATCTGTTACGCACAAATTGATACATTAATCATCAGAGGCTCTATATCTTGGAGATTCTCATATATACCTTTATCATCAAATTGATTTGCTTCAGTCATTTTTAAGAATGTGTAAATCAGATTCTATATTTTTACCACAGCTAGTATCTATCATATATGATACATATATATATGTTCATAGGTTCATATGCTCATATTCATACATCATTCTCATATAACTAATCCGATCTACTATCATTACTTACAGTTACATCTTACTACATTTAGTTCTAGATGAAAGTGCATTTATTTCTTTTCTAAGTATATGCACCGATTACTATATTAATTTTAATTTTGGTCGATTTACAGGAATTTTGCTAATTTTTGAAGATTCTACACCTGTTTCCCGCCAAAACCAATCTCATTCAAAATAGGGATATCATTTTTTCTGGCCAAATTTCGGCTGTATCCAAACTACTTCAACAAAAAAATCCCCAACAATCTCGTCAAAATTCAACAATTCCTCTACAGTTGCACCGTCCTCACCGCGTCAATAACCATACTCTCTCTACTATTCACCACCAATTACGTGATACTCTCGTACCCCAATCCCTTTATTTATCATTACAACTCCATTACCACTAACAAATCAACTTACAGCGATCACAATAGCAATTTTCTACTCAAACCCTACTGAGTAAAAACTTCCCTACCACCCAATCCATCTACACTCCTTCAAATTCATTCTACAAATACTATAACAATACCTATCTCTACAGAGTTAAGTAAACATACAATCGCGAAAAATGCAAAGCATAAAAAATACCAACCTTGTTTACGCACTGCTTCTGTATCCCTCTCCTTTCTCGCTTTGCTCTCGCAATCAGAACAATGATCTCCCCCTTCCCAATTGCTTCCAGGAACTCCAAAGACAAAAACAAATAATTTGTACTTGAGTAAATTTTTTTAGAGTTTGCAAATTGTGAGCAGTCGCCTACCTCGAAACTATTATAGACCCTACGCGACTGTTCATCGTATCACTTCGTGACTGTTTGAGTACTCAACCATAATGCCTTGCACGTATTTTCTCGAAGTCTTTAACTATACGCCTTCTCAAAACCAACAGACCCCTACATTATTGCTCCAATCCTTCCATATCTCGAAGAATTTCTTCTGACACATTCATTCTCCACAAAGCACAACCTATTTTGTCATACAAGCGATGTACATCATCTTCCTTGTACTTCAAAATATCCCTTATTGGAGCACACCTTACTATGAATCGCTTTTCTCATTAGCTTCCCCCATTTTATACTTTATGTAAAAATCCCTAAATCTAGGGCAAAGTTCAACAAACATTCAAATTTAAAATTAATTCGACTTTCACATACAACGAGCAACACATTACTAAATTCCATAATTTTACCAAGTCAAAATTTATTCGATAACAAATTCACAAAACAAAATATTCGACAACTACAATCTGACATCAAATTCAATTCTCATTTCATTTCAACTACTATTCGACCATTACATGTACTTCTTCCAAAGATTCACATTATAAACCCCTAGCTGCAGTATAATCTTTTTTCTTAATCAACCTCTTCGTACAAGTCCATATGTAAGTCACACGTTCAGACGAACTCCAATATTGCAATTGGCATCAAAAATGAAAATCCTCTTCAGTATCCTTCGCCTCAGCCTCGCTCATACCATTATAATCAGGTTCCACCAGATCATCCAAGTGAATATTAGCATTATAAAGACCTATGTAACAATTATATATTTCTCAATACTTTGCTTGAACACGGCTATACACCTCATTACGCACCTAAGATTTCATCTTTACCATTTCTTTCAACGAAAACAACTCTCATTTCATCTTCACTTATAATCCTCCAGAGTTAAAGTCAAAACAATATTTTTTTTGCCTTTGAATTATATATTTTCCACAGTCAATTCAATCAATATCGAAATCCATTCCTAGACCCATTCCGTCAAATATACTTCGAGTTGTAGTCAACAAACATCTATTCTAACATCTTACTTCGACATTTTACCATCGATGACTTTCATATTTTCAAATATATTGTCGACTATTAAATACACAATAAAAGATAAAAAATAACTTTATTTATTTAAATAAATGGTTACATATTACATTCAACAACTATCTCCTTCGATTACATTACATCAAAACTACATTACTATCTTTACATTTGACTTAAAGGACAAATTGCTCTGTGCTTCTTTTCACCAAGATCTGACATTATTGCATCTTTTCACCAGAATCTGGCATTTTTCTAGCAGCAGAGGCAACGAAATCCTAAAAAACTTAATGAATCTCAAGTCATCAAAATTTTAACAAAAGCTGCTCAACAGATACAAGGCAGCAGAGAATTATAAGATGCCTCCTTCGTTTGCCAAGATCCTTGGACGCCCAACCAACCAACACATCCTTGCCTTTACTACGAACAATGGCCCTTTCTACCCCAAGCTGATACACTCCATTACCTTTAGTACTGCATGATAAACCCAATGGTTCCAACGCATGCACACATTCTCTGACTCTACCTCCCCCCACCCTCCACACCGTGACAGGGTCAATTGAAGAATTATAAAGGATCAGTTTGGGACAAAACTTACCTATATTGATTATCGTCTTCATCCTCATGCGATGTGTTATGCCACACTTGGGGCGGCATCCATATAATCCACCGCCATACAACCCTCCTTGAAACCATCTATTTATACACAACTTAAAAATGTTAGGTTCAATGTTCTGCATTAATTGCTCTTTGGGAAAGTGATGACCAGATAAAATCTGGCGAATCGTGAGAACATTCGGCACCCTTTTCAGCCACTAATTTCTTTTTGGCACAACCACAAGTACTTATGTCGAGAATGGGGCAATTATAGTAGCATATTCCCCAAATTTGATAAGAGTAAGGCATCACAGAGTAGTTAAAGATAGTCATGCACAATCGAAGACAAATAACATTCAAGAAGATACTATAAGTCCTTGACCTACCAAAATTTTGCCCACTCCCCCCAGAATAGGAGACTGTTTCTCTCGTTTTGTAAACTGCCTGTATCTACTTTAAATACAGGCAGAAAAAAGATTATTTAGGACCCCACAATCCGCAACTCTACTATCCTTAGTTCATAACCCTTCTATCACTCAAAACTTATAATAACTAGCAACATATTGGATTTTGCATCAAAATCCTCCTCGAGGTCATGGTTTTTCTCCAGTTTTTACTGAGTTTTCCACGTAAAATCTTATTTGTTTAGCCTATTATTGTATTTCCCTTACTAATAGTATTGGCAAAGATTCTCCTTCCAGAAAATATGCCACTATACTTCTTTGATGTGGCACCTGGTCAGTTTAATCCAAATGTATACGATCTATTTTAAGTTTGTGGGGTGATAAATGGTTGACATAAGTCAAAAGGGGAAAAGTTGATCGCTGTTGATGATTTATATGTGTACTACACACTTAAGATGAACCCGAAGAAAGTAGTCTATCGCTACTTGGCGAGATTTTTGAAGAGACTGTTGTTCTATGAGATGGTGTCAACAAGAGGGTGATACAGTGACGAACGGTTACTCGTATCTAGGAACCGTGAGTTTGAAAAGAAAGTCCTTGGGAAGCCCTTAAAGAGAAAGACTTTTCACTTAGGTTTGTGGTTAGGTAACTTGAATGTCTATGTTTGAAGTGTTGAATGTGATATGCATTGTTTGTAACTGTATTGCGTTTATGTGCAGCTTTAAAGGAGGTCGATAGGAAATCGGAAGTAAAAAAAGAATTGTACAAGGTCAGGAAGGGTTTCTTTGGTAGGATCGACAATCTTGTCACCGACCAGGATCGTGTGAGTGCCCTTTTTTAAGAGGCCGGGTTAAAGAGGTTGAGGGCAAAAGGTTCAAAAGTTTCTATTATCGACGGTAAGATATCAGTGAAGAACAAGAGGGCTACAAAGTCTAGTCTGCCATTGGAAAATCCTTATTTGGTTGGGTACACGACAGATACATAGAAAGACTCGATGTTTGTAAAAACATTAGGAAAGAGTATGAAGAAAAGGGCAGCTAGCCAAGTTTTTGCTCCTCTACTACCTCATAAGAGGAATACTCGATAGCCGACAACAAAGGAGGAGGTGAAGATTGACAATCCAGTTGCATTTTCAGAAGGGCATCCTCCACGGGGTGCGGCAAGTGTATTCTCGAAGAAGAAGGGGAGTAGAGAGTCATCAAAGAACAAATTCATCGAGGAATCTGAGACTGGAGTCCAGAGAACGATGGATTTTTATATGTCGGGGACGAATGTGTTGTAGGCTAAAGTTGATGATTCTGTAGTTGGGGATGAGAGCTTGATGGTATTTCTCAGTGAGGGCTGTCGCAACATGTCGAAGGTGAGAATTTTTTTTGCTTTACTTCGATTAAATAAACTGATATGTCATTCGAATACTCAATTTATGAATGTAATACAGATCAAGAAGTTGTTAACGGAGGCGAAAGATCACATTATTAGTAGTAGTGACCTTACAAATCAAGTGTTGGTGTATAAAAACACTGAGAAAGTTTTGACGAGCAAGAAATAAGCTCTGATCGAATATAAGAAAGGGCTGAATCCAGCGCTGAATACCTACAAGCTTGAAGCGCGAAACGTAAAGGACGCTGCTCTTCAGTGGGAGAAGGAAAAAATGGAGGCTTTGGCGTTGCTCAGAGCAAATTTTGAGAAGGATGTAAGGGAGCAGATTGCCGACGCACGAAAGGCGTTGGTGTTTTTTTTTTTGAACGAATGTATTTTTCTTATTTATTGAGACAAACAATAATATATGTGGAGGACATAAAGCCTAGCCACTATTTTATTGCCTAATTGTGGCTATTCCTAGTTTATCCATGCAGGATGTTGCACGAATCTGCCTAAGTAGAGTGGATGCATTCCAAAAAAGTTGTGAATGTTGTGAGTTGCCTAGCTTAGAGAGACCGTCAGCTATACCATTGCCTTCCCTGTAAGTATGTATCATGGAAATTTGTAGCTCCCTTCTTAACTGAATAATAAGCTTTCAAGTTGCACTGTACTTTATGGGACAAATATGTTGACATCTGTTCCAGTTTACCAGAAGTTGAGCATCTACTTCAACAATGAGTGGAAGCAAGTCATTTCGTTTACAATGCATTAAACCATGAAGGAGAGTAAACATTTTTGCAGCTGTATTAGTGCCATGACCAAGTACAATGCTGTACCCAAGTTGAAGTTCACCCATATTGTTTCTAATTACTCCTCCTGCTCCAGTCATTCTGGAAGGGAGTGTTGAACCATCACTATTGAGCTTGAGATATCCGAGAGGTGGGAATGTCCATCCTACAAGCACAAGTCTTTTGGTACATACCGATAACTTAACTAGTAGCAAGACTTGTAGTGAGATGTTGTCGCTGAAGTTGTTGTTTTACGTTATTTTGATTTTGGGCATGCTCTCATGTAATGCTTTGTTAATGTTTCTGATGATAACTAAGGGAGAGAGAAACTTTTCCTCAAACCTATAAGTGCATCGAGCTTTCCATATAGGGCAGTACGAGTTTCCAAAATAGCTTTCCATGTTGGGCATGCTCTCATGTAATGCGAGTCTAAAGATGATTCGTCTTGTTTTGAACTCTCTCCTCGTAAGCCTGACAACGGGTAGTCACCATCACTATTACTTATGGAAATCCAGACGACTGATAGGTTAAACCAGGATGAACAATGAAAACAACTGGTTACCATTTTTATAGCAGAACATTCAAATGCAAACTGCAACTTTCAATTCAATCTTTATCACATGCACACATCTCAAGCAAAACTTTTGGGAAACTCAACAGTCAAGATTTATTCTACAAGATACATGGAAACCATTAATACAGTATTTAATACCAAACAGTATTTTATACTCAACCCGATATTCGAGCTCACATAGTCCATATAAACACACTAACAATCATCCAAAGATTGAGAGCAAGTAGATTACAATACAGACTTCCTCACACAAAGTTCAATGATATTGAAGCATCTAGTAACATCGCACTGCAGAAGACACTCAAATATCCATCAACAGTTTGTATACATACGAACATCGTTAGAGATCGTATCTTCATCGACAGTTCAAAGTTACAGCTAAGGTCATCAATAGATTCGTTACAGATCAATAAGTATCAAGACGTTATAAAAACCTCATAAAGACTCATTAAATACGGACGACCAAAACGTACGTCATCATTGTAACCAACGGTCATATTATAAGACCCATAAAAGAAAACTTGGAGATGAGAATCCAGGACGACTATTCTCACCAAGAAAACTCTTAGAGAAAGTGATCCCGATCAAAACTCAGAGATTCAATCTCTTTTACTTTGTAATAGCTAGCAACTATATAAACACCATTCATTCTAAAAATCCTCAGGAGAGGTCGTGGTTTTTAACCCATTCAAGGGTTTTCCACACTAAAACTTGTGCTGATTGCTTCCAATTCCTAACCATTATTCCATATTTCAAGGGTGTAAGGTACTATCTTCGTCCAATACAGTAATAGGCTATTACATTTGGCGCCGTCTTTGAGAAATCGAAGAATACACTCAGCATTCTCCGATCCAGTTTTTTTGCATTAATTTTTTGAAGGATGGCAAAATTAGGAAAAATCACCTAACGCCCTGCCTGACGTTGCTGAAGGAGTGATGGATTTGCAAACAACTGTGCAAGCTAAAGTTGAACGGTGAATTGAACTAGAGAAATAGCTTGTCAGCATGATGAGCACAATCAGAGTACTTCAAGCTCAAATAACATCAAATCTGAGACAGCAGAACGCTCTGCCTGCAACCTCAAGGATATCAGTCCATGATCGCCTGAGAAATCGAGGCCAAAATCAAGCACTTACTCAAATTCAGCAAGAGCTAGTCCCACCTCCAGGTCACTTCAATCTACAATTACCCACCGGAGTAATTATCGATTTGTAACATCAAGAGAAACAAAACAGAGAAAAGCCTCAAATTTCGGTCTATGACCGCATGGGCGAAGCAACATGAGAGCACAATCTACCAGGAGGATAAGCAACAAGACGAGCTATCACGTCTAGACAACATCTCACTCTGGAACAGGTGGACAAACCCACCCAGGAGCTGTTAGACGCTCAAATACTCACTGGAAGAAACATCTATACTAAAGTACAGAAGAGTCCACTCGTACAGGATTTGCTGGTCGAGGAAGTACCCACCAGTTTGCATACTTAAAAGATTCAGAAATACAAAGGGGGAGATCTGTGGAGCAAGTCCAAGAATTTCAGGATTCTTTGGGGCTGTATTCGACATCCAACCACATCCTCTGCCGTATCTTCCTGACCAGTTTAAAAGGCGAACCTCTACGATGGTTTCACACACTCAGTGAAGGATCTATCTTTACTTTCGAACAACTTCGCGAACAGTTTGTCAAAAACTATTCACACAATAAGGACTAGGAGGAGAGTCTTTACTCTTTGTTCAGCCTCAAGCAGGCACCAGATGAAAAATTGGAGACATTTACCAGGAAATTTTTTGGACTAGCTCAGAAAATTGACAACCTCGATAAGAAAACCACAATCTCCGCTTTCACCAATGCTCTACTCGTGGATGGACGAGTCAAGGAACACCTGGTTCTCAACAAGCCACTAACGTTGGAGGATATGATTGAGAGGTCAACAATTTTATCGACCTCGAGCAACTGACAGCTAAAAAACCAAAACCTCAACGCATCACTCTATCCACAAATATCACCCCGAAGAACGTGCTCATAACAGAAGTAAAGACTATGGGGGTGATAAGAAACGATTCAAGTCCTATGACGGTCGAGCACGCCAAGGATGAATGAAGCCAATTCTGTGCATACCACAGTTAACAACTACTCTTACGGACTTATACCCACTGATGCAAAAAGATTAATTCTTCAGAAATGCCAATACTTTTCCGCCCATGCCAGGAAAGCCATACTGCATTCACCACCAGATTTAACATCAAGACACGGAGTGGTGTTTTGTACTGATATTTCTTCTCCAGAGTATATTTGCATAGGGTCGAAAGCTTGAGTATATTGTTGACATCGAAAGTTATAAGGATGGAAGCTACAAGACTGACGCCAAGATCGTCCAAGTTGACGAAACAAATGAAGAAAAACACTTGTACTTCATCGAGACTCAAACAATTAACAACTCTAACAGATCCAAGTGTAGGCGCATCGGACAATGCCATGATCTGACAATGGTAGACAAAGAAGCTCGTTTGTTACCAGAATCCAGCAATCGGCAAGCCGGGATTTCTTTCGAAGACTATGACGTTCGTCACGTCAACTTTCGTACCACGATGCTCTCGTCATCATGTTAATGATGAAGAACATAGTTCTACAAACGATGATGGTAGATACCGGCAGCAGCATCGGACTAATTTTCCAGAGCACAATCGACCAAATGGGCTTAGCAGACAAGGTTGAACCGAGTGACATCAATGTCTCTGGATTCAACGGCTCTATGGAAGAGCGCGTGAGGAAAATCACACTTCCCATCACAGCCGGGCCAGTCATACTTAGCGTAGTTTTTTACGTCAACAAGGCCAAATCCCGTTACCTAGGCATCATGGGACGACCATGGTTGCACAACATGAAAGCTATTCCCTCTACATATTATCAGGCATTACGATTCGACTGGAAAGCAGGGATCAACGAAATCAAAGGAAGCCATAAATTGGCTCGAGCTTGCGATAACACTATTTCCATTGAAGTTAAGCCAGCTATAATAACTCCTGCATAACAATTACAGCAGTCAATTCCGGCAGAACCTCAGTTGCCAAGTGTCGAACCAACAGAGTACGTCGAGATCAGTGGTACGCAAAGAGGAACTCACATTGGAACTCTCTTGAGCATGGAAAAATGCTCAAATCTCATACAATTCCTTACAGAGAACAGTGACGTCTTTGTATGAACGTTTCATGAAATGCCAGGGATCGATCCAGCTATAGCATGCCACAAGCTAGGGTTGAAAGATAAAGTAGAACCGGTCAAACAAAAGCAACAAACTCTAGCATTAAAACGGCGAGACAAAGTGAATAAAGAGATCAGCAAATTGATTGAGGTTGGTTTTATACGCAAAGTTATTTACCCAGACTGGATCTCGAATATATTCGTAGTCCCAAAGAAGAATGGAAAAATCAGAGTCTGTGTTGATTTTACGGATCTCAACCAACTCACTCCGAAAGATAGCTTTCCACTTTCGATCATTAATCATCTGCTCGATTCTATAGTATGGCACATACTCCTCTCAATGATAGATGTTGCATGAGGCTACAATCAGATACTACTTCTTCCTGAAGATCAAGACAAGACTGCGTTTATCACTGAACAAAGTCTATATTGCTATAATGTCATGCCTTTCAGCCTAAAAAATGCCGGCGCTACCTATCAAAGATTGATGACACAGATGTTCAAAGACCATCTCAGCAAAACAATGAAAATCTACATTGATGATATGCTCTGCAAAAGTCTCAAGAGAGAAAACCACATTTCAGATTTGTGAGTAACTTTCGAGATTTTGCGATCTTATAAGATGCATTTAAATCCTGATAAGCACTAGTTCGGTGTTCAATCCAAATTTTTTTTGGGCCATCTAATAAGCAAAAGAGGGATTGAAGCCGATCCGTCAAGCATATTAGCTCTCTTAGCTATGCCTTCACCAAAGACAAAGAAGGACGTTCAGAAACTAGCCAGGAAGATCGCAGTACTCAACAGATTTGTATCCAAATAATCAGACAGATGCCGACCTCTATTCAATCTGTTAAGGCAGGGTACATCAAGAAGAAAATCAAAGTAAGACCTAGAGATCAAATGGACAGAGAAATACGATGATGTTTTCCTCGAACTCAAACGTTATTTTGGAAAACTACCAGTTATGGGCAGGCAGCAGATGGAGAAGAACTTACAGTATATCTAGCTGTCACGGATACATCTCTCAGCTCTGTTCTTCTCTGACTTGAAGAAAAGACTGAGAAACTACTCTATTTTATCAGTAAAACTCTGACTCCCGCTGAAATGAGGTACACCAAAATTGAGAAGCATCTTCTCGCTCTCGTCTATACATCCCAAAAATTAAAACAGTATTTCCAAGCTCATACTATTCGCGTTTTGACAAACTATCCACTCCGTAAAATTTTATCCAAGCCTGATATATCTTGACGTATTTTGTAATGGTCAGTAACACTTGGAGAACACGAGATACATTTCGATCCACGTCACTCCGAAAAAGGTCAAGCTGTAACAGATTTTCTAGCACAGTTTCCAGTTGGCGATCCTGATTGGGAAGATGATTTTATTGGTCAAAAAGATGAACTGCTCGCAGACCAGTCCAAAGATAAATTAGACTGGGTAACAAAGAAAGGTTGGCAACTTTAGACCGACGGCTCCGTCGGACCAGCCAGATCTAAAATTGGAATTATCCTGATCACTCCTTCAAATGATCGGCTCAAAAAATCCATTCGCCTCAATTTTGAAGTATCCAATAATGAAGCAGAATATGAGGCACTAATTCATGGCTTGGACATGACACTCACACTGGGTGTAGCAGAATTCTATGTCTACACCGATTCATTACTAATCGTCAACCATTACACATGCGCATATCAAACCATTGGGAGAATGGTCGACTATGCTACTGCAGCGGTCGAAGGAGTGAACAAATTTAAGATAATTTCTATAGAGCATTTTCCCTGGGGAAAAAATAGACATTCAGATGCACTCGCTTACCTTGCTAGTATCCTTGGATCAAAAGCTCGTTACTTAAGAATCGACGTCATTTCTAGCGCCAACATTAATGTCATCGTGTCCAACACCATTAATACTGGGGGCAGCAAAGAGGTCGAAGATGATTGGAGATAGCCTTTCATTACATACATCGGACCTTAAAATAAATCTGAAGGTCCACTTCTAGAAGATCTTTCAAAACGACGGAGATTAATTGACAATGCTTAAAGATACATTTTTTAGGACAATCTCCTATACAAAATTTTGATCACTGGTCTATACCTCCTTTATTTATCTGAAAAAGAAGCACAACAATTCTTGCACGATCTACACAAAGGCACGTTACGGATCCCATGCAACTGGGCAATCACTTGCAAACAGAGTATTAACTCAACGAATGTTTTGGCCTAAGATGAAAGCACAGGCAATCGAATATGCTCGTAAGTGTGACGCTTGCCAACGGCATGGACCTAAAATACGTGCTCCAGCACTCGAACTACATTCAAGCCAAGTCACTTGGCCATTCAGACGGTGGGCTCTTGATCTCGTAGGAGAGTTTCCTACAGTACCAGGAAGGCAATAACATTTGCTGATCGCCACAAATTACTTCAAAATGGGTAGAAGCAGTCTCACTGTGCCAAACACGAGAAGAAGTTATCAGATTTACCTGGGAGAACATTATTATTCGCTTCTGCAGACCACTTCTTATTAGAATCGATAATGGACCACAGTTCGTTGGTTCCAAAATCCTGGCATTCCTCAATGAGCACAACATCATCTATTCCCCATCCAACCCTTATTATCCACAAGGAAACGGACAAGCTGAGATTACTAATCGGACTATTGTGGATGGCATCAAGAAGCGTTTAGATGACAAAAAGGGGAACTGGGTGAATGAGTTAACACGTGTACTTTGGGCCTACCGAATAACGCCCAGAACAGCAACAGGCTGTACTCCGTTCTTACTGGCCTACGGGACTGAAGCCATCATTCCCACTCAATATCGTCATCCAATACGTGATCACGAGATGACAGATGAAGAAAACGAGTTTAAGATCGCTTGCAATATGATTTTGATCAAAGAAACACGTAATAGAGCCATTTTAATTTTAGAAGATATCAGCTTGCGTTGTCCCGATCCTATAACAAGCATGTTCGACACCGAATATTCAAAGTTAAAGACCTCATTCTCAGAGAAATCCCACAACATCGCAAAGCGCCTAATGCTTGGAAATTAGCAGACAATTGGGAAGGTCCTTTTATCATAACTGAAAAAAGTAGCTCAGGATCCTGCGATCTCAGCACACATGAAGGTGGACCTATACCTAATCCGTGGAATACCCGTCGATTGAAGCTGTATCGAAGATAAACATGTTATAATGTCCAATATTATTCAATAAAGTATTTTTTATCATTATTTTGCAAGGCTACTCAATTCAAGCATTTCCACCTATCTCCGTCTATACCAGAGAATTACTACAACATAACTATTCAAATATACACGCTCTTCGAGGGTCGCTTATTGAGTCAATCAATTCGATCTGGCAGAAATGCATTAAAAAGCTATCTAATATTCAAAATATCTCATTATGGTCGCTTATTGATACGCTCAATTCGGCCTGTGATTGAGACTTACAACATAGCCATTCAAATATACACGCTCTCTGAGGGTCGCTTATTGAGTCAATCAATTCAATCTGGTAGAGATGCACTAAAAAGCTATCCAATATTCAAGATATCTCATTACGGTCGCTTATTGATACGCTCAATTCGGCCTGTGACTGAGACCTGCAACATAGTTATTCAAATATACACGCTTTCCAAGGGTTTCTTATTGAGTCAATCAATTCGATCTGGCAAAGATGCACTAAAAAGCTATCTAATATTTAAGATATCTCATTACGGTTCCTTATTGATACGTTTAATTTGACCAGTAACTGAGACCTACAACATAGCTCTTCCAGTGTACACGCTCTCCCGGGAGTCGCTTATTGAGTCAATCAATTCGACCTGGCCGAGACACACTATACAACTCTTTAACATTAAATGCATCTCTTTACAGTTGCTTATTGACCTGTTCAATTTAACCTATATAAAAGAGAATACAACATCGCTCCAGTCATATATCTCTACATGGTCATTTATTGGTTCATCCAATTCGACAATTCATAGAGAGAACAAAAACAAAACATTTGTTTACTTAACGTTTGACATTTTTTCTACAGCAAAGAGATATTTATATTCTGTCTAATTACAATTAACTATGCTTCACGCATCGGGCGTACATCATTCGATCTTTCCCTAGGCCCAGACGAAAGCATGGCAGGGAAAGGTATAGAAGCATCACCTACAATAGGAGACGCATTCAGCAGTTCGGTAACTCTCGGCATCAAATTATCTATATAAGATAGCTGCGCTAGCTGCATGTCATACTTCATACCGTGTTCAGTCGAATCATCCAAGATCAAATCATGCTTTTGCCGCAATGTCTTTACATCAACATGCAACATAGCAATAGTACGCAATGAAGTATTATCTACGGTCAGCAGCATATCTTCATATAACTCGGTCTTCACTTTGTTTAGCTTGTCGTCAAGACCCTTGCATTGATCTACCAGAGACTCTTTTTCCTTCAACAATAAACCCCTATATTGCTTCCTTACTTGCATACTACGACTCATCTCCTGCTTCATATGTTGTAACTTCTTATGCAACTCCTTACACTCACTATCATTATCTGCTGCCTCCACCAACTGTTACGACTCCTTATACTTCACATGGAGCTCTTCGTAAACCTCATTACCTTGCATACACTCTAGTATCAAGGCTTGTTTTGCTCAATCAAGATCGGTGATCCGTGTGTTGCACTCATTAATGGTTTCATTCAGCTCTCGATCTCACTTGGAACATGCTTACTCATGGGTTCTGGCACGGTTACTTTTTCTCTGACAACAGTCTCGAGCTTCACGCAAATCCCATCTCATCTTTTTCAAACGCTCTCGTATTTTACGAAGTTCAGCATCCTGCTTCTTTAACAGATTAGCATTATCTGTCACTGCCAATTGATAATACAGCAGGTCATTCTTCTATTTTTCAATCGTACTCGACAGATCCAAGACTTGTTGGTTTGCAGTTATGGTTTCCAATTTTTTCTTTTTTAAAGAATCTTTTCACAACTTGGCTTTATTATGGGCAGTCAATATCTCTGCATCCTTCCTTGACAACTCTACAGTCACAACATTCAGCCGACTCTGCTGCTCCAATATAGCAGCCTCCAGCTTTGAGTTCAATAAGGTCATATTTTCAACCTTCAACGAACACTGCTGCAATTCTGCGGTCAGTTCTTTATTTGAAGCAGAGAGTTCATTCTGCTCATCGACATCAACCTAGAAGAACAAATTACAAAGGGCATACATCTATCAACAAATATTCATGCAAGCAAAACATATCATTCAACAACATTTATTACAACATCAAACTATGATACTCAAATCAACTACATTATGCAGAACACAATTATATGCCACAGCTTAGTTGGCTTATGATGGAACCCTACTACTACTCACATCTACTTGCAAAGGTTCATCGAAGATTATAACCTCTTGATGCCGAGTCTTAGGATGTGTGCGAGGTAACAGATCTTCTACCTCCTCTTCCTCAGACCCTTCAGCTCGCGGTCTCGAGGTCAAAGTTCCTCTATCCACATTACCTTTTGCAAACTGCATATTTTCAACTTTATCATTCTCTACTTCAACATCTTTACCACAACTCGAGATATAACGTGTGAACTCATTTTCTACTCTCTCAAGCTCGCCCCCATAAAATTCGATCACATCAGCTATCTGATGTTCATAGTCTACTTTAATAGCACGTTTACCCCGCTTTGGAGTAAGCCACTTCTTTAAACGCGATTGGGAGACTTTCAGATATTTCTGCGTATCTAGTAAACGCACTTCTAACAACTTCACCCTCTTCTCCGAACTCTACAACAACTTATCACACTCCACATTTTCCCTCTCCAGACACGCATTACGTTCTTTACATCGCTCGATTTCTTCACAAGCATGCTTCAGATCATTTTCTAATTGTGTCTGGACCCTTCTATCTTCCTTCTTTATATTGAAGAAAAGGATCCTCATCATTGTTCGCCCTTACAAAAGTTAAGCTCATCAGGCATTACACCTAGACCACCCCATATGATTGATACACCAGCCTAAGATGAGCATCTTTTCGCCTCTATGCTATGACAATTACGCGCTTCTTGCGCTAAGTATTTCACCTGAGCTGGATCTGGAACTGCACCTCTCTCTATTAACAGTTCTAAGTAGGCCTCCTTCAAGCCCCACTCACTATCAACTTTGGCCTCAAAGTAAAGTATCAAAGACAATAACGACCTTTGACACTCTAACTTATCACTCTCATCTACGAACTGTTTACCCTTAAGGGATTTTCGGAATAAGACAAACCTATCGCTCTCTTTCCGTAAAACCTCATCCCTCTCAATTTTTATCTTCCCATATCTACATTGAAGTTTGAATAGCTCCCTAAAGGTGTTATCAAAGTTGGATTTATGAGGACGTCTCTCATATTCAAATTTATTGTGTACTTGTTGTGTACAATTGATTGAATCCCTTGCTCGACTCAAGGCCTTCTCCATCTCACTCACTTTTCCCCTCAAACGAACTACCTTCTACATACAAATTACACATTCACCATCAAAATAACATATATCAATAGCAATAGAAAAAAATTTAAGTCTCAGCAAAAATAGTTCTATCACAAATACAAATGACAAATTCAACCAAACAAGTCTCTAAACTATGTTACAACTACATAATCAAGAATTAGCTCTAGCTACCTCCTTGGTTGTATCATCAGCCACTGGAGAAGCTGGGGTCTGCTCAGAAGGTTGTTCAGCCACTGGAGAGGCATCCTCCTCTGGGAAAATTATCTCACCATACTTCCTAGCAATAGCAAGATTGACATCATCTTTCCTCAACCCCCAGAAGTAAAATGCCTGAATCAGACTATTTCGAGCAGCTACCATACTGTCAAGAGTTTTTTACCATCAACTTTTAGCTCTTCCTTCAACGCAACACTTTCTGTCTCAAACTGCTTCTTCTACAAAGTTTTCTCATGCTCCAGCTGCTCTGACCATAAAGCCTTCTCCTTCTGCAACTGCTCACATAGCGCAATTCGCTCCTTCAACAGTTCAGTCAATGATGCTTTCTCTACGTCGTACTCGTCACGCTCCACAGCAGCAACCTTCAGCACCTCCACGGCCGATCGCCAAGCAGCAAAAAGCTGTACCACAAATACAACAAAACAGTATTATAGATTGGATCATTACTAAAACAGATATAATCATCATGCATACCTGTGATATACTGGATTGAATTTGAGTATCTAGGCATATTGGATTACGCTTCGCCAACTCTAGCGCCTCCTGCTCTACCGCTTTGAGATTGACCCCCTTTGAAGAAGCTCGACTATCTTTCTTGGACTCTTGTTTCTGTTTCTTCAGAGAAGGTGTCACATTTACAGTAGCATCCACCACCTCAGTCTCCACCTGCGCCATCTACATAAGAGTTGTTTGCTCAGAAAGGGGCGACGCCCTTTTTCTCCTATCTCGTTGATTTTGGGTACTCGAAGTACTCACAGTACAAGCAGGAATCTCTGTAATCTCATCAAAAGTAGAGCCAAAAGCTTCCATAGCTCAATTTTGATGAGCTCGCTGCACTTTTCAAACTGCAGAGTTCAGCCTCATATCTATGCAGATACCTAGTTCTCCAAGAATTTTATTCAATTCGTTTCCTTCTCGACTAATGACGTCGAACAGACTCGACGTATCAGTAACACCTTTAGGATTAGGCTCTGTCAAATTAACTACAAACTATGTTAGCAGCTCTCAACAAGTTAAAAGGAAAACTGCAGGCAGAATAAAGACACTTACTCTCATTAAAATTCTTATATATAAGCTCGAGCGCCGGTTCCCAGGCACTTCCATACAATTACCCCTCACCATCACAAGATGGTCGCACCAAGGTCTCCCAGCAGATTCAAAATCAAAGAATTTTGGCCTCGCCGAATCACTAAACAAGTATCCACTCTTTCGATCTTTTATATATTTAAGCTTATAGTATTTCAAGACATCGTCCACAACGAACTGTCTCGCAATACCACCATCTCTCCATCTCTTGTTAAGGGCTTCACAGACCCTCATCATCACGAAGACATTACCATTTAATTGGCCAGGGAAGCTCTTTAGAACATTTATTACCCCCTTTTGGAAAAGGTTAGGGGAATGCTCAACCCATATGCGACCTGGTTCAGGTAACAAAGGAATCCTTCCTCTACGACCTCTGCACCAGTTCCATTGTAATAAGAGATATCTATATCATCTCCTATTCCTATATTTCTCTTCTACTGATCCAGGGAAGGCACCTAATAATGCTTTATCTTACCACCTGGTCTCACCAGAGCCCTAAACAACAACCCTGCATTCATCACATAATGCCCCCATTTTCCATCTAAACCTTTTTTATACTGTAATTTTTTATTCTCTACGTCTACATTCTCGGGATACCTAAAAATTTGCCCAGTCTTAATCCCCACATGCAATCCCTCATCCTTCCCAGAATGAACAGCCAGCATATCAACAACAATAGTACCACTCGCCTCTACATCATCTATAGTCCTACCAGATGACGATGACTCCTCATTGGAGGATACAACCATTTTACTACTGGGTTTTGAATTTTTGGAACGCATCTACCACATATAGAAAGTGTCTGTTCAGAGTTTATAATCAAACAGGCCTCCTCCCTCAGCCTTACCCAACAAATTATTCAAACTATCAAGCAATTCAATCATGCAACTATCATCTACAATGAAAATTTACATACAACAACAAAAATGGCAGAAACAGAGTTACTAACCTGTACTAGAAGAATAGCAGTCGTCATTTCTGGTCTCAACTTTCCCTTCAGACGGCAAGATGATGTTTTCCCAGTGAACTCACAGTATAACGGTGGACTACGATAAAAGTTTAAAGATTTTCTCTCTAAAAATGCTCCTTTCTCTCTCTACAACTAATTATGGTTTAAGAGAAGCAGAAAGATAAGCTTTTATATTATCCCTCGGTTTCTGAAATGATGGCTCTTTGGGATACGTGTCAACATCGTCTCTCCTAGCAGGCATGTCTTTTCGGTTGCCTTAATAATGATTTCAGAGTAACGTGTTCGGTTATCATGTCTGTCTCTCTTCTCTGCCATTATTAAGGACTCACTGGCCAAGAAGATTGATACAAATCGTATAGCACGATTACTTACATGCAACAACAACCACTGTGGCTACACGACCATGCTACACTATCTATAGCTTGATTTCCAATTCAAAATCCTAGTACAGCTATTTACAGCTGTCACTTACCTTATTTTAGATCTGACAGAAGCAAAAAATCAGCAATAAATCCTGCTACAATTATATTTCATTCAACCATTATCACAGATGCAGAAAGTGATCATTTTATTATGGTCACTCATCCGACCTTATATATAATTACAGACGGATGGTTCTCTTCACCACATGGACTGATTTCCCACCAACAGCTCTCTCATCTTCTTTAGCAAGCTTATCCAGCACGATTTCTGGAACTACTGCCTCACATAGCTTTACATCTCACATAAGTTCAGAAAATACACCGTATCAGATGCTGCGGCCAAGTTCCACACCAAGATCACAAGTGTTCAAGATAACTATGATGATACTCTCATAACAAGAACTTATATAGAGAATAAAAAATATTATGCCTTCATCCTCTCCACAGACATGACAATAATATATCTCAACAAGGCAACAAATATATAGCACGATCTACATAGTTCAAATATACTTCGTCCAACTCAGGAACAGTTGGTCTACATATTTTTGACCTATGTCATCTTTGACTAGTTCGATAATTGTTTCACGGAGTCCTACAATAGTTCATTCAAGAATTTTCAAACACTTACAAGACAAGATAATAAAGTTTGAATTTATTATTCAAGATAAATAATTTACAAGGACGAATACTTCAGTCAGTTCGAAAATCAAGATAATAAGTTCTACAGACAACTATTTATTTCACAAATAATAACCTACTTTACAAATGACAGTGCAACACTTGAGTAGAAACAATGGCAGGCCCAGCAGAAGAACTCAAAGCCCAAGAAGAGGAATTAGAATACATCAACTTCCCCAAATGACAGAAGTCAAAGTTAATTCCACCACTCCTCCGTAACCCCCACCATCTCCGTAGCCACTAAAGAAAAAGGACCACCTCCACCATTGCAACACCCAATCCTTTGCAGGGTATCGGTAATACTTCACAGATGATACCCAAGCCTTCTTATCTTCTGCCGCCACAGCATCCTCAGCAGGCATCCGCAGACAGGTGCGACGGTGAGCAGCAAACAAGACCATATGGTTGAAATGCCACATCTGATGATAATCATCCTCTGCCACCTCTACTTTTTCCCACATCATCCCATGAAAGTTGGAAGAACAGGGATGGGAGTTGGCAGAGAAGGACTTTGGTCCCCAAAATAGCAAGTCTGAAGATGATTCATTTTATTCTGAACTCTCTCCTCGTAAGCCTGACGACGGGTAGTCACCATCACTATTACTTATGGAAATCCAGACGACTGACAGGTTAAACCTGGATGAACAATGATAACAACTAGTTGCCATTTTTATAGCAGAACATTTAAATGCATACCAGAACTTTTAATACAATCTTTATCACATGCATACATCTCAGGCAGAACTTTTGTGAAACTCAACAGTCAAGATTTATTCTTCCAGATACATGGAAGCCATCAATGCAACATTTAATACCAAACGACTGAACTTCTCAACCAACACCACTCGTCACACACGTTTCTTCTGCTATTGGCTGAGAGGGGGCAGTTGTAAGGGCTTATTTTTAATCCTCGTACTCAGCCCGATATTCGAGCTCACATAGTCTGTATAAACACAGTGGCAATCATACAAATATTTAGAGCAAGCAAATTACAATACAGACTTCCTCACCTACAGTTTGAAGATATTGAAGCATCTAGTAATATCGCACTGTAGAAGATACTCAGATATCCATCAACAGTTTGTATACATACAAACGTCGTTAGAGATTGTATCTTCATCGATAGTTTGAAGTTACAGCTAAGGTCATCAATAGATCCGTTACAGATAAACAAGTATCAAGACATTACAAAAGACCTCATAAAGACTCATCAAATACGGACGACCAAAACGTACGTCATCATTGTAACCAACGGTCATATTATAAGACCTATAAAAAGAGACCTGGAGATGAAAATCCTGGATGACTATTACCACCTAGAGAACTCTTAGAGAAAGTGACCCGATCAAAACTTAGAGATTCAATCTCTTTCTTTTTGCAATAGCTAGCAACTATATAAACACAATTCTTTCCAAAAATCCTTAGGCGAGGTCGTGGTTTTTAACCCATTCAAGGGTTTTCCACGCTAAAACTTTTGTTGATTGCTTCCAATTCCTAACCAATATTACATATTTCAAGGGTGTAAGATACAATCTTCGTCCAATACAAAAATTGGCTATTACAGTTCTAGTTCGATGTAGTTATTAACTACATCAATCATTTATGTTACCGTTCTGGGCTTGTGTAAAGTTAGTTCTTCTCGATCCTTAGAGTCGATGCGTAGGGCTGAGGTGAATGCTTGAACGACGATTTTAGGATCTGAGTTTCCATTTTTATGAGTTTCCTGTATGAAACGCTTAAAAAAACTTGTCAAGGTTTCTTTTCTGCCCTGCTCAAAGAAGAATAAGGAATCCACAGTGATCTCCCTTTCCCTAGTACGGGCATAATTGGTCTCAAATAAACACTGTAGCTGGCTGAATGTGGTGATGGAGCCTTCTTGGATTGTATGGAACCATCGGAGAGGTTCTTCTTTCAGGCTCATGTTAAATAACCTGTATAGCATGTGGTCGAGTTTGGAGTATAATCCCACTGCAGCTTTGAAATATCGTACATGGGTAAGTGGTTCAGTGAGGCCTGCACATTGAATAAAATTTGGCATGTGGAAATTTTTTGTAATAGGCATGACTTCGAGATGAGGGGAGATGGGGTTTGTCTCAATTCTATCAAGTACAGATCTTTGGCCTGGGATATCAGAGTGTATGGCCTAGATATTGTTGTTTAGGCCGTCTAAGGTGACAAACTGAGGCTGAGGAATTGGTAAGGTTGTAACTTGCAGATCAAAATCTCCTTGTCCTTTTGGTCCCAATCGATCCCTGATTGGTCTTCTTTCAGGTGGTGGGGGAGTTTGATGGCGCGAGCATCGACTTCCTTGAGTTGTCGATGCTGAGGATGTCAAACCAAAATTCTGAGAAGCTCTATCCGAATTTTTGTATCTGAATTAAGAAGTTTGTAATTCATCTTCTCAAGGCTGATCATCTCTCTGAGTTACTCTTGATCGATGATCACTTCGGGCTTGTGGTGGCGACGTTTGATGGCCAGTGAGTCGATCTTGGGTTCTCCATAATCTCTCCATCTCCTTCTGATGTGTTCGACTCTGTTGGTCCAAGGCTTTCCTTCTGTCGCCTCTTTCTACTTGAAGAGCTTGAGAATGAATGTGCTGATCTTCCAATCTCTTAGTTTTTTCTGATTCCATTTATTTCAGAAGTTTGATCACTGCGCTGTGCAGATAAACTATTTCTGGTATCAGATTGATCTCATGATTTCTTACTGTGCTGGAATTGCTTTGGAGATTCATATTTGTTATTGGATTCTTTCTGAACAGGGGTGGTAAAGAAAAAGTGTGGTATTTCCCATAGACGGCGCTAATTGTAATGGCATGTTTTTCGAAAGGATAATCTTTGCCAATATTTTTTGTAAGGAAGGTGTAATAATAAGCTAAACAAGCAATATTTTACGTGAAAAACACAATAAAGGCTGAGAAAAACAACGACCTCTAGGAAGGTTTTGATGTAAAATCTAATATACTGTTAGTTATTACAAGTTTTTGAGTAACTGTAGGGTAAATAAGTAAAAGTAGTAGGGTTAGAGATCTGAATAATCTATTATTTCCCTGTATTTATAATATATACATGTAGTTTATAAAAAGAAAGAAATAGTCTCCTATTTCTGGGGGAGTGTGCGAACTTTGCGGATCTTTAACAGCTCTTTCTTGACCAGGTACAACAACTACTTTTAATAGATCAAGGACTTATGGTAACTTCCCGACTACCGTTTGTCTTTGACTATGCAATGTTGACTATTTTCGACTATGTTATGCCGGTTTATCATTGCCAAATCTGGGAAATATGTTACTACAGCCAAATCAATGGTTGCCTACATATTGTGGATCAAGTTGCCCGTAATTCCCAATTTCCCCATTAGGGGCCAAATCAATCCATATGAAGGATTTAGACCAAGTCCAAACAATGATTGAACTTTATCTCTGAAACAACTTTTGTAAACATATCAACCAGGTTATCATTCGTTTGGACCATGTATTATTTAAACTTAATCCCCGTTCATACCATTGTCTTGGAGACTACTTCAAATCGTACAATGATCTCTTTAACTTATCCTCATAATCTTTCTTTCCAACAACTTTAAACCCACTCGACTGAGTCGTATGGATATCTTCTTTCAAATTCCCACGTATGAACGCCGTCTTAATATCAAGTTGCTGTAACTGCAAGTTTAATTGCTCTACCAAGGCCAAAAGTATACGAATGGAGGAGTGCTTTACCACTGGAGAAAAAACATTATTATAATTAATCTCCTCCCGTTGAGCATAATCTTTGGCTGAGAGTCTTGCCTTGAAGCGTATTTTATTATCTTGAGATCCTTTTCTCTTTGTGTAGGCCCACTTACAACCAATCGCCTTCTTCCCCTTAGGCAACTTTAAAAATTTTCAAGTTTTGTTCTTAAAAAGTGAATACATTTCTTCCTTCATTGCTCCCACCCATCTATTAGCTTTGAACCATAAATAACTCTGTTATATGTGGAAGGAACATCTTCTTCAGCGACTAGTAATGCGTAGGTTACCATGGCCTTCATCTTTATAAGTACCATGCCCTTTGTAAGCCATCTCGGGTTACTTGTATTCCTCTTTGGTTTACTAGTTGTAATGAACTCTACTACCAGAGTCTCCTCATCTATACAACCAAATGCTCCACCTTCGTCTGTGTTTCCAACATCTTGAACATAAATTAATGACTCATCACTCATTGTCATAGCAGTAGATGACACCCCCTTTGGTACAAAACTATCTGGATCATGTGAAGATAGATCAATCTCTTCCTACTGCAAAATCACTATTATCATCTTCTCTACCTGCTCAGAAACATGTGACTTTATCATAGAAGTCTATCAAAAGCGACATCAGTGCTCAGAATAATCTTTTACATCCCATAACATGTAGCCTTTAACCCCTTTCTTCTTACCCAAAAAATGGCTTTCCTTGCTCGATGATCCGACTTACCATCTTTGACATGATTATATGCCGAACAACCAAAAATGCGAATATAATCATAATTTGTAGTAGGTTCTCCCGATCAATCTTTCATTGGTTTTTTACCTTCAATTGCGGCCGAGGGTGATATATTAATGAGATAGAATACATATGTCAAAGCCTCAGCCCAAAATGCTTTGCCCAACCCAGAATTAGACAACATATATCGTACCTTCTCCAACAAACTACAATTTATGCATGCGCTCCTCTACCCGATATTATTGCAGTGCCTCCTTAACAGTAAAATTTTGAACAATTCTCTCATCCTAACATACTTGAGAGAACGGATCACTTGTATGCTTCCCACCATTATCTGAATATAGCAAGTTGATCTTTCTGCCAGTTTGGGTTTCTATAAACTTTTTCCAGCTCATAAAAATTTCTTGGACTTCATCCTTCCTTCTCATGGTATATACCCACACACATCTAAAACGATCATCAATAAATGACACAAAATAATGTTTACCTCTAAATAATGCATTCCTAGAGGGTCCCCATACATCTGAATGAGCATAGTCAAGGATTTCACGAGTGTGAAGGATAATCGTACCAAACTTTACCCTTGTCTGCTATCCTAGAACACAATGTTTACAAAAATCCAACTTGCACGCCTTAACACCTTTTAATAGCCATTGATTCGCAAAAACTCTCAAGGGCTTCTCCTCCGTATGCGCTAAATGTATATGCCATAGTTTAGTAGTATCTTTGAAAGTAGTCTCCATGCTTCCCATAGTAGCAACCTCCCCAAGAAGAGCTATACCATCTAAATAGTACAAGTTTTTGCTTCACCTTTGACCCTTCAAAACTACCATTGCTCCCTTAAGAACCTCCTTGACACCCTTTTTAGACACAACCTAGTAGCCTTTATCTTTATGTAAACTACTTGAGATGATATTCTTCTTCATATTTGCAATATATCGAACATCTTTAATTTCTTTAACCAATCCATTGTGTAAATTAAAATGAATGGTACCTATCCCATTATGTGATAGGAATCATCATTTCCCATCAACACAGTTCCATCTTTTAGCTTTCTGAAACTAGAGAAGCAATCCCTTTCGTGACAAATATGATAAGTAGCACCCGAATCCATAATCCATTCTTTGGAATCAACAATACATGTACTAGATGATATAGTTAAAGAAAAGTCATAATCATTACCTTAACTTCCCCCACGTTCCTGAGCAACATTTACTGAAGAGCCAATTTTCCTATCTTTCTTCTTCTTTAAAGGTGTAGGGCACTCATAATTCTTCTAATTTCCCGTTTCTTTACAAAATGTACATTGCTCTTTACCCAAATTGTTGCGATTAACTCCGTGACCTCCGGCTTCGATCGAGAGTTGTTACCACTAGACTTCTTCTTGTCCGTAGACCTCCCTCTTAGCATCACTATCTTGGGTGCTGACTTGTCAGACAGATGTTTATCATTCTTTCTGTACTCAGAGTCACCACTTCCATAGTCTTATCTTAATATTACAAATAACTCTTCTCATAGGAAATCGTCGTAACAAAGTGTTCATACTCTTTGGGAAGCGAATTCAAGAACAATAGAATTTTATCCTTAGTACCAACAACCTCTTCTAGGTTTACCAAGTCAGAAAGTAACTTGATAAAATTGCTTAAATGCTTCGACATTGAAATCTCTTGCCTCATTGTGAAGCGGTAAATCTTCCTCTTCAAATGGAGTTGATTTTGGATGCTCTTCACCAAATACTTCTCCTTAAGAATCATCTAAATCTCTTATGCTAAGATTTCATTCATCACAAGGTACTTTATGTCTAGAGCTAGGTATGACCGAGCTTAACCACATGCTCATTTGTTCATCTTCTTTCAAAGCCTCTCATCTACCTTCTTGGGTTTATCTTCCAACACCTCATCAAAATCTTGCTTATTAAGCGCATCAATAACTTTGTATCGCTACATGCCAAAATTATTTGTGCCATTGAATTTCTCGACTTCAATTTTGGCATTGTAAAACATAACTGTTTAGGTGTTGTCTAGGAACTTGGTTCATCTCCTTCTACCATTGTTCTCCCAATTTTCATACAATAATTGAAATTGAAAAGAAAGTGAAATCGAGATAAGACGTTACCTCCCAATTCTTCAAAAAAAATCTCACTAAGGGTAGTTAAGAAATACTATAAGTCTCTCTTATATACTCGGGACACTTATTTCATTAACATAGATCTCAAGGCTAAACCAACGTCTCTAAATCAATACTCAAAAATTGAGTTTGCAATGTCTGTTCGAATAGACTCCAAAGTCTATTCGATCATAAGGTGTTATGCCTCTTCTGTTTAAATAGACATTGGGTCTTATTCGAACAAAAAGTATTCTATCTCTTCTATTTAAATAGACATTATATCCTATTACAGCAGAATGTATTTTACCTCTTCTATTCGAATAAACATTATGTCTATTCAAACAGAAAACAGAGTACTCCTCGGCAAAAGGTACATTTACTTGAAAGGCTATGGTCGATTCAGCATAATTCTTGAAAGACCAATTTTGCTAAATTGATCCTGAATTCTAAAGTAGACCGTGCACCATGCTTGCCAAAAAAAATACTTATATTAGTGCAGAATCGCAACTCAGAATTTCAGGAAACTAAAGAACTGATATTAGTAAGGTACGGGAAGTGTAGAACAATAGTAACTTTTTTGTAAACAATAAAACAACAGCAAAACTCTTGTAAGCAAAACAGCAACAACAATAAGAGATATAGCTCGAGGCAAGGGTCACACTATATTTAAAGAGTATTTCGACCTACCCCTAAGTACATGTATTTGCAGTTTGATCTCTTCCCAAGATATAATGAGCAGTATTATCGATACAGTAGTCTCAGTACTGGAATACTACGTACATATATGTACCTCAGCAAAACTGTGAACAAAAATGAGAGAGAGAAAGAGAGAGAGAGCTTCAAAAGCACAGGGAGAGAGAAATTAAGATGAACTATATTGTTTTATATTTTTTGAGAGGTGATAGCAGAGGTATTTATATAGTTTTTATTTGCAATGTCTCTCCAATTTTTACTCTAATGAGCAGGAGTACTAGAAAATGAACCAAAGGCCATTGTCAAATTTAGTTTTAGCCACAGTTGTGTATGTGGCAAATTGCTGCAAACCGGGCCGTGGCAAAAACCAAATATTCGTGGCCAAAAAAGTTCCCACATTAAGGTTTCGTGACCAAAAATCTAATTTCGTGCCTAACCGTGGCAAAAACAAAAGGGAAACGCGGGATTCTAAAACCCAAAATCAATTTGGCGCTAAAATATTTTCATAACTCATCTCCTTTCGATCTCTCTGTGTCTTCTCTACACAAGACTAATCTCCAAATCTCTTAGGTAAGCTATGAAAACATCTCTCCCTTAAATTCATATATCTTTAATCAATCTATCTCCATTAATGGTGAAACCTGATTTGTGTTTTTGTTATAGGATCAGTAGGTTCAAATTTTGAATTTTATTGGGTGAAATTGAAGAACCAAGAAATCGATTGAAGCCTCGACATTCCTGATTGAAATTATGGCTTTGAAATCAAGGTGATTTAATTGACCTCTCTTTCTTTCTCTCTCTCACTCACTATATCCATTTTTGTAATTGATTTTATAGGGTTAATTGTAGTTCTGCGAACTCAATTGAAGCCTGAACCTTGCTTATGAAATTGAAGATTTGAAATCGGGGTATTTATGATTTGGGTATTTTTTTTGTTTCCAAACACTCATGGTATTTAGAAACTGTGATTGTAGTTAGATCTCTAAATTTTCCTCTGATTGTTGTTTGGTTTGTTTATCTGCATGAATCGGTGTTATATTTTTCCGAAATTTTGAATTTTTTTAGCGTTTTAGATTATGTGTTTTGGTAATGTGGTGCTTGTGCCTTTGCAACCCCTCTTTTCCAAGTTTCAACCCCTCCTTTGATATGTTCTGGAATTTCTTGTCTTCATATTCCATTAGGTATTACATCAGATATTCATCAACTAGATCTGTAAAGAAAATAACCTCGTAATTGTTTTTTGTGAGTTTCTCAAGGAATGGGGATTTCTAGTGAGTATGATATGGAGGTAGTTCGAATCGAAAGTAGTTCAAATTGTGTTAGGTCGAGGGATAGGTCTCTACATTTAGATCATTCCATTGACCTATCTTGTTTGTTTGGAAGACCCAATGAGAACCAACGACATTCATATCTGGTGTTTGTCGTATGAGACTCCATGTATGATTTTGGTGTAAGGCAGAGAGTTCTTCCTCCATGGCAGCTTTCCAATGTGGTATTTTAAGTGTTGTGCGATAGGACTTTGGTTTAGAGGATGCATAGAAGGAAACTGACTATTGGAGGTGATAAACCTGTAACCATATGATTAACAACCTAGTGAAGTGTTGAGAGCAACCCATTATGTGTAGAAGAATGGGATTACTTTTGGGTAATCATCTCGGGCTTAGGATAATATTTTTGGCATTATTTATTTGGTGGAGCGAAAGGCAAATCAACAGAAAGTGTACCACCTTCTATATTTAGAGGAGCCAAAGGAAATTGATATACTATAATTATATTATTGAGGGATAAATCCCCCTTTTAAACAAATGCTTCTTGAGATATATCATAAGTTGGAAAAGGTATGTCATAGGATATGATAATGGGTAAATCATCTGAACTTGTTTTTGGATAGGGAGCTTCATTGTAACCTGGTTCTAGGGAAGGTACAAGAGATGACTTCAAGCTTGAAGGTTTAGGGCAAGGAGGTGAAGTAGCACGAGGTGTAGAACTTGGTGTTAAGGTTCATTGGACGTATCGACTTCATCGTAAAAAAAGAAATAAAATCATCCAAAGGCATACCCGATATGGATCAACTACTTTTTTTACATATATAGGCTCAAGATAAAGCAAAATGTAGTTTCCTCAAATATGCCCAACGACAGATGCGACAACCACGGAACACCCTAGATAAGCGAGAAATAAAAAAAATAAAACCATAGCAGCTGATTGAAAAATGTAAAACCAATCACCAAGCTCCACCTAGCAAAATTGGCCAATAACCAGACATCGTAGATAAGGCCTCCGCATAGCACAAACTGTCAAGTCAATAGCACATATAAAAGCAATCAACTCCTCCAATCTTACCACCACGCCCACAAACTAAATATTGTAAGAGACTGCAAAGAATGCATCTAAAGTGATAAAGTTGCTTTAATCCTCTAGTTAAGCTCCTATTTTGACATGCCAACATCTACAAATTATAAGAAAATAAATCTCCATCACTATCCAAGAAAATACTTGAGCAAAGCTGCCCTTCCAATACACTTCGTCTTCTTTAATTTTAATTTCCAAAAGGTTACAATATCGTGACCCTAAACTAAACCTCATGGATACCAAAAACCCACATCATGTGGTTTGAAACACACAAGAAGTAAAAATGCTCTGAGAATACTATAACCTTCAAAAGTACAGTAGCCTACTCGCAGCCATCGACCCCATTCAGACACTCGAAGGCTACTTCGCACCCTACCTAAATATATCGAATCCCATTCAATCCTCAAAACAAGCCTTCCAGAGATCCCCTAAAGATGAAGCTTTGACTCTGAACATGTCTCGAAGACGGACTACACACATCGCAGCAGAAACCCTTCGACAATATCTGTACATGGCCGAAATATGATAGGACAGGTAGCCAGCTCATCAGACAAGACAGCGCAGTGATTGGTCCTTGCAACTACAGTGACATGCCCAACCACTACCACAATACCAAAGTACATAGACATCTCCAACAACTGTTGCAGTGACATTATAGACATGTCCAGCGCCCATACCCCCGCTGGGATATCCGGATAGTACTCTTGTAATCTGATCTAACCTTGGTGACTCAGCCCATCCTATGTTCTATAAATAGGAAAGATGGGGAACCAAGGAATGGTTAGAAAAATTCCCCCCAACCCCTTTACAGTTACCTTCAACCACCCTATAGAACCCAGTACTCGAACCTTCGATTACTCTTCAGTAATAAAATCACTCTTTAAAATCCTCATTAGAGGTCGTAGAGCGTCACATTCGGGCCTCTACGCAAATATTTGTCTATAGATTGTTCGTACTTTAGATTATTTACTTGCATTCCTTTGATTGAAGATTAACCCTGTGCTGTAAGAGCCAACTTCCCTTCCAAAAGAAGTTAGGCCCATACAATTGGTGCCGTCTGAGCTTCCCACCCTACCAATCTCCTTTTCTTTTTCCCTCCATTTGATTTCAACTTCCACAGATTCTCCTCAATGGCACCCACCCTCCGCTCCAGTTCAACCCATGCCGGCATCTCCATCGACAGAGTGGCCACCCAAATAACCCTACTATCTCAACAAGTCGCTCAAGCCGAGGAGCGCCACCATGCACAACTTAACCAAGGGCGTGAAAACTACCACCTAGAGATGAAAACTGAACGGAACCGCCGTCTAGACGATGAGAACAGACAAAACCGGGCAATCGATGAATTACACAATACCGTTCGAGAGCTGCAGGGCCTACAACCTCTAGAGCCTGCTTGCCCATCCCAAGCACCAGATCAGTCGCGCATGTTTACCCGCGCCCGTATGGAACCCCTACTTACTCTTGGAGTACCCCAGAGCCGTATCCAAGCTGAAGGTGATCCCCACACTATTCCTCCTATCGGCTCCATCCATCTCGGCATTTACCCCACAGAAAATTCTTCTGACTCAACCCTCCGATCCTCTAGATACCCCATACGCCGCCGTGCTTAATAACATTTCGGGGAGCACAGCACTGAACACATTCCACCCGCTCGAATTCACCATCCTCGAAACCTTTAATCCCCCTCTCATCCCGCTTATACTGCATAGCAGGACTTCGACCTCAAGGTACAACCTACCATTCAAGTCAGTGCAAGCCCGAAACCCAACTCTTGGAATCAACTAAACAACCTTATTTTCCCCAAAATTCTTGCTATCGAGATTCCCCCTAATATCAATGCCCCCAAACTCAGCAAATACCGCAATACAGACCCTCAATCACACATTCTCGAATTCCAAAACACTTTAAGCCTTTAATAAATGGCTGATTACCTGTTATGTTGCCATTTTCCTACCAGCCTTACTGATAACCCCCTTTGATGTTATCACAACCTCCCAAATGGCTCGATACGAAGCTTCGAGAAACTATCACGACTTTTCCTCGCCCAGTTTTCTTTCAATAAGGACAGAGAAGTCAGAGTCGACTCCCTCTTCAATTTTAGAAAATTCAGCAATGAGACACTCGAAACCTTCACCAAAAGGTTCCCTGATAAATCGCGGGAACTTTATAACCTTGACTGCGCGAATGCTATACTCACATACTCGAATGCCCTGCTTAACCACAGTCGAGTAAAAGAATACCTAGTTCTCCACAAAACTCAAACACTCGAAGAGATTCTCTCAAAGGTTAACGGGTATATTGACCTGAAGCGCCTCCGCAAGTTATTTAAACCGAGTCAGCCTCCGACCCCGGCTATCAACAAACCTCGACGAAACCCACCTTCTACTCCAACAACCCTGATCTCTCCCGTCTCACAGGAGACGGAGAGCCGCAAATGCCCTAACATCGATAACAGCGCCGAAGCCTGCAAGAAGCGGCCAAAGCCAGTATTACCCATACTTACTGCCCCTCTCAGCACCCTTTTACCACATATACAGACAGACCCCATTTGGCACATCCCTTTCCCTATTGAAGTCAGAGCAGGCAAACCTTATTGGGCCAATAATAAATGTAACTGTCACCATACTAATAAATGCTTCGCCCTCCAGCACTCTCTCGAACTCATCCTCAAAGTAGGTCATCTACACCAGTATATTGCCGACCTTCCTAACTACCTTGACGGGACTTACCTCCAACCTCAATCCACCCCTACTGCTGACCCGATCGTGGTACATATCTACAGATCATGCTTTATTGAAGTCAACAACATCGACAGCGGCCGTTCCAAAAAAAAACGTAAGCGCGTCAAAGAATTTTGTAAACTAACCTATCCGGAGAAACTTCCCACCCTCCTGCCATAATCAAGCCCTCATCCTCGACTCGAAGGCATTTCCTTCATTAACTGTGATACATCTCACGTTCTTTTTCCTCATTCTGATCCACTAGTCATTATGATTAAGATCAAAAACCTCATCCTCCACAGAATGCTCATAGACACAGAAAGCGCAGCTGATGTCATTTTTCTCCTAACTGTCAAAACCATGAAGAAAACTAATCTCATAACCGTTGCCAATATCAAATTAAAAGGCTTCAATAGGGCCACAGAGGTCGTTATAGGCCGAATCTGTCTACCAGTTACCATAGGCCCTATCACACTTCAAACCAGCTTTCTTATTATTAATAAGAAGTCAGAATACCTCGGTATCCCCGGGCGTGACTGGCTCCACGCCATGTGTGCCATACCTTCAACCTACCACCAGACCCTTCGTTTTACCACTCCCGAAGGTACTTGGAACTTGAAAGGCTCCAAACACCTCGCCCGTTCATGGGAGCACCCGGAGATCGATCAGACCCAGAAACTCGTAAGCCGCCCATAACAATCACTATCTTTTTCTATCCCTACACATTCGATAGATACCACCTCACCTATCGAACCTACTGTTTATATCGAACATGACAGTCCTGGTCGAGGTACATTCATTAGAACTTTTCTCGATGAGGCAGAATGCCTCGATCTTACAGATTTCCTACGAGCAAACAAAGATGTCTTTGGGTGGACATTCTAGGAGATACCCGGTGTCGACCCCAACCTGGCGTGCCATCGCCTCAACCTCATTCCCCTTTCCTCAGCAGTCAAACAAAAGAAGAGTAACCTGGTACCACAACTTCATGAAGCAGTAAACCTTGAAGTGGACAAGCTCATAGCCGCAAGTTTTATCAGAGAAGTGAAGTACGCTGAATGGATATCAAACATTGTGGCAGTTCCTAAGAAAAACGGCAAGATCAGAATCTGCGTTGACTTCACAGACCTCAACAAGCACACACTGAAAGACAACTTCCCCCTCCCGGTCATCTCAGCAATCCTTGGCGCTACTGCTGGACATGAACGACTATCCATGATGGGCGCGGCTTTGGGTTTCAATCAGGTACCCCTCCTCCCCGAAGATCAACTTAAAACTTCCTTTATCATTAAACAAGGCCTTTACTGTTTCAATGTTATGCCCATCGGCCTTAAAAATGCAGGAGCCACTTACCAATCCCTAATCACAACCATGTTTAAACCCTTGCTTGGCAAGTCGATCAAAGTTTACATCGACGACATGATATGCGAGAGCCTCCAGAAATAGACCCATATCTAAGACCTAACTGAAATCTTTTCGATACTTCGCACATATAACATGATACTCAACCTCGACAAATGCCAATTTGGCGTTTCATCTGGAAAAATTTTGGGCCACCTTATCAGTAAACGAGGCATCGAGATTGACCCTACCCATATTCAAGCCCTTATCAACATGCCTTCGCCCCAAACCAAAAAAGCCGTCCAAAAAGTGGATGGTAAGATAGCAGCCCTTAACCGTTTCATTTCCAAATCCTCAGACAAATGCGCTTGGCTCTTTTCCCTCTTACGTGACCAAGGTGTCCACAAAGAAAAAAAGAAAAACAACCCCGAGATCAACTTGACACCCGAGTGTGAATAGACCTTTCTCAAACTCAAAACTTATCTTTGCCGACCACCCATTATCAACACCCCTATCGAGGGAAAAATACTATCTGTATATCTTGCTATTATAGACACCTCAATCAGTTCAGTACTTATTTGACTCGGCTCAAACATCGAGAAACCTGTATATTTCATCAGCAAAACCCTCACACCCGCAGAAACCTGATATTCGAAGCTTGAACGTTTGCTCCTCACTCTTGTCTATTCAGCTTGCAAACTCAAACCATATTTTCAAGCTCACCCCATCTGTATTATAACAAGTTACCCCCTTCGAGAAGTACTCAGTAAAAAGGTAAAATCCAGACGGGTACAATAGTGGTCTGTGTACTCTGGCGAACATGGCATTACATTAGAGAAGCAGATATCCCAAAAAGGCCATGCAGTAGCAGACTTTCTTGCCGACTTCCCGGTCGAAGATGCCGATTGGGAAGAACACGAAGATGACTTAACAAAAAACCAGCCCAAAATAACAGATCCCTGGGACCTATACACTTGCTGGCATTTATTCATAGATGGATCCGCTGGACCTAATGGCTCAGAAATTGATATTTTCTTGGTAACACCCACTAATGACCGAATAGAAAAAGCTGTCAAACTTACCTTCGAATGTTCCAATAACGAATTTGAGTGCGAAGCCTTTATCCACGGCCTCGACCTCACTCTCAACCTCGGCATTCCCGAACTTGCAGTTTTCACAAATTTCAACTGATTTAGAGGCATTACACATGAGAAAATCAAGCTAATGGTCGCATGGCTAACTATGCTCTCTTTGTGCTACAGTGCATGGACCGATTTCCTAAAAAATCTACTATCACTTATTACCCTCGAGGAGAAAACTAACATGCAGATACCCTCGCCTACATAGCAGCTATGCTCGGACAATCAAAATTTTGAACCCTCCATATCGAAGTACTCGAACGCCCAAGTATCGACCAGATGGGACTCAATGTCATCAATACTGGGGGTGAGAGTCTCGATCCAGATGATTGGCGAACACCATTCCTCCATTTCCTCAACAATGCCACCCTCCTAGATGATCCCAAAGCCAAACGGTAGTTGTTAGAAAATTGCCGCAGATACACTATCCATAAAAATGAATTACAGCGCAAATCCCCAAATGGCGTCCTCCTTTGATGCATATCCCAAGCCGAAGCCTCTGCAATTCTAGCCGAACTCCATGAAGGAACCTGCGGGGCTTATACTACTGGTCGTTCAATGGCCCTTCGAGCCGTCTCTCAAGGATTATTCTGGCCGAATATGATAAAATAAGCCGAAGAGTTTGCCAAACACTGTGACAAATGCCAACTTCATGCTCATGACATCTATTGCCCTTCTCAAGACCTCCATTTCAGTCAAGTCTCCTGGCCATTCAAAAGATGGGCGATCAATCTCGTCGGACCTTTCCCAAAAGCCTCGGGTAGCAGATAAAGTATCCTTGTTGCAACCGATTACTTCACCAAATGGGTCGATGTTGTACATTTATGCCGAACCAGAGAAGAAGAAGTTATCTAATTTCTATGGGAAAACATCATCACATGCTTAGGCTACCCCCATATGATTCGATACGACAATGGTCCCCAATTCGTCGGTAGCAAAGTTAGAAACTTTCTCAAAAAACATAATATCATCCTCTCACCCTCAATACCTAACTATCCCCAAGGCAATTGTCAAGTCGAAGCAATAAAAAAACCCATCATCGATGGTCTCAAGAAAAGAGTTGACGCAAAGAAAGATCGATGGGTTCAAGAGTTACAGCATGTCGTCTGGGCCTATCGAACAACCCCAAGAAAATCTACAGGCTGCACCCCCTTCCTTCTAACATATGGTACCGAAGCTATGCTCCCTAATCAATTTGAAGTACCCACATGAGATCCTAACCTCCTAGACGAAGACAATGAGTTTGAGCTCGTATGTAACATGTTATGGATCGACAAAACCAGCTAGAGACCGAGCTATCGCCAACCTCAGCCGCTACCACACATCACTTCAGAAATCCTATAACAAGAAATTTTGACCACAAGTTTCAACATCGGAGATCTAGTACTTCGACGTGTCAACCAATCCTCGAATCCTCGAAATGACGGCAAACTAGCCTAATCTTGGGAAGGACCTTATGTCGTGTATGATGAAACTGACAAGGGTTTTTACTACCTAATAACAGAAGACGAATAGCCTTTACCAAATCCGTGGAACACAATGCAGTTAGTCTCCTATAACAAGCCAATGCCTTAACATTGTACAACTGATGTAATGTAGAGTAATCAATTAAGAGTTTTTCACCCAAACTTCGTCTCCTCTTTTCATTGAATTTCTTGGTTTAACTTAGGCATCATGCCAACCCTTAGACCTAACTGATGCTTAGGAGTATCCTTAAGATTTTTCAAGCTTCCAATTTTGACCAAACTCAAGGGGCAAGGGTCGAAAGATCAGACCTTTGAGAATGCATTGGGAGCGAACAGTTATGCTTCGATTAGGCTCCAAAACTGTTGAAGTCCAGTCGATTTCTTGGTTCCTTCTAAGTATCATGTCAACCCTTCGCCCCAACTGATACTTGGGGGCGACCTTGAAATTTTCATGCTTCCAATTTCAAGCAAACTTGAGGGGCAATGATGGCCGAAAGACTGGACTTCGCGGATGCATTGGGGGTGAACAGTTATACTTAAATAAGGCTCAGAAACCATTAAAGTCCAGTCGATTTCTTGGTTTACCCCAAGTATCATGTCCACCCTCGCCCCGACTGATACATGGGGGTGATCTTAAAATTTTCAAGTTTCCAATATTCGAGGAAAATTGAAGGGCGCGAATGGTCGAAAGGCCAGACCCTCGGGAATGCGTTGGAGGCGAACATGTCTTGCTTCGCTGTAGCTTAGGCCTTTGAAGTCTAGTGAATTTTTGAGTTTCCTATAAGTATCACGTCCCCTTGGCCCGACAGATACTCGAAGGTAACCTCGAAATTCTTTTTTAAACTTCCAACATCGTTGTGGCTTCGGCCTTCGATGTCCAACAGATCCTTCGAAGCCCTTTAAGGTTCGATCACTCCACAGTTATTCGGCAGAAGAAATACATGCAGATACTATTGTACAAGAATATCTACAATTCTACTAAATGCACAAAAGATTCAAAGTATCATACATCAGATAAACAGTTGCATTACAACTGAAGTTCAGTCATCAAAAGTTCAACACAAGTGAAGCCAACAGAATACGCATCAATATTTCAACAATCCAGAATAAAACAAGGCCAGAACAAGACAACAAAGTTAGTCAAAAAATTAGGCATCAATTCAGAAGTAGTTCAAAATCAACTTCAGAAGTTCCACAGATAACCACCTTCAGTACAGTACACCAGCTTAGAGACATACCAAGTTCAAAGACCAACGCGAAAATAAACATAGTTTAAAATATTGCAACTCAACGGCAAATCAGAAAATGAAAGCATGGAACCCCAATTCAAAATACCTCATATCGGCGCGGTTAAACCTTCTTCCTCCACAGGTCCCCCAGTACCAACACCCTCAGCACCTTCAGTCGAAGGCTTCGACCCCGCACCATCGACAACCACACCATCCACAGTCCCACCACTGGCCGCTCTAATAACAGAAGCCTCCACACCACCTCCAGTACCTCCAGCTGCCCCATCAACAACATCTGCTTTTCCTTCCTTCATCTACAAATCATCTCCATCAACAAGTTCTGGGGAAACAGGGAAGGGCTCCAATGAATCGGGATTATACCCCTTATCTTCTATAAACACTTTCAACCTGACATTCACCTTATATTTATCATCAAACTGTTGCTGGTAACTTACCTTCTGTTCTACCTTCTCCCTCCCTTTCGCCGCGCTTTACCGACTACTCCCGCTCCTACCTTGACCGCTGAAGCTTAAGCCTCTTATCAAACGAGTCAGTGATCGCTGCCAGATATCACTTCAACTTCTTGAATTCAGATAACAATGACACCTCAGTCCCCCAAGAAAGATCTAGACTTTCCACAGCTTGTCGCAACTTCCCTTTTACTAACTTCATTGTCCTTTCAAACAGTCAGTATCCTCAAAACTCGAAGAAATCAAAAGAAATCTGAGACTCTCATAGAAGAAATTCATAGATAGTTACCTGAAACATACTCCTCTTTATTTCTTATGAAACCTCGTCTGATTCGTCCTCGCACAGCTCAACCATCGAAGCGTATTTGGCTACTGCTTGCTCCTGTCGTTCAGCCTCCGTCATCTCTTCATCCTCATCTGCTGCATCATCATCCCCCAGTACCCTACATCGTTTGTACTGACTAACCTTCGATTGCTGCACCTTCGGAGAGTCGGGAAGCATCGCCAGCCACTTCGGGCACTAGCGCTGCTTACATCGACCCTCCGCGTTTTTGAAACATACTGAAAATTTCTTGGCAACTCTTCCCCTCCTACTTCTTCTGGACCCTTTGAATTACCTTTGCCTCTCCTTCTCTTCAATGGCTTCGGCGTAATGGGTACGCTTCGAAGTAGCGAATCCGCCTTCTTCCTTCTCTGTCTCTTGATACCAAGACTGTCAAAAATAGAATTGAACCAATCCTCACTAGCTTTGAGTAAAGTATCAATATAGTTCCTCAAATTGTTCCAAGATAGATTCTTCAGACTTGCAGAACAAACAAAAATATAATTACCACCTATTCAAGACATATATCAGCAACAATCCTTCGACAACAAGCTTACTCTGATTATACACCCTATGATGCAACGTATAAAGGTCCCCCCCCCCTCAACATTCTCGTAGTTTCCCTATACTATCAATAAATCTGTATTCCACCCTCGACCCGTCGAACACAGATCAAAGAACCAGGGCTTCTTTGGGTGACAGGCCCAACTACTAAGTAGAGGGTAATAATATCAAACCACTTAATCAAACCCCTCCCCTCACTATTCAACTTTGCATTCATCCCCTCTATAACCCTCATCATCTCACAAAAATTTCCATTCATTTACACCGGAGCAACCTCCCAAAAATTCAAAACTTCTTTCACCAGTCTGTGAAGAAGAAGTTATATTCCTAATCGAATCTAACCTCTATATGCTATTGTCCCTTCCCCAGGGTCTGATTTGAAAGTTAACCCTGCTCCCGCCATACTCAAGAATACCCCAACATTCGATAGCTCCAGCTTGGTAGCGAAACTATCTAATCTAACTCTATTTCTAGCCAAAACGGCACCTTTGACCCTATCCGACTCAGTTGAATCTCCACTTTCATCACTCTGCCCCCATTCTTCCTTTCTACCACCAGAAGGCCCCACATTACCCTTGTCTCTCTCCCCCTATACTATCTCTTCCTCCATATTATCCTCAGTCACTACCGTCCTACGACGTCTCGTAATCGGCAGCTCACCAGTGGGCAATACCATAGGCAAAGAGGCTTCGGTTATGACATCTAACACCTTTAAGTCACTGCCCTCATCCATTGGGGCACGACCAAAAATTCTAGCTTTGAATGCTTCGATCTCTTTGTTTATCAGCCTCTATCTCGAAGCTTGATGGGTATGAATCTTACCCTACAGAAGAAGATGTACGCAATTAGATCGATATATTCGATAATTAAGTGTCAATAACCCATAGCCCATCTACCCACTTCAGCAGATTTACACATATTCGACACCTCGATCCTAAACCCAGCGCCTTCATCAAAACCTCAAAAATCTAGAATGGGTCGAAACCTAGACATATGAATTCTCTTATCCTCAAAGATAATCTCCAAACCCCAAATGCAGACATTTTACTTTCTGACACTGAAGAAAAATCAAAACAAAAATTGGCAGAGTTCAAGTCACAAACCAGTGTTAGAACCACTATAGTCAGAACAGCAAGATCAATGAAACAACTTCAACAACTTCTCTCAAAGCACCAATGGCGTACGTTCTCTTCTCCTCGTACTCTCTGATTTTTCTCAATATGCAGTATAGTAATTACACCTCTCACACTTATATACTCTCTCAAAAAACCAAAAATGCCTCAATTTTCTCACCATTATCATTACCACGACCCCACTATCTCAGCTTTTCGGCTACAATGTGTTTTGGCCGACTTACCCCACATATCCTTCATGTGCGAGCGGCACACTCACTTCAACTTACCTGCAATAACTAAAGCTTCTCGAACCCTTTTACCCTCACTCAAAGCTAAACAGTCAAATCCAAACAGTCAAGTCACAACTTTTTTCATAATACGAGCAAAAATCATGATTACCTTTATGACACACTACCCCAGGTGCACAAACTGTTCTGGCAGACCAGCTGTCTAGGCTGTCTAGGCTGTCAGTATGACTAGTCAAATCAATCAAAACCTTTGACACACTCCTCGAATTCGATTAATCGACCACTCTGCATCTCGAAGACTCATCAACAGATAGCCTCAAATTTGGGTTTCTAATATATCGACATTAGATCTACAGCACATTCGTCAATTCAAAACCTCATGCCTCTATTATCTCGGCAGATCACCCTTTTTTCTTCGACAGATCACATTCACCCTTTGACCGATTACAATCATACATTTCGGCAGTTCAATCATTTATGCTTACAGACCCAACCTTTGGCACCAACAGATCGATCTTTTTAGCTTTGACAGATAATACTCCCACTTCAACAGACTACAACATTTTACTTCGGCAATTCAAAAATTTCTTTAACAATCCAAACACTATACTTCGACAGTTATATTATTAATTTGACAACTCATGATACTACTTTAAAAATTCAGATTATACTACTACTTTTAGTTCGACAATTCAAATTATTACCTATGAAGAGCAAAAATATTACTACAACAGTACTTCCAAACACCAAATTCATTCAGAAAGATAAAACATATTACAAGCCTCGTCAAAAGAAAAAAAAAGGAAGAAGAACAGAAGAAAGCAACAACAAAAACACCCAACAGACAGAGGACCCTCATTATCAGTGGGATGCTCCTCATCAACCATGGCTACAGCATCCGCATCTTCCTGGTCTACTATATCCTCCGCAAAGCCCTTAAGAAAAGATAACCGATGGCCGAGAAACGGCCCCATCATCTACAATATTCCCCACTAGTATGTGAAGGGCATGCTAAGAATGGGTGCCCCGGGTTCCGCCTCAAAAAGATTTGGCATCACAGCATCAATGTCCTCTTCAATATCGAGCCTCCGTCGCAGCTCCACCGTCATCTCCCGTATGCGCCTTACTCTCACTACCGCCTGATTCTCTTCTGTGGGTTTCATTTGTAGCCATTCTGATCCGGGCAAATAAGACAAAAGATGAAGAAAGATTGTAGAACGATGAGAAATCCTCTCTACAGCAGTTCCTTTTATATCTAAAATCCAATTTCAACTTTCCCTTTTCCCTAGCCGTATTAATAGTGATCTTCAATTCCCCACCTTGAAAACTTAACAGCCAACCTCTTCAACTTCCCAGATGTAACAGTTTTCGCTTCACACGCATGAACACACCATTTACGAGGATTTACAGTCGAACCTTTTTTATCGAACCATCGACCATTTTCAAGGCCTACTAGTTATTTACATTCGACCAGATCATTATACTTCGAGCACACATTTCGCAACATTAATTAGTATTACCCGTTAGCATTCGATGAGAAAAGTTTGCTATCATGACTACGCGCCTATTAGTTTCCAATGCCTAGCAGTTAGAAAAAACTCAAATATGCAGCAAAATAATATTCTCATTCCATTCCACCACATGCAACAACAAAATAACAAAAATTCACACCCAAATACATTCATAGAACCAACCCAAACAAAAACCTCTACATAAAACCTCAGAATACAAAGAGACCAATCATCACCACCTCAAATAGCAGCCCTATTTCCAGAAGGCCTAAATCCACTCACCGCACTTGCTCCTCCATCTCCTCTTCCGCACAAATGAGGCATTCGGTTAAAGCTGAGAGAAAGAGATAACGCTTCTCCGTAAAAGTAAAGTCGTACTTGAGCCGATCCCAAAGATAGGCATAAGGCTCCCCATTGATGAGCTCCCCAGCCTCTACCTCCACTAGTTCGGGCATGTCCCAGTTCAGATCATGATGCCTGAAGAACTTTATATGTAGTTCACCAATCTTCTACCCTATACGACGGTCCCGGGCGAACCCCATCCTTTTCTGATATCGCGTATTGGGCGCGGTATCCATAGAGATTGCAAAATTTATAGGGGAAAAAGAGAAGAATGAAAAGGAAAAAGGTTACACAGTACCCCTACTCCAATACCCATACTTATAGCCTCATTTTATTGATTACCCTATAACCACCTATACCTCTTAATTACCCTCTTTTATTACTTACCCAAAAACCAACAGTCAAACTGCTCAAATTCTAATGCAAAACAGTTTTCTCAGCGAACGCCTCTCTACATGGCTTCGAGATCCTCACTTAGAGAGGGCGAATGAAGTAGCCTACTCACAGCCTTCAACTACACTCAGACACTCGAAGGCTACTTCGCAGCCTACCTGAATATATCGAAGCCCATTCAATCCTCAAAACAAGCCTTCCAGAGATCCCCTGAAGACGAAGCTTTGACTCTGAGCAAGCCTCGAGGATGGACTATATACATCGCAGCAAAAACCGTTCGACCATATCTGCACATGGTCAAAATATGATGGGACATGCAACCAGTTCATCAGACATGACAGCGTAGTGATTGGTCCTTGCAACTGCAGTGACAGGCCCAACCACTACCACAGTACCAAAGTACAGAGACATCTCCAACAACTGTTATAGTGACAGTACAGACATCTCTGATGCTCATACCCCCGCGGGGATATTCGGACAGTACCCTTGTAATCTAAGCTAACCTTGGTGACTCAGCCCATCCTATATTCTATAAATAGGTTGAGATGGGGAACCAAGGAAGGGTTAGAAAAATTCCCCCCAACCCATTTGCAGTTTACCTTCGACCACCCTGTAAAACCCAGTACTCGAACCTTCGATTACTCTTCAGTAATAAAATCACTCCTAAAAATCTTCATCAGAGGTCGTAGAGTATCCCATTCGGGCCTCTATGCAAGTATTTGTCTATAGATTGATCGTATTTTAGATTATTTACTTGTATTCCTTTAATTGAAGATCAACGCCGTGCTGTAAGAGCCAACTTCCCCTCTAAAAGAAGTTAGGCCCTTACAAAAAGCAACCAATATTAAAAGGGTTCCTTCAACTCATGATGTTGAAGATGACTTAAGATGATATAGGCTCCTAAATAAATAAGTGGCAATAGTCTTAAAAAAATCTTGAACTGTGACTGGAGGACTAACCCATTATAACCTAAAAATTTAAGGAATGAAACAAATCTAAGCAGTACAGCTGCTTTAATAGGGGCCATGAACCTGAGAACAAGCATAAAAAATCAGCCCCTAATTCATACACTTTCAGCTTGGCAGACCAAATGGATCTGAACAAGTACCAACAAATATGAGCCAACTTCATCAAGAAGCGATAACTTCCAAAACTTTAAACCTTCTACTCTAACTAACAGCCTAATCACAGTGGCTGTGCTCCCAGGAATTAACAGTCTGTTAGCAAGCAGTTTGATAAGAACACTAGTATCAACCCAACAAATATCATATCAAGCATTAATAACTATGTAAAATGGGTTGGCCAAGAGTATGTGAACAAGGCTGAGAAGAATCACGAATATGTATAAGTATTAACAATTCTACATTAATACAGTGGCATACAAATCCATAACCCTCATTACATTAAGGAAAACAAACTTTGCTTGCAAAAACAAAAATTCAAGTGTAGGAAAAAACATATAGATAACAAAGTAACATCAAAGGGGTAGAATCACAAAATATGGATAAACCAAATAGGAAGCAAGAAACTTGTAATTTGCATAACAAGTAAAATTTATGATTTGAGTTTTTTAAACTTATGTCCTGATATTTATATGTCGAGAATAGCCCACGTTCAACTAGGCACTAGTAACCAAAATGCACAAGTTTTAAAACAATATTCAAGGGGTTAGTTTTTTTTAGCATTGCGAGCTATTTGCAAAATAGAGGTCTTTCAACCATTACCAGTTCTCTTTTCCACTGTAGGTCTAGCTCAAAACTTCTAGCGCTACATCTTACCCTTTTAAGATTTGAAAAACATAAGATTTGACATTCGGGTTTTGCTTGACTTAGGTTAGGCTTATGACTTCCATCCAAGGCTTGACAATTTTAGTTTGATCGAAACAATATGTAATATATAGCCAATGGTATATTATATTCTTATATGGTCTGAAATTTTATATACAATAGGTTGGTTTTGTTTTGTGAGCTTAGTTGGGACTCTAATTTTTCAGTAGACATTAGATACTCCAGTTAAGCTGGTTCTTTTACTGCTAATGGTAATGCTGGCCTGTTTCTAGTTTCTTTGTCTATTCCCCTTCTTATCTTGCACCTTCTTACTATTTCCCTTTCACTTAAAGAAGAAAACAAAGGCACAGAAAGCTCTTGTGTGTTTTTTTGCGCAATATATACTTTGAAAGCTCCTTCCATGGATAAGAGTTCGATAAACCTTCGACATCCTGACGCGAGATTTATAAAAGGCATGTACGTCTTTACAGATTTTGTATGGAATGACCTTCCTGATACTGGAACCATTATATGTCCATGTAAGTGCTGCAGAAAAAAAAATGATTCCGATTTCTTATGACGATATTATTATACATTTAGTCAGAGATGGATTCACATGAGCCTATAAGGTTTGGTATGCGCACGGCGAAAAAGAAGTTCATGAGGATATTGAGCATGTAGAATTGTTCGAGCAACACCAAAATGATATATTCATGGATTTCTCGGGTAATAATATAGGTAACCCAGTACTTCCAGACAGTGGTGATATGGTAAATTCAATTTTAGACGGTGGGGCGGCCAACGTATCGAGCGAATATCAAGAGCCAAGTAAAGACGACTCCACTGTAGAGCTTAAGAAAAATGTGCTAGAGGCCATGACAACATTATATCCTGGATGTGAAGGTTTTACCGTGTTAACTTTCATCATAAAATATACAAGTTGAAAGTTAAACATAATTGGTTTGCAACCAGCTTTACAGATCTCTTAAAGTTATTTCAAGAAGTACTGCCAGCAGGAAATGAAACCCCGACCAATAGTTATCGTGCTAGTAAGATAATATCTCAAGTTGGTCTTAATTTTGAAAATATTGATGCTTGTCCTAATGATTGCATTTTATACTGGAAAGAAAATGCTTTGAAGACCAATTATCCGATATCTGATACCACTAGATATAAAGAAGGCACAAAAGTTTCTTCTAAGGTAATACGGTATTTTCCAATAACACCAAGGCTGTAAAGGATGTATAGGTATGATTTTTTTTTGTTATAGTTTTATTTATTAAAATGAATCAATTAGGTCTAATACTAAAATTGTAATACATGTAATTTGTGTCTTCGCCCCTCTTTTGTAGTATACCATGGGTGGCAAATGACTTAACTTGACATTCAACTGGAAGATTACCAGATGGAAAAATGCGACATCCTGTAGATTCTATAACATGGAAGGCCTTAGATAGAAAGTACAAAAATTTCTCTGCTGAACATCAGAATCTTTGATTAGGGCTAGTAATAGATGGTGTTCGTCTGTTTGGTATGTTCGGATCGCCACATAGTTGCTGGCCCGTCATGTGTGTGACATACAATCTCCCTCCAAATTTATGCATGAAGCCACAATTTATAATGCTGAGCTTGCTAATACCCGGTCCCCGACAACCAAGAAATGACATCGATGTGCACCTGCAACCTTTAGTTGCTGAATTAAAACAATATGGAAAGAAGGGTCTATGACATATGATGCATTCACATGTAAAAAGTTTAACATGCATGCAATATTGCTATGGAAAATTCACAATTTTCCTGCATATGGAAATATCTCCGGTTGTAAGACAAAGGGAGAATTTGCATGTCCATGCTGCGGTCTGAATAATGATTCGCTTCACTATAGGAAGAAAAATGTGTATCCTAAACATAGAAGATGGTTGCCAAATTCTAATAAGGCTGGAAAGGACACTAAGGCCAGTACCTTTGATAAAACAGAATAACTTAGAGAGCCACCATCTCGTTTGCTTGGGAAAGATGTAAAAAAAATGACTTCTAAGTTGGATGTAAAATGGGGGAAAGCACAACCTACAGTAAAAGCAAAGAAAAAAGATATAACACTAGGTGAAGTTGATGAGTTTTATCCTGCGACATGCTTTTCCAAGCGATTCATATTTTTTGATCTTGACTACTGGGTGGATATCCATATTCATAATAATTTGGATGTCATGCACATCGAGAAGAATGATTACGAGATTTTACTTGCACTTATGACAAATTAAAACAAATCGAAGGATGACCCTAATGCACGTATGGGATTTAAAGCGACTGAAAATCAAAAAGAATTTGTGGCTAAAAACTCATAATGGGAAGGAAGTTATGCCGCCGGGTCAGTTTTGGTTACGGAAGGATGAGAAAAAAATATTCTTACAAATTTTGAAAGAATTCCGTGTTCCGTTCGGTTTTAGTAGTAATTGGAAAAATATTGCTTGAAGAGATAACATGGAGTTGAAGGGCATGAAATCCCACGATTACCATGTCTTGATGCAACATTTCCTTCCTGTTTTGTTTAACATGCTTTTAGAGATAGGAAAGAAATCCGTGATATAATAAAAAACTTTTCAAACTTCTTCAATGCACTTTGTTAAAAAATAATTGATGTTGACACGCTTACGAAACTCGACGCGGGTATGATAAATTTATGTAAAGTTGAGAAGAGTTTTCCTCCATTTATATTTGTTGTGATGATGCATTTGCCCATCCACTTAGCTTATGAGGCCCGTGTGAATGGACCTCTTGCATTTCGAATGATGTAGGCATTTGAAAGGTATTTTTAAACTATTCAAACTTCTATTTTTATATATAAATAAAAATTGTGCCATAATTGTTTATATTTTTAAAAGGCGAATGAAGACATTCAAAGATGATGTCATGAATAAAGCCTGCCCCGAAGGCTGTATTGCGCATGCATATCTTTTACAAGAAACTTTAGTATATTGTACTGAGTATAAAGGTCTGGGAAATTCAAACATCCTAACAAAATTGGAGAAGTCTTTGGATAGTTCTCTTTCTGCTCCTCCCGATCTACTCAATGTTGTCGACTACAATAAAAATGATGATTAGGGCGCACCAGTTGGCTCTAGCCAAGAGTTTATCATAGAAGGTATTGAATACAAACAAGCTCGCATGTGGATGTTAAAGAGTCAACCTTGTTATGATACTTGGAAAAGGTATATATTCATACATGAATATTTATAAATAGTTCTCCTTTTATTCAGAATATAATTTTTTTTTATATTTTGATACTTAGAGAACATGATAACTTCATAAAGCTCTGTAAGTTAGCTATGGGAAAGAGGTCAGGACAGTACAAAATTCTTAGTGAAGAAGAGTTCATACCTTGGCTAAAAAAGTAGGTACATTTAAAAGTTGTAAGATTTATGTACTGCAAATAAAAGTATAATCATGTCAAATAAATGTTTCAAAAACTGGATTACCTAATTATTTTGCATTGTGTAATTTTCTTTGCAGTTGCAAACTGTGAAAAATGTCAATATTAATTTTGCTGATATTGTAGGAGGGCTATCATATTGCGTTAATCGATACAAAAAATATTGTATCAACGGGTTCTTTTTTGTGACCAAAGATTACGAAGCAACAAAAAAATATCAAAATAGCGGGGTTAACATTAGTGCTATGACCACCATCAGATCTAGTTGCAGTGATAAAAATTTAAAGGATGAATTTACTGTATACTACGGGGTTCTAGAATACATCATCGTACTTCAATACCGTGAAGGGTACAGGGTTGTCTTATTCAAGTATGCTTGGGCTAAGATTACACACCATGGTGTTAAAGTGGATGCAGAAGCAAATTTAATGTTGGTTAATTTGTCCAACTTAATTAGATCTGATCATATGGCTGATGAACCATTTATTCTTGCTGAACATGCCATACACATATTCTATTCCCAGGATCCAAAAGATCCAGATTGGCACGTAGTTCTACAGGTTCCATCAAAGGTTTATGTTGATGACGAGGCATGCCTTTTATCTGACGAATGTATTTTATCTGACTCTGATATTGGTCTTAGTAATAGGGAAAGTTATATTAATGAGGAACAAATATTTCACCATCCCAAAGATATTATTGTTGAAGAAAGGCCAAAGAAATGAAGACGTTTAAGGAAATAACAAAATGTTTCTTTGTAGTCTTGTATAGTTTCTCTTTTTTATAACTTTCTATTACGTTGTTCGTATTTGCTACAACATATGCTTCATTTATATTGCCTTAATTTATATGAAGCACAATTAATTGTTTTGTCTACTTATATATTTGTTGTTTTGGTTATCAGTTTCTTTAATGGATCATACTACGCATTCACTCGATTCCAATTCAGCTGTGGCGGGCACCGCAGGTAAAATATGTTATATCAAAATTTGTATAGAAGTTAATATTATTGTTATAATTGTTTAATTATTCTTTTGTTTGAGTAGGAAACATGCATTCTCGTACTTCATCTTCTTTGAGGAGAAAGGGTCCATCTCGAGGATCTATTCCTTTACCTGATGGGAAAACGAAGAAAGTTGGAGTTAATTCATGGAGTCAACCTATTCGAGGGGTCAACTCATACTCAACAACTATTGGAACTCTTACTCGTAACCATATCCCTATTAATTACAAGAAATTTACCAATGATCCTGATGAATTCATTCATATTGTGAAAATAGAGGGGTAATTTGTTTTCACGTCATCTAAACAACATCATTTTGTCTAAAACTGACGTCATAGTTCCAAATTTGTAATCTATCCCCGTCAATGACCTAATGTCTTGTATTTTGAAGTCATTTTATTAAAAAGTGACGTTAATTATTGTATTCTTCTCCATCAACATCATTTTCAGTAATGACCTTAAAAAAATATAACTTAGACAATTACCTTTCTAAGTCATTTATCCGCAATCGACGTTGTTTGGCTTTGATTAAAAATCATGATGAAATAATTGATAAATGAGATGCAAATTTTTCATGAGAGAGCTCATTTGGGTTCAAAAAGAGTTCTTTTGGCGATCAAAAATTGTAAAAAGGTCTGGAAAAAAAAACTAATTATATTCGCTTAATCTGTTTATCTCGTTCTATAGAAGAAGATGAAGTTTTAGTTGCAAATTCACTGTGGATCCTTTGGAGAACCATTCGCGGGTCAGCAATCCCATCTCTCTCAATCAATTTTTTTTCCCGATTTTCAGTTTTAATGATTTGGTTTGGGATTCATTGATTGGGTATGTTTGAAATTCAGTTTAATTGAATAGGGTTTGTGTTGATTTTAGTTTCATTGATTGAGTTTGTTTAAATTTCAACTTCATTGATTATGTTTTTGTTTCTTATTGTAGTATGATTCCCCACAAGATAAAGCATGAGGTACAGGAATTTCAGGTTTTTGATTTCAGTGTTTGATTTTGAAGTATGATTCCCCACAAGTAATCACCACAGTAATTAATAGCTTCCATCATAGTCCACTATGTTTAATTTCAAGTATCTGCAATGTACTTCCGATGATATACGGGGATGAAGCCACATGATCTAGCTAGCACATGTTTTTAAATGATATTGTGGTAGAGTTTCAACACCGTTGTACAAATTCTTCATGCACCCTATCGCCATTGGAAAAGATAGCTTGCTAACGAGTCTGGTAATCGTTCTATTGGCAGTGTGAAGAAGCTCCAGAGAAGGTCAATAAAATCATGTTTCGTTTCTGTGAACACCAATCGGTTCGTTTCTTTATCCACCAAAAGCTTAATACTAATGTTATTTGCCATTATTTAAAAGAAATGGTTAAGCTTCTGATGTTAAGCTCAAGTATGTATGAGGTCGATTTATAACAACTTTGCTATATAGCTCAAGATTCAAATCTCAGACTTCATTAAATCCCTCAACAGAAATCTAAGAGTCTCCTTTTTGAAACTCATTAAAAGATAACATTGCTAATAAATGGGATTCTTCTCTTGTCTTCCTTCAACTCCTTTTAGGGAACATAAACTTGACCTATTAAGTTCACTACAGACAATATCTAGAGTAGTTGCTATAAAAAATTGCCCTGGGTATAATGGAAATGAAATGGACTATCCCCATATCAAGAGACCTTGCAATGACTTCTGACTTCCTCCAGGGTAAAACTCTTGTACAGTTTATCATATCTACCTTTTCAAAAAAAACAACAATCAAGTTGAAGGTGTTAGTTGACAGAGAGTACAACCGAGTAGTTTTTGCCGAATCACAAAAGGATTTTGACAACATTCTATTGAGCTTCTTAACCTTGTCGATTGGCACCATCATCAGACTCCTCCATAAATAGCCTCAACCATTAAGGATAGGGTGTTTGAACTCTCTATACGAGGGCTTAGAGAATCTGGAAGCAGCATATTTTAAAAATGTTAAATGCAAGAACATTCTCCTTCGTCCAAGAAACTCATATGCATATCAATGTCAGAAGCTGAAACTGAACATCGACGATGCAGAACCAACCAAGTATTACCTATGTAAGAACTACCAGTCTGATATATCTTAAGGTGAACATTTACACAGTGGAGGAGACAGTTTGAGCATTTTTGGGAATATGAGATGCAAATGCAAACAATCGATAGATCATGAGGCTTGCCTTGATGATAATGGTGATGAAAACGAAGATAATGGGGATGAGGGAGTTTTGTTGCAGGTACATCGACATTTACTATAACGAATGACCTGCAAAATAATGCCAATGTCTACCGCTGCTAGTTTAGCACTGATGAAAAATCTTGACGTCATGGATATGAAAGCTCTGGAGGAGATGATCTTTGATGCTAGCTTTGAACAAGTAAGTCTTACATTGGACAAATGATACTGCTAGTACTTATCTTCAATGAGCTCAAGTAGTGGATTAAACATGGATTAACTCCATTTAATAGTAAGTTTTTCTTTAGTTTGTTTTGTTGTTTTTGTTTATTTACTGTTTTACTTTCTTAGAATTTGAATTTTGAGTGCAAGCATCAGCTGATCCATAATTTGGTTGATATTAACATTTTGAAGTTTAGGCTACCCACATTTGTTATCTAACCTTCCTTTAACAAGCAAATACGTATTTATTCTGATGGATCTGTTATCTAATCTTCATTGGTATCTGTTATCGGTATAACTCTAACTATCCACTTTTCAGAGGTAACCCCTTCCTTTAGCTAGCAACTACTAGTTATAACTCTAATTATGCCTTCCAAAGTTTCATCCTTTATGTATCCCTTATGGATCTTGTGATATACCTCCTTTTTCATTACAGTTTTCTATAAATAATTCTGTCTCTCTAAGGCTCATCATATCCTTCTGTTCCAGTGTAGAGGCTTTGAAAGGTGAAAATCAGGGACGTTCGTCAAACTGATATATAGAAGATTAGAATATAGGTTAAGGATGAAAGTCTTTTCTTGCATTATATTCATTTTTATATGCATTGTAGTTGGTTTTGGGTTTGATGTGTTCAAAATTGCCTTTCTTTCGGCTTCAAGGGTTTGAGATCTGTTATAGATCTATTTCTTGAATGCTTTGTTCTAGTAGCATACATTAATTTCCAATTATTTTGGGACTTTTTCACCTGGAGATCATTTTTTGTTTTCTGGGTTTTCTCATACTGGTAAATCTATTTACTTAATTTGAAGAAAGTGTAATATGTCAGAATATACTTTTTCTTCAGTTTTATTTCATTCTTTATTAAACCTAGCAGTTGGTTCTAAAATTTTCATGTTTATCTAAATTGCTTCTTCTTTTGGCTTCGAGGGTTTGAGATCTGTTAGAGATCGATTTCTTGAATGCTTTGTTCTAGTGGCATCCATAAATTTCTAGCTGTTTTAGGGGCTTTTTATTTCCTAGAGTTCATCTTTTGTTCTCTGGGTTCCCTTTCTGGTAAATCTATTTACTCTCACTCTGAAGAAAGTGTACTAGAATATACTTTTTCTTCAGTTTTATTTCATTCTTTATTAAACCTAGTAGTTTATTCTAAATTTTTCATGCTTGTCTAAATTGCCTCTTATTTCGGCTTCGAGGGTTTGAGATCTCTTAGAGATCGATTTATTAAATGCTTTGTTCTAGTGGATACATCAATTTTCAGCTGTTTTAGGGTTTTTTTTTTAGCCTAGAGTTCATCTTTTGTTCTCTGGGTTCCCTTGCTGGCAAATCTATTTATTCTCACTCTGAAGAAAGTGTACTAGACACTTTATCAAAATATAGGTGAAGGGTCTTTTCCCTCTGTTTTAATTACTTTTTTTATTAACCTAGTATTTGGTTCAAAATTTGTGTTTTTCTAAATTGCCTCTTCTTTCGGCTCCAAGAGTTTGAGATCTATTGTAGATCTATTTATTGAATGCTTTGTTCTAGTGGCATAGATCAATTTCCAGCTCTTTTGGAAAAAAAAATCTTTTAGAGTTCTGCCATTTGTTATCTGGGTTTCCTTTGCTGGTAAATCTCAATGTTTATTTCTCTCAAGGTTGTATCATTAGTTTACTTACCATAAAGTTTGTTACATCAAAGCTCCTATTTTCCTTTAATTTTTTTATTTGTTCTCAATGTTCCCTATGCCTACGGATCTTATATCAAGCTTCCTGTTAAAAAAACCCCTCATTTATACTTGTTATTAACAATTAATTATGTTCCCTGGTTTAGAGGCATTTCGTACAAATCCTTAAGAAATTTGATGCCTGGAGTAGGTATCTTTATTTTTTCTATGAGATAGCAAGTACATTTAATCTTGGTGCATTAAATTTCCTGAGATTAAGAGGGAACAACGCTTACCCATTGGTTGTTAAAATCCATTTTTCCTCATCTCAGATACAAGTTTTAAGGTAAATATCTCGCAATGGCACATCGAATACTCTCCTTTTCTCACATGTTGTCGAGATTCAATCTCTATGATGCTAGAACATATCACTTTGCTGACAGCCTCCTACTTAAAAGCTCTACCTGGATGTTAACGGAGCAATAGCGAGACATAATTTATTTTTAGGGATTGAATTCCCATCCGCTTCGCATTACGCATTGACTTTTTTAATGGGCTTATTGAGACTACAATGTTTCACACTAAACTCACTTGTACAAGTAAATGTTTCTTAATGACAACTAAGGTGATTAACTTATATTATGCACGTGTTACAAGGTGTAAAGTGTCACAATGCCGCGTCTGTTATGCAACATAGTAATGCAGTAATAAGATGAATTTTTATTATATCCAAATTTTCTGATTGCTAATATATAACACAGCCTGTTATTTTGGGAGGTATTCCTATTTAAGATATGAAGTTGGAACTTAATTGTAGTGTAGTTAAAGACTTGCAAAAGCTTCTTCTCCTTGGGGAATTAAAGCCACTCCTAGTTCATTTTACTTTAGTCATCTCATACCTCTTGTATTTCGAGCCATGTGCGCTCCCTTTATTTTCTAATCAAAAAGCTTTTTAAGTCTATTCTTTCTTCCGGAAGATATACTGATAGATACAATCTTATTGTTCATGTATTCCCTGAATTGTTTTCCTACTTTTTCCCCTCATTACTATTAATATGCACCAGTTTATTTCTCTAACAAGGGATATGCATACTTACATTTTTCCCCTCTTTGTGCGCGAGTCATCCACTGTAAGTACTCTTGTGGCCTAGATTTAGCTTCTGAGTTCTCTAAGAAAAATTTTAGGGACATGGTATTAAATGGAGTTGTTTTCTGATCATTGTATGTTATAAATACTTTACACGTACTTTCTGCTCTAAGGGTTTTTACTTTGAGAGAAAGAGGTTCTTCAATCCACCCAAGTAGAATTTGCTGTGGTCTCTTCAAAAATATTTGAGAGAGATATGGCAGATGAAGTATATAATTCTCAGAACTTTAATGAAGAAAGGCGATGAAAAGGGTGAACTAGAGGGAGTGTGAGCTTAATCTACACGTGGGTTTTGGTTTCTTAATTGTAGTTAGTAAAAATGATGAGGGGTGTGGAAAGTAGTCCCTAATTCAAGTAACCTAATGAGTTATGTTTTCGTACAGAAATTATGATATGATAGCGTACATTTGCAAAACGATGTAAAAGAGTCACTTTTAATAGCACTTAGTAAAAATGCTATCAATTTACTGCTATCATATGTGATTTTTCTTGTAGTGTATCGATGCAGTATAGTTACTTTTATACAGATATCTTGTACATTATCACAAATTTTCCTTATGTTTGGCTTATTTCGACTCTTAATCTTATACATAGGCAAACAGATAGGTATTTTGATCTTGTTTTGTATTATTTTCATATCTTTTACGATTACAAGCATCTTTTTGTGTACTCAGATTTACAGAGCTAATATTTAATTTGTATGCTTTGACAGGTTTACAAATTAATTCAGATTAGTAGCAACACACAAAAGCACTCCATGGCTGTAAGCATTCAGATTTGTGGTTTCTTTATTAGTTTTTGTGTGCATTGATTAAGTTTATCAGTTTTAGGGGCCTAACTCCTTAAGGAGGGGAAGTAGGCTCTTACACCACGGGGTTAAATCTTCAAGCAAAGGAATACAAGTACGTTATCTAGAATTAGAGTAATTAATAGACAAGTGCGTGGAGGCCTGGAATATGACTCTCCATGACCTTTGATGAGGATTTTTAAGAGTGCTTATATTTATGTCGAGTAGTCGAAGATTCGAGTACTATGTTTTACAGGGTGATTAAAGGTAACCTGCAAAGGGGCTGGGGAGAATTTTCATAGCCCCTTCTTGGTTCCCCATATCTCCTATTTATAAAACATAGGAAGGGCTGAGTTACCAAGGTGAGGTCAGATTATAAGGGTATCGTCCAGATATTCTGACGGGGGTATGGGCGCCGAAAATGTCTGTACTGTCACTGTAACAGTTGTTGGGTCTGTCTCTGTACTTTGACACAGTGGCAGTGGTTGGGTCTATCACTGTAGCTGTAAGGACTAACCACTGCGTTGTCTTGTCTAATAAGCTGGTTGTCTGTCTTGTCATACTTTGACCATGTACGGATATGGTCGAAGTGTTTCTGCTGTAATATTGAGTCAGTTCCTGAGGCTTTGTCTTTGGATGATCTCTGGGAGGCTTGTTTGCGTATTGATTAGACTTCGAGATCTTCGAGTAGGCTTCAAAGTAGCCTTCGAGTATCTATTTGAGGTAGAAGGCTACGAGTAGGCTACTACATTCTCCACCACTCAGCGATGGCTCGAAAACTAGTGTAGAGGCGTTTGCTGAGAAAACTGTTTGGCCTTGGAAGCTGAGGGTTTGACTGTTGGTTTTCGGGAAGGTAATAAAGAGATGTTGGGATTTATAGGATAATAAATGAAATGAGCCTATAAGTATGGGTTATGGGGGTAGGGATATTGCATGTTCTTCTTCTATTTGATTCTCTTCTCTTTCTTCTATAAATTTTTGAAAAATTCTATGGATACCACGCCCAATACGTGCTATCAGAAGAGGATGGGGTTCTCCCGGATCGTCGCGAAGGGCGAAAGACTGTTAAATTGCATATGAAGTTCTTCGGGCATCACGATCTGGACTAGGTGCCCGAGTTGGTTGAGGTAGAGGCTGGAGAGCTCATCAACGGGGAGCCTTATGCCTATCTTTGGGAGCAACTGAAGTACAACTGTATGACTTCGGAGAAAAGGTACCTCATTCTTTCGGCTTTAGCTGAATGCCTCATTTGTGCAGAAGAAGAGATGGAAGAACAAGGCTTGACGAGTGGAACTGAACCTTCTAGAAGTAGGGCTACTGTTTGAGGCAATGGTGAAGGTGATGGTGCAGGGTTTTATTTGGGGGTTTCTGTTTTGTTTTTTTTTTGCCTTAATTTGAATGTAATTGGGTTTGTAAATTTATTGTTTTGGCTGTTGTACTTTAGAGAATGGAATGGAAACGATGTTTTTGCTAAAATTTTGTATGTTTGAATCTGATAAGCATTGCAGATGAATATACTTATAAGCATGGTAGGAAGTATAACTCATCGAATCGCTAATAGGTGGTAATAAATACTTGCTGGAAAAAATGACATCGAAGTATAATGATATGGTCGAAGGTAAACAACTCTGTATTAGTGAAGACTTGGTGTAAGAGATTGAAGTCGAAGTGTGAAAATGGTGGATGGTACGATGCTAGATGGACTGTTGGGTAACTAGTCGATGGTTCGATGTAAAAGTTCTGACTGTAAGTCCTCATAAATTATGTTTCCTATGCACATGCAGATGAAACTATTTCGTCTAGAAAGTTGTAGAGGTTGACTGTTGAGTTTTCAAGGTGGAAAATTGAAGACCACAATTAATGCGGCTAGGGAAGAGGGAAAGTTGAAATTTTTCTTCATGTATAAAAGGGGCCAGCTGTGAAGAGGATTTCTCATAGTTCTGTATTCTTTCTTCATCTTTCTGCTTACTTTCTCGAATCAGAATGGCTTTAAATGTACCCGCACAAGAGAACCAGGCAGCAGTAAGGGTCGGGCGAGTACGGGAGGCGACGATGGGGTTACAACGAAGGTTTGGTATTTAGCAGGACATTGATGCTGACATGTCTGATCTTTTTAAGGCGGAACCTGGGGCACCTATTGCTGGCATGCCTTTCACGTACTGGTGGGGAATATTGCAGATGATGAGACCATTACCTGGCCACAGGTTATCCCTGTTTAAATCATTTGTGAAAGAGATTGTGGACCAGGAAGATGCTGGTGCTATACCTGTGGCTGAAGAAGAGCATCCCGCTGATAATTAGGAGCTCTTACAACTGTATTTTGGGTGTTTTGGCTTGACTGTTTGTGGTTTGTTTTTGTTGTTGCCCTCTTCCTCCTTTTTTCTATGGGGTTTGTAATTTGTGACTTGATGTCTTGTCTTTCGGAATGAAATTGGGATTTTGAATCATTGTTGAAGTAGTATTCTGGCTCTTTATAAGTAACGATTTGAACTGTCACACTAAAAGTCTGAAATATCAAAAAATAAATTTTAAACTGTCGAAGTAACGGTAAAATCTGCTGAAGGAGGATTCTGAATTCTCGAAATAATATCCTGAGCTGTCGAAGTAATAGTATAATCTGTCAAAGTATGGTGTTTGAACTGTCAAAGGAAAATCTTAAATTGTCGAAGTAAAAAATTGTAGTCTGTCGAAGTAGAATTTTAATTTGTCGAAGTAAAATTTGGAATTTTGATTTGTATATAAGAGGAATTCGGAACTGTTGAAGAAAAAAATTGTAACCTATCAAAGTGGAAGGATGATTTGTCAAAGTAAAAATTGTAATCTATCAAAGTACACGGATGATCTGTCAAAGTAATAAAGACATAAAGTTTTGAAGTAACGAATGTGTTGCAGATCAAATTTTTGATATCTGGTGTAGTTGATTATTCATGGATGATATGTGGGTGTGTCAATGGTTTCGTTAGATTTAACTAGTCGTACTGACAGCTGGTCTGTCAGAACGGCACGTGCGCCTGGGGCAGTGTGTCGTTCAGGAAATCATGATTTTTGCTCGTATTTCAGAAAAAGTTATGATGTGATGTTGGGATTTGACTGGTTGGCTTCGAGTGAGGGTGAAAAGGTTTGAGAGGCTTTGAGTTTTACAGCTAATTTGAAGTGAGCGTGCAATTCGTACATGAGGGTTATGAAGAGTAAATCAGTCAAAACATATTACAGCCGAAAAGCTGGGGTAGTGAGGGCGTGGTAATGATAGTGGTTTGAAAATTGATGTGGTTTTTGTTTTCGAGAAGGTATATAAATGTGAAAGAAGTAACTACTATACTGCCTATTGAGAAAAACTAGGGAGATTGAGAGGAAGAGAACATACGCCATTAGTGCTAGTACTTGAGAAAAGTTGCTGAAGTTATTACATTGATCTTGTTGTTTTGAGTATACTTCTTTTAACGCAGGTATGTCACTTGATCTCTGTCTATTCTTTTTTTTTGCTCTTCTTGCTGCATTTGTAAGTAGAATCTTCTGGGTTTGTAGTTTAGGGGTTAACTTTGAGGATAGTGTAATTCATGGGTATGGGTTCTGACCCATTTGAGAATTTTGAGGGCTTTGAAGGAGAGACTGGGTTTATGATCAAGGTTTTGAATATATTTGCATCTATTGGAGGGGGTAGATGGGGTATGGGCTATTGACACGTAATTATCGAATGTATCGATCTCATTACGTGCCTCTTCTTCTGTAGGATAAGATGCGTACCCATCGAGCTTCGAGGTAGAGGCTAGTAGATGAGGAAATCAAAGCATTCAAAGTTAGTATTTCTGGTTGTGCTCCAATGGATGAAGGCAGTGACTTAGAAGTGTTAGATGTTGTAACGAATATCCTTTTGGCCATGGTATTACCAGAGGGTGGGGTTCCATTGACTAGGCGTCTTAAGACGGTAGTTTCTGATGATAGTGATGAGGGGGAGATATAAGGGAGGGAGAGAGGTAAGGGCAATGATGGGCCTTCTGGTGGTGAAAAGGGAGAAGGGGGGCAGAGTGATTAAAGTGGGGATTCGACTGAGTCAGATAAGGCTGAGGGTTCTATCTCGGCTAGGGATCAGATAATAGTGGATCGATTTGCTACCAAGCTAGAGCTGCCGAAGGTGGGGGTGTTGTTGAGTATGGCGGGAGCAGGGTTATCTTTCAAATCTAGCCCTGGGGAAGGGATCATGGCTTATAGGGGACAGATTCGATTGGGGATGGAGCTTCCTCTTTTAAGGCTGGTAAAAGAGGTGTAAAATTTTTGGGAGGTTGCCCCGGTTCAAATGAATGGAAATTTTTATGAGATGATGAGGGTAATTGAGGGCATAAATGCAAAATTGAGTAGAGATGGAAGGGGTTTAATTAAGTGGTTTAATGTTGTGTCCTTCTACTCAATGAAGACGAGCCAAAATATAGGTACTTACCACATCCAGTGTCACCCTGAGAAGCCCTAGTTTTTTTATCTGTGCTCGACTGGTCGAGGGTGGAATAAAGACTTAGCTATAGTTCGTGGTAACTACGAGAATGTTGAGGTGGAGGACCTTTATAAGTTGCATCATAGAATCTATAATCAGAGTAAGTTTGCTGTTGAAGATTTTTTTTTGATGAGTTTCTCGAATAAGTGGTAATCATGTTTGGTTTGTTCTGCAGGTCCGAAGAATCGGTCTTGGAACAACCCGAGGAACTATATTGATGCCTTGCTCGAAGTTAATGAGGATTGGGTAAATTCTATTTTCAGAAGTCTTGGTATCAAGAGGAAGAGAAGGAAGAAGATGGACTCCCTGCTTCGAAACGTACCCGTTACGCCGAAGCCATCAACGAGGAGGAGAGGCGAAGGTAGTTCAAAAGTACCTGAAGAAATGGGAGATGATGATTTGACGAGGACAGTTCAGTTTGTGCCAAAGTTGAAAAGGGCCTCGAAGCAAACAACATCGATGCCCAAAGGGGCTAGTGATGCTTCGAGACTGAGGCCAAGGCAGGTACCAACACAAGCTGAGAAAGGAAATGGCAAGGTCACTTCCGAGGCTCCGAAGGTACAGCAATCGAAGGTTGTTCAGGGTAAAAGGTGTAGGGCGTTAGGGGAAGATGATGCAGCGGATAAGGATGAGGAGGTGACGGAGGCTGAGCAACGAGATCAAGCACTAGCCAAGTATGCTTCGATGGCTGAGCTCTGCGAAGACGACCCAAACGAGACTTCAAAGGAAATGAAGAGGAGTATGTATCAGGTAACTGTCTATTAATTTCTTCTGTGAGATTCAGAGATTTCTTTTAACTTCTTCATTCTCTAAGGGGTATTGACTGCTCAAATATTCAAGCAGACAGATGCTTGGGCGCAGTCTTACAATAGGGCAATGAAATCAGTAAAGGGGAAGTTGCAACAGGCAGTTGAAAGTCTGGATCTTGCTCGAGGGACTGAGGCATCGTTGTTGTCCAAGGTCAAAGTGTTAAAGCAAGATCTAGCGGTGATCACTGACTCCTTCGATAAGAGGCTCGAGGTTCAACGGTCAAACCAGGAGTGGGTGTGTGCGGCGAAGCTTGTTACGAAAGATAATAAAAAGGAAGAACTGAAGGTGCATTATCAGGCAATTTTTGATGGTGAATGTAAAGTCATTGTTAGGATAAAGGAGTTTGTGGAGGATAAGGGGTATGACCCTGATACGTTGGAACCGTTACCCGTTACCCCAAAATTTATTGTTGGAGATGATTTACAGGCGAAGGAAGGAGAGGTAGACGTTGTTGATGGGGCAAATGGAGGTACTGGAGGTGGCGTGGAGGCGTCTGTGATTGAAGCGACCAGCGGTGAAACTATAGATGACGTTGTTGTCTAAGGTGTGGGGTTGAAGCCTTCGACTGAAGGTGCTGAGGATGTTAACGCTGGAGGGCCTGTTGGGGTAGAGGATGTAGCTGCGCCGATATGAGGTATTTGTATTAGAGTTCCATGTCCGCCTATTCTAATTTTCTGTTGAGTTGTAATATTTTGAACCCTATTTATTTTTCTGTGGAGTTGGTCTTTGAACTTTGTATTTTTATGAGTTGTTGTACTGTACTGATGCTGCTTATCTGTTAAACTTCTAAATTTGAGTCTGAACTGCTTTTAAATTTATGCCTGATGTTCTGAACTAAATTTGCTATCTTATTCTAGCCTTGCTTTGTTCTGGATTGTTAAAACATTGAGGCTCATTCTATTAGCTTAGCTTGTACCGAACTCTTGATGTGTGGCTTAACTTGAGTTGTATTCAGACTATTTCCCTGATGTATGATGTTTAGAATATTCTTTGCATTTAGTAGAATTGTAGATATTCCTGTATAATAGTATGTGCATGTACTGTTTCTGTCGAATGACTGTAGAGTTATCGAACCCTGAAGAGCTTCGAGGATGTTGTGATACCTCTTTTGAAATTGAGGGATCTGCTAGACATCAAAGGCTGAAGCCATAATGAATTAAGACGTGGTTACCCCCAACGCATTCCCGAGGGTTCCGTCAGCCGACAATTCATGCCCCTCAAGTCTGCTCGAATGTTGGAAGTTTGAAAATTTTCAAGGTCGCCCCCGAGTATCAGTTGGGCCGAGGGGACGTGATACCTAGAGGAAACCTAGAAATTTACTAGACTTCGAAGGCCTAAGATACAGCGAAGCAAGACGTGTTAACCCCTAACGCATTCCCAAGGGTCCGGCCTTTCGACCATTCGTGCCCCTTGAGTTTGCTCGAATGTTGGAAACTTTAAAATTTTAAGGTCGCCCCCAAGTATCAGTCGGGGCGAGGGTGGACATGATACCCGGGGTATACCAGGAAATCGACTGAACTTCGACGGTTTTGAACCTGATCGAAGCATATTGGTTCACCCCCAATGCATCCCCGAGGGTCCGGTCTGTTGACCATCCTTGCCCCTCGAGTTTGCTCAAAATTGGAAGCTTGAAAATTTCAAGGTCACCCCCAAGTATCAGTCGAGTCGAAGGGTTGACATGATACTTTGAAGAAACCAAGAAATCGATCGGACATCGAAGGCCTAAGACATAGCGAAGCATAACTGTTCGCCCCCAATGCATTTCCGAAGGTCCGGTCTTTCGATCATCCTTGCCCTTCGAGTTTGCTCGAATTTGGAGGTTTGAAAAATCTCAAGGTCGCTCCTAAGTATCAGTCGGGTCGAAGGGTTGACATGATACCTAAGTTATACCAAGAAATTCATTGAAAAAAGGAGACGAAGTATCGGTAGAAAGACTGCTTATTGATTATTTTGTGTTATATCAGTTGTACAAGGTTGAGGTTGTGGCCTGTTATAGGAGACCAACTGCATTGTGTTCCACAAATTTGGTAGAGGCTCTTCGTCTTTTGTCATTAGATAGTATGAACCCTTGTCGATTTTTTTGTACACGACATAAGGTCCTTCCCAGGATTCGGCTAGCTTACCGGCATTTTGAGGCCACGAGGATTGGTTGACACGTCGAAGTACCAGATCTCTAATATTTAAACTTCGTGGTCAAACTCTCTTGTTGTAGGACTTCTGAAGTGATGTATGGCAACGGCCAAGATTGGTGATGGCTTAGTCCCTAGTTTTGTCAATCCATAACATGTTACATCCGAGTTCAAGCTCATTATCTTCGTCTGGGAGGTTGGGATCTCGCGTGGGTACTTTGAATTAAGTAGGGAGCACAACTTCGGTACTGTATGCTAGTAGGAAAGGGGTGCAGCCTGTGGATTTTCTCGGTGTTGTTCGATAGGCCCAGAGGACATGCTTTAACTTCTGAACACATCGACCTTTCTTTGCATCTACTCTTTTCTTAAGACCATTGACTATGGCTTTATTGATTGCTTTGACTTGACCATTTCCTTGAGGGTAGTAAGGTCTTGAGGGGGAGAGGATGTTGTTATGTTTCTTGAGAAAATTTCTGACTTTGCTACCGACAAACTGGGGACCATTACTGCATCGGATCATATGAGGGCAGCCGAAGTGTATGATGATGTTTTCCCATAGAAATTTGATAACTTCTTCTTCTCTGGTTCGACACAAAGATACGGCCTCAACCTATTTGGTAAAATAGTTTGTTGCAACAAGGATGTTTTCTCAGCTGCCTAAGGCTTTGGGAAAAGGGCCAATGAGATTGATAGCCCATCTTTTGAATGGACAGGAGACTTGAGTAAAATGGAGGTCTTGTAAAGGGCAATGGATATCGTGAGCATGACGTTGGTATTTGTCACAGTGTTTGGCATATTCTTCGGCTTGTTTTTTCATATTCAGCCAGAATAATCCTTGAGAGACAGCTCAAAGGGCCATAGAACGACCAGCAGTGTGAGCACCGCAAGTACCTTCATGGATTTCAACTAGAATTGTAGAGGCTTCGGCTTGAGATATGCATCGAAGGAGGACGCCATTTGGGAATTTATGATGTAATTCATGTTTATGTATGGTGTATCTGCGGCAATTCTCTAACAGCAATTGTCTAGGTTTAGGATCATCTGGGAGGGTTAGATTATTGAGCTAATGGAGGAATGGTGTTTGCCAGTCATCTGGATCGAGACTCTCGCCCCCAATATTAATGGCATTGACTTCCATCTGGTCGATACTTGAGCATTCGAGCACTTCGATATGGAGAGTTCGGAATTCTGATTGGCCTAACATAATTCTATGTAGGCGAGGGCATATGCATGTCAGTTTTCTCCTCGAGGGTAATGAGTGATAGTATATTTTTCAGGAAAATGGTCCATGCTTTGTCGAACGAAAAGAGCATAGTCAACCATGCGACCATTAACTTGACTTTCACCTATGTAGTGCCTCTGAACAAGTTGGGAATCTATGAAAATTGCAAGTTTAGGAATGCCAAGGTCGAGAATGAGGTCGAGGCCGTGGATCAAGGCTTCGTACTCAGCTTCGTTGATGGAAAATATGAAAGTAAGTTTGACGGCCTTCTCTATTCCGTCATTGGTGGGTATGACCAAGACAATACCAATTCCTGTGCTATTAGATCCAGCGGATCCGTCTGTAAATAAATGCCAGCCAGTGTTAGAGTTCCAAGGATCTGTTACTTCGGGTTGGTCTTCTGTTAAGTCGTTTTCATGTTCTTCCTAATTGATATCTTCTACCGGGAAGTCGGCGAGGAAGTCTGCTACTTCCTGGCCTTTCTGGGATATCTGCTTCTCGAATATAATGTCATGTTCACCATGGTACACAGACTACTGTTGTACTCGTCTAGATTTTTCTTTTTTACTGGGTACTTCTCGAAGGGGGTAACTTGTTATAACATGAATGGGGTGGACTTGAAAATATGGTTTGAGTTTGCAGGCAGAGTAGACAAGGGTGAGGAGCAAATACTCAAATGTCGAATATCGAGTTTCTGTGGGTGCTAGAGTTTTGCTAATGAAATTTATAGGTTTCTCGATGTTTGAGTCGAGTCGAATAAGCACTGAACTTATAGAGGCGTCTGTAACAGTGAGGAATAAAGAGAGTGTTTCACCGTCGATAGGGGTGCTGATAATGGGTGGTCTGCCAAGATAAGCTTTGAGTTTGGGAAAGCCTGTTCACATTCGGGTGTCCAGTTGATCTTAGGGCTGCTTATCTTTTTTGCTTTGTGGACGCCTTGGTCGCGTAAGAGGGAAAATAGCCAAGCATATATGTCTGAGGATTTGGAAATGAAACGGCTGAGAGCTGCTATCTTACCAGCTACATTTTGGATGTCTTTTTTGGTTCGGGGCAAAGGCATATCGATGAAGGCTTGAATATGGGTGGGGTCAATCTCGATAAATCGTTTACTGATAAGGTGGCCTAAAAATTTATCAGAAGAAACGCTAAACTGGCACTTGTCTGGGTTGAGTTTCATATTGTATGCCAAAAGTATCAAAAATACTTTGGTGAGGTCTTGGATGTGTGTGTACATCTGGAGGCTCTTGCATAACATGTCGTTGATGTAAACTTTGACCGATTTGCCAAGCAAGGGTTTTAACATGATTGTGACAAGGCATTGGTAGGTGGCGCCAACATTTTTAAGGCTGAATGGCATGACTTTAAAATAGCAAAGGCTTTGTTTAGTGATAAAGGAAGTTTAAAGTTAATCACCGGGGAGGAGGGCTACCTAATTGTAACCCGAAGCCGCATCCATCATTGATAGGCGCTCATGTCTAGCAGTGGCATCGAGGAGTGCTAAGATGATCGAGAAGGGGAAACTGTTCTTTGGTGTGTACTTGTTAAGGTCTGTAAACTCGATACAGATTCTGATCATGACATTCTTCTTGGGAACTGCCATAATATTTGATATCCAATCAGCATAAATCCTCTGGCTATGATCTTGTTTACTTCAAGGTTTACTGCTTCACGAAGTCGAGGTGCCAAGTTACACTTCTTCTATTTTACTACTGAGGAATAGGGAATGAGGTCGAGGCAAGGGCATGCAAAAGTGAGGTCGACGCCGGGCATCTCCTGGAACATCCATGCAAATACATCTTTATTTGCCTGAAGGAAATCTGTAAGCTCGAGGCGTTCTGCTTTATCTAGAGATTTTTAGATGAATGTACCTTAACTTCGACTGTCGGGTTTGATATAAACAGTAGGTTCGATGGGTAAGGTTGTATCTGTCAAAGTTTTGGGGATAGAAAGAGATAGTGATTGCTATGGGCGGCTGACAAGCTTTCGGGTCTGATCGATCTTCAGGTGCTCACATGAACGGGTGAGGCATTGAGAACCTTTAAAGTTCCAAGTACCTTTGGGGGTGGTGAAACGAAGGCTTTGATGGTAGGTCGAAGGTATGGCATGCATGGCGTGGAGCCAGTCACGCCTGTAGATACTGAGGTATTCTGACTTCTTGTTGATGACAAAAAACTGGTTTAAAGTATGACAGGGCTTGTGGTAACTGGCAGGCTGATTCAGCTAACAATAATTTTTATGACCCCATTGAAGCCTTTAAATTTGACATTGGCAGCAGTAATGAGATCTGTCTTCTTCATGGTTTGAGCAGTCAGAAGGAAAAGCACATCGGCTGCACTCCCTGTATCAATTTGCATGGTTTGGAGGATGAGGTTTTTGACCTTAATCATGATGACTAAAGGGTCTGAGTAGTGAAATCAAATGTGGGAAGTGTCACAGTCGATGAAAGAGATGCCTTCAGGTTGAGGGGAGAGGCTTGATCCTGGCAAGCGGGCGGGTAATTTCTCTTGATAAGTAAGTTTGTAACATTCTTTGACACGCTTAAGTTTTCTCTTGGAACGCCCGCTGTCTATGTTGTTGACCTCGATGAAGTTTATTCGATAGATATGCACCTCGGCCGGGTCAGCAGTAGGTGTGGGTTGAGATTTGAGGTATGACCCGTCAAGGTAGCTGGGAAGGTCGGCAACATACTGATGTATACGATCTTCTTTGAGGATAATCTCGAGGGAGCGCTGGAGGGTGAAGTATTTGTTGGTATGGTGACAGTTATATTTGTGATTGGCACAGTAAGGTTTGCCTTGTCTGACTTCGATAGGGAATGGGATATGCCAGATGGGGTCTGCCTATATATGTGGATGAGGGGTGGTGAGAGGGGCAATGAGTGTGGGCAATATAGGCTTCGGTCGCTTCTTCCGGGCTTCAACATTGATATCATTGTTAGGGCTTTTATGGCCCGCAGTCTCCTGTGAGACAGGAGCAATCAGGGGTGTTGGAGTAGAAGGTGGGTTTTGTTGAGGTTTATTGAAGTTGGTGGCCGAAGGTTGGCCCTATTTATGGGATTCGTGGAGGCGCTCAAGGTCGATATAGCCATTGATCTTCGAGGGCATCTCCTCGAGGGTTCGAGGTTTGTGAAGAACCAGGCATTCTTTTGCACGGCTGTGATCTGATAGGGCATTTGAGTACGCGAGCACAGCATTTACGCAATCAAGGTTCTCAACTTTCCGTGATTCATCAAGGAACCTCTTGGTGAAGGCTTCAAGTGTTTCATTGTTGGATTTTCTAAAATTGAATAGGGCATCGACTTTGACCTCTCTATCTTTATTGATGGCAAACTGGGCGATGAAAAGCTATGATAGTTACACGAAGCTTCGGATCGAGCCATTTGGGAGTTATGATACCATCGATGGGGGCTGTCAGTAAGGTTGGTGGGAAAAAGGTGTCATAACAGGTAGTCGGTAGTGGAATAGAGGCTCAGGGAATTTTAGAATTCGAGAATGTGCAATTGAGGGTTTGTGTTACAGTATTTGCTGAGTTTGCGAGCACATAAATTAGGGGGTATCTCGATAGCGAGGAGTTTGGGGAATATGGGGTTATTGAGGTGACTCTAGGAGTTATAAGTGGGGCACGCGTTGACGCGAATAACAGGTGGATTTTATGGTCGATGTTCTATTATGCAGCATATGCAGGATGAGGGGGAGATCGAGGGATTTGAGGATGGTGAGGTCGAGTGGGTGGAACGTGTTCGACATTGCGCTCCCCGAGACATTCTCGAGCAGGGCGGCATATGGAGGATCAGAGGGTGGAGTCAGAAAAAATTTATGTGGGTGAATGCCGATATGGATAGAGCCAGTAGGAGGAATAATATGGGGAGTACCCTCGGCCAGGATATGGACTGGGGGTACTCCACGAGTTGGTAGGGGTCCCAGATAGGAGCGGGCAGACACGCGCGACGGGTCGGGTGCTTGGGAAGGGCGAGCAGCGTCCAGAGGCTATAGTCTTTGCAGCTCTCGAACGGTGTTGTGTAACTCGTCGATTGCCCGGTTCTTTCTATTTTTATTATCCAGGCGGCGGTTCCATTCAGTTTCCAGCTCCTGGCGGTGGTTTTCACTCTCTTGGTGAAGTTGTGCATGGTGGCGCTCCTCAGCTTGAGCGAATTGTTGAGATAGTAGGGATATTTGGACGGCCACTCCATCGATGGAGATGCTGGCATGGGTTGAACTAGAGCGGAGGGTGGGTTCCATTGAGGAGAGTCTGTAGAAGTTGAAAACAAAGGGGAGGGAAAGAGAAAAGGAGATTGGTAAGGTGGGAAGCACAGACGGTGCCAAATGTAGGGGCCTAACTCCTTAAGGAGGGGAAGTAGGCTCTTACACCATGGGGTTAAATCTTCAAGAAAAGGAATACAAGTACGTTATCTATAATTAGAGTAATCAATAGACAATATACTTGCGTGGAGGCCTGAAATGTGACTCTCCACGACCTCTGATGAGGATTTTTAAGAGTATTTATATTTATGTCGAGCTGTCAAAGGTTCGAGTACTGGGTTTTACATGGTGATCGAGTGTAAAATGCAAAGGGGTTGGGGAGAATTTTCATAACCCCTTCATGGTTCCCCATCTCTCCTATTTATAGAATATAGGAAGGGTTGAGTCAGCAAGGTGAGGTCAGATTACAAGGGTACCGTCCGGATATTCCGGCGGGGGTATGGGCACCAAAAATGTCGGTACTGTCACTATAACAGGTGTTGGGTCTGTCTCTGTACTTTGACACTGTGGCAGTGGTTGGGCCTATCACTGTAGCTGCAAGGACCAACCACTGCGCGGTCTTGTCAAATGAGCTGGTTGTCTGCATTGTCATACTTCAACAATGTACGGATATGGTTGAAGTGTTTATGTTGCAAAGTGGAGTTTGTTCTCGAGGCTTCGTCTTTGGGAGGCTTTTTTGTGAATTGATTGGACTTCAAGATCTTCGAGTAGGCTTGGAAGTAGCCTTCGAGTATCTGATTAAGGCAGAAGGCTGCGAGTAGGCTACTACATCAGTGATTTAGCTCTGGAATTCAAATAATAAAGTGATTAAGTTTGAACACATTGTATTGAATGAAAGTAATATAATTTAACCAAATATTTTACTTTTTTGTACAATATGGTGGTGGTCCTATTGAGAGAATGACAGGGCAATGGATTGACAATATTTGATTTTTTTTATTTTTACTTTTTATATTTTACGAGGCATTGACGTCATTTTAAAAATGTCATTGTTGATATATGAAAATATTACTACGTCACTTCAAATATGACGTTAAAAGATTTCAACTGTGCCATTTTTTAATAACGTTATTTAGAGACGTAAATAGAATACATTAGTCGACGGCCATCGGAATTGGGTATCAATATCATCATTTTTTGAAACCCTTTATACATCACTTAATTAATGACGTTAGTGCCTAGCTTTCCTTGTCACTTATTTAATGACGTTATTAGTCCCTACCTTTCCATGTTATCACCTTTAATGTCATTTATACAAGTGACGTTAAATCCCTTTTATGTCATTTTTTTAATGACGTAAAAACCCGAATTTGTTGTAGTGTAATTATTCTCTTTTTTTAGTAGGAAACATACCTTCTCGTACTTCATCTTCTTCGAGGAGAAGGGGTCCATCTCGAGGATCCAAACCTTTACCCAATGGGAACTAGAAGAATGTTAGAGTTAATTCATGGGGTCAACCTATTCAAGGTGTCAACTCATACTCAGCAACTGTTGGAACTCTTACTCGTAACCATATTCCTATTAATTACTAGAAATTTACCAATGTTCTTGATGAATTCATTCATATTGTCAAAACAGAGCTAAATGTAATTTGTTTTATTTAATATTTATTAATATATTATATTTAATATTTATTAACGTTTTTTTACTCATTCATCTTGTATATTCAGCTGACCTTTAATCTTAGGCGTGTTGCTAATTTTAGCATATTGCGGCGTATAAGCGATGCTTGGAAGAGACACAAGTCCAGGCTAAATAAGAAGTACATTAAAGGTAAGGATCCAGCAAAAGTAAAAGCTACTCCCCCTCCATTTGTTCTAAAGGAAGTTTGGGTAGAATTTGTTAACATGTGCAATTCAGATGCATTTCAGGTATCTTTATAATAACCAAATTTATCTTTAGTAAATGCATTTATGGTTTTTCTTGTTAATTGGTATGTGATTTATGTTATTAATGAAGGCTCAAAGTAAGAAGAATACGGAAAATCCTAATAAAGTAAAGGCGCCATGTACCACTGGTCGAACTTGTATGGTTGTTGTTCATCATAATTTGGTAATATTTTATTTGATAAACATATATAAGTATGTATTTACTTTAGATAACTATTCATTTCTGTTAATCTAAATACATAGGTTGTGGAGATAAATGTCCCTGATGAAGATGCTGGTAGGGCTGACGTGTTCATTAAAGCTCATACCAAGGTAGACAAGGCCTATCAATGCCCTGAAATTATTATAAGACACTCTGTCAATCCTTTATAAGTCTCTTATACTATATATAAAAAAAATTCTTATGTTTTTATTTGGATAACTTTTCAATGTTGTGTAGGAAAAACTACAAGAGAATATGAACTGAACTTGTATACAGATTCGAATAAGATAGGTCATGATGATGTGCTTGCAAAGGTATATTAGTAACTTTTAAAGATCGTAAATTAATACTTAATACATCGATGTTTACTAATAATATCAATGTATGTAGACTCTTGGAAAAGACAATAAGGGTCATATGATGGCTATGGGTATAGACATCACCCCATCATTTGTGGCTAACGCAATTCACATAGTAGAAGAGAATGAGGATTTGAAAGCTACAAATAATGAACTAAAGACTATGTTGTTGAATATGCGAAAGGACTTGGATGACCACATCAAAAAAACATCGGTAAGTCTTACTATAAATATCTATTTTTTGTAAAAAAAGAAAGATAGTATATATAAAAAAATATTTCACTCTTATGACGACTTTCTTGCACTCAGGATATACCACAAATACAACCATCTTCATCTTATAATGCACCAAGCAACTCATCGCAAGCTACTCAGGTACTAAGAGTTTTAATGTACTGATTAGTATCACAAATTACAATTTATAGTGTACTCATTTTTAGTATGATTGTATATGCAGCGAAAGCAATCAGATTTAAATAGAGAATGCAAGCTGAATGGGTATCCGGAAGGGATAGGTGCTTATGGTATTGTTGCTGATGTTAGTCCTGATGCGTATTGCCACAATAAGCAGCTCAGAGATGGGTACTATAAGAAAAAGATATTCAATGTCATCAACAAAGATGCTTTATTGTTTAGGCAAGACAGTTTCACTAAGACAATGGGTGATGTGGGTGCTCGAGGCTTTGTTGTATGGCCCAAGTCTTTTAATATATTTACCTCTTGAATCCTTCTTCTTTTTTTTGTGGAAAAGACCAAGTTTTATGCTTATGAATTTGTATACTTATTTGTTTTGAGAACTAACATATGTTTCACTATGCAATAAATGAACTAGGTAAGACCTTTTTAACTCTGCCAATGGCAAACTTAAGCTTTATATTGCCGGTCCCAAGCCCGGATAAAGGAGGAGGGAGAAGGTTATATTCTCTTATAAGTTTTTTGAGGTTCCCAATATCCGATCCAGGTATATCTCATTTTCCACATAACTTATATTATTATTGAAATTATATTCTCTTTATATCCTAATCCATCTGATGTTGGTTCTAAATTCATGCGAGATAATTTTCTTTGGGGAATATTGGATATAGATGGATTGATGGATGTGCTTTGGGGAATATTGGATCTAGAGCAACTTGACACTCAAACTATAAGCAAAATTGACGTACCATCAGTGGAGCTCATTTATAGCTCTACAGAATGCCTTGTGTTATATCAGAATAATACTGGCAGTAGGCATTCAGTTGCACCTGCTCTTGCATTACTCAAGAAACTACATTTTGCTCCTTATGAGGCTATTCAGACTTCCACCAGGTCTATTTTTGCCGTTTTATGTCTTAGATCATTTTATTTTCTCTTTCATTTCTTGTGCTGACTTATCTTTTGTTCAGTTTGGCAATCTCTTCTAGATTGCTCCAGGTTTCATACCCACAGCAGACTATGTTGGGTATTGATGATCCTGTTTTGGTGTGCATTGCTATCAATTAAGCAATTCTTGATTGAACATTACAGGATTGGCTTTGACAAGTGGATGTATGTACCTTCTGTGGAGGACGTGCTTGTACTTGGGGGATTGTGCAGGTTTTCTCAAGAAGACAGGGAAACAAGTACAACCCTAGTCTAGCACAGGTCAGATTTTTAGTTCTCTTGTTACAAAATTGTCGATGCAGGAATCCAGGAATCCAGGATTGTAGCACTGTACCAGTATGCATACAGCCGATGCAGTCCAATAAAATCCTGAACCTCAGAGCAACCAATACTCTGATGACAGACAAGATGGTCCTCAGGTAGCTGATGGATACAAAGAAGAAGCTCCCAGGTAATAATTGAATCTCAGAATTCTGTAACCCATTTATTTTATGGTAAAGTAACTTTCAAGCTTTAATAGGCCGAGAAGGATGCAGATAGGAGAGTACCAAGAAAACAAAAAGCAAAACGAGGAATAGGTCAAGTCATTATGGATTACGAGTAAATTCACATTTGCCTCTTGTAAAAGAATCGTATTTTTCTTTGATTTCACTTTCATTGTTATTTGGGGGTTATATATTTATACCATGTTTGTTTAATAGGTTGGACGCTGCTGTTCTTGATCTAGTTGCGGATGATGGTGTTGGTATGCAGAAACAAAAATCTGTATATCACTGAGATAAGGTATACATATTGATAAAATGCTAGTTTATCATCTTTTCTTTTACAGTTTGTCCAACACTTAGACTTGAGTTTTTCTTTAATGACAGAGAAGTAACAAGTACATCAAACTAAATAATGGTGAAAGCATAAGTGCTAGTGGAAAGGTATGATCTTGTAACCAAATTCTCAGTTATCCACATTTCATAGTCGTGTTTCAGACACAGATCAAATTGTCAATTTCTATCGATTTACTGGTCATTCGAGATTTAGACACTGTCCCTTATAAAAGGAATACAGACTGATTTATTTTCTGTCTATTCCTATAACACATATTGGTCGATGCATCAAAATTTATCTTGGTCCGTGATATTGAAAAATATAATTATTGTTTCTTGTGTTCTCATGGTACGGGAGCTTGCAGTCTTCCTCAATTTGACCCTATTCAGTTTCTCCAACGGTTCCGAAACACCAATATTGGATTTGCTGGAGATTCATTGAATACGAATATGTTTGTTTATCTTATTTGTACTTTGAAACGAGTATCAAAAGAATTAACAAAGTGGAGACCAGCTGGGGTAGATCACGGATTTACATTTCTTCACTACAACCTTACTGTTGCGTATCATCGAACTAATCCCTTGGCACATTATGGTTGGTGGTCTGCTAGTGTTAATGGGGGTGTGCTAGAAGGTCTTGGATATAAAGAAAGTTTCAGAGTAGATCATGATATTCTAGAAGGCATATGGGCAGAGGTTCCAAGTTTTCATGATGTACTTATCCTAAATACAGGACACTAGTGGTACGCACCTTCAGAGTAGATCTTGGTATTCCAGAAGGCACGTGGGCAGAGGTTCCAAGTTTTCACGATGTACTTATCCTAAATACAGGACATTAGTGGTAGGCACCTTCAAAGTTTGATCCGATTAAATCCCCATTGCTATTCTTTGAGATGGGTTTCCTGTGATACCTCCCATAAAGCCTGAAATTGGCCTAGATATTATAATAAAAAACATGATATTCTATGTGAATGGAAGGATACGACCAGCTGGTATCAGAATCTTCTGTACACAATCTCCTAGACATTTTGAAGAAGGTGACTGGGACCAAGGTAGTTCATGTCAGCGTGTTCAACCATTGCTTCCAGAGCAGGTTTATCGTTTCTTTTCCTTGGAGAGAAATGGGACAAGTGCAGACACCCGCTGCCTGGCGAATCAGCATATGTACAAAGTGCTCGAGGGGCCAAATTTCCACATTCTTGATGTTTCTCACATGAGTGAGTGTAGAGCAGATCCCCATCCATCAACTGCAGGTGGAAAGAAACACAGTGATTACATGCATTGGTGCTTACCAAGGATTACTATAGACAATAAGTAGTGATTCTCTAAATGTTATGTTTGGATATGAGAGCAAAATTAACTGCTATTTTGTTTGGTTTATAGGTTCTGAAGGTTTTTCCATTCCCAGTAACCATTACAACCTTTCAGTTTTCTATTACCATACTTTTTCTCTTTATGTGGATATTCAATCTCCACTAAAGGCCTAAAATTACTTCAGCTCGGGTATTTTAATTCGTGCTAAAATGTCTTTTTTCTAAATAGTTTTTTAAATATACCATATTTAATTTTGTTTGTAAAAAACAACTTTGCAGCTTGTAACGATCCTTCCATTGGCTATTGTGCATTCCATGGGTAACCTTTTCACCAATATGAGTCTTGGGAAAGTTGTTGTTTCATTCACATACGCAATTAAAGCTATGGAACCCTTTTTCTCGATTCTTCTCTCTGCCATGTTCCTTGGGGAGGTAAGATCTTTTATTCTTCCTTTTTTTTTCCTTTACTTACATCAGTTTGGCATTATCATTTAAGCACTTTGTTTCTAAGTTTAACATTCTGCATATGGATGCCTACTTTCTGGGTAGTTTCATGCCTTTTACCAATTGTTGGTGGTGTGGCATTGGCATCAATTTCTGAAGCCTCTTTTAATTGGTAAACAAAGCTTTAATACTTTTTTAAGAAAGTTAGAAAGTGTATCATTTTGGTATCTGATCCCCCCCTTTTGTTATCTTCTTCTACTTTCAGGATTGGATTTTGGAGTGCAACGGCATCTAATGTGACATTCCAATCTCGTAATGTACTTAGCAAAAAATTCATGGTCAACAAAAAGGTACGATGAATATATAAATTTTGGTGAATCTACCTGATATACCAAACTCATATATCTATGTCAGTTACAGATGCATATGGCTACTTTCTCACAGATTTCTAACCATTCTTTTCTTCTTAATAGAAATCTATGGACAATATAACTCAGTTTTCAGTAATAACATTTATGTCATTGTTCCTCTTAACCCCTATGGCATTATTTATGGAGGGTGTCAAGTTTACCCCCACCTACCTGTAAGCTGCTGTAAGTACATGTTTAAATGTTTTTTGCCTGATTAATCTGAAGCCATCACATTAAATGATTGATCGAGCCTCACTTCATTATGTATAGGGCTTGAATGCTAAAGATGTAAGCATCAAGGCTCTCATTGCTGGGATATGCTTTCATGCTTATCAGCAGGTGAGGCATTCTTCTGGATATTGCATATATTTGTATTTTACAAGTGATTAGACTTAAGAAGAAGAAAATGCCTTGCATTCATTACTGTAATCTGCTAAAATATAAAAAAAAATGTAGAAAAGAAGGCCAAACATGCCTCAGATCTTGAAACAGAAATAGATAAGGCTGTATGAGCATATAAACGAGGGTAGTACAAAAACAACACATAAGGGATTTTAGATTCCTGTATATATCATTGCACTACCCCCTAGCTAATAATCTGCTGCATAATGTCCAGGTCAAATTTGGACATCATTGGACCTCATCTGCTTGTCCAAAAAATGCTTCTCACATTCCCCATTATCTTCATAAGACCAAAACCTAGCACCACAAATCCTTTAAAAAACTGTGACAATAACCTTTTCTTTGTTTTTCTACTTATCTTTAGTGGCTAGGCATAATGACAAACTCTTCTAGTGAAGGCTGGTAGTCTAAGGCGAATGCTAACTTTCCAAGCCCATTCAGACCAACCAAGGAACCTTAGCTCTAGGTCTTAATTTTTAAAAAGCCGACTTAATATTAAAGAGACCTTGACTATGAGTTTTCCACACCGGTCTATCTTCATCGCCTCATTGTAGCTAGATCATATTAATTGAAACCCGAGGTTGTTAAAAAGTTGATGCAACATGTGAGATACTTTATCCTCATTTACATGATGTCACACACTTTAGAGTTACTGGTTCTCTAAACCGAGGACAATAAAAGACCCATGGGTCACTTCAAAGATCCATTCTAAGCCTTTCATTGAAAATGTACTAGTATCAGTTAAAAAACTCTTAAAGAGTTTAAATAGGCTTGTATTATGGTATGATTCAAATTGATCTGTAGGGGTATGAAATATTACATTTTTGGTAATATATTGGTAATGGATTTTCCTATGAACTTATTACTATTAGTTGTTTTATGTTATCGTTTCCAAGAATAATAGTTATAACTTGTGATCCATACAGCCTTACATCGTATATGACAGATGAAGAAATCAATAAAGGAATCCACTTTCCTTCGATTTCAAGGTAATATTTTGATCTCCATGGTGCAACCTTCTTTTTCAAAAATATAACAATAGTCTCTATCCTCTAGATACTAAAATAATTTTATGTTGCCTTGTGCAGTATTCGGCATATTACAACGAAAGTTGGGGCAGCTGTTGTGCGTGGGGGTGTTGTCGAAGAGCTCGCCGAAGGGCATGGTAACATTGGAACCAAACAGCTCATGCACATGTTAGAGGTACGAGCTATTATAAAAAAAATAGCAGTATCAAAGTATAATATACCTTTTGCTCCAACATCTAACCGTTGCTTCCAATATGAAAATATTTCTCAAAATACAGTAGTTGGAAAATATTGACACATTTGTTATGTTTTACATGCTTGGTTACAGGAGGGAACAAAGGAATATGTAGCACGGAGTATGTGGTACCCTTTCTACCATCCCTTTGTACATGAGAAATAATTCTCCAAGAGCATCTATTTTTTACGCGATTACACGACGTCATTTTGATTGCTACTGCTACTTTTTGTAATTTATCTTTCTTAGGAAATTATGTAATTGTGGCTTCGGCCATTTACTCGTGGCTATATCTGATTTATTAGCCACGGTCGAGTTTGTGGCTGAGCATTAGCCACACCACCAGTTGACACGACCCTGGGCACGGGTATACCCGTGGAAAATGGTATTAGCCACTGCCAGGGCAGTGGCCATTGACGTTGATTCTAGTAGTAGCTTTTAACTCAGACGTGACTACGTGGGAAGTCAATCCTTTAGAACAGGTCCCTACTAGCCGTTAGGGAAGAACGTGTGATAACAGAGGTAAGCCAAGTCAAAGTTTATCCCTAGCCCAAGAAGGATTGGATAATTTATTAATAAAAAGAATATGGTAAGTCTACCCCAAGCCCAAAGGGCCCTAGAGCTAGAAGAGTCAATTGCCCAGGCCTGAACCCGAGCCCAAGCTAGCATGGCCCACCAGGGTGCCTGAGAGATGTCTAAGTGTATTAAGGGTATAAAATCCCCTCTTCCACACACACACACTCAGACACCTATACACTCTTTATTAGACATATGTACATATATAACATATCAACCAAAGGTTATATGAATATACATTCCCAACTTTCTATAAAATGTGGGACTAAGTTTTAGACTATTATTTTAAAAGTCTCATGGCTTTCATAAGCAAAAGAGGTGAATGAAAATAAGTTTAAGGAAATGACCAAGAGATCAAAGGATCAAACCCATATGAAGTGGTTTTTGTGAAAACATTTGTTTTATCTTTTATAAGTTTTAAAAATTCAACAATCCCCCATTTTTTTTTAAATTCGAAAGGAGAGAAGAAACAAGAGAATGGCTTCGATATATAGAGTTGTACTTAAGTAAAGGTGTCCTTAGACTTGAACCTTTACGTAGTGGACAATCTCCAACGTATATGAATAATAAGTTATTAGAGTCTTGAACTCATTATCAAGTTTTACATAGTTAAGAAAACCATATACAACCCTACCATGTGCAAGTTCCAAATGCCATCACATTTTGGCCATAGGCTTAATCCTAGTATAGGTGAAGGCTTTAGAGAATTATCTAATTCTCAGAGGAAGCAGCCGCACTTCCATAATCACCTTGGTAAGTCTATCAAGAGTGTTCTTGTAGCTAGAAACTTCACTCAAAGAATGAGATATATAACTCATTAAGAGCTTAAGAAACTCAACCTTACAATCACTTCAAGATATAATGCATATATGCATTATGTACAGCGGGATGAACTTTGGAGTGATAAGCTCCTTAGTTGCATGATTCAATATCGCAATGATTTGTTTTTCTTTTTGAACCTATTTCTTGGGATCTTTAGTCATTTAGGTTGGGTTCCCACCACTTGTTATTCAATAATGGGCTTTAGTTCCATCCCTAAAGATGTATTCCAATCTTTGTCACGAGACAGTCCTTTCGTTAAAAGATCTGCCAAGTTGTTTTTAGATTTTATAAAATCTACCATAATAGTACTAGATGTTAGAAACCTTCTCAACGTACTGTGCTTGTGATGTATCGCTAACTTCTTACTATTATAGTAATTGTTCCGTACTCTGGCTATCGTAGCAGTACTATCCGAGTGGATCAAAATTGGTAGTATAGCTTACACCATAAAGGAAAATAATACAAGATGTATTTCAACCAACTTGCCTCTTCACTAGCTGTAGCAAGTGCTACTAACTCAGATTCCATAATCGGCTGAGCAAGAATATAGTTTATTTCTTAGATTTCCAAGAAACCACTCCTTAGCTATACGAAGCACGTATCCACTGGTAGCTTTAGAATCATCCGAAAATATGTTCCAATCTGCATCACTAAATCTATCAAGGATCATGGTAAACCTAAAGTAGTGTACACCCAAGTTCATAATCCTTTTAAGGTACTGCATAACTCGATCAATAGTATCCCAGTGCGCCAAACTTGGTTTACTTGTAAATCTACATAGAACCCATACAAAATAAGCTATATCGGGTCTAGTACAGTCTGTAGCGTAGCGAAGGCTACCAATACTTATGTATTCTTTCAGTCTAAATGCATCCCCCACAGTCTTTACAAGTTTAGCATATAGGTCATAAGGAATACAAGTAGGTCTATGGTCAAAATATTTGTACTTTAAGTTTTTGTCAATGTAGTGAGATTGATAAAGAGTAATACCAGTCTCTGTACGTGTGATCTTCATGCCCAAAATTATGCTAGCCTAGCCAAGGTCTTTCAAATCAAAGTTATCATTAAGCATGCTTTTGGTTTATAAAATAATATCAAGTGTATAACCAAAAATAAGAAGATCATCAACTTATAGAAAAATCATTATACAACTTTCACCAGATACTTTATAATATAAGTATTTATCAATAACGTTAATCTTAAAACCATTTGAAAGAAGTAATTGGTCGATCCGGTCATGTCACTATTTTAGAGCTTGTTTTAGGCCGTATAAGGTCTTGTTCAGCTTACAAACTTTGTGTTCCTCACTGGGTACCTCAAAGCCTTCAGGTTGATCCATATTATAATTCATTTTCAAGCTCAAATGGTTGTCACAAGAGTAAATGAGGAATATGTGTCAAAGAAATTAATATTTTCCTTTGGCACATATCCATTTGCTACAAGTCTTGCCTTATATTTATCTATAATACCATCTGGTTTAAGTTTTCTCTTTAAGATCCATTTACACCCAATATAACGACTACCAGGAGGAAAGTTAACTAATTCCCAAGTTTTATTTGTAGTAAGAGAATCCATTTCATCATCAATGGCTTCTTGCCAGAAATAAGCGTCACTTAAGATCAATGCTTCCCTGATAATGTTAGGGTCAAATTCTAAGGTATGTACAACATAATCATTACCAAAATCCTTAGCAATCTTTAGACGCTTATCTCTACCAAGTTCTGGGACTATTATCATGAGAATCAACAACTCTAAGAACTTTTACTTGAGGTACATTAGGGGTTGAAGACGTAGAAGTTTGAGAACTCCACTACTACCCCCACTGTCCCTCAGTAAATATGAAAAATTGTCCTCAAAGAAATTCATATCAAGTAAGTCAATAATAACATTATTCTTAATATCAGGAAATCTGCAACCTTTACTGTTAATAGCGTAACCAATGGAAACACATTCTATGGTTTTACTAGCTAGTTTTATTCATTTAGGATCAGGTTTACGAACATAGGCTCAATAGCCCCAAACTTTAAAATAATTAATATTAGGTTTTCTTTTTCTCTAAATTTCATAAGGTGACAATTCAGATGTGATATGAGGAATAAATATAGTTTAAAATATGGCAAACATATAATAATGCTTCACTTCATAAAGATTTAGGTGATCTTATATAGTAACTATCAGTTTAGTAAAAAAATTATTTTTGTATTCAGCTTTACCGTTAGATTCTGGAGAATATGGAGCAAAAGTTTCACGTATAATCCCTAAAGATTCATAAAAGTTTTGAAATTTATGCGAATCATACATAATGTCTCTATCACTATGAAATCTTTTAATATTTCTATCAAATTGATTTTTAACCTCTGTTACATGTCCTAAACATATCTATTACTTCACTTTTCTAATGTATTAGGTAAACATGAGTATAGTTTGAGTTGTCATCTATAACAGTTATAAATTATCTTTTACCATTTCGTGTCAAAGTATCGTCCATTTGACAAATGTTAGAGTAAACTAAATCCAAAACTTGTATTTCTATAATAACACTTTTATGCAAGTTTTTAGTAATTTTAGCTTGACTACAAGATTGACATTTTTCGAAGTCATTCAAATCTACTTTAGGAATCATACCAAGTTTACTCATATTGTGTAATAACTTCTTGTTAGCATGACATAACCTAGAATGTCAAATATTAAAAGAAGAAAATAAGTAAGCAGAAGCAAATTTATTCATTTCAATACTTATTTTGAACATTCCATTACAAGCAAAGCCATTTCCCACAAAAATCTCACCCTTAGTCAAAATGTACTGATCTGAGCAATGATCTGTTAAAATCCTGCCTTATTGAGAAGATAACCAGATACAAGATTTATCCTCATTTCAGGAGTGTATATTATATCCTTCAGAGTTACTGTCCTTCCAGAGATAAATACATCTTCAGCATCTCTAATGCCTAGTACCTTGGTATAATGGGAATCCCCAAGTAACACCTTCTAGTCATCAGTCTCCTTGTAGGCCTTGAACCAATTGCGTTCATAGCAAACATGCCTAGAAGCACCTGAGTTGGCCCACCACCCATCGGCTCTACCGACCATGCTGATCACCGTGATCATAGCCACTAGGGGTCTTTGGTAACGTTAGCCTGAGCAACAGGTCTATGGTTCCAGCAATTCCTAGATATGTGTCCAGGCTTCTTACAATTGAAGCGCACAATATAAACTATTATATTATATGGTGGGGCTTATTGGTTCGTTCCCTTATTAGGATTCTAGCGTCAACCATTCTGATGATTATTCGAATTACCACCGTTCTGACGGTTGTTCTGATTACCACCATTCTTAGCCTTTATGGGTTTCCCTTTAGGTTTTAGATGGATCTTCCATTTGGACTGAACCAAAAGAATATCCCCTTTCAGGTCTTGTTTTTTAGATTCTTCTTCAACCCTAAGATGAGCAATCAAGTTCTCTATGGTAAGCTCCTTTGACTTGTGTCGCAAGATATTCTTAAAGTCCTTCCAATTTGGCAGTAATTTGTTAATAATCACGACAACCTGAAATTACTTATCAAGAGGTATGCTTTCGAACACAATCTCATGCACAATTTGTTACAACTCATGTGATTGAGTAATTACCGAATTATCGTCGACCATAGTTAACTTGAAATATCGGCTTACAATAAACTTTTTAGAGCTTGCCTCTTTCGTATCATATTTCTTTTGTAATGCTTCCCAAACATCTTTCGCAGATTTGGACTGTAGATAGTAATCATATAGTTCGTCTGCTAAGCCGTATAGGATGAAATTATGACATTTGAAATTGGCCTCATTCCAGTTCGAAATTGACTCTAAAATTTTATCATATTCGTTTGCAATTAAGTCAGGGTCTACCACAGGTATGGGAACGGGAGGTTCAGCAGGCAGTCTTGTTCAAGAATGTGGGTAACTTCCTTAAGTGTTTGATAAAGGAATATTTTGTTCTTCCACCTCTTGAAATTGAGACCGTCAAACTTAGAGGGTTTGTTAGAATCAAATTTCAACACTTATGAGGCAAGGGCCATAATCACAGATAGAAAATACTATTTAAAATTGAAAGAAATATTAAACTGTAAAACCTGTGACATAGCTTTCCCAAAAATGGAATCGCAACTCATAATTCCAGAAAGTAGAAGAACTGATATCAGTGCGGTACAGGAAGTGTAGAACGGCAGCAATACTTTGGTAAACAATAAAACAACATTAGAACTCTAGTAAACAAAACAATAACAAGAAAATAACTTGAGGCAAGGCTTACACTTTCTTTAATAAATATTTTTGACCTACCCCCAAGTACACATATTCGCAGTTTGATCTCTTCCCATGATACAATGAGCAGTGTTATCGAGACAATAGTCTTATTACCGGAAGACTATGTACAGGTATGCACACTCACACACATATACACTCCCTCTTAGCCACATGTACATACATAACATTAAAGCTGACAAACGGATCAGGTTTGGGTTACACGGGTTGAGTCATAGCTGGCTCTGGGTCAGAAATGCAAACCCAAACCCGACCTGTTTAGTTTAGTTTTTTTGAACAGTGACTTGTTTAGTTAAATGAGTTAAAAATACAAACCCAAACCCTACCCTTATTTAAACAGGTCAACCCAACCCAACCCTTTTGACTTGTTTAAATATTAATTTGGATTATGGTTCTTAACCTCATCTGACACAATTGTGTGAGAGTGGGTTTGTTGAAGCTTTGATTGGTAGGTATTGGTGTTACATGTTTTATAAAATGATGAGTCCAATAATAGAATGGAGATCAAATGCCCATTTTATGATAGTGAGTTTATTGAAGAAATGTGTAGTAATAACAGAAGAGAATGAGATAATGAAATTGAGGTGAGATCGGATCAAAATATCATATGTTTATAGGTAATAACATATAAACCTCTTTTTAGGCTTAGATTTTACTTTAAAAGATGGATAATACCATAAAATTCATAAATTGTAATTGGCCTAAATTAAACTTAAACTGGTCACGGGTAAACCCAAATCGTTGAAGGTAAATTCTAACCCGACCCATTTATTAAATGAGTTAGACGGGTTCGGGTCAAATGACCCACGACCTATTAAGGCAAAACCTAAACCCACCAGAAACATGGCTGGGTCGGGTTGGCTCATGGGTCACTTTGTCAGCTCTACATAACATATCAACCATAGGTTATATGAATATGCATTCCCGACTGGGACAACTTCTTAGGCTATTATATGTGCTTTAAGAGTCAAATGGCTTATATATAAGCAGAAGAGATGAATGAAAATAATGTTTAGGAAATAACCAAGAGGTGAAAAAATCAAACCCATATGAAGTGATTTTTGTGAAAACATTTGTTTTATGAGTTTTAAAAATTAAACCATTTGCAACCACCTTGGCTTGCTTAACGAATGTACAAACCCATATATGAAGTGGTTTTTGTGAAAACATTTGTTTTATAAGTTTTAAAAATTCAACAATTTGCAACCACCTTGACTTGCTTACGAATGCACATGCACGGTCTAGAACCTGAAATTTGTGTTAGTGTAAAACATCTATATGATAAACTAAATGTAGGACCATCCCTATTAGATTTTCTCACATTTCGATCACAATCGTCATGAGGTGACATTTTTTAAAAACAAATGAAAAAAATATTCTCATATTATTATGCCGTGAGAGTCACGAATGACATATAAAAGAATCTAATTATAATTGAATATAAACTGGAACGATAAGCGGAGGCTAATCAAAACAAATCCGTGTCAAACTTTTTTGAGCAATATTGTTAAAATAAATCCCAGAGCTTAATGAAGCATGACAGGTGCGCGGAAGGATAAGACCAGGGATATCCTATATTCTTATTATACTTAAAAAAAACTTATTTGAACAAAGACACATATATGTCTGTCTTCAAAGTTTAAACATCAATTATCCAAAAAAGAAAGAAAAATGGTTCTTAAGAAGTTTCTCATATCATCATAATAAGATAACGAGTGACAAGGCAAATATTCCTACCAAAAACACAAAACAACATCAAAAATGTTGCCAAATGAATAATAAAGTTGCTAAATAATTGAACTAAAAGCAGCATCTCGGGTTAGGCCGGAATAGCTACAACTTACTCTATCTCAACAACTAAAATTTAATTGAGTTAGATATTTCACCCCCAAAGTTAATGTTAGGTTTTTCCCACTTAAACACTGAATGCGCAGTTCAACATGCTTGACGAAGGAGTCCAAGTACGACGTGACTTCGGGGATATGTTACACTCGTCAATAAAGCAAAAAGGTTTGAGGCAGGCCTTTGCTTTAGAGTTTTGAAAAAAACTATTGTGTTAGGCCGAAAGTAATCTGATGTCGCACGTACCACAGCCAATTTTTGGTATCTATTTTAGCTTATGTTTCTATTTACTCTGTTGGAGTTGTTCTAGAGTTTAGTTTTAGTCCGTTTTCTAATTGGATTGGTTAGGGGAGTTATAATAGGAGTGATACTGTGAAACTTCGTTAGGAAGATGATGGTGTAGTCTATTTTAGTTGTTAATGAAGGTTTGCCCTAGTTTCTCTAAATCTAGATTAACTGTGATTATTCTTACGAATCTTGCTTCCGCATCATAATCTCTAATAAAAAATTACATTGTACTTAATGCTCCTCTTAAATCAAGTAGAAAAATTACATCTCGAAACACAGTCTTCTTTCTCTCAACATGCAATAACTCTATTCTGCTAGCAAATTTTGGTTAAATAAGCATTGGAGCAGGCCTTGATGCACTTGTTAAGATGCACTTGTTAATGCATCAATGGACTATATACTCCTCCCTATGTGGATTACGAATTGAATTTTAATATGCACTTGACATTTAATTCCATATTTGCCATGATATTGATGGTCTGATGAAAGTTGCAGTATTCGAGTGCTCGATTTTAATTTAATCTGATCACGACATTGTTTCAGTTCTAAAATTTTACAATTTAACCACATTGAATAGCAATATCTCTTCCGAGTTCATACAGTCTTATTTATTTGTTGTTGTGATTGGTGTGATTTGAACTTTATGATTCAATAGAACCACGAAGTAAGAGTAACTATTGTAACAAGACATTACCAACAAGAATCAGTAGTACAAATAAAGAAAAAGATGAGAAAATAAAAGATATTACCACATAATTACAAGTGTAATGGCAAAACTGGTATAGCGAGAGCGTCTCTCACAAGAGATGCTCAACAATGGTTGTGTAGATGATTACAAACAAAATGAGCTTATGATACATTCCTCCTGTGTGAAGCTAACAAATGAAGCCCTTTATCCATCTGAAGAGTGAACGCTGTCCGATATGTAGCTTTATTATGTTTATTCACAAGTTTAAGTTTGAAAAAGTTGAGAAGAACGGCAGAAAATATCTTCATCTGTCTGTTAGCAAATTCTTCGCATAAGCATATCTGTAGACCAGCCAAGTTTACTATTGCTAAGTACTTAAGTAAACAATTACTTAAACAAGAATAAAATTAAATCTTGAAAGGACTTTGTATCTAGTAATATAATATTTGTGCAATGTTACCTGAAAAGCGGCAAATTTAAAAGGACTTTTGCGATGAAAAACTCCATCCTCAATCCATCTTTCGGGCCGAAAGTTCTCCGCATCTCCTCCACAAATATATTTCATCCTTCCCATAGCGTAAGGTGTATAAGTAATACCATCTCCTTTCTTTATGGTGAAACCATCTGGGAGGACATCGTCTTCCATTGCGCTCTTCCGAACCTGTTATTTCAATAGAGGAGATTAATTTACCAAAATATTGGGAAAACTAAAAGAGTGGCGATAACCAAAATTCAAGAAATTTTGTTTTGATTACAGAAATGTTCTATTAACTGAAATATTACCAAAGGAGTTGCAGGGTAGAGTCTAAGAGTTTCAGTTAAGGCAGCATGGAGATATGGCATTTTGTTGAGGGCTTCGTCCGTTATCAACTCCATGAATTCGTCGATAGATAAATTTCCAAACCCCTGCATAACTTCCCTGACTTCTGTTACTACTTTCTCTTGGACTAAAGGATGTTTGCAGAGCATGTAAAAGAACCAAGTTAGTGTATCTGCGGTCGTGTCCCTCCCTGCTTTGAAAATACTCAAAATTACGTCTCTCAAATATCTATCAGTCTTCTTCTCTTCCTCTGTTTCGCTCTCTATAAGAAACCTTGACAGTAAATCTTTTTTTGCGCATTTCTATAAGCAGAAAAAGATATAATCAAAATTTACCCATAATTAATATATAAAAAGACCGGCATAAATGTAAGAAATTTTCTTACATTGTCCATTTCGATCTTCATTTGTATTCTCTTGGTTTCGATCAAACTTAGCGCAAAGTCATCTATGACTTTGATGTTTCTCCTCAAAGAGGCTTCTGATCCTATATTTAACACCCTCTTTATTTTCCAAAATGGATCAGCAAATCGTGAATATACATTTAAGCTAGCATCGTCAAAGGCCTTGGCGAACTTATTTCCGACCTCATCTGATCCAGACAAGCTATTGAGATCAATTCCAAACCCCACCTTGAATGTTGAATCTAAGGTACATTTCATCAACACTTCCTGCATTCCCGAAGGGAGAAATAAAAAACATTAGCATCTCAAGTTAGATAGTATTTGCGGATGCTAAAACTTTGTTCGAACTAAGCAAACCTGTAAATCAATCATCGCATTGGACGTCGCTGTTTCTGAAACCTTTGCAATCAATTTACTAGCATTAGCCTTGAACACGACATTACTGAAATCCCTCACAAATTTTGTCGAGAACTCATAGCTCGAGACCTTTCTATCACCAAACAGGTCTTTTGTTACCTCATGACCATGTCTCCCCTCCCAATAATTGGAAGCATTGCTTTCAAGCACATGTTCCACATTGAGAGGATTAAAAATCAAGACCTCACTCCGTGAAGGCGTTATTAAACGACAAGTACCATATTTTTGAGCAAGAAACGTATAGAAATCATAGAATGAATCAAAGTTTATGAGCTGATCGAATATTGTCCCAGCTACAGGAGGTCTTTCTCCTAGAATGACTAAATCCTTGATGTAGATTACTAAAATTTTTACTACGTACATCGTAATAATAAGAAACACGAAAACTATGATCAATGCGAGAAGAGAGTAAAGCGAGGAAAAAGCCAAGTATAGAGGAGACATTGGAGCAAAAAATAGTAAGGGGATGAAGATGGCTGAAATGAGTTTGTGATGAAGACATTGAAGACTGAAGAGTAAGGTATATTTATAGCCGATAGTTCTTAATCTTATTATCTTTGGCTTATTTCTTCCTATGTGTGATTTAAATATAATATCTTGTATTATTTTTCACACACGTGGTCAGAGATCAATTATGCCTATTGACTGAAGTGTTTGAAAAATAATTCATAGCAGCCATGGCCCATGCTTATGTTTATTAAGTTTTATTTGAAAAACTAGTACCGTGGCTCGCATTAACGTTTTCTAGATCATATGACTATCCACGAAAGATACTTTCACATTCTGATCGAAACTAGGTGACGTTTTTATTTATAAACAACTCTGATGAACTAAGACAATATCCTCTTCATAAGGTTACTCATCTCGATTCATCGTTAACATGACATAAACAAGTGAATCATGGCAAATACGTTGTCATGACATGAAGCAACCTTAACAACTACACGTGCCCAGGTTAGGCATCAGAAGCAACCTTAACAACTTAATTGATTTAGAATATTTACCCCGCAAAAAGCTCATGCTTGATTTTATCCCACTTAAGCACTGCCATAAGTCTGGTCGTGATTTGAATCTGCCTGATGGATGACTCCAAGTACGAGACCTCGAGTGTTTGCGCCATACCAAAAAAAATTCTAGGTCAAGTGAATTATCACTTATTAGTTGGTAGTTGGTAGTTGGCAGCACACACCTGTATGCCAAAAATGTGAAAAAGGAAAAAAGATTTTGACCACTTGAGAGATGAAAAAACATAATTATTTGAGATGGCCACATTCTTTCCCACTTTTGACTGGTAACATTAATGTAGTTAGAGAGCTGTCTCGAAAGCCAACAACCATAATGGATCGATTTTTCGAGGTTTCTCGAAGGGCTCATTTTTCCGGTTTTTAGTCTTTTGACATCCTTGTGGGTCTTTTAATAGTCTTAAATCATGCCAACAATTTTAAACAAAAAGAAAAATCGGTTTTTTTAACTTAATTTTGTTTTTACTTTTCTCCGTTCAATCTTGTACGTAGTAGTTTAGGATATGTATTTGTATAATGAATTCTTGAAAGGATTTAAAACGTTGCTTAAACGTGATATTAAATGTTAAATTCACAACTAAAGGGCATTATATTTGTTTAATCAACGGTTTTCTCGTAAAGGTTACCAAGTTTATGCATTGTGAAATGATTCAAATTAGCTCATGTATTCCCTAAAAATAGAGTTTTAGATATTTTCGAGTACGAAAATACTTCCCTCACCTCCTCGAGTCACAACTCAACCACCATATATTGTATGACACGTGGCGATCGAGTTAGAATGGGAAATTGGAAGAGCTGGTTGTTTCTCTCTCAAGTAAATTTTCTCTCTCTACTCTTGAGACAATAAAAATCTCTTTACACTCAGAGAACCCCCATCTCCAGAGATAAAATGATATTATGACTGTCTTCTTGATAATTTCATTTTTCAATATGGAACCTGTAAATACCAAATTCTGTGAGCTCGATGTGGCCTGGAATTAGTCCTTATACCATGTACATGTGACTACAATCTAGTAAACAAGAAATGACACAGGTATTTAGCGTGGAAAACCTTTGAATAAGTTAAAAACCACGACCTCTTGTTGAAGGTTTTGTAATAGTGACTTTTATTGCTTGAGGCTGGTGATATATTATTACAAGTTATTTTACTTAGAAATGTTTAATCTTGTGAATAAGAAGTTTGGAGTGTAGAAAATCTCAGAAGATATAGTTTTCTTGGTGATTTCTCGTATCTTTTTCTGGTTCCTGTCTCTTCTGGAACTTTTTCTTTATATAGGCATTTTCCGCAGTTCTTCATCATGTTGGAGCACGTCCTCCGAACAATGTGGTTAGTGGCTGTTGACTGAGTAACTATTGAGTTCGTGAGAAACATGTGGCTTGACTTGTTCAAATTTTCTATTTGAGCTCGACCCACGTTCTTCATCAGTTCGTGGAGTATGTGACACTATTGACTGAAGAAGTCGTGTGGAGAATGTGTGAGCCTGATATAGAGATAATTCAAACTGGCGACAGCTCAATTTTAGGTCAGATCGAGGGATAGGCTCCTATAATCGCCCAATCGCAACCGAAGTCACGAGTGACTTTGGTTGAGAAAGGATTCGAATATATGGGTATTCAGGTTGGAAATTTAAATTGTGAAAGAAGTAATGATGTGTGTTGACTGCATGGAAAATGCGCGTGACAAAGGAGGATATATGTGTATTGAATGTTGATGAGAATTGATGGACGTGACGGTTAGGGTTTGAAGAGTTACGTCTTATTGAATGATAACGCTTGGGAAAACGTACCTGCACAATAAATGTAGGGTTATATAAATGGTACCTGTAGCGTGGGTTGTGACAATGTACGCTTTGGTCTATTGTAAAATTCTCTGTAAGTTTTGAAGATGGTGAAGTCTCGTAGGATGGTTCTTGACGAACGAATTACTTCAGAGATCCAAAGGTTGAAGTTGAGATTTTTTGGGGACCACTCTTTGGAGGATTTTGTTCCTGCGCCTGTTCCTCCGACGTATAGAGGGATGTCGGCAGACGAAGCGACTAAAGCTGAGGAGGAGTTTTACTGTAGATGGAGATTTTACCACGTTATCTTAATATGCGAGCAACGTTGGGCTTGTTTCCGCATTCTTGCGGAAGGCAAGGTTGGGGAGACAGATGCCGTGATAGGCGTGACTGCGGGGTTGTTGTGTTAATTTCTTGTATCACAATGGACTCAAAGGTCAGGTCCTCTTTATCTCTACCAACTCTGCGGAGGTGGCGGCTTTAGAGGGGGCGGTGATGGTAGTGGAGGAGAGAGATGAACAGTGAAAGTCTGCTTCTACATTTCCTTCACTTTTTGGCGCTAAGAAGAGCTTCAGTTTGAGGAGTTGGATTCAACACTGAGTCTACTGCTTGCATAGTTTCTATTCGAAGTTCGACTAGACTTCGACTAAACTCATGTGAGGGAAGCTTTTTGTTGTTTCTAATTTCTGCTGAAGCAGGACGAACTGAAGGACTTGATGTGTCAGAGTGCCTGAATGACATGTTACTTGTAAAAATATTGAAAAATTTATTATCTGTAAAGTACTTATTGTTGAGTACTTGAAAGACTTGTTATATGTAAAAGAACTTGTAATCTATTTCGACATGAATAAAATTTGTTATCCAATTTTTGTGCTGATATAGATATAGGATAGCTCTTAGAAATCAAACTATATGATCTGAAGAGTGTATGAAATAAAATGTATGAGTACAGAAAGAACAAATACTTGTAACATTCGAACTGAGATATATATGTGAAAATGCATGTTTAAGATGTAAATATGATTCGACCTATGTGTTGGAAGTGGGAGAGAAAAAATTGTAGGATTTAAAAAAAAATGAAGATTCGACCTCAACGAGGAATTGAAATTTGGAAAGAATAAGTTTGACCTGAAAAGATGTGGAATGATTGAGTTCGAGGGGATCTGATAAGTAAAAATAATTCTTGTAAGATTTTGGTGTTTTTGTTACGAGATAAAAGGATATTAACACTTTTTGAGGGAAATCGGTAGTAAAAAATATATAAATAAGGTAGAAAGACCTCTGAATATGGGGGAAGAGATAGGAATGGTGCGCACCCGATCGCAGAGGATTTGTAGTGCCGCTAAAGGACGATTGGCCATAAAGATCCAGAAGTGCGGGAGACAATTTTTGGATTGTTAGGTTATGATGCTGAGCTGCCAGCGAGGGAGTGTCAGCTCGAAGGATTAGATTCAAGGGGTAGGGAACTTAAGTATGCCCGATCTTTCTTTGAAGGATTTTTTCGTGAACTTGTGAGGGATCTTGTAGATCGAGAAGAGGTGGTTGGATTGATTGCTTAGGTGGTGATCGAATTTGAGGATATGAGGATTTCTGGAGGTTGACCGATTGGATGTGGTTCCCATGTGACCAAGGTTGTCTCTGATGTAATTACATGTGAGGTACATGAAGCAGATGTAAAATAGGGTGACAGAATAAGGTTGTTTTGAGTTTGAATAATCTAAAATAATTTGTTGAATAGATCCTTTAATTTTGTGAATGTTGTTTGTGACTGTTGGTAACAATGAATTTGAAAATATTTGAAACTCTGTTATGGCAGCTTTGAAAATGACGTCATGGTTGTTATAAGAGTAGAAGAAGAAGCACGTACAAAAAAGTTGGGAGGTTCTGATTTTGTCCCTTATGAAAAGTTGTGAAAACTCGGTTGCGTGTAAAAAGCGAGTAATTATGAGTGGGTCGAGGTCAGAGGGAGATTTGGAAGAAAGTGATAAAAATAGATTAATATATAAGAAAAAGGGTAATGATGGGAAGGTGTTTGTACCAAAAAGGTGCAAGACGTCTAACATGGATAGTGGAAGGGATGCTTTGGTTCTAAAACCGAGGATGGCTCGTGCGAGGCCCAATAACTGCCGGCAGTTAGAGAGAGAAAATATAAATACTACTTCATCTTCGCCAATCATACATTTTTTAATATCTAAAAACTTGAAGAGAAGCGAGAGAGGAAAGGAAAAAGAGAGGCAAAAATAGTACTAAAACTTGTAGAGACTCAAGCAAGAGGGATCATCAGTCAAAGTTTGAGAGAGTTGTTAAATCTAAGTCGCGAAGGTGGTTGTATAACAGCGTGGTGAGGGATGGATACGGCGCTGCCTCGGATTCTCATTATAATATAGAAGGTTAGTAGATTTACGTGATATGTGTATGTGTTTTTGAAGATCAATTTTGTATTATTATTATTATTATTATTTTATTGTTTTGAAAAAGTGATAAATTACTATTTATAGTAATCTATGAAAATCTGTTGTTATAAAAGATATGAAAGATATATGAATATTGTTGACGTATATATATAAAAAGAAGATAGCAATAGATGCCTGGACCTGTGTGTAGATCGATCGTGAGGAGTTTTGCCTTGGATAAAATCCTTTTCTGCAGTTGATATGTGGAATTTCCCTGTAAGTGAGGCGTTAACCTCTGGTAGGCCGACTGAGTCTGAGATTGAAGCGTCCGGAGGTAAGGAAGAAGTAGGTGTTGATCAATTTTTAGGTTTCCCTGGAAGATTGGTATACTACCCTCCTCGTTCGGATACATTTAGAGAGTTCTGTAAAGCCAAGGCTTCTACAGTAGGTAGATGGGGGAACTATATCGATTATGCTAGTAGGTAATTTAGGGGTTGCACTGTAGCAATGGGAGAGGAATACTTTTACTTACTGGCTAATTTGGACAAGGAAAAGATGGATATGTGTTTAGATGAATCGATCTCTTTTAAGTACTTTGATGGGAATGTTCGGAGCGAACTCTCGGAGGATTTTTTGTGTTACCTGTCTCAGTTAGAGTATGGGTTGAGTCTCCGCCTTAGCAATCTGGCGAAAGGGATTATCAACCTTATCGGTACATGTCCCGTTCAAATGAATGGGAACATGATGTGGGAGGTGATAAATGTTTGTGAAGCTTTGAACTTACGGTGGGAAGGACAGGGTAGAAAGAGGAGGATATCCCCTGAGGATGTATTGCAGTTTTATGGTATAATTTTTTTTGGTGCAAGTGGAGAGGCTTATTTTTGTATGAAGGTAACTCGACTTTGCTTCTTCGATTTGAACTCAGCAGGTCGAACTTAGAACGATAATATGATATGGTGAAGGGTGATTGCCTTCAGAGAGATGATGAAGAGCCCCTGAAACTTCTGTTTAGAACTGTAAAACAACGTAAGTATAATAATGTATAATGTATAAGATTGATAGTTGAAATTGTACGATGTTTGCTGATGTTCATGTGTGTGTATAACAGGTCCCAAATCACAGGTGGAGATGAAAGAGTCATTGTTGGATAAAGTCGTTCTAGAGGAGGCTGAGCTCGAGATTATATTAAAAGATCTTGGCATTAGCAGGAAGACGCGTGTTAACAGCAGAGTTGAAAAAGTTTTGAAATCTCAGTCGACAAGGCTGATGACGAGCTCTGACAGCAGTAAAAAGAAAGGGACTGATAGGGAAAAGCAAGCTAGCTTGCTGAAGACCCCTGGAATGGACAAAGGATTACCTGAGTCTATTACGTCGAGCAAATTAGCTCGAACGTTCCCTAAAAGGCAGCCACTGAAGCGTATTGTTGTTGCTGGGACCTCAGGAAATGGTGCAGCTGCAGAATAGGTAAAAAAGTGAAGGGTTGAACCTTTTGAAGTGTCTGGTAGAAAGGTCGTGGAAAATTGACCTGATGTAGAGGACGATTGGAAAGCGGTAGAGGAGAAGGTCAGGTTGGCAGTTCTCCGCGGAGAGGAGGGGATTTGAAAAATGGTAGGCTCATATGATCGAGTATTTGTTTATGGTGGATTTTGTATTATAATTTGAGCTAATCAATAAGGTCGATTCGTTATTTTGTAGGCTGCTCGATTGATGAAGGGAATATGCCTCGGGGTCGAGTAAGAGATAGCTGAGCTGAAGAGGAATACGATCGAGCTCGAAAGGAACGTAACTCGATTGAAAAATGATTTGATAAAGGAGGGGAAGCGGCTGGAGGTTCTGAAGGCTTCCCAAGTTATTGAGATTAGCAGGTTGCAAACGGAGGCGAGTGTGGACTTGGAGGAGGTTGGAGCTGAGCGTGACAGGCTTGGGCGTCACCTTATGTCCAAAGGATACTCTGAAGATGAGGTGGATGCCATTAGGGCCGACACCTATGTGAAGGAAGAGGATGAAGAGTTTGAAGGTGATACTGCTGGGGTGGTTGATGAGCTGGATGGTATATCTCCTCAGATGGCAAGGAATAACCAAAGAGATGACATCGAACGCTCGGAGACCGATAATGAGAAGGTAGGATAGTGTGATTGTACTGTGATTGTATGAATGCTTTAAGATGTTTGTAAATTAGTTGGACTTATATTGGATAAAATTTTGTAAGCTAAGTTACTTTTTGTAAACCTTGCTATAGGATCTTAAGGACATACGCCTCAGAATAAAAGACTTAGAGGTTGAACTTGCTAAGGAAAGAGAGACCTCAGTGTCCCTACTATCTTCGTAAGCAGAGTTGCAGGTTAGAATAGAGCAATAAATTTTCATTCATATGCTTCATTAGTATAGAGCTACAAAGTAATGAATAGAATGTAGAGACAAACCAACAACCCATTACCGATCTAGGGGTGAACGGTACTGGAATGGTGTTAGACATAAAAGAATTTAGATTTTGGCATACTCACGTATAAAGAATGCGTAACTTAGATTTGCGAATATATGTTATGGAGCATCCATCCGAGATTTATACTTCGACCTTAAGTTCATAAGTATTTTTACATAGTAAATGTCAAAAAATAGATATCTCGCTAGAAAACGAGAAATGTAGTGATGGATGTTCTAAATCGAACTGATACAATATATTTATAATGTGCAGGTCGAATTGGAGTCAGCTCGCCTACGCGAAGATGAAGCTCTCCAATGTAACCAGAAGCTTGGAGGGGGATGAGAGAGGTAAGTCATGAGGATAGGGAAGACCAACATGTGAAGGTGCACTTCAAGTTTGTTGAGGCCACGTAGAGAGTCGTCAACCTAACTCGGAAGATCGATGAGAGGGATGCCAAAATTAAGAAAGGGCAAAAAAAGTTAGTGGAACTAAAAGAACATGTGGTAAAACTCAGAAACCAGAATGATGTACTGTTGGTAAAGAGCAAGGAGGCAGACAAGGCCTGTTACCATATACAGGCTTTAGAAGGGTTGAAGGAAAATTTAAATCGGTTGGTGGCTGGTTTGAAAAATGATCTATCTAAAGAAAGGAATAATCAAGAGTACATTCAAACTGATTTGGTGAATAGCAGGAGCGAACTGGGGCGATTGAAGAAGAAATTAGTTGATAAAGATAAAGACATAAAGGGAGCTTGAGACGATCTAAATGCGTTTGAATTGGCAGCTGAACAACTGACTACTGCTTTTATTGCAAAGGATATGGAATTTCAGACATTTCAGCGAAGATGCAATGTGTTGAATAAAAGGGTGGCACACCTAAAGGATAAATTGGGTCAGGTCAACTTGCGTACTAAGAATACTGAGGTTGGGGAGCGCTTGAAGGGGAAGAAAAATGATGGCAAAGTCTCTCTTGTTCAAGGCGATGTTGTTAGCTTATCAGTTAGAAGAGAGAAGTTAGAGGGAGATGTTGCTCGGATTCAAGGGTATGTGCGCAAAGGGGTAGAGCAATTGCGGGCATGTGAGAAAAATTTAGACGTCGCTCTCACCAGGGAGAGAGAGTTAGAAAGTGTTATCAGATCGAAGGAGATTATGATAAGGGACAAAGTAGAATTATTAAAGAAAATGCCAGAGGTGGACGAATTGAAGAAGGAGATTGAGACACTTCTTGCTCAAGTTGTTGAATTGGAGGCGACTAATCGGGCTGAATTAGCAAAAGAAAACAAAATATCTGTAGAGAACATTGCCTTTACAGATTGGGTAGACAGAGAAATGGAGAGTCAAAAGGCTAAGTACAAAAGGTTAGAAGATCGCCTTCAGAGGATGAGAACGGTTTGGTCCTACTCACTTGTAACCCAGGCCTTACATTTAGACTTGTTGAGGTCAGTGATTGCTTATTTTGTAGAAGAAGTTAAAAGAATTAAGTTAGAGAGAGATACCTTGTTTGACTATTTGTCAAAAAGGGAATGTTTCTGCAAAGTTGATATAGATCGAGGAGATTGTACTAGCCCCATGGGAATGGATATGGGCCCTTGAACTGCTGAGTTGATAGAGGGCATGATTGTTGTAACTGCTCGAGCTCGAGAATTCATGGCTAATCAATATCCTGTTGTAGGGGTAAGCGAAGCTTACATCCCCACAACAGAAAAAATTGTATTGTAGTGGTTGTATATAAACCTGAAAATGAAATAATATATGTCGCAGACATGTTGAGAGATGAAAGCTAGTATTACCTTTACTTTATCTTATATCTAGTTGATCTCTTCGATTGAAAACTAGTACCACCTTTATTTCAATCTAGGAGTCGAGTAGAGTCAGTCGATCAAGCATAACCTTGACCAAACCGATAGAATGTCGCAGACATATTGAAAGAGATAAAAGCTAGTTTTACTTTTGCTTTATCTTATGTCTGGTAGAGTTCTTTTAGTGAAAACAAGTTCTACCTTATTCTAACTGCAGGAGATTTAGTAGAGTCAGCTAAACCAAGTATTTTCTTAATTTAACTGGTATGATGTCGCAGACATATTGAAAGAGATAAAAGTTAGTATTACTTTTGCTTTATCTTATGTCTGGTAGAGTTCTTTGAACGAAAACAAGTACTACCTTGTTCTAACCATAGGAGATTTAGTAGAGTCAGCCAAACCAAGTGTATTCTTGATTTAACTGGAATAATGTCGATTGAAAGCTAGTATTATCTACGCTTTAATCTATGTATTTTCTACAAAGTAGAGAGGTGTATGAAGAAAACTTATAAGTTTCATTGATTTTAGAAAAAGGATGTACATTGGAAGGAGATACAAATTTCACTTTTGGAATAAAAAATGAGAAACTGAAATGGAGTAGTGAATGACCAAACGATTATATCATTTCAGTCACCTAGTATTCCAAGGACTCGATACGCGGACACCCTCTTATGTCATGAGGTAATATGATCCCAGGCCTGAGAGACCTGTGATAAGGAATGGACCCTCCCAATTGTCTACTAGTTTCCCAGCATAAAACCTTTACGGTGTTTAGGTATTTCTCTGAGGACGAGATCATTGATTTGGAAAGTACGACATCTGACTCATTTGTTGTAAGAACTGGCTATCATATGGTAATATCGACCTAGGTTAGCGATGACGCGTTCCCTGGTTTCATCGATCCAATTGAGGTTGCAGGCCAATTCGAACTTATTTTCCTTATTAGTGAGCTCGTGATCTTTAACTGGGTGATAATATTCAGAAGGAATGATGGCCTCAGTACCATAGGGAAGGAGGAATGGAGTGCAGCCTGTCGACTGTCGTAGAGTGGTACGATATGCCCATAAGACATGAGGGAGTTCGCAAACCCATTCCCTTTTTTCTGAGAGTGTAGCCTTTTTTGAGCCCATCTGCGATGTTTTTTTTTATGATTTCAGCTTGGCCATTTCCTTGAGGGTAATAGGGATTGGATGGTGAGTGAATGATGTTGTGTTGGTTGAGAAAAACTACGACCTTTTCTCCAACAAATTGGGACCCATTATCAATACGAATTAGGTGGGGGCACCCAAACCGAGTGATGATGTGTTCTTAGATAAAAGAGATGACCTCTTCTTTTCTGGTTCAACATAGTGGGACATCTTTTACCCATTTTGTAAAATAATCGGTAGCTAGGAGGAGGTGGCGGCGGTTACCTAGAGAATTAGGAAATTCGTCGACGAGATCGAGTGCCCATCTTTGAATGGCCAACACACCTTGCTTGCATGGAGTTTGAGCGTAGGGCCGCGTATCCTCTTTCTATGTTGATTACAAGCATCACATTTGTGCGAGAACTCTTCTGCTTGCTTGCGCATGCCGGGCCAGAATACTCCTTGTGTAATGGTTATATTTGCTAGTGATCGACCTACGGCGTGAGAGCCACAAGTCCCTTCATGTAATTCGTGGAGCATCTCATCCGCTTTTTGTTTGGAGAGGTACTTAAGGTATGGCCCCGTGACTAAACGGCAGTAAAAGGTACTATTTTGATTGGTGTAGTGCTTCGAGTTGTGTATCTGTTATCGGTGGTCCTTCGAATCTGCTGGAAGTGGTCCTTCACATTTATTGTTAATACTGAGATAAACTAAGAAAGACTTTCGCCAATCATCATCTCTCCCTTTATCGCCCCAAGTGTTGATCGTGCATATAAAAATACGATCAATGTTAGGAGTTGAAATCACTTCGATCTGGAGATATCGAGCTTCTGTGCCCAAAGCCTCGGCTAGATATGCCAAGAAATTGGTATGTCTATTTTTAGCTTGAGGAAGATAATCGAGAGGTTCTTGTGTAAAATTTCTCATCCTATATGCAATGAGGGCTGCGTATTCGATCATCATTTTATTCTTCTTATATTGCTCAGAGTAATGGTGGACAATGAGCAGTGAATCTGTGTAAATGGTGAGTTCAGGGACGCCGAGCTCGAGGGCGAGGTCGAGTCCATTAATGAGAGCTCCGTACTTGGTGACATTATTTGAGGCCTCAAAATCTAGGCTGATTGATTTCTCAATTCTGTCGTTGAAAGAGTAATCAGTACGATTCTAATTCCTGACCATGCGGGTCCTGCTGATCCATCTGTAAGAAGTTGCCACCCCTTCCTTGTAATTTATTCAACTCGTTTGTCAAATACTTTGGGTGGTGGATCTTCAGTACTTCTTCTGAAAGGTCAGGATCGTGCTCCTCCCACTCAGGATCTTCCATTGGAAAATTTGCGAGGAAATTAGCCACGGCCTGCCCATTTTTGGAATGTCATTGTTCGAACTTGATATCATGTTCTCCCAAGTTGACTAACCACTATTATACTCTTCTTGATTTTTCTTTCTTGGATAGAACTTCCCTAAGTGGGTAGTTCGTCATGACTTTGACTGAATGAGCTTAGAAGTAGTGTTTAAGCTTTTGTGACGTATAAACAAGAGTAAGAAGAAGTTTTTCGATTTTAGAGTACCTCTTTACTGCTGGAATGAGGGTTTTGCTGATAAAGTTGACTTGCTTCTCAATTTTCCCTTTAAGTCGAATGAGAACCGAGCTAAGTAAAGTATTTGTAACTGCGAGGTAGATAATAAGTTCCTCACTATCTATTGGGGTACTCATGATGGGAGACTTCCCCAAATAGGTTTTGAGATCTTGAAAAGCTACCTCACATTCTGATATCCATTAAACCTCTGCATTTGGCTAAACTTTTCATTGTATGGTACAACCGTGGAGTAATAGGAACAGCCAACGACAGCGGTCTGAAGATCTTGAAACGAAACGGTTGATAGCGGCAATCTTGCCGGTAAGTTTCTAAATGCCTTTTGTTGCTTTTGGAGATGGCATGTTGAGGAGAGCTCGAATCTGATTCGGATCGGCCTCAATCCCCTTCTTGCTGATGAGGTGGTCTAGAAATTGACCTGAATGCACTCCGAATTGATACTTATCAGAATTGGAACGTATCCTGTAAGATCGAAGTATGTTAAAAATTGTGTTGAGATCTGAAATGTGACTGATGGATTGTATGCTCTTACACAAAAGATCGTCAATGTAGACTTCTGCGACTTTCTCGTGATATACTTCGAACATAGTTGTTATCAATCGTTGATAAGTTGCACCTACGTTCTTAAGTTTGAAGGGCCTGACTTTGTAGCAATAAAGTCTTATTTCAGTGATGAAAGTGGTTTTTTCTTGATCTTCATCCAAGAGTGGAATCTGATTATATCATGAAGCGGTGTCCATTATAGATAGGAGTTCATGACCTGCTGTAGAATCAAGGATCAGATGAATATTAGGAAGAGGAAAATTTTCCTTTGGAGTATGTTTGTTGAGATTGGTAAAATCTATACAAACGCGGACCTTTTTATTCTTCTTTGGGATAGCAACGATGTTGGATATCCAATCTGGATACTTGGCTTCTCGAATGAATCCCACTTTGATCAATTTCTCGATCTCCATGTTAACTTCATCTCGAGGTTACGGTGATAGGCATCGCTATTTCTATTTGGCCGCGGTGGCATTGATGTTGATTGCCAATCTGTGACAAGACTTGGCCTGATCGACCCCAGGCATTTCTTCTAAAGACCACGCAAAAATGACTCTATTTAATCGTAAGAACTGAATAAGAGCATCCTTTTCATGATGAACCTGCTTAGTACCAATAAAAGTACCTCTGCTTGGTCCATCGATGTTGATGTATTCATTGGGCTCCTCAATGGAAGGCTGATCATCGGGGTGATCAGTTTGTTGTAATTGTTATGCAGCATATTTCTTAAAAGTATTTAGAATTGCAGAGACGGTATTTTCGCAAGCTCGAGAAAGCTTTTAACTAACCCTGATTTTATAGATACCATCGTCGCGTTTGAAGCGTTGTGCTTGATGATAGGTGGAAGCGATTGCTTCCATATTATGAATCCAACAACGGCCCATAATCTTGAGATAACGAGATTTGGTATTGATCACATAGAAGACGACGTCGATGGTGGCTGGTCCTGCGATACTAGGTAAGATGATCTTCCCTATTCGCCCTTCTTTAGAACCATTAAATCCACTAATATTGGTGCCGCTTTGGATAACTTGATCGGCCAATCCCATTTGGTCGATAGTGCTCTGAAAGAGGATTTTAATACCGCTACTAGTATCGATCATCATTGTGTGCATGACAAACTTTTTCATCTTGAGCATTATGACTAACGCATTATGATGTGAAAATTTGACATGGCTAGTATCGCAATCTTTGAATAATATTCTGAGCTAGTGATTGCTCGACTTAGGTAGAAGTTTAGCTTTTTTATCTTGAGGTGTGAGATCGCAGCATTCTGACAATCTCCTGCTCTTAAATCTGTTAAAGTTGGTGATCTGATTGATCTTGATCATGTTGCAGTAGCGCATATGGTAAAGATGCTTCTCCTTAGCTTCATCTTCAATCTGGACAATATCAAGCTGCTTCTTATAGCTGCCATCCTTGTATGATTTCAGGTCGATAATATATTCGAGCATCCATCCCTCCTTGAAAATGTATTTGAGCAACCTCTGTAAATCGTAATAATTGTCAGTAGAATGATGTTTTACCTTATCGTGCATGCAGTACGGTCGGCTCTCAATTGGTTCCAATGGTTGAAAGAGACGGTAGAGCTTATCCTTTATGAGGATTGGAAAAATTATGGAGATTCGAACATTCATCTTTGGGAGGACCGGTTGACATGTGGTCCGGTTTTCCGCGGGTTGCCAGTGTTTCCCTTGGCGTATTTTTTATCACCCTGGTCCTCCTTAGGTTCAGCGTTTTGATCTGTAGAGGGACCTTTTGTGGTAGAGACAGATTTAATAGGTTTATGCCTTTCAGACATCATCCTTTCTAGGTCGACGTAACTATTGACCTTGGTTATCATATACTTCAAGGTCGCAGGTTTATTGAGGAAGAGGTACTCCTTGGCTTTGCAGTCCAGCTGGAGTGTGTTGGTGAAAGCAGTAGCAATAGTTTTCTGATCAAGATTGTCCACTTTTCGCATGAGCTCCAAGAACTTCTCATTGAATGCCTCTAGCTTCTCTTCGTTGTATTGTTTAAAACTGATAAGAGAATACAAATTTTCTTCTTTGTTTCTGTTGTGAGCATATGTCTTGATGAATTGTTTCTGTAGCTGGTCGAATGTGTATATGGAGTCTTTAGGCAGAGAATGGAACTAGCGGAGTGGTTCCTCCTGTAGACTTATGGCGAACAGTCGGCAGAGAATGTGGTTGAGATTAGAGTACAACCCCAATAAATTACGGTATTGCTGAATGTACTCGTTGGGATCGGTACCCTTGTATTTACGAATTTTTGGAGTATGGAAACCTTTCAGAATATCCATATCAGGTAGTTCTTTGGCAATTGGACTTCCTTGCAGCTTGGTAAGATCATCGGTAGTGCCAAAAACTTGTACTTCGATCAACTCCTTAATACGCAGGTTCATATGCTCTTGTGTGACATAGTGATGGATTGGTTGAGCGGCTTGACGAGGAGGTTGCAGATTATGAGCATCGGTACCTTCACTCAAATGATATCGTACTAGAACTCGTGGCGGAAGTATTTTCTCTTCCTCTTAACGGATAGAACATCGGTGACCTCGGCTAATTTCATATTGAATTCCCCCCCCCCCCCAAATAAATGGAAGGTTGAGGTTCATTCCAAATATGTCTGGAAATCGCCTTGTTGGTGGCACCTTGAGGTCCTAATCTTTCCTGTGCAGAAATTTGGGAGGCTTCTGGCACCTGATCACAATCTCGTGTCAGAGGAGCCTACTGAATGTTCTGCAGAGCTTGCAAGGCAGTCTGCATAATTTTCATTTGATCTTTGTGTCATCTGAGCGCTGTCAAACGAGCTTGTCATTCGTCCTCGAGTTCTTTCTTACGGAGCTCTCGGCCGTGAGTTAAATGTTGTTTGAGCTCGTTGTGCTTCTCCGTTTCAGTGTTGAGATTCGCTCGGAGCTCCAAAAGTTATTCCTACTCGATTGAGAGATCGAGTTGAACTTTGGTTGTTGGTCGCCTGGAGGTGACCATGGTCGAAATGTTGTAGTAGAGTGATTGAATGTCTTTGGATACCATGGAAATAATTTCTTTCCTACAGACGACGCCAAATGTAATTGCCAAATTGTCTTCGGATACCGTGGAATTAGTACTTACACCAATGCGCCTGGGACTACAATCTAGTAAACAAGAAATAGCACAGGTATTTGACATGGAAAACCTATGAATAGGTTAAAAACCACGACCTCGTGTTGAGGATTTTGTAATAGTGACTTTTATTGCTTGAGGCTAATGATATCTTATTACAAGTTATTTATAGACTTAGAAATGTTTAATCTTGTGAATAAGAAGTTTAGAGTGTAGAAAATCTCAGAAGATATAGTCTTCTTGGTGATTTCTCGTATCTTTTTCTGGTCCCTGTCTTTATGGAACTTTTTCTTTATATAGGCTTTTTCCGCAGTTCTTCATCGCGCTGGAACACGTCCTCCGAACAATGTGGTTAGTGATTGTTGACTGAGTAACTGTTGAGTTCGTGAGAAATAAGTGGTTTTGACTTGTTCAGGCTTTTCGGTTTGAGCTCGACCCACGTTCTTTATCAGTTCATAGAGTATGTGGCACTGTTGACTGGAGAAGTCATGTGAAGAATACCTAAGCCTGATATAAAGGTAATTCGAACTGGTGACAGGTCAATTTTAGGCCAGATTGTGGGATAGGCCCCTTCAGAACCAGTGCTAGATTTTCTATCTATACCAGTACTACTTAATGTTTTATCTTCCGGTTCATGATCTAGCACACATGTTGATAGGTCATATAGGTGTTATTAGTTGTGCCCAATTAATACACCAAGTTAAGGTTGGTGGGACCTAGTATTACTCTTTATTAGGATTTGAGGGTAAAATAGGAGGAATACTCAAACCCTATCATGTTAAATAGAGTGGAAGTCCCTCTTGGATATTAGAATACCGAAAACCATCCCATTAAGGTCTGTAGCCAATTCAAGGGAAGACTCCATTCAAGCTCATGAGAATTTGTAAAAACAGGACAAGAGGTTAGTAAAATCATTTTCATATCCATTCATTGATCATAGTAATTGTATTAAATTCCTGCGACTCATGCTTACAACAATAGTTTTCAGCTAAGTATTGGTATGGCACCGTTTGAAGTATTGTATGGTCGATCGTGTTGATTTCCTATCTGTTGGGCAGAGGTTGGGGAAAGAAGTTTGTTTGGACTTGAGATAGTTCAGCAGCAGCTGACAGTATTAGAGTTATCCGTGACTGGCTATATACAACACAGATCTAACAGAAGAGCTATGCAGACACTCACCGAAAGCCATTGGAGTTCGCGGTCCACTACAACAAATTCGGGTTTTTACGTCATTAAAAAAATGATTTAAAAATGATTTAACGTTATTTGTACAAATGACGTCGAAGGCGATGGCGTGGAAAGGTAGGGACTAACAACGTCATTAAATAAGTGACGAGGAAAGCTAGGCACTAACGTCATTAATTAAGTGACGTATAAGGGGTTTCAAAAAATGACGTTATTGATACCCAATTTCGGTGGCCGGCCGACTAATATATTCAATTAACGTCACTAAATAACGTCATTAAAAAATGACATAGTTGAAATCTTTTAACATCATATTTGAAGTGACGTGGTAGCATTTTCATATATCAACAATGACATTTTTAAAATGACGTCAATGCCTCGAAAGATATAAAAATAAATAAATAAAATCAAATATTGTCAATCCATTGCCCTGTCCTCCTCTCTACAGGACCACCGCCATATTCTACAAAAAAGTAAAATATTTGGCCAAATTATATTACTTTCATTCAATACAATGTGTTCGAACTTAATCACTTTATTATTTGAATTATAGAGCTAAATCACTGGTAAACTTAACCAATGCACAAAAATCTAATAAATAACCCATAAAGAAGGGTCTCTCAGAATGCTTATAGCCTTTGAGTGCCTTTGTGTGTTTCTACTAATCTGGATCAATTTGTAAACTTGTCAAAACATACAAATTAAACATTAGCTCTATAAATCTAAGTACACAAAACGATGCTTACAAATCATAAAAGAAAAGAAAATAAAACATAACAAGATCTAAATATCTATTTGTTTTAAGGATTCCACCTCCATGACAATTATACATTCTAGATCCTCATAAGTTGCCTATATATAAGATTAAAGTCGAAATAAGCCAAACATAAGGAAAGTTTGTGATAATGTACAAGATATTTATATAAAAGTAACTATACTACATCGATAAGGTTAAAAAAGAGGGGAAATAACATTACCATGCTTAACCTAGTAAATTTGAAGTTGTATGAGATTGCGCGACTGTGTAAACACCACATGACTGCAAACCACTATCCTTGAGTTGGGAATCCTTTTCTCAGGTGTGTGTTCGCATATGGAAAAACCATAGTTTTGAGTTGGGAATCCTTTTAATAAATATCCATTCAATCAAGTTCAAGGGTAGAAACCTTCGCCCATGCTTCTTCCCGAGCCACATGCTAACCAATGAAACCAGAAACTCTCAGATTAAAAAATATAAGAAACAAGACTTAATGGCTCAGATTATATATTCTTGTTAGAGACTCCAAGTCCTACATATTTAAGAAACTCAAACAAAATTATTTCAATCTAATCACATCCTTGAAAAAATCCAAGACATACATGTACTTTTCATGAAATTTTTTGTATAACTTTAAGTAAGGATCAATACGAGATTCAAAATCAAGGGATTCAGATTGATTCTGTAACTGCTACTGCTCTACTTTCAGCGGCATCCAATCTTAGGAACTATAGAATTGGAAAACAAACTCATGGTTATCTCCTCCATAATTGGATTTAGTTTGAAGGAATTGAAAGTTATCTAATAGATATGTATGCTGAATCTTGTTTGATTAGCATTGCAAAACTATTATTTGAGAAAAATTGTGTAAATACTAAAGATCAAGTTACATGGAATGCTATGATCGTAGGATACAAACCGAATGGGGAAACTGACCAAGCTTTCACAGTTCTTCGGAAAATGCTTGAGCAAAATGAGAAACCCAATTCTGTGACATTGACGTCAATCCTCTTTGCCTGCAATCTTTTATGTGACAATTATTTTTAGTTGATTTGTTAAATTATTAGAGTAGGAACATAAATTAAAACTGATGATTTGTAAACCAGTAGCGTATGTATGAAAAAAGTCAACAATAGTTTTAGGTCCTGCTAAACCACAACTGAGTTCTTATAATGAATCGACATTTATTACAGATTCTTATGAAAGCTTATTGAGGACTCTTGATCTATTGGCACCAAAATTTAGGGAATGTACTAATTAATCTGTCATCTCTCGGCTACATTTCATGTTTCCATGTTGTAGACAAGTGCAAAGGGTGCAGACATGCTTGTTCTAAATAACTAAATGGAAAGAAATTATACTTTCCACTGAACTAGTTGACACCATGAGTCTACTTATTGTAAAGAGAGTCAAACTAATCTGGTTGGATGATTATTTTAAATTAAAACCTGATATTTGCAAAATGCAGTCTGCTTACATAAAAAAAATTAGCTTTCAACTTTTGAAAATAGTGTTTAGAATTTTGAATTCCCAATATAAAATATTTGCATAGCAATCAGGCCTCACCTTTTTAGCTTCAGTCCCTTTTGGTTTATGTCACTGACGAAAACTTCGGTTAGAGCTGATTTGGAGATGAAACAAGCTTCTAATAGTTGCAGAGCCTGTAATTGGAAAAAAAAATGCAATCTATATTTAGTTATGTTAACAATTGAGAAAGATGTGGATAATACAGTCGTATATTACCTCTGTTGTACCCATGCTAACCATATGCTCCTCTATATCATAAACCAGAACATTTTGGCTTTCAAGAAAAGAAAACAATGAAATTGGAGAGAGATCCGTGACAACCAAATCATCTGTTACCATAAACGTTACAGGTCCCGTCATATATCCTCTACCGGTTGTTGAAGTAGAGGACTTGAGGTTCAGGAATGATATGCACTTGGAAATCCTATCAGAAGAATAGTGGTTGGTCGTAGTATCAGTTATAGTTAGAGTATTAGTTTAAATGCTATAAAGAAAACCATCATTTTTGCGTACTGTATAGCGATAATTGTAGTCTGCATTTCCTCGATTACTAGAGGCTAGTCAGAAGAGCAAAAATAGGGAGACAACTTGGGAGATAGAAGCATGGACTTAATTTCCTACGATTTCATGTACTTACCAACCGTCAAACCTTCTACACTACTCTACAAGTTGTTAATACTTCCCCATAGCGAAGTAGGACCGAAGAAATTTAGCACAAAACCTAAAGGGAAAGTGAGGAGGCTGAAGAGAAAATTGATAAAATCTTCCTCTGCTTCAGCAAAAAGAACCTTTTGAATTGATTTTCTTCAAGTTATCTTAAATGAAATCTTCTTATCCACAGTACTGATATCTTCCAGTCTTGAAGTTTGAATTGGATATCTCCTTTGAAAACAAACTAAATCTGGATGGTATAGTTTCTTCAAAACCAACAAGTCTTTTAAGGGTCTCTTTGAAAGCAAAGAAAGTCTAAGCAGAGCTGTGATCTAGGGACGAAAGAAAAAGTAAAAATTTAATGTTAGCATAGGAATATATAATGTAGCTGATGTTAAAAACTCGACCTTCCACGAGCTCTAGCATAGGGCCGTCAAATGGTATAGGTTATATATGGAACTTGGAGTTAATCCATGTTTAATCCACTGCTTGAGCTCATTGAAGATAAGTACTAACAGTATCATTTGTCCAGTGCAAGACTTACTTGTTCCAAGCTAACATCAAAGATCATTTCCTCCAGAGCTTTCATATCCATGACATCAAGATTTTTCATCAGTGCTAAACTAGTAGCGGTAGGCATTAACATTATTTGCAGGTCATCAGTTATAATAAATGTTGATGTACCTGCAACAAACACTGCCTCATCCCCATTATCTTCTTTTTCAACCCCATTATCTTCAAGGCAAACCTCATGATCTTTCGGTTGTTTGCATTTGAATCTCATATTCCCAAAAATGCTCAAACTATCTCCTCCACTGTGTAAATGTTCGCCTTGAGATATATCATACTGGTAGTTCTTACATTGGTAGTACTAGGTTGGCTTTGTATCATCGATGTTCATTTTCAGCTTCCGACATTGATCTGCATATGAGTTTCTTGGACGAAGGAGCATGTTCTTGCATATATCATTCTTAAAATATGCTGCTTCCAGATTCTCCAAGCCCTCGTACAGAGAGTTCAAACACCCCATCCTTAATGGTTGAGGTTGTTTATGGAGGAGTCTGATGATGGTGCCAACTGGCAAGGTTACGAAGCTCAATAGAATGTCGTCAAAATCCTTTTGTGATTTGGCAAAAACTTCTCGGCTGTGCTCTTTGTCAACTAACATCTTCAACTTGATTGTTGCTTTTTTGAAAAGGCAGATATGATAAACTGTACAAGAGTTTTACCCTGGAGGAAGTGAGAAGCCATTGCAAGGTATCTTGATCTGGGAATAACCCATTCCATTTCCATTATACCAACGGCAATTTTTTTGCCGTAACTACTCTAGACATTGTCTGTAGTGAACTTAATAGGTCAAGTTTATGTTCTCTAAAAGGAGTCGAAGGAAGACAAGATAAGAATCCCATTTATTAACAATGTTATCGTTTATTGAGTTTCAAAAAGGAGACTCTTAGTTTTATGCTGAGGGATTTAATGAAGTCAGAGATTTGAATCTTGAACTATATTATAATGTCCCATATTTTTGTGTTATTTTTATTATTTATTATTAAGTATTATTATTATTATGCCACCACGTTAAGTTCTGCATTCATATTCCGCATATACTCTTTCATCCATTATGCCTCCATTTATTCCTTTCGGTGGTTTAGTATCAGATTCCTTTTTGTAGTTTTGGCGGTTCGGAGGCTATTCAGAGGAGGAGGTGGCTTTGTGGCCTTGAGATCCCCTAGATGGGTTGGTAGTGATGTTTTTTTGATGTGTGTGTGGTTTGGAGTGGTTCCGGTGAGCCGTTGGATTGGCCGGTAGGTTTCTGGAGTCTCCCAAGGAAAAGATTCATTTTTTGGGGCTTAGGCGCTTTAGTGGCCGTGAGGCGGTGAAAGTGGTGTTTTTGCCTTGAGAAACCTTTGTTGGGCTTGTAGTAGTGTTTGTGTGGTAGTGGTGGTGGTCCGTAGTGTTTTCGGGGTTATTTTTATGGTGCAGGAACAGTTCTGTTCAAACAGGACCTTTTTTGTTCAAATAGACCCCTTTCTATTCGAACATGACTTGTCTCTATTCGAATACACTTCACTCTGTTTGAACATGATCATTTCCTATTCGAACAGAGGAGCATTTTTAGCTTTTTTTGGGTTTTATTTCTTCTTTTCCTCACTTCCCCTTCTTTTTTTCTCTCTCTTCACTCCCTAACCTATTCCCCTCTCCTCCATACTCTAGATCCTATCTTTCCCATCGCTCGAGGATTCTTCGCCTGCTTCGTCGCAAGCTTCGCTCCTATCCTCGGTAAGAAATTCTCGATTCCTTTTCCATTCCTTTCGCTCGATTTCGGCGAAGGTCTGATTTCCAGGGTATGGGTTTGATGTCATTTTCTTAAATTGATTGTTTACTTGTTGTTATTGGTTGTGGTAGCTTGTTCGTTATTCCGATTGCCTCGTCGTCGATCCTAGGTTCGGTTTTCCGAGTTGGTTTCTGCCGGACTTCGATTATTATCAGGCGAGTTTTATCTTCCGGAATAACTAGATTATTATGTTGATTCATGAGTTATAGAAATGCATAGTTTAGTATATTATGTCTGTGATAAGGTTAGTATGTGGGTTAATTGCTTAGGACACCTTACTGGTTATCTGTTTAGCATTACCTTAGACGAGAGTATTTATGGGCTTGATAACTTAGTAAAACCCGTAATAATGTGAGTTTAGTTACTAGATAGAATCCGTAGGTTATGATTAGCCAGATGAGGTTATTCTCTGCTGACGTCGATGTGACGATGACTCCTGAGATTCCTTTTAGACCGATTTCATTGAGGGTGGGTTTCACGAATCTTTTCTTCGTGGAGGTTGAGAACAAGGCATTTCTTAGTGTTGCGACACCTCAGTGTCGCTATATATATAATATATTGAGTGTGGAACATATATATAATATATTAAGTATGGTATTATTGGCTAGTTATTAGGGTGCCCAGCTTGTTTCAGGGCACTAGTAACTAGGTTTGGCTATTAGTGGAGATGTATGGACGGCTGTGATTTAGCTGCCATTTCGCTGAGATAGTATAGTTCTAAGACTATAGTTCTCCCCTTATAGTGTAGCACTATGGTTAGTTTAAGTTGCTGGACTTGGTTCCAGGGTAGTTTTGGGGCGACATAGCTTCAGTAAGACATGGTCTTCGATTCGGAGCTCGTCCTCTTGCCTGCTATTGTTTTGATTTGTCTTAGGATTAGCCTAGGTGAGCTCTGTGTTCTCGAGGCCTGGTCCTTGAGCATTGTCATTGTGATTGGTGGTTGGTTTGAATATTAGATTCCCTGTGGGAATATGGAATCTCCTGGACTGTTAGTAGCTGGTGGTGAGCAGACAGCTTGTCCTTGGTGGTTGGTCGTGGATGTTGAATATCTGATAGCTTTCCTTAGGATTATTTGCATATCGTGTTGTGACACTTATTGTCCTCATGATTCTTAGAGCTAATAGAGCTTACTCGTAAGCCTTCCTTCCCCGTGATGAGGCTGTTAGGGTTGTGTTCCCTTTTGTCATTTAAGAGGCAGTGAGACAGCATGGCTCAGTGAGGTACGCTGCAGAACCAGGTAGTTTATAAAGATGTACGTCACCCGTGATGTCAGAATCTGCTGGGGTGGACTGTCACATCAGTATAGGGAAACTGTCACCGTCGAGCATCTTTTCGCGGAGATTGTCACCTTGGGTATAGACAGACCTGGTGGGTTCCTCTACATCCGTGCAGGTAAATTATGTACATGAATATGAGGATTGTGATGCGATTCGGTTTTTGGGGATTGTTGGCAACTTGTTGGATACTTGTAGGTCACCCCATGAGTACTAGTCTGTCTTGACAGCTAGAGTACTGTAGTACTTGATGGTAATCATATTGCTTTGAGGAATCTTAGAGACTGATGTTGTTTAGATGTCGTGATGGTTGAGTTGTTGTTTCATCTAGGTTAAGATTGTGTAACTGAGTCACAGGAGGGCATCTGTGTTAGTTTTGGTTAGCACGCACTCAGGCAGGTGGTTATCCTATTGTGTACTGGCTGTGTTGCCAGCAGTTGTGTTTCAGTCTTTAAGATTTTTGCTCTCATCCATAGATAATATATTCTCTTATCTTATTGTGACCGAATACATCCCCTGACCCGTATTATATGTGATATGTGTGTGGCAAGGACGGTGGCTCCTTGTGTGTGATTGAGGATGTGATTCCTTGGGGTTCTCATAACGCCCAGTGTAGTTTCCCCAGCCTGGTCAGCGTAGAAAAATCATGCCTATATCCATAATGGTCATTTAAGGTAATCCTTCATTAGCAGTTGTCAGCCTACTTTAGTCATGGGGGCTAGCCCTTTGGGTTGACATCGCTAAATCATTATACATCATAACGCATTATCATTATCATCATCATAAAGCATATCATTGCATCTCTGCATACTTCCAATTCATAGGTTCTTCTGATAGAAATCCTTAACCCTTTCTGCATTATGTTTAATATAGAATCTTCTCCACTTGGGATAATAATAAGATTATCTCATTCCATCATATCATCATCATAACATATCATTGTATTGGGATAATTATGGGATTATCCTAGCTCATCATATTCTTCTCCTCTTATTTGAATTCCTCTTCTCATAATTGATTTACGGTGCAATTAGATTCATCTTCCTTCTGTATACTCCTTTCCACTCTTCATCTATTCCCCCCTCTTCTTTATCTGGTTAATTTATTAGATTAATTAGTCTGGTTGGTTGCTGTAAGCTTTAGGCTGTTATTTGGTTGTGGGCGATCTCGCTCAGCTTGTGATAACTTTGGGGTTGTGCCTGGTTGGTATTGGGTAACCCTGTTAGATTATTGAGAGCCGAGGGTGTTTACCCTCGTGTGTGATTGTATTTCTGAGGTAGGTTAGTCGTTTGTGGTGCTGAGGGCCGCGGTAGTGATCAAAGTGTAGTTAGTAATCCTTGGAACTGGAGTGTAGTTATAGTCTTAACACTCTTTTGCTCAAGATCTGTATGTATAATTATAGTTTAGTTGCATATAATAATTAAACTAGTTATGTACCTATTAGATACCTATTAGGCATCTTGTATATATTTAGATATATGTATTATTTATCGTTAGATATTATTATATCCTATTATCATTATTATATCCATCTCATTGGTTACTATAATCTTTTAGCTATTCTTGGGAGTTAGTGAGCTCATTGTTTGCTCACTCTCACATCCCCCTTTCAGTTGCAGGGTATTTTAGGTTTTAGTTGCTGTTGTGGTGATCTTTGGGGAGCTGAGCTGGAGGCTCATTTTCCAGTTATTACTGTCGGGCTTGATGCGTAGAGGTTTGTAGAATCTTACGTTTAGATATTGTTACCTTACTCTTTCGCTGTTTCTGTTTTTCTTTATTACTCTGTTGTGATGCTATTATGAATGACTGGGCCATAATTTTTCTATGGCTCAGTTGTTCGTGGGGCAAATCTTTGGATTCCCCGACCTGCACATCCTTGAATCTTAGTAATTTGTCTAGCTACCGATTACTAGATTTTGGGGCATAACATATACAGTAAAGGCGGTATAATTCGACCTCATACATACTTGAGCTTAACATCAGAAGCAGAACCATTTCTTTTTAATAATGGCAAATAATATTAGTATTAGGCTTTTGGTGGATAAAGAAACGAACCGAGTGGTGTTCGCAGATACAAAACATGATTTTGTTGACCTTCTCTGGAGCAACTTCACACTGCCAATGGTAACGATTACCAGACTCGTTAGTAAGCTATCTTTTCTAACGGCAATAGGGTGCATGCAGAATTTGTACAACAGTGTTGAAACTCTACCACAATATCATTTTAAAACACGTGCTAGCTATAACATGTTGCTTCGTCCTCGTAGATCATCGAAAGTAAATTGCAGATACTTGAAATTATACATAGACGACTCTGATGGAAACTATTAATTACTGTGGTGATTACTTCTGGGGAATCATACTACAAAATCAAATACCGAAATAGAAAATCTAAAATGCCTCCACCTCATGCTTTATCTTGTGGGGAATCATACTACAATAAGAAATAGAAACCCATTTAATGAAACCCAAACCTAATCATTAAAGCTGAAATCGAAAAAAAAATGATTGAAAGAGATGGGATTGCTACAGTGAATTTGACTTGAGAAGGTTGGATGCTCATGCGTTTGAGTCAAAACAACTAAAACTTCATCTTCTTTCGTAGAACGAGATAAACAGATCAAGCAAAATATGACTAGCTTTTTTTCCATATTTTTTAACAATTTTTTATCACCAAAATAACTCTTTTTGAACCCAAATCAGCCCTCTCAAGCAAAATTTGCATTTCTTTTGTAAATTATTTCATCGTGATTTTTAATCAAAGAGAAACAACGTTGATTGCGGATAAACGACTTGAAAGGTAAATTGTCTAAGTCATATTTTTTTAAGGTCATTACTAAAAATGATGTTGATGGAGAAGATTACAATAATTTACGTCACTTTTTAATAAAATGACGTCAAAATACAAGACATTAGGTCACTGACGGGAATAGATTACAAAAAATTGGAACTATGACGTCAGTTTTAAATAAAATGATGTTGTTTAGATGACATAAAAGCCCTTATTTGTTGTAGTGGTTGGAGATCATGTTTTTCTGAAGGTTTCACCAATGAAAGGGGTAATACGCTTCAGTAAGAAGGGTAAGTTAGCACCTAGGTTTGTTGGTTTGTTTTTGATCTTGAGCAGGTTGGGGTAGTCGCTTATCGCTTAACACTACCACCACAGATGGACCGGGCTCATAATGTATTTCACATATCGATATTGTGAAAGTTCCAGAGAGATTCGTCTCATGTGATTGAATGGCATTCGCTGGAGATTAATTAGAGAGGATGTTTTGTATGAGGAGATACCTGTAGTAATCTTGGATCGTAATGATCAGATGCTTTAGACTAAGACCATTTTGCTGATCAAGGTTCATTGGAGTAATCACGGTAGTGATGAAGCTTTATGGGAACGCGAAGAGGATATCCGTGACCGCTATCCTATTCTTTTTGCCGAGTTAGGTACGCCAAATTTTGTGGACGAAATTTCTTTTTAGGAGGGTAAATGTAGCACCCCGCTAGTTTTTTTCTTCCTTTTTTGACCTTTTAGTTAGTGTGCATTGTATTAGCGGATACTATTTATTAACTTGTTCCTTGTAGTACCCTATTTTATTCATTGGTTTTTGAATCTTGTGAAATACTTAGTTAAAAACCACCATCTTAACTTCTCCTTGTTAGAGTTGGGTCCCACCTATATAAACTAGGTCGGGGTGTTCTATTGGACTCCTAACAAGCCCATATAAACTAGGGTTTATGAGGAGTGTTTGAGAGAGAGTATTTAACCCTTATAAGGGTTTAGTAATTGTAGCATAAAACAACCTATCAATAATAAGCTCTCTATTCTTCTTTCATATTTATGTGTGTATGATTGTCTAGTAGTAGAATGGTTAATTATCCAACACGTTATTAGCACTGCGAAGACCTAGTGGATCAAAGAGGATAAAAAGGCTCTCTAAAGAAGCATTTTTTGAACTTTTTTGTTGTGGAGAGGTATAATTTTTTTTGTTAAATTTTGTTTTTATGTATTAATTGCACGATATAACATATAGGATATGCAGATGTCAGTCTGCAGATTAATACCTTTAAAAAAAATTTAGACCTATTTTAGTGTTTATTCACACTTGTAAATGGCTATTTTTAAACTAAAATAGAAATTGTTCTAGTAATCGGATTAATGCACTTGTAATTAGCATACTATATAACGATCATGTCCATATATCATACTATTCAGGGAGATTAACCTGTCGCGAGAAAATTCCGTGGAAACTGGGCAGTTTAGGGCCAAAAACCCAATTTTTGGTGGCGATTAAGTCACGATGACTTCACCTACTCTTCAGGGTTTTTTTTAGTTTAAATGTAATCATGCTGAAGTCACCTAGGTTAAACCTGATCTAGACCTATTTTGGGAAAGTTTGACTTGGATCAGACCTAATATCCAAAATCAGGCTATATTAATTTGCTGACGTGATAGGGACTGGGCCCACAGTAACACGTCTCAGGGATACATAGCAGCGGACGTAGTAGGTGGGACCCACTCCATGTTGATGTGGCAGCTTACATGGAAGTAGAACCTACCCCATGCTAACGTGACAGACACGTGGCAACTAACATAGCATATGGGACCCACCCCATATTGACGTAGAAGATACGCATCATGGACACGTGGTAGGTGGGACCCACCCCATGCTGACGTGGTAGATACGTGTCATGGACACCTGGCAGCTGAAGTAGTAGGTAGGACCCACCCTATATTGACATGGCAAACACATGTCAAGTACACGTGCAACTGATGTGGCATGTAGAGCTCTCACACACTGTAGCAGTGACACGAAGACAGTTCAACAGAGTCAACTTGGTCTAGGCCTTGACCCAGACCAAGTCAGACACTAAAAGGCCTAATTTTTTGTCCAATTTAGTCAATTTTTATTGAAGAATTCCTATTGACTAAACCAACCCGGGGGGGGGGGGGGGGGGATTAAAAAAAAAAGAACGAAAAATATTTTTTAATATTTTTTGGGAACGAGTGCCTTGTTTAGGAAAACTGGCTAACTTATATGTGGTATACAAATATAAATTAATGCTTATTTATGTATCTTACGATAGCTTTTAGGATATTGATATTATTTTCCTAGGATATTAATTATCCTGACAAGGGATGATAGATAATATGATAACCAAGACTAATTTAGAATACAGCTTGGTGGTATATCTAAATGTATCTAGATGTAATTAGATGTTACTTGATAAAATTTAGAGGTTTATAAACATTAATAATAACATATAGTACCCTAGAATGTTAGTTCAAAGACAAGACTAATCAACTAATCTTGTAAACTCAATAGACTTCAGGGTGGGACCACTTGCCAGCTAAACATCTAATACCTCTCATATTCGAAGAAAATATGGTCATTTAGCTAGAATATACAAACCTTATAGAACTTTAAGGATTATAATACCCTTGTTACTAGAATAAGATTCACAACATCTAGTAATTTTAAATAGCTATCTCGACTAAGACCCTATTAAAACGCAATTTAAGGCTAAGATTACCATTTTATAGGGTAAAGCTGGGATTTGATACATAATAGATACTCATAGGTATAAAGCCATGAATAGGGTTCACTTGCAAGTAATGATTAAGAATAATGTACTTCATTGCGCTATATAATATGAACCATAAGTAATGATTGGAAGTCATGTACTTAAATAGAATTTCATGAGTAATAGGATATGAACAAGGTTCACCTACAAGTAATGATTGGGAATCACTAACTTGAATACTATGAATTGCCTTTATGCAAAGAATATTTATCAAGTACTACTATCGGTATTGATCTACATGCATAATAGATGTTGATGATACTCAAAACATTGAGTACCTCTCATACTGCAACTCTATTTCGGTACCAATAAACTTGATCTGTATGGATACTAAAATCTATTTATTATTGCAGAATTTGGAAAAGACTATTGTTGAGAATAATAGTCTTTAAATAATAAAGTAAGAGCATTGTTTACACCCTCGCCTCCATATTCAAGAAGAACTGATAATGGATTACCCTATACTATTATAGTATTGTATGATTGTGGTAGAATTTTTATTCGGTAGTGTAACTCCACTATGAGGTTATGTTGAGAAATATTTGAGGCAAATAGAGATATTGGGAATATTCTATTAAACTTTCTACGCTTTAAATATTATGCTTTTGAGGCAATATTCGGTAGATCAATGTACGCAGACTTGATTCAAGTTTTCCTCATTTTTAAGAAAAATAATGAGGTACTGGGTTAGGAACCTTAAGCTTATGTCTGCTAAGAGTAAGTATGTGTCAGGATCGCACAATGTTGGGCCTAGTAATAGGGGATGTTACAGATAGGGTCATAACTGTGAATAGACAAGAGGTGATAAGAACGACATGAATAAAATTCTAGCCATCAGTAACCTTAGGCAAGGGGAACAAGAAGTTTACTAATAAACCAAAATAGAATTGGAAGAATTAGTAAATGGAAACGAAATAGTCAGGTGCGGGATTACAAGGTACCCCAGATGATCTAAAGAGATCAGCTTCAGACTTATCACGTGATCACAACTAGCGTAGACCTTGCCACGGTAGAGTCTATGGCCTTAGATTTCTCCTAATGATACTAATACAACTTGGGATCAAGTTCTAAGAGTAATCAACATCAAATTCTCAGTAGATAAATGATGTCACCTAGAGAGTATTGCCATGTAGTATCTTTACTTGTTGCGTAGTAGTTGTTTTGCTTTATTAGTACTATCATTGACTGAGTTGGGAACTCTTTATTGGTTAGTTTAATAAAATGCTTATGACATGCACTGGTTCGGTATCACATTTATGAGATTGTTCTTTGATTATGAGAATTTATTGCTTGGGAAGTAGTTAAATTCTATATATGATAGTTGATCTACTATATGCCACCCGCCTATGGATTTATATGCTCATTGAGCATTACCGATAATCAGATGAGTGACGACACATGTTTAAGAGACATTAGTACCACGCACTCGATCCTTTTAAGATATGGAAATATTTTTTTGTCCCAAACCTTGTGCATCGGGGATGTCACGAATATCATTCTCATGACCAACATGATAGAACGTATTGAGTGCGTCACGCTTTTACTCCCAAATAATACGATGCGGGGTATCTAGTCTACTTTATACACTAGTAAATTCAGCCAAATTTTAATAAGTTTTAGGGAAATACATAATAATACTTATTACGTAAAGACTATCATAGAAAATGACAAACAAGGTTCTGTGCATTCCCTCCATGTTTAAATATTAGAACGCACTATTGGAATGGTTTCCAATACACTCCTCTGGGCTAGGATAATGAGGAGGATTATCGAGAATATATCTTGATTTTCCTTAAAAAGGAAGAAGATCTAGAAAGTGTACGTGTAATGATTATTTTCAAGAAAAATTTATTATTCATCCTAGTATGACCATGGTGGAATGGGATCTCCAGCTTTTGCTCCAAATGTATCCATGGAGACACATATAGACCTATCCATCCACATAATAGCCTACTTGAGTATTTATGGTCATAATAGATGCATTTTGGAGATGGTCTTATGTTTGCCTGTAGTAGCCTACTCGCAGCCTTCTACTCGAAGCCTACTCGTAACCTTCTACCCCAGTTACACTTGAAGCCTACTCGAATGTATCGAAGCCTCGAAGATAAACTTTACATCACATCAAGAACACTTCAACCATATCCGCACATGGTCGAAGTATGACGGGACAGACAGCCAGCTCACTAGAAAAGACATCGCAGTTGTTGGTTCGTGTAGATAGTGACAGGCCCAACCATTGCTACGGTATCAAAGTACAGAGACAAGCCCAACCACTGCCACAGTGACAGTACAGACATGTCCGGCGCCCATACCTCTGTCGGGATATCCAAACAAGTACTCATATAATCTGACCCATACTTGGTGATTCAGCTTCCTATGATTCTATAAATAGGAGAGATGGGGAGCCAAGGTGAGGTTGGAATATCTCCCCTCTGAGTTCTTATAATTTACCTTCGATCACTATCTAAAAAACCCAGTACTCGAACCTTCAATTACTCATCAGTAATATAAACTCTCTTAAAAATCCTCATCAGAGGTCATAAGGTACCACATTCGGGCCTCTACGCAAGTATATTGTCTATTGATTTTCTGCATTCTAGGTTATATACTTGAATTCCCTTGTTTAAAGATAAACCCTGTGGTGTAAGAGCTGACTTCCCCTCCAAAAGAAGTTAAACCCCTATATTTGGCGTCGTATGTGCTTCACACCCTACCAATCTCTCTTTTTCTTTGCATTCCTTTCGTTTTCAACTTCCACAGACTCTCCTCAATGGCACCCACTCTCTATTCTAGTTCTACCCGTGCCGGCAACTCTGTGGAACACAATGCAACTAGTCTTCTATAACACGCCATATCCCCAACCTTGTACAACTGATGTAATCCAGGAAAATCAATAAATAGTTTTTCCACCCATACTTCGTCTCTTATTTTCATTGAATTTCTTGGTTTAACTTAGGTATCATGTCAACCTTCGACCCGACTGATACTTAAGGGCGACCTTGGGATTATTTAAGCTTCCAATTTCGAGCAAACTCGAGGGGCAAGGATGGTTGAAAGACCGGACCCTCGAGAATGCATTGGGGGCAAATAATTATGCTTCGTTGTGGCTAAGGCCTTTGAAGTCTAGTCGACTTCCTGGTTTCTTTTAAGTATCATGTCAACCCTTCGACCCAACTGATTCTTGGGGGCGACCTTAAAATTTTCAAGCTTTTAATTTCGAGCAAACTCAAGGGGCAAGGATGGGAGCGAACAGATATGCTTCGGTTAGGCTCTAAAACTGTCGAAGTCCAGTCAATTTATTGCCTTACCCTGGGTATCATGTCCACCCTTGCCTCGACTGATACTTGGGGGCAACCTTGAAATATTCAAGTTTCCAACATTCGAGCAAACTCGAGGGGCACGAATGGTTGAAAGACCGGACCCTCGGGAATGCGTTGGAGGTGAACACGTCTTGCTTCATTGTGGCTTAGGCCTTCGAAGTCCAGTAAATTTCTGAGTTTCCTCGAGGTATCACGCCCCCTCGCCCCGACTGATACTCGGGGGCAACCTTGAAAATTTTAAGCGCCTTACATCGCTATGGCTTAGGCCTTCGATGTTCAGCAGATCCCCTTGATTTCAAAAGAGCATCACAACCATCTAGAAACTCTTCAAGATTCGACTACTCTACAATCATTTGACAGATACAGCCCATGCAGATGCTATCATACAGGAACATCTACAATCCCACCATATGCAAGAAGTTCCACAACATCATATATCAAAGAAACAGTTTCAACACAAATTAATTCAAATCTAATTTCGTTCATAGCATACATTAAGTACTAGCACAAACGAGTCAATACAAATAAATTTCAATGAGCACAAGTTCCAAGATCAGTTTCAACACAGCAACTCACAACCACTCGAACCTTCTAATGCTCACTCGAAGCTGTCCAGTCAAATCCCCAACATTAAATCACACTTTTCTCTTTACAAAGTTCTGACTTCTACTTACAAAGCTCAGACTTTGACAGCTTCGACAAGAACACACTTTTCATTTTACAAAGTTCAGACTTCTACTTACAAAGCTCAAACTTCTACTTCGAGAGCTTCGACAGATCACACTTTTCACTTCACAAGATTTAGACTTCTACTTACAAAGCTCAGACTTTGACAACTTTGACAAGAACATATTTTTTACTTCACAAAGTTCAGACTTCTACTTACAAAGCTCAGACTTTGACAGCTTCGACAGATCACACTTTTTACTTCACAAAGTTCAGACTTCTACTTCGACTGCTCATACTTCGATAGCTTTGACAGATCATACTTTTCATTTCACAAAGTTCAAACTTTTACCTTCGACAGTTCAGACTTCTACCATCGACAGTTCAGACTTCTCACTTTACCAAATTTAAGCTTCTACCCTCGACAGTTCAGACTTCTACCTTCGATAGCTCAGACTTCTCACTTTACCAAGTTCAGACTTCTACCTTTGATAGATCAGACTTCTACCTTCGACAGTTCAGACTTCTCACTTTACCAAGTTAAAAATTCTACCTTCGACAGTTCTGACTTCAACCTTCGACTGTTTAGACTTCTCACATTACCAAGTTTAAACTTCTACCTTCGACAGTTTAGACTTCTACCTTCGATAGTTCAGACTTCTCACTTTACCAAGTTCAGACTTCTACCTTCGACAGTTCACACTTTTCACTTCACCAAGTTTAAACTTCTACTTTAACAGATCACTCTTCTACATCAACAGATCAGACTTCTACTTCAACAGATTAGCCTTTTACTTTAACAGATCAGACTCCTACTTCAACAGATCAACCTTCTACTTCGACAGATAAGACTTCTACTTCAACAGATCTTACTTCTACCTTAGCCGATCAACCTTCTATTTCAACAGATCAGCCTTCGACCTCGACAGATCAGACTTCTACTTCAACAGTTCAAACTTATACTTCAAAAGATCAGACTTCTATTTTAACAGACCAGCCTTCTACGTCAATAGTTCAGACTTCTATTTTAATAGATCAACCTTCTACGTTGACAGATCAGTCTTCTACTTCAACAGTTTAGACTTCTACTTCAACAGTTCAGACTTATAATTTGAAAGATCAGACTTCTACTTCAACAGATAAGCCTTCTACTTTAGCAGTTTAGACTTCAACTTCGACAGATCAGACTTCTATTTCAACAGATCAGCCTTCTGCGTCAACAATTCAGACTTCTACTTCAGCAGATCAAACTTTTACTTTAACAGATCAGACTTCAACTTTAGCAGATCAGACTTCTACTTCGATAGATCAGACTTTGACTTCGACAAATCTTACTTTTCACTTCACCAAGTTCAGACTTCTCCTCGCTCCTAGCCTCAGCAGCAGAATCCTTCTGCTCCACCATCTCTTCCGCAAATGATTCTAACAAAAACAAACGGCGGCCACGAAACGGACCTATCATCTAAAGAAACCCCAACCAACATTTCTTTATTACCCTCTTATATTACCTACACAGCAACCAATAGTCAAACCGTCCAACTTCCAACGCCAGACAATTTTCTCAGCAAAGGCCTCTCCACCTATTTTCGAGACCTTCGCTGAGAGGAGGCAAATGTAGTAGCCTACTCGCAGCCTTCTACCCCAGTCACACTTGAAGCCTACATGCAGCCTTCTACCCCAGTCACACTTGAAGCCTTTTCGAATGTATCGAAGCCTCAATGACAAACTCCACATTGCATCAAGACTACTTCGACCATATCCGCACATGGTCGAAGTATGATGGGACAGACAACCAGCTCACTAGACAAGATAACGCAGTTGCTGGTCTGTACAGACAGTAATAGGCCCAACCACTACTACAGTATCAAAGTATAGAGACAGACCCAACCACTGCCAGAGTGGCAATTCAAACATGTCTGACGCCCATACCTCTGTCGGGATATCCGGACAAGTACTCATGTAATATAACCCATACTTGGTGACTCAGCTTCCTGTGATTTTATAAATAGGAGAGATGGGGAGCCAAGGTGAGGTTGGAAGATCTCCCCTCTAAGCTTTTACAGTTTACCTTCGATCACTATGTAAAACCCATCACTCGAACCTTCAATTACTTATCAGTAATATAAACTCTCTTTAAAATCCTTATCAGGGGTCGTAGAATGCCATATTTGGGCCTCTACGCAAGTATATTGTCTATTACTTTAAATTCCTTTATTTGAAGATAAAACCCCGTGGTGTAAGAGCCGACTTCCCCTCCGAAAGAAGCTAGTCCCCTACATTGCCTATTATTAACAACTAGGAATACAATGTTAGCATGACTTTTTACTTAGATAATTCGATCGCAGGCTCAATTCCTGGATTAACCGATCAAGTCGATTGATGTGACTTGAAGGGAGCTTGTGAGTTCGAATCACAAGCTTTTGATGATTATTTTACCGTTAAAAGGGATAGATGGTTGAGCATCGTGAGTACCTCATTCTATACCCAACTCGGGATTTGCAGAGAACCTAATCAAATGATTGAAGATAATCGCTGGGCTACTGCTATTACAATTACAACTTCTGGCTAGTACGCGGGCTATGCACTTTTGCTCCCGCATCACTAATAAGGTTTCATCTCAAATCTATCGCAAAGTAACTAGTAACTGGGTCGAAGCCCGGTGTCACCCATCAACGAATATTTAGATGATTCTGTATAGGTGCCAATCGTACCACCATAGCGTACAAAGATGGGAATCCAATATCGGTCTAGAATTATGTGGGTTATGATTCACATTTATGATTCGTATATTGTCACTTGATGAGACGATATTCCCAGTATTGGGGGGAGATATGATAATCAATGTTGAGAATGTTGCCAAGAATAGTTGGAAAACCACATCGTTGTCTTATCTAGATCTTTTTACATAAGTTAAGTGATAATAAGCTACAATGGATTACAAATTAATAATAGGTCGCAAATAAATTGTTAGACACATTCCTAGACACTGTTGAAGTATGGTAGGTATATGTACCTGCAAGTAATGTGCCTACAAAGTTGAACGTTCCGAGGGAATTAGTACTGCAAACGAATCTGAGGCTCGCGCTTAGTGTGGTTATATCACCGTTGGAAGAAAGTATTATGAACTAAGGAGCTGTAGAATAAGGGACAAATATGACTAATGGTGTAGTCGTTTAATCAGGGATGGAACCACCCATCGACGAGGTAATAGTTGTTATGCGAACAGTTAATGTATTACGAAACAAGCCCAGGGTGGCACATACATGTAATGGCATGTTTTCTGGGAGGATAATCTTCGCAAATACATTTAGTAAGGATGATGCAATAATAAGCTTAAGCAAACAAGATTTTACATAGAAACTCAGTAAAGGCTGAGAAAAACTATAACATTAAGGAGGGTTTTGATAAAAAAAATCCAATAAGTTGCTAAATATTACAATTTGTTGGGTGATTCAAATTTAAGGATGAACGAATAGTCAAATTGCAGATTCGATTAACTCAATCTCTGCCTGCATTTGTAGTAGATACAAGCAGTTTTATCAAAAGAAAAATAATTTCCTATTTTGGGGGTAATGGGCGAACTTCGTGGATCTCCGAAGGCTCTTTTTGACCAAACACAATGGTTACTTTTAGTAGATCGAGAACTGTGGTCGAAGACATGACATCTTCTGGAGTGATTAATTGTCTTTGACTAAGGTCTGTTGGCTTCTCTTTGTCAAATTTGGGAAATATGCTACTACAATCGCCCCATTCTCGATAGAAGGACTTGTTGTATCGAAAAGAACATCGGAATGTGAAAAGGTTGTCAAACATCTGAAGAAGTCTGTTCTGTCATTTCTGAGGTAGAAGTCAAATGAATCTGGTCACTTTGGTTTCCTGAGGAGTATTTATTGTAGGATAATGGTTTTTGTAATTTTTGGATGTTGGTTTATAAATAGATGGTGAAAGAAAGAGTTCCTGTTCGGTGGGTGAATAGTTTTGAAGCTGTGATGGTAAAAATGTCTCCCTAGGAGTGGCATAATGAGTAGTTAGAGCTTGCAGAGGGGAATTTTGGTGACTATAAAGAGGTAAACCTTGGTGTTATGTCGCTGCTATTACTTAATCTTGAACCGGTGGTAATGATGTTTGGGAGAGTTGAAGGAGGAGGAGGTAGAGAGTGTCGGAATACAGAGTGTCTATTAGAGTCATTGTCGTTTGTTGTTGCAGAAGGTTTTGGTGCTCATCAATTATTTGGAGAAGTGGCCACTGTTCATATTGAAGTTGTCGAAGCGAAGGCGGGTAGGGCATTTTATGTCTCTCGTCGACACAAAAAAACTTCTTGCAATTTTCTACTGCTGTCTTTTTATGACATACATAGGCAGCTAGTTTTAGAAGTTCCCTGACCTGAGATTCATTGAGCTTCTTAGGATATCGTTGCCCCTTTCGCCGGAGGATATGCCAAATTTGAGTGAAAAGAAACAGCTAACTTCGAGTCTCTTATGTTGAATGATAGAACGTAAAATATAATTTGATATAATGTAATCAAAGTAAATAACTTTCGAATGTAAAATATAACATAGTGTTTAATGAATGAACTTTGTTTTGAGTTTCTATTGCATTTGTAAATGGTGTTCTTGAAGGAAATAAAATTTATTTGCCGAAGACAAATGATCGATTTAGTTGATGTCGAGGTAGATTTTTCTAAATGTTTGCGAATTTTAAGGTTATGTTGTCGAGTTTATGAGATCTCGAACTGAAGTTTGTTGACTATATAGGGCCAAAAACAGTTTCCTAGGATAATTGATTTGACTCGGATGTGTAGAGTTCCAATGTAAATTGAATAAGTAATTTGATTGATCATGTTTATTGTATATATAAATACCATGTGGAATATGGGGTTTATTTGTAGGTATAGAGATGGTGAGGACGAGGGCTCAGGTTCGGGAGGATGAGCGTTGGAGTCGTGTGTGTGTGAACTATTGGGAGTTGCTGAATAGGTATTTTGGTAAGAGTTGCATAAATGGACAACCATTGGTGCCAGTGGATCCCAAATATGAAGAGTTGAGTGAAGTGGAGGTGAAGGAGGCAAAAGAGAAGTATGAATTCCATTGTAACTTGCAATTCCAGAGTCCTCCCAAAAGCGTCGGCAAGATAAGGAATCGAGCTAAGGCTTTTGTGAAGAAACAAGATGATTTGGCTGGTCGAAGAGTTTGAAGAGTTAAGTGAGTGTTATTGGTATACAACAAATGAGCTTGTGTAAGGGGTTCTTTAAAATAAATGAATATATTTGTTGTCGATGTGCGTAAATAAAATGTTCTCGAATATGATTTGACTTATATAAATGAATAAAATTTAATGATGCCATATTGTATGGGTATGTGAATGTATGGTAGCAACATTCGGGTAGTTGGGTTGTCTAATAAGATTTGAATTTGATTTTGTGTTTTAACTGTCCCGAGAATATAGGAGGGTTGTAAAATAAGGAAATATGTGTTCAGGTAATGATAAAATAAAAATGTCTAGGTGTACTCTTGTAGGAAATATTTTAAAGTATAAGGAAATGGATGTACAACTTCTTTGTGATAAAATAGGTTGTGCTTTGGCAAGGAAATAGATACATCAGAGGACTTAAAAAGAGATATGGAAGGATTAGAGCAACAGTGCATGGGCCTGTTGACTTTTAGAAGGCAAGGAATCAAAGACTTTGGGAAAAGATGGATAAGGCGTTATGCTCGATTACTCCGATGGTCGTGAAGTGGTGCGATGAATAATTGTGTGGGGCTTATAAATATCCCCGTCGTTGGTGACTATTCACACTTTACAAATTTTAATTTTTTTTCTTCAAGTACGGATTCTCTGTGTTCATCTCTTGTGTCGTTGTCAACCATAGGGATGGAGGAGATCATTGTATTGATTGAAAGGGCAAAACTTGCAAAACAAAGGGATATCAAGGCAACACAAATTTAAGCTTAGTAGTTTTTTGCACTCATTTGATATTCATTGATTCTGTTGAACCTTTTTGTAGATTTAGACACGTTAGTGATTGTGTAGAAAGTGGTTATATTTAGAAAGGTTGTAGTGGAAGTAATTAGAAAAATATTGAGGGGTGGGTTTTTATGAAATTTGTCGCGATATGGTGTGATGATGGTGTAACTGATGGAGGCATTGCTGTCGAAAAGGTTTAAAGGATGTTGTAGAGAGATAGATTGTTAGAAAGGGGTGGCGACGAGTGGAGAGAGTGATTTGGGGGCATCGTTGTTTTTACGGCATGACTGTAGAGGAATTCTAAGTTTTGGAGATGTAAATGGGAAGGGGTTCGGTAATGGAGTGCCAGATTATGTATGATTTGGCAGGGTTTTATGCTGGAGAGGGCAGAGTTCCCATTTTTTTTAATATGGTTTGTTTTGGCGGGAAGTAGGATACTGCCTGAAATGTATTCGTGAAGCTCGGTTCCTGAACTTTGATAAGAAATGTTAGTGACAGAGAAATAGTAATCGATGTTAAGACTTAGAAAAAATAGAAAAGAATTCTTGTATCGAGAACTAAATGAAATAATTATGTATTCAGATAGTAATGAAAGAATGAAGTGTTATAGATTGAACTTGACAACAAAATGAATATTAACATATGAACATAAATAATATATTAGATATGATAGAGACTAATTTTGTTAAAAAAATGGAATTTGATTTCAGGTTCATAAAAATGGCTGAACCTATTCAAATTGATGATAAAGATATTTTCGAGAACCTTACAAATATAGAGCCCCTGCTAATTGATGTGACTTTTTGTGTCCAAAACTTGGGTGGTAGGTATAGGATGGGTTGAGTAGCGTGGATGTAGTTAGTGGCACCCAGAGATGTCGAAGTGTCTGATGAGGGGGGTACTAAGACAGATGTGGATCACAAGCCACATGGTAGTGATCGAGAAGGTAGTGGGGGGGGGGATGATGTTGAGGATGATGATGAGGCTTATTATGGAAAGGGTCCAGAAACAAGTGAGATTTTGAGTGTTAAAAATAAGTACAGTATTCCTCAAGATATTAGGTTAAAGGAATATCAGTATGAAATGACTGATCAAGAAATTCCTTTGGATGACATTCTTATCCATCGAGAACAAATATAAAAGGGTTTGAAGCTTCATCTTCTCGCTGATCAGAAGTGGTTATTGAATTTCTTCAATGTGGCACCTGGTCACTTTAATCCTAACATTTATGACCTCTTTTGGGTATGTGATGTGATAAATAGTCGATTTAAGGCAAGAGGAAAAAGTTGATCACGGTTGATAATATATGTGTGTATTAGACACTCAAACAAAACCCACAGAAGTTAAGATTTCGGTATTTGGTGAGGTTTTTGAAGAGACTTCTATTTTATGATATGGTATCAACAGGAGGGCAGTATAACGATGAACGTCTTCGCATTTTGGGGAACTACGAGTTTGACAAGAAAGATCCAGGGGAGCCCTTAAAAAGGAAAACTTTCTATTTAGGTTTGTGGTTTGGTAACGTAATTGTCAATCTTGTGGATATGTTTGTATGTGTTGAAATCATTGTGTAACTGTTAATTTGTGTTTGTACAACTTTGAAGGAGATTGACAGGAGCTTGACCATAAAAGAGAAGCTATACAATATCAGGAAGGATTTATACGGTAGGATCGACAACCTAGTTATCGATCAAGAGAAAGTGGACACTTTGTTTTAAGAAGCAAGGCTAAAGAGATCGAGGGAAAAAGGAACAGAGGTTACTGTTGTCGGCAGAATGATGTCCGCGAGGAGCAAAAGAGCTTCGGACTCGAGCTTGCCCCTCGAGAATCCTGCACTAAGTGACTACACTGCCGATTCTACAACTGCAGAAAGGGATGTGATGTTGACAAAATAGTTTGGCAAGAGTTAGAGAAAGAGGGATGCTAGCCAGGTTGTTGCACCCATGTCACCCCCGAAGAGGGCTTCTTAAAGATTAACAATTGAGGAGGGGGCAAAAATCGATGAAATCCCAGCTGCTGTTCTTGATGGTCGACCTCCAAAGGCTTCGACAAGCATGCTGCCGAAGAAGAAGGTATCTTCAGAGTTGACAAAGATTAAATTTGTCGAGGAGTCGGAACTGAGGTCCAAAAGACCATGGATGCTTATGTGTCTGGGATAACTATGCTGGAGGAGGAAGCTGACGATTGTTTGGTGGGGGCAGAAAGTTTGATGACTTTCTCAGCGAGGGCCACCGAAACATGCCTAAGGTGAGGAATTTTTTTGCTTTGCTTCGATTAAAGAATTTGGTGCCCCATACGAATACTTATATTATGAATGTAATACTGATCTTGAATGCATATGTTAATGTATGCATTGTTTTTGTTAAATTTATGCTAAGTGTTTTTGTTCGATAAAATCGATGGTATGAGATATGATTGTAGATAGTAGTAGAGTGTTGCTTTGAAGCAAGTATTTGAGATGATTGAAAGAGGGCCATGTAATGGCAAATATCTAAAATGATTACTAGATGTTATTCCTCGATGGGATATCTTGGTTTAGATTGAAAATAACAAAACATGACATGTTTTATTTGATAAGTAAGGAATGCAAACAAAATTATCTTGTAATTGGATAGTGTTTGTCAAAGAGATTAATGTTAGTTTGATGTATACTAATTAAGTATGTATCGATACTAAGTGAAAGTAAAGATAGTAAAAATAAATTTTTGATAGATGTAATTGAAAGGAAAGATAGTTTATTGGAATCATTCGAATGCGGTTACTGTTGTTATTTGTAAAACATTTTCAGTTGGGCTGTATTCTATGGATATTCAAGCTGTATTTCATCCTCGGTCATTAACCAATAAGTCCCACTATTGGTTTTGTCACTGATAATATATGGTCATTCCCAGTTTTTTGATAATTTGTTATAATTTTTAGGTCAAGTACTCTCCGGTACGCGTCTAATGACAAGGTCACCAATTCTAATTTTTTACTTTTGAGCTTTTTTGATGTAAGCTTTCTTGAGAGTGTCATGGTACCGTCCCAAGTTCACAATGGCTTGGTCTCGGGTTTCTTTGATCCAGTTGAGCTTGTAGAGGAGTCCTAGTTTATTATCTTCATCTGTAAGCTTTCTTTGACCACTCGGCAGATTGAGGTCTGAAGGTAAGACTACTTCAGTGCTGAAGGCCATCATAAATGGATTACAGCCTGTAGATGCTCGAGGAGTTGTCTGATATACCCATAAGACACTAAGAAGTTTATCCACCCATCTGCCTTTCTTCAGGTCGAGGCATTTTCACAGTCCTTACTTGATGCTCTTATTGATGGCTTCATCTTGTCCGTTATCTTAAGGGTAGTATGGTGTCGAAGTAGATAGTTGAATTTTGTATTTGTTGAGGAAACTAAGAACTTTATTGTTAATGAATTATTTGCCGTTATCAGATTGTATCATGTGTGGGCAGCCAAATCTGGCTGTGATGTATTCCCAAAGAAACTTAATAACTTCATTTTTGTCAATGTGACATAGAGGAATTGCTTCGACCCATTTGGTAAAGTAGTTTGCGGCCACAAGAACGAACTTACAATTTCCCGATGCTGGGTGGAAAGGTCCAATGATATCAGTGCCTCATCTTTTAAATGGCCAGAGGACATTGCTTAAGTGCAAGTCAAGTGTTGGGATTTTAATGTCTTGAGCGTGGATTTGGCATTTGTAGCACCTATGAACAAACTCTTCACAGTCTTGTCGCATCTTTGGCCAGTATAGCCCTTGAGTGAATGCCCGCTGGGCCAATGATCGTCCTGAAATTTGAGTTGCACAAATTCCTTTGTGAAGTTCTTTGATTTTGATTTGATCCTGTTTCTTAGAGATGCTTTCAATAAGAGGTCCTCCTCCTGTGATATGATATAAGACTTTATCTTGAACTGTGAATCTAGGGCATTTGGCTAAGAGTAATCGGGCCTCTTCTTTGTTACTTGGGAGGATGTTGGAATTGAGGTATGGATAGAATGGTCTTCTCCAATCTTCGGTATCTTCATTTTCAGTAACATTTATTTGCATCGTATAGCTTATATCTAGACTAAAATTTTTGATAACCTTGATATCCAATGTTCTTTTTTCACTATCTTCGAGCATTACAGTAATGTAGGCTAATGCGTCGGCATGCCAATTTTCTGCCCGAGGAAGGTAAGAGATTGTTGATGTCTTGACTTTGCTCATTTTCTCTTCGACCAAGGTTGTATAATCAACCATCTTGCTTGATGTTTTGAATGTCTTGATGTAATGGTTGGTGACGAGTAGGGATTCGACGTATACAACTATTTCTTCCCCCCAAGTGCTATAGCAAGATCTAGTCCATGAAAGATAGCTTCATATTCTGCTTCATTGTTGGTGGCATAGAACTTGAGTTTAATAGCTTTCTCGATGTGATGATTAGAAGGTTTAGCGAGGACGAAGCCGATTTCTAATCTTCGCGATCCAGCAGATCTATCTGTAAAGAGTCTCCATCCTGTGCTTCGTGACCATGCATCAATTTTGACGATTGAGTCATCAGTCAATACTTCTTTGAGTTCTTCCCAATTGGGGTCTTCGATTGGAAAATTTACAATGAAATCAACTATTGATTGTCCTATGATAGATATCTATAGCTCGAAGGAGATGTCATATTCGTCGAGGAATATAAACCATTGTTAAACTCTTCAAGATTTTTCTTTTTTATAGAGTACAAGTTTGAGGGGATATTTGGTAACGATTTTGATGAGATGAGCTTGGAAATATGGTAAAACTTTCTAAGAGCCGTAGACTAAAGTGAGTTGTTGTATATCTTTTCTTAGCAGGCATGAGAGTTTAGCTCATAAAGTAGATTAGTTTTGCCACACCTTCGTCTTCTCGAATAAGGACAGAGCTAATGGAATCATCAGTTGTTGATAAGTACATTATCAGTATTTCTCCATCAATTGGAGTACCCATTATAAAAGGATGCCCCAAGTATCGTTTAAGATCTTGGAAAGCCAATTCACAGTCAGAAGTCCAAATGATTTCTTTAGGTTATTTTTTGGAAAGTTGAGTTGGATTCCTACGAAGAAGGAGGTAAAGAAGCTTGCATCGATCGGATGACTTGGAGATGAACCTATAAAGAGCTGTAATCTTGCCAGTAAATATTTGTACATCCTTTTTGGTTTGAGGATGTAATGACGTGTTTTCCAAGAGGAAAACCTTTGCCAATACTTGTCCATAAGGATTGCGTAATAAAGAACTAAGCAACCAATATTTTACATGGAAAACTCAGCAGAAACTGAGAAAAACCACGACCTCGAGGAGGATTTAATGTAAAATCTAGTAGGTGCTAGTTATTACAAGCTTTCAGAGTATTTCTAGTACTTAGGATTAAGAAATATAAGACTTACAGTCCTTTAAAGCCTATTATCTACCTATATTTATAGTATATACAAGCAGTTTGCAAAAAGAAAGAAAGAGTCTTCTATTATGGAGGTAGTGGGCAAACTTTGTGGATTTCTAACAGTTCCTTCTTGACCGGGCTTCAGCGGCTACTTTTGGTAAGTCAAGAACTTATGGAATCTTCTAGAATGTTGAGCTATCTTCGACTGCAGAGTGTTAAGCTATCTTCGGCAATTGAATGTTGGCTTATTCCTGTCGAATCTGGAGAATATGATACTATAATCGCCGCATTCTCGACAGAAGTACTTGTAGTTGTGTCGAGGAGAAAATTGGAAGCAGAAGAGGTTCCCGAATATTCTCAGTAGTCAGCATATGTCATTACCGAGGTCAAGATGAACTGTATCTGGTCAGGTTGGTTTTGAGGCGTAATTAATGCATTGAATGTAGGGGAAGGAAGTCGGGTATAAATTGAAAGTTATGGAAGGTGGGATGGTGGTGTTTTGTTGAGTGATTCTGCCCCAAGTATGGAGAATGATGCGTTCTGGGGCTAAAGACGGTGAGCGGTCTGACGAAATCTGGCGTAGGCTAAGAGTTGAGAAACTGTTATATGATCGGATCAGAGCATTAGGGTGGGAACAAAGATCAAACAGAAACGAGATATGTCTATTGGAAACAGTGGTATCATCATACGATTGTGAAGGTAATGTATGGTATCGGTTGGGGGGTGAAGGGGTAACTGTCGGTATTGATTATGAAGATTTGAGGCTTGGATGGGCGTTCAGAGATCTTGCCGAACATGTGAGTGTTTTTGCAATTTTTTGCTGTCTTTTTCCTGCTGAAGTGTCTCTTAGAAGTTCAGTGACTTGAGAGTCATTGAGCTTCGAGGACTAGAAAGAGGCTTTAATGTCAGATTCTAGAAAAAAGCAAACATCGAAATTAGTGATAAGTCAAAGTAAGTTAGTAATAGCAAATAAATTGTAATGGAAGAAATATTAAGTATTAGGAATAAATGTACTCGAAAGAGATAGATATCGAATGTAATGAAATCGAATGAGAGATATATATAATGTAAGAAACAAGTTATGAAATAAATAAATATGTGTATTGAATGTATTTGTCTGTGTGTTGCATCGAGTATGAAATATGATTAGAATATTGTGATATAATTGTCGAATATTGTCATGTGTGTAAAGTCGAACATAGTTGGATGTGTGGGGCCACTGATTGATGTCGAGAGTAATTTATTTAATTCTGACTGTGTTGAGTTCCAAAGCATAATAAATGCAGGTGAGTTGTATTTTGACTAGAAAGATTAAAAATAGAGGGTGTTGTTGGTTGAAGGAATTTGTTCGTCGAACGGATATGTACTTGTCAACTGTAGAGAAATAAAGATTGTGTTTAAATGAATTTCTGTTGAATAAAATGATAGTCAACCTATGTCGAATATGATCCCATAAGTATAGGAATTGGTTAGATAGTATGAATAGGGGAATGTACATGCAAAATGAGTATGGTAAGTTGTGTTCCATTAGGTGATGGTATTAAATATATGGAAAATGATGTAAATCGGCTATTGGATAAGATAGATCGTGCATTGATGGATATGAATGGGTCTACAGAAATTCTTCAAGAATTTAAAGGATTGAAGTACGAATGTAGAGGTTTATTAATGGGGAGAAGATTAAGAGTCAAAGAAGTCGAGAAAAAATGCATGAAGCATTACATTCAAGGAACTGGACGGTCTCCAAGTGGTGCGACGAACAGTCATGTGGGGTTTATAAATATGTTAGAGGTGGGCCACTGTTCATTTGTTTTGCAAACTGAATTTTTTTTGAGGGAGTGAATTGTTGTTGCTCGTCACTGAAGTGGTTATATACGATTGCTAAGGAGGAGATTAGTGTGTTGATCGAAAGGGACAAGCGAGCAAAGGAGAGGGATACAGAATCGGCACGTAAACAAGGTTAGTGAGTATTTTCAAAATTGTTGTCTAATTTGATGGATTGGGTATAGAGAAATTAGATATGTAAATTGAATAATATAATAGTAAAATGGAAACGAATGAATACGTTTAGATAGATTGGAAATGAATGCGTTGGAATAATATGATAGTGATTTGGTTAAATAAATTAGGATCAGTGATTTAGATAGATTGATAGATGGTGATTATTGGTTTCTGGTGGAGGAAAAAGGAGATATGACCACCATATGGGGGAAATGGTGGTAATATAGCCGGATTCGCCAGAGATTATGGTTGTTGCCGGATTTTGTGGCGGAGAAATGGAATTCATAAAATGGAAATAACTGTTTTTTGGTGGGAAAAAGGTTAAACGTGTTCGAGAAGTTGTTTAGATTCCTGTAATTCGATAAAAGATAAAAATTTAACAAGTTTATCGAGTTTACTTATGAAACATAGAAAAGTATCATGAACTGAGCAGATGGCCATTGAATGAAAAATTCCAATATGAATTAATTGATATGAACTAGATCCAGAACTGTGGTAATAAGTATAAATGTAAATAATAGTAGTAGATAGTAAAGTGAATGAGGTGTTGGGGAGTTATCTCGGCAATGATATCTTTATGAATATATGAACTTAGGAACATATATATATGTATCACATATGAAAGATTCTAACTATGTAAAAATATGGAATATGATTGACAAGTTCGTTAAAATGGCTGAACCAACTGTAAATGATAATAAAGACATATTTGCGAGTCTTGAAGATGTAGATCCCTTGATGATTAATGTGAGAACTTGTGTGCAACAATTGGGGAGGGGAGATACATAGTAGATTCGAGCAGATAAGTAAAGATTGTTTGTGTGCGCAAAATGTGAAAGATGGCCAATAACTGGCAAGTAAGGAGTACCAGATGTATATCTAGGGATAGGTATATGGATTTAGATTTGGAGAAGAACAAGAGCTCATAAGAGATTGTTCGACAAGTAAAGAATGCGAAGTAAACTATCCTGTAATTGGATAGTGGTCGCGTGAATTTTAGATAGGTTTTAGGAGACTTGTGTAAATAAGGACTTTAAAGAAAATCAAGATAGTAAGGAAGTAGTTTGTCGCAGGCATACTTGGTAAGTATTGATTGAGAGAAAACGAAGTCGTAAAGAGATCGTTTGTCTGATGCATACTTGAGAAGTATAGATCGAGATCAAATCGAAGTAGAAAGAGATCGTTTGTCAGATCTATACACGAAAAGTATAGATCGAGAACAAATCGAAGTAGAAAAAGATCGTTTGTCATATCTATACGTGAAAAGTATAGATCGAGAACAAATCAAAGTAAAAAGAGATTGTTTGTCAGATCTATACGTGATAAGTATAGATTGAGAAAAATCAAAGTAGTAAAGAAGATAATGATAAAAAAAATTATTTATTTGACTCAAAAGAAGCGATTACAGGGTATCATAAGTAAAAGAGTTTAAGCTGGGTTGTGTTCCGTAGGTACTCAAGCTAAACTTTATCTTCAGTCATAAGCAAATAAGTTTCGTTATTTGTTTTGTTACTGTCAATGTAGGGTCCCTCCCAGCTTTCTAATAATTTTTCAGAATTCTTAGGTTGAGTATGATCCTATATTCATCGTAGGACAAGGTCTCCAATACCAAATTTTCATTCTCGAACTTTCTTATTGTATGTTTTTCTTAATGTATCATAGTATTGTCCCAAATTGTAATGGCCTTATCTCTGGTTTCCTCGACCCAATTAAGGTTGTAAAGGAAACCGAGTTCATTGTCTTCATCTAAAATTTTGCGTTGAATACTTGGGAGATCGACGTATGAGGGTATGACTGCTTCAGTACCGAAGGCTATTATGAATAGAGTGTACCCTGTTGAGACTCGAGGAGTGGTGCGGTAATCCCATAATACACTGAGTAGTTCGTCAACCTATCTGCCTTTTTTGTCATCAAGGCGCTTGTATAAGCCAAATTTAATGCTGTTGTTGATGGCTTCAGCTTGTCCATTGCCTTGAGGGTAATATGGTGTGGAAATTATCAGCTAAATCTTGTATTTATGAAGGTAAGCAAGGACTTTAGCGCTAATTAACTGTTTGCCATTATCATTGCGTATCATTTGCGGACAACCAAACCGGATAATGATATGCTCCCAAAGGAACTCGATGACCTCATTCTCATCAGTATGGAATAGAGGAACTGCTTCAACCCACTTGGTGAAGTAATCGGTGCCAACTAAGACGAATCTTTAATTTCTTAATACTGGATGAAAAGGGTCAATGATATCGATTCCCCATGGTTTAAATGGCCATTGGACATTACTAACATGTAAGTTGAAGGTTGAGCTCTTGATGTCCTGAGCGTGGATTTAGAATTTGTAGCATTTACGAACAAAGTCTTCGCAGTCTTGATTCATCTTGGGCCAAAAGAGTCCATATGTAAATGCACGTTAGGCTAGTAATCTTCCGGAAACATGTGCACCACAGATACCTTCGTAGAGCTCTCTAATTTTTATCTGAGCTTGTTTCTATGAGATACATTCGATATGTGGTCCACCACCAGTGAGTCGATATAATATTCTATGTTTGATGGTGAATCGGGGGAACTTGGCCAACATGGACTGAGCTTCTTCTTTGTTACTGGGGAGGATGTTGGTGCCGAGGTAAGCATAAAACGGTCTTCTCCAGTCGTCAGGGTCATTATCTTCTGTAACTGTTATCTGGAGTGTTGACAAGATATCAAGGCTAGAATGTTCGATGATCTAGATTTCTAAAGATCATTTTTTCACTGTCTCCCAGCATTGCAGCGATGTAAGCTAAAGCATCAGCATGACGATTTTCTTGTCGAGGTAAATACGAAATGGTTGCATGCTTTAATTTTTTCATTTTTTTTTTCGACCAGGTCTGCGTAATCGACCATTTTTCCTTTTGTCTTGAAAGTTTTGTTGTAATGATTGGCGGCGAGTAAGGATTCGACAATTCCTCAGCTCCGGGAGTAAGTGCAAGATCGAGACCGTGCAAGATTCCTTCATACTCTGTTTCATTATTGGTAGCATAAAATTTGAGTTTGATAGCTTTCTATATGCGATGATTGGAAGCTATGACGAGGACTATGCCAATTCTGGATTCTTGTGGTCCTGCCGATCCGTCCGTAAAAAGTTGTCATCCAAAACTTTTTGACCATGCGTCTGGTTCTGCAATTGAGTAGTCGGTAAAGATTTCTTTGAGTTCTTCCCAATCAGGGTCTTCGACGGGAAAATTTACCAAAAGTTGGCCACTGCTTGTCCCTTGATGGAGATTTGAGGTTCAAAAGAAATTTCATATTCCCCAAGGAAAACAGACCATTGTTGAACTCGTCGAGATTTTTCCGTTTTAGAGAGTACGAGTTTGAGGGAGTATTTTGTAATGACTTTGATGGGGTGAGCTTGGAAGTATGGACAGAGTTTTTGAGAGCTGCAAACCAAGGCGAGCAATTGCTTCTCCATGGTGGTATATCATTTTTTAGCAGGCATAAGTGTTTTACTAATAAAGTAAATAGGTTTCTCGATCCCTGCATCTTCTAGAATAAGGATAGAGCTAATGGAGTCATCAGTGGTGGATAAGTACATAGTGAGTGTTTCGCCATCAATTGGAGTACTCATTATAGGAGGACGCCCCAAGTATAGTTTAAGTTCTTGGAATGCCATTTCACAGTCAGGAGTCCAAATAATTTTGTTTTGTTGTTTGCTCGAAAGAGGAGTGGGGTTGCCACGAAGAAGAAGGGAAAGAAGTTTGCATCGATCAGATAACTTTGAGATGAATATGTGAAGAACGGTAATTTTACAAGTAAATTGTTGAACATCTTTTTTTGTTCGGGGAGAGGGCATTGCCATGAGTTCTTTAATTTGATCGGGATCAATTTTAATTCCTCTTTTATTGACTAGATGGCCCAGGAATTTTCCAGATGCGACACTGAATTGACATTTCTCTGGGTTGAGTTTCATCTGGTACTTGCGAAGGATATCGAAGGTAGTTTGGAGGCTTTTGAGATGATCTTCTATTTTCAGGCTTTTGCAGATCATATTATCGATATATACTTCCATGATTTTGTCGAGCTGATCTTTGAACATTTGGGTGACCAATCGTTGATAAGAAGCTCTGGCATTTTTTAACCCAAAATGCATTATTTTGTAACAGTAAAGTCTTCTTTCTATTATGAAGGTTGTTTTTTCTTGATCTTCTTCAGCAAGTGGAACTTGATTGAATCCTAAGGCTGCATCCATCATAGAAAGAAGTTCGTATCCTACGACTGAGTCGAGATGTTGCGGAATTAGTGTTAGTGGAAAACTGTCTTTGGGTGTTAATTTGTTGGGTTCTGTGAAGTTCACAAAAACCCAAATTTTGTTATTTTTCTTTGGCACAACGACGATATTAGAAGCCCACTTTGGATATTTAGCTTCCCAAATAAATCCTATGTGAAGGAGTTTATCACTTTCTTTGTTCACTGTATCATGAAGTCGGGGAGCTAAATTCAGTCATTTTTGGATGATTGCTTTACTATCTGGAAGGAGGTTGAGGTAGTAGCAAGCGATTGAAGGATCAATTCCTAAAATTTCTTGAAAAGTCCAGGCGAAGACGTCGATGTTTTTCTTAAGTTGTTGTATCATGGCTTCTTTTTCGTCGATGGACAACTTGGATCCAATTATGGTTGTGCATCCTGGGCCATCGAGTTTAACAATTTTGACCATTTTTGTGTCATGCTGCTCAAAGGCGGGTGGTTCTTCATGCTATAGTTGCTATGCCTTGAGAAGTTTAGCTGTATGAGGATTAATTATGGTATTTTTGCAGATTCGCACGACTGCTTGGCTACCCTTGATTTCATAGATGCCGTGATCCGTAAGAAAATGCAGTGATAAATGATAAGTTGAGGGTACTGCTTTGATAGAATGTAACCAACTGCGTCCCAAGATGCCCAAATATTTGGACTCTGCATTAATGATAAGAAATTTGACGAATGTGGTTTCTGAACCTACTTGAACTGGCAGGGTAATTTCTCTTATGGCTGATTCATTCAAACCATTCAAGCATGTAATTGTATTTGTCAAAGCATTTACAGAATCGGCAAGGCCCAAGACTTCGACCGTTCGGCGGAATAAGATATTTGTGGCACTTGCAGTATCGATGAGAAGTGTATGCAAGTAATCCTATCTAACTTTTAGCATAATAACAAGAGGGTCATCATGAGGGTATTGTACACTACTGGTGTCGCAGTCCTTGAATGTTATCTAGTAAGGACGTTTGAATTTGCTGGTGTTGGGAATGAGTTTTGCCAATTTGTTTGAGGAAGTCATTTTGCAGCAAGACGTAATACGATTGTCTTACCTTCTTTTCTTCCCTTTTTCAATCTCGATCATATACAAATGGCGAGCTTGACCCTGGATATGATTTTGTTTGACTTCCATGTTTTTTTCTTGCTCATCAAAAAATTTTGAATGTCGACGACATAATTGTGAAGTCTTCCAGGATACGATGAAAAATACGTATGAGGGAATAACAACTATAATTTTTGTGACTATGCACATTATGATACTGACATAAGGGTCTGTTCGGAAGATCTGTAATAGCATGTGGCGCGCGATAACACTCATCTCCCTTTATTGGCGGCAAGATATCGGAGAGGGTTGTTGTCATTGGTGGCAGAATTAGGATAGGTCTGTTGGGCTTGCCCTCCTTTCTTCAAATTTTATCAGTACCTTTGTCACGTGGCTTCAGTGCTAAAGTAGTGATTGTTCTTTGGGATGGGGTCGAAGATGCTTCTCGAGAATGAATGACAGAGGAACTTTTCATCTTATCTTTCTTCGATTGCTCCAGCTCGATATAATTATTAACCATATCAATCATTTTGGTGACCGTACGCGATTTGTGTATAGTAGGTTCTTCGTGAACTTTTGAGTCGATGTGCAAGGAGGAGGTGAATGCTGGAACCACGATTTTGGGGTCTGAATTTCCAATCTTCCTTGTTTCCTGTAGAAAACATTTATAAAAGTTCACCGAGGTTTCTTTCGCGCCATGTTCGAAGTAAAACAAAGAGTCCACGGTGATTTTACGCTCCCTAGCATGAGCGTAGTTCGATTTAAAAATATTTTGTAATTGGCAGAAGGTGATGATGGAGGCTTCTTGGATAGTGTGGATCCATCAAAGTGGTTCTTCTTTTAGGCTCATGTTGAATAGCCGACACAACATATGATCGAGTTTGGAGTATAACCCAACAACGGCTTTGTAATGTGGAACATGTATAAGCGGATCAGTGAGGCCTGCATACTGGATGAATTTGGGCATATGGAAATTTTCTGGAATGGGCATATTTTCGAGGTATGGGGAGATGGGGTTTGTTTCTATCCTATCAAGCGCAGATCGTCAGTCTGGGATGTCAGAGTTAATGGCTTGAATTCTGTTATTAAGGTTATCTAAAGTGACAAATTACTGTGGGGGAAGAGGTAAGGCTGCAATCTGAGGAACAAAATTGCCTTGTCCCTCTGGTCCCAATCGATCTCGGACAGGCCTCCTTTCAGGAAGAGGGGTTTGATGACGTGTACGTCGACTTCCTTAGGTTGTCAAGGCTGAAGAAGTTAAACCAAAATGTTAAGTGGCTTTATTTGAAATTCTTGATCTGGATCGGGACATTCATTGATCGTCTTCTCTCGGCTGATCATCGCGTTGAACTGTTATTGATCGATGTTCACTTTGAACCAGTGGCGGTGACGCTTAGCGAGCTGTGATTCAATCTTGTATTCTTTGTAATCATTCTATCTCTTTTTGATGTGTTTGACTTTGTTAATCCAGAGCTTTTCTCAGTTTGTCTCATTCTGTATGTAACGCTTGAGCGTGGATGCGCTGATTTTCCAGTCTCTGAGTTTTTTCTGTGGCCATTTGTTTTTGAAGTTCAAGGACTATACCGTGCAGATCAAGAGCTCCTGGAATGTCCTGATCTCTTACGGTACTAGAATGACTTCTCAAGTTTATGTTTGTCATCGGATGGTGTTTAAATTAGAAGTGGTAGAAAAAAGTGTGGAATTTCCCACAGACGGCGCCAATTGTAATGGCGTGCTTTATGTGAGGAAAACCATTACCAATACTTGTTCGTAAGGATTGCATAATAAAGAGCTAAACAACCAAGATTTTATGTAGAAAACTCAAAAGAAACTGACAAAAACCATGACCTCTAGGAGGATTTGATGTAAAATCTAGTAGGTGCTAGTTATTACAAGCTTTCAGAGTGTTGCTAGTGTTTAGGATTGAGAAATGTAAGACTTGTGGTCCTTTAGAACCTATTTTTTGCCTAGATTTATAGTATATACAGGCAGTTTACAAAAAGAAAGAAAGAGTCTCATATTTTGGGGGTAGTGGGTGAACTTTACGGATTTGTAATAATTTCTTCTTGACCGGGCTTCAACGGAAACTTTTGGTAAGTTAAGAACTTTTAAAATCTTCTAGAATGTTTAGCTATCTTTAACTACAGTGTATTGAGCTGTCTTTGACTATAGAATGCTGGCTTATTCTTGTTGAATCTAGAGAATATGATACTACAGTAGAGATGGCATTGCCATGAGTGTTTTGATTTGTGCCGGATCGATTTTGATTTCTCTTCTTCTAACTAAGTGTCCCAAAAATTTACTAGATGTGACACCGAATTAGCATTTTTCTGGGTTGAGTTTCATCTGTTAGGTACGAAGGATATCGATGATGGTTTAGAGGATGTTGCAATGGTCTTCACGCTTCAATCTTTTTTAGATCATATCATCGATGTAAACCTCTATGATTTTACCCTAATGATCTTTGAATATTTTAGTGACAAGCTGTTGGTAAGTGGCTCCCACATTATTTAATCCAAAAGGCATTACTGTGTAACAGTAGAGACCTCTTTTTGTGATAAAAGTTATTTTTTCCTGATCTTCTTCGGCCATAGGAACCTGATTGTAACTAGAGACTGTATCCATCATTGAAAGAATTTCTTACCCAGCTATGGAGTCGAGGAGCTGTGGGATTAGTGGGAGAGGAAAGTTATCTTTCAGTGTGAACTGGTTGGGTTCTGTAAAATCAATACAAACTCTAATTTTTTCTGTTCTTCTTTTGGACTGTCACTATATTAGAAACCCATTTCTGATATTTAGCTTCCCAAATAAATCCTACATGAAGAAGTTTATCAATTTCTTCATTTACGGCTTCGTGAAGGTAGGGAGCTAAATTTTGACGCTTCTGCACAATTGCCTTGCTATCTTGAAGGAGGTTGAGCTTGTGGCATGTGATTGAGCGATCGATGTCAGGTATCTCTTGGAAAGACCATACAAAGATGTCGACATTTATCTTCAGGAGCTGAATTATGGTTTCTTTTTCATCGGATGATAGCTTGGAGACAATGAAGGTATTTAAGTCTGGCTCATCAAGTTCAATGGATTCTACTACCTCAGTATCATGCTATTCGAATGTGGGGGGAATTTCCTACTGTAGTTTCTATGCCTTTAGAAAATTTTCCATGTGAGAGTTGGTTGCTGTATTCCGCGCATACATGCTACTGCTTGGCTTCCTTTAATTTCATAGACTCCGTGATCTATTTGAAATTTTAATACCAGATGATAAGTCAATGGTACTGCCTTGATCGAATGTAGCCAACTTCGCCCTAAAATTCCTAAATATTTAGAATCGGCATCGATGACCACGAATTTAACAAAAGTGGTTTATGATCCCGCTTGAGCTGGTAGGGTGATTTCTACTGTGGCAAATTCTTTTAAACTGTTGAAACCTGTGATGGTGGCTGTCGAAGCTTTCACTGAGTCTTTAAGTCCAAGAATGTCAATTTCCCTTTTGAACAAAACATCTGTTACACTTCCTGTATCGATGTGAAGCATGTGTAGGTAGTCGTATCCTACTTTGACCATAACAACCTGGGGATCATCATGAGGGTATCTGGCATGGCTGGTATCATAGTCCTCGAAGGAATATAGTATAGACGTTTTGATTTGCTGGAGCTGGGGAGAAGATTTGCTGACTTATCTGAAGATGTTATTTTGCAACAAGATGTAATTTTATTATCTTGTTTTCTTTTTTTTCCTTTTAAAATTTCAATCATGTAAAAATGATGAGCCTTCCCTTGACCTTGCTCTTGGTCAACGTTTTCTCTTTTAGTTTCTTCTTCGAGGAACTTCTGAACGTCGACTACATAATTGTGAAGTCCTTCAGCTAGTAGAATGCGATGAAAAATCCGAATGAGAGAGTAACAGTTGTCAATTTCGTGGCAATGTATATTGTGATACTTGCACAAAGGTTTGTTAAGGATATCAGGAATTATTTGTGCTTCTCGATATAACTCATCTCCCTTTATTATTGGTAAAATAGTGGAAAAAATGGTTGTCATAGGAGGTAAAACTGGGATGGGTCGTGGGAGGCATAATAAATGCCAGCCACTAGAGAGAGAAAGGATAAATAATGCTTCTTCTTCATCATTTAAACATTATTCAACTTCAAAAAATGTAGAGAACTCAGATAGAGAGGCGCACAAAAATTACAGAGGACTTGATACTAACTTATCTGAGGGTGATCAATGGTCAAAGAGAGTAAGAAACACTAAATCGCGGAGGTAGCTCTACGGCGGCATTGTGAGGGAAGGGCTTGGTGTTACTGCGAATTCCCATTCGGATTTTGAAGGTTAGTAGAGACGTATGGGAGATATATGTGTTTGTGCAAATCGTAATAGTTTTTAAAAGTAAATCTTAACATCAACTATTTATGGTAATATCTGTATTTGTATATATACACATAATATATTAAAGATATATATTGAACGTATATGATCGATTTATTCAAAGTAATAGTAGATACCAGAACCTGAATGTAGGTCGAGCGTGAGAGGCAATTGTGTATGTCGAAACGTTACCTGTAGAAATTATTGTTGATATGGATCGTTTACCTGATAGCGAGGTATTGACTTCCGGTCAGACGATAGAGTCTGATGGTGAGGTTGAAGCAGGATTAAAACAATTTTTAAGTTTTCCTGGTCAATTGATATCCAATCCTCCTGGTTTGGATCCCTTTAGAGAATTCTGCAAGGCCTTGACCGGGGGAAAAGTGGCGGGGGAAAAGTTTTTTTATCTGTTGGCCGATTTAAAAGTGGAAAAATGAGATAGGGGTATAGACGAATCGATCTCGTTAGAATACTTTGATGGGGGTGCTCGGAGTGACATTGAAGAAGGTTTTTTGTGCTATCTGTCCCAATTAGAGTACGGGTTGAGTATTCCCCTGACCAATTTGGCGAAGGGGATCATGAACGCAATTAGGGCATGTTTTGTTCAATTGAATGGAAACATGTGGGAGGTAATAAATGTTTGTGATCATCTGAATGAGAAGTGGGAGAACGTGGGGAAGGTAAAGAAGATATCCCCTGAGGATGTATTGCAATTTTATGGGGTAAAGAATTATCATGCCAGTGGTGGGGCATATTTTTGTACGAGCGCAACTCGGTGCCGTTTTTTTAATCTAAATTCAGCAGGTCAAACTTGGAATGATAACGTCATATGGGTGAAGGGTAATTACCTTCAGAGATATGTCGTAGAACCTTTAGATTTTTGGTTTAGAGCTGTAAAACAAAGTAAGTACTGCCATGCATAGATAATATATTGATATATTTGAACTAATAAATGTTGCTGATCATAAAAAGATGTTGTGCATTGCAGGTGTGAAATCCCACGTCGAGAGGAAAGAGTCCTTATTGGATGAAGTTGCTAAGGAGGAGGCTGAGCTCGAATTTGTATTGGAAGGACAAGGCCTTAGTAGAAAGAAGAGAGTTGATAGCCGGTCAAAAAAGGTGCAAAAGGCTTAGTCGACCTGGTTGATGGCGGGTGCTGACAAAGGGAAAAAGAGAGGAACTGGTGGGGAAGGTCGAACCCACTCGACCAAGGCTCCTGGAAAAGAGAGCTCGGTACAGCCTAAACCCATCATGCTGAGCAAACTAGCTCAAAAATTTATGAAAAACTGGATGTTAAATGATGCGGCGGCCCCTAGTACCACTGAAAGTGGCGAGCCTGCTAAAGAAAAAAGGAGAAGGGTCGAACCTTCAGAGAAATCTGGAGAGAAGGTCGTCGAAGAACGACCTATTATGATTGACAACCTTAAAGAGGTAGATGAAAGGGACAGGCTGGCGGCCCTTCATGGAGAGGAAGATACGAGCAAGATGGTAAGTGTATATTGATTATATGAAATATATTTATTGTATTCCGAGCTGATGCATGAGATCGATTTATTATGCAGGTTGCTCGGCTAGTGAAGGGGCTCTGGCTGGGAGTTGAAGAAGATAAGTCCGAGCTGAAGAAGATGAAGATCGAGCTTGAGAAAAATTTAGCTCGAGCGAAAGCTGATGCTGCCAAGGATGCAAAGCAGCTGGAGTCTCTGAAGGTTTCTCATGTCGTAGCAATCGGGCAGCTACAGGTGGAGGCGAGAGCCAAGATGGAGGAGATGGTTGAGGAGCGTGATAGGCTGGGGTGCCACCTGATGTCGAAGGGTTACTTGGAGGAGGAGGTGGATGCCATTAAGGGGGACACCTATATTGATTAGGGAGATGAAGAAGAGATAGATGAAATCGTGGTGGGAGTTGTGGATAGGTTAGATGGTGTCTCCCGCCAGACTGTGATTGATAATCAAGGGGATGACACCGATTACCTTGAGGGTGAGACTGAGAAGGTAGGGTAGGGAAATAAATTTGTATGAACATATTTGACATGTATTATAAACTACTGGGTTGTGTATATCTAATAAATTCGTAGGCTGAGTTTGTCCATAACTCTTTTGTAGGCACGTAGAGAAATCAATCTCAGGATAAAAGATCTAGAGACTGAGCTTGCCCAGAAGAAAGTGATTTCTACATCTTCGCTGCCTTCGCAAGCGAAGATGCAAGTTAGATCCAAAAAAACCTTTTGGCTTATACGCTATATTAACATAACTGTTAAGTTGTGAGAACAATCATAGAAGTAGAAGTATATATATAAAAAATTTAGACAGTTGCATATATGAAATGTGTATCTGAGATACCGAAATACTTGGTATGAAGTGTTTCGCTGAGTAGGTACTTTGACCTTAAGTCTAAAAGTAGTCGTACACAGTAGATGTTAGAAATCGGATACCTTGTAGAAATGAGCTGCATATATATGTGTGTTGATGTGTGTTATGATTCGAACTATATATAATATATTTATATTATACAGGTCGAATTGGATGCAGTTCGCTCACGCGAAGATGAAGCGCTTCAATGTAACTGAGAATTTGCAGAGGAGTTGGATAGGATGAGGGGAGCGAATGAGGACAGAGAAGACCAGTACGTAAAAATGCACTTCAAATATGTTAAGGCAACCCAGGCTATTGTCGACCTCACTTGTAAGCTCGAGGGGAAAGATGCCAAAATCGGCAAAGGGTTAAAAGAGCTTGTGAAGACGAAGGAACATGCCGCAAAGCTTTAGAGTCTAATTGATACTTTTATGTCAAAGAATAGGTTAGCTGAAATGGCTCAATATTGCATTCAGGCGCTATAAAGATCAGAAGGGTGATTTTGAGCTGATCTCCAAAATTGTAGAAGTGAGTTGGAATGACTGAAGCAGATACTGGCAGAAAAGGATAACGAGCTAAAAGTAGCTCGAGAGAATCTATCGGCCTCGGAGGCTTTAGTGGAACACTTGCATGTAGCCCTTCCTGTGAAGGATATGGAGTTCCAGGAGATGCAACGAAGATATAATGATCATAATGGGAGAGTAGCCCAACTAAAGGCCGAACTAGCGCAAGCCAACGCACGTGCCAAGAAAGCGGAAGCTAGAGAGTGTTCGGGGGAGGTAAAAAGGATGTTCAAATTCCTCTAGTTCGAGGGGATGTAGTGAGTTTATCAGGGTAAATTAGAGAGCTGAAAGGTGATGTAGCTCAAATACAGGGACATCTGCAGAGAGGTAATGCAAGCATAAGGGAATGTCAGCAGAATTTGGATGCTGCTCTTATTAGGGAGAAAGTCTTGGAAGGGTAAATCCGGGTAAAGGAGATGCTGATGAAGAAGAAAGATGACTTATTAAAGGATATTCCAGCTAGGGAAGAGTTGAATGCAAAAATTAAGAGACTTCGTACTCAGGTGGTAGACCTAGAGGCCAAGAACCTGGCTGAATCAGCTAAATATGTAAAGAAATTGGAGGAGAATATAACAATGGATACTCGACTAGACATGGAGCTGATCCATCAAAAGAAATTGTACGCGAATTTGGAGGCATGCCTCAAGAAGTTGAGATTAAAATTTGCAAAGATGAACGTATCCAATGTATCAAGTTTAGAACTGTTAAAGTCGGTTGTTATATATTTTGTAGAGGAAGTTAAAAGACTTGAGTTAGAACGAGATACCTTGTTCAAAAGTCTGTCGGATAAGGGATACGTTTGTGGAGTGAATATAGATCGGGGGAACTGTATGTCCTTTATGGAAACCCATTAAGGCCCTCGACCTGCTGAGCTGATAGAGCAGGGCAGAGCTGCTGTAATCTGTGAATTAGGAGTTCGATCTCTTGCTGAAGGGGAAAGTGCTGTTGAGACCTCATCAGCAGGAAATAATCCCATGTAATATGACTTTGACCTGAAAAATAAATTGTATTTGTCGTAAACACATTAAAATAGACGAAAGCTAGTATAACATTTACCTTATCTTGTGTCTGGTGGAATCTTTGATATAGAACAAATTTTTACACATGCTCCAATCGCAGAGGTGGGTTGAGCCAGTCGAATCAAATGACTTTTGATTCAACTGTAAGAATATTGCAGACATATTAAAAGAGATGAAGGCTAGTATTATCTTTACCTTATCTTATGTCTGTTAGAGTCTTTGATATAAGATAAGTTTCTACACTTGCCTCAATCACAAAGATTTAGTAAAGTCAATCAAACCAAGTGTTATCCTTGATTTAATTGGTATAATGACCCAAACATGTTAAAAAAGATGAAGACTAGTATGACATTTACCTTATCTCTTATTTGGTAGAGTCTTTGATATAAAACAAGTTTCTACACTTGCTTCAATTGTAGATATTTAGTAGAGTCAGCCAAGCCAAGTGTTATCCTTGATTTAACTGGTATAATGACCCAAACAAGTTGAAAAAGATGAAGACTAGTATGAACTTTACCTTATCTCTTGTTTGGTAGAGTCTTTGATATAAAACAAGTTTCTACACTTGCTTTGATCGCAGAGACTTAGTAGAGTCAACCAAACCAAGTGTTATCCCTGATTTAACTGGTCTTAGATCAATGGAAAGCTAGTATTATCTATACTTTGATCTATATAATGCGGTTGAATCTACGTAAGTAGAAAGATGTTGTAATAAACTTAGAAATTTTATTGATAAGTTCATAATTTACATTGGATGGAGATGAACATCTCACTTTTGGAATTGAAAAATAACAGTGAGAAATAGAAATGTAGTAAGACGATTAACGATAGTACCGTTTCAGTCGCCAAGTGTTCCAAGGATTTAAAATGGGGATTCCCTCTTCTGTCATGAGATGATATGATCCCAGGCCTAATAGACCTGTGATAATAAATGGACCATCCCAGTTGTTGGCTAATTTTTCAACGTGAGGTACTTTACGATGTTGAGGAATTTCTCTGAGGACAAGATCGTCGATTTGGAAGGTACAGTTTTGGGCTCTGTTGTTGTATGATCAGGCTAGCATATGATGATATCGACCTAGGTTAGCGATGGTGCATTCCCTAGTTTCATCAATCATATTGAGGTTACAAGCAAGTTCAAACTCGTTTTCCTCATCGGTCAGCTCATGATCTCGAACTGAGTGATGATATTCGGAAGGAATGACGGCCTCAGTGCCATAGGCAAGGAGGAATGGAGTGTATCCTGTTAATGCTCGTGGAGTGGTATGATATGCCCATAAGACATGAGGTTGCTCGCAAACCCAATTTCCTTTTTTTTTTGTGAAGCCATTTTTTTAGTCCATCAACGATTATTTTGTTGGTAATTTGGGCTTGGCCATTGCCTTGAGGATAGTAAGGATTAGATGGTGAGTGGATGATATTGTGTTAGTTGAGGAATGTGACAATATTTTCCCTAACAAATTGGGTCCCATTATCGATACGAATCAGGTGGGGGCACCCGAACCATGTGATGATATGTTCCCAAATAAAAGAGATAACCTCTTCTTTTCTGGTTCGACTTAGAGGAACTACTTCTACCTATTTTGTAAAATAATTGGTAGCTACTAGGAGGTGAAATTCGCTGATGAGATTAGGTGCCCATCTTTCGAATGGCCAGAATACCTTGCTTGCATGGAGCTCGAGCGCAGGGACGCATGTTATATGTCCATGTCGTTGGCAGGTATCGTATCTGTATGAGTACTCCTCTGCTTGCTTGCACATGCCAAGCTAGAATACTCCTTGTATTATAGCTCTATTTGCTAGTGATTGACCTGCGGCATGAGAGCCACAAGTCCTTTCATGTAATTCGCAGAGCATTTTCTCTGCTTTAGATTTGGTGAGGCACTTAAGTTAAGGTCTTGTGACAAAAATTTGGTATAGCGTACCATTCTGATTTGTGTAGTGCTTCGAGTTGTTGATCAACTGTCGGCGCTCTTTTGGAACCTCTGGAAGTGGTCCATTGCAACTGTTATCGATGCCGAGGTAGGCTAAGAATGGCTTTCGCCATTTGTCGTCTCCCCCTTTATCGCCCCCAGTGTTGATCCAGTATACTAAAATGCAATCAATGATGGCGGTTGAAATGATTTCGATCTGGAAATATTGAGCTTCTGTACCCAAGACCCCGTCCAGATATGCCAAGGAATTGGCATGTCTATTTTCATCACGAGAAAGATAATTGAGAGTGGCTTACACGAACTTTCTTATCCTATCTGCAACGAGGGTTGCGTACTCTATCATCTTCCCATTCTTTTTATATTGCTAAGAGTAGTGGTGGATGATGAGTAGTGAATCTATATAAACTGAGAGGTTATAAATTTTGAGCTTGACAGCAAGATCGAGTCCATGAATGAAAGCTTCGTATTCGATATCATTATTTGAGGCTTCAATATCTAAGTGGATCGATTTCTCAATTCTGTCATTGGAAGAGGTAATCAATACGATTCAAATTCCTGACCCTGTGGGTCCTGCTGATCCATCCGTGAGAAGTCTCTACCCAATCGTCGTAATCCATTCAGCTTTCTCGTGAAAGGGTTTGGGGGGTGGATCTTCGTGATTTTCTTTTGTAAGTTCAGGATTGTGCTCTTTCCACTCGAGATCTTCCACTGGAAAATCCATGAGAAAGTTGGCAACGGCCTGACCCTTTTCAGAATGACGTTGCTCGAACTTGATATCATGTTCTCCCAAACTGACGGACCATCGTTGCACTCTTCTTGATTTTTCTTTCTTAGATAGAACTTCTCGAAGTGGGTAGTTTATCATGACTTTGACTGAATGAGCTTGGAAGTAGTGCTTGAGTTTCTATGAAGTATAGACAAGAGTGAGAAGAAGTTTCTCAATTTTAGAATACCTCATTTCTGCTAGAGTGAGGGTTTTGTTGATGAAGTAGATGGGTTTCTTGACATTCTCTTCAAGGCGGTTGAGAACCGAGCTGAGTGAAGTATCAGTAACTGCTATGTAGATAATCAGTTCCTCATTATCTATACTGGGGTGCTCATTATGGGAGACCTCCCCAAGTAGGTTTTGAGATTCTAAAAAGTTGTTTTGTATTCTGGTATCCATATGATCTTTGTATTTAGCTGAACCTTTCCTCGTTTGGTACAACTACGGAGTAACAGGAATTGCCAATGACAACGGCCTGAAGATTTCGACATGAAACGGTTGATAAGGGCAATCTTGCTGACAAGTTTTTGAACGTCTTTTATTGTTCGTGGAGAAGGCATGTTGAGGAGATCCTGAATATGATCTGGAACGGCCTCAATCCCCTTCTTGCTGATGAGGTGACCTAAAAATTGGCCATAATGGACCCCTAATTGACATTTATCAGGGTCGAGACGCATTCTGTAAGATCAAAGAATGTTGAATATAGTGTTGAGATCTGATATGTGATTAGCTGATTGTACGCTCTTGCATAAGAGATTGTCAATGTAAACTTCAACGAATTTTGCTAGATGTACTTTGAACATAGTAGTCATCAACTTTGATATGTGGCACCTGCATTTTTGAGTCCGAAGGGCATGACTTTGTAGAAATAAAGATCTCTCTCAGTGATGAAAGTTATCTTTTCTTGATCTTCATCCAGAAGCAGAATCTGATTGTACCCCGAAGTAGCATCTATCAAAGATAGAAGATCATGGCCTACTGTAGAATCGAGGATCTGATGTATGTTGGGAAGAGAGAAACTGTCCTTTAGAGTATATTTGTTCAGATTGGTGAAATCGATTCAAACTCAGACTTTTCCGTTCTTCTTTGGTACAGCGACAATATTGGATATCCAGTCTGGATATTTGGCTTTTCGAATGAATCCCACTTTCATCAATTTCTCGATCTTGGTGTTAACTTCATCTCGAAGACGAGGAGACATGCACCACTATTTTTGTTTGACTGTTGTGGCATTGATGTTGATAGATAGTTTGTGGCATGCCTTGGCCGGATCGATCCCAGGCATTTCTTTAAAAGACCATGCGAAGACATCTCGATTGGGTTTCAAAAACTGAATAAGAGCATCTTTTTCATGCTGAACCAGCCTAGTACCAATGAAAGTACCCAGGCCAGCTCCATCGAGGTTAACGTATTCTGTGGGGTCCTTCGTGGAAGATTGATCGTTGAGGTGATAAGCTTCCTATAATTTCTATGCAGCAAATCTGTCAGAAGTATCTAAGATAGTGGAGAAAATATTTCTACAAGCCCGAGAGAGCTTCTGACTATCTCTGATCTTATCAATACCATTGTCGTGTTTGAATCGGAGTGCTTAATGATAGATGGGAGCGATTGCTTCCATGTTGTGAATCCAGCAGCGGCCCATAATCCCAAGATAACGAGATTTGGTGTTGACGACATAGAAAATGACACCGATGGTGGTTGGTCCTACAGTGATAGGTAAGATGATCTTTACTACAAGTTCTTCTCTGGAACCATTGAACCCACTAATATCAGTGTCGCTCTGAATAACTTGGTCGGTCAAACCCATTTGATTAATAGTGCTCGAAAAAAGTATCTCAAAACCGCTTCCAGTATCAATCATTATTGTGCGCATGACAAACTTCTTCATTTTTAGCATTTTACTAATGCATCATGATGTAGAAATTTGACATTGCTAGTATCGCAATCATCGAATGAAATTCCAAGCCGACGATTGCTCGACTCAGGGAGAAGTTTGGCTTCTTTGTCGTGTGGTGTAAGATCGCAGCATTCTAATAGTCTTCGGTGCTTGGATCTGTTTGAACTGATGATCTAGTTGAATTTGATCATGTTATAGTGGTGCATATAGTAGATATGCTTCTCCTCAATTTGATTATTGACCGGAATAACTTTAAACTGCTTTTTATAGCTGCCATTTTTGTACGATTCCAAGTCGACTATTTATTCGAGCATCCGCCCCTCCTTAAATATGAATTCTAGCAACTTCTGCAAAGCATAGAAATTTTCAGTTGAATGATGGTTTACCTTATGACGGTGGCAGTACGGTCGATTATCGATTGGTTCGAGCGGTTGGGAGACACGATAGACCGTGTCTTTTAAAAGTATTGGAAAAATTATGGAGATTCGGATGTTCAAATTTGGGAGGATGGGTTTATTTGGTGGACCGCCTTTCCAAGGATAGCCAGTGTTGCCCTTGGTGCACTTCTTATCTCCTTGTTCCTCCTTTGGTTTGGTGTTATGATCTGTTGATAGACCTTTGGTGGAGAGGACGGATTTAGTAGGTTTTCATCGCTCAAACATCATCCATTCTAGGTCGACGTAACTATTGACCTTGGTGATCATATCCTCCAAGGTCGCAGGTTTGTTGAGAAAAAGATACTCCTTAGCCTTACAATAGAGCTGGAGCGCGTTGGTGAAAGCAGTAACGGCTGTCTTCTGATCTAGATTATCCACTTTTCTCACAAGCTCCAAGAATTTCTTTGCAAAAGCCTCAAGTTTTCCTCCTTGTGACTATTTGAGGCTGATTAGAGAATACAAACTCTCTTCTTTGTCCCTGTTGTGAGCATAGGTCTTGATGAACTATTTCTGCAGCTGCTCGAATGCATATATGGACTCTCCAGGAAGAGAATGGAACCATCATAGTGGTTCCTCCTGCAGACTGGTAGCGAACAGATGGCAAAGGATATGGTTGAGATTAGAGTGCAACCTCAATGAATCATAGTACTGTTGAATGTGTTCCCTCGGGTCAGTATCATTATATTTTCAAATTTTAAGAGTGTGGAAACCTTTCGGTATTTCCACATCGAATAGTTCTTTGGCAATCAGACTTCCTTGTACCCTGGTGATGTCACCGGTAGTACCTATAACTGGTGACGCACTAGCTGAATCGCTGTGTAGGTGGGTATTGGATGATGAGTACTAGTACCTTGTCTCACACGATCTTGTGCTGGAATATATTGTTGAGGTCGACGTTTCTCCTCCTGACGGATAGATATTCGATGATCTCAGCTGGCTTCGAATTGAACTTCACCTCCTAAATGTATTGATGGTTGTGGTTCATGTTGAAGATTCCTAGAAATAACTCCTCAAGGCCCCAACCTTTCCCTCGTAAAAATATGGGAGATCTCCGGAAATTGATCGTGACCTCTTGTTGGTGGAGCCCATTAAGTATTTTGCAGAGCCTTAAGAGTAGTCTGTATTGTTGTTAATTGGTCTTCATGTCGTTTGAGCGCTGTCAAATGAGCTTGTCATTCTGCATCAAGCTCTTTCTCACGGGGTTCCCGATCCTTAGTTAACTGAAGTTCGAGCTCGGAGCGTTTCTCTGTTTTGACATCAAGATTTGCCCGTAACTATGTAAGCTATCCTGGCTCTGTTGAAACCTCAAGCTAGATACCTATAGATGGTCGTCTAGAAGTAACCCTGATTGAAAATCATAGTGAAAGACTACCTTATGATATCATGGATATGCAATCTTTCCCACAGACGGCGCCAAATGTGATGGCCAAATTTTGTAAGCTCGAAATGGCTTGAAATTCGCTATCACACCAATGAACTTGTAACAATATTCTGATGACAAATAAAAAAATTGCACAGGTGGATTATAGCATGAAAAACCTCTGAATAGGTAAAAAAACCACGAACTCGAATGGAGGATTTTTGTAAAAGTATTTTTAGTGATTGAAATAGGTATTTTATTAAAAGTGATCTCTAAGTTTAGAAATGCTTGGATCTTGTAACTAAGAAGCTTGAATAGTTTAGGAATCTAGACAAGTGATTTCTTGTGTAATTTTTTTGGTCTCTGTCTCTTCTAGAACTTCTTCTTTGTATTAGTGTTCTCCGCAGCTCTTCATTGTGCTGAAGCACATTTTCCAAACAATGTGGTTAGTGGCGGTTGACTGAGTAACTGACGAGTTCATGAGAGACAGGTATCTTTGACTTTTTCAGGTTCTTTAATTTATACTCGACCCACGTTCATCACTAGTTCGTGAGGTTGGTTGAAATATTGACTGGAGGAGTTATCTTAATAAATACGTGAGCCTGAGATGGGGGAAATTCGAACTGGCGACAGCTCGATTTTGTTGAGATCGAGGGATAGGTCCCTACAGTTCGAGCGAGCCTTGAAGCCGTTCGAACGAGTTTGATAGAACAAAAGACCAATTATAACTGCCTCATTTTTGAGGCATAAATTGGCAAGTCGTTAGAACGACATTTAGACTCGTTCGAATGACTAGGTTCCCAGAAGACCAATTATGACTACCACTATTTTTAGGCATAAATTGGTATGTCGTTCGAATAACTAGTTTCTCAGAAGGCCAAATACGACAGCCTCGATTTCTAGGCTACATTGGGAGAGTCGTTCGAACGACCCATGGGTTCTTTCGAACGACTATCGTGTTTCCTTCATAGTTTAGTGCATTTTAAGGGCATAATGGTCATATTTTGTAACTAAGAACTTGTAACCCTCATAAAGGGGCAAGGCTAAGCAAGATGAAATCAATCCAAGATTAATTATCTAGACTTAGGGTTTGAAGAAGAATTTAATTAAATCAAATCATTGAGTAATTGAAGCTCTTAACAGGAAATTCTCCCACCAAATTGTTGTTCTTCTCATTAATTATTCGATCAGGTTAATCTCAATTATATTGTGGATTACTTCTGATCCTATATTTAACATCATTTTAATTTTCCAAAATGGTTTGACATATTTCTAATACACGATAATGTTAGATTCATCGAAGGCCTTACAGAATTGATATCCAATCTCATCTAATCCGAATAAACTATTAAGCTCGATACCAAAACCTACCTTAAATATAGAATCTAAGGTAGATTTCATCAATTTCTCCTACAATGAAACAAAAACTCATAAATATCAAGTGCGAGTATTAAATAATTTTTAAACCCAAGTATATACATTATTAAATTAACATGTCTACGTAATGCGTGTATATAATTTTTTATTGAAAAATCAGAAAAAGAAACCTGCATATAAATCATCCTATTTGATGTCGTTACTTCTGAAACCATAACAGCCAACTTAGCAGCGTTAGCTAAAAATTCAACGCTACTAATATCCCTAAAAAAATTGGCGGAGAACACATAGCTCGCAAGCTTCCGCAATTAGCGCCACTTTTCTCTGTCGACCGCAAAGATTCTATCACCAAAGTGGTCTTTCATTAGACCATAATTATATTGACCCTGCAAACTAAGATTACTCAAACAGATTCACCTAAGAAAATTACATACATAAGGTGATGTAATATTTGAAATATGCTTATCATTTCGTAATTGGAGAAATTTGTTTTGAGCACATGTTCCACATTAATAGGATTAATAGTGTAGGGCATTATTAGTCGAGAAGTAGTATACTTTCGAGCAAGATATGTTTGGTAATCATACATAGTATTTATAAGGGCCTAAATTCGTAGTTGCTCGAAATAGCTCTTATACCAATGTACCCGTGATACAATTAATACACTAAAATAACACATGTAATTAGCATAAAAATCTTCCAATAGGTAAAAACCATAACCTCGGTTTAAGGATTTAGTAACTATAAATTTTATTGCTTGAGGCTGATATTTTGATTAAAAGTTATGATCTCTTAAGCTTGAAAAAACTTGGCATCTTCTCCTCTAGAACTCATCCTTTTTATAGACCTTACTCTCAGTTTATTTACGTGTATAAGCACGTTCTTCTAAAAATAGGGGCAAGTGGTAGCTGAACTTATAACTACTAGTTCATGGGAGACAGGTATCTTTGACTTGTTATATTTCATCTGTAGTGCTCAAGTTATGTTCTTCATTATCTTGTGGCACAGGTGTCACTTCTGCTACTGTATATTACGTGTATATTAATTACGTGAGTTTGGTATTGGATCAGTTTAAGTTTATCAAAACTCGAGGGATAGGTCCCTACAATCACCTCCTCATAGTTGAAGACATAGGTGGATTTAGTTTAGAAGTGCCCATCTGGTTCATAAATTGGAATGTGGAAGGATTTTTCAAAAGTTTGAATGATGTATTTGCTGATGGGGATTTACCTCAGAAATGAAGGTATTTATTGAAGACTGAGTTGTGGTATTGACTGCATTAAAGGCATTAAATTGATTGATTTATTTGGTTGTTGGGTTCCCGAGACCATATATATCATTTAATGATGACTGTTGGAAATCCATCCCTACATTGAATGTTGTGCTTCTACAAATACTTTGCTTTGCTGCTACACCGATTACCCTTCTTCAAGTTCTTCAAGTACTTCTGTCTCTGTGAATTAACCAATGGTGATCGCCAGAAGTGAAGCAAGGGAGAACAGGGTTCTTGCCAAAGTGCAAGAACTCCAGCTTCGTTACTGTGGGACCCACCTTCCTGATCTCCCCCTTCTTTATCCAGCCCATCCTTCCTTTAAAGGTATGACGATTTATGTGGCAGTGAAGGTGGATGAAGATCATTGCCATATAAAATGCCTATATTATTCTTAATCAGAGCGGTTGAGAAGGTTGTATCTCCATTTTCTTATGGAGAAGGTTATTACTGCGGAGGATGATGAAAATGGTAGCCGTACTAGGACTTCTCACCGTTATCCTGTATGTGAGTGGATTTTATAGGTGGAAGTGGTGGTAGAATATATGGTGGTGGTAGTTTTAGAAGATGAAGTATACCTCTGCTTCAGCCATCTTCATTTTTTTTACAGAAGTTGCGATTGCTCAAATTTGAAGTCTCGTTAACAACTGATATTGATTGTAATCTGCATAATGATCTGTAGGAAGGTTCTGTAGCAAATTTTGTAAAGTAATATGTACCGTATAAATTTCAACCCAATGAAAGATATTTTTAGAAAAATGTGTCACAATCTAAAAGTAGATGAATTTAGTATATCGAACTGTCTGAAATATATAGTTATTAGATCAAAAGGATATTTCAAACTGTGTGTGATCTTTATTGTGCTGACCTGATTGAATTGTTGTAAGTTTATAAAAAGAAATTTTTGAACTGAAAGTACTGTAGTTTTTTAGCTATATATATATATATATGACTATTTAAGAATATAGGATATTGTAATACAAATTTTGAAAAAGTGGAATCCTATATTTTTCAAAATAATCTGAGGGTATATTATGTCAGCTCGATTTAATGGTGAAAATAATATGATAAAATAAAGTTTGTGAAAGAGGATGCAAGCAAATTTATATTCAACTATATTTGAGGAGATGAAACCAGTAGATAAGTTGGACAGTTGTTATTTTTATCTTTGAATGTGATCGTACTCTATGTTTATAAATATATTATAGTGGAAGATGTTAAATAAGTAAATATGGTAAGGACTCGCTCTCAGAGAGTTTGACATGCGGTAGAGGAGCATTTAGCGATAAAGGTTATTGCAATCCATAAAAGGATATTTGGACAGCTCGATTATGATGCTGATATGCCTGAATCTGTACTGCAGTTGGATGGGTTGACTTCAAGGGAAAATGAGAATGAGATTGAGTGGCACTTTTGGTGTGAGGTATTTCGTGAATTGATCGCTGGGCCTGAAGCTCAAAAAATTATGGTGAGGTAGATTGCGCTAGATAAGATTGCAGTTAAGGATGAGAGATTTATTAGTGATGTATTGATCAGATGTGGTGCTACAGGACACCTGGGTTGTTTCAGGTGTAACTATGCTTGAGAGGGCGGACTTCTGTTAGTTTGAAATAATATAAGTAAAATAAAGAGATAATATTTATGCTTTGAACAAGCTCACTGTTTTATGTAGATTGCATTGAAAAAAAAATTAAATTTCAAAACTGTGTATCATTGGAAATGACGTTGTAATTTGTATAAATAAGTTGAGTAGGAGAATAGAAATCATGAGTATGAGAATGTTATTGGAGATATAGTTCGATTACGTGTGGGGTTGATTTTGTTATTATGAATGTGAGAGAGTGTGAGAGTGATGTGGGTAAGAGAGAGAGTTGCAATTAACTATAGGGTTTGGTGTAATGATGAAAAGGCGTTCATACTTAAAATGTATGAGGCGTCTGACAAGAACAGTTGAAAGGACACCTTGGTTGGAAAACTGAGGGTGGCTTGCACAAGTCTCAATAACTTCCAGATGTTAGAAAAAAAGAGTTATAAATAATCCTTCTCCCTCTTCTTCCAAATGTTTATAAAATATAGAGAGGCAAAACTCTAGAGAGCAAATATTTTTTTCATTACAGTAATTTTAGGGCGAAACATTTAGGTGAGAGTCATTGTTGTCGGAGGGACGAAGATGATACTATCTTTGGGTTGGAGAGAAAATTACTGTTATAGAGCGCTGTTGTGCAGGAAGAAACTTATAGAATTCCTAATTCATTTTTTGCCATTGAGGGTAAGTTTCAATTTTTAAATAGTGCTCTATATGTTAAAATGATTTTGCGTATTGGTAATGAATCCCTCGTGTTTTGTATTTTAAATTTTGAATTTTGAAAAAGTACTATATTCAGAAGGTTTGGTATATGTATGGTTGAAAAATTCATTCAATAAATATGATTCGCTATAAAAAGTAAGAATATTTTATTTTTTTAATTCAGTAATTTGAAAATATGAAAATTAAGTTCCTGTATTTTGATGTATTATTGATAACAATAATTAAGAGAAATAAAAAGAAAAAATTAACTGAAATACCTGGACCTATATGTAGGTAGACGCGTGTGAAAGAACTTAGAAAAAATCTTTATCTTATTTAGAGTTTATCGTTCGAAATGGAACCTTCCATCTCTGGTCGCTCGGTTGAGGATGAAAGTGCAGAATGTGATGCGGAATCTGTAGGGGGTGAGTTAATTATAAATAGCTCGAAGGATGTCCCTGTTAATGCCGAGGGGTAGAGTTTTTCAGAGGAGAGTGTAGCAGAGAAAAAAGCCCAAATTTCCAAATTTCCCTGGTAATCTCTTTCCTTGTCTCGTAGAGTCAGAAGTATTCAAGAATTTTTGTAAGCATAAAGGTAGTGTAGGTTGCATATGGGGAAATGCCATTAAACATTCTGGGAGGTTTTTTAGGGGGTGTTCGGATGAAGAAGGGAGTGAAAATACATTTTCAGTGCTTTCTGATCTGGAATGCGAGAATTTTTTTAGGAAAATCCCAAGGGTGCTTCCCCTGAGTATTTCAATGGGAATAAGGAAGGTGATTTAGATGAGGGTTTTTTGTGCTACCTTACCAGTTCAATTATGGATTAGTGGTGCCTTTAAGCAATCTTGTTAAAAGTATCATGAATAAAATCAAAGCTTGCCCTGCCCAGTTGAATGGTAACATGTGGGAAGTCATAAATGTTTGTGAGAATTTAAATAGGAGGTAGGCCCGTGAGACGAATAAGAAAAGATTGACTCTTATAGATGTTTTGCGGTATTACATTGTAAAATACTATATAAATATTGGGGGTGTGCACTTATGTTCTAGCTCATCCCGACCCTAATTTTTTTACCTGAATTCAGCTATAAAGGTTTGGAATGAAAATTTAATTTTGGAAAAGGGGAGTGTCTCTAGCGAGCCAACGAGGATACCCTCTCCATTAAATACAAATCTTTTAAGAAATATAAGTAAATCTCATAACTGTCAAACTATATTTATGAATGTACTCTGTTTGATTATGATAGTACTTTGCATTTAGTATGTAGATCCTCATTTTAAAGTGGCCAGAAAAGATTCGCTGATCAATATTGTAACTCGAGAGGGAGTCGAGCTTGATACTGTATTAGGTGAGTTGGAGATTAGTAGGCACAAGAGGGTTAATAGTAGATATGTTAAAGTATAGAAATCGCAGGCCAAGAGAAAGATTACTAGAGAGGGCCCATCTACTGCAGCAAGAGCTGAATTACCAACAAGTATTGGAAAACGGCCACTGTTATTAAAAGTTGGACCTATGCTGCTGATTCTGAAGCATGCAGGCTCCTTCTATGGAAAAATGAGCTATAGGGAAATAAAGAAGAGAGTAGCCAAGGTCAACTCTTTGAATTTTATTACCTTAGAGAGTGGAGAGATTGAGACTCCTTCGAAGAAGAGAAAAGTAGACAGTATCACCCCTTCTGTAGTGAATGAGGTGGAGGAAGACATTATGGTTTTGAGCTAGGAGGATGAACTTCTCACTGTAAAAAATAAGATAAGGGTAGCTACTCGAGTGGGCTCTGATGAGCTGGACACAGCGGTGAGTCTGGAGCTGTGTAGAGTAATAGTAACACTATGATTTGTCGTATGTATTTGAAATGCTCGAATATGATTTATGCATCTTGTTGTGTAGGTTGCATGTGTGCTCAGAGGTATTTGTTTGGGTTTCAAGGATAGGAAGGTGGAGCTTAAAGAGTGGGTTGCTCAGCTGGAGAAGGATTTGGCAGGAGAGCAAACTCATCTTGCGAAAGAGAAGGAGCTCTCATGCTTAGAGGTAAAGTATTTGAAGGAGACATTCCAAATAACCATGGATCAGCTCGAAGAGGAGTCTAGAAATAATGTGGAGGAGGTGATTGTTGCTCGTATCAATCTCGGGCTTAAAATCCAAGAGGCCGATTACTCTAAGGAGGATATCCAAGCTATAATGGAAGGACGATTTGTAGAGGTGGAGGAGCTCGACCAAGAGGATGACCCTAAGGCTGATAGTATTCTTCCCCATGACATTGTTAATGGTTTGGATGAGGTCTCTTTTAAGACAGAGTTTGGGAATCGGGGGGAGGACGATAAGGTAGAGTAAAACTGTAGTAATGTTTTTTGTCAAATGAGACTATTTGTTGTATGGAATATATTTGAAGTACTTGAAGGATCGGTCTATGATGTATAAATATTTATTTGTAGGAGCCTAAAGACTTACACCTCATAATTGAGGATTTAGAGAAAGAGCTCGCTAAGGAGAAAAATTCTGCGAATACAGCAGCTCCCTCGGCTACTTGTGCCGAGTTTCAGGTTAGAGAATTTAAAGGAAATAGAAAAAAGCATTGAATTAATATATTCATATCTCATTTAAGATTGATAGAAGAAAAAAGATAGGATTAAGTCCAAAAATATGACCTTTTCCTTGTTTTATTAGAAAAATATACTCCAGAAGTAATTAAAGACATATGTAATCAACCTTATTCTCAGGAGCTATAATAAATAGTGAGAGAGGGTTAAAAGATGTGTACCTTGAAATATTAGAAGATCACTGTATTAACCTGATCCTGAGATTGTAGAGCATATGGTTACCAAAGTGAGAAATTTATAGATCATAAAGACTAACTATCAGCTCGTTGTGGTGGTTCTATGACAGATAGGTCTACATGTAAACTGTAGCATATCAAACTGCTTATATGAGAAATATAAATTGTTCTCAATGTTTTGAACTTGAAATTGAACTTTTATGCAGGCCGAGCTAGATGTCGCGCGATCTCATAAGGAAGATGTGTTGGGATGTAAAAGTGGAGCTGAGGCTAACTAAGTCAGAAAAGATAGTTAGTGAGCTGAGCCAGAAGATCGATAATAAGTAAAAAGATTTAGGGAGAGTTCAAGGTGAGCTAGTGAGTGTGTAGAGTAAGGTTGAGAAGTTGAAGAGCATGATAGAGTACGTAAAAGGGTAGTGCAAAAAGGTGGATACCATGCAAAGTGGCAGAAGTATTACAGTTAACAGGGTATCTCAATTATTTAAGGAAGGATTTGAGGTGGAAGGAGGCTAAAGTGGCGAATGCGCAAGCTGATTTGGCAAGTACCGAAAGTAATGTGAAGAAGCTGAGGGAGAATGTAAAGGTAAAAGTGTTTATTCTCCGGTGTGCTTAAAATTAATGTGATAAGCTTAATGACTGAGTGGAGAAGCTGAAGTTTGACCTTTCAAGTCCTCGCGGCAGCAAGGCGGAAGTTATAGAGAGATCGAAGAAGAAATAGAAGGATGTCAAAGTTGTTAATGTTAAGGATAAATTGGTTCGTGCCCAGGCTCAAATCAAAGAATTGAAGGCAGATTTGGCTTATGTTTTATCAGTCGTAAGGAAAGCTAATGAGCGGGCTAGAGAGAGTGGGGATAGGTTGGATGTTTCTAGAATCAAAGATAAAGTGTTTGAAAAATCTCTCAAGAAAAAGGATGAAATGCTGAAGAATTGTTCCAGGGGAAGTAATACGCCTGAGGCTTTACAAAAAAATGAGGATGAGTTGACGGCGTTGCAAAAGGATGTACAAGAGTTAAATGATAATATAGAGAAAAGTAAGGTTGAACAGGGTAGATTGTTGGAACTGATGGACACATTCACCAGTATCATATCAGAACTCGAGGGATCCTTAGAGCGAGCCGAGACTCGTTACGTAAAGTTATATAATTTGTTTTTGAGTATACGTAGTAGTTTTACTGACCTGGTCGTACATAATCGAGACAGACTTTCCACGGATGAAGTGCATTCGAAGGAGATGACGGCAGTAATTACTTATTTTGTGGAAGAAGTGAAGAGGCTTGAGATTGAAAGGGACACACTGCATGATTGTATGGTGTTGAAAGGTTATAGCTGTGAGACAAAAGTGGATCGAGGTAACTGCCTAAATTCTATGGAAACTGGAATTGGCCCTATTACTGTAGAGCAAGTAGAGCGAGTAAGGGAGATTTTTATTGCTTGAGCACAATACTTTATGGCTTCACGAGCTCCGGCTTTAGGGGAAGGTTTATCTGCTGACCACAATAAATAAAAACCTGTATAAATAGGCAAAAAAAAATTGCTTCTGTATTATAGATGTTAGACAGATGAAAGCTAGCTTGACCATTGCTTTATTGTGAGTCTTAGAGATTGTAGAGATCATTGATTGAAAGATAGTTAGTGAACTAAGCCAGAAGATCGAGAATAAGGAAATGGATTTAGGGAGAGTTCATGGTGAGCTAGTAAGTACGTTAAGTAAGGTTGAAAAGTTGAAGAGCATGTTAGAGTACGTAAAGGGGAAGTACAAAGAGGTGGATACCGTGTAAAGTGGCAGAAGTATTACAGTTAGCAGGATATCTCAATAATTTGAGGAAGGAATTGAGGTGGAAGGAGGGCGAAGTGGTGAAGGTGCAAGATGATTTGGAAAGTACCGAAAGTGATGTAAAGAAGCTGAGGGAGACTATAAAGGTAAAAGCGGTTAGTCTTCGGTGTGCTCAAAATCAATGTGATAAGCTTAATGAATGCGTTGAGAAGCTGATGGTTGACCTTTCAAGTCCTCACGGCAGGAAGGCAGAGGTTATAGAGAGATCGAAGAAGAAATAAAAGGATGTCGAAGTTGCTAATGTTAAGGACGAATTGGTTCGTGCCCAGCCTCAAATCAAAGAATTGGAGGCAGATTTGGCTTATGTTCGATTTGCCGCTAGGAAAGCTAATGAGTGAGCTAGAGAAAGTGAGGATAGGCTGGACATTTCTAAAATCAAAGATTATGTGTTGGAAGAATCTCTCAAGAAAAAGGATAAAATGTTGAAGAATTGTGCCAGGGGAAGTAATTCGCCTGAGGTTTTACAACAATGGAGGAGTTAACGACACTGCAAAAGAATGTACAAGAGTTAAATGATAATAAAGAGAAAAGTAAGGTTAAACAGGGTAGATTGTTAGAACTGATGGAGTCATTGACAGTGTCATATCAGAACTCGAGGGATGCTTGGAGCGAGCCAAGACTCGCTAAGCAAAGTTATATAATAAAAAATTGAGTATACATAGTAGTTTTGTTAACCTGGCCGTACATAATCGAGATAGATTTTCCACAGATGAAGTGCATTCGAAGGAAATGATGGCAGTAATTACTTATTTTTTGGAGGAAGTGAAGAGGCTTGAGTTTGAAAGGGACACGTTGCATGATTGTATGGTGTTAAAAGCTTGTATCTGTGAGATTGAAGTGGATCAAGGTAACTGCATGAATTCTATGGAAGCCAGAATTGGCCCCATTACTGTAGAGCAAGTAGAGAGAGTAAGGGAGATTGTTATAGCTTGAGCACAAGACTTTATGGCTTCACGAGCTTCGGCTGCAGGGGAAGGTTCATCTGCTGATCGCGACAAAAAAGCATGTATAAATAAGTAAACTATTTTTGCTTCTGTATTATAGATGTTAAACAGATGAAAGTTAGTTTGACCGTTGCTTTATCGTAAGTCTTAGAGATTGTAGAGATCATTGATTGAAACCAGGCATTACCTTTGCTTTAATTTATAAGTATAAAAATAGTAGATGTGTGTCGGTTGAAGACTAGTATTACCTTTGCCTTAATTGATGAGATTTAGTAGATGATAGATGTGTATCAATTGAAAGCTAGTGTTATCTTTGCTTTAATCTTTGAGATTTAGTAGATACTGCATGTATGTTTGCATGGAATAATGTGGGAAAAAACTTGAAAGTTTTTATTTAGTAGAAAAGAATATATACTGTTGGAGATTGCAATCTCACTTTTGGAATGTAAAGAATTATAATATATCTATCCTGTGCTTGGGAACTAAGGATTTAACGATAGTATCGTTTAATTCTTCTTGTGTTCTAAGGGCTTGGTATTCAGACGCCTTTCTCTGTCACGAGGTAGTAGAATCAAAGTCCAGTTCATCCTACGACCAGAAACGGACCTTCCTAATTCTTTGTGAGCTTCTTGGCATTTAACTATTTTCTGCTCTTAGGACTAGATACTCGATTTGGAACTCACGACATCGGACTCTTCTATTGTACAAACTGGCTAGCATATGATGATATCGACCCAGGTTGGCAACAGCCCAAACTTGGGTCTCATCGATCCAGTTCATATTGCATGCTAGTTCGAATTTTTTTTCCTCATCTCTTAGCTCGTAATCTTTGACAGGATGGTGATATTCTATTGGGATGACAGCTTCAGTTCCATAAGCAAGGAGGAAGGGGGAACATCCAATTGATTATCTTGGTGTAGTACGCTACGCCCATAAGACATGAGGCAACTCCCTTATCCAATTTCCTTTCTTTTCTGATTTGGGTTTATTTTTTATTCCATCCACTATTGTCTTATTTGTGATTTTGGCCTGCCTATATCCTTAAGAGTAGTATGGATTGGATGGGGAATGAATATTATTGTGTTTGTTAGGAAAAGCAATTACTGTAGGAGCACGCTCCCGCTAGCAACGAGGTGGGAGGTCGCAGTTGTAGGATGATCAGATACACTAACTTTAATTTGCCAATGATGTACTTGGTGACACCCAAGTCACTGGTGCTCAACCGCCGCAAGATGGCCCGGTGGTCTCCACGCCGGTCAGTGAGTCCACACCACATGAGCCAGCGTCGGGGAATGGCGCACTGGCCCTAACTACGACCCAGCCGGCGGACATTATACATGCCGCCTCGCAGGCCGCCTGTGCTACTACCCCCCACAACTCACCATGGCACCGGCCCACCGCAGCTAAGACCGGGTTATCAACTCAGCCGGAACGACCCGCTACCCCCCGATTGTTTCGCCCCATAGTTCTACGATACTAGAGCACCTATTCTCATAGCGGATTACCATGCACGGCTTGGCTCTGACTATGCCAACCAGCCACCACAGAATCCACCTTACAGCTCCGATGACCCCTCCTACCCCCAGGCCATGGATACCCCACCTTCAATGACCGATACCATGCATATATCAAGAGATTTCATGACCGGTATCCTAGTATGCCCTCGTTAGAACAACCCTACACTTCATACTTCGAGGGCCACTTCAACGAGTCATCCACCTGGAGTGAGGTCGTCCACAGATGGGCCACTGGCATCAACAGCTAGCAGCCGTTAATAGCCGTATCCGTCGGGGCACTCATCGGACCATGTAAGGCGCTGATCCAACTAGGCGGCTAACCAAGGAAACCCTCCATCGGATCCATAACACCCCTTTCACCGCAACCATTTAGAGCTACGTACCGGGCCAGAGCTACTATCGACCAAAGATTGTGGCCTTCACAGGTTGTCAGGACCCTGGCCAATACCTCTCCAAGTTCCAATACAACATCGACCTACAGTATCAAACGGATAAACGCATGTGTCGCCTATTTTCCTCGACCTTATCTGACGGGCCCTTACCTGGTTCCAGAGTCTCGAACCCAATTTTATATCAATATTTGAACAACTCTTGTTGGCTTTAATCGAGAAGTACCTACACAACCAACAGTCAAAGAAAAAGCTAGCGGAGTTGTTCTCGTTGAAATAACAAGTTGGCGAAACCATTGACTCTTTCCTATCAAGGTTTAAAAGTGAGCTCACCCCGATTCTAAACTGCGTGAAGACTTGGATATGAAATGACCTGAAACTCTTGAACACCTTTATGAAAATATCTATAAATATCAGAACGTGGAAGCCAACAATTGCACATACACCTCACAAACTGCTACCCTCCTGAGTACCACATCCGCCCCTTCACCAGTGGCTCGTCCCAAGGCTACTAAACACCTGAGGGACCGGCAAGGGGACCTCTACGATGGCAGGAACAAATGACGTGCGGGGTGCGACCTGCGCGATAAAACAGAACCGCTTAGTTATAGACGTCAAAGAGCCCCACGCTGGGAACGTTATCCCCCCAGCGACCTCACCATATCACGGGGGGACCTACTCCTCACTGTCAAGAATGACCCCGACTACAAAAGGTCATACCCCAATCCCGACCGTCCTTGCCACCCATACTGCGCATACCACGACATATACGACCACGCTACTGAGGAGCGTTATAAATTCATCAATATGACTGAGACTTGGTTCCGCCTCGGACGCTATACTCGCAACCTCAAAAGACCCATCCCGCCTTCTAATAGGTCGCCTCACCAAACTCTTGACCAACCCGCGACAAGCTTGCAGGTACCGGAGTATCTAACAGTGTGTAAAATGATATTAGGGGATCTCAACAGAGCTCCATCTCAGAATGTCATCTACAATTCTACAAGGTAGTATTATTACCTTATCGAGAATCAGCGTACGACCCACGACATCAAAGTAGCCATGACCACACCGCCTGAATAGGCCATTTACTTTACTGACCACGACCCCAGCTCAGTCTCTCATCCGCACGACGACGCCCTCGTCATTTGGATCGTAATTGGCAGTGTCCTCGTCAAGGGCATACAGGTTGATTTTGGCAGCAATACTAGCATCCTTTGCTATGATCTCTGGGTTCAACGGGTCAACCGAACGGGCTATGGGAGTGCTTGTCATATAGATACAGGCTGTCTTGTCGTGGGACCTACAACGTTCATCATCGTCAACAACCCTACAGTCCATTATAATGGTATTTTAGGATGCGATTGGATTTACGCCATGAAGGCCGTCTCCTCTTCCTACCACCAGGTAATATGTTTCCCAACAAAATTTGGCCCATACCAGATGCGAGGTTGTCAGGTCGCAGACTGTATCTGTTACGCCAACTCACTACAAAACTTAATAAATCTTGAGAACTCTAAGAAAAAGGGAAAGTATATTTCCATTGAGGATTAGAAACGAATAGGGAACGAGCCCATGGCAGTGGACTCGTCCCCCATTCCGCACCACCCAGATACGCTAACGCATACAGACGCACCACCTGACCAGAACGATACAATTATAAGCACATTCAGCAAAGCATGGACCCCGCCTCTTATGGAGCCAGTTGTTAAGATTGACCTCGACAGCCCCATGAGAACAATATATATTGGTTCCTTGTTGACAGGTGACGAGTGAACAAGCCTTATCGCACTCCTCTGACACTACAAAGATATTTTCGCCTGGTCCTTCAGTAAAATATCGGGCATAGACCCCACAGTGGCCTATCATCAGTTACATGTTCACGAGAAAGCCAACCCCATCAAGCAAAAACCACGCTGAACAGCACCGATATTATGCAGGGCCATCAACGATGTGATCTAAAAGTTGCTGCACGCAGGCTTTATCTGACCCGTCAACTGCCCACGGTAGGTAGCCAACGTCGTCGTCGTCCTAAATAGGAATAGGAAAACCTGAGTGTATATTGATTTTACCGACCTTAACCGGCACTGTCCAAAGGATAGCTTCCCCATGCCCCTCATCACTAGACTCGTCGACTCCACGGACGGACACGAGCGGATGGACGGTTACTCAGGGTACAAGAAAAAACCATTGGCAGCTGAAGACAATGAGTATACATCCATTACCATAGAGCAGAACCTATACTGCCCTATAGTCATGCATTTTGGCCTGAAGAACACGGGTTCTACTTATCAATGCCTTGTAACCACCATGTTTGAAAAACTGCTGGGAAAAACAGTTGAGGTCTACATCAACGACATGTTCGTCAAGAGTTGGCCTGGCGGCAACCATCTTACTGAGCTCGAGATGGCCTTCAAAAGGTTACAATCCTATAAGATGTGCCTTAACCCAGAGAAGTGCAGTTTCGGAGTCTCCTCGGGAATGTTCCTTGGACACCTCGTCACTCAACGCGACATTGAAGCCGACCCCGATCAAATCCGTACTCTTTCCTGCATGCCATCGCCATGGATACTTAAACAAGTTCAAGCCCTCGTGGAACAAATTGTGGCCTCGGACGCTTCATTTACAAAGCTTCCTACAAGTGCCATCCGCTATTTTAATGCATTTGCGAGAATAAAAGCTCCCAGTGGAGCGATGAATACGAGGCAGTCTTCCAGGCTGCACTACCTGGGCACCCCATCATCCTTAATGCCCCAAATGAACACGAGTTACTGGGTTTGTATCGTGGGAATACATATGAATCCATAAGCGCGGTCCTCGTTCATATGGAAAATCGAACCAAGAAACCAGTTTACTTCATCAGTAAAACCCTCCTGGGTGCCGAACTGCGGTAAACTACCATGGAAAAATAGGCCCTCGCCCTGGTCTATGCCTCATAGAAAATACGACCATATTTCTAGGCCCATAAAATCAAGGTCATCACCACCCAACCACTATGAGAGATCTTCGCCAAGAAAGATAAAACTCGCCACATCACCAAATGGGCGACTATTATGGGGAGTTTGACATCCGTTACCAGCCAAGGGTCTCGATCAATGGACAGGCGATCACAAACCTCATCGTAGACCTCCCAATTACCAGTAACAATTGGCATAATGACGAGGACGAAGACCATACCACCCACACCAATCCCAACGAGCCGGCATACACTAAAGGATGGCAGCTGTATACTGACAGGTCCATCAACATAGGTGGCACGGGTCTGGGGATAGTGCTGGTTACTCCTACTGATAAGAAAATCAAGAAAGCCATACAGGTCAACTTCCCCCTCAGTAACAATGAGGCTTAATACGAGGCATTATTGTGTAGAGTAGATTCAACATTGGCTCTGGGCGTAGAAGAAATTTCCATCTTTACCAACTCGCAGCTCATTGTCAACCATCATAGCGGGACGTTCCAGGCCAACGGAAAAATGTCCGGCTACATGGAAACCCTGAAACAACGGCTGAGTAAGTTCTGAAAGGTTAACCTTGAGCACATTCTCCGCAGCAAGAATAGACACTCAAACGCCCTTGCGTATTTATCAGGCATCATCGGTGGCAAACATCATGTAATTCTAGTCGAAATCTTTGATAAACTGAGCATAGCCCTGAACCCAATACCATCCATACAGATTGACCGCCTTGCCCTCTTCGACTGGCATCAACCTCTCCTTAACTTCCTCGGGGAACACCAAATTATACCCGATGACCGGTCGGTGGCCGAGAGCATCCGCAACAGAGCACGCAAATACACAATTATTAATGGTGAACTCTTATGAACAAGCCTGTATGCTCTACACCTTACATGTATTGCTGGGGAAAGAGTTAACAAAATCAACACAGAATTCCATGAAGGCCTCGGCGGTGCCCACACAGCGAGTCGTTTCATGGCTGATCGCGCTCGTACACAATGATTGTACTGGCCAACGATACGACAGCATTTCATAGCGTATGCCCAAAAATGTAACAAATGTCAATTCCACGGGTACTTGATTTATGCACCTGCTATTGACCTCCACACAGTCTGCAGCCCCTGGCTATTTACAAAATGGGGATTGGATATCGCTGGGGCTCTCCCTATGGCGAGCGGGAGATGCCAATAGTTGCTGTTTGTGATGGACTACTTTACTAAATGGGTGGTGGTGATACCCCTCACTCCTATTAGGGATGAAGAGGCCATTACCTTCCTATGGAGACACATCATTACTCGGTTTGGTATCCCCATAGTCTTGATGACCGACAATGGTACACAATTTGTGGGAAGCAAGGTCACAGATTTCGTCTGACCTTACAACATCAAAATCCTTCCCTCCAGCCCCAGATACCCTAGGGAAATAGTCAGGCCGAGGTTACTAATAAAACAATATTCGACGGTATCAATAAATACCTAGATACGGCCAAAGGTCACTGGGTCGATGAACTGCCCTACGTCCTATGGTCTTATCGAACGACACCGCGAAAGACCACAGCTTTACCCCGTTTATGCTCACTTATGGCTCCGAAGCAGTACTACATACCGAGGTCATCGCCAATACTACGAGATCCCTGATTGTCGGCAATGAGATCAACGACCGACTCCTCACTAAGAACCTCGACTTGATTGACGATACTAGAGGTGAAGCATCTTCCCACATGCTCCGGTATCAGGAGACACTGAAAAGAAACTATCACAAATAGGTAATTCCTCGACAGTTCCGCATAGATGACTACATCATGAAGAAAGTCTTCCCTACAGCTCATAATCACAACATAGATAAATTCTAGCCTAATTGGGAAGGCTCATACCTCATATCCCGCGTCGTCGATGGTAACGTATACTACCTACTTAATCGCGACGAAGAGGAGCTCAAATCCCCTTGGAATACCATGAACCTCCACAAATGGATTCAGTAGACATACCTTACGTATGTATAGTCACTCATCTTCTATATATTTCAGTTTCAAGTCCATAATCTTCCGCGCCCTCCCAAAGATGAGAGTTATTTTCTTGAAGTAAAAATGGACTCACATGACTAGGGGCATCCTTGAAGTAAGGCATCCTTGAAAAGAGCGAGAGTTATTTTTTTGAAGTAAAAATGGACTCACATGACTGGGCGTCCTTGAAGTAGGACGTCCTAGCAAAAAACGAGAATCATTTTTTGAAGTAAAAACGGACTCACATGATTGGGGGCATCCTTGAAGTAGGACGTCCTCGCAAAGAATGAGAGTCATTTTTGAAGAAAAAAGGGACTCACATGACTGGGGGTCCTTGAAGTAGGACGTCCTCGCAAAAAATGAGAATCATTTTTTGAAGTAAAAATGGACTCACATGACTGGGGGCGTCCTTGAAGTAGAACGTCCTCGCAAAGAACGAGAGTCATTTTTGAAGAAAAAACGGACTCACATGACTGGGGGAGTCCTTGAAGTAGGACATCCTCGCAAAGAATGAGAGTCATTTTTTAAAGTAAAAGCGGACTCACATGATTGGGGGCGTTCTTAAAGTAGGATGTCCTTGCAAATAATGAGAGTCATTTTTTGAAATAAAAATGGACTCATCTGACTGGGGATGTCCTTGAAGTAAGACGTCCTCGTAAAGAACGATAGTCGATTTCTGAAGTAAAAACGGACTCACGTAACTTGGTGCATCTTTGAAGCAGGATACCCTCGCAAAGAACGAGAGTCATTTTTTTAAGTAAAAATAGACTCACATGACTGGGGGCGTCTTTGAAGTAGGACGTCCTCGTAAATAATGTGAGTCACTTTTTGAAGTAAAAACGGACTCACATGACTCGGGGCGTCCTTGAAGTAGGGCGTCCTCACAAAGAACGGGAATCTTTTTTTTTAAGTAAAAACAGACTCATATGACTGGGGGCATCCTTGAAGTAGGACATCCTCGCAAAGAAAGAGAGTCATTTTCTTTTGAAGTAAAAACGGACTCACATGACTGGGGGCGTCTTTGAAGTAGGACGTCCTCGTAAATAACGTAAGTCATTTTTTGAAGTAAAAATGGACTCACGTGACCGGGGGCGTCTTTGAAGTACGACATCCTTGCAAATAACGAGAGTTTTTTATAAGAAAAAATGGACTCACATGACTGGGGACGTCCTTGAAGTAGGACGTTCTCGCTCGAAAAGAACGAGAGTCATTTTTTGAAGTAAAAACAAACTCACATGACTGGGGGCGTCCTTGAAGTTGGACATCCTCGCAAAGTATGAAAGTCATATTTTGAAGTAAAAATGGACTCACATGACTGGGGTAGACCTTGAAGTAGGACGTCCTCGCAAAGAGCGAAAGTCATTTTTTGAAGTAAAAATAGACTCACATGACTGGGGGCGTCCTTGAAGTAGGACGTCCTCGCAAATAACGAGAGTTATTTTTCGAAGTAAAAGTGGACTCACATGACTGGGGGCGTCCTTGAAGTAAGACATCCTCGCAAAGAACGAGAGTCATTTTTTGATGTAAAAACAGACTCACATAACTTGGGGCGTCCTTGAAGTAGGACGTCCTCGCAAAGATCGAAAGTCATTTTTTTAAGTAAAAACAGACTTACATGACTGGGGGCGTCTTTGAAGTAGGGCGTCCTCACAAATAATGAGAGTCATTTTTTGAAGTAAAAATGGACTCACATGACTGGGGGAATCTTTGAAGTAGGACGTCCTCGCAAATAATAAGAGTCATTTTTTGAAGTAATAATGGACTCACATGACTGTGGGCATCTTTGAAGTAGGATATCCTCGCAAAGAATGTGAGTTATTTTTTGAAGTAAAAATAGACTCACATAACTGGGGCGTCCTTGACGTAGGACATCCTCACAATAACGAGAGTCATCTTTTGAAGTAAAACGCGCTCACATGACTGAGGACAAACAAAACTACTTAGTCCAATGAAGACTACTTAAAAATTTTGTTGGGCACTTCGCTCCTAAGTACATTGTTACGGGCGCTAGGACGACCAAGACTACTTAGTCCAATGAGGATTAGTTAAAAATTTTGTTGGGAACTTCGCGCCTAAGTACATTATTACGGTCGCTAGGATGACCAAGACCACTTAGTCCAACGAGGACTGCTTCAAATTTTTATTGGGCACTTTGCGCCTAAGTACATTGTTATGGTCGCTAGAACGACCAAGACTACTTAGTTCAATGGGGACAACATTAAATTTTTGCTGGGCACTTCGCGCCAAAGTACATTATTAAGGTCGCTAGGACAACCAAGACCACTTAGTCCAACGGGGACTAGTTCAAATTTTTCTTGGGCACTTCGCGCCTTACTACATTATTACGGTCGCTAGGACGACCAAGACCACTTAGTCCAATGAGGACTACTTTAAATTTTTGTTGGGCACTTGACGCCTAAGTAAATTGTTACGGTCGCTAGGACGACCAAGACTACATAGTCCAATAAGGTCTACTCAAAACATTTTTGGGCACCTCCCCCCAACGACAACTACACAATCCATCAAGGACTATTAACAGGTCGCTAAACCAACAACGAGTCCATCATTTTTCAGAGGCAACCTAACACGATGGTCTGCCTTTGAACGCCTATCTAGCTCACGAATGTTGTACCAACATTTTTGCGCCTGAGTTCCCCGCAAATTCCAGCATCAAACATTACAGGTTTATAGACCCATTACATTTCTATACCAACATATGCTACACGAGAAACAAACAAAGCGGGACTCTACTATAATAAGATTACATACAACAAGGGCACGGCCTCTTCTAAAGTCCATAGTCTGGTCTTTCACAGTTGGCCACCATCACATCCTCTATGGCCATCATCCGCAATGCCACTTCACGACTGACACAATTTTGGACTTGATCACGCAGTACAAGGTACCAAAACCATCGTTTCTCCTATATTTTCCTCTTCGGAGCAGGAAGAGAAGAAGGATCGACGTAGGACCGCATTAACGGCCTTCCTGCAAGCCTCCAATTACCAAAGTAAAATTTGGTGTAAATCCCTACCTATGCTACTACCCGTGACTCGAACCACGTCTGTGATTGCATCTACATCTTCTCCTTAAGAAATCTGATCCTCAAATATAAAGCTCTAAGCTCTTGTAACACTTAGCCCCTCCCATAGCTCTTTTTATACAACTCAGGTCTCATCAAGTGTTTATGTGCCATTAAATGCTCTTAGGAAAACAAATAACCCTTTCCTCTTTATGGCGGTGTCCACTCCTCCCCAGGTGGTCCCACTCTCTGTCCACCTTGAAAATACCATTTGGAATTAATTACTACTTTGATGCATCAATTACACTCACCTACTTTTATCCTCATTTCACGGGCAGTCTTCACGAGCACGAGCCTCAACACATCACTCGTACAAACTCCTTGAGGTAATTTTTTAAATACCGGTTCGTAATACGAGTAACAATAAATGACTGATTAACCAGGGCCAAACGTGTCTCGCACTATGACGCCCAACGAGGACTGGCTCGTTTGGACCAACTCCTAACATTCAGCATTTACGACCCTAATAATCCCAAATACAAAACATCCAGTCATACATACGACCTACGTTTCCCTCGTGCCACACATAAGCATAAATAGTTTTACATGACATAAGGCCACAAATGGACCACATCAATACCTTCAATTCAATTAAGCTAGTACTAGTCCCTAACACACTCGCCACTCTGGGCCTTACACGTTAGCACAAATAGTATTTGGACTGCTCGGCTGCCTCCCCGCGGTCGCCTTCTCTTCATTCGCCAGTAATGCCTCCTCTTCCAGGGTGATATCCATCCTATCATTGAGTGGTTGAGGACCTTGTCGTGCAGAATAACTCAGATGGCACAGCTTAGGAATGTCTTGGGTTTGATGAAGAACAAACAGCGGTAGGGCCAGCTCTGCCACCCATCACTCGGTAGAATTGCAAAATTCTTCCTCCATCCGCGTTTTTCCGTCCATCAACTCGACGACTCGACCCTGTAGACCATCTGACACCAGCTTCTCGGCTGTAAGTTGTTTACGAAGGGTTTGCTCGCCCATATCCTTCTCCAGCATCAGTATTTTAAATGCCCGTGGGTTGCCTCCAAGTCACCCTCGACGAGCGCCCTCTCCTCGTTCACGATTCTTAAACGTTCTTCGAGCCCTGCGGTCATCTTCGCCAAATACTCTGCCAACTCGTGCTACACGGCTTCCTTTACGAGCTCCTTCTGCATCGCTTGCATCTCCTTGAGCCGATGCTCTAACTCAGCGTTACGACTGACCAGGTTCTCGCTACGGAGCAACGCCGCCTCGAGGGTGAGTGTACACTGTATGGCACATAAATACACTGTTAAGCACCAAAGATGACCGAGTATGAATAGACGATTAAACACTTACTTGGACAGCTGCGACAACCGCTACACGCTATACACAATGATCATCCAGCGCTTCTACCACATGAATCTTCTCCTTGTCCTTGTATGGCATACTCTGCGCCTCCCCCTCGGGCAAGCTACCCGCAAAAAAGCATACCACTACCTACAGAGCGGGTCCCTTCCATAATGTAAAAGTGGCTCCCTTTCCTTACCTTAGAGTTCATCCTGCTCATAAGACCAACAACCACCGTCTTCTGCCACTTCGCAACTGGGACCTCCTTCGTATGGCCACTCTCCCCCCCCCCCCTGCAGGCTGGGGATCAGTTCAGCGATAAGAGGTCTGGCTGTGTACGAAAAAGATGTATCCCTTCCCCTTGTATTCAGGAACCTTGGCTTCATTCTAATATTCTCTTGGGATTTATAGCTGTGCACACTTTCCATCGAATAAGTGTTGCTCGCCAGACGTAAATGGGGCTCGCTATACTTCTTTGCCGGCCAGTATTTATCTGAGTCAAACATTCTATTCAGAATCATCGTCAACACCTGAAAGTCTTTGTTTTTATGACCGAGCACATGTAAATGTGATATTTGATACGACACCTACGCAAGCATCATACCTGCACACCAGTGAGCAACCATTTAGACAACGCAAATAACAAACGATATAAGCAATCAATAACGTGTTACACAATGAGTAACGTACACTTCGTGCTAAATACATTATGATGTAAACGACGGTTGGGTCCATCGTTGAAGTCAAAAGCCCTAGCCACCAGGATCGGATGTCGACACCAATAGTTACCGCTCGTCGGCAACTTAAAAATCTTTGGCTCACCACACTTGCGAGTTATATAATACCAATGCCTCCACTCAGGTGTACAAGTACACATGATCCTCTGACATCTCAAACCGATCACACCCTCTTTGCCTGAGGCTTCCTTGCCTACTACTCCTTTTGCTTTGGCCGAGGTCTGGGTTTGTCGTCCCTCACACCCTGCCCGTGATCATGAATGCGTAATACGAGGCGACACCAGCTCTTCTAGCGCCCCTGACCCATCAAGTTCTCTCATTGCACTCTCAGGGACGACATCCTATAGACGATGACAACGTCCCGTCTTATAGGTGACCATTATATCCCTACAACCTACGTTCCACCGAGGTGGTACTGACTGACTAATCAGTCGACACCCCATCACCACTCGATAAAAATTGTCGTTCATTTGCCCCGGTGCCCGCCCAAACGAGTTCATACATTTTTTCGTCAAGTCATCTAAGGGAAACCTCAATCCCGCATCAAATTGCCTGTAGTAGACGATACATTGATTGGGTGCCAACGTTTGGTAGTCTGGCCATATCCACTCACTACTGTTGTGAGCCTTTGCTCGCTCGTTGACCTCGTCCTGGAACTCCATCCTGATCCCCGGGCTCTTGTACTTGACTAATGAGTCAAGCAATCTCCACTCGCTGGGATAATGCCAGAAGGTCTCAGAGGTCTCCCTCTCCCAACCACTGATAATGGCCTCGTGGGTCAGGTCCCCGGGCACTCTCCCTTGTATTAGGAAATCCGTCTACGACTCTGCCCTTACATCTCAAGGCACCAACGTTCCAGCCTCGTGGTCATGGCTGCCCTCCCATTCTACGGGCACGGTACAAGGCGGTATGGTCGTAGAACCCTCTGTCGATGATTCATCCCCAGGCGCCACCATACCTCAGCTCATTTTTTACTCTTTTCTCTCTTGTCAAAGTACACCAACTCATGCTCGACGCTCGTACATCCCTACACGAGCCAGATATAAACATCAAGCTCAAACCTAAAGGTACGAAGGGCATATTGGTCACTCAGCTTACTAGGGCACCCTAGGGCCATGCTAACCCTTAACCCTTATTTCCCTGGTACGGCCGCCAACATAATTGTGACTCCACGACGAATAGTACAATTCGTCCCGGCATCACAGTCAGTCTGCTCTTTCTGATTACCAACACTGACTTTCCTACCATTCTGTACTACGGCCCCCGGTTAGCTAAGGCACTTAACGAGTTCCTATAACTGATTACAATACGGTATATCACCCTAAATCAAACGAGTTACCAGAAAACTTACCGGTAATCCCACGGACACGGTTGCACAGCTCCTAAATCCCTCTGTTCAACCCTACTCCAGCACCAATGTGAATGCACAATGTTCTGTTCATTGAAAATAGCTTCAAACCAAAAGAAAGAGGAACTCCATGGTTTTCTCAGTCCTTATATAATGAAGAAAGCGAAGAGACGGTTATCATTTAATACTCCAGACCCACACATATGATTTGACACATTGCCTACAGTGGCAGTAGTCATACCACACACCTTTCCACGTATTAAATACTCCCCTCCCCTCCCAAGATACTGACATGCATGCTGTCACACACCTCCCAATACAATGACCCCTACCCCACGGCCCGACCACTTCAGCACTCCCTCTCTACGAGCAAGCCCTGAGGGTGGGCAATTATAGGAGCACACTCCCGCTAGCAACGAGGTGGGAGGTCGCTGGGCATCCCGACCACTAAGAATAGGAACTGAAGAAGTACACTCCCGCTAGCAATAAAGTGGGAGGTCGCTGGGCGATCCCACCACTAAGAATAAGAACACTCTAGAAAGGTCATTTTATGAACTTCATTGAACGCCGAACAGGAACACGACTAAGACCCTAGAACCATTACAAAGATAGCCCACCGGTTAGCCCCTACTCATAAGGAAGTTTAAAAACCTATGCCCCTGAAAGGATAGCATAGGAATTTCCAAGGGCACGTGAGCAGGGGCGCCCCTAAGTTAAACCCTCCCTATAAATAGAGGGGAGGAGACAACCTAGGGGAGGATCTTCTTCTTCATCATCATCTACTTACTATTCTTCTACTGCCTCCTGCGACTCTCTTTCAGAGACTATCAGCTGAACCAAGGAGATAGAAAGAACCCGGATATAGTCGAGCGGTGCCTCCTCCGCTATAGAATCAAGCCTGAAACTAATGTACGCTCATTGATGTCCCCAAGAAGAATCACAGGACTGCAACTACCTTCTCTCCAATAAACTATGGCTCGTTATCAATCCAAATCTGGTGGGGGCAACCAAATCTTGTGATGATATGTTCCCAGATAAATTAGATAACTTCTTCTTCACGAGTTCGGCAAAGGAGAACAGCTTTTACCGATTTTGTAAAGTAATTCGTTGGAACGTGTAAGAACCTTCTGTTACCTGGTGTGTTTGGGAATTCTCCCACTAAATTGAGTGCTCACTTCTTGAAATGCCAGAATACCTTACTAACATGGAGCTCGAGTGCAGGCTCTCGTATCTGGTGACCATGTCTCTAACATGCATTGTATTTATGTGAGTACTCTTTTGTTTGCTTTTGTATCCCTAGCTAGAAGACTCCTTGTATAATGACTATGTTAGAAAGGGAGCCTCCAACTAAATGGGAACCACACGTTCATTCATCCAATTTTTTGAGCATTCCATCTGCTTGTTACTTTGCGAGGCGCTTGTGATAAGGTCTCGTCACTGATCTTCGATATAAACGGACTTTCTGAACTGTGTAACGCTTGGAGATTTCAATCAATTGTTCTTTTGGCTGAGATATGCGAGGAAAGACTTCCTCCAATCGTTGTTCTCCTCTTCATCGCCCTTAGTGTTAATCGCGCATACAAAGGGGAGATCAATGTTGGCGGTTAAGATCACTTTGATCTAGAGGTATCTTGCTTCTATACCCAAGACCCCGGCGAAGTAAGCCAAATAATCGGCGTGTCGGTTTTCTCCTCGAGTTAATTAGTTGAGAGTAACTTGAGTGAATCTACTCATCCAATCAATAATGAGGGTTGCATAGTTGACCATCTTGCCATTTTTTTTATATTACTCAGAGTAGTGATAGGGTATTAGTAATGAATCTGTATAGACTGATAGCTCGGGAACTCCAATTTCCAGTGCCAAATTGAGCCCATGGATTAAGGTTTCATACTTTGTAACATTGTTGGAGGCTTTAAAATTAAGGCATTTGGATTTCTCAATTATGTCATTTGTAGGAGCAATCAGTACAATTTCGATCCCTGACCCTGTAGGTCTTGCTGAGAAATCTATAATAAGTCTCTATCCCTTTCGTGTAACCCATTCAGCTCATTCGTCAAAGGCCTAGGTAGGTAAATTTACTACGAGTTCGTCTGTGAGATCAGGATCATGCTCTTCCCAATCTAGATCTTCAACAGGGAATTTGGCTAGAAAATTAGCCACTGCTTGACCTTTTTCTAAATGGCACTGTTCAAATTTGATATCATACTCCCCCGAACTTTCGGACCACTACTGTACTCTTCCTGATTTCTCAATTTTAGATAGAACTTTCCAAAGTGGGTAGTTCATCATGACTTTGACTGAATGAGCTTGGAAATAGTGTTTGAGCATCTGTGAAGTACAAACGAGGGTTAGGAGGAGTCGTTCGATCTTAGAATATCTTGTTTCTGCTGGAGTCAAGGTTTTATTGATAAAATATACCTGTTTCTCAATCTTCCTTAGAGTCGAATGAGAACCAAGCTGAGAGATTTATCTATAATCATAAGGTAGATGATCAATTCCACATTGTCTACAGGAGTACTTATTATTGGAGATTTCCAAAGATAGACTTTGATTTCTTGAAAAGTTCTTTCACATTCTTCTGTCCATTCGATCTTGTTGTGTGGTTAAACTTTACCTTTTTTTGGTACATCCTCGAAGTAACAAGAATAACCATCGACATCAATCTAAAGACTTAGAGATGAATCTATTCATAGTTGTAATCTTACCAGCGAGCTTTTATACCTTTTTCTTTATTTTTAGAGACGGCATGTTGAGTAGATCTCAAATCTGATCTGGATCAGCTTTGATCCCCTTTTTGTTGATGAGATGTCTGAGGAATTTGCCCGAGTGCACTCTGAATTGACATTTATCAGGATTGAGCTTCATCCGGTATGATCATAAAATGTGGAAGACTTTATTGAGATCTGTGAGATAAGCCTTCTTTTATAAGCTTTTGCAGAGCAGATCATCAATGCATACTTCAATAATTTTCCCCAAGTATGCTTTGAACATAGTTGTTATTAACCTTTGATAAGTTGCTTCAGCGTTCTTCAATTCAAAAGGCATGACTCTGTAACAGTAGAGCCCTCTGGTGTATCTGGTTGTATCCCATCTTTTTCTGATATTCGTCTAATAGGGGTATCTGGTTGTTTCCTGAAGCAGCATCCATCATAGAAAGTAGCTCGTGACGTGTTATAGAATTAAGAATTTGATGAATGATTGGAAGAAGAAAACTATCATTTGGTATGTGTTTGCTTATATCTATGAAATCTACATAAACTCAGACTTTCCCATTCTTCTTTGGAACTGCGACAATGTTGGAGATCCAATCTGGGTACTTCGCTTCTCGAATGAATCCGACTTAGATCAACTTATCGATTTTATTGTTTACTTCATCTCTAAAAAAAGATGATAGCCTTCTCTATTTTTGTTTAACTACCGTAGCTTTGTTGTTGATGCTCAATTTGTGATACGCCTTGGTTGGGTCGACTCCTGGCATTTCTTTTAAAGTCCAAGCAAAGACGTATCGATTTATATGTAAAATATGTATGAAAGCGCCCTTCTCTTATTGGACCAGCTTGGTACCAATATAAGTACCTCAGCTAGGCCCATCGATGTCGATGTACTTTGTAGGTTCATCTATTGAGGGATGATCATCAGTGTAACCAGCTTTTTATAATTGTTATGCAACAAATCTGTCAGATGTGTCTAGTATGGCAGAGATGGTATTTTAACAAGCTCTCAAAAGCTTTTAACTGCCTTTGATTTCATAGATGACGTTGTTGTATATGAAACGATGTACTTCATGGTATGTGGATTAGATTGCTTCTATGTTGTGTATCCAGCAGCGGCCCATGATCCCGAGGTAATGGGATTTTTCATTGATGATGTAGAAAATAACATCGAAAGTGGTAGGTCTGGTGGTAATGGGTAGGATGATCTTTCCTAATCATTCTTCTTTAGATCTATTAAATCCACTAATATCGATGTTGCTTAGTATAACTTGATCTGCCAATCCCATTTTCTCGATTGTGCTCTGAAAAAGGATTTTAATATCGCTGCTGGTATCGATCATCATGGTATGCATGACAAATTTCTTCATCTTAAGTATAATAATAAGAGGATCATAATGTGGGAACTTGACATGACTGATATCACAATCCTCAAATGAAATCCCAGTTCATCGATTGCTTGATTCAGGAAGGAGTTTAGCTTCTTTATCCTGAATTGTGAGGTCGCAGCAATCCGTTAACCTCCTCCTTTTAAATCTTCTAGAGTTGTTGATTTGATGAATCTTGATCATATTTTTGTGGTACATATGGTATAAGTATTTTTCCTCAGATCAATCTTTGACTCGAACTACTTTGACTTGCATTTTATAGCTTCAATTCTTGTATCCTTCCAGGTCGATAATTTACTCATGCAATCTCCCGTCTTTAAAAATGTATTCCAGCAACTTCTGTAAAGTGTAACAATTATCAGTTTCATGATGGGTTACCTTCTGATGCACGTAGTGTGGTTTGCCTTCTATGGTTCAGCGGCTGAGATACACGAAAAAACTTTTCTTTTGCTAGTAGGGGAAAAATTACCGAGATACAAACATTCATCTTTGGGAGGACCAACTTAGGTAATAAATTGCCTTTTCGAGATTTGCCTATATTTTCTTTAGCTCACTTTTGATTACCTTGGCCATCCTTTTCTTCATTGTCGCGATCTATATTTTGAGCTTTCATGGTTAGGACATTTTTAGTAGATTTATGACTTTCAGTCATCATCCTTTATAGGTTGACATACCCATTAACCTTGGTAATCATGTCTTCTGAGGTCGAGGGTTTATTCAAGAAGAGATGCTCCTTCGCTTTGCAATCAATCTGTAGTGCATTGGTAAATATAGAAATGGCTATTTTTTAATCGAGATTACCAACCTTCTGGGCGAGTTCCAGAAATTTCTTTGCAAAGACCTTGAGCATCTCTCCCTGAGACTGTTTAAGACTAATAAGAGTGTATAAATGATCTTATATTTCTTTATTATGAGCATATGTCTTGACGAAGATCTTCTGTAGTTAGTCAAATGCGAGGATGGAATCTTCAGGTAGAGAATGGAACTACTGGAGTGGCTTTCCCTGTAGGCTTGTGGCGAACATATAGCACAGAATGTGGTTCAAATTTGAATACAATCTCAATAAATCACGGAATTGTTGAATGTGCTCCTTTCGATCGGTGCCTTTGTACTTACGTATCTTTGGAGTATGGAAATCGGTCGGTACTTCCATATCAAATAAATTTTTAACGATCAGACTACCTTGTAATTTGGTCAAATCATCTATATTGTCGAGAACTTGAGCTTTGACTAATTCCATGATTCGCTGATCCATGTATTCCAGTGTGACCTATTATCGTGGTGCGTGAGCAACTTGGCATACAGGCCAGGGGTTATGAGTTCCAGTACCCACGCTTAAACATTTATGATTGGTATCCTGGATTGAGGTCGTTGCTCTTCTTAATAATGTTTGGAAGCCCGACACCCTCTACTGATGTCGGACTAATCTTCCCATCCCAGATGAATTGAAGCTTCTGGCACGTGTGGGTCGTTACAGAGATGTCTAGAAGCTCCTTTGCTGGTTTCTCCTCGAGGTCCCAATCTTTCTCGTACTAAAACTCTAGAGTTTGCTATTATTTGATCATGTTCCCTTGGAAGGGGAACTTGCTGGTTGTCTTGCAAGGCTTACAAGGCAGTCTGCCTCGTTTTCATCTATTCTTCATATCGCTTGAATTTTGCTTGATGAGCTTGACGCTCACTTTTTAGTTCCTATTCGCGGAGCTCGTGGTTAAGTAATAACTGATCCTCAAGCTCATTCTGCTTCTCTATTTCGGTGTGGAGGTTTGCCCGTAATTCTATGAGCTGATCTGGTTCGATTGAAATATCAAGCTAGACTCATGTGGTTGGTCCCTTAGAAGTTACCATGATGGGAAACTTATCGTTGAGTAACTGTATGCCTTAGAATCTCCTGGAAATATCTTTTTTCCCATAGATGATGCCAAATGTAAGGGCATAATTTTGTAGTAGTTCAAAATAGCTCGAAATAAATTTTATACAAAATGTACCTGTGACACAATTAATATAATAAAATAACACAGGTTATTAGAGTAGAAATCTGTGAATAGGTTAAAACCACAACCTCGGCTTGAGGATTTAATAACTGTAACATTTATTACGTGAGGCTGATGTTTTAATTACAAGTTATAATCTCTTGAGCTAGAAAAAACTTGGTCCCTTCTCTTATGGAACTTATCTTTTTATAGACCTCACTCTCAATGTGTTTATGTGTATAAGCACGTTCTCCTGAAAATAGGAACTAGTGGTAGTTGAACTTGCAATTGCTAGTTTGTGGGAAACAGGTATCTTTGACTTGTTATATTTTATTTGTAGTGCTCGAGTAATATTTTTCATAAGTTTGTGGTATAGGTGTCACATCTGCTAGTATATTTCACATGTATATTGCGTGAGTCTAGTATTGGATCAGTTTGAGCTTATCACAGCTCGAGGGATAGGTCCCTACAGCATTGAAGTTTACAAGTTGATTGAATATCGGCCCAGCTATAGGAGGTTGTTGTTCATGGGTATGAAACTCTTTGATGTAGATGATAAGAAATGTTACAAATACTGCAACTACAAGAAAAAGTGGGACAACAATCTTGGCTGGAAGAGAGATTATTACTGATAGAAATCATGGTAATATCCACGACCATGTATAGCACGTTTCATATGTCGTGTGCGCACCATTTTTTTATTTGGTTATTTCGATTTACTATGACTACTTAAATAATAAGATTAGTTTCCTAATTAGATTAGTATTAGGGTTTCTATTTGTGTTAGGTATCTTCTCCTATAAAAAAAATACTTAAGCTTAGTTTATTTCTTATGTTGGTTTTAGTGAGAGAAATACTTGGCCTCAGAGAGCTATGTAGAGTATGGGGTAAAACTCATAAATCCCAATTTTTTGGCCTTTATTCTTAAGTGATTAAATGAGTTTAATTCAATGCAAGTTTTAGGTCAGTTTAATTGTGATTTAGATCATTGCTTCCGTATAGTTTTTAACAAATTGGTACCAGAGTGAGGTTCATTCTTTGGGTTTTTTTTACACTGATTGTTATATTGATTTCAGCATCAGCTATTATAATTTTTGTGTTGATATAGTGATTTTTGCGTTGCTGCAATAATTTATGCATCTAGTATAGTGATTTCTATATTGCTATAGTAATTTTGACTACAACAATGTTAAAACAAAGAGATTTAGAAGAATTATGGGACAAGTTCGGCTGGAAAGACTGTGAAGTAGAAGACTACATGGAAAATTATATTGCAAAGATTCAAAAAGGATGAAGACGCACTTCTATGGAGAGAAGCTAATAAAGTATGCATAAGGACCTAATTTCGTAGTAGCTTGAAATAACTCTTATACCAAATGTACCTGTAACAAAAATTAGTATAACAAAATATAAAGATGACACAGGTGATTAGCGTGGAAACCTTTGAATAAGTTAAAACCACCACCTCGGCTTGAGGATTTAGTAACTGTAACTTTATTGCTTGTGGCTGATATTTTGATTACAAGTTCTAATCTCTTGAGCTAGAAAAGCTTGGTCCCCTCTTCCTTTATCTTCTGTCCCTTACATAAACCATAGTCTCGGTTCATTTAATATTGCAGTATGTTCTCCTAATTTGGGGAAAGAGTTAAGGTTATCTCTGTAACTATCAGTTTGTAGGAGACGGGTGTCCTTAACTTGTTTTGCTTTACTTAGAGTGCTCGAGCCACGTTCTTCTGCCGTTTGTAGTATTGTAGCATATTTCCCAGATTCAGAAAAGATAAGCTAATAAAACTTAGACGATGACATTCCATCATTCAAGAAGATATCACGTCTACGACCACAGTTATTGACCCACCGAAGTAGCCGTTATGCTTGGTCAAATAGAGCCATTGTCGGGAGATCCACAAAGTTCGCCCACTACCCCCAAAATAGGAAATTGTTTTTCTTTTTGTAAACTATTTGTATCCAAGAAATATAGGTATAAAATGTGTTATTCTGATCCACAACTTCACTATTAAGATATTATCACATCCTTACCAATCAACAATTGTAATAACTTAGCATATTATTAGATTTCACATCAAAACCCTCTTTGAGGTCGTGGTTTTTCTCAGATTTTACTGACTTTCCACATAAAATCTTGTATGTTTAAATATATAGTTGCTTAATCTTAAGGAATGTATTGGTAAAGTAATCCTCCCATAAAATATGCCATTACATGTAGTCCATATGTCATTGTTGGTAGCATATGTCACATGCATGTTGCGTAAGTCTAGCTTTGTACTAGCACAATGATATTCCAGCTCGAGGGATAAGTCCCTACAATCATCCCCTTTCAACTGAAGGTACGTATGTCTTGAGTTAAGAAGGTTCAATCGAGCTTAGTATAGGGATATGAAGAGGTTGTCTAATTGGTAATGGTAGATTTGATACGTAGAATTTTGTCTTAGAAGTGTAATGGGCTATTGGGAATTGGAATGTTGTTAAGATTTTGACTGTGTTGAAACGGTTGTTGGGTTTCCCATTAGTATTTTTTGAATGTATGTCTCTGTATAAATATTGTTGTTATTGTACAGCCTGTTATTCTTCTTCAAGTTTCTACCTCTTCAAATCTTCTGTAGTGATAATGGTGAGAACCAAATGTCAAGTTTTTGAATCAAGGGTTCTTGCTAAAGTGCAGGAGCTCAAGCTTTGCTACTTTGGGACGCAATCATTAGATCTTCCTACTCTCATTCCAATACAGTCAACTTATCATGACATGACATACGAGAAGGTGGTGGAGGTGGATAATGACTACTACCAGATAGTACAATTTCATCATCTGGTGGTAGAGGGGGAGTAGTGCAGGGTGGGTCTTTGTCTGCTTGAAAATAATACCATAACTGAAGAAGATGAGGTTGTTGGCGTCCACACCAGGAATTCTTACCGTTATCCTACGAGTAATTAGGTCCTGTAGGAGGCGGTGGTAGAAATATGTTTATGTTACAACCATCTTCATTTTCTTGTAGAAGTGGTGGTTTCAAAAGAGAAAGACTTATGTTACAACCATCTTCGATTTCTTGAAGAAGTGGTGGTCTCAGAGGAGGAAGACTTCTGTCATAACCAAATATGTTTTCTTGAAGAAGTAGTGGTCTCAGAAGTGGATGAAGCTGCTGGTATTTGTACTTGCAGATCTTGCCGAGACTTGATAGTGATTGTAATTTGTAGAACAATATATAGGAAGTATTTGTGACTTATTGTTTCTTGTAAAGTAATCTATAATATGTAGTTTCGAGCTAATAAAAAAGGTTAGTGTGACATCAAAATCTTAAAACTCTAGATTTGTAGATATAGTAGCCTACCTAGAGACTCGAAACCCAGCAGACTAGTAATAAATTCTGCAAAGCCTTCTGAGATTAATCAAACACTCGAGGGCATCATCGAAGCTAACTACCATAGTCGAAGTCGAAGAAAGACGATCAGCACCAAAACTCAGTACCAGTACCAGAGAGACTTCGACTATTGTAATATGTAGTCGAAGGGAGACACACCTGACAGCTAGCTCACCAGACAGAATAGTGGAAATGAGCTGCCAGACAACTACAGTGTCAGTACTGACTCTACAAAGAGAATAGCTGTCCCAAAGGATATACATGTAATTTGACCTCCCATGGTGACTCACCCCTTTCTCATCTCTCTATAAATAGGATGAAGGGGACACTATGAAGAGTTTAGAAAAACTCTCCTCACAACCCCTTTTAAGATTACCTTTGAATACCCTATAACTTTCTTCCAACTCGATTTGTCCTTTAACTCAATATATATCATCTATCATTCAAATCTTTGGTAGAGGTCATAGAGAACCCAATTTATGGACTCCACACAAGTATGTTAGCGCTTTAAACTAGTAGTTTATAGTCTTATATATTTGCCAACGCTTCTAGCCGAGGGTAACCTTCATGGTGAAAGAGCAAAGTTTCCCCTCTACGAAGCAAGGCCCCTACAATAGATAAAAATGACTATAATGAACTACAAAATATAGTATGGTGATCAAAATATGAAATTTTATGTCGAACTGTAAGTGGCTGGTTGTTTGGACTATTTATGTGGATGTTGCAAATCTGAGTATCGAACTGATTAACTAAGTATGATTGAAATAAGCGTGCAGTGCTCGACGTGATTTAAATAAGAGTAGTTTAAAAAAGAAATGGTTAAAAAAATTACCAAGTAGTTTGTATTTTTTGATCTAAGGCGGTGAGATAAGTATATGTTTGTTAGAGTGGATAACTATGATAGCTATGATATGTATCAAATAACATCTGAGGCATAGAAAATGGGATTGGATGATATCGTGATTTGTTCCTATAAATAAGGGATAGGTAAAGGTATGAAATTAGGAAACATGGAAAGGACTCACTCTCAAAGAGTTCGACATGCAGTTGAGGGACGTTTGGTTATAAAGGTTGTTAAATTTCGTGAAAGGTTATTTGAGCAGCTAGATTATGATGTTGATTTGCCTATTTCTGTATTGTCAGTGGACGGGTTGAATGTGAGGGCAAGGAAGAATGAGGTTGATCATCATTTATGGTGTGAGGTATTACGTGAAATGATCGTCAAGCCTGAAGTTCGAAGAACTACTGTGAAAGAGATTGCACTAGATGAGATAGTTATTGAAGACTATAGGATGGTTGGTGGTGAACTGATCGGATGTGGTGTTGTAGGGTACTTAGGTTATTTTAGATATAATTATCTTTAAAAGGTCGATCATGTGTAAGGTTAAAATAATATAACTGTATATAAGTTAATAATATCTATGGTTTGATTCTGCTTCTTATTTTATGTGAAAGTTGTTTAGAAAATATTGTTTTGTTATTAAATTTTGATTGTTGGAGCTTTGGGAATGACAGAGAAGTTGTTATAAATATGTAGAATCTGAAGTAAAGAGTGTCAGGTTTATCATGGAGGTTTAGATCGATTTTGTGATAGGGGATTTTGTCATCATAGAGGTGGGAAGGTATGAGAGATGGATGCATAGGAGAGAGAGAGGGAGAGAGAGAGAAAAAAAAAGTATTTAATTATAGGGTTTGGAGTAATGATGAAAAGGTGTGTATACACAAAGGGTATGAGTCGTCTGACAGGAATAGTGGAAGAGACGCATTGGCTACAAAATCGAGGGCGGCTTACGTGAGTCCCAAAAACTGCCATCTGTTAGAAAGAAAAATTATAAATAGTCCCATTCTTTCTTCTTCCAAACGTTTACAGAAAATAGAGATGCAAAAATATAGAGAGGAAAAAAATAGTTTTAGTGCAGAGATTTTGAAGAGAAAAACCCAGTGAGGAGGCATCGTTGTCGTAGGGAAGAAAAAGTTACCGTTGTTAGGGTTTAAAAAATCAGTAGTACGGAGTTCTGTTGTGAAGAAGGAAGTGTTCACGGTGCCTGACTCCTTTTCTGACGTGGAAGGTTAGTAATTTTCATGAATATCGAATTTGTTGTTGTTAATAAAGTCTGCATATGGATGTGATGAACTCTCATTTTTGTGTTAATGGAGTATTCCCTCTAGGTTTTTGTATTTGAAATTTAAAATGTTTACTATATGGGGAAAATGTGGTTTCTGTTCAGTTTTGAAGAAATATTGGCTTTTCAAAATATGTTTTTCTTTTTGACTGTTAGGGATCGTAGAAGGATGTAAAATAATATACTGCATATAGATATTATGATTTTAAATTTGTGAAAAACAACAAGTAAAGAAAAAATATAGATGTTGATTAAAATACCTGGACCTTTATGTAGGTGTAGATTCGTGCAAAAGTACGTAGAAGTAGTCGTCCTTCTTTGTTAAACTTAAAGTTCGAGATGAAGCCTTCCACCACGGGTCGTTTGAGTAAGGACGAAGATGAGGTGAGGGTGCCAATTCTGTAGGGGGTGAGCTTATTAAGTATAGCTCACATGAAGTCGATCGAGAAATTAAGGAGGAGAGTACCTCAGAGGAAAGGGAAGGGGAGGAACAGGTAAAGTTTCTAGATTTCCCTGGTAATCTCTACAAGTATCCTATAAACTCAGGTGTGTTTGAGCACTGTAAATATAAAAGTAGAATAGATGGTGTATGGGAAGATGTAATGGAGTATAAAGGGAGAGTTTTTAGGGGGTGTCCTGATAAAAAGGGGGGTGAAAGTATTTTTTTTCATGCTGCCTGACTTGGAGAACAAAAATTTTTTGAGGAAAATAACTGAGTCTGTTATTTTGGAGTATATTACTGGGAATATTGGAAACAACTTCAATGAGGTTTTCTGTATTATTTTGCCCAGTTTGAATATTGGTTGGTAATGCCTTTAAGCAACCTTGCACAAGGTATCATGAATAAGATTAAGGCGTACCCGGCCCAACTAAATGGTAACATGTTGGAGGTGATCAATGTCTGTGAGAATTTAAATATGAAGTGGGCCCATGCGGGGAATGAGAGAAGAATAACTCCTTCTGATGCTTTGAAGTTTATTCTGTGAAATACGTCACTTCATTCGGAGGTGTGTACTTTTCTCCCAGCTCGAATCGACCTTAATTCTCCTGGAAGAGTATGGAATGATAATGTGATTTGGGTGAAAGGTGAGTGTTCTCAGTGAGCTGACAAGGACATCTTGGTTCTCAAATATAAAACTGTTAAGAAACTTAAGTAAACCTTACTACTTTTGAACTGTGCTTGTTTGTGCTCTGTTGGTTAATGACTTTTTATTTGTGTTGTATGTAGATCCTCGATCGAAAGTAAAGAGAGGAGAATCTTTTATCGATATAATAGCTTGAGAGGGAGTCGAGCAAGAAATTTTGCTATGTGAACTGGAGATAAGTAGGCACAAGAGGGTGAACAATAAATCTGTAAAAGTGCAAAAGTCGCAAGCGAAGAGAAAAATGGTAGGTGGTGTTTCATCTTCGGTTGCGTCGTGAACTGCGGCAGATAAAGTAGGGGCCAGTGATTTGGTTGTTCCCTAGTTTAGAAAAGTTTCACTACCCGTCGGGAAGCTGCAAGTTGGTAGAGTTAGCTCAGGAACCACCAGCTGTTAGTTGGCCAAGAGAAAGCCAAAGATACCTATGTCGACCTTTATGAATGCAGAAAGTACGGAGGTCGGGGGTGATTTGAAGAAGAGGAAGATGGAGAATCCCCCTCATTCGGATGAGCTGAAGAACGATGCTGGTGTATCGAGCATGGATGATGAGTTGCTGGCTTGGGAGAATAAATTCAAGGCAGTAGTGTGGGAGGATGTTGAGAAGGTGAACTCTGTAGTTCATGAGGGGTTGTGCCGGGTAAGCTCAATTTGAGTAATTAATGTGATTGGCTATTTTCAAAGTAACATGTAACAGGTTTTTGTTTGTTGTAGCTTTCCCGTATTGTGAAAGGCATTTTCTGTAGATTTGTGGAAGGTAAAACGAGGTTGGAGGACTGGGTTGCCCAGCTCGAGAGAAAGCTGGAGGAAGCGAAGAGGCATTTCCAGGCAGCTGTGGACAAGGTCGGGCTGGAGGCCCAACAACATAATAGAGAAATGGTTGCTACCCAAAATAATCTTGCTCAACGGTTGCAGGATGATGGGTATGAGTTTGAGGATGTAGAAGCTATAATGGAAGGAAAATCCGACGATATTCCTAGGTAAGAAGTAGAAAGAAAGGCGGAGGTAAGGGGGACTCCGATTAGCGAAGTTGTGTAAGGGCTAAATCCTGTGTCCCCTAATACACACCAGGAAAACCAGGGAGTTGGCAAAGCTGAGAAGGTAGAGTAACATATACGTGGAATATTTGTAAAAGAGTTTATTATTGTTGTTTGTCAATATTTGTACGGGGATAGACGTTAATTGTAAAACTTTAGAATTTGAGACATTTGATATAGGAATTGTTGTGTAAGAACTTAATGAACTACGAACCAAAATTGAGGGCATAAAGAAACTTTGATAGGGATAAAAAATTTATATACGTAGCAGCTCTATTGACTGCCCGTACGGAGGTTCAGGCGAGAAAATATAGAGAACTTAGTAAAAAAATATTGGAGTGATTCATTTGGAGCTCGTTTAGGGGAGCCAAAGAAAAAATAAAGAAGAATGAAGTGGTTAGAAAAGATAGGGGTAGGTACATAAATTTTGACCTTGCATGCCTAGTGGTATTAGGGAAAATACACTAAGAGCAACCAAGGACGTAATGTAATTGACCCTCTTTTTGGAAGCTGAAATAGATAGCAAGTAAGGGCTATAAAAGGTGTGCCTTAAAATATTAGAGGATCGTGGTATTCATCCCTATCTGAAATTGTAGAGTATCGCCACCAGAGCGAGAAATTTGCATAGCTTGAAGGTTGTGCAAGTATCAGCTCGTTATGGTGTGTCGATGATATATGTTATTAACTGTAAAAAAAATTAGTAAAGTATGTAAACTGTTATATGAGCAAACTGTTTATATAAAACATATGCTTTTGTTCCATGTCTTGAACTTTAAATTGAACTAATGTGCAGGCCGAGCTAGAAGTTGCACGATCAGGTGAGGAGGATGTCATTAAGTATAATCATGAGTTTAAGCTTGAATTTGATAGGGTCCAACAGGCATTGGAAGAGAATATAGATCAGTATGTAAAAATGGGGCTGAAATTGATAAGATCAGAAGCGACGGCGAGCAAGCTGACTAAAAAGATCGAGGAGAAGGAAGCTGAATTGGGCAGTGCACATGGTGAGTTAGTGAGTGCGCAAACTGAGGTAGAGAAGTTGAATAGTACTGTAAAGAGGTTGGAAGGAGATGTAGAGAAAATGAAGGGGAAGAGCAAAGATGCAGATCGAGCTCAATATCGTATTGGAGCCTTAGAGGTGGAAAGAAAAGAGTTGAAGCTTAATCTTAGCAATGTGAGAGAGCAATTGAAGAAGAAGGAAAGTGAAGTGGCTAGCATACAAGCTGAATTAGCTCGTGCTCAAGTTCAAATCAAAGCATTGGAAACGGATCTAATTTGTGTTTAAGCTGCTGTAAGGAAAGCAAATGATCAAGCTAGAGAAAATGGAGATAAGTTTAATATTGCTCAAATAAAGAAAAAATATTTGTAGGAAGCTTTAAGGAAAAAGGATGACACATTAAAGAGTGCTTCTTTCAGTGAACAAAATGTAAATAAGGTATTACAGAAAAAGGAAGCGGAGTTACTGGTGTTACGAAGGGAAGTACAGAAGTTAAACGAACAGAAAGAAGATAACAAAGTCGAACGGGGTAAATCTGTGGAATTACTAAAGGTATTAAACGGTCTTGTAGCAGATTTGGAAAGAGCCAACGTTCACTATGCATAGTTGAATTAAAATTATCGGATTATGCGTAAGAATTTTGCTGAACTGGCTGCACTAGATTGAAGCAGACTATCATTAGATGATGTATACTCGGGGGAGATAATAGTAGTAATTACCTATTTTGTGGAGGAGGTGAAGAGGCTTGAGATGGAAAGGGATTTGTTGAATGACTGTTTGATTTTGAAGGGTTGTATCTGTAAGGACGACGCAGATCAAAGTAATTGTTTGAACCTTATGGAAACTAGTATTGGCTCCATTGCAGAGGAACGAGTAGAGATGGGCAGAGAGGTAGTTATTGCGAGAGCGCAAGAGTTTATGTCTTCTTGAGCTTTAAAGTTATAAACTATTTTTCGTTTCTGTATTATTGACGCTAGATAGATAAGAGCTAGTTTTACCTTTGCTTCATCATCAGGGATAGAAGATATGCAGTGATTGAAAGCTAGTATGACCTTTTCTTTAATCGTTAGAGATAGCAGATGTGTGGTGATTAAAAGCTATTATTACCTTTTCTTTAACCGTTAGAGATAATAGATGTGTATTGATTAAAAGCTAGTACTACCATTGCTTTAACCATTAGAGATTTTGTAAATAAATATATGTATGATTGTAGAGAGTAATGTGGGAGAAAAATTGTAAAGTTTTCATTGCTGATAAAAGAATGTACATACTGTTGGAGATTGTAATCTCACTTGTGGAATGTAAGGAAAAATAGTAGATGTCTCTTGTGTTTGAAAACTTAGGGATTTAACGATAATATCACTTCAATGTCCTAGTGTTCCAAGGGCTTGGTATTCTAATACCATCCTTTATCATGATGTAATAGGATTCAAGACCTGTTCGTCCCATAACCAAAAATGGACCTTCCCAATTCTCTGCGAGCTTCCTAGCATTTAACTATTTTCTGCTCTTGGGGATCTATCGGAGGACAAGGTCAATTTTGAACTCGCGACTCTGAACTCTTTTGTTGTATGATCCAACTAGCATATGATCATATCAACCTAAGTTGGCAACAGCTCGAGCTTTTATTTTTTTGATCTAATTCATATTGTAGGCTACTTCAAACTCATTTTCTTCATTATTGAGCTCGTGATCTTTGACAGGATGATAATATCCGGTTGGGATTACAACTTTTGTTCCATAAGTAAGTTGGAATGGAGAACATCTTGCTGACTGTCTCAGTATCGTGCGGAAAACCCACAAGACATGTTGTAGTTCCCTTATCCAATTACCCTTCTTCTCTAATTTCAGTCTCTTCTTGATTCTATCCACTATAGTCTTGTTCGCGATTTTGGCCTGCCCATTACCTTGGGGGTAGTATAGATTGGAGGGTGAATGAATTATGTTGTGCTTGTTTAAAAATGTTACGACCTTCTCTCCAACGAACTGTGGGCCATAATCGATTCAAATTAAGTAAGGGTTACCAAATCGTATGATGATATGTTCCCAGATAAATGAGATGAACTTAGCCTCTTAGGTTTGACCGAGGGGAGCTACTTCAACCCACTTTGTAAAGTAATTTGTTATGACGAGTAACAAACTTCTATTACCCGGCGTGTTGGGAAATTCTCCCACGAGATCAAGTGCCCATTGCTTGAAAGGCTAGAATACCTTACTTGTGTGGAGCTCGAGAGTAGGAGCTCATATTTGATTACCATGTCGCTGGCACACATTATATTTTCGTGAATACTCCTCAGCCTGCTTTCACATTCTGGGCCAGAAAACTCCTTGCATAATTACTCTAATTCTGAGTGGCCGACCTGCAACATGGGAGCCATAAATCCCTTCTTATAGATCCTTGAGCATTCTATCAGCTTTTATCTTCGAGAGGCACTTGTGGTATGGTCCAATGACCGACCTTTTATATAATTTAGTTTTCTGAACTGTATAATGCTTTGAGATTTCAATCAATTTTCTGGGCTCGTTTGGATTTTCTGGAAGGGGCCCATTATACTTGTCCTCTGGGCCAAGATATGTGAGGAAAGGTCTCCTCCAATCGTCTTCCTCCTCTTTATCACCCTCAATGTTGATCACGAATACCATTGGGAGATCAATGTTGGGGGTTAAAATTACTTCGATTTGGAGATACCTTGCTTCTGTTCCAAAGACCCCGGCTAAGTAAGGCAAGGAATTGGCATATCCATTTTTGCTACGAGGTAAAAAATTAAAAGTAGCTTTAGTGAATCTGCTCATCCGGTCAGCAACTAGGGCTACATAATCAACCATTTTTCCATTCTTCTTCTATCGCTCAGAATAGTGATGGACGGTCAGCAGGGAGTCGTTGCAGACTGATAGTTTAGGAACTCTGATCTCCAAAGCTATATCAGGCCATAAATTAATGTTTTGTACTCTATGATATTGTTGGAGGCCTCAAAATTAAGGCATATTGATTTCTCAATTCTATCATTGGAGGTTGTAATCAGTACGATTCTAATCCTTGACCCTGCAGGTCCTACTGTTCCATCTGTAAGAAATCTCTATCCCTTTTGTGTAACCCATTCAGTTCATTCTTCAAAAGGTTTTGAAGGTGGATCACCTTCGAATTCTTCTGCAAGATATGGATCGCACTCAGATCATCGACTGGGAAGTCTACTAAAATATTAGCTATTGCCTAACCTTTTTTTGAGGTTCTTTGTTCAAAGTTGATGTCATATTCTACCAAAGTGACTGACGATTGCTACACTTTGCGTGATTTATCCTTCTTATATAGTACTTCTCAAATGAGATAATTTGTCATAACTTTGACTGAATGTGCTTGAAAATAATGTTTGAGCTCCTGTAAAGTGTAGAAGAGTGTAAGGAGTAGTCGTTTGATCTTAGAATATCATGTTTCTGGTGATGTGAGGGTTTTGCTTTTAAAATACACTGGCTTCTCAAATTTTCCATCAAGTTGAATGAAAATCGAGCTAAAAGAGTTATCTGTAACTGCTAAGTAGATAATTAATTCCTCATTATCTATTAGGGTGCTCATTATGGGAGATTTCCCCAGATAGATTTTGAGTTGTTGAAAAGCAACTTCACATTCGGTTGTCCAATCGATCTCTACAATCTGTCGTCCTGTGCCTCTTCTGGTAGATCTACGAAGTAGCATGAACAACCATCGACATCGATCTGAAGACTTGGAGATGAATCTGTTAATAGCTATAATCTAATCGGTGAGCTTCTGTATATCTATCTTTGTTTGAGGTGAGGGTACAAAGATTAGATCTTGAATCTGATCTAGATAAGCTTCGGTTCCTTTCTTACTGATGAGATGTCCTAGGAACTTGCCAAAGTAAACTCTAAATTAATATTTATCTGGATTGAGCTTCATACGGTATGACCGTAATATGTTGAAGACAGTATCAAGATGTGTGATATGATTTGTCTTCTGTAAGCTTTTACATAGTAGATCATCAATATATACATCAACGATCTTCCCTAAGTATTCTTTAAACATGCTCGTCACTAACCTTTGGTAGGTTACGCTAGCATTCTTCAGTCTAAAAGGCATGACTTTGCAATAGTAGTGTCCTCTTTCAGTGATGAAGGTCGTCTTTTCTTGGTCGACGTCAAGGAGTAGTATCAGGTTGTACCCTGAGGCAGCATCCATCATAGACAATAGCTCGTGACCTACTGTAGAATCAAGGATTTGATGAATGATGGAAAGAGAAAAACTAATTTTTTGTATGTGTTTGTTTAGATCTGAGAAATCTATACAAACTCAGACTTTCCTATTTTTCTTTGGAACTGCTATAATGTTCAAGATCCATTCTGAGTACTTGGCCTCTCAGATGAATTTTACCTCTATCAATTTATCGATTTCGATGTTGAATTCATCTCTGAGACGAGGTAAGAGCATTCTCTATTTCTGATTAACTGCCACAACTTTACCTGTGATGCTCAATGCGTGACATGCCTTGGTTGGGTCAACTCCCAGCATTTCTTTGAAAGTCCAAGCAAAGTTCCAACGCTCGATCCTGACCTCCATGATGAAGATTACGAGTTCGAACTTGGATACAATACGTTATGGATCGATGAAACCAGTGACCGAGCCATCGCTAACCTTGGTCGTTACCATCTCTCTCTCCAGAAGTCATACAACAAAAGAGCTCGACCATGCAATTTTAATATTATAGATTTGGTACTTTGACATGTCGCATCCTCTTTGAAGCCTCACAATGCAAGTAAGCTAGCCAAATCCTGGAAAGGACCTTATGTCGTATACGACAAAACCGACAAGGGATCCTATTATTTGATGACAAAAGCTGAGGAACCTCTACTCAACCCTTGGAGCACAATACAGTTAGTCTCATATAATAGGTTGTGGCCACCACCTTGTTCAGCTGATGCAAATATAGCATAATCAATGAACATAATTTTCTCCTCTGAGCTTCATATCCTGTCTTCAGTGAACTTCTTTAGTTGGTCAAACCTAAGTATCATGTCGACCCTTGAACCAGACTAATACTTGGGAGCAACCTCAAAGTATTTTAAGGTTCCAATTCGAGCAAACCCGAGTGGCAAGAATGGTCGACAGACCGGACACTCAAGGATGCATTGAGGCCGACCACATAATGCTTCATCTAGGCTCAATCTCGCGGATAGACTCGGGGCGACCTTCGAAGTTCAGTGAACTGAGTTGGTCAAACCTAAGTATCATGTCAACCATTAGACCCGACTAATACTTGGGGGCAACCTCGAAGATTTTTAAGGTTCCAATTCGAGCAAACCCGAGTGGCATGAATGGTCGACAGACTAGACACTCGGGGATATATTAGGGCCGACCACATAATGCTTCGTCTGGGCTCAATCCTACGGATAGACCCGGGGGTGACCTTTGAAGTCTAGTAAACTGAGTTGGTCACACCTAAGTATCATGTCTACCCTTTGATCCGACTGATACTTGGGGGAGACCTCAAAGTTTTTTAAGGTTCTAATTCGAGCAAACTTGAGTAGCATGAATGGTCGACAGACTGGACACTCGGGGATGCATTGGGGCCTACTACATAATGCTTCGTCTAGGATCACATCCACGGATAGACTCGGGAGCAACCTTCAAAATCCAGTAAACTGAGTTGGTCAAGCCAAAGTGTCATTTCAACCCTTCGACTTGAGTAATACTCGAGGGCAACCTCGAGTTTCTTCAAGTTTCCAGTTCAAGCAACCCCGCATAGCAAGAATGGCCGATAGACTAGACACTCAGGGATACATCGTAGCCGACCACATCATCCTTCGATCTTCAACGTCTGAAGCTTTCTATACTTCAATTCTCAAACAAAGATACAAGCATACATACATACATACCAGCAATTCAAGTCAAATGCATACAAGCAATTCAAGCCCAATACATACCAGCAGGTCAAGTTCAACTACATTACTTAATCTACCTATCCAATACTCATTGTTTAAAATTTTACCTATCCAGCAAACTAAAGCAGAAACAAGAAAAGAAAATTTATTACATATGACCTTCCACAAATACCCCACTCACATAGGATGGGCCACACTTACGCATTCTCCATGATCTTTAACAGCAACACCTCCACTAACTTTGACATCAGGGTTCATTCCCGAAGCATTAGTAGCACCTTCGATTGCAGAACCCCCTTCAGCATTTCCAGTACCAATACCATCCTCTTTGACCACGGATTCAGCTATAGCATCTCCAGCTCCTCCCCCTACAGGGTCCACTTTCATCCCCTCTATCTGAGTAACATCTTCGACAGCAGGCTCGTCAGTCAAAGGATAGCGCTTGAAGATCTCTGAATCATACCACAACCCATCTATAAATTGCTTCAGGGTTGTGGTCATATCATACTCCTCATCATACTACGCCTAGAAATGTGCCTTGTTATCCTTCAGCTGCTCCTCTTTATCAACTAACTTTGCCTTTAACCCTGTTACCATCTGATTACAGTTGACGACCGCAGCTTTGACTTCCCTCATGACAGCTGCTCAAATCTACAACTTCTCTCGTTCTAGCACGCCGACCTGGGTCTTCAACGACAGACGGGTCCTCTGCGCGAGCTCAAGACTTTCACTCGCATGTTTTAGCTTTTCACTTAATACCTTTTGGGAATTGTTAAAAATTATCGCCCATGCATTCACCTGCACAAATACTAGAGTAATCAGTAGTTCTCAAAGTATAAATTCAACTTCAAGATTCTAGACACACTTACCTAGTGTAGAGCTTTGCATATTTGCTTCCCCGCTTCATCTGGGTTTGTGCCACAGAGACTAACCATCAACTAGGCAGTTACTTGAGTATTTTCTTCTAGCTCGACCTCACGTCGCCTCCCTCCGACTGGTTCATCCTCATCGACGACCATCTACTCACGACGCCTCTTACTTGGAGTCATCTTCGTTTGTGGCACCGTCAAAGCTTCGTTAGCGGCTTTACCTTTACCCTTACTGGTTTGCCACGGTGCCTCAGGGATAGTCTCAGGCACGCTCAACCGTACTGTCCCAGGCCCACCTCGCTGATCCCTCGTCAAGAAGTACGACTTTCGACTCAACCTGTCATAATCCATATCACCTGCTCGAGTCGAAGAACTTCCTTCTTTTCTTTTCTTTGGATGACCAGCAGCAACTGGTACGTCTATCAGCAACGTGTCTATCTTCTTTCGTCTCTACCTCACAATACCCAACTTCTGAAAAATAGTATTTACCCACTTTTCGTCCTGGTTGATCAGTTCATCAGTATAAACCCTCGGGTTCTTCAATGAATTATTTGTGGGATCTGCAAATTATGAAGAAAAAGATTAAAAGTTTATTCGAGCCACATACAGAACATACTTCGACTGATAACTTACTTATAATGTACACCCTATGGCTCAGCATATATTCCTCCTCCCCTGTGTATTCTCATAGTTCCCCCTCACCACCACTAAATCTTTATCCCACCCACGCCCAGTCGAACACAAGTCAAATAACTAGGGTTTGTGCCAATAGCATTGAATGTGATATATATTCGCCTTCTTATTTTCTTTCCTCGAATAAAATGACACAATGTCAAACCACTTGATCAAACCCTTCTCTTCACGCTGTAATTCCATATTCATCCCTTCAACAACTCTCACCATCTTATAAAAATTGTTATTCATCTGGCATGGGGCAACATCCCAAAAATTCAATACGTGCTTTACTAACTTTCGAAGAGGCAGTTGTATCCCTAATCAAATTTGGCCCCTGAACGCCATAACTTTCTCTAGAGAGAAATCCATAAACGTGTAATCGGCCCCTACTGGCACCAGAATAACACCCACCTTCGACAACCCGTGTTTTTCCATAAATCGATCCAGCCTCACTTTTTCTTGAGCCGAGACTGGCCCCACAGTTGTTCCCGAATCATTTGAGTCCTCCCTATTATCACTATGCTCCTCTTCTCCTTCATCCCTCTCATTACCCAAAAGTTTGACAGTACCTTCGCTCCCCTTTCCCTCCCCTCCTTATTTTCTTCTTCGTCACTCTCTCTGACCCTTTGAGCCCTACGACAGCTCCTACTCGAAGCTCTAACCTCTGGCACTACCATAGCCAGCAGGGCGTCCGTTACACTTTCTAACACTTCCATATCACTGCTCTCACCCCCTCGACCTCAACCAGATATACTTGGTTCGTTTACTTTGTCCCCTTCATCTACCAGCCTCATCCTCGAAGCTCAACGGGTACATATTATACCCTACAGAAGAAGAGGAGCGAAATTAGCTCGATATATTCGAGTATCAAGATTCGATATCATATTATTTTCTACCCTCACCAAATCAACCAACCCATAGTCGAATGTTCGACTGCAACCCCAACCACCCCACCCAGTTTACCATTTGGCCGGATTTCTAACCAAATGGGATACCCCCTTCCTCAGTCCCACTGTTACGGACAGAAAGTCAAGCAGCACTTACCCCATTATACAAACAAAACATAATACAAATACAAAATGGGAAATAGTACAATAGCAGAGCATAAATACAAATTGCCTATTTTTACAGGAAATTAAAGGACACACCTGTTTGAGTGGATCAGATTTCTTAGCAACAATGTGGTATTCTTCTCTCCTCCCCAACAAGCTCAACCACAATAATGGCATATGTTTTTTCCCTCTTCCTCCTTTTTTCTCTCTTTGATTGATTGTTTGGGAACAGTGACCCTCTTTCTCACCTCTTTAAATACCACCCAAGGAAAACAAAACTGCCTCGATTTCCATACTCACCATCATTACCACTCCTCCACTCCCCCCTCATTTTTGGCCACAATGTGTTTTAACAATATTTCCCTTACTTGCTCCCACGTGAGTATCACACACTTACATCAGCTAATACCTTTTTAGACCTCTCAAACCTTCTAGCACACTGCTCGAAGCTATCAACTCAAACCCACGTATCACCCCCACCTCTTTCCCATACCCCGAGGAAACATCATGATAACCTGCAGCGACGCACTACCCTATGAACAGTATCACTTCTGACATGTCTGCCATTACGGCTATCAGATTTTACAGTCAAAGTACCCATGCCTTCGACTACTGACATTTTGATCCCTCTCATACTTTTATTTTTGAACCATCGTCTACATTCTACCACATCCCATCATGCATATACATAGGTTCTTGAACTTTCGGTCGGTATTTTTTATTATATGGCAGAACCCAAGTTTCTTACCATTTTTACTTGTGTTCATTACTTAAGTTTGAAGTTCGACAGTTAACACCGCACCTACATTATCATCGTCTGCAATACCTAACATGGTTCTACTATCATACTTTGACAAACATATTTTTTCATTCAGAAACAAAATAGCCATCAGGCCTACAAAAAAGAGAGAGAAAAAGTGCAACACCAACAACCAAACAACTACAGCAATAATAACCAAAACCCTCTATATTCCTACCATCACGTTGAAGACCCCCCTATTTGCATATGGGGAAGCTCTTACAGAGCCCCACCTCATCCTCGATCGTGTCCTCAGCATCCACCTGGTCTTCTGCTAAGCTTTTCAGCAAGAAGTACCAGTTACAGGCGTTCAAACCCAGCTATTGTATCACCCTCCACCAGTGCTCGTACGAGTACCCGCAGATAGCCTCCCCCAGCTCCCGCTCCAGCTCCACCAAGTTCGGCAATACCACGTCCAGCCCCTGATCTTCAAAGAATTTTTCCTTCATCACCCTCGTCATCTCTTCAATACGGCGTTCCCTTGCCTCTATCCTCTTCTGGTAGCGTGTGTTTGGTGTAGTTTCCATGGTCTAGTTTACTCAAAGAAGAAGATGAAGAATGTGGAAAAATTACCCCCTAACAACCCCTTTTATACCTTGATTAAAGGGCGTTTATTACCCCCTTAATCACCAATTACATTAATTCATCTCCTTAATTACTTTCCTCGGAACTGTCCATATTCAACCAGTCAACTCTTCAACTTCCCATGCCTAACCGATTTTATCAGTACGTGCCATCTACACCAATTTCTGAGGCCTCTGCTGAGAGGGGGCAAATATAGTAGCCTACTCGTAGCCTTCCAGTACCAGTCGAATACTTGAAGGCTGTATCAAAGCCTACCTAGAGACTTAAAGCCCAGCAAGACAGTAACTAAGTCCACAAAGCCTTTTAAGACTAATCGAACACATGAGGAATTAATCAAAGCCAAAGACAGACGGTCAGCACCAGAATTCAATACCAGTACCAGAGAGACTTCGACCATGGTAATACATGGTCGAAGGCATACACGTCTGATAGCCAGCTCATTAGACATAACATTAAAATGAGCCGCCTAACAATTATAGTGTTACAACTGACTCTAAGTACAGATCAGTTATTCCCAAAGGATATACATGTAATCAGACCTCCCATAGCGACTTACCCCTTTTCTATCTCCTATAAATAGGAGGGAAGAGGCACTATAAAGGGGTTAAAAATCTCTCCCATCAACCCTTCAAGATTACCTTTGACTACCCTGTAACCAACTTTTATTCGATTTGTCGTCTAAACTCGATATATATCATCAACCATTAAAATCCTCGCTAGAGGTCGTGTAGAAACCAATTCTAGGACTCCACGTAAGTATGTTAGTTCAGTGATATTGCATATTATTGTCTTACGTATTTGTATTGACCCCTAAACAAAGATTAATACCTTGGTATAAGAGCTAGTTTCCCCTCTTACGAAACTTGGCCCCTACAATAGTTGTGATGAAACTCCTTATGCCTATAAAAGGAGAGCTCCTCTAGCTTTATTTCTTAAAGTTGGTTTGAGTGAGAGAAAAGGCTTAGCCTTAGAGAGTTATGTAGAGTTTAGGGGAAAAATTATATACCCTAGGTCTTTGACCTTTATTTTTAAGCGATTAAGTGACTTTAATTCAAAGAAGAGTTTTAGGTTAGTTTAATTATAATTTAAATTGTTGCTTCCATGTAGTTTTTATAAACTTGGCAACATAGCCATGAACGATTCTAGGTTTTCTATGTATGTACAAGCGATTGTCGAAATTGCAAAGTTAGAGGTAGATGTCGTGACAGAGGATTCGATGAGATTCAATCGAGTAGGATTGAAGATGAACCACTGTAAGGAGACAATAAAGAAGGATGATTATTGTTCAGTTGATGTTTTAGGTGGGGAAGGCGGAGACGTGTTGAAAAGATCTCGATCATAGTCCCACAAAAAAGTCACGACCATAATGTGGGAAGTTCACTCGATTAACGTTTTCGATCATCATGAATTCTAACCGAAGAAAACCAACACCGCCCTAAGCCCAATACCCCGAGTCTGACAAATTGTGAATTCAGGAATAACCTCGAAAGATACGGCGATATTTACAAAAAAATCAATTCACTAGAGTTATTCACAGGTCAATCGAACCATCGGGGATGACTTTTTGGGTCATGTTAGGTCAGAAAACGATGATACAAAGCAAGGCTTTCAACAGATTATTGGAAGAGGAGTTGGGGAAGGAAAGGAGTCGCAATCTGTACAAGGCGCAGGTCACGACATCTCATTTGGCAGGTGTGGCACAACACTAGGCATACCCAGAGTACTATGGACATGGGCAGAGGCATACAGGGCACACAAGGCCTGGGCAACAACAGTAATGGTATGGGCAGCGACATCAATGACCTGGACATGCACTTCACCAATAGACATTGTTCATGATAAACAGGAAATTCTTATGGACTGTCCATGGCAGGGTCCATGGTGAAAAAGGCATGGTATTTCCTTCCCTACAGTTTAAGTCCATGGAAAAAGTTTTGAACTACAAAATTTTTAATTTGTGACAAAATATTTGGCATAGATCAAGTCTGCTTATTTTCCCAAAAAATGTGAATATTCTGATAAAGGGTTCGCTGTAGTTTGTCATGATTGTTGACTGTGGACTAGCCCAAAAGACAAGCCCACAAAATCGGGCCTAAAAGACAAGGCAAGACAAGCTAAACCCACAAATCCAGCCCCAAAAGACAAGCCCAGATTGTTAGATTTCAAAACTTCAGACAGCTCATTATAAATAACTAGCATTTTAACCCGTGGGTAGATGGTTAAATTGTACATTAAATATTATGATTCAAATGGATATGGTTAGCATAGCTATTATCTAGCTATAAACATACTAAATGGTTGTAAAATATATCATAACTAACTTTCCTTTTAATTTCTTTTGGTTATAATCCTCACATCTGAATAAAGTTTTTTGTACGTACTGGGTTAAGGAAATAAAATAGTGTGAACTTAGTTAATTAAAAGTGGTCATTCAAGAAGTTTGCAAGGATACAGTAGTATACAGCAATGGTAGAACATGTATTACCTATAAACTACTGAATATTTTAATGGCGCTATACTATGTTTTCCACTAGGTAAATTAGTTGATGTCCCTATTGGATTTTCCATCTATACCGGTACTACTCAACTGGTTCACGAGTACACATGTTAATAGGTCGTATAGGTATAATTGGTTATACCTAATTGTTACACCAAGTTAAGGTAGGTGGGACCTAGTGTTACTCTTTATTAGGGTTTGAGGGTATAATGGGAAGACTACTCTAACCCTATCAGGTTAAATAGAGAGAAAGTCCCTCTTGGAGGCTACAATACATAAAACCATCCCATTGAGGTCTATAGCCAATCCAAGGGAAGACTCCACTCAAGAAGAGGTGATTTTCAGAGAGCATGAGAAGAGGTTAGTATAATTTGTTCTCCATATCCTATTATTGATCATAATAACTGTATGATTTCTCAACAATTGGTATCAGAGCTAGGATTCGTGTCATTATGATTAATGATTAAACAACAATATTAATGATGTAAGAGGTTGTTTTTCTCTGGCTTTACTTTACTGTTGTTTTATGTTCCCAAGCAAAAAAGAGAGAGAAGCAAAAACATAAAAGCATATACGTTTTTTGTTTACCAAGTCTCTCTCTCTCAATCACTCGACCGCAAATTATTATTTTTTTATGTTTTCTCCCTCTCCATTGTATCAACTCAGACGATTCAAACTTTTCAATCTCCCTATATTCAGACCTATAATCAGTTTTGTATACCCCTATAAACTGTGATTTGGTAATCAACAGATGCGTTAGAGAGACCTCTGTTGTGTAATAGATTGTAAAGTTTTTTGATGTTCTTCCCCAATATCTCGTAAATCTGGTTCTATTGCGATTGAGAGACATTTATGGCACACGATTTAAGATTTTCTTCAAACCTTTGTTGTTGTTTATTGCCAAAAAGATTTATTGTTGGATGTTACTCCTCTCTCCCTCAGATTGGACTCAGCGAATGTTCAGTATCTATTATTGTTTGTTGCCAAGAGGGATTTGTAGTTGGAATTTACTCCTCTCACCCTCGGATTGCAAACTGAGAAGGTTCAGGATCTGTTGTTGTTGGATTTTACTTTTTTCTCATGAGAATCGCTGCAGCTGATCTATTTTGTAAGCTTATCCTCTATTTTCTCCACTCTTCTATAGGCTACCCAGTATTTGTTTTCTCAACACTATTTTGTGGGCTTCATTGTGTTGATTTGGTTTGATTTAGAGGAGATTACTCACCCTTATTGTAGTTCTCTGACTCTGTTTATATGTCTGTATGATTCTGGGTTGGTATTTCTCTATGTGATCCGTTCATATGCTTTAGGTGCTCATGTTGGTTGTTGTGTATTCAATGGGGTTTGTTATTTTCAGTGGAGGAGTTTTGGGTTTTGGGTTTTCCTGGAGTTGTGATTAAAGCACCGATTAATTCGGTTTGGGATGTGCTTCTTGCTTATAAAAGGACGATTTTGCGGTTATCGCAAAATATGTAGAAATTACATGTCGACCCTGTTAAGGGATTACAATAATTACTTAGTGATTTATCATTCATGTTTATTATTAATTATATAATATTTTCTAGCTTTAGCTATATATAACATTAAAGCTATAGGGATATAATGCCAAAGGATCTCCAATGGGGTTTGAGTAAGATCAAGTAGTCGTTAGGAAGGCGGGATATAACATGGGTAAATACACCCAAAGGAGTTTTGTCTATGGAGTTGAATGTTTCTCCTAATGTTAAGACTCTCTTGTAAAGTCTCATTAAGACTACTTTGCACTAATTAAACTTGAAATAATTAGGCCACCCAAAGGAGGCTAAGAAAATTTTAATTAATTAGTGGGTCAAGATATGATACACGGTACGGGGAGATGAAGATAACCCTCGGCCCAAAGGTGAGGAAGTGTCTCGAGTCAAACTGTAAGTGGCCAGTCTAGTCTTGAGGGTGAGTGATCACCAACTAGGGGCAATGTATGTCAAATCACCACCCAAAGGAAGGATTCGATGATACATCATTGTACCCGCAGAGTGAAAATTAATACCTTAAATATTATATACACTCTGACTCGACCATCCTAACCCCATGTAGGATCGAGATTAAAGACATCAAGTTATAGATCTTTCACAGATAAAATTAAACGTGAATAAAATAATTATTTTTACATGTCCTAATATAAGTCATTGGTTCATGCAGTTATGAACCCTATGATCCAGACCCAACTGACTAATAATAAGACCTTGACGGACTCTAACTACTCCAACTGGAAGCTCAAAATCCAGATTTCCCTAGGCTACCTTGATTTTGATTTTGTTCTCACTAAAGCTAAGCCCGCGGATCTCACAGATACCTCTTCTGATGTTGAGAAAGTGGCCTATGCTAAATAGGTCAAAGCTAATAAAATGGTAAATCTCATCATTCGTTCTTCTATTGATCCCATTATGCTGGGCGGTATCGCTGAGAGGGGTACCGCAAAAGAACTGTTAGATGTCATTAAGAAACAGTTTGAGGGTTCTGTCAAGGGAAGGCAGTACAGTAACTTATCTAAGCTTTTATCGCTGAAGTATGACGCTAGTGGAAATGTGCGCTCGCACATTCTTAAGATCTCCAAGTTAGTTATTACTTTAAAAGAACTCAGTCTTACTATTGATAATACGTTGATGGTTCATTTAGCAGTTTGGTCTCTTCCACAAAGTTTCGAGATGTTCTAAGTTCACTACCAGAATCAGGAGAAAACTTGGGACACGAATGAGTTGATTGCAGCATTGGTTTCTGAGGAAGAACGACAGAAGAAAGGTAAAGCAAAATCGACTCATCTGACTACATCCATGAAGCACTTGTCCATCAATTCTCAAGGAAAGAAGAAGTTCAAGAATCAAGGTTCTACAAAGAAGAACGGTTCCCAGTCTGGTCCAGAGCAGAGTTTTCGTTCAGGGAATGTGAACGGGAAGCAGAATGCGACTTCGTCAGCAACTACCCTATCAGTTATAGAATATTTCTTTTACAAGAAGAAAGGCCATGTGAAGTAGGACTGTCAGTCTTACAAAAATTGGCTAAATAAGAAAGGAGGGGTTCATCAGTAGGCAGGCGACAAGGACTAAAAGCAAGTTTTCTTTGGTGATGCTTGTCGTTCTTTCCATTGAGTTTTTTGGCATTTTTTGTTTGGCTTTAGACACGGGTGTTACTTTAAATTTGATATGCACTTTTATGTTCCATCGATAAGACAATCTTTAGTTTCAGTTTTCTCAGTTGTCTTCTTTCAGTTATTTATTTTATTTTATGGGTTACATCGTCTATCTCTTGATCATTCTTTTAGGTTGTACTATTATGTTTATCTTCTAAGGCTAGTACTTTTTCTATTTCTAAACGCTCTAGTGTTCTGAGCTATCTTCGATGTTATGGCACAAACGACTAGGACATATTTCTAGGATGATGTTAGAGATTAAGGTTGTCCAGTCATATCAAAGAGGCGAGTATTATGGTAAGATCAATCAAGACGGTCAACATTAGGGATTATTTTATTAGTTTTTGCTAGATCAGGGTATTGTAGCCCAGTATATACTACTCCTGGATCATCTATGAACTAGGAAAAATCCTAGTCTTAATCACTTGCATTTTTGGGGTTAAAATTGTTTAACCCAGACATCGAAAAATTAGATTCGAAGACTGTCAGTTGTTTCTTCGTTGGTTTCCCAGAGAGATCGATAGGTTTTAGCTTTTATTATCTTTCTCTCCCCATGAAGATTGTTAAGTGTGCTCAGGATCATTTCATAGAGGAGGGAGATCACTTTACTAGTACTATTCATAAAGAGTTTGTCTTTGAGGAGGTTTCTGTAACTTGGAGTCCAACTGCTATTTTGATCAGTATTGTTATGCTTCTGCGTTTATCTAATATTGACATTGTGACAAGTACAATTCCAGACACTGCTCCAAACCCCGTCGTAACACTGTTCTCCCTTAGATTTTTGCCCCACCCGCTTTTGTCCAGTTTCCTGTCGTTCCACCTCCAGCCTAGCCTCTTGTTCCTACTCGAATATCCCCTAGAGAGAGGCGTTCAACCATTTCTTCAGATTATCATCTTTATTCAGTTGAAGGGGAATTATTTAATTTCGAGGATCCAGTATTTTTTAGTTCGACTATAGCTAGTTGTTTTGCAGATCAGTTGCATAATGCCATGACGGAGGAGATGGATTCTATGTCTCACAACTCTGTATGGGAGTTAACACCTTTACCTGAAGGATCTAAGGTAGTTGAATGCAAATGGATCATTGTATATACGTCAATCAAAGTGGGAGATATTTTACATTTATGTTTTTATACCTGACATCAATTTTGTTATTAAGATATTATGAATTAAGGTACCAACATAACCCTTCTAATATTCACTGGTTGGCAACCAAGAAGGTTCATTGCTATTTAATAAAGACAAGAGATTACAAATTGGTTAATAGGAGATCGGATGAGCTTATGTTTTTGAGCTACTCTGAGTTAGATTTTGCTAGTCTCTTTGAAGATTGCTCTTTTACGTGAGAGTAGTTATTGTTTTGCTTTAGGTACTGCTACTGCACTAGGATTCTTTATCCATGTGGGAGTTATTACTAGTTATATTTTTGGTTGACATTCAGAATTGATTTTTTGATTATTTAGCTGCTATTATATTTGGATCCGTTATTATATGTGCACATATTTAGTTTAAATTATGCAATTGCAATAAAGTTTTAGATATGAGTGATCTATCACATGGCGGTTGTCAAAGTATCAAGTGACTATAGAGAATACTGAAAGATTTTTCAAGTTTGCTTGAGCTGGATATGGGTAGGCTCCACATCCTTTGGCCTTCATTTCAGTATGAGCGATGGTCTTCGCATGACAGTTTGTCTAAGTATTGAAATGATATGTGTCTGGTAAACACATGTTGCAGGACATTAATGGAAATGTACTAACACATCATTAAGGTGTACATTTGCCATTCACACGCTAAACTCCACCAGTAAAGAAATTACACTTGAAAGCTATTGAGGTTGCTAGCCTGATATCCACGATAAGAATTAGGCATGTGCTCAAAGGCCTGACCAAAATTTGTCGGTGAACCGTATTAGTCATCTTTATAGTCGTAGAGTGACAGTTAAGTTCGATGTAACATTGCCTTCGACAAATTATCATGTGTGGTTTTTTTTTTTTTTTTAAACAAAGGATGGTCATCCCCTTTTTATAAAAAAATTGTGAATCAGGCTAAAAATATTTTTCTTAAAATCGAGTTAGCGCCGGGTGAGAGATTGTTGGATTTTCTATCTATGCCGACACTACTCTTCTGGTTCACGAGCACACATGTTAATAGGTCGTATAGGTGTAATTGGTTGTTCCCAATTGTTATACCAAGTTAAGGTAGGTGGAACCTAGTGTTACTCTTTATTAGGGTTTGAGGATATAATGGGAAGACTACTCTAACCCTATCAGGTTAAATTGAGAGGAAGTCCCTCTTAAAGGCTATAACACAAAAAACCATCCCATTGAGGTCTGCAGCTAATCCAATGGAAGACTCCACTCAAGAACAGGTGATTTCCAGAGAGCAGGAGAAGAGGTTAGTATAATCTGTTCTCCATATCCTATTATTGATCATAATAACTGTATGATTTCTCAACAGTCCCTAGTACATTAGCTTCAGGTTTCTGGCTTTTTCTGTAGAACTTAAAAGTTATAGTTTTTCAATGTTTTAGAAGCTGTTTTAATTGAACACCTAACAGGCTGTGTTGTTTTAAGCTCTAGGTTTAATTCTCTCACTGTCCATATTTACTTCTTGCATCATAAAAGGCCAGATCTTTCAACATTTTCGACAAAGAATTTCGTTCATAGGGATGCATAAGAGGTTTCCGGCTCGCCCTTAAGTGAATCATGTTATTGCATCCTATTCTCCAATGGTTACTATTAACTGTCATTTTATTTTTCGTAACCCTCATTCAAGGAAGTTTGTAGCACTATATAAAATTCAACTGTCTACTTTGCTTAATTATGGTGGTAGTTAAATGTCTTGATACGTTGTTCTTGGCACTTGCAATAGGCAATCATGCGCCCACAAATTATTTATTGATTCCACTAAAAGTTTTAGCTCTACCTCCTATCGTAACGAAGACTGTACGACTTGAAGAAATCTAATGGCAAGATGACTCCAGTTGAGAAGAGATGAGATTCCGAAACCTCAGTAACTGAATTTAGTAGGAAACTTAGAATCAAGCTGATGTCGGATTAGGAAAGGTTGCCAGAGAAGGGACGAAGTTATGCCTTTCTGATATCTTCCAAAGACCAAAAATAATTGAACCTTCAACTTCATGTAAACAGAAAGTGCAAATTAAGCGGATATGAAGCAAGATGCCTACCTACATTTTTCTATTGTTTATCTATATTCATTCACCTAACTGATTAATTACTCGAATAAACAATTTCATTTTTCACGAAGAGATAGACAAGATGCATTCTCTTAGAAACGGTTTATAAGTTATAAACTCTAGTTTTTCCAAGGTTCCTCCGCTCGAGATGTGCACCACTGATTACATAGTTGAAACTTGTATCATTTTGTGTTGGCGTTTTTCTTCTTCTTGTTGAGGGTATAGATCCTAGATAGTGATGTGAGTCAGCCCCCAAAAAGATTCATGCAAGTTCAACTTAATGCTAATTAGGTCTAACTAACAATAAAGAGAAATACATTAATAAAATAGTAATTGCCATCAAGAAAACAGTAGAAAACAATCAAAATTTGCTAATCAAGTTGAAAAAAACAGTAATGCAAGAGGTAAAAAAGGAATTTGGCACGGATCTGGCAAAGACTTCCGAAGGTTGGAGTCTCTGCAAAGACTCAAAATGGACCTTTGTTTTGTAGACCTTAGCCAATCTCTTTATTACCCTTTGTTTATCGCCTGGGCCTTCCATAGCTTAGTAGGTGTTGGCCTATGTTTCTTAGGTATCGACAGCAATTGTTAGACCCCAGTCTTACATGTTGCTTTTCAGTTAGTTCTTTTTTGCTCGGATCCAACTGGCATGTTTCGTGAAGTGAGATCCAGATCTTCTTCCTATAAATCTACTACTTACTTTGTCAATCACAAATTGTGTCGGGCAATATGAATCATAGATGTATTGTGTGAGAGCCTACGACTGTTAGCCACAAAACGATGGTACTTCGGTATTTCAAAAAATCTAGGATAGTACTTTTAGTAAATTCATCTGAAATCTCTTAAAAACGACTTGGGATCTTCCCTTGAAATTATCTCCTAGGACTATCTTCACAAAAAAAAACATTAGCTTTCAGCTTCACATGATCGCAACTTGCCTGATGTCCTTGATCAACAAATATAGGTATCAGAGTAACTCAATGAATGAGGCTGTTTTTATATGTGACATGCCCTATGCTGTTTGTTGTTATTAGTATTTTCCATGTAGAAAGAGACATTATAAGCTTAAGTAATTATTAGATCATCATAATTTAATAACAATGATTGCGACTTAAATAATGTCACTTACTTCAATTATGGGGGGTGACTTGTTTAAGTGCTACCGTAGTCAGAATGTAACTCAAAACACTGTTATGATGTAAAATAAAATAAAGATTTAACAACTATGAAGGATTGATGCCAAACCCAATAACACATATGACAAAAGAGACGAGGAGGGGAAATTCTCACTGAAACTTAATCATGACTATCTGATGGTTTAAAGCACTGCAACGTCTTCTGTTCATTTCGCTTTCATATATCAGAGCTTCTGAAACCAAATCTAGAGACTGTACCAACATGAAGGCCTCCACTAATGTGAAGTGTGAACATGGTTCTATATGTGACTTTCTTATCTTCATCTGCTAATTTGAATCGAAATAAATGCAGAAGAACCATTGCAACTATCTTCATTTGCCTGTAAGCAAAGTCCTTCCCTAAGCATATTCGAGGGCCAGCCTGCAAAACCAAATGAAAATGTCACAAGTAGTTTGGTTATGGGATAGTTTCAATTTGACACGCCATTATACGATCGAAACAGGCGAAAAGTTGCGATTTTCTGATTTTGAACAAACCAAATCTTCTTCAAAAGATGTTTCTTAGCATACTAGGTGCAGTTCATAGACGAACTGCATATAGACAAAGATCAGAATACAAGTCAAAATAGCTCATTGTTTGTATTCTGGACACTTCATATACGAAATTCACCTCACCATTCCTTAATTTCATAAATTAGAAGTCAAAAAAGTTTACTGACATGAAAAGCCACGAATTTGAAGGGTGATTCTGGTTGAAAAACCCCATTATTAAGCCACCGCTCAGGTCGGAAATCCTCAGCATCGTCCCCCCAGATATAAGTCATCCTACCCATGCTATAAGCAATGTAGTACATACCATCACCTTTTCTGAGTTTATAACCATCAGGAATTGTATCATCCACTTCTGCACACTTCCCATCCTGTTAAATTAACCATGAATTAGTATCAAAATATAAAGAAAATAATTGCAAGAAACACGCTAATATTGCGTCAAAACTTTTACCACGGGGACGGCAGGGTACAATCTCAAAGTTTCCGTTAGTGCAGCATGAAGATAATGCATTTTATCGATAGCGGCATCAGTTAGGTTAGATACAAATTCATCGATGCTGGTTTCGTTTCCGTTACAATCAACGACTTCTCTCACTTCTTGCACAATCTTTTCTTGTACTAGAGGATGCTTGCAAAGAATATAGAAGAACCATGAAAGGGTCACCGCAGTGGTGTCTTTGCCCGCGATCATGAAACTCAAAATTATATCTCTCAAATATTTATCATCCATGTTCTCGGGGCCATTCTCACTTGCCACAATAAACCTTGAAAGTATGTCCTCTTTTTCATTCTGAAATCAAAAAAGTATTGAAGCTTTTCAGTTTGTAATTTACACAAAAAAATGCACCCCTCACTTATTTGAGGTTCAATAAAACAGGGATTGTGCTCAAGACTCCTTATTTTGATTCTTAACATAATCAAGCACGCCTTAAATCAGGAAAATATGGTATTGATGGCCGTTGAAGTCATCTTTAAGATACCGGAGTCAGCAACATGAATTACACAGAATGGTAGAATTATGCAAGACTACCCAAACCCACTAGTTTAAAATTTTCACAAATTTATAATTTGTCAAGGTTAAGCTATCCTAACAGAATCGTACGGTTATATCAGTGGTAGACTTTATAGCAGCACCATCATCAAGTAATGACAGAAGTCACAGAACAGTTCAGTGTGAATTGTACTTACACTGTCTCCTTGCAGGGATAGCATCTTCCTCTTGCTATTAATTACTTCATACACAAAATCATCGATAACTTTGATATTCTTCTTAAGTGTAGCCTCAGATCCGATATTTAGAAACCTCTTAATCCTCCAGAAGAGATCAGCATAACGCCAATAAACTAATTCATTTGAATCATCGAAAGCCTTTATGAATGTAGAGACCTTTTCAGTTGAACCTCCCAAGCAATTCAACTCCACCCCAAATCCAACTTTGAATATTGAATCCAGACTGGACCTCATTAGTAAATCCTACAAGAATGAAATTATTGTTAATCATGTTTTGGCTGTATGAGAAATGATTGCGTAAAGAAATAAATGACCTAAACATAAATATAAAACTAGAAAAAATAAATGACCTAGTAACAAGAATTCTTATCTCTTTCAAAGACAAAAAAATATAAATATCAAAATTCAGGTTCCAGCTATGGTTCAGCGAGGGTTCAGTTCGATTACTTCTCAAAGAATTTGGATCATAGAATTTAGTCTAAACATACACAAGATGGGATGAAATGAACAATAATAACTCATACCAAAAATATATTTAGATTGGAAAGGTGGGGAAAACTACATCCGATACATCCACAGTTCAACCAATTATTTGGTGATTAATAGAAGAGTACAGACTGTTAATCCAATAAGATTTATCAATATTCCTATGATTTCATAACTAAAAACATACTTTATGAAACGTGATGTGCTTTGATGCAACTTTGCAAGCTAAGTCATGATTAAGACGTAATCAAGAGTACTCACAAGAATGTCAAAAGTCTGGGAAGTGATAGTAAACTTGGAAACAATCCGAGCCAATTTAGCAGCATTTCCTCTAAAAGTAGCACAGCTGAAGTCCCTTAGGACTCTAGTAGAAAACTCAGAGCTAGCGAGTTTTCTTTGTTGTCGCCATTTATTCCCATCAACAACAAATATACCTTGGCCAAACAGGTCTCTACTAATAGCTTGATTGTTTTCTCCCTTGTTGTAATTATCAAAGTTGGTTTTGAGTATGTACTCAATGTTTCGTGAGTCAGTCGTATAGTATTCACTCTGCGATGGAGAGAGAAGTCTGAAGGTTTGATGTTTACGAGCGATATTTGTTTGGTAATCGTATAGATTGTTGAAATAGAAGAGCTGATCAAAGACTGTGCCTATAACAGGAGGAAATTGAGGGTTCTTGATTGACTTTCCTGTGAAGATTTTCAGTAATAAAAGACAGAAGCTGATGAAGAGAAGAAAGAGCGCAGTTGCCACGACAGGGATGATATATGAGAAGAAATTCATCTCATCAGTTTAGAGATAAATGAGGAGAACAAGTTCGCATGAGAGAGAGAGAGACTGTCTTGGGTTATATCCCTGAAGGTCAATGAAAACAAAGTAATTTGTTTAATTGTGATTGTTTTCCAGGAAAAAAAAACCATGAAAACAAAAAAGATTGGATCATAAACACATATAGGTCTATGTTTACGCTGCCTGAAATGCACCGAGGGTAATGTGCTAGTGTAGCACTTAAACTGCCCTGGGAGCTGTGTTACAAAGAGCATACTTTACCTGCATGCGCCCATGAATATTTTGTCAGAATTCAGAATCTAGTGGGCTTACGCAGCCAAACATACACTGTAAGGTGGAAGATCACATCCTCTGCATGTCAACCTAATAAACAAGTCAAGAGGGTGGTAGCTCAAAAAGAAAAGCATCACCTGGTTGTAGAAAACAATAATCAGTGACGAAATATACTAATTATTAATATTCGACTAAGTCAATAAAAAGAAGATAAAATATACAACACAAAATGATCAATCAAGTTATCCCGGCTTACTTCGATTTTATACTCAATACAACCCTTATGGAAAGAACAATGTTAGCAGCAGAACCAAATCATAAATAACTACTAGCAGTACATGCATAAATACATGGGTTATGAACGAACTTACGTGACGTTCACAATAGCCCTCAGAAGTCGTTGAACTGATAATGTATCCTTAAACAGATAATGGATTAGAATCATGTGATTTCAAAAGTCTCTTAAATCTTTGTGAATATATGTTGAGATATATAGTCCCACATCGGGTATTCAAGCCTTGCACCTCAATAATATAAGATCCTGGGCTACTCCTCTCATTGCCAATTGGTTTTGAGATGGAACATCCCCTTCTAATAATATAAATATGGGTTGGTAGACCATCATAGTAAAGTAGATAGAGGATAGGGGTTGCGTAATGGTTTCTGTCTTGAATCTTTGTGAATATAGGTTGGTAGACCATCATAGTGGCTGTAGTGGCTTATTCCGCATCTCGAACTCAAGCTTTATCTTCGACCGTCATACATTCACTCGACCTTGTCAACATACACATGACACATTTATGGCACATTACAAAACAACTACAGAGTTTTATTCATCATTTTCGACCTCTACATCAACAGTTCGAGTCAACAAGCACTCCGTCATTAATGAAGCTATTACAAGACAGCAAGATCAAACCGTTACATAATCGGTTCAAGGACTATCAAATATATATTGTAACGTTCATCATTAAGAATAATAAGATCAGAGAAACGGTCATATTATAATACCTATAAATAATAGTGGTTGTAGTGGCTTATTCTGCATCTCGAACTCAAGCATCATCTTCGACCATCATACATTCACTCGACCTTGTCAACATACACAAGACACATTACAAAACAACTACAGAGTTCTATTCATCATTTTTGACCTCTACATCAACAGTTCGAGTCAACAAGCACTCCGTCATTAATGAAGCTGTTACAAGACAGCAAGATCAGACCGTTACATAATCGGTTCAAAGACTATCAAATATATATTGTAACGTCCATCATTAAGAATAATAAGATCAGAGAAACGGTCATATTATAAGACCTATAAATAAGATCAAAGAATTCCAGATGAAAGACGAATGAATCCTCGCTCAAACACTATATACAGAACTGTTCAGAACATCTTTTATAATAGCTAGCAATCATCAATAAAATCTTTATATCTTTCTAAATCCTCAAGAAAGTCGTGGTTTTTAACCTATTCAAAGATTTTCCACGCTAAACTTTGTGTTAGCAATTACTCATCGTACACTAACATTCTTATTATCTCTAGTGTAAAGACTAAGTTCGGATCATGAAATTAGGCTATTACATTTGGCACCGTCTGTGGGAATGAAGTTTTTTAGTCCCATTTCTCAAAAACTGCTGATTTTCTCTTCGCAACATGGCATTTCCAAACCTTCCAGCACCAATTGGCCCAACAGAAGGAAGTGCCCTACTAGAAGAATAACGGGCCACTCTACACTCTGAAATAGAAAGACAGGCCGTTCTGGAACAACAGTTGGCAGGTGTGTAAGATGCGTTAAAGGTTCTGCAGGGACAGCAGATCGTAACCTAGAAGAACAAAGGAGTGTTGCCAGCCACCTTACGAGTTTCCTTTCAAGACAGACTTGGACCCCACGCTAACAGCCTCGGAGGTGATATTCGATCTAATCATATTCAACCGGGGGTCGAGATTGTCCAGATACAGGAAGCCCACCAAGAAGTTGATGGCGGTCCTGCTGGAATCAGACAAGCAAAAGATTCACCCTGTGGAAAAGTTTGTATTTTAGCGCGTGAGCGACTAAGTGAAGGAAGTGGAGACCACAATACTCGCAAAGGACGCAACCCACGCTAGACTATCACAGCTCGTCAGTATGTGGCTCAAGAACACGTTGAAAAGCGTATTAAAGAATAGCTCGAAGCCTAGATTCAAACAGCTAAAAGGCATTTACAACAAGTTACAGAAGAGCCCGATTGCCCAGGAACTATTAGATGGTGAAGTTCCCACCAGTTTCCTCACCCCTAAAATCAAAAAATACAGGGGAAATGATCCCGTGGAGCACGTTCAAGAATTCTAGGATGCTTTAGGCTTGCATTCTACATCCAACCACATTCTATGTCATCTTTTTCCTACCAGCCTACAAGGTGAACCTTTGCGATGGTTCCACTTATTACAAGAAGGGTACAACTTTTGAACAGTTGCAGAAACTCTTCGTCAATAACTACTCGCACAATAGAGAGAAAGAGGAGAACTTGTGTTCTCTGTTCAGCCTTAAGCAGGTGCCAAGAGAGAAGCCCGAAACATTTACTAAGAAATTTTTGGAGTTGACCAGAAAGGTAGACCGACTTGATCATAAAATTACTATTTTAGCCTTTACTAACACTTTGCTCGTGAAAGAAAGAGCGATGGAGTACCTAATTTTAAACAAACCTACGACCTTAGAGGACATGATCGAAAAGGTCAATGAATATATCAATCTTGAAAGGATGGTATCCGAAAGGCAGAAAACCCAGAAATCGACCTTGACAGCAAGAGATCAATCCACAAAGCAAGTATTCAATCACGATGTTGATCATAGAGGAAACAGGAAGCAAACCAAATCTAATGACGATCGAACTCGGAGAGGTAGTAATATGCCAAAGCCCTGTCTTCCCAAGATGACTGTCACAATAGCCAGCCTATATCCTATACTTCAAAAGGATTAATTCTTCCACAATGCCCAGTATCTTTAACCTATCGAAAGAAAATCATATTGCATACACCACAAAGTCCAATATCATGACACAAAATATTGTTTCGCTTTACAGTGACTGTTGGAGTATATTTTTATGGACGGACGAATGCATGAGTACATAATGGACATTGAAAGTTACAATAATGGGAGTTATAAGCTTACTACTGAGATCATATAGATAGAAGGAGCGGCAGGGGAAAAATATTTATACCACATCTTTCTCAGCCACTTTATCGAGACTCATACCATCAACAGGTCTATCCGATACAAAAGACGACGTCTCGGCCAATGCCACGATTTATCCATGGTTGATAAAGAAGCCCAGTTACTCCCCACATCTAGTTCCCAACACACAGGGATCTCCTTCAAAGATTGTGACGTTCGTCACGTCAACTTTTCTCATCATAATGCACTCGTGATCATGTTGAAATGAGAAATGTCATACTACATACAATGATGGTGGATACTGGCAGTAATATCGAACTACTTTTCCAAAGCACGATTGATCAGATGGGACTGGCCGACAAAGTACAGCCTAGTGACATTGACATCAGTTGGTTCAATGGCTCTAAAGAGGAACATGTAGGAAAGATCATACTTCCTATTATTGTTGGACCGGTAATGATCGATGTAGTATTTTACGTTATCAATGTAAAATCCCATTATTTGGGAATCATGGGAGGCTGTTGGCTGCATAACATGCGAGCTATCCCATCGAACTATCATTTGGCGCTATGATTTGATAGGAATGGCAGCATTTACAAAATTAAAGGCAGTCGGAGGCTAGCTCGAGCTTACGAAAACATTGTTACCACTGTAACAGAATCACCAGCACTGCAGCTCATATAGTAATTATAAAAAACCACAGAGAACATCACAGAGAACTCTACAAAAAACCAGCTACCAAGTGTAGAAACTACAGAATACGTCAAAATCATTAGAGACAAACGAGGCACTTACATTGGAACTCTTTTGCCCATGACAGAGCGCGATACTCTTATTCAGTTTCTCAAAAACAATAGTGATATCTTCGCATGGACATTCCACGAAATGCCAGGCATTGATCCAAATTTGGCTTGCCACGAGCTTAGTTTAAAAGAAAAAGTTGAGGCAGTCAAAAAGAACAGAGAACTTTAGCACCAAGGCTCTGAGAAGAAATCAATAAAGAGATCGACAAACTCATTAAAGTTAGTTTTATTCGAAAAGCCAACTACCCAGAATGGATCTCGAACATAGTAGCAGTTCCGATAAAAAATGGCAAGATCAGAGTATGCGTGGATTTCATGGACCTCAATAACTATACTCTGAAAGATAGCTTTCCACTTCTTATCATCAACCATCTACTTGATTCTACAGTGGGACACAAACTTTTATTTATGATGGACGCTACATCAGGGTACAATCAAATACCTCTGTTGCCCGAAGACCAAGAAAAAATAGCTTTCATCAAAAAATACGGATTGTACTGCTACAAAGTCATGCCTTTCAGCCTCAAGAACGCAGAAGCCACTTACCAAAGACTGATAACACAGATGTTCAAGGACCATCTTAAGAAAATAATAGAAGTTTACATTGATGATATGCTCTGTAAAAGTCTCAAGAAGGAAAACCATCTCGCAGATTTATATACGACCTTCGAAATTCTGCAGTTCTGCAGGATGAGGCTAAATCCTAAAAAATGTCAATTTAAAGTTCAATCGGGCAAATTTTTAAGACATTTGATCAGCTAACAAGGTATCAGAGCTAATCCAGATCGTATTCGTACTTTATTATCAAATATAAAGAAAGACGTATAAAAGATCATCGGTAAGATAGCAGCACTAAACCATTTTGTTTCCAACTCTTAAGATTGACGTTGATAGTTATTCGTCCTCCTACGCGAAGGGACAATGAAAAATAAACCTAAAAAAGACCCTGAGATCGAGTAGACTACAAAATATGAAGCAACATTTTAAGAACTAAAATGCTATTTGGGAAAACCGCCAGTAATGAGTATACCCAAAGAAGGAGAAGAGCTCACGATATATCTCACCATTACTGATGAGTCACTGAGCTCAGTCCTTATCTGACTTGATAAAAAGATAGAGAAACATGTCTACTTTATCATCAAGTCTCTCACTCCATCAGAAACGCGATACACTAAGATTGAGAAACTATTTTTAGCTCTCATCTATAAATCGCAGAAGTTAAAACAATATTTCTAAGCTCATTCAGCTCGGGTAATGGCAAATTATCCCTTGCGCAAAATCTTGTCCAAACGAGAAAAATTCAGACGAGTTCAGCAATGGTCAGTTACTCTTGGTGAGCACGATATACGTTTCGAACCACGGTATTCTGAAAAAGGGCAAGCAGTAGCAAATTTCCTTGCAGACTTTCCAGTAGAAGACCCTGCAGGGAAGAGGATAGTACCGACATAAATAAGGAACAGTTTGAAGAAAAATCATATTGGATATCCAAGAAAGGTTAGTGCCTTCTAACTGACGCATCTGCCGGGCCTGTTGGGTCAAGCATCGGGATCGTTCTTATCACGCCTTCCAATGACATAATTGAGAAATTAATCCAACTCAACTTCTAAGCCACAAACAATGAGACCGAATATGAGGCACTAATCCACGGACTAGATATGGCTCTAGAGATTAATGTGCCCGAGTTATTTGTGTACACAGACTCTTTACTCATAGTGAACCATTATACAGATAAATATCAAAAAAATAGAAAGATGATCGATTGCACCGCAGCATTAGCCGACAAAATTAGCATATTCAAAAAGGCTATCATCGAACATTTGCCTCGTGGAGAAAACAGACATTCTGATTTCCTTGCCTATCTTGCGGGATTCCTCAGAATAAAAGCTCGATATTTGAAGATCGAAGTAGTGTCCACCCCCAACATTAACCTCATCAGCTCAAATTCTGTTAATACTGGGGGCGGTGAAGAGGTCGAAGACGATTGGAGACGACCTTTCCTCATGTATATCGGACAAAAAAACAAATTTGATAGTAAACTCCCTGAGGATGCTAATAAAAGAAGACATTTGTTGGGCAATGCTAAGCGATACGTTATTCACAATAACCTCCTTTACAAAAGCTAGTTACAGGACCCTATCTCCAATGTTTATCTGATACAGAGGTCCAAGCCTTCCTGCACAAACTTCACGAGGGCACTTGTAAATTCCATGCGACAGGATGATCTTTAGCAAGCCGAGCTCTTACTCAAGGAGTATTTTGGCCTAAAATAAAAGTTCAAGCCATCGAATATGCGAGCAAGTGTGATGCCTTCCAGCAACACTAACCCAAAATTTGAGTTACAGCCTTGGAACTCTATTCTAGCAAAGCTGTTTGGCCATTCAAAAGATGGGCCCTCGATCTCGTGGGAGAATTCCCAACTATACCAGGAAAACGGAAGTATCTTTTAGTAGCAATGGACTACTTCACCAAATGGGTAGAAGCAGTTCCTTTGTGTCGAATACGTGAAGATGAAGGCATCAAGTTTATATAGGAAATTATTATAATACGGTTTGGCTGCCCCCACTTCATCAGAATCGACAATGGATCATAGTTCGTTGGCTCCAAGGTTGTTAATTTCCTCAACCAGTATAACATCATTTACTCTCCTTCAAATCCAAATTACCCACAAGGAAATGGTCAGGCTGAAATCACCAATAGAACTATAATCGATAGAATCAAAAAGCGTTTGACAGAAAAGAAGGGTAATTGGGTGCAAAAATTATCACACGTGTTATGGGCATACCGAACAATACCTCGAGTATCGACTGGATATACACCGTTCTTGTTGGCATACGGTACCAAAGCAATCATCCTCACTCAATATCATCACCCACTACGTGATCATACCATGACAGATGAAGAAAACGAGTTCTAGTTGGCATGTAACATAAATTGGATTGAGGAACAAGAGACAGAGCAATCATGAACTTGGGAAGGTACCATCAGGCTTTAGCAAGATCATAAAACAAATGAGTTCATTATAGAGAGTTTGATATTAAAGATCTCGTCCTACGAGAGGAACCAAAGCATATAAAGGAACTTAATGCTAGGAAACTCACAAAAAATTAGGAAGGACCTTTTATCATTGTCAGAAAAAGTAGACAAGCTTTTACAACCTCGCAACAAAAAATAGAGATCGAGTTCCTAATCCTTGGAACATGAGGAGATTAAAGTTATATCACAGATAATAATCTATCACAGTGTACTATTCTACTATTTCTTCCAATTATGTACATCATTCTCACATCAATAAAATACTTATGTTTGATCGACCTACATCAAAATACTTTTTACTATTTCATATATTACTCTTCTACTATTTTTATCATCTTGTATGTCGTTCTTACATCAATGAAATACTTATGTTTGACCAACCTACATTAGAGTATTTTCTACTATTTTATACAGTACTCTTATACTATATCTTATATTTTTGTACGTCAATCTTACAACAATGAAATACTTGTGTTTGGTTGCCCAACATTACAGTACTTTTTTACTATCTCATACAAATACTTCTATATACATAACACATTTCTAATATCACAGGTTACCATTGGGTTCACCCCACTATTATAGATCGTTTGTTATTTCAGCCAATTCAATCTTCTATTACATACAAATCGCTTATTGCTTCAGCCCATTTGATCTTCTATTACATACAGATCGTTTATTGTTTTAGCCAAACTAATTTTCTATTATATAACAAGTCACTCATTTCTTTAGAAAATTTGATCTTCTATCATACCACAGGTCGGCTATTGGTTCCATAATACGGCTAACAGACGATAGACTTCTACACCACAATTAGTTCATCAAAAGGTCAGTACAAATATGTATGGGTAAATAATTATACTATCAGTCAACTTTTGCTGCAGTATAGCCTTCACACTCTATCTACTATATTCCAATTGGTATAATTCGAATAATCCCTTTTTACATTAATAGCAAAACCTCTTCAGTCACTCGAACTCTCAAACAGCGCATCACCACGCAATCTTTCCCCGCGCCCCAAAAGTCGTAGACGCATCAATTCTGGTACCCTCCCAGTAATAATTTGTTTTCCTTCTTTAGGCTTACTCTTAGTAAGAGCACCAATTTTTGACATAATACGCTCCAGATACTCAGTTTGCACTATCTGAATGTCACACTGTACACCATTTGTGATCAGGTTATCATAAACCGTGTCTCTTTCTTTTTCCAATCTCTTAAACTCTAACACAATAAAAAAAATACTATCGTCATTTCTCTGTCATGCATATCACTTGCCTCGCGCTTCACCTTGTCAGGAATAACGAGCTACGTAATTTTTCCCTTAGCCTCATTCAGCATCCCTTCCAACGTTTTACAGTAATCTTCCATCACCCATTTTTCATCCAAAGAAGCTTTATTATGTGCTTCCATCACCGTTATAAATTTGTCCATGTATCCCAAGACAACCATTAATTCCTCCATAGCGAACTGATTATGATCCCTTTCTATAACTTCTACGTCAAGATTTCGTTTAGCCGTCAAAAGACCCGCCTTCAATTTGGTCTTCGCGTTAATTAATTCCTCAATTTCTATTTGGTACTCCAAAACGTTCAACTCCAACACTTGAACTGCATCCTTTAGAGTCTCTATCTTAAGCCAATGCTTTTTTATTAATTCATTTTGATCGTTGTTAGCTTTCTCTAACTCTTTTACCCTAACATTAGCAGTATGCCACAGTCCTTCAAACTTACGAGCACGCCCATCTGTCTCCCTCACCGCAGCTCGGATTTTAGTTATTTCCGCTTCAAGCGTATTTATCTGAACTTGCAAGTCTTTAACACAATCTTCGTCTTTCTTCAACACAGTCAATAACTCTGTAATTTTAATTCGCTCAGATATTAGTTCCGTTTCCTACTAGGTTATTCGTTCTGAAATATTACTAGCGTGACGTTGAACTTTTCAATGTCTAACTCTTTTTTCTTTTCAACCTCCTTTAGTTCCTCCATTTTTTTCAGCTCAATGGCTAGTTCAGCCTCCTTACCTTCCAGTTATTCGTTCAAATGAACCACTATATTGTTCTTTCATTACTCTCGCTTCCATTTTGATATTTAACTCAATAGCACTTTTTAGTACTTCCTGATAAAAATTTAGATCAGTGTTCAATTTTCATTTAACACACGTAACGCCTCATACTGGCTTTGAACTTCTACCAGTTCACCTTGCAGCAACAGTTAACTTTCACATACATACCAGTTCGTGTATCAAAACATTTTACATATCACAGTTAACAATTTTACTCAACAATATAATACTTGAGTAATATCAATCCGCATATTTACTTATATCTATATTATCATCACAGAGAATAGATTTTATTTATCATCAAAACAGTGTATAAACATCTAATATATATGCAAGTTGGTGAAAACTTAACTACTTTTCTTTCGCTTCCTCAAACTATGAGAGGACTGCCCCCTATCTCTCGAACTCCTTGACCTATCTACCTGCACATCCAAAGGAACTATAAAGGTCACCACCTCCTACTAGCGTTACTTTTGCTGTGACCAAAGTATCAGGCTCTTGACCTCCTCCTCATCATCTTTCGACAAAAATTTTCTCGATCTAGGAGCTGGTTTTTCAACAACATTTTCTTCCTAATTCTTTGTAAACTACATATTTTTAGTTTTTTTGTTTTATATATCAAAGTCCTTCCCACAATCCGTTACGTACTTCCTAAATTCGTTCTCTACCTTCGCCAGTTCCCCTACATAAAACTCAATCACACTTTCTATATGATATTCATGATCTATTTGCGCTAGGACCTTTGCTCATGACGGATACAAGTGCTCACTCAATTGCATATGCTCCATGTACAGACGCTTACGTGTTTCCTTCAGCAATACACCCAACGCTTTCAAATCACCTTCTACCTTCTTTCTAATAGTAGTTTCTTTTGTCAATTGATTTTCCAAGGACGTATTTTGTTTTATACTTTGCATCAGCACGTTTTGTAACTCCTTTAATTTACCCTATAATTTCCTTTGCACCTCTATTTGCTCTTTCCTTATTTTGAAAAGCACAATCTTCATTGCTCTTCGATCCTACATAAAGCCAAGAGCATCATATAAGGGTCCTACATCACCCCATATAACAAACACACCAGCTCGAGCTGACCATTTTCTCGCCTCAATACTATGACAATTACGTACTTCTTGAGCTAAAAATATAACACGAGCTGGGTCAGGTATTACGCCCATTTCATTCAAAAGTTCTACGTAAGCTTCTTTTAAACCCCGCTCACTATCTACTTCGGCCTCGAAATACAGTATCAGAGTTACCCAAAGCTTATAACACCTAGCTTTATCGCTCGAGTCGATAAAATAGGTCAAGTCTTTCAGTTTTCGTACTAACGCCCCCCTTTCCTCTTCTTTTCTTAAGACTTCATCCTTTTTTATTTTTATCTTAGCATATCAACATTAAAGATCAAATAATTCTTTAAAGTTTTTCTCCAAATTAGACTTAAACTGCCTTATCTCATACTCAGTTTTATTTGTAAATGTTGAATAGAAGTAACAGAATCCCTCGCTTTACTCAACAATCTCTCCAGAGTAAAAATAGTTTTTCTCAACCGCTCTACCTCCTATACAGATTACAAATTTCTTGTTATCATGCAAACATTCAAACAGAGAACAATAAAAAGATGTCAATCAAACTTAACAGTTTTGGAACACAATCTCATCAAAGTCAAGATAGAACAACATAGTTCAAAATAGAATACCACAGACTGATTAAATATTCTTGTCAATCTTACCTCAGATGGAGGATCCACTTCACTACCAGCAGCTCATACTTATTCAGTTTGAGAGGCAGGTACATCGGTTGGAGCAACAACATCTTTCACCAGTTTGTTTTATATATCTGAAGCAAAAACTATCTCCTTGTACCTGCCAGATTGGTCCAGATCGATATCAGCAATAGTCAATCTAAAGTAGCGATAAGTTTAAATCAAATGGTCTCTTTCAGCCCTTATCTTTGTGAATGTTTGTAATACAGTCTCCTCGCATTCAGACAACTCTACATACCGTACTTCAGCAGCTTCAACTCTTTGGCCTTGCTCTCTTTCTCTTTCTTGAGCTCATCCTCGAGCTCTTTCGTACGAGTTGCTTGAGCATCAAAATTTTGAGTAAGCTCCCCGAACTCCTAGTTCATCCTCTGAATAAAACTTGTAGCCCCCTTCACCAGCATCGAGAGTTGCCAATGCAAGAAACAAGATCAGTCATACATATATATCAATCACAATACAGTAAATAGAGAGTATTAGTACTACACACGTTATTTGCTCTTGAAACATATATTCGAGCTATTGCGGCTAGGTCCCCGCCATCTTAAAATACCTTTGCTCTATTTCTCTCAGCTTGGCTACAACTTTAGCACTAGTATGGTTACTGCCTTCAAGCACATGTTGTTTCCTTTTCAGCGACCTCTTGTCTGCCTCTAAAGGAGTGACCTCATTCACCACCTGCTCCTTCACTACACCTTCGGCAGCAAGATTACCACCCTCTGTCCCTTGAGCCACTACCACAGTATAAGGAGAAGCTTTTAGCGCTGGCTTTCTTAACCTCTGAAACTTCTGCCCCACACTCGTACTCTCTGGCTCAAGCGACGGGATACCAATCAAGTCACCTAAAGGAAGACAGGACTTCTTCTTCTCAGCCATAACTCGATTCTTGTAAGCACGCTACACTTTGGGAACTCTGGAATCTACCATTTTATCCCTACGGATACCTAAATCACCAAGTACTTGCTTTAACTCGACCTGCTCAAGGGCTACGCAGTCGAACAAGTTTGTGTTATCAAGCAAAGATTTGGAATCAGAACCTGACAAACAAAAACAAAGAAATGGTTAGAAGCTCAAAGACAAACAGATGGTTGGTCAAGTTGGTAGATGTTACTTACTCAGATTATAATACTTATGGTTCAGGACGAACGTTGGTTCATCTGGAACCTGCATACAATTGCCCCTACCCATACAAGGTGGTCATTCCACGGTCTACCAGTAGATTCAAAGTAAAAAAAAATTGGCCTAGAGGAGCCACTAAATAGGTAATCGCTATTATGACCTTTGACATACTTCAATCTATAAAATTTTAGCACGTCCGCTGCTACGAACTGCTTTGCAGTCCCACTCTTTCTCCACCTCGCATTCAAGGCCTCACACGCCCTCATCATCTCAAATATATTGCCATTTAATTGGGCAGGGCCACACTGCAATGCATTCATAACCCATTTTTGAAAGAAGGTTAGAGGAATCCCAATGCCATATACGACCTGGTTCAAATAGTACAAAAACCCGTCGTTCGGGCCTGCCATCCCTACTTCATTATAGTACATAATTTCTACGTCTTCACTAATGCCTTTTTCCTTTTACAACATGTCAAGACTGGGAACTTGGTAGTATACCTCTTCTTCCCCTTTCCATGGTACCAATGTCCTAAACCATAGGTCTTGCTTCATCTACTCCCTTAGGATATATGCAAAATGACTTATCTTTCACCCCTTATATCATCTCCCTCTTATCTACAGTCTCTTCCATACCACTGCAATCCTCCTCCCTACCTGATGATGATGTTTTTTCTGAACTAGATGACACTACAAATTTATTCATAGGCTTTATGTTTTTCGAATGCATACTGGACCTACAGGTACACACAATCTTTTATCATTTTCTATACATCCATGATTCAATACTTACACAATTACATGTTATACCACACACAACAGATACAACCCCACTTATACTTTTTCCCTCTTCTTCTCCAAAAATAATTTTATCTTTCTAGATTTTGTTACCATACCCAAAGCTTTTGGTAAACAGTAAAAATGCAGGCAAACAATCATTTCTTAGCCCCTACATTCTCAAATTTGATATCCCCAAATCAATCACATACAAAGGCGATGAACATACAACATCATATACAGAATACTAGACAATACAATCAAAGCAGAAGAACAAATTTACTAACATGTACTAGAAGATCCATAATCTTCTACTTTTCACAACTTTCACAGAGCGTGATTGATTACGTTATTTCTCTAACACAGTTTTATCACCAGGCAAAGCTTTCTCAACGAGATTAGACTTAGAACTCAAACATTTCTTCTCTCTAGAGACGCTAGTTACACCACTTTTTTCTCTCTATAACTGTAGATAATTTATGAGGGAGAGAGAGATGAGTTTTTATACTCTCCCTCGGTTTATGAAATGACGACTCTTTCAGACACGTGTCAGTCGCCCTACTGCCCCTGCCGGTATGTCTTTTCATCTCACAGCATCATCATGACTTCTGTGAGAACGTTTACTGTTATCACATCGTTTACTGTTATCACGTATGTCTTTACTTTGAACCATTAAACAATTTCTTCCCTATTTCCCAAGATAATCTAAATGATCCATCACCTTACTTTTATACTCAACCAAGATCATACCATATTATACGTCATTTATAAAATAGCTCAATATTCAAATTTGAAAATTATTTGCATAGCTGTTAAAATTAGATAGCTGTAACCCACAATATTCGCCACATGAACAATTCAGCAAACACATTGATCTTATTTTTTCCAGTTTGCAGATTCAATCTGTATTATTCTACATTCAACAAATAATAAAAACATATTACTTATTTATTTCGAGCTCTCAAAATTCGAGCTTACAATCACATATAGTTGCATTTAAAGCAACCCGGATGGTTCACTTCACCACATGGAATGATCTCCCCTCCTGCTACTCTCTCATCCTCTTCAGCAAGTTTGTCCCGCGCGATCTCTCTAATAGCTTCTTCTCACAAAGTTGTATCCAGTAGCAACTCACGGAATACATCACACCATAAATAATGATGATACTCTATACGCCTACCTTCGTCATCTGACCCACCCAACTTCAACGGCCACTCAGGTAGCACGGCATCATAAGGCAACAGGCAAAAGTAACGCTTAGGAAGTTTAGCCACTTTGATATTTAACCTACCTTCTGCTGCATGACAAACACGCTGAGAATGTGTCCTCACCATGGTTACTTACAATTAATCAACAACAAGCTTATCATGCAGAGGATACTAGGCATATCAGACAAGGATCAACATTTTACATAGCCAACATGAAGATCTATTGACACCACTAAAGTCGCTTCCCCAATAGATTTTGAGGAAGGATATATTTTACAAGAACACATTTTTGGAAACAAGAATATCAGCATAAGTCCAAAAATATTTTTACAGCTACCACTTTCCATTTTATGGAATATCTCCTCAGATCTTATTCGCACAGATAACGCATCTGCAAAAATGAAGTTCGCATAGAATATTCAAGTACCTCTAGCAGTAGTTCCAACAAAACATCTACGGACATACATCCTTTACCTACCTACATCAAGACATTTTCCAGTCAGTTTAAAATAACAACTCCAGTACATACCAATCTCCTCTCACTCAGTACGATCAACTAGCCACTTGTTTACTTACAGTCACCTAACGACCTTATTACATTTTCGGACTCCCCTTTTTTCAACCTCATTTCCCAGTATTTTTACTGATAAAAATACAAAGTTCACTGCAGATCAAATTGTTCAGGATTATCCTACCACAACTTGATGTCTGATAGTTCGTACCACCTAAAACCCTTTTAGTTCAGCACAAATGTCTATCACGCCAGCATATTTCCAACATTCTCACATTCTGATTCATCCACAGTTCGAATTAATATTTTCAGTTCCCAATACCCAACAAGTCATTTCGCAAAGAATACTAGACATATAAAGTTGAAGTTTGAAATACAGCATAAAGTTGGCAGAACAAAGATATTTCATTAGCTCGAATATTTCTTACATCTCAGAATTTACAGAATACTTTACAAATAACAAGTCTCCTAGACATTTTTTACAGATCATTTTGCAGATTATATTACATTAGTTCACAGTCTGAAACTCTTCTTCAAGAAAAAAAATATTTGTAACAGAACCTGAAGATGAAAAATTGAATTTCAAACTCTGATCCCCTACAAGAATGGCCCAGACAATCCAGGAACTGGAAATCACTAAGGAAGTTAAGGTGTTCGTGCTTGATCCAACCCTCAGCAGAAGGATCTTCTTCACGACAAGAGACGATGGTTGTACATAAAGAAAAATTCCTCCACCACTGTCTCTTCTACCATAACCCCCACTACTCCGCGTAACAGGGAAAGAAGCAGGGTCCTATTTTTTAGATATAACCCACTCATCAGCAGGATACCGGCGAGACTCCCTCAGATGAACGTCTGCCGCTTCATCTTCAGTTGTAACAACCTCCTCCGCCAGCAAACGCAGTCCATTCCTGTGCTCCATCTCCAATGTCAACAGATAGTGAAAGTGCACCATTTGATGAAGATCGTCCACCGCCTCCACCACATCTTCATATGTCATACCGTAGAAAGTAGGACTCATCGGAATTGGCGTATGAAGACTCAGAGATTGATTCCCAAAGTATCAGAACCGCAGTTATTCCACTTTCGTAAGAATAGCCTCCCGAGATTGTTGTCTAGTGGTTACCATCCTCTCAACAGACGAAAGGTTACAGACAACAGAAGGAAATTAATAGAAGAGAATGATTAGAGAGTCAGAGCAACACTTGGTTAATCACAACTGTAACAGCAAATCACAGTACTATTTATACTGTAATTCACATTAAAGGCGACTTTCCAAATTCCCAACGTCAAAAGGAATTCTCATGCAACAACCTTGACCAGAACCATTAATTGGTTCTAGGAAACCCAACAGCCACAACAGATATTCATGAAGACGCATTGAAAATGATTCCCCAGTATTAAGTACAACATTAATGAAGCTTCTCAACAAATACCACTCTCCCACAATACTTTTCGTGCTCTTGGCTGGCAGAGGGCGGTTGTAGTGGCTTATTCCACATTTCGAACTCAAGCTTCATCTTCGACCATCATACATTCACTAGACCTTGTCAACATACACATGGCACATTTATGGCACATTACAAAACAACTACAGAGTCTTATTCATTATTTTCGACCTCTACATCAGCAGTTTGAATCAACAAGCACTCCGTCATTAATGAAGCCGTTACAAGACAGCAAGATCAAACCGTTACATAATCGATTCAAAAACTTCTTCTCTGATAAAGTTGACCACAATAAATACTCGCCCGTTCGCCCATAACCTGCATTTTCCATGTTAAAATCTTTACAACTTCCATTGGCCTACCTCCATAAACACGAGCCCCATTATGATTGAAATCCATGTAATCACATCCTCCCTTCCATAGACTTGAATATACCAAATGCAAAATCAATAGCTCCACATCTTAAGCACCCAATAAACCAGGACTTATCTGACACATTATCTCTCTCAAACAATCCTCGTGCCCAAAATTTTATCTATATGACTCATGATAATAAAAGCATCTCCTAAAGTGCCTCACCACCTTGGAATCCAAGGTGCCACATCAGATTTTCGACCACCAAAAGTATCTCACTTACTTGGATTTCCAACTCAAAAAGCAAGGTTGAGTCTTGGATTCCAAGATTCAACCTTGGTTTTTAACTTCGCGATTGGACGCCCGATTACTTGTTTTTAACTTCACTTGTTTTCTAATTAGGCTCCCAATTATTATTATTTTTTTCATAAAAATTCAAAAAAATAATTTTGGTGCGCAAGTCTTAGGCACTAGATGAAAAATTAAAAAAAAAATGAAACTCGCCCAACAAATTGAGGCACTTTACTAGAGTCCACCAGCAGACAGATTTTATTAAACAAGTCATCTATATGCCAACTCATTCAGCGCTTTAGGACTCTCTTTTTTTTTCTTCTTCTCAAGGAAAACTACTTTCCAAAGAAAACTAATTTCCGCTCCAACTCTGCTCTCCACAATTCAACTTTTTACAAAGAAAAAAGAAAATGTCAGAATTGAAATTCTCTAAAAACTATATCCAAACCTTGATTGATTCCCTAAACAGCATCTTCTCAAACCCTAATTCACCTCCTTCAAACTCCAAGAGCCTAACAATGGATTCACCTCCCGTTGTTTCCAACGAGAGAACGGCATACAAGCTAAAGGGGTACTACGAATTGGGCAAAGGAGAGATTGCAAAGGCAATTCGAGCAGAAGAGTGGGGTTTGATCGATGATGCGATCACGCACTATCGAAACGCTCATCGGATATTTCTCGAAGCTAAGAATACTAGACCCCCTTCTTACATCTTCAACAGGTAAATAAATTAGTTGTTAGCAATTCCAAGTTTAAGTTTCTAAAAGTGTAAATTAGTAGATACCCAACTGTAAAACCCGGATCTTTTAGGAACCCCGGAACTGAATTTGCTCCAAAAGTAGATACTTGGTAAATGGGTAGAATTTGATAATAGAAATTATGGACTGTAAATCTCATTTTGCGTACAAGTGATTTTCTTGTTGTTGTTACAGTGAAGAAGAGAAGGTGAAGTCTTATCATCAAATGATATCCAGGTGGCATGGTGAAGTTTCTGAGAGATTACAGGTCTTAAGTCGTCGGGCAGGTTTGTCATTTTGAACTTCTTCATTAGTTTTTGGAATGTCCTATTGTTATATTGGTGTAAGTTAACTTTATATGTGCTCAAGAGATTTCTTTTCTCGTTTTTTTTTTTCAGGTGGTGCACCATCAACAAGCAAGGTAAAGGTCTGTTTAATTAAGTTGTAAGCATGGGTCTTTTAGTTTCTAGATGCTCAAGTCATTGCTTGCATGTTCTATTTATATATTATTGTGTTTAACCGCTTACAAATTACATTCATACTAACATGTTATATTGAGATGGAGAAGTCCAAGTTTCTTAATTCGTTTTGTAATAGTCTTATTACCACATTTAAGATAGAAAATCACCGTCAAAGAATATGAAGGGTACAGAATGGAGTACTGCCCTGGAGTACAGAATGGAGAATCAGGGGTGTTCTAGCTACAAATTGGCACTTTTATGTGAGAGCCTAAACCGTGAATTGGCAATGTTATACATGGAAAGTCAAGCATAATCCATGGTTTATTATATATATATCTACAATTCAAATATGTCCAGATGAAGTGCTTTATTTCCCACCTAATCTATAGACATGAAAACTCAGTAACAATGGGAAGATAAACAGTTAACAGACAAATCCGCAAAAAAGATGTGAAGAAAGCAAAAGAAAAACCAGCTTGATAAATAGCCCAGAGTACAGCCGAATCACCGTGTGTTAGTTGGCATAAGGCACTAATATACCGTATTATACATTATTATTCCAATGAAGGACGCTACTTTTCCTTGAAAAATCTTGTGTTCCATTCTTCTTGTTGATTACCAATTGCATAAATGAGGATAAACCAAATAAGCGACCCATGTTACCGTTGAATGCCTCACATTCCAGCCCAAAATAAAATTTATAAAGCCTCTCGAGAACACTGTACATCCCATATGTGTCACTTTACATCAGAAAATGCCCCCATTTTCTTTGTGTTCAAGAACAATGAAGAAAAGGTGATTTATAGATTCCTCCAGACCAGAAAGTGTGCATTCCCTGTATGTAGGGCTGCAAGTCGGTCGGGTTGGGTGGATTGAGAGGTCTTCCCAGTATCCAACCCGGAAATATACTAAGCAACCTAAACCCGGCCCAATCTTGGGTTAATAAATTAAAACCTAAATCCAACCCGTTGGGTTGGGTGGGATCGGGTTACCCAAAGTTAAATTTACAGAATATTTGATCCAACTTATTGAAATATTAAGCACACCTTAATCAAAATTTTATAGTTCTTGAACACATTATAAATGCTCCATCCAAATTACTAAATGATATTCAAATTGCATATCCAAATATTATATTGCTCATAGATAATCTTAGATTTGTATGTCTAGTGTCTACCTATACATATAAAATTCATCTTTATAATAAATATATATGTATTCGGGTTGGGTGGGAGACCCAAACCCTTTACCTAAAACCCAAACCCAAAATATGTTGCCAAAACCCGAAGTGAGTCGGGTTTGGTGCGGATTAGATGGGTTTAACCTACCCAACTTGCAACCCTACCTATATGTACATGTTAATGTGATTAAGAAACATCAAAATAGCGAGTGAATGATTTATTTCTTACTAATGAATGGTTATCCTTAACTTATTGTTCTTGTGTTGAAAATAATATGAAAGAAGAAACAAATTAGGAGAGGGAGATAGAAGTATTTAAAACATATTCCCATTAATATGATGCATTTTATATACGACTTACTTGTATCAGCTGTATGTAAATATTTCAATATTTGTTTTGGGAGTATGCTAAAACTTGTGATAATGCTTCTAAGTAATATCCAAAGCTACAAGTTTTTGAATTCCACTCACTCTTTAGATTAATTAAAACCTAATGTATGATTTTGGGAGTTAATATCACTTCATGGGGAACAAATTGCTCGCGAAATTTATAATAGGATCTAATGTTACCCTTTAATCCACTATTCGCCCATTTTCAAAGATGAAGCTGTTTTGGTTGTTATGATCGAATACCTGTTTCTTGCTACATCGGTTTTTTCATTTCTTGTGGTGACTCTTGCTTCTACTTCTTTGTAGACCAGTGTACCTCTTCCTCCTTTATCAACAACATCAACTGTTCGAAAAGATTTTCTACGGAAACCGTCCTTGCCTAACAGAAATAACCCAGTGATGAAGAATCAAGCAAATAATGCTGGCAGCTCGCAACCTGTTCAAGGGTGTGATGCGAAATTGGTCGAGATGATAAATACTGTAATTGTAGACAGAAGTCCTTCCATTAAATGGGAAGATGTTGGTAAGAAACTGTAATTTGATCTCTCTTCTTTTTTATGAACCATTAATGATGTTAAGCTTTATCTTGATGTGCAGCTGGTCTAGAAAAGGCAAAGCAAACTTTGATGGAAATGATTATCTTGCCAACTAAGAGAAGAGACCTTTTTACCGGTCTTCGGAGGCCTCCTAGAGGTAATTTCTCTGGCATACATGTCTTCACGAGTCTTCTGTTGTTTTACATAGAGGTTGTTTGAGTGAAAATATCTATAGACTAGTCTCCTCTTCCTGGAGTCACTCCAGACTATTGTTTTCTAAGTAAAACGCTCACTTAAAATCAAGCACGGTCAAGTGAAAACCCACTTTTAGAGATTGTGGAACAGAAGTAAGTAGACACTAGCCAGTAGCTAAAATTTTGGGAATCTTAGAGCCATTGTGGTCTTCTTTAATGTCTTTTTTTTTTCTTCTACTTGTACTCCCAAATTAGTTTTTGACTAACTCAATTCAGCCGATACTTGTGGACTATCTTAATAGTCTCTTAAGTATTTCATTATATTTTTCTTCGAGCAACGTAAATGCATTTTATATTTCAGGTCTACTTCTTTTTGGCCCACCTGGTAATGGGAAGACCATGCTGGCTAAAGCTGTCGCATCAGAGTCAGATGCGACATTTTTTAATGTTTCCGCTTCTTCTCTGACATCAAAGTGGGTAAGTCTCTCTCTCACACCTTCTCCCTCGCGCTCTTATTCCTCGAAGGGGTGGAAATAGCATTTATTTATTTTTTAATTTTAGTGTGAATTTAAAAGAAATATTTTAAGTGCTGTTATGTTGCAACAGGTTGGAGAGGCTGAAAAGCTTGTTCGGACACTTTTCATGGTTGCTATTTCCAGGCAGCCATCTGTAATTTTCATCGATGAAGTACTCCACCTATCTTACATCTTTGAACTATGTCTCATAAATTCATTATTCTTACAATTGTAATAGGTTTATGTAGTGGCTTTCTTTCTCTACAGATTGATAGTATTATGTCGATAAGGCTTGCTAATGAGAATGATTCAAGTAGAAGATTGAAATCAGAGTTCCTTGTCCAGTTTGATGGGGTGACCTCAAATCCTGATGATCTAGTAATAGTAATTGGTAAACTAGACAGATCTATTTCAAGCTTCTTTCCTCTTCAGGCTCACAGGATATATTGTTTCATTTGTATGCACTTCTCTTGCTGTTTTAGTGTTGCTTATGACGCACTTTCTCTTAAGTATTATTTTTTTCATTATCACACCATTTTTGGTATATAAGCTTGTACAAAATCCTGCGTTACTTGCTCCCACACCTCTACAGTGCCTTATTATCCTGCTAGTTATTGCTTCCTCTTGCTCACCTCTCCAACTATTGTTTATTTCGTGCAATCATTTTTATCCTGTCCATCCAGAGTTGAATGTCCGGTTCTCCTATAAAATCACGTTTATGTGATATTCTAAATCAACTTTGTAGAAGTTAGGAAAGTTTGGGAGGGATTAGAGAGGGAGCACTTAGACCATTTAGTTTGACCGTAGTATTTGTTATCGGATGAGGATATAACTATGCATTATTTTCTAATATCTAATGTGCTCAACTCCATGCTGCTGCAAATCTAAAAGAATATATAGTTGTTTGAGATTCGTGTAATGGTAATGCAGGTGCAACTAATAAGCCACAAGAATTGGATGATGCAGTTCTGCGGCGTTTGGTAAGCTAATTACCATCTCTTCTACAGTTTTTGTTTCTTTTATCTTATCAAGATGTAGTTCATATGATTGGAGTCGAAGTTAAGAGAGAAAAAGGAGACGTGGTAAGGAAACATATATGGCGTGACTCGCATGAGACATTTGACAGACTCCAACTTTGGTGTTTTATTCTATAGTACAGATAATCACATGTCAGAATTTTGGTTAAGTAATAGGACTGAGCAGTACTTCAGTGAAAAGATGGAAAAGAGTTGAAACTTGAAACTGTAGATAGTGTGGTTCTTGTATGTCAATACCTTGTCTATATTGGTTGAACTATTTATTTCCGATTTAACATCGCACTTATGCATGATTCTAAGAGAAGCAAAGAATTATGGAGAACAGTTAAAAGCAAATATCAGTTGAGCAATAGTCTACTTATGTCAAAAACTGAAGGTGTGATTATAGTTAACTGAAAATTCATTTGATATTTACGTGCAGATTTGTATTTCAATAATTTCAAATTTGTATAGCTAATAATCATGTCTCGTGACACTTCATTGTATGTGAAACCTTGAATAGGTGAAGAGGATATATATACCTTTGCCAGATGAAAGCGTGAGGAGACTTATTCTAAAAAACAAACTCAAAGGTCAAGCATTTTCGCTACCTGGTAAGAGTGCTAACATTCTCAGTGGATCAATAAACATATATATACTCCATATTTGTATCTTACACTTCTTCCATTCTCTTCTTCAAGCCTTCTAAAAATTATTGTTAAGTTAAATGGAACCGAATATACTCTGAACTACAATTTGTCATTTGTGTAACAGGTCGAGATCTTGAAATACTTATTAAGGAGACAGAAGGTGAGATACTATTATAATTCATTATATGTTGAAGCATCTACCGTCTATTACTTCAAGACTCATCATCTTCTTATTCAAACGCATAGGATATTCTGGAAGTGATCTACAAGCGTTATGTGAAGAAGCTGCAATGATGCCAATAAGAGAACTTGGTTCCAACATTCTCACTGTAAATGCAAATCAAGTAAGCAACTGGAACTACAGTTCATTTTACTCGTGAGTTCTGGCGGTTATTTTCCATATTCTGTATAGCCAATCTGATGAAGAGAAAATGTCCTTTGGAGAGATGGTTAAAACATATGTGCTAAACATCTGTCCTGAGCATGTGAGGCTCCCTTCGGTCCTTCGCTATACCAGACCAATTCCTCTGACAGAGAGAGTAATTTGAATAAATAAAGGCACAACTAACCCAATTATGAGGAGATTTTCGAATACTGACTCATCTCCCTGTGGTTTTCAACTTATGTCACTGGATCCCAGTCCATATATGTGTCAAAATCTTTAAAAATATGGTCTGGATATGCTGTTGAATCGAGTCTACATGTATTTGATTCTATCCGAGAGTCATATTTCTCCTGTTGAATATGATCGGTTCAAAAGAGGCATATGTGATTCAAGTGACTAGCTAAGCAACTCAATCAATTAGAAACAATTATCTGAATCACTACATAACAACTATCTATTCTTATTAAAGTCATTTAATACCATTTCAAGATGTATAGCCTCATAGAATATGCAATTCAATTAATCCTCTTAGGACAGTGCCTTCTCTAGGATGAAATCCATGTGGTGGAGATCATGTTAACAACGAGACAGTGTCTTAGTGACGGGCGTGAAAAGACTAGAAAGGCTGATTCTCTTAGGACAGTAAACATATACTCCAAAAAACATTAGTTATTTTCGTAGGATCAACTGACTGTACCTTCCATTTCTTTGTTGTCCATTTCTCATTGTCTTTTTTCGGTGATAGATACTATTTAAGAGATAATTTCAACAACTCATTCAATTTACTTTTTTTGTGCTTATATATCATCAGGTACGGCCTTTGAAGTATGGAGATTTCAAGAGATCAATGGGTGTTATTAGACCCAGTCTACAAAAGAGCAAGTGGGAAGAGCTAGAAAAGTGGAATCAAGAATTTGGCTCGAATTAAACATCTAACATTACTCTGTGCGTACTTCAGATATATGCTATATACATGTGTGATAACAATTGTAATTGATAATTTTCGATATTGCACAATGAGAACTTATAGCTCAAATATTTTGAGCACTCCTTTTATAAATCAATTTTGGAGATTGTACATATCAAAGAGAAGCTTTTTACAGTTATTTGTTTATTGTGTTTCAAGAGTGTTCTTGCAAGAAATCAAATTCGAGCACATGAATTTATTATTTGTGTTAATTTGTGACATAATAAGATGCTCTTCCTTTTTCAATCTCTTCCTGCAACTCTTTTTGTTTCAGTTCCCTGTATTGATACTTTTATCATTGATTATAAATTTTCAGCTTAAATGGAGAAATCATTGAGATCATACACAAAACAAGAACATCATTCTCACAACTACTAGGACTTGCTTTTATTTCACTAAATAATTTTATCATCTATCAAATTCAAACAACTAGTCTGCAAGTTTGCAACAGATAATGCCGGAAAAAGGCAACATTTTCAATTGTGATTTCCATAGTGTTTCCAGACAGATTTTTAACAGCGAGCACCAGAAACCATGTTGAAGAATGTAAAGAGCACCAAAAACATTATATTTATGATTTGGAGGAACATTTTGATCTCACAAGAATTTAAGAGAAGCATTTATCCTGTCTTCCAAAAACAAAAGTGAAAGCCACATCAGAACACATGAATATAACTGTTAGGGATTGACAAATATTAATTAGGTATGCATACTTCAAAATTTTAGAGAACATGAGTTTCATCATGAATACAAGGGTACAATCTGACTAAAGATAACTTAGTACGTTCAAGGACTATGAAATGCAAACGCTACGCCGTGGATGTCACTCCTGCCAGATAGCCTTCCACCTCTTCTTTTTAAGTTAGTACACGTTGCACATAAATACACCATCATTCTATAATAATAATACATCAACAACAAACCCGCGAGTATTATATCACAAGAAACCTTCAATCCCGTGGCCAGCTCTAGTTTCTCTGTAAATGGTAAGTGCTTCGTCCATGACTCCGGATTGGGCAAGCACTTGTGCTCTCTTTTTTCCCGATGGATGCGTGAAAAGATAATCTTTCATTCCCCCAGGCACACCAGCCATACCAGTCACATGATCAAGCTTTTCATACATTGGGGGAGCAGCTCGAGGATCATATCCAGCCGAAGCAAGCAACAGTAGCCCAATGTAATCTGCTTCCATTTCCATCCTAGTTTAAGAAAAGTGAGCAAACAACACTTCAACACTCAGTACACAATATATGTAGGGTTAAAGACGTTTAACACACAATGCACAAAGTAATGGTTATATATCATGATTATTGACTTATTATTGAGCAAATGTGTTAAACCTTCACTTGAGAAGCACAAGCCATCTGGTAGTATATTACTCGATGACTCGCATATTAAAAGTAACTCAAAAAAGAAACATAAATAAAATATATTTTTTCCATTTTTAGCAATGTTAGAATTCTCCTCAATTGATTTTCATTCATTACTTTCATGTTTCTTTCTATACCCTTGATTTTCATTCGCATAACTGATCGACTAAAGGAAGTGGACCAAGGAAAGGGTTGTAGCAATCCACATTGTCATTATTCATTATACAATAGTTCAATTTATTGTACGATTCTAAAGCACAGAACTAAATCAGAATAAAGAAGCAGTCCAAGGATTAATTCTTCTTTATGTTCTCTAAACTTTCCCATTTGCTTTAAGCCAATGTTAACGAAAGTGCTGAAGATAGAAATGCCCGATTAAGTGAGGAACTTCGTTTATCTAAACTTAACAAGACCAACCAGGGTATTCAAACACCTGCCAATGGGATGTGAGAATCTGCCACAAAAATGGTGTATTGACCCAACATCCCAACTTCCAGCACCAATGCAAGCAGAGACAATTGGGGTCAAGGAGATTAAGGGTGGACAGAATGGTCCAAAGGAAACCAGATTTACAACGACTGCAGAAGGGGTTGCTAACCAGTCAGAAATCAATCACCAAAATGCCCAAAAGAGCAAGATACTGGAAAAGCTAATGATCCTGAAGTGACAGCAACATTATCTCTTAACACTGTGCAAAAAAGACTTGGCAAATGCCTTTATAACAAGTGCAAGGAGGAAGAGTGTATCCATGAGAAGCCCATACCGCAGTTAAAGGGCCCCTGAAATTAGCAACTAGGAAGAGTTCCCACCATACAATACATGGGTAGCTACTTCTCAACAACCCAAGCTTCCAATATAAAATTGGACTTCTATGTTAGGAGTTTCTCCTATGTCAAGGGGTAGATCAAGTTGGCTTACTCACCTCTAACAACAATGGCTGACGGGGTCCTCAATACAGTGTTTACAACTACAGAACTTGCCCCAGTTCTAAAGAATCGTGAGAATTATTTGGAAAGGAACTTTGTGGGGAGAAGACTGGACTATTCTTATGTCAAAGATACTCTTAGAAGAATATGGTGCACCAAAAGAGATTTTGAAGATACATTGCAGAGAAACAATGTTTTTTTCTCTCTATCCTCATTAACAGGAGAATAGAGAGAAGGTTTTGCAAATGGGCTCACAGCATAATGCCAACAGATTGTTCATCATTAGGCCGTGGGAACCATATATAGATTTGAAATAACTGAACTCTCTTACATACCAGTGTAAGTAATCATGAAAAAATTCTTGTACATATGTGGCGGCACCCTGATAGTATTGCCAAGATTGCCAGCATTGTGGGAAAGCCCCTATACCTTGACAAAGGAACAGAAGACAAATCGAGAATGAGCTATGCTAGGTAGTGTATTGAACTGGACATTAATTTAAGCTGTCGAACATTCTAAAAGCTACAGGTGACGAGGTTTTTTTTTAAGGGATCATGTACGAGCAGATATCCGAGGGCGTGGAATATAATTGTGATCTGGTTAGACACTTGGAACTTCTAAGAGATTCTTCCCTTATGTGATTTGAGGTTTAAAGAAGGAAAGGATGACTGAATTCATGAACAAAATGGGAACATATTAACATCGACTGTGAGTTCCATCTGTGTGAGGCCCAGAGATTCCTTTTCTACTCATCTTTTGGCGGTGTGGCCTAATAAGTGTTTTCATAACAGAGGACTAAATGGAGTTGGAGACAATCCATCTGTGTGTTTTTAGGTTGGTTTATTTAACAGATTGATTAATCTGACGGGAGGTCAGGACAACTTAAAATTGTTAAATTTACTAATGAAGTGAGAAAAACAAACATCATTTAGAACACTGAGCACAGTTTTCTTCTTTTGGAATATATCTGCTTAGCTATTTTTTATTTATTTATTTATTTTATTTATTTGCTAAGCAAAGCTGGGGTTAGGCAAAGACCCCATGACCAGGTATATTCATATCAGTATAAACTGCTACAACCTAATGTATTTCTTGCCCCTAGCATCCTCCTCTGCAAAGACACGCAGGCCTTGAGGCATGGAGCTAGGAGAGAACAAAATCTCACAAATAGTAGCATATGAGGCTAGATAGTCTGAGCAACGATTGGTTTCTCAATAGACATGGTAAATCTTGAATTCAACCAGCCTGCTGATAAGCTCTTTGATGGAAAGCATTAGAAAATAACAGTTCCATGGAGGAGTAACACCTTTAGCAATAAACTGCACCATTTGCATTGAGTCTGTACTTATATGTACTCTTCTAAATCCTTTCTTCATAGCATTCACTAATCCTCTGTGAATAGCAAGCTTTTCATGTTAAGTAACCGTACCTGTTTCATCTACCTCATTCCTTACAACATAGGCTAGGATACCCTTACCCATATCATCTCTGAAAATGCTCCCATAACCCCCCCAGCTGTACCATTGAGAGATCTATCAGTGTTCAATAGATTAACCCCTATTGGAGGTGGTAACCATTGACAGTAGACCCATCAGCTATATCTGCTTAGCTATAGAGTCTCACCTTTTGTTTTGTTTTAGGAGCAAGGAGGAATACTAATATAAACTCTTGTTCCGTTGCTTGGTATAGCTCAACTGTGGAAGCATTTTTTTAAACTTCAATAGTGTGGGATGGCTATGGATTTTCTATAGTTTTCACGTATACAATACAAGGTTATTACTTGAGCCACCAAGAAGAATTTGTAGATCTGACTCATAGCATCACATGGATGCATTGGGAAAGGGAAACTTCAGCCATTTAAAGAGAGGAAGAAAATACCAAAGGCCTTTGTGTTGAACATTACACAGATGTGTGTTGGGGTTCCACGTGCTTGCTAGAATTACGCATTGGAAAAAAAGTCAAAATAAAAACATAATTCCAACAGATACATAGTATGATACTGACAAGGACAAAACTCCTAATTGAGCAAAAAAAGAAAAACTCCTACTAAAAGTGCCAACCGCAAATAACACATTGATAGCTAGCTGAACCTCTCTAATAAATCTTCAATTGTCACAATGGGAACATAAACCAATGAACTTCATTTTGAATCCAAATTTTGAATATGGAAACTCCAGAAATTACCTAAAATTATTCCATGTCTTCCTACGCCAAGTGTAGGCCCTTCGCCCCTTAATGCAAACTACATATGTTTCATTTGATGAATAAAAGTTCAAGGAACATTGTGCCTTACTTAGTGGGTTCAGTGGAACTTCTTGTTAAACCAACTAATGATTTTGGCAGAAAAACACATACAAGATCGCATATATATATATATATATAAGAAAGCTACTTAAGGTACCAAAATCACAGAAGATACCTCCGAGAGAAAGGAAACTTCAAAAGGAGATTTGACCCGGCACTAACAAGATCAGGCATGGAAACAAACTGAATGAGAATTATTTGAAGGATTGCAACCCACAAGTTCTTTGTAATTCCTTCTGCTGCATGCCGGGCCACAACGTGACCAACCTGATAACAATTGATCAACTAAAAATATAAGTCGATTTGTATCACATGTCATAAAGTATACATTTCAGTTGATCCAACTTGGAATCGGCAGTGCACGATCTGAGTCCCTAGTTCGGAAGTTTGAACCATTTCGTGGATGCATAGCGTATTATTTTGGTATTTCCTTTGGCAGCTACATGGGTTCCCCTTAAATGTGAAAAAAAAAACTAATTTGTCATGTGACATTGAGAATGATCTACTATCTCACATGCACTTTCATGGACAGTACTTTTCCATTCATCTCGAGGTAAAATGTGCTTCCATTTATCAGATAAGTCATGAATCTTTTTACTAATTTTGATCATTTGTGTTTACTTTTTACTTTACATTTGATTTCTGTTCAGGTTGAGAACAAAAATTAAACCAAATTAAAGTTAATGGAAATACCTCATGCCCAATTACTGTAGCGATCTCAGAATCCGCTCTGAAATGGTTCAAAAATCCCGTATAAACAACAATCTTCCCACCAGGGAGGCAAAATGCATTCACTTCAGGTGCATGAACGACCAAAACCTCCCAATTCAATCCTTCTAAATGCTGAGTTGAAGGTTCCAAACCACGCGCTTGACCTTCTTGTCGACTCTTCTGAACCCACTTATCATTAAGAACCTCATCCTCACTATGCCAATCATCATCTTCCCCAATCTTTCCCTCCATATCTCCACCAAAACCCCAAGCGGCCTCATGCCCAACCCCCATATCAGTGCTCGCGTACCCAGGATCCCTCCAAACATGCTCATTCCTCAACCCTCTTTGCAAAGCCTCAATTATATCTTTCGCAATCAACCTCACTCGAATACTCTCCGGGTGCAATGCCGGAAGAATCCTATTCTTATACTCCGCTTTTAACTGCTCAAATTGCTTCTCCCCAATCTGCCTCTCCAAACTATGGGATAAAATAATAAAATGTTTACGCTTTGTATACGGTATTGTCTCCAAATTACCAAAATACAATGTGATCAGAACTCCCCCACTAACCACAACTACAACAAAAACCGTCCGCCGGTTCTGAAACCATCGCTTCGGCCCTCTCGGCCTAAAATGCTCGATCCTATATCGATCAACATGGTAAAATTTTCGCCCCGCATTGTTGATTAACCCATAATTATTATTAAAATTAAGTTTTCCCCAGTTCCTAAAACTGGGTTTAAAAGCAGTAATCAAAGACGAAACTGAGGTTGTTGAGGTGATCTTACCAGAAGGATCGTTACAGCAGTAATGGTGGAGATGATTGAATCGGTGAGATGGGGTTGTGATCTTGGATGCAAAGTTGCGAAAAGAATCGAATGTGAGCTTTAATTTCTTGAAACAATTCATGATTCATTGATTTGTGATTATTATTAGGTTTGAGAGAAACCCTAATTTGAAATGATCATTTAATTTAAGAGAGTTATAGAGAGTGGTAGGTTTTTTTTTTGTTAAAGCAAAAAGATAGATAAATTAGGCTAAGTTAACTGCCTCCTCATGCTCAAAACAAAACATAGCGGGCAAAACATAGCGGGGAAATGGGTACCCTTAGCTACTAAAGCATGTGCCTAAAAATTACACAGACGCTCAAGGTATCCAAATCTAAACTCTAGGAATTGAAAAGCAATAGAGAGCATATCCGTTGCCAGAATGAGGGCACCCCAAGAGAGATCAACGAATTTAGCTTCAAAGGCTTTTATAAGGCGGCAACAGTCCGTGAGAACCAAAATTCTCTCTAGGCCTTTATGGTGTGCTGCTTCCATTCCTTTAATCACGGAGATCGCCTAAGAGGAGTCAAAACCTGCACCGATAACAGAAGAAACGTGAGTCTTAATAACAAAATTGGAGCTCCCGGGGGTGTCTTTGTTGAATCAAGCCGCATCCACAATGACAATGTGTCATCCCTCCCCTGCTGATGGGGGAATTGCACGGGTCGGCCTGGCAGAGGAGGCGGGATTATGTGTAGTGTTTATTAGGTTTGTTTTTTTGCAATTTTCACCGATTCTTGGGGGTTTGGTTTAACGTTTCTAAAAACAAGATCATTTCGGCTAGTCCAAATAGTTGTTCTAGTTTGAAGAAGTTTGTCTCAGTTGTGTAGACTATAGAATCAAGATAGAGGAGCGTTACATTGTATAAGTGATAGCCTGGATCTAATATGAGATAAGCATTTAACCATTGGATTTCCTTCAGATTCGAATATATCCTTCACATTATTAGGGGTCGTTTGTTTTTTTTGGGTTTGAGTGGATCTGAGTCTGAGTGGGTCTGAGTCTACTTAGAAGTGTTCACTATCTGAGTAGATGCCTTGGAGTGTTTACTTTTTTAGCTAGTTAGATCTAACTACAATAGACAAATACATAGATAAATATATTTGACTAAAATACTCCTCTTATAAACAAACACCCGCACTATTCATCACCAATACCACCACCCCTCTGTCATCAACGCCAACACCACATATACATACTAAACACAAATACATAGAAAATAACTTGTATATATAGCAAACACAAATACATAAAAAAAATAACCTGTATATATAACAAACACAAATAGATAGAAAAATAACATGTATATATAACAAACACAAAATAGATATAAAATATATATATATATATATATATATATATATATATATATATATATATATAGCAAACACAAATACATTGGTTCCTAGGATCAAATAAAGATAACATTGGTTTGAAGTTAATACAAATAAACAAATATCAGAGTCTTAAGAGTTATTACAAATACCCAAACAAATAAGTTCCAATCAACTTAAAAGGGTTTCAAGGAAACCAACACGCTGCTCTAGCTCAAGCCCCAGAAACATCACCCTATAGTTGTGCTCGTCTTTTCCTCCCAACAACTTCAAACCCTTAAAAAATAGTGTATTATCTATCTCATATGAACTGACCATATCCTTCAATACCTTCAGAAGTGGTGTCGTCATTGCTAGCAGAAGTAGAACTTGCTCCTTGGCAGTGAATGCAAATTTCAAAGATTGGACCAACTTTATTGGTTCCAATGGTTGAACTGCCGCAGCTGATTTTCTCAAGTTTGATTGAGTTCGTACACCAACTTGAGATGCAAGGGTACGAGAACGAGAAGTACTACTAGGAGTAGGCTCCCTTACTGGACTGATATGGGCATCATAAGAAGGAATGACATCACCTTCCCATGTATAATCAACTCCAGCATGGAGAACTTCTGTATCGTCAACGTTCATATCATCAGGTAGAGGAACATACTTTGTCTGCTGGGTGGAAGGTACACTTCCCATACCTGAAGACTATGCAAAATCCCCAGTGGCAGATAGACCATCAAACAATTTCTCCAGCAAATCTCTATGCTGAAGAGGAACAGTCTTATACTTCTTCGTCTCAAAATTCACCTGTAAACAAACATGTAAATAAATGTTTAAGCATGTATAAATTGTCATATAATCAAATGGTAATGTCATTATTCACATTAACTTACCGCAATGATATTTTCCCAAACATCTTCAGGCCAATCAAAGGTGTCTGATACAAGATCATATCCATGGCCAGTCCGGTTTAGCAACCCTCTCCAAACTTGCCATTGCTTCTTCAGATAATCCCATTGGTTTAAGTTCATTAGTTCTATAGAAAAACTGAAAGGCCTAAAAAATAGGAAGCTAACACAGGTTCTATACAAAGTTGCATCCTCTTCACATACTAAAAAGGAGGGCAGAGTGCGACAGAAGAATCTTTCATCAGAAGGAAGCACACAAAGCATCAGTTCTACTAGAGTAATTCAATATATACAATGAGGCTGCTGAAATGCCTTCTCTTCACTAAAAAAAACCAATGGAATGTTCATTCCACAATTCTCTTCTCTAAGTTTATATAAAGCTAAATCAATTCACTCTAGATTGTTAAGAGAGTGAAGATTTAATAGGCTCCTTTTATTTTCAAAACATTTGAAAGGTTCTTGAAGTAATCTGCATAAACTTGGCTGTACCATCAGCATTACAAAAAAAGTGATACTGTACATGTATATTACTCCATCTCATCCTTTTATTCTAAGAATTCACCTTTCCTCCTAGAAAAATGAACTAGGCTAAATTTCAAGAAGTTCACTAACCAAAATAGAGCTATACTGAAAGAGATTGCTGAACTGACTACATATATTCATGTGCACCATGGACATGAGGATGAGGTGTTATGGCATGCTTCTACTTCAGGAGAATATGAGTTGAAGGCAACATATGAGAGTCCATGTAAATGAAGTTGTTCTTTGGTCCAAGATTGTATAGTTTACAGGGGCCATCCTTAAACATAATAGGGGATCCCTTGATTGCTGTTATAGTCTTTTTTAGGTCTCATTCAGTAACTGCTATGGAGATCAAAGCTGTTGAAATGGGGCTCATAACTGCTCTTAAACAAAGTTACTAGAACATCAGGATTGCTTCAGACTTTCCTACAGTGGTTAAATACCTCACTCAACCAATGTTGTGCTTTGGGAATTTTAACACCTATTGTTCCAATTAAAGACCTCATAGCCTACATATACTCTTGTGAGATCAGAAAAATATACAGGGAAAGAAATAGGACTGCTGATCATTTTGCAGGTTTGCCTCCAACTATATGAACTTCTTAAAATTTAGCCTAGCTCATTTGCAATTAAATCAATGATCAGCAGCAGGTTGCCCATTTTTATTAGTTAATTAAGGCAGAACCCAACCAGGAATTAAAGAATATGAAGAATTACAATCTAGAATACTTTTAACACTAGCATCATCCTCAACCAAGAGACACATATCTGGAGGAACACACTGCTAGGAAGTAAATCAAAATGGCCAAAACTAGTTGCATGGGAGACTAAGCAAATAGCTCCTTGGTTAGCCTCCTTAAAAAACATGATAGACCTCAAAAATAACTGAGTGCTGTAAGAGAACACTAATTGACTGGTGAAGGAGGTGGCTCCTTGTGCTGCTTGAATTAGGCAACCATCGATATCATAACAGCATAACAGCATAACAACATAACAACATAACAACATAACAGTTCTATAAACAGATGGATATCATAACAGCATAACAGTTTTGCAGATAGACCATCAAATTGATTTGAAACTAAGCTGCAATTCAGACGAGATGTCCTTAAGGCTAAAACTGAGAAACTTAAAAGAGGTCACTGGGTTCCTTGAGATGCAGCAACAATCTACTGTATATAGAGATGCATATCTTGAAATCATCTTAACAATCAATCTCACATTTCTATGTTTAAACAGATGGATAGAGCGAGCATAAACAGATGGATAGAGCAAGTATAAACAGATGGACTCTATGCATAAATAGATGGACAAAGCAAGCACATAATACACTATCTATTCACAGAATGCACTATCCATTAACAAAGTAAACGGATGGAACTCCATTAACAGAATGCACTATCCATTAAACAGAACAGCACTATCCATTGCACTATCTCTGAAATGGAACTCCATTAACAGATAAACTATATAGTAGATGGAACTCCATTAACAGAATGCCCTTTCCATTAATAACCCAGCACTATCAATTAACAGAATGCACTATCCATTGCTACAGCTACAACTACAATGGACAAAGCATCTTTTATAAATAGAACAACATATAAGTTGCATATGGAACTCTAAAAATTAGAGCATCTTTCCTAAGTTTCTTTCTTCCCATATAAAGTACACAGTAGCAACAAAATTCACTCTAACCCATGTTTGCTTCTAATCAAAAACATGCAAAATTACCCAGTCTGATTATTTCAAAACATGGGACAATTGTACCAAAGAGCTTATACAAGCTAAATTCAAACCAAATATCAATCAAAATAACCTCAATTTCTATATCTACAAGTCCTAAAAAAAGCAAATAAATCCAACCCAATATTACAAATTACATTAAAAACATACCCTTTTTTGTGATCAAATAGCTGTAATCCAACCCAATATCACAACAACAACATACCCCAATTTCTATATCTGCAAGTCCTAAACAAGCATATAAATCCACCCCAATATCACAAATCTAACCTAATATCACAAATTATGCACCCGTAATCAAATAACTGTTGTTGTTGTGATTGAATCACGAGAAATACTAGCGAGGGTTGCGAGAATCTGAGAAGAGCACAACAACGTGATTGAGCAAGGTCTTCAATTGATTTCGACTTCGTAAACAAGTTTGTTTTGTGAAAGCACAACAACGTTAGTTTGAGGAGGAGCTGCTGCGTTTGGAGGAGATCGAGGAGGAGAGGGTTTCGTTCGGGGGAGGAGCTGTGGAGAAGAAGAGGGAGGGCAATTTGGGGAGTGTTTGTTTGATTTTCGTAATTTTTATTTTTGGTGACGGCAATGTGGGGACAATTTACACCCAGACTTAGACCTCCCACTCAGCTGGCTTATTAGATATGAGTGGAGAGAGGCTTAGTCAGATATTTTATCTGAGTCTGAATCTGAGTGAGTAAAAAAACAAACGGTACTAAGTGACTTCAATTAGTCCAAATTACTGACTGGAGTCAAACTCAAACCTCTGACCGGAGTTAGTCCAAAAAACAAATGCCACCTTAGACTTCACTAAATCACCGAAATTGTTTATGACCACAAAGATTTCCACTGTACGATGCAGAGTCATAGTTAGGGGGTGTTTTTTTTTCCAGGACTTTTGTTCAGTAGTTTTAAGTTAGCAATGAGAACTGTTACTGAATTTTATTTAGCAGCTATCACTTAAAGCATCTCTTAAAGTACCTCGCTTAGTTGGGTGAAAAAAAACCAAAATCCAACTGATTGAGGTCCCAATTTCATCCAACAGTACCTCAGTTAGTTTTTTTAACATGTGCCTAAATGTTGAGCGCCCGTTTCATTTTTTTATTTTTTTTAAAACAATTGGGCGCCCGATTAAAAAATAAACAAACGTCAAACACTTAGCGCCTGATTGGGACGTAAAAAAACAAGGTTGCACCTTGGAAAGCAAGGCTCAACTTGAGGAGAAAAACCAAGTGAGTGAGGTAGTGTTGGAGGACAAAAATCCAACGTGGCACCTCATAAACCAAGTGAGTGAGGTACTTTAGGAGATGTTCTTACATTGTAAAAGTGGGGTGTATATGTGGTAGAGACCGTAAGAACATAATTTTGTATATCGAACTTAGTCTTTCACACTAATGATAATCAAAACGTTAGTAAGATAAGCAATTTCTAACACAAGGTTTAGCATGGAAAACCTTTGAATAGGTTAAAAACCACGACCTCTCTTGAGGATTTAGAAAGAAAGATATTATTGATGATGACTAGCTATTACAAAGAACACTCTGAATGGTTCTGTATATAATTCCCTGTGAAGAATTTTGTCCGTCCTTAATCTCTAGTTCTCTGGTCCAATTTATAGGTCTTATAATATGACCGTTTGACGTCCATTATTATTCTTAATGATGAACGCTACAATATAGATTTGAGGAGTCTTTGAACTGATTGCATAACGATCTCATCATTCTATTTTGTAACGGTTTTATTAATGACGGAGTGCTTGTTGACTCAAGCTGTTGATGCAGAGGTTGAGAATGATAAGTAAAACTTTGTAGTTGTTATATAGTGTGCCATGCAATCATATGTTGGGTCGAGTGAGTGTATAATGGTCAAAGATAAGGCTTGAGTTCGAAATCCGGAATAGGCCACTACAACCGCCCCCTCTCAGCTAAGAGCATGAGAAACATCATAGGCGAGTGGTATTAGTTGAGAAGTATCATTAATGTTGTATTTAATACCCGGTGATAATTTTCAATGTTCCTTCATAAATATTTGTTTGGCTGTTGGGTTTCCTAGAACCAATGACTTTGGTCAAAATTGTTGTATTGGATCTCCTTCCAACTTTGGGAATTTGGAACATCATCTTTAATGGTATTTGCAATATAAATATTATTGTGGTTGGTGGTTGCAGTTGTTATTCGCCAAGTACTTCTTTGAATCCATATCTTCTGAAACTTTTCTTTTATGTAACTGTGTTGTTGAGAGAATAGCGACCACCATAAGGCAATCTTGTGAGGCTAGGGTACTGGCTAAAGTGCAAGAACTGCGATTCCGGTATTTTAGGATGCAGTCTCTGAACCTTCCGACGCCAATTCCGGTACGTCCTACCTACCATGGTATAACGTATGAAGAGCTGGAGGAGGCAGATGATGACTGCTATCAAATGGTCTGCTTCCATTATATGGTAATGTCGGGGAAAGGGCATAGAGATGGTCAGCATCTGCTGGCAGAGGAGGCAGTTACAGCGGCGGAGGAAGCGGCTGGTGTACGTCTGAGGAAATATTGTCGGTACCCTGCTGGTGAGTGGATTCTATAAAAAAAATATAATCATTCTTCTTGCTCTGCCACCCGGAGGTGGTGGGGGTTATAGAGGAAGAAGGGAGATAGAGAGTGGAACCATGCTTCCAGTCTTTAGGCTCTGTTATAGCCATCTTCTTTTTTCTTGAAGAAGGGTTTCAGTTTGTAATGTAATATGTATATCAGTATGTAAGAAAATTCTGAGATTCTATAAGAAAAATTTGAGCTAATAAAAAAAGGAAATTTTGTTGTCAATTTTATTTTTGGAATTCGAACTGAAAATTGCATGTTTAACATACTTGTGAAATGCCCAGTTTGATAAAGAAGACTTAAAAAATGAGAATGAAACTCAAACTGTCGTTGGTTCAAAATTTGTGATAGAAAGTGGAAATAATTAAAAAAAGAATTCTGGAGGTCAAAAATTTGTTGAAATGTGAGTTAGGTGTGACGAAGTGAAAGAGGTGAATTGGAGCAAGCTATCAGACATCAATCTGTGGTAGAATTGATATGCTGACAAAAATTGAACTGTGGCAAACTTGGTATACAGGTAAAGCAGATTATATATTGGGGAGTGAGCTTGAAAAGAGATGGTCGAAATGTAATGAGGTCGTTTGGGGAAGCCAAACGCAAATAAGTAACTAGCATGATCGTAATGCACAAGGTGTGAGTGGTATGTTGATGTGTTGTTGAACTAGTCTAGGCAAACAGGAGAATGTTTTTATCAAACTATTTGTAGGATTTGCGATCTGTTAACATGGAATTGCATAAGACTATGTTATGTGAACTGGTTGTAGAGTTTTCTATCCTCCATCTTGGAATTGTGTAATGGTATTTAGCACAGTTGGCATTTTCAATCTGTGTACTTCCGTAGACTAGGTCGTTAGAGTTCTTACGAACTGTGCCCTTTTGTAAAAGTTAAAGTATGTTGCCGGCATGTTAAAAGTGTCCTTTGCTGGTGATAGAGGATGTTTATTCCGTATTTTAATATCCTGGTGATTTGAAGGTTAATTGTTTCAAACACTTTTGAAAATGCCTTGATGTAGTTTGGTAAAGGATATCTGTCTGTAGGTACTTGGTTGGAGCTTCGTCTGGATGTACTTGAATATTTTGTGTGAGCTCTATCTTTTCGGATGTGACATCTGTGCAAAACACGTGATGAATAAGATCCTCTTAAAAGATATTTCTTAGAATGGAAAGCAATAGTGGTCAGAATATTCCTGCAATTCTGTTGATATCCTTGTTTCCAAGAATTTGTTCATGTGGAATATATCTTTCCTCCAAATTTTATTGATAGACGATTCTAGTGTTGTATAAAAAGATCTCCATGTTGGCTATATAAGATCTTGATCCTTTGGTACTGTGCATTGTATTCTTCTTCTACAGTAAAAGCTTACTTTTGGTTGATTAGAAGTTATCATGATGAGGACACACTCTCAGCGTGCTCGTCGTGCGACGGAAGGGAGGATAAATATCAAAGTGGCCAAACTTTGTGAGTGATACTTTCATCTGTTACCTTATAATATTGTGTTACCAGAGTGGTTGTTGCAGTTGGACGGTTTGGATGAGGAAGGTAGGTGTATAGAGTACGATCATTATTTTTGGTGTGATGTGTTTCGTGAGTTACTCCTGGATGCAACCTTGGGAGAGGAAGTTGTTCGAGAGATCGCATTGGATAAGTTGGCTAAAGAGGATGAGAGGGCAGCAGAAGGGGAGATAATTCTATGTGGTGAATTGAATCATCCGGTCTACTTTAAATGTAACTATATGTGATTGCAAGCTCGAACTTTGATAGCTCGAAATGAATAAGTAATCTCTTTTGCAGTGTTTTATTTTTTTATCTATTAAATGTAGAATAATGCAAATTGAATCTGCAAACTAAGAAGTAGGATTAATGTGTTTATTTTGCTGCTTATGTGGCAGATAATATGTATTACAGTTGTTTGATTCTAACAGCTGTGCAGATAATTTTGAATTTTGAATATTTGCTATTTATAGGAATGACGTATGGTGTGGTACGATCTTAATTGAGTACAAAAACAAGGTGATGGATCATGTAGATTATCTTGGGAAGGAGGGACAAAATTGTTTAATGACCGAAGGCAGAGATAGACGTGATAACATAACACATTATCACAGAAGTAATGATGATGTTGTGAGGCGAAAAGGCGTGCCTGTAGGGGCAGTAGGGGTGACCGACACGTGTCTGAAAAAGCCATCATTTCAAAAGCTGAGGGAGAGTATAAAAACTTATCTCTCTCTTCCTCATAAATTATCTACAGTTATATAGAGAGAGAAAAGTGGTGTAACCAGTATTTTTAGAGAGAGAAAATGCTTGAGTTTTGAATGCAATCCCATAGCGAAAGCTTCTTTTGGTGAAAGAAATTTATTGGAGAAATAACGGAATCAGTCAATCTCTGTGAAAGGTATGGGCAAAGTAAAAGATTGTGGGTCTTCCAGTACAGGTTAGTAATTTTTGTTCCTCTGTTTTGATTGTAGTGAATGATACTCTGTGTATGTATTGGTTTGTTAATCACCTTTGTATATGATTGATTGGGGATGTTAAATTTAGGAATGTAGGGGCTAAAAGATTATTGTTTGCCTGTATTAGTAAATATTTTGGGTATGGTAACAAACGTCTAGAGAGAAAAAACTATTTGTGGAGAAGATGGGGGAAAGTTGAAATTGATTTTCTGTTGTTTTAGAAAGTTTTGAAAATAAATGTTTTAACTTGGTAAAAAGTATAAGTGGGGTTTGTCTCTGTTGTGTGTGTGGTATATCATGTAATTGTAAGTGTTAAATAATAGAAATAGAGAAAATAATATAAGTTTGTTTGTACCTGTAGGTCCAGTATGCGTACAAAAAAACCTAAAACCTTGTAGTAAATTTGTAGTGTCGTCCAGTTTAGAGGAAACAACTTCGTCAGGTAGAGAGGATGATAGTAGAAGTATGAAGAAGACTGTAAGTAGTAGGGAAGTTACTGTGGGTGTAGGAACTGAAAAGCCCAGTGAAGTAAGTAATGTAGTAGAGGAAGATGATACAGGGGCGAAGGGAGAGTTATTTTACATACATCCAGAGGGAGTAGATATAGGGATAGAATATATGAAATTTAAAAAGAAGTTAACAGGAAAGTAGGAAAATTATGTAATGGAGTAAGGTCTGTGGTTTAGAACCTTTATACCATGGAAAAGGGAGAAGGTATATTATCAAGTACCCAGCCAGGATTTGTAGAAGTTGGAGAAAGGACTTGGGGAAGACATTGATGTGGCGTATTATAATGGGGTTGGCATGGCAGGCCCGAGTGATTGGTTTCTTTGTTATTTGAACCAGGTCATATACAGTCTTAGGATTCTGTTGATATATTTTCATAAAGGGGTGATGAATGTATTGCAGTGTTGCCCCACACAATTAAATGGGAATGTTTTTGAGATGATAAGGGTGTGCGAGGTGTTGAATGAGAGGTGGAGAGAGAATGGAAATGCAAAGCAGTTCGTTGCAGCTAACGTGCTAAAATTTTACACAATAAAGTATGTGAAAGCCCGTAGTAGTGGCTACTTGTTTAGTGATTCGTCTAGACCGAAGTTTTTTACTTCGAATCTGCTGGAAGACCATAAAATGACCATCTTGTATGGGTAAGGGGTAATTGTATGCAGGTTCCAGATGAACCAGCGCTCGACCTGGACCATAAATATTTTAATCCAAGTAAGTAACGCCTGCTAACTTGACAAAATATCAGTTTATCTGTGAGCTTCTAATCATTTCCTTGATTTTGTCTGTCAGGTCCTGATCCCAAATTCTTCCCTGATAAAATGAGCTTGTTTGACTGCGTATCCCTTGAGCAGGTCAAGTTGAAGCAAGTGCTCGGGGAGTTGAATATCCGTAGGGATAAAAGAGTGGACTCTAGAGTTTCAAAAGTGCAACGAGCTCGCAAAAACCAAGTTATGGCTGAGAAGGTTGTGAAGAAGACCCTTCTTCCTCTAGGGGATTTGACTGGTATCCCTCTACCTCCTCTAGGGAATTTGGGCTGGGCACAGAAGATTCGTAGGCCGAAAAAGACACTGCAAGAATCTTCTCATTCTACTGTGGGGGTAGCCCAAGGGAAAGAGGGTGACAAGCTGGTTGTTGCAGATGTAGTAAAGCAGCAGGAGGTGAATGAGGTCGCTTCTCTAGAAGCAGAAAAGAGGTCTCTGAAAAGGAAATAACATGAGATCGAAGGTAGTGACCAAACTCAGGTTAAGGCTGTGGCCCATCTGAGGGATATAGAACGTAAATGTTTTAGAATGGCGAGGACGGAGTCGAGGAAGCTTGAATAGGCGTTTCAAGATCAAATAATGAATATATGTATTAATATGCACAATTTGTTGTATTGTGGTAGATATGTTTATTTCTTATTTTGTGTATTGTATTGGCAACTCTTGATGTTGGTAAAAGGGGCTACAAATTTCATTTAGAAGCAAAATCAGAAGTATTTAGAGCTTACTCTGAAGTTTGATGCTCAAACAGCTCAGATAAAGGAGCTCAAGGAGGAGCACAAAAAGGAGAAAGAGAGCAAGGCAAAAGAGGTGAAGGCTGCTAAAGAGTGGTATGTGGAACTATCTGAGCGTGAAGATACCCTAACAAAAGTTTTTACAGAGGTAAGGGTTGGCAGAAAAATATGATCCAATCCTACCTTCATTTTGGGTTAACCGAGACCGATATCAATCTGGGCCTAGCGGGTAGGTTCCATGAGATAGTTTTTACTTCAGATACGGAAGACGAACTGGTTGAAGATGTTGATGCTCCAGTCAATGTACCCCTCCCTCAAATTGAGCAAGTTCCAGCTGCTGGCACTGAAGTGGAGCCTTCTGAGGTAAAGACTGGCAATAATACTTAATATCATTACAGTATCCTGTTCGAACTGTTTCATTTTGTTTTGACTTTGATGAGACTATTTTCTGTGTGTTTTGAAGCTGTAAAGTTTGATAGATATCTGCTTATTGTACCTTGTTTGAATGTTTGGTTAATAACAAAAAATTTGTAATCTATGTAGGAGATAGAGCGGTTGAAAAAAACGGTTACCACCTAGAGAGATCATTGAGTAGAGCGAGGGACTCCGTAACTCGTATACAACAGGTATTAAATAAAACTGAATATGAGAAAAAGCAGTTTAAATCTAATTCGGAGAATTTTGTTAAAGAATTATATGATCTACAGTGTAGATATGCAAAAATAAAAATAGAGAGGGATGAGGTTTTAAGAAAATAGGAGGAGAAGGGGGCGTTAGTACGAAAATCTATAGACTTGATTTATTTTATTGACCCGAGTGATAAAGCCAGGTGTCAGAAGCTTTTGGTAACTCTGACATTGTATTTTGAGGCCGAAATAGATAGTGAACGAGATTTAAAAGAGGCTTATGTAGAGCTTTTAAAGGAAAGGGGTATAGTACAGGACCCAACTCGAGTTATGTTTTTAGCTCAAGAGGCACATAATCATCATAACGTAGAGGCAAAATAATGCTCAGCTCAAGCTGGTGTCTCTATCATATGGGGTAACGTAGGTCCCTTACCTGATGATCTTGGCTTTATGTAAGATCGAAGAACAATGAGGATTTCTTTTTTCAAAAAAAGGAAAAAGCAGAGAGAGGTGCAAGTCAAGTCAGGGGTGAGTTAAATGAGTTGCAAAATGTGTTGAAGCAAAGTATGGAACAAAATACCTCTCTAACAAATTAACTGACAAAATAAACAAATATTAGACAAAAGGTAGAAGGGGATTTGAAAGCGTTGACTATATTACAAAAGGATACACGCAAGCATCTACACAGAGCGCATATGCAATTGAGGGAACATTTGTATCCAACACAAGCAAAGGTCCCAACTTAAACAGATCATGAACATCATATAGAGAGTGTAATTGAGTTTTATGGAGGGGAGTTGGCAAGGGTAGAGAACAAATTTAGGAAGTATATTATGGATTGTGGGAAAAACTTTGATGTAGAGAATGAAAAGGCTGAACACATATGGTTTGTGAAGGATGAGGAGGAAATAGGTGGTGAAAAACCAGCTCCTAGACTGGCACAAATTTTGCCAGAGGAGGACGAGGAGGACGTCGAGAGCCTGATACCTTGGTCACGATGAAAGCAACACCAACAAGAAGTAGTAACCTTTAAAGAACCTTTGAATGTGCAGGTAGATAGGTCAGGAGATTGGGAGATAGGGGCAGTCCTTTCGTAGTTCAAGGGATCGAAAGTAAAGTATTTATGTTGTTCCAAAACTTGCATATGTATTAGATATTTGTATACTATTTTTACGGTAAATAAGTCTGTTATGTTTGTGATGATAAAATATATATGAATAGAGATGTAGATCAATCGCACACAAGTATTTTATTGTTAAGTAAAATTGTGAACTGTGATATGTAAACTGTTTTGACGTACAAACTATTTTTGTGTACGAATTGAAACTATTAATACAGGTTAAACTGGTAGAGATTCAAAGTCAGTGTGAAGCGCTGCGCATTTTGAATGAAAAACTTAATGCTGATTTGAACTTTCATCGTGAAGCCTTAAAAAATATTGTGGAGTTAAATGTAAGAATTAAAGTGAAGATGATTGAGGGGCAAGGTATGGTAAGTCACTTGTCCAAACAAATGGAAAGAAAGGAGGCTAAACTAGCCAGTGTGCAAGAAAAAGTGGATGAATTAAATGAAGTTGTAAATAAAAGGAATTTGGACATTGAAAAGGCTTAATGTCATATAAGTAATATCTCGGAACGAGTAACCACGCAAGAGGTGGAATTAGTATCTGCACGAGCTAAACTGATAGAGTTTTCAGTGATGTTGAAGAAAGATAAAGATGGTACTGAGGGCTTACAGGTTCGGATAAGCACATTGGAGGTGGAAGTGGTTGACGCACGAGCTGCTGTAAGGAAGGCAGATGAGCGAGCCAAAAAGTTTGAAGGAATGTAGAATGTTGCGAAAAATAACGAAAAGGAGTTGGAGGAAGTAAACAACAAACATAATGAATTAACGAAAACGTATTGGGTTAATATAGGGAACTTAGAGGATGTCAATCAAATGTTGGAGTTAGACCTTATAAAGTATCGGACATCAGTGGAGGAGCTGACTAGTTTAAATAACAAATTAGGGGCAGATTTTGTGACAGTTCAACGAAATCTTAACATAGAGGTTGATGAGAGGCACCATAATCAGTTCGTTATGGAGGAATCAACGACTATGTTGGGACAAATGGACGAATTTATAACGATGATAGAAGCACGAAATAAAACTTCTGTGGAGGAAAAGTTGGCGATGGCGGATCGATGTAAAAATTTGGAAAGTTTACTAAATGAGGCGAAGGGGAAGATTGCGGAGCTCGTCGTGCCTGACAAGGTTAAACTCGAGGCAAGTGACATGCATGACAGAGAAATGGCGGCAGTGCTTACCTTTTTTGCGTATGAGTTTAAGAGACTTGAAAAAGAAAGGAGCATGATTTATAAAAGCATGATCGCGAATGGTGTATGGTGCGATATATAGCCAGTGCGGACTGAATATCTGGACCGCGTTATGTTAAGAATCGGTGCTCTTACTAATAACAGGCTCGATAAAGGAAGACAACTTGTTTCTGCGAGGGTACCAAAATTAATGCGTCTGCGACTTTCAGAGTGTGGGGAAAGTTCGCGTGATGATGCGCTGATTGAACTAAGTGATTAAGGAGGCATTGTAAAAATGAACTAATTGTGGTTGTGAAGCCTATAGTCTGTTAGTCGAATTGGGGAACCAATATCCGACCTGTAATGTGATAGAAGATCAATTTATCTGAAGTTGTAGTAGCCTACTCGCAGCCTTCTAGTACAAGTTGAATGATTGAAGGCTACATAAAAGCCTACCTAGATACTCGAAGCCCAACAAGATAATAACTAAGTCCACGAAGCCTTCCAAAACTAATCGAACACTCCAAAAAATCATCGAAGCTAACCGCCTTAGTCGAAGATAAATGAGCAGCGCCAGAACTTAGCATCAGTACCAGAAATACTTTGACCATAGATGTACATGGTCGAAGGCAGACATGTCTGATAGCCAGCTCACCAGGCAGAATGGTGAAACAAGTCGCTCGACAGCTACAGTGCCATAACCAACAACTACGGTGTTAGAACCAACATCTACAGTGTCAAAACAGACTCTGGGAAGAAGTCAGTTGTCCCCAAAGGATACACATGTAACTTGACCTCTCATGGTGACTCAACCCTTTCTATATCCTATAAATAGGAGAGAGGAAGTACTATGAAGGGGTTAGAAAATATCTCCCGCAAAGACTTACAAGATTACCTTCTAATACCCTTTAACAATTGACTCATCGATCCCTCGACTAACTCGATATATATCATTTCTTATTGAAATCCTCACTAGAGGTCGTGGAGTAACCCATTCTAGGCCTCCACGCAAGTGTATTGTCTCAGTAGTATATCTTATTATTGTTATTTATATGTTTGTAAACCCCTAGTCAAAGATTAACCCCTTAGTGTAAGAGCCGGTTTCCCCTCATACAAAACTTGGTCCCTTCATTTGGCGCCGACTGTGCTATACCCACCCTACCCAATTCTCTTTGCCTCTTTTCTCTTTCTCATTCTACCTCTCACAGCTATACTCAATGACCCCCACCCTTCGCTCCACTTCTACTATCATCGGAAACTCCACTAACGGCATAGCCGCCCAACTCGTCCTCATCAGTCAACAGTTTGCCCAAGCCAAAGAACGCCAGACCAATCAGCTACGCCATGAACGTGAAGACAGACGCAACGAGCTCAAGGCTGAACGGTAGTACCATTTGGATGAAAATGAGCACCAACATCGCGCCATTGACGAACTGCGCCACACAGTCTAAGAACTTTAGCAGGTTCATACCCAGGACATTTCTCTGAAATCCCGGACACCTGCCCCTTCTCGCGTTTCAGCCCGCGCTCGCCTTGGGTCCCACCCTTAAGTCGAAGTTCCCCTGGTCCACCTTGGCGCTGAGGGCGCTCCCACCATTTTACCTACCGGTTCGATTCACCTTGGTGTACACCCCACGAAGGATTCTTCCGACTACACCCTTCGAACTACCTCATACCCCAAACGCTGCCCTGCTCGAGAATATCTCGGGGAGCGCAGCGCTGAACACATTCCGAATCTTTGACCTCTTTCCCCTCGACCCCAGCGATCTCCTTCTCATCCTGCATACCTTGCTCAGCAGGAACTCGATCAGAAAATCCGTACCACTATTCGTGTTAACGCGAGCCCCACACCAAACTCTTAGAGTCGGTTAAACAACCCTATTTTCCTTAAACTTCTCGCGGTCGAAGTATCTCAAAATTTCCATACCCCTTAAATCAGCAAATACCTCATACCGACCCTCAGTCTCATGTCCTCGAATTCCAAAATTATTTGAGTCTGTATTTCACAGCCGACCATATCCTGTGTCCAATGTTTCTCACCAGTTTAAATGATAGCCCTCTTAAATGGTACCACAACCCCTCTAATGGTTCGATTCGAAGCTTCGAACAATTATCAAGTCTTTGTATCGCCCAGTTTGCCTTTAACAAAGACCGTGAGGTCCTGGTCGATGCCCTCTTCAACTTCCGCAAATCCCCCAACGAAATGCTTGAAGCTTTCACCAAGCGGTTTCTCGATGAGTCGCACAAAGTCGAAAGCCTCAACTGTGCAAATGTTGTTTACGCGTACTCTAACGCACTACCAGATCGCAGTCGTGTCAAGGAGTACATCGTACTTCATAAACCACAAACCCTCAAGGAGATGTTATCTAAGGTTAACGGATACATCGACCTCGAACGCCTCCGTAAATAAAATCGTCAAGGGAAAGCCTCGGCACCAACCATAACAAACCTCGACCATCTTCTACGCCCATGGTCGCTCCCGACTCATAGGAGACCAAGAACCACAAACGCCCTCATTCTGATGATACCCCTGCTGAGGTCCGCAAAAAATGACCCAAGTCGGTCCTTCCCAAGCTCACTGTTCCCATCAACACCCTTCTCACACAAATGCAGGCCGACCCTATCTGGTGTACCCCCTACCTCATCGAGGTCAAGAAAGATGAGCCTTACTGCAAAAATCACAAATGCAACTACCACACTACCAATAAATGTTATGCTCTGCAATGTTCGCTCGAGATGATCTTTAAAGCAGGACGTCTATATCGATACATCGCCGATCTTCCTAGTTACCTCGATGGGTCGTATCTCATGCCTCAGCCCTCCCCACCTGCCGACCCAGCCGAGGTCCACATTTTCTAACTCCATCTCATCGAAGTCAACAACATCCACAATGGCCATACTCGAAGCAAGTACAAACGAGTCGAATAATGTTATAAGCTCACTTATCAGGAGAAGCTACGCTCCCTTATACCAGAATCTAGTCAAGGTCCTCGACCCAAAGGTATATCCTTCATCGATTGTGATACTTCTCATATTCGTTTCCTCCACTCCGATCCGTTGGTCATCATGATCAAGGTCGAACATCTTGTCCTACACACTATGCTCATTGATACGGGCAGTTCAGCAGATGTACTGTTCTTCTAGACCGTTCAAGCCATGCAAAAAATAGACCTCATAATACCAGCCAACGTCGAGCTCAAGGGCTTCAATGGTACCACCAAAGTCGTCATCGGTTACATCAGCCTACATGTTACCACCGGTCTAGTCACTCTCCAAACCAGCTTTCTCGTCATCGACAAGAAATCTAAATACCATGGCATTCTAGGGTACAACTAGCTTCATGTCATGAAGGCCATACCTTCTATTTACCACCAATCACTTCGTTTTACTACCCCTTGTGGCACGTGGAACATGAAAGCCTCTCAAAACCTTGCCCTTTCATGCGAGCACCCTGAGATCGATCCTACAAGAAAACTTGTAAAACCATAGCAATCAATGCTTATTGCCCTCCCCACACCATCGAATCCCTCTACTACTCATGTCGAACCCACTATTTACATTGAAATTGACGGTCCTGGTCGAGGTACATTCATTAGTAGCTTTTTGGATGAGGCCGAACGCCTCGAGCTTACCACTTTTCTTCGAGCAAATAAAGATATCTTCGCCTGGACCTTCCACCTGATGCCTGGCGTCGACCCCACCTTAGCCTGTCATCAACTTGACCTCATCCCTCATTCTACCACTGTAAAATAGAAGAAGCATACGTTGGCCCCGCGACTTCGAGAAGCTGTAAACCTCAAAGTCAACAAACCCCTAGTCGCGAGTTTTATTAGAGAAGTCAAGTACGTCGACTGGATTTTGAATATTGTTGTTGTCCCCATGAAGAATGGCAAGATCCGAATCTACGTCAATTTTACTGACTTCAATAAGCATATACCGAATGACAGTTTTCCTCTCCTGATCATTTCAATGCTTCTGGATGTCACAGCCGGTCATGAACGATTATCGATGATGGACGTGGCTTTGAGTTACAATCAGGTACCTCTTCTCCCTGAGGATTAACTTAAAAAAAATTATCACCGAACAAGGCCTTTACTGCTTTAACGTCATGCCATTCGGCCTTAAAAATGCGGGTGCCACTTACCAATGTCTTGTTACCACCATGCTTAAACCTTTGCTCAGCAAGTCGATCGAAGTTTATATCGACGACATATTATGCAAAAGCCTCCACAAATATACCCACATTCAGGACCTAACCAAAGTCTTCTCGATACTTCAAACATATAACATGAAGCTAAACCCAGACAAATGCTAATTTGGCGTTTCATCCGGCAAGTTCTTGAGCCACCACATCAGTAAATGGGGTATCGAGATCGACCCCACTCATATCTGAGCCCTTATTGATATGCCTTCCCCTCGAACTAAAAAAGACGTCCAAAAGGTTGCTGGCAAGATAGCCACCCTTAACCGTTTTATATTGAAATCCTCTGATCGTTGTGTTTGGCTTTTCTCCCTCTTACGCGACCAAGGTGTACATAAGGCCAAAAAGAAAAACAACCCTGAAATTAATTGGACACCCGATTGCGAGTATGCCTTCCTCGAACTCAAAACATACCTTGGTCGACTACCCATCATCAGCATCCCCATCGAAGGTGAAATACTTTCTTTATACCTTGCTGTCACCGATACCTCTATTAGCTCGATCCTTATTCGACTTGTATCCAGCATCGGAAAACCAATATACTTTATCAGTGAAACTCTGACACCTGCCGAGACTTGATATAATAAGCTCGAGTGATTACTCCTTACACTCGTCTACACTACTCGAAAACTCAAACCATATTTTCGAGCTCACCCTATACGTGTGATCACCAGCTACCCCCTTCGCGAGATCCTCAGTAAGAAAGATAAATCTAGACGGGTACAACAATGGTCCATTTATCTTGGTAAACACGACATCACTTTCGTGAAATAGATATCTCAAAAAGGCCAAGCAGTCGATGATTTCCTGGCCGACTTCTCGGCCAAAGACATCGACTGGGAAGAACACGAAGATGATCTACCAGAAGACCAGCCCGAATAGCATGACTGTTGGAACCCTAACTCGGGTTGGCGTCTCTTTATAGATGGATCTGCTGGACCTAACGGTTCGGGGATCGGTGTTGTTCTAGTTACCCCTCCAATGACAGAATTGAAAAGGCTGTCAAGTTTAACTTTGAATGTTCTAATAACAAAGGCGAGTATGAAACCCTGATACATGGCCTCGATCTTTCCCTCGAACTTGGTGTTCCCAAACTTGTAGTGTTTACCAATTCCTAACTTGTTCAGAGTCAGTACACCGGTAAAAATTAGGCAAACGGTCGCATGGCTGAGTATGCTACCCTTGTCTGCCAGCGCATAGATCGTTTCCCTAAAAAGTCTTCTATTACACATTACCCTCAAGGTGAAAACATACATGCTGATGCCCTCCAGGCGAAAATAGACAATCAATAAAACTATAGTCGATGGTGTCAAGAAGCATGTCGATGATAAGAATGGCCGATGGGTTCAAGAATTATAACATGTACTTTGGGCCTATTGTACCATACCAAGAAAGGCAACGAACTACACTCCTTTCCTCCTGGCTTACGGTGCCGAAGCCGTGTTGCCTACCCAGTTTGAAGTTGAAACACGCGATCCTGACCTCCCCGATGAAGACAATAAGTTCAAACTTGGATATAATATATTATGGATCGATGAAACCAGAGACCAAGCCATTGTAAACCTCAGCCGTTACTACCTCTCCCTCCATAAATTATACAATAAAAGAGTTCGACCACGCAATTTCAATATTGGAGATTTGGTACTCCAAAGAGTCACATCCTCTTCGAAGCCTCGAAATGACGGCAAGCTAGCCGAGTCCTGGGAAGGACCTTATGTCGTATACGACAAAACCGATAAAGGATCCTATTATCTAATGACAGAAGCGGAGGAGCCTCTACCTAACTCATGGAACACAATGCAGTTAGTCTCATAAAATAGGTCGGGGCCACCACCTTGTTCAACTAAAATAAATACAGTATAATCAATGAACATATTTTTTATCTTCTGAGCTTCATGTCCTGTCTTCAAGTGAATTTCTTGGTCAAACCTAAATATTACGTCAACCCTTCGACCCGACTTATACTTGGGGGTGACGTCAAAGTTTTTCAAGTTTCCAATTTGAGCAAACCCGAGGGGCATGAATGGTCGACAGACTGGACCCTAGAGAATACATTGGGGCGACCACATAATGCTTCATTTAGGCTCAGGCCTTCAAAGTCCAGTGAATTTCTTGGTCAAACCTAAGTATCACATCAAACCTTTATCCTGACTGATACTTGGGGGTGGCCTCAAAGTTTTTCAAGTTTCCAATTCGAGTAAACCCGAGGGGCATGAATGGTTGACAGAACGGACCCTCAAGAATACATTGGTGGCAACCACATAATGGTTCATTCAGGCTCAGGCCTTCAAAGTCCAGTAAATTTCTTGGTCTAATTTAAGTATCACGTCAACCCTTTAACCTACCTGATATTTGGGGGTGACCTCAAAGTTTTTCAAGTTTCCAATTCGAGCAAACCCGAGGGGCATGAATGGTCGACAGACCGGACCCTCAGGAATGTATTGGGGGTGACCACATAACACTTCGTTCAGGCTCAATCCCGCGGATAGACATAGGGGCGACCTTCGAGGTTCAATACACTTCTCGACTCCGTCAAACCTAAGTATCATGTCAATCCTTCGCCTTGACTGATACTTGGGGACGACCTCAAAGCTCTTCCAGGTTCCAGCTTTAACCCTGATACAAGCATCCTATACTTCTAATCACACACACAAATACAAATATATAGACATACCAGCAATTCAAGTTCAAGACACACAAGTAAATCAAGTCAACTACATACAAACAAACAGCTCAAGTTCAAGCACGTTACACACTGCTCGAGTACTGCTGATCTAGTACATTTAATTCAAATGCCACATCAATCAAATCTAAACATCAGAGCAAGATAAGAGGAAAGAGTTTTCTACAACAAATAGACAATAAAGACATAACTTCTACCAGTACTCCACTCATGCAGGAGTGGCCGTACTAACTCATCCTACAGAATCTTCAACAGCGGCACCTCCAGTACCCTCGACAGCAGGGTTCAGTCCTGGAGCATCCGCTACCCCCATTGACTACAACACCGCTCATAACATTTCTAGCACCAACAACATCCCCTTCGATTGAAGAATCAGCAACATTACCTTCAACACCTTTCACCATAGGGTCCACTTCCATCCCTTCTATCTGAGCAACATCTTCGACATTAGACCCTTCGATCGTAGGAAAGCGCTCGAAAGTCTTGAGATTATACCCCAAACTATCTATAAAGTTCTTCAGAGACGTGGTCATATCACACTCTTCATCGTATTGCACCTGGAAAGCTGCTCCCTGTGCCTTCAATTCCTCCTCTTTTTCAGCCAACTTCGACTTTAAATTTTTTTGAATTTCACCACTGTTGGCAACTGCAGCCTCAATTTCCCTCGCACCCTCGGCTCTAATATGCAACTTCTCTCACTTTAACACATTAACCTTGGTCTCAAAAGACATCATGGTCCCCCGAGCGAGCTCCAGACTGTCATCGCATATTTCAGTTGTTTACTTATTACCCTCTAGGCTTTAGCAAAAGCTTGGGCCCAAGCATGCACCTTCTATAATACTTGACTCGTTAGTAGTCCTCGAAACATAGTAACTTTTTTCAAAATTTTACAATCTCAAAAAATAGTTACCTGATGCAGAGCCTTATTCATCTGCTTCCCTGCCTCATTTGGGTCATTTCCACAGAGGGTCGCCATTGACGCAGCCGTTGCTCGAGCCTGCTCCTCTAGTTCGGCTTCGCATCGTGCCTCGACCGGATCATCCATATCATTAGCCACCTGCTCACGAGGCCTCTTATGCAGAGTAGTCTTCGTCTGCTGCACTGTCGAAGCCTCTTCGGCAACCTTGCCTTTACCTTTGCTAGCCTGCCTCGACACCTCTGGAACAGACTTGGGTACACTTGATTGTACGGTCCCTGGTCCTTCTTGCCGCTCCCTAGGCACGCAGCTCAACTTTCGAGTCAACCTTCCCTTCTCCATCTCTTCGACCCCTGTCGAAGCACCTTCTCCTCTTCCCTTTTTCGCTGGTCTAACAGCAACAGGTACGTTTCGAAGCAACGTGTCTGTCTTATTCCGCCTCTTCCTCATAATACCCAACTTCCCAAATACTCAATTTACCCACGCCTTATCGTTGTCGATCAATTTATCAATATACCTCTTCGGATTTGTCAATGTCCTATTGCCAGGCTCTACAAACAACAAAAACAAGTTTAACAACATATTCGAACCACATAAGAAACAGCCTTCGACTATCAACTTACTTGGATTATACAGCTTATACTTCATCTTATACACCTCTTTCCCCTCTATATTTTCATAATTCCCCCTTACCATCACTAAATTCTTATCCCACCTACGCCCTGTCGAACAAAGATCAAATAGCCATGATTTGTCTGCATGATACTGAATGTAATATGTATCTGCCTTCTTATTTGCCTTCCTCGAGTAGAACGATACAATATCAAACCACTCGATCAAACCCCTCTTCTTATGTTGTAACTCTACATTCATCCCTTAGACAACCCTCATCATCTCATAAAAATTGCCCTTCATCTAGTATGGGGCAACATCCCAAAAATTCAACACCAACTTCACTAGCTTTCGAAGGGGCAGCTAGATCCCTAATCGAATCTGACCTCGAACGCCATAATACCCACTTTCCGCAGGAACCAATATTATAACCACCTTTGAAAACTCATGTTTCGCCATGAATTGATCCAATCTCACCCTTTCCTGAGCCGAGACTGGTCCCGACGGTGTCCCCGCATTGTTCGAATCATCCATATTGTCACTCTGCTCCTCTTCCCCTTCCTCACTCTCACCACCCGAAGGTTCAACATTACCTTTGTTCCCACTTATCTCCCCCTCCTCAACCTCCTTTTTGCTACTCTCTCTGACCACTCGAGCCCTGCGATGGCTCTTAGTCGAAGGTCCAACCTCTGGCACGACCATAGCCAATGGAGTGGCCGTAATAACTTCTAACACTTCTACATCGCTGCTCTCACCTCCTTGACCTTGATTAGATATACTTGGGTCATTTACTTTGTCCTTTTCATCTATCAGCCTCATCCTCGAAGCTTGACGGGTACGCATTATACCTTATAGAAGAAGAGGTACGCAGTTAGATCGATATATTCGACTATCATATTTTATTCTACCCTCTCCAACTCACCCAACCCACAGTCGAATGTTCGACTGCAACCCTGGTCACCCTCTCACTATCCCCAATTTACCACTGGGCCAGACCTCCAGCCGCATGGGTTACTCCCTTTCTCAGTCAGGCCATTATAAATAGAAAACCTAGTAGCACTTATTCCACCATCCAAATAGAATACAAGTACAAAAGAAGAAATGATAGAGCAGAATTACAAATCACCTATTTGTGCAGGAAATCAGAAGACTTACCTGTTCGAATGGTTCAGATCTCTCAGCAACAACTAAGTGTCCTTCTTTCCTCTCCAACAAGCTCTGCTAAAATAATGGAGTATGTGTTTCCTCTCTGCCTCCTTTATTTTCTTTATGATTGAGTGATTGGGAACAATACATTTCTCCTTCACCTCTTTAAATACCACCTCACAAAATAAAACTACCCCAATTTCCCCACTCACCATCATTATCACTCCTCCACTCCTCCTCATTTTTCGACTGGGACGTGCTTTGACAATATTACCCTTAACTACTTCCACGTGCGTATCACATGCTCACATCAAATAATATTTTATAAACCTCTCAAACCATCTAGCACCCTGCCCGAAGCTGTCCACTCAAACCTACGTATCACTTCCACCTTTTCCGATAGAAATATCATGATGACTTGCAGGACACTCTGCCCTAGGAATAGTACCGCCTCTGACATTTAGTTATTACGGCTGTTAGGTTGTACAATCGAAGCACATATGCCTTCGAGAAATAGAAATTTCCAAGCCCTCTAATGATTTCATTTGCAAACCATCACCTGCATTCTACTTCTTCCAATCGTCCATACACATTAAGTACTCGAATCTTCGATCAGTATTTTTTGATTATACGACATAACTCAAGTTTCTTACCATTTTTTTAATCGTGTTCGTTACTTAAGTTTGACTTTCGGCAAGTGCTATCACGCCTACATTATCTTTGGCTACAATACTTGCCACACTTACAATGTTATACTTCAATACAATACTGTTTCATTCAAAATCATCACCATACAAAAGGGAGAAAAATAAAAATAAACAAAGATAGAAAAACGATAACAGCAAAGTACAACAACTTCTTCTCCCACCCCCCAACACCAATGTCAACACCACAACCAAGACTCCCCTATTTACAGAAGGGACGGTTCTAACAGAGCCCTACCTCCTCATCTTCGACTCGGTCTTCTACATCCACCTGGTCTTCGGCCAGGCACTTCAAAAAGAAGTACCGATTGATGGCGCTCGGGTTCATCCATTGCAATACCCTCCACCAGGGGTCATTTATTACCTCTTAATCAATACTTCTCTTAATTACCTTCCTTAATTACTCCCCTCAAAATTGGCCACATTCAACCATTCAACTCTCTAACTTCCCACGCCCAACCATTTTCTCAACACGCGCCATCTACACCAATTTTTGAGGCCCCTGCTGAGAGGGACGAATGTAGTAGCCTACTCGCAGCCTTCTAGCACAAGTCGAATGATTGAAGGCAACATTAAAGTCTACCTAGATACTCAAAGCCCAATAAGATAGTAACTAAGTCCATAAATCCTTCCGAGGCTAATTGAACACTCAAAGGAATCATTGAAGCTAACCGCCTTAGTCGAATATAGATGAGCAGCGCCAGAACTCAGCATCAGTACCAGAAATACTTTGACCATGGACGTACATAGTCGAAGGCAGACACGTCTGACAGCTGGCTCACCGGACAGAATAGTGAAATAAACTGTTCGACAACTACAGTGCCAGAACCAACAACTACGGTGTCAGAACCAACATCTATAGTTTCAGAACTGACTCCGGGTACAAGTCAGTTGTCCCCAAATGATATACATGTAACTTGACCTCCCATTGTGACTCAGCCCTTTCTATATCCTATAAATAGGAGGGAGGAGGCACTATGAAGGGGTTAAAAAATCTCTCCCACAAAGCCTTATTGGATTACCTTCAAATACCTTGTAACAATTGACTCCTCGATCTCTCGACTAACTCGATATATATCATTTCTTATTAAAATCCTCACTAGAGGTCGTGGAGTAACCCATTCTTGGCCTCCACGCAAGTGTATTGTCTCAATAGTATCTCTTATTATTGTTATTTATATGTTTGCAAACCCCTAGTCGAAGATTAACCCCTTTGTGTAAGAGCCGGTTTCCCCTCATACGAAACTTGGTCCCTACAGAAGTAATAGTCGATCCGTAATGTAATAAAAGATCGAATTGTCTAAAGTAATAATCGATCTGTAATGTAATAGAAGATCGAATTGTCTGAAGTAATAATCGATATGTATTGTAATAGATGATCGAATTGTTTGAAGCAATAAACTAACTGTAATAGTAGAATGGGGTGAACCGTGGTAATCTGTGATATTACAGATATGCTTTGTATATGGTAGAAGAGTACTTGTATGAGATAATAGAAAAGTACTGTAATATAAGAACGACGTACAATATTAGAAGAAATAGTAGAACAATACTGTATAAGGTAGTAAAATAGTATTATGATGTAGGTTGGCCAAACACAAGTATTTCATTAGTATAAGAGCGATGCACAATATTGGAAGAAATAGTAGAACAGTACTTACATGAGATAGTAGAATAGTACTATGATATAGGTTGGCCAAACACAAGTATTTTATTAGTGTAAGAGCGACGTACAAAAAATATAAGAAATATTATAATGTAATCTGTAAGAGATGGCTATCTGCGATACAACTTCAACCTCTTTGTGTTCTAAGGATTGAAGACTCAATCTCCATCAGATGTAATGAGATCGTAAGAGCCAAGACCATTTTTTCCAATAACAATAAAAGGTCCTTCCCAATTTTCTGCAAGTTTCCCAACATTGAGTTCCTTTCTATGTTTTAGGATCTCTCATAGGATGAGATCTTTAATATCGAACTCTCTATGGCAAACGTTCTTGTTATATGACTTTACTAAAGCCTGATGGTACCTTCCCAAGTTTATGCCTGTTCTGTCTCTTGTTTCGTCGATCCAGTTCATGTTACACGCCAACTGGAATTCATTTTCTTTGTCTATCATGGTATTATCATGTAGTGGGTGATGATATTGAGTGGGGATGATGGTTTCGGTACTGTAAGCTAACAAGAACGATGTACATCTTGTCGACACTGGAGGCATTGTTTGGTATGCCCATTACACGTGTGATAATTCTTACACCCAATTATATTTCTTCTCTGTCAAACACTTTTTTATCCCGTCGACTATAGTATGATTGGTGATTTTGGCCTGACCATTTCCTTGTGGGTAATACGAATTTGAAGGAGAGTGGATAATGTTATGCTGATTGAGGAAGTTGACGACCTTTGAACCAACAAACTATGGCCCATTGTCTATTCTGATGAGGTGGGGGCAACCGAATCGTATGATAATGTTTTTCCAAATAAACTTGATGACTTCGTCTTTGCGTGTTTGACTCAAAAGAATTGCTTCTACCCACTTGGTGAAGTAGTTTATTGCTACTAAGAGGTGTTTTAATTTTCCCAGTACAGTCAGGAATTTGCCCACGAGATCGAGGGCCCACCTTTTGAATGGCCTGACGACTTTACGAGAATGGAGTTCTAAAGTCAGAGCTCGAATTTTGAGTCCATGTCATTGGCAGACATCACACTTGCTGGCATTTTCGATGGCTTGGGCTTTATTTTAGGCCAAAAGACTCCTTGTGTAAGAGCTCGGTTTGCTAAAGACCGTCCCGCCGCATTGGATCCGCAAGTGCCTTCGTGTAAATCGTACAGAAAGGCTTGAACCTCCTAATCAGATAAACATTAGAGATAGGGTCCTGTAACCGATTTTTTCTAAATGAGATTATTTTCAGCGATGTATCGTTTAACATTGTCTATCAAGCGTCTTCTTTCATTAACATTCTCAGGGAGTTTGCCATCAAATGTATTATTTGGTCCGATATATGTAAGGAAACGTCATCTTCAATCGTCTTTGACCTCTTTGTCGCCCCCAGTATTAATGGTATTTGAGCTGATGGTGTTAATGCTGGGGGTGGATACTACTTCGATCTTTAAATATCGGGCTTCAATTCTGAGGACTCCAGCAAGATAAGCGAGAGACTCAGAATGTCTATTTTCTCCACGAGGTAAGTATTCGATTGTAGCCTTTTTAAATCTGTTTATTCTGTCGGCTACTGCTGCCGCGTAATCTATCATCTTTCTATTTTTTATGATATTTGTCTGTATAATGGTTCATGGTCAATAAAGAATCCGTGTGAGCAAATAATTCAGGCACACCGATCTCTAGTGTCATATCCAGTCCGTGGATTAGTGCTCCGTATTTGATTTTATTGTTGGTAGCTTCAAAGTTGAGCTAAATTGATTTCTTAATTCGATCGTTGGAAGGTGTGATAAGAACTATCCCGATGCCTGACCCAGCTGGTCCGACAGAACCTTCAGCTAAAAGATGCCAACCTTTCTTGGATATCCAATCTGATTATTTCTCAAACTGTTCCTCATTCATGTAGGTACTATCCTCTTCCCAATCAGGGTTGTCTACTGAAAAGTCTATAAGGAAATCTGCTATTGCTTGCCCCTTTTCAGAGTGTCGAGGTTTGAAACGTATGATATGTTCGCCTAGAGTAACCGACCATTGTTGGACGCATCTGGATTTCTCTCATTTGGATAGAACTTCACATAAGGGGTAATTTGTCATTACTCAGACTGAATGAGCCTAGAAATATTGTTTTAACTTCTATGATGTATAAACGAGAGTTATGAACAGTTTTTTAATCTTAGTATATCTTATTTCAGCTAGAGTAAGAGTCTTACTGATGAAGTAGAAGGGTTTTTCTCTCTTTTCGTCAAGTCGGATGAGAACTGAGCTAAGTGAGTTTTCAGTAACTGCAAGATATACCGTGAGCTCTTCTCCTTCCTTGGGTGTACTCATTACTGGTGGTTTTCCCAAGTAGCATTTTAGTTCTTAAAATATTACTTTACACTCCGTGGTCCATTTGATCTCGGGATCCTTTTGAGTTTTCCCTTTCTTCGTCCCTTCTTGAAGAAGGTTGAATAGCCATCAACACCAATCTGAAGACTTGGAAACAAAATGATTTATTGTTGTTGTTTTGCCAGCTATCTTTTGGACGTCTTTCTTTGTCTTTGGAGAATACATGGATAACAATGTACGGATACGATCTAGATCAGCCTCGATACCTCGCTAGCTAATTAAATATCCTAAGAATTTGCCTAATTGGACTCCAAATTGGCATTTATCAGGATTTAGTCTCATTTTGTATGATAAGAAAATCTTAAAGATCGTGTGCATATCTGCGAGATGGTTTTCTTTCTGGAATCTTTTACACAACATATCATCAATGTAAACTTCCATTATTTTCCCCAGATGGTCTTTGAAAATTTATGTCATTAGCCGTTGGTAAGTTGCTCCGGTGTTTTTGAGGTCGAAAGGCATAACTTCGCAGTAGTATAATCCATGTTCTGTGGTGAAAGTTATTTTTTCTTGATCTTCAGGAAAAATGGGTATCTGATTATACCCTGATGTGGCATCCATCATGGATAAGAGTTCGTGTCCTGCAGTAGAATCAAGCAGATGGTTGGTGATAGGAAGGGAAAAACTATCTTTCAGAGTATGTTTATTCAAGTCTGTAAAATCTACGCATACTCTGATCTTGCCATTTTCTTCAGGACTGTTACGATGTTCGAGATCCATTCGGAGTAATTAGCTTTTTGAATAAAACCAACTTCAATGAGTTTATCGATCTCTTAGTTGATTTCTTCTCATAGCCTTGGTGTTAATGTTCTCTGATTCTATTTGACTGCCTTAGCCTTATCTCTTAAGTTAAGCTTGTGGCAAGCCAACTTTGGGTCAATCCCGGGCATTTCATAGAATGTCCATGTGAAGACAACACTATTGTCTTTTTGAAACTGAATAAGTATATTTTGCTCCATTATGGGTAACAAAGTCCCAATGTAGGTACCCCATTTGTCCCCACTGATTTCGATGTATTATGTAGTTTATGCACTTGGTAGCTGGTGCTCTGTATGGTGTTTTATAATGTTCTCTGTAACGTTCTCTATAGTGTTCTGTAATTGCTATGCGGTGTATTTTTCTGGAGGTTCAGTCGCGATGGTTACAGTATTTTTGCAAGCTCGAGCTAGCTTCTGACTGCCTTTAATTTCACAGATGTCATCATTCCAATCAAACCGTAATGCTAGATGATAGGTCGATGGGATAACTCGCATATTGTATAGCCAGCAGCGTCCCATGAGTCCTAAATAACAATATTTTGCATTTATCACATAAAATATTACGTCAACCGATGTTGGTCCTGCGATAATAGGAAGTATAATTTTTCCTATGTGTTTTTCTTTAGAGCCATTGAAACCACTGATATCGTTGTCACTAGGCTAAACTTTGTCGGCCAGTCCCATTTAATCAATCGTACTTTGGAAGAGTAGCTCAATACTACTGCCTGCATCCACCATTATTGTATGTAGTACGACGTTTCTTAATTTCAAGATGATCACGAGTGCATCATGATGAGGAAAGTTGATGTGGCGAGCGTAGCAATCTTCAAAGGAGATCCCTGTACGTTGAGAACCAGATGCGGGGAGTAACCGAGCTTCTTTATCGACCATGGCCAAATCGTGGCATTGGCCGAGATGTCATCTTTTAAATCTGATCGACCTATTAATTGTATGAGTCTCGATAAAATGGCTGAGGGAGATGTGGTACAAATGCTTTTCCTCTGTCGCTCCTTCTATTTGTACGATCTCAGTATTAAACTTGTAACTCCCATTTTTGTAATTTTCGACGTTTACAATGTACTCATGCATTCGTCTTTCCGCAAAGATATACTCTAAAAGTCGCTGTAAAGCGAAGTAATGTTTTGCGTCATAATGTCGAACTTTGTGGTATATACACTACGGTATGCTTTCGATGGGTTGGATATATTAAGCATTGCGGAAAAATTTATCCTTTTAAAGTGTGGGTTATAGGCTGACTATTGTAACAATTAACTTGGGAAGATAGCTTTGGTAAGTTCCTACCTCTCAGAGGCCGATCCTCATTAGACTTGGTTCGTTTCCTGTCTCCTCTGTAATTTGTAGTACGATTGAAATCTCATTCTGCGGATTGATATCTTACTGCTAAGGTTGACCTCTGGGAATTCTGTCTCTCGGATACCATCCATTCCAGATCGATATATCCATTTACTTTTTTAAACATGTCTTCCAGGGTCGTAGGTTTGCTGAGAACAAGGTTTTTTTTGCTCTACCGTCTACGAGCAAAGCATTTGTAAATGCCAAAATAGTAATCTTCTGATCCAGTTGATCTATCTTTCTGGCCAACTCCAAAAATTTCTTATTGAACGTTTCAAACTTCTCGCCTGGCATATGCTTAAAGCTGAACAAAGAATACAAATTTTCCTCTTTATCTCTGTTGTGCGAGTAGTTCTTGAGGAAAAGTTCTTGCAACTGTTCAAATGTGCGAATGGATCCTTCTTGTAGTGAGTGAAACCATCATAATAGTTCACCCTGGAGGTTGGTAGGAAAGAGACGGCATAAAATGTGGTTTGACGTAGAATGCAAGCCTAAAGCGTTCTAGAATTCTTGGACGTGTTCCACGGGATCAGTTCCCATGTACTTTTGGATTTTCAGGGCGTAGAAACTGGTGGGAACTTCGTTGTCCAATAGCTCCTGAGCAATCGGGCTTTTCTGTAGTCTGTTGTGGATGCCTTTGGCAATTTGAATATGAGCTTCAAATAGTTCTTTGATGTATTTTTTGGCATGTTCTTGAGTCACGTACTGACGAGCTGTGATGGTCTAACGTGGGATGCGTCCTTCTCGAGGAATGTGGTCACCACTTCCTTTACTTAGTCGTTCATGCACTGGAATATAAACTTTTCCCCTGGGTGGGTCCTCCGCTTGCCTGACTTCAGTGGGAATGCCATCAACTTATTGGTGGACTCCTTGTATCGGTATGAGCTCAGCCCCTTGCTGATTATGATTGGATCAGATGTTAGCCCCCAGGCTGTTGCCTTGGGGTCCTAGCCTGTCTCGAACATAAACTCTGAAGGTAGTCGGTAGTCCGTCTTTAGTTTTCTGGGTTGCAAGCTGCTGTCCCTAAAACTTTCAATGCATCTCTTACATCTGTTATTTGTTGTTCTAGATTGGCACGTCTTTCTGTCTCAGAGTGTAGAGTGGCCCCCAATTCTGCTAGTTCGGCTCTTCCTTCTGCTGGGCCAATTGGGGCATTTTGGTCTAGAAGTGGCATTCTGTGAAGAGAGTAATGATCAACTGCTTCTGAGAACTGTGGCTAAATGTTTCGTTCCCACAGACGGCGCCAAATGTAAGAACCTAATTTTGTATATTAAACTTTCTCTCACACCAATGATAATCACAACAATTGTTAACATAAGGTTTAGTGTGGAAAACCTTTGAATAGGTTAAAATCCACGACCTCTCTTGAGGATTTAGAAAGAGAAATATTATTGATGATGGCTAGCTATTACAAATAATACTCTGAATCGTTCTGTATAGAATTCCCTGTGTAGAATTTCATTCGTCCTTAATATCTAGTTCTTTGGTCTTATTTTTAGGTCTTATAATATGACCGTTTAACGTCCATTATTATTCTTAATGATGAACGTTACAATATAGATTTGACGAGTCTTTGAACTGATTGCGTAACGGTCTGATCATTATATTTTGTAACGGCTTTATTAATGACAGAATGCTTGCTGACTCGAGCTGTTGATGTATTGGTTGAGAATGATAAGTAAAACTCTGTAGTTGTTCCATAGTGTGCCATCTAATAGTATGTTGATGAGGTCGAGTAAGTGTATGATAGTCGAAGATGAGGCTTGAGTTCGAGATCCAGAATAGGCCACTACAAAGACCATCTCCTTAAATTGTGAAAATATCAAGAATTTTGTGTAAATATACTTACAGTAAAAACTATAGATGTAAAAAGTTGAAAAAAATCGCAGTTTAAGACCTGCAGAACATTGTTAGTTGTGGTTTAATGCAAGGTTTAAAATGGTACGTTATAACGGTGTAACGGCCAGAAACTGTTACTGTTATAACCGTTATAACAGTGTTATTTTCAAAAGCTAAATAACACGTAAGGATAGTCAAATTGTTTAAAATTCAAAAATAGTTATAATAATTATGTATTTCCATATTAAGGTTATATGGGGTACTTAGCTCGCACCTCCCTTAAAATAGTAGACATTACGACATTGTTATTTATTTTCTAAAATTTTGTATTAGTTTTCTATTAGAACGGCCGTTATTTTATAAATAACAGTGTTATAAAATCGTTATAACGGTATATAACGGTGGTAAAAAAATGTAAAAAAGAATACTAAAAATAACACGTTGTTATAACGGTAATAACAACCGTTATGGCGTAAAATAACAGTACATAATAGAAAATAACGGGTGTTATTTTTTAGAACGGAACAAGGCACATAACGGAACAGGCTCAAGGCGTTACTGTTACAATGGTTTTTAAAACCATGGTTTAATGCAAAAATTCTTTTAGCGTAAGGAGATCAATGTTCTTTGAATATTCTGGAACCACTTTTTCTCTTCAGAACAACTAGTTTGCTGCCATATTGCTGCAGGAAATAAATTACTTTGGGTTGAAATTAAGTTTATAATGGTTAATAACTTGGATCTACATCACTTCTGTAAGCAATGTTACTGCAGCGGGCTTCTTAATTGGCATTATAGCCAAAATCACGAGAGACTTGCCAGGTAAAGTGTCTCAAGGCACCCAGTTCTTGCATTGAAAATAAAATGTGCAGCTTTCTGGCAAATATGATTGTTAGATGTAACGAAACAACTTGTGCTGTATATAAATGAAAACAATAGTGTCCTTTTATTGCATTCATCCAGTGTGTCAATCAATACTCAATATGATTGTTACATGTACATAATTTACTTTTACACTGCCATATTTGGATATAAGGCTTACACCATCTTTTGATCACCCTGTCAAGGCACGAAACCAACTGCAGTTGGTTCCAGATTACAGAAAAAAAAGATGAACCTGTGTCTATCTAATCATCAAAAGAAAAAAAACTGTGCTTATCTGAAAGATATCTCAAAGTCTCACAATCTCGAGCTGGTTCTATTCAAGCTTAAGCTTTCATCAATTCCTATGCTTTTTTGCTCCTCAGTGGTTGTTAAATCACGAATAATAGTTTGAGAACAAAGGAAAGAAAGTGATTGCACCCATGATACTAAAGCGGGTTTCCGAGAAACGTCATCAGACTCCGCAACCAAAGAATATATCTCGTCCAAAACCATATTCTGTCCATCTTTTGGCAACTCGACAATGAGTTGGGCTAACAGCTTCATTAAGTTCGGCAGCACCTGCATTGTGGAAGTAAGTAAACTAAGTTGCTATTAACTCAGTGATTTGAGCCAAAACGTGTTTTAACTTTTTATTGCGAGCCTTAGCACACAACCCAAAAATTTGATAATCAACTATAACTACAATTTGTATTTAAGTATTAGCTAGTATCAGACAGCGGGTGGAACACCAAAGGCAAACTATTATCTCCGACCACTTCAGTTGACGAGAGAGGTAGGAAAGGAGAAAGTGATAGATCTGAGATTCCAGAGTAGATTGCATGAGTGAAATCAAAGAAAGAAGATGAAAAGTCACAAATAGGTATTAAGGTTTAATCTGATGAAATAGTGCGAAAGGAGGTCTGTTTGTTTTTCGGTTAACCCTATGAAGTGGTGAGAAGAGAAGTGAACTTCCCAGTTTTGGTGTGTTTGGCTGCTATCAATATGTTAGAAGAATTAGTGAGGTTTTCAAAAAGGTGTCAAAAGTGTGAAATTTAGAGGCAATCTTCACACTTTTAACTTCGCAACCCCCAACCCCCGTGAAGCAAAATTCCTTGTTTTGGAGTCTATTGAGCTTCCAAAGTTTGACTTTCGCGGATCTCACACCGTCGTCGTACCCGCCCTCTTTTGACATTTGGTTCGGCTTCGTAGAAGTCTGAGATGGAGTAAGTTTCTACAAATTTAGGTCATGTTTGTTTTTCAGTCAACCCTAAGAAGTGGTGAGAAGAGAAGTGAACTTCCCAGTTTTGGTGTGTTTGGCTGCCATCAATTTGTTAGAAGAATTAGTAAAGTTTTTAAAAAGGTGTCAAAAGTGTGAAGTTTAGAGGCAATCTTCACACTTTAAATTTCGCAACCCCCAGTCTCCGTAAAGCAAAATTCTTTGTTTTGGTGTCAATTGAGCTTCCCAAGTTTGACTTTCGCGGATCTCACACCGTTGTCGTACCCTCCCTCTTTTGACATTTGGTTCGGCTTCTTTCGCTATCTCAATATATCATTTGACACATTTCAACATACCTCTTCCTTTACCCAACATATCGTTTGGCTCTTTTCCTCCTCATTTCTATTTTTTCCTCTCTTTCACTCCTCTCTATCTCTCTCTCCCTCTCCCTCTCTCTTTATATATATATATATATAACTCTCTTTCTATATCTCTTTCTCACCTCTATCTCTCTCTATATGTATATCTTTCTACCTCTCTCTCTCTTTCACTCATCTCTCCCTCTCTCTCACCTCTCTATATCTCTCCCTCCTACCTCTCTCTCCTACCACTTTTTTTTCTCTCTTTCTAGTTGTTATTTTTTATGTTTTAGATGATATTTATGTCATATATCTCTTTATATCATGTTATTTTGGATGATATTCCCATGAATTGGATGATGTAGCCTTTTTTATTTTGGTCGTTTACCCACTGTTCATGGTGCTTTTAATGGTTTGTTTCTAATTTTGGTGTGGGAAGTTGGTCTGCCAAACACGATAGGAAGGTGTGAAGTACATTTAAAGTAAGAAGTTGGCTTGGTCTGCCAAACACACCACATTTTTGACAAACTTCATGCGTAGTTCACTTCATAAGCAGTTCACTTCGAACGTAGTTAATTTACCTACCACTTTACACTTTAAAAAAAAACAACAACATGGCCTTAGTTTAGATCAAGTGATAACTAATTTCTTCAAGCCGTCCAAATGAGGCATACGAATATACCGCAATGAGGACATAAAAACTACCGCATGCAGATGCAGCAATGTAGGCAGCAGACCAAATGGTTGAGAAACGGGCAAGCGGGCATGGAAGATTGTCGAAGGATATAGATGGTAAAATGAGCTTGGTTTATGGCATAGAAAAGAGTGGTAAGGATAGTGGTTGCAGTTATACATGGTTTATGAGATGGAGTCACTTTATTCAAGTATAGAATTCATTTGACATGGAACACATATTCAGAGGAATAATGTTATAAATATTAAATAATATATACTACAATCTGTGAATTTAGATGTTTAATTAATCGCATCTTTAAACTTTAGTATTTCTAAAATGATATAATTATTCAATTTTCTGTCTTTCCATCACTTGCGTCTAACAACAGTAGTATGCGAAAAACTATGTTTTGGATGTGAGAAACCTTGCCAGTCGAAGTAAGGTATGCAGAGACTCCCATCGTTGGGGGTAATGTGGGCAATTTGGCTAGAACGTATGAGAGTAAGTTTGAAGGAAAGATAAGACAGCAGAGCTTGTTATTGCTCCCTTAAAGCCTTCATATTCTCAAGGAGCAAAGAGGCGACAGATATTATGGACCTCCTTTAAGTATCTTATGGTGAAGTGAAAAGAAGTTATTATAGGTTTCATTGGATGGTCATTGATCATTAACAGGTAGTTGTACTGTTAATTTTTGGCGTTTATTAGTGAGATCGGTCTTTCCGTACACGGAATGAGACGCAAAGTCATTTTGTTGTGTTCTCATGTAGCTCGCTTTCTTTTCTACCATTTTACACCAATAAAGATGACAGTTGCACATAAAAACATGTTTGGTCTCTAAGTTTGTCAAATGACAGGATATACATCTATCGGTTTATACACAAAAATATATACTAATTCAGAGTGAGAGCACTCTCACGCAAAGGGGGTGAGTCAATTTAAAAAAAAAAATATGTCCAATCTAATTAAACTGAATCTAATATTTTAAAATATAGATTACAAATTCTTTAGCACAAGACATTTCATGTTTTCAATTCTAGATGGTTTCTTATGGAGAAAATATATTAATGACAAACTACAGAGAAAGGGGGTGTGGGTGTGTGTGTGGAGGAAAAAAAAACTGAAGAGAAAATTATGAAAACAGTACATAAATAGAAGGAATGTATGGAGAAGAGGGAAATGGAGAGAATGCGTGTGAGAAGTTTAGAACAAAATATGGAGAGAAAAGATCATGAAATATGTATAGATAAAATACAGGGAAAGAAAATTGAGAGATTTTTTTTTGGAGAGAAATCTTAGTAGTTATGTGAACTTAACTTATTCTAGTATAATAACAGATTCCCTAAATTTATATTAATTAAATTACTATCAACGTTTGAAATCCATCCTTTGGTGACCACGGGCATATACAACTATCACATATGAAAGAAATATAAAAGAGAAACTTGGGCTTATCTTAGTTAAATATTTTGATGTGGGCCAACTAAAACACAACTCAGAAAGGAAAGCATTGAATACCTGTATATCCACAAGATACATGAGGCGTAGAAGCAACTCCAGTAGTTTCTTACAATGCTCAGAATCTCCTTCCCAATTCTTCCATATCTCAGCATCTTGTTCCATGGCTTTACTGCAGAGGCTATTAGCTCTTTCAACACAACTATTTATGCAGTAAAATATAGCTGGGCTTCCAGCAGGGAGATGCCGAACCAATGCTGTAACTCCAGAAGCCATACCTTCAAAAGGCGTAATCTCTGGATAAGCCTACATATAAGCAAAAATAAATAAATAAATCACGTCAATTTCAATACTCCGCTCAAGTTCTAGAAAGAGAGACTTCTGTACTGTTTAGATACCTCTAAAGCTCTCTTCATGTAGAAGAAAACAAGTTGTTCCTTCAATAACACTCTATCGTCCTGATTCAAATCCTTTCCCGAGGATATAAAAGCCACAAACACGGAGTGGGAGGCCCGAGATACTTTTCCATTCGGGTGTCCCATAAATCTGATCGTATTAAGGATCCAATATAGAAAGCAAGGAAAGGAAGTGGGTTACGTTAAAATCTTATTTATTTTGACAAGGATTAAGGATACAAGAACATGGTTGGAGCTACCACTTCCCTGAATATGAGAACGGGAACACGTTCAATACATGTAGGAATAATACGCAGGTAAAATAAGATGCGAGCAGTTTGAACACCATCTTGCGACCAGATATCCTCCCTTTTCTCAGAGGACAGACCTAAAAAGGAAGCCTGCTTCAGACCACTTGTAGTTCACTACTGCTAGAACCTTATCACATATTCGGATGCAGCTCTAACACGGCACTGTCCGATTTGTATAAAATCATTTAAAGTAGCTAGAATATACAGCGAAACCTAGATAAACGCACAACCTTGGGACCGCCAAAAAGTGTGCAAATATATAGATTGTGCAATTATATATGTTGCAATCAGAAGAATTTGCATTTAGGGACCAAAGTTATGGTACATTTAGAGAGGTTGAGCAATTATATTGGGTGCAATAAGACAGGCACAAAAGAACATTCCCACTTAAAATGAGAAAAGAAATAGTAACTTCCCAACATTATTGATGGAAAGGATTAGAAAGACTTTCACCATAAAAAATATAAAATTAGCAATTCGGGCCAATTCAGTAATATTTCAAGGGTTATTTATGATTGCTCGACTATTCGGAGAACTGAAAATCATGTTCTGGTTAATTCAGCGCTACTCTAGTTTTGAGTACTTGGAGAATATTGTGATATAGATGAGATCAAGTAAATGATTAGACGAAGAAAAAAAATTAAGCACTTCTAAGACATGCTGTGAGACCTAGACCGAGGTGATAGATAGGATTAGAAAATATAATACCTGTGTAATTCGTCAATTCAGCATATGACGGCATTGACTCGATGAAAGAGACACAAGAAGATTCGTTATCCTGAACGCTAACAACGACCCCACGAATCGTATCTGTGTATTCTGGCAACCTTACACGTCGAAAATACTCTACACATGAGAATGATACCAAGATTTTAACTGACACCTCAAACTGCATTTCCTTGAACAGTTTTGAGCTTAATTTGTTCTTAGTCACCACTGACGCGAATACTACAACCATAAGGAAGCAAGCTTCAGCTATTTTCTCCAAATCTTCAAGCAATTTCTTGTCTCTATCATGAAGCAACAGAGAAAGACGACAATGACCTGAATATATATCTTGACAATACCCCCATAAAAGATTCTCAACAACCCCTTTGTTATCTTCCTCTGCAGAGACATATTGGTTGCAAAAAACACGGGTTACAGCTCCTCCTTCCTTAAAAAGAATGCTGTCAAGATGTTCTTCCACCTCGTTAAACCCTCTGGTAGAAACTTGATTCGGGTACTCAGCTAATCTTGAGTAAAAAGTTTGTAAAGGGAATATTTCAAACAACATTGCATACACGAGACATAAAAGCAAAGTTGCACGGTATGCAACCTGACCACATCGAGTCAAACCCAATGAGAGACATTGTAGAATTATACGGTTGTCAGGATCATCGTTCGCATAACAGAATCCTCGTGTCTTAGCTATCAAATCGTCAGCTACAAAATCAATACATTTTTCTAACGAATTCCTCAATTGGGGACCAATCTCCAGCCTACCTACGCTACCAACAGATCTATTCAACGCTCTCAATGCTCCAGCTGCAGCCATAACTAATGCAAAAGGAACATAATTCGACTCACGGATTCTCGAAATCACTTGGCAAAACCCTTTAATTTTCTCGAAAGAGCGTGAAATAATAAAACTTGACACAACCCATTCAATCAAATGTAGTATCAATAACCCATGAGTAATACTAGCCCTAACTCCACCTACTTTCGCATTCCAAATTCCAAAGAAATTATTCAAAATCCTACTAAAATAAGCAACCCCACATGAAGATAAAGCATACCCAATACCAGCAAGAACCTCAGGAAAATGTTCTCTCCTTGACGCGACCGCCCCACACCGCTCCTCCAAAACCCGACACATAAGCTCCAAGCACGCCCTTTTTGAACTCTCCGAAAGTACAGGCACCGAACACAGAGCACCCAGAAGGAGAACCCCATTGGGTACAACAACCAACGAACCCTCATCGGAATTAAGGACCCCAGACACAATGGGTACAGATGATTCGACAAGAGAAACAGAGGGTTTCGACGATTTCCTCAGCCAAATGTAGAGAAGTCTGAAGAACAGAGGGTGTGATTGGGGAGGAGGAAGGGGTGAAAGATTAGGAGAAGAGAGAATGTTTAGGAGGAGTTTCGCTTGTGGGTCTGCAACATGGAGAGATGATTGGGAATTGAGGAGAGTTTGGAGAGATTGGAGATGGTGGGGTTTGAAGGATTGGGTTTGGAGAGAGTCCCTTAGTTCTGACCATGCTTGAATTATAGCTCGAGCTGATGATGGAGGAGATGATCTGATAGTGTTACTAGTAGTTGTAGTAGTAGTAGAGGCATTGCTGTTGTTTCTCAGCCATTCTTCCAGGAAAAGTATTTGGGTTTGTTTCGCCATTGTTTTAGTTTCTCTAATTCAAGAGCTAAACTTTGTGCTTCTTGTTTCCTCGCTATCAGCTGTGTTAATATTTGCAACAAAAAAACACGCCAACAAGGCAAAGGCTAATTATACCCGGTTGCACCAATATAGCATGGGACTGCCACAAGACGAAAAGGAAAGAAAAGAGAAGGCCGTATTTCATTCAGCTCTGATTGAAAACTTGTTTGCAGCTATTGTATAAGATCATGCAGCAGTTAGCATAGCAAATTTCAGATATAAACAAAACTTATTTGCAATAATAAAAACATGCAGAGCACTTAAAAACAGGATATTGAAACAATTCATTCAGTATGATCCGACTACACAGTTCCATTGTATAATTGAAAGCAGACTTACATTTCACATTGTTCAACCGAAGCTAAATAGTACGATTATATGATAATTCAAGCTTAAATAATGTGCCAGTCGGAAGAAGACAAAACCCGACTAGAAAAGATACTACATAGAATTTAACACGAAAGAACTCGACAGTAAAAACATAAAATCCCTTCCACTTCGAGATCAAAGAACTGCTTTGGAGCTCTTTATAAATTACTGCTTTGAAATTCATGAGCTGGGTCTTTGTTAAAAGAGGTCCATGGAAGTTGGGGATCCTCATCTCATTTAAATGGTTGGCTCTACCATTTGTTGCCACCTCTCCCACCACCTCGTCCACCAAATCGTCCACCACCACCACCACCACCTCTTCCACCGGAGAATCTATTACCGCCACCGCCACCACCACCAAATCTATTACCGCCACCACCACCAAATCTATTACCTCCTCCGCCGAATCTGGTATTTCTTTGTTCTCGTTCTTGCAATTTTGGTAACTCTTTCAATACTTCAAGACTCACATCAGCTGCATTTTGCTGACCTGCAGAGTAGATAGAAACAGATAAGAACTACTGCTGATAGAAAATGAAAACAGGACAGTTGAGATTGAGGATCTGGTTTAGGCATCTCCTATGACAAGGAGATATTATGGTGGTTGGAGTTTGGAGGTGGAATCTTTTTTTAATAGACTGGAGAAACGGATCCACAAGACAGGCCTTGATCATGGTGGCTGGGAAAGATGAGAAGATTGAAGAAAGGATATACCTGCAAGAAAAGCATCCAGATCTGCATTTGCCACATCAAACACAGCACCTTTGCCGTCAGCTGTAAGGGCAAGACCCTTCACAGACTCAACCTTGTCCTCGGGCAAGAATCTCTTCATGATGCTATAAGCGAACCTGGATAGACGAGAAAACCAAACCAAGCACGAAGTCAACAAACAATGATTTAATTCAATAGGCCGAGTAAAAATGACCTCCTGATGACAGAGGTTCTATCTTTACAAATTAGCCCGACCAGAAACTTTTAGGCGTGCATCTCTAGTTAAAACCCTATAAATTTTTAGAAGAACTTCACAAGAATGTGAGCAGTAGATAAGTTTTCAATACTCACGATGGCGTGAAGATGGGCTTTATAGACTCAAGCTGTAGAGTAGTATGGTTCTCTGCTGAGGTGAGAAGCGACCTGCTCTTAATTTCAGTATAACCCTGCATAATCCACACTAAGATCAGCAATTGGAACCATAAAAGGGCAAGTTCAGAAACTCGTATAAATAGACTTACAGCTGCTTTGGCAAGTGCCTTGGCAAGAAGTTCAACTGCTGATAGACCAGAAGAATCCAAAAGCTCTTGAGCTGTTGACTTGAATACCGGTATTACACTACATTTTGAAATAAAGTTATGTACAGAAGTACCAATTGATAAAAACACTGACAAAATACACCAACTCTACCTGTCAGAAACTTTGGTTATTGTTTCGGCAGCATCAATTCCAACAGCTTTGGCAATATCAGCTGGCTGGGGAGCCGATATGTGCTCAAATTTGACACCCGACTCTCTTTCTATTCTAGAAAAGTTTGACCTCCTTGGATCGTAAAGCATTACAGCAACCCCAGTATTCCCTGAATATATTCAAAATACAATAGTAATGAATAAGAGACATGTCCAATGTAATACCGAGATCTTCTGATTCAAAACAAATAGCAATCCTGTCAAGGCGCAAATTATCATTGCCTGACTATTAAGCTTTATATCATAAATATATGCTTGTGAATGATTCATCAGCACCTATCAAGTTCTTTGGACCTAGGATGGATCATGAAACATTATATACAATTTATGTCTATAAATTACCTGCTCTTCCTGTACGTCCAGATCGATGAATGTAATCTTCTACATCTTTAGGAGGTTCACATTGAATGATCAACTGAACATCATTGATGTCCAAACCACGTGCTGCCACATTTGTGGCCACCAAAGTCATGAACTTGCCTGACCTAAATCCAGCAAGAGTCACCTGCGAGAAACCAAGTGTCAACCTTATTAGCAGCAAAAACTAAGATTATTTTATCATTTCAACAAAATTGAACTGCATTGACAATTAAGTTACAACTGGACTCAATTCAAAATAAGCGTAGCAAATCAAACATGTTTCCACGTAGTAATCTTACTTCACGGGTGGCTTGTTGAATATCTCCATGCAAAGCACGCGCATCAGGTAACAATCCAGAAAGCTCAGATGCAGAATCTTTTGTTTCGGTGAAAATAATTGTACGACCATTACTGAACAATAGAGTAAGAAAGAAATATTATAAGGCATAAAATGAACAGCGATATGCAATATTTAAATTGTGAAGAAAAACCTACCTGCTATAGCAACGAATAATATCAGGAATAAGCTGAGATCTGGCTTGGCTAGAGCATGGAAGAACAATATGTCTAACATTATTACTGGCCTTCATTTTTTCATTACCAACAAGATCTGCGGTCTTTTTATCGGGTTTCAAGAACCTAGAAGCAATCTGACAAACACTTGAAATAACCATCAAATACTTCATAATAAAATGAAAAGATTGTTACAGGAGTTGTATAACAGGGTAGAAAGGCGCACATTTTTCACCCATGGAGGCAAAGTGGCACTGAAGAGAAGTGTCTGAACTTTAGTTACATCTTTTACTTTACCTGCAATGTAAAATTAAAATTCAATCCATGAGAATTCATTAATCTTAAATTGCTTCACAAATACGTACAGAAAGCAATGCTAAAAGAACTCAGTATGTCTAGCAAAGTACCTAGAATAAGTTCAACGTCATCAACAAACCCCATCTTCAGCATTTCATCAGCCTCGTCAAGAACACGGAACTTTAATGAACTGAAGTCGAGATTTCCCCTCTCGATGTGATCCTACAACAGGATACACAAGTAATTAGAGGATTCAATTATTTAAATAAAAATGAGAACTATTATCACATATTAGTAACCAGGGAAAAAAATTACCTTGATACGCCCAGGTGTTCCAATAACGATATCAACTCCCCTTTTCAAGGAAGTCTCTTGACCACGGTAGGCAGCTCCCCCATATAAACAGCACCCAGTTAAGTTCAATGACCCTCCATAAACTTCAAACTCAGCATAAACCTGAAAGTCAAAAAGAACATGATACAAAACCTTCATAAAGGATATAACAATGTATTTACTCTTTCATAAACAAGTACACAAGTTTGAGTTATATTTTTATCAAATAAGTCTTATCAAAGCATATATACCTGTTTAGCCAACTCCCGTGTTGGTAGAAGTACAAGGACACTTGGTGCTCTTCCATAACCCGTCTTCCTCGAACCCTTTGCTGGGCCATTTGTCAACGATTCCAGTATAGGTAAGACAAAAGCCAACGTTTTTCCCTGAAAAAGCCATGAAAATAAAAATGTCACCGACAGATAACAGCTTTATACACACTAAAAAGGTGAATACCAAAGCACTAGACTCAAATTCCATGTATTAATAGGGATTTGGTGTAATACTAGATTCAATTGCAAAAACAAAAGAATAGTGGACCACCAAACAAAAGTAAAATTAAAAGCAAAAGAATTCCTTGGAGCATCACAGGCATACGGGTTGTAGAATTTAGATACTAGAGTGTAACAAATGTTGAAATGTACTTAATATTTTTTTCTAATATACTGCAAGGAATTTTTCTCCCTATAATCAAGAAAGAACACTGAGATGTCTTGTTATATGACTACAACACCGTCTGAACTCTTTATCAGTCTCTCTCTACCTCCTGCATTTCTACTGTGAACCCTAGTGAAGCCTCTGCCTCTATTTCCATCTCTCCTTTGCAACCCAACCCAAAGCTACCTCTCTATTTCTACCGCGACACAATAGGCAACTATAGGTATCCAGTCCTACAATGAGGTATGCTAGTCAGGGACTCTCAAGAGTAGTATGTGAATGTCAAGTTTGTAAATGAAACAAGCCACTAAACAAGTTGTACCAATAAGAAGGGAGAGGCAATCAAATCAGGGTATAAGTTTAAATCTTGGGTGAAACACACCAAGAACGAGTAACTGCTCAACCGCAAAGTTACTAAGCTATCTACTTAATGGCCACTGCCCATTCAATTTGAGCTAAGCATATTGTACAATACTACAATTAAACAAACCCCTAACTTCATAAACATGACACTATAATCAGAATGACCACTAAAGAAGGTCATAAAGGGCTAATTTGTACCTGCCCGGTGCGCGCTCGGCCGACTAAATCAGACCCATCGAGTATCATATTAAAAGTCATCGCCTGAATAGGGAACAAAGCCTCAATCCCCTTCGACTTCAACATATCCCTCAACGGCTTTGATATTCTAAAATTCGACACCGCATTCGGATCCTTAACCAAAACCGCAACCGGTAGGATCCCTTCGTCATCATCACTTTGAAGGGTCTTCACCTTCTTCGACTTAGGTTTCTTCAATGAAGTTGGTTCATCATCAACCAATTCAGAAGTGGGCTCATCATCTTCTTCAACTATAGAGTCATCACTAGCTTTTCTCTTCTTCTTTGATTTTTTGATTGAATCATCACTATCTGAACTCTTCTTTGATTGCTTATCTTTGGATTTCTTCTTCTCTGATGAAGGGGTGATGGGTTCTTCGATGTCGAGGATCGCCTTGAGCTTCTTCTCCTTCATCTTCTTCTCTTTGGGTTCTTCTGTGATGAGGTTGTTCAGAGCTATTGAAGGCATCGTCAATAGTGAGTTTTACAGAGTGCGGCAGAGCTGCACTTGTAAAACGAAAGAGAAAGGAAGTTAGGGTTTTGTTGGCTATTTGTAGCCTTCAACATTCGCAAAGTTTCAGAGGGTCTAGTTGCAAAAGGTGGGTCGGTTGCCGAGCCCAGCAAGTGGCCTATTGTTCAGATACTGTATACAAGCCCGTTAGAGTGTCTCTTACAGGCTATAGAGCTCGAATACTAAATTGGGAGTTCGGATTTGCCAACCCTAAGCATCCACAATAGTAGGGTGGGTAGATTTGCCCGGTCATCGGTCATCGGTCATCAGGGTGAATTCAATCCACCCCACAACAGTTGAACGTTAAAACAAGGTGAATATCACTTCAAGTGTTATCTTCCAGCAAGTTTTAGGCATAACTTTGGTTTAGAACTTTCAAGTGTTATTTCAAAGAACCAAAAACATTCCAAACTAGCTTACCCAACCCTTACTCCATAAGTTTCCCAACCCAGCCCATTTCCTCCTTCATCAACGCTGTTAATCGCTTAAAAATGTCGGGAGAGTCTAGTTCGCGACTGTAATAGCTTATTTTTGTAGAGACCGAAAACATTGCTTTACACCATAGAATTTTGAATGATATGAGAGTGAAAGTAATAGCAAGCAAAAAGATTTAGGGTGGAAAACCCTTGAATGGGTAAAAAACCACGACATCTTCTGAGGATTTGAGAAAGAGTTATTTATAGATTGCTAACTATTACATGGGAGAGATATATTAGAAAGGGTCTCTTAGAAGCTATGTCCCGAAGGTGTGTCAGTGAAGCTTCTTCCCCTTAAACTGTAAAGCTCTGTGCCTATTTATAAGTCTTATAACATGACCATTATTTGCTTTAATGAGGAACGTTACAATATCAAGTTTTGATGAGTCTTCATAATGGTCGAGTAACGGCTTGAGTAACTCTTATTCCTTGTAACTGCTCCATAATGTGTCATAAATGCGCCACGTGTATCTTAACGAGGTCGATTAAATGTGTGATGGTCGTATACTAAGACCTAAGTTTGAGATTCCGCACTGGCCCTTACATCCAATCGAGTTGTAGTAGCTCGAAGTTACTATTGGTATTCGAAGTACTGTAGTTGTATCAGTTCGAAGTTACTGTAGCAGGTCAAAGTTACTGTAACAGTTAATGTTCAAAGTATTGTAGCTGTAGCAGTTCGAAGTTACTGTAGCAGGTCGAGTATTAGAAATAAGTCACCACATTCGCCCCGTCTCAGCCAATACCACGAGAAGCATCATAATCGAGTGGTGTTGGTTGAGATACATCTTTGACCTTTGGTTATGTAAACTGCATGGTTGGATTGGTTTGAACCAACGACCAAGTAAAGAGAGATATAAATTGTTTGAAGCTGAAGTTGAGGTCGGGCTCGCCCTGGAGTGTGATGGTTGAATGACGGGTGCTGACTGATGTGAATAATGGCTGCGTTTGGAACGACATGCATTGCATTGAGTATTGTATAGGAGGGAGACCAATCATTTGTTTATCGCCACAAAAAACATAATACGTGTATGAGATGTCTATCGGTTAAAAAGCTAGAATTACCTATGTTTTTAACTATTGAATGTAGAATGTGTTCTATGGACAAGAAGTTAGTATGCTTCAACCCTTATAAGATGTATGGTTCCTTAGTTTAAAAAGCAAGTTGTATATATATTTTTGCCTTTGGACGATGTATGTGTGTCTGTGGGTATAAAGCTAGTAATATTTATGCCTTAGCCTTCGAACTAGAAGTGTCTCTAGGGTGTACAGCTGAAAAGCTTGGCCCATCCAGACATGGCGGTCGTCGGTATGAAGCTAGTGTGTAGTATGTATCTATTCTTCAACCTTAGACTATAGAGTGGTGTTCTCCGGCATAAAGTTAGTATTATGCTTTAACCTTTGGATATAGATATCAGTGAGAGTGTAGCTCTAATCATCGAAGATGTGTCCGCAGGTTAAAAAGTATATATGCTTCTAACATTGGAAAATAGAGTATCGATTGAGAGCTAGTATGGCTTTAGCTTTAATAATTGAATGTAGTTGAAATTGTAAGCTGAAGCTAAAAATATAAAATGAAGATACTTAGCTGGTAATTGAGTTGAAGCTGAAAGCGAGCTAAGAATCTGAAGCTGAATTTAAGTATTGTGTCTGAAGCTAAAGTTTAAGCATTATGTCTGGAGTTGACACCGGGCTCGCCCCGAGTATAAGTATGAATAAGTTGTAATCGCTTCGAGTACCTCGACCTCGAGCGCTTTAATAATGTTGTTGGATGTTGTTTGAAAAGATGAGATCGAGCTTTGTGTCTGAATCTGAAATCGGGTTCGCCCCGAGTATGAGTATGAGTTACGTCAATTGTCATTCAGTCTGTTGTATCTGAAGCTGAAGATGAGCGTTGTGTCTGAATCTGAAGTCGGGCTCGCCCCGAGTATGATTGAATGTATTGGTCGAACTCGTTATTGATTTGGTTTGTTGTATAAGGTTTGACCAAGCTGAGCATAAAATATGAGAATTTATCGATGAAGAGGGAGCTCTTCTAATGGCTGTATTCCACAGATCTAAACATTGTGTACGCCATTATGTTGTGTATATCATAATACTTGACGAGGTCTGTTGTTGAGTTCGAGTGAGCAAATAACTAGAGCTCGCATTTGAGCTTGAGAACATGAGTACAAACTATTTTTCCAACTTGAACACAAACTATTTTGTGAACTTGAGCATGAAATGTTTTTTCTTTGTGGGCCTCTTAATTCAAACTTGAGAACGAACTGTTTGTGGACCTTAATTCAAACTTGAGTTTCAGTTTTCCCACTCAAGCGTCAACTGTTTTTCCACTTGAGAACAAACTGTTTTCCAGCGAACTCGAGCACAAATTTCTTGCTTGACGATCATGGCTTGGAGGAGGGTCAAAAAGCGGAGATCATGCTACTCTATAAGCTGACGCAGATCGGTTTGAAGCCGAAAATCTTTCTATTGACATTCTTCAGAGATACTTGCATCATTAAAATTGTTCCAAAGACAAAAGCCCTTCAAGAGAGGTTTGAATACACTTGCATGACTTTTGGTTGAGCTTGAGTACACTTTTCCAAACTCCCAAAAGCCTCCCTAATAGTAAGCGTTATAGGCATTTTTGACCCTCATTGTAACAATGCTTTTCCTTTGATCCTTCGACACATAATGTGCTATCGAGTTAACCCCATGAGGTGAAGCCAAATTCAACGACGACGGCGAAATCAAATGAAAACTATTCGACATTGTGAGATATGTTGCAGTAAGATTATCTGAGATGTTTATGATTGTTTGAAGATGATTAGACATTGTAGATCGTATTAATTGGAATTGACTTCCTTCGTTGATTCATCCCCATAGTTACGTGAGCGTTGTTGTCGGTCGTGTTGTTGTTGATCATGTTGTTGAAGCAGAGCTCGATTCACAGAGAGTGAATGAAAGACCTCATCGTTGAGGTCGATTGAAGACCTGTCATTATTCAGTTTGACCGAAATTAAACTCGATTCAAAGTGGATTTGCGAACTGCTTCGTCTTTGCTGCCGAAGATTATAGCTCAAGCTCAATTTAGCTCGAACTGTGGATATGAATAGCTCGAGTTTGAATTTGATAATATATCTTTAATTAATTTGGCCTCCCAAGCTTGAATTCGAGCTCATTTATAGAGATTTCAGACCTTCCAAGCTCAATTTAAAGAGAGAGAAAGAGAGAGAGAGAGAGAGAGAAAAACCTCATTGTTGCTGGAACGCCCCTGTAATTGAAACCCACAGATTTGATTTGCAAACTGATGAATAACTTGGTACTGTTGTTGCTGGAAAATAGGAGCATTGTTGTTGATGTGATTGTTGTTGAACGTCTCATCATTGAGGTCGTTTGAAGATTACTTTGTTGTTGATGTCGTATAAGCTCGATTCACAAAGTTTTGTTGTTGAGCTCGATTAAAGTTTAAACACAATTCAAAGAGACTTGTTGTCTAAAATGTTTTGAGATTCTGAGGGAGAGAGATTTAGAGAGAGATAATCAACCACAAAAATAAAATCCAGATGAAGAAAGTGAAGAGATGAAATGTATTTATGGCTCTGGTTTTCACAAAAAATAAGGATACTGAGAGAGAAAGAAACAGAGGCTCGGCATTACATAAATAGATGATCAGCGGTTTATGAGACAATAGGTTTGAGAACTTCGTTCCCACACACGGTGCCAAATATAATAGCTTATTTTCGTAGAGACCGAAAACAGTGCTTTAGACCATAAAATTTTGAATGATACGAGAGTGAAAGTAATAACAAGCACAAAGATTTAGCGTGGAAAACCCTTGAATGGGTAAAAAACCACGACCTCTCCTGAGGATTTGAGAAAGAGTTGTTTATAGATTGTTAACTATTACATGGGAGAGAGATATTATAAAGGGTCTCTTAGAAGCTATGCCCCGAAGGTGTATTAGTGAAGCTCCCTCCCCTTAAACTGTAGCTCTCTGTGCCTATTTATAGGTCTTATAACATGACCATTATTTACTTTAATGAGGAACGTTACAATATCAAGTTTTGATGAGTCTTCATAATGGTCGAGTAACGGCTTGAGTAACTCTTATTCCTTGTAACTGCTCCATAATGTGTCATAAATGCGCCACGTGTACCTTGACGAGGTCGAGTAAATATGTAATGGTCATATATACTGAGGCCTGAGCTTGAGATTCAGTACTGGCCCTTACATCCAATCGAGTTGTAGCAGTTCGAAGTTACTGTTGGTATTCGAAGTACTGTAGTTGTAGCAGTTCGAAGTTACTGTAGCAGTTAATGTTCAAAGTATTATGGTTGTAGCAGTTCAAAGTTACTGTAGCTGGTCGAGTATTGGAAATAAGTTACCACAGCGGCCGAGGCATAATTTTTCCAAAACTAAACATAACGTAAACGCCAAAGTAAAACGAAGGGGTAACGAAATGGTAACAAATATTTAGCTGTTACAATTGACGTCGAACAACGATCCCTCCCCAACACTCGAGGAGTTGAACCGAGTAGATATCCTCCCGGACGGCTGGGTCCATATTTGTGTTAGATCGGAGGAAATGCCAGTAAGTTTTGTGTAAATTTTAAGTGTTATTAACGTATATTGCAATGTGTTCGATGAAATGCCCGAATGAAAGTCTAACGTGTTAATGTGTCTTTTTTTGTCAGAACCAAGATGAAATACAGTGTAGGGGATCATTGGATAAGGTACTGAATTGGTACCAATAGATTGCGGGGTACCCGACGTTGAAGAAGTTGGTCGACGATATGGGTTTTAAAGAGTTTTGCTCGATTAAGGCGGGAAACTCTGATAATCGTCTTATTCATGCTCTCGTGGAACGGTGGTGGCCTTCCACCCATACCTTTCACTAACCTTGCGCGGAACTGGGTTTTACACCATTAGACTTCGTCATGCTAATGGGATTAAAGTTTTGGTTAGGATGCGAACTCCCGTATAACGAGAGGTACTCCAAGTTAGAGGAAGCAAAAAAGATATTCTTGGGGATCATAAGCACTGACATCAGGTACGGTAACATCACTCTCGCCTATTTAAAAATGTGGAGAAAGCCTTTGAATCCACATCTCAACAATTACGGCCTACAAATGGATATCGTGTAAGCGAGGGCATTTATTGCCTATATGATGAGTAATCTCTTCTTCTCAAATGGTAGCTGTAATAGCCTATTTTCGTAGAGACCGAAAATAGTGCTTTATACCTTTGAAATATAGAATAATGGTTGAGAACTAAAAATAATTAACACGTGATTTAGCGTGGAAAACCCTTGAATGGGTTAAAAACCACGACCTCTCCTGAGGATTTATGAAAGAATGGTACTTTTATATATATGCTAGCTATTATAAAGAGAAAGAGATTGAATATCTGAGATTTGGTAGGGATGACTTTCTCTCAGAGTTCTCTAGGTGATCATAGCCGTTCTGGATCCTGATCTCCAGGTCTCTTTTTATAGGTCTTATAATATGACCATTGGTTACATTGATGAGGGAAGTTACAATATCAGGTTTTGATGAGTCTTCATAATGGTCTTCTGTAACGTCTTGATATTTGTTGATCTGTAACGGATCTATTAATATTCTTTAGCTGTAACTTCAGACCGTTGGGAAGATATGATCTCTTGTGATATTCGCATGCCTACGACCTGTTGATAAGTGGAGGAGTATCTTCTGTAGCGCGAAGTCACAGGATGCTTTAATATCTTCGAACTGTAGGTAAGGAAGTCTATACTACAATCTCCTTGCTTTTAGTCCTTGATTGGTTATCAGTGTGTTTACTCGAGCAATGTGAGTTCGAATATCGGACTCAGTAGGAGGATTTGAAATAAGCCCTCATAGTAGCACATTTCTTCGGGTAAGTTATCTTACAGCCTTGACAGACTACGATATTATTGGTGCATCGAGTTTTGACTAGGGTTCGCCGATTATGGAGACTTTGTATCAGGGACTAGATGAAGTCTTAGTTCTGAAGGATAGGAAGGTAAAGAAATTGATCACCAGATTTTATGCGATGTTGGAGTTTTGGTTCTTCGAGTACTGTCGGGTTATAATATATCTAGTGAAGGTACAAAAATTTAACCATATTTATCCCTGTATGGGCGCGTGAAGGGATGAAAGGGCTAGTACGGGGTCTGAAATCCATCACCCTTTTGTTGTGATCAGAGAAATGATAGAATGGAAGGACAGAACCAACATAGATTGGCAACCATGACACAGGTCTAGGTAATTAATCCATCAAGAGGTAAGAATTGCTTCAGCGCTGAGCTTTCAGAGGGTTCTATTGGTGTCAATCCCATACGGGCATGGTATACTTTGGTATTTAGGAGACCGGTGTATGCGTCAGATGACCGGGCATGATAGTGTGCCCTATGACCCCCCTCAAGAGATTATAGAATTCCCAAGGTATGATTGAGAGTTATATCAGGGTCTGAAAGATGTGGACTTCTACGGTGGTCGTAATTATCTTGTTTTAGATATAGATTACATGACATATTGGTATGCCGTTCATCCAAATCCCAAGATCGGTTGCAATTTAGTAAAGAGGGCCAAAAATATTTGGATGGTCGGGCGTGATCAAGTGAGGCCCGATGTATACTTGCCACCTACGTCGAGTTTAACTATGTCTTCACAGATGCAAGACTATGGTGTTCAGGTGACCGGTGATCCACATGATATGGAATAGTTCATGGATATAATGGGAATGGGAGATCAACGTAGACGGATACCGATCCCGGTGATACAGGTACCATACCCGTGTCTACCTACGTATAGTATGGATGAGTTGTGGCATCAATCCCAAGGAATGCGGTATGCGGCATATGAAGACTCGATGCAATACATTGACCGCACGGCTGAGTTAGAGGCAGAGCTGAGGCAGACACACGAGGTCATCTAAGAGACGTCCAAGAAACTAGTTGAGATGTCTATTTCCTACCAAATAGAGCCGATTGTGGAATGTACCTATGACGAGAGTCTCGCACGTAGCAGACGCGCCCGCCAAACAAAGAGAGGTCGTCCCAGTTAGCCTATCTTTTATTTAGAACTTTGATTTATGTTTTATTTAAACTATGCTTTATTTAAACTATGTTTTGTTTAAAATACACTTCAGTATTAATCTTGTTTAAACTATGTTTTTCTTAAACTATGTTTTTTTATCGGGTCACAGGAAATTTATTATTGTTTAGGCAAGCTTATTGTGCAAGTTACTCAGCGGTTATATTAACGGCTAGTTTATTTGTAAACTTGTTGTACAAGTTACTCAACGACCATATTAACGGCTAGTGTTTTTGGAAACTTGTTGTCCAAGTTACTCAACGGCTAGTTTTTTTATAAACTTGTTGTCCAAGTTACTCAACAGCCATATTAACGGCTAGTTTTTTTTTATCTATAAATGCCATTCATCTTTTACACTCTCCTCCCTTTTAATCTTCTGCACTCTCCTCCCTCCTTACCTTACAAACAAAACCACTATGTCATCCTTAAGCTCCCAATCTAATTCTCAAAACTACTCTTAATTCTTCAATACAAACCAACAAGGAAATGTCTTTCCTCCTCAATCTGGCGCATTTGATCCGTCGTAAATGCCTAACACTTCCCAATATCGGAATCACCATGTTCGCCGACTATTCCTGACACCCGACAATCAATTTCAATCTTAAACCCATGAATATTAACTTTATTACCCAAACCATGGATATTACCCTCAATTTGATGGGTATACGAGCTCGTATCCTCAACCAGGGAATCCATATTATTCATCTCAAGCCGGTTTCACCGGTGGAAGTTCGAGTGCCACGCTGATGCAAGGTATATTGGGTTTAAATGATATAAATCTTAATGTATCATCGGCTGTCTCTCCGGTCATCTCTAAGGAACTCAATCCGGTTCTCACAAAAAGTAATACGCGCGAGCAGGTAAAGTCTACAGCGGGTAATGGTGGATTGATGTAACTTCGAGGTAGAACGGGTTCTTGCTGAATTTGAGGAAGTATGATATTTCAGCCTCGATGTCCCAAGCGATCATGAACTGATATCCTCGAGGCTTCAGGCAGAGTGTTCTGCTGTCTTGGATTTGTTGTTATTTGGGCTTTAAGCGCTCTAATTATTTCTTGCATGTTGGCGAGTTGTTTCTCTAGCTCTATTCGTCGTTCGGCTTCTACTTGCATAGTTATTCGCAAATCTCTGACTCCTTCAGCCGCGTCAAGTAGGATGTGGTGTGATTATTCTTGATTTGCCATCTTTCAAAAGTGAATGCGGCAAAAACTAGATTGAAGAACGCTGAGTGTATTCTTCAGTTCCCACAGATGGTACCAAATATAATAACCTATTTTCGTAGAGACCAAAAATAGTGTTTTACACCTTTGAAATATAGAATAATGGTTGAGAACTGAAAGCAATTGACCCTTAATTTAGCTTGGAAAACCCTTGAATGGGTTAAAAACCACGACCTCTCCTGAGGATTTCTAAAAGAATGGTGTTTTTATATATATACTAGCTATTACAAAGAGAAAGAGATTGGATATCTGCGTTTTGGTAGAGATGACTTTCTCTCAGAGTTTAATAGGTGATCATATCTGTCTTGGATCCTAATCTCCAGGTCTTTTTTTATAGGTCTTATAATATGACTGTTGGTTACATTGATGAGGGACGTTACAATATCAGGTTTTGATGAGTCTTCATAATGGTCTTCTGTAACGTCTTGATATTTGTTAATCTGTAACAGATCTATTAATATTCTTTAGCTGTAACTTCAGACCGTTGGGAAGATACGATCTTTTGTGATGAATGCATGCATACGACCTGTTGATAAGTAGAGGAGTATCTTCTGTAGCGCGAAGTCACAGGATGCTTCGATATCTTCGAACTGTAGGTAAGGAAGTTTGTACTACGATCTCCTTGCTTTTAGTCCTTGATTGGTTATTAGTGTGTTTACTCGAGCAATGTGAGTTCGAATATCGGACTCAGTATGAGGATTAGAAATAAGCCCTCACAACTGCCCCCTCTCAGCCAATAGCAAGAGAAACGTGTATTGCAAGTGGTGTTGGTTGAGAAGTCCAGTCATTTAAATTGAATACTGCATTGATGGCTTCCATTTTATCTTAGAAGAATAATAGTTTTGACTGTTGGGTCTCCCAAAAATTCTACTTGAGATGTGTACTTGTGATGAATACCTTATTAGAAGTTGTGGCATGTATTAAATGCTACTAAAATAAAACATGGTGAATAGTTGCTATCACTGTTCATCCTGGTTAACTTTCTCAGTCATTCAGATTGGTATAATTAGTAGTAATGGTGACAACTCGACGCCAAGCATATGAAGTTAGAGTTCAGACCAAAATGGCAAGTCTTTAAACTCATTATTGTGGGACCCAAAGTCTTTCTCTGCCGACTCCAATCCCTGTTCCTTCAACTTTCCATGGGATGTCGTGGGAAGAAGTAGAGGAGGCAGATGATGATTATCATCAAATGTGGCGATTCTATTATGTGGTTTTGTTTGTTGCTCACCGTCGGTCTTGTCTTCGAATGCTTGCAGAGGATGCGGTGGCGGCGAAGGATGAGAAGGCCAGGATATCCTCTGCTAAGTATTGCCGATACCCCGCTAAAGATTGGGTATTGTAATGGTGGTGGAGGTCCTTCGTTGGCAGCGGAGGTGGGGGTTATGGAGGAGCGGTGGGATTAACTTTATCATCTACCTCACTCCAGTTCCTCTTCTTGGGCTTTGAGTTCTTCTGCTGGGCCCACCATTGTTTCTTCTCAAGTGTTGCACTGTCATCTGCAACGTAGGCTATTCTTTGTAATAGAAAAAATTGTTTGTAGAACTTGTAATCTTATTTTTCAAACTGGTTAAAGTATTCGTCCTTGTAAATTATTTTTCTTGAATAATAAATTTGAACTTTCTTATCTTGTCTTGTAAGTGTTTGAAACTGCTTGGATGAACTTCTATCGAACTAGTCAAAAATGATATAGGTCGAAAATATGTAGATCAAAATATTGCTGAGTTGAACTGTGTAGATTGTGCTATATATTTGTTGCCTTGTTGTGTGAGTATCATCATAGTCAACTTGAACACTTGTTATCATGGGTGGAAACTTGGTTGCGGCCTCTAATGTGGAGTGATTTGCAAACTTCTTCTAGATGTAGAGCTATACGAGGCATCAGTTCGATAAATCGTGCTGGTTAAACTTGCTAAAGGGTTGCTGGTGGGGAAATAATTCCGTGTGGTAAAAAGAACCATCCGTGCTGTATGTATATGTGAGGTCGAGTGATTGATCATAATGATTTGTTTTTGTTGAGGTCGTCTTGTCATCACTTTCTGTATCTATGATAATTTTTGACTGAAATATAACTGAAGCAGGATTTGTTGCTGATTTTCTGCTTTTGTCAGACCAAAATTGAGGTAAGTGATAGCTGTAATAGTTGTACTTAGGTTTTTGAATTGGAAATCATGCTTAAAATTGCGCAGCAGGATCACGTAGCCGTAGAAGGTTGTTGCTGTACGGGAGTGAACGTACTGCAAGATCTATACAAATCTTCTAGGGCAGTGAGTCCTTGAATTTAATAATGGCAGAGGAGAGAGACAGACGTGATAGCCGAGCACGTTACTCCAAAGATCATCATAAGGGCAAATGAAAAGACGTGCCTGTAAAGAGGGATGATGCTAACACGTGTCCCAAAGAGCCGTCGCTTCAGAAACTGAGGGTCAATGTAAACTCTTGTCTTTCTCCCTCCCATAGCCATATTTATTTTCAGAGAGAGAAGAAAGTATTTCTAGAGAGGGAAAGTCTTCAAACTTCAATTGGAGTCCACCATTTTACTGTGGTCTTCCTGTAAAAACTGATGCTTTGCTGTCTGAAGTGAAGGTGGTGATCAGAAACGATGATTGCTGTTCTTCAAGTACAGGTTAGTGACTCTGTTTCTATCATTTTTGTTGTTGTATTAGTTTCTTGGAACTGGTAGTTGCATGTTTGAACTTCTGGGTAGATTAATAAAGTGTTGGGTACGGCTGAGGGAGGAGGCCTGTTTGATTTAAAAAACTCTGAGCAGATTTTTCCTGTTTGTGGTAGATGCGCTCAAAAAATTTGAAACCCAGTAGTAAATTTGTTGTATCTTCCAGTAGTGTGGAATCATCATCGTCTGATAGGACTATGGATGATTCAGAAGTAATTGGTACTGTAACTGTTGATAAACCGGCTATTCCTTCTGGGAGGGATGAAGGATTGCATACGGGGATTGAAACTGGGTAATTTTATAGGGATCGTAGACATAGCAAATAAATTTTTGCAGTATAAAAAGGGTTTGGATGGAAAATGGGGGCATTATGTGATAAATGCAGGGTTGTGGTTTAGAACTCTGGTGAGATCGGGTGGTAATATAGAACATTATCAGGTGTCTTCCCTGGATCAGTGGGAGAGAAGTATGGATATAGGAGATGATATAAATATCTCTTATTACAATGGGACTGGCGCAGAGGTCGTAGAGGACAGATTCCTTTGCTATTTGAACCAGGTTGTAAATGGGCTGAGCATTCCCCTAACTTTTTTCCAAAAGGGTGTCATGAATGCTCTAAAGAGCTGCCCTGGCCAATTAAATGGTAATGTCTTTGAAATGATGAAGGTCTGTGAAGCCCTTAACAAGAGATGGAGGGATGGTGGTATTGCGAGACAGTTCGTAGCGGACGATGTCTTGAAATACTATAAGTTTAAATATATTAAAGATCGAAAGAGTGGATACTTGTTTAGTGATTTGTCGAGGCCAAAATTCTTTGACTTTGAGTCTGCTGGGAGACCCTGGTGCGACCATCTTGTGATGGTTATGGGTAATTGTATGCAAGTGCCTAGGGAACCGGCGCTCGAGCTGATATATAAGAATTTTAACGAGAGTAAGTGTCTTCATTCTGCCTGTAGTTCATTTTGTTAAACTTGTTGTGAGCTTCTAACATAGTTTGTTGTTGATTTGGCAGAGCCTAATCCCAAAAATACTGTTGATATGTCGAGTTTGTTCGACGTCATTAGTCAAGAAGGAACCGAACTGAAGAAAGTTCTTGGAGCACTAGGCATCTGCAGAGAGAAGCAGTTGAATTCTATAGTTGAAAAAGTACAATAAGCTCATCAAAATTGGTCTATGGCTACTTCTGGCTCTGCTTATGCTGATGTTATAGAGATTCCTGCCTGTGCTGTGGGTACTTCGAGTTCCTTAGTTCGGCGACCTAGAGTAAAAAGGATGGTGCCGCCTTCTGAACAAACAACTCCTGTGCAGACACCGCAGGTGGGGACTGAGGGGGTGGATGCTGATGTAAATATGGCTCCTCCTCTGAAGAAGCAGAAACAAGAGTCCGAGAAAGATATCCGAGCTTCTTCAAAGGGGGTCAACCTCAAAGCGGTAGAGCAAGAGGTGCTAGACTTGGCTAAGGGTGACCCCATCCGCCTAGATACTCAATTTCGATCCAGTATCTTACAGGTATGCATGACGTTATCTGATTAAATCTTTTTAAGTAATGATCCAATCTTGTAATACTGCTTTGCTGTATTTGTGGTGTAGCTTTTTGTTGTTTGGAAGTCGGCCGCGAAGGTATTGAAGGTAGCTGCTGCAGATCGTGCCAAGTATGAGGATGAGAAAACATCTTTGGCTGAACAATTGAAGGAGCGAACTGCGCTGTGTAAGCAGTTGCAGAAGGAGAAGGTTCTGCAGAGGGAGCAGTTCGAGAAGGTGAAGGCTTTGCAGAAGGATCAGTTCGGGAAAGAAGCTGCCTCTATGAAGAAAGAGGTTGAAGATGAGGCAAAAAAGGCTATTGACATTGTGGTGGCTTTCCGAAATAAGCTGATTCAAGCCTTCTACATCTGGGGTTTAAGCAGAGAGGATGTCGATCTTGCTCTTACAAAGAAGTATAGTGAGATCATCTTCCCAGGGGATGATGCCTCTCCAGTGGCTGAGCAATCCCTGACTCCTCCAGTGGCTGATGATATGACCAAGGAGGTAGCAGGAGCTAATTCTTGTTTCTGCAGTTGTAACATAGTTATGAGACTTGGTCGAATTTTGTCCTTTGTACTGGTGATAGAACTTTTTTTTCTGAGACTTTGAATTTTTTTGCGGTTGATGTTGATATATGTTGTTTTGATGGTGAATGTATAATTTGTATATAGGAGGTAGTTCGTTTGAGGGGGAAAGTGATCGAGATGGAGAAGGCCTCGAGTCGAGCAAGGGATTCCATTAATCGTACTCAACAGGTACACAATAAACTTGAATATGAGAGACGCCTTCATAAGTCAAACTTTGATAACACCTTTAAGGAGTTATTCGAGCTTCAATGTAGATATAGGAAGATAAAAATTGAGAGGGATGAGGCTTTCCACAAAGAGAGCGATGGGTTCGCTTTACTCCAAAAATCCCCTAAGGATAAGCGGTTTGTAGATGAAAGTGTTAAGTGAAAGTGTCAAAGGTCATTATTGTCGTTGACGCTTTATTTTGAAGCCGAAGTTGATAGTGAGCGGGGCTTGAAGGAAGCCTATTTAGAACTGTTAACTGAGAGAGGCATAGTGCCAGACCCAGCTCGGGTGAAATTTTTAGCACAAGAAGCGCGTAATTCCCATAGTATAGAGGCGCAAAGATGCTCAGCTCGGGCTGGAGTATCCATCATATGAGGTGGTGTAGGTTCGTTGCCCGATGAGCTTGACTTTTGTAGGGGCATAGAGCAATGGGGATCCTTTTCTTCAACATAAAAAAAGAAGATAGGAGGATCCAGGTACAATTAGAAATCGATCTGAGGTATGCTTGTGATGAATTGGAGTGATGCAAGGGTCATAATGCATGTCTGGAGAGGGAAAAGGTAGAGTGTAATAAGTTGTTGCAGAGTTCGGATAAGAGAGTGACATTGTTAGAAGCGCGTTTACTAGATGCACAGAAACGTCTGCAAATGTCCCAATCGCGCTTGAAGAAGTATCTTACTCCCAAGCGGGGAAAATGTTCTAGCAAAATAGATCACGAACGTCAGATAGCCGATGTTATCGCGTTTTATGGGGGAGAGCTCGAGAGAGTGGAAAATGAATTTAGATGTTATGTCTTGAGCTATGGTAAAGATGTTGAGGTAGAAAATGATAAAGTTGAAAATATGTTGTTTGCAAAAGGTAATGTGGTTGGAGGAGCTTCAACCTCGAAATCGCGAGCTGAAGAGTCTGAGGAGGAGGAGGTCAAAGATTTGTTACCTCACACACGACATAAGACCCATCTGCAAGAGGTTGTAATCTTTAATGAACCTTTGCAAGTAGATGCGAATAGTAGTAGGGTTCAATCATAAGCCAACTAAATTGTGGCATATGATTGTGCTCAACATAATGTAGTTGATTCGTGTATCATAGCTTGATGCTGTAATAAATATTGTTGAATGATATGTCTTGTTAGAATGAATATCTGTTGATAGATGTATTGTCATTTGTAATCTGTTCTTCTAGGCTGAAGACAATGAACATGACGAACTGGCTGTCTTATCTGCATCAAATAAGGAACTGTCTGCAAAGTTGCAGCAAAGTTTGTTGGCGGTTGAAAATATGACTTTTTCGAATTCGAAGCTGGAATCTGATATGTTGGAACTGCAGAGTCGGCTAAATGCTGTGACTGTAGAGTTGTCATATAAGGATGCAAAGATATTGACTGCTAATAATGAAGCCGAACTGTGGAAAGAATTTCTGAAGAAGAAAAAGTTGGAGACCATGGCTGCGAATCAACAAGTACTGGATCTGTTAAGTACGATTGAAAAGCAGAAGAACGATTTGTAGTACCATCAATCGGTGGTAACAAATAATACTAATCTCTTAAAGATGCAAGATGTTGAAATCTGTCATTTGCGAGAGCGTCTAAAAAAGCTAAACTGGGATTTGCGTGAGGCTCGAGATTCATGCCAGAGAAAAAGTGACCATACCAAAACTCACGAGGAAGCATGTTCCAAGAGAGATCGAAAGCTGAATGAAACCATTAATAAGTGTAACACACGTTTCGCCGATCTTGACCGGGAAAAACAAGCTTTGATACTAGAGTGTATGCAAGGTAATAAAGTTTACGAGGAGCTCCATGTGAAGTATAAAGAGTCACAGAGGTTAGTGAATGTAGCAGACGATGAGATCAATTATTCGAAAAAGGCAGATAAGAAGTTGTAACGTCTGAAGCAAGAGATGGAGCGTAGTGTGCAGATAACGAAGTAATATAGAGATTCATTGCTGCAGGAGAAAAAGTCTCTGGCAGATCGATGTAAGGATCTTGAAGACGAACTAAACAAGGTGAAGGCCGAGTTTTGTGAAGCTACTTTGTTGACTGCAGATAATGTTACGTTGCGCTATGGCTATGTTGCATGCTGATATAGAGAAATTTCGAACAAAGCATAATTCGATCTTGGATGCTTCAACTTAATACGGCATGGAGTATGATTTGCAGCTAGCGCGATTATCTTATATAGATAATCTGATGCTGAGTGTTATGGAATTGCTGAATGCACCTTCTACTGTAGTTGACGCGGCTATACCTTTTCCTGCCTTACTTTCATCTGGGCCTGGATAAAGTTTGAATGTTGTATACCCGAAGCGTGAAAGGTAGTTTCATTGTTTATATTGTAATGAGACATAGTGTAAATATGTCTTTGCTGTAGAAAAAATATCAAAAGTTTAGTACAAAATATTTTTGTTCTGTAATCTCTTTGTATGGTCGAAGGGTAAACCAATAAATGATAATGTAGAGATATGATTGCAGCGGTATTGTATTCTCTTGTACATAGGTCGAATTGAACAAGTCAATAAGCAACCGTAAAGATTGTTATAAAATGTTTGAATAGTTGAATAATGCATCTCTGCCAGATCAAATCGATTGAATCGATAAGCGACCTTTGGAGAGCGAGTATATTTGAAAATCGATGTTGTAGGTCTCAGTCATAGATCGAATTGAGCGTATCAATAAGCGACCGTAGTAAAACATCTTCGAATATTGAATAGCTATTATGGCGCATCTTTGATAGATCGAATTGATTGTCTCAATAAGCGACCTTATGAGAGCAAATTTATTTGAACATCTATGATGTAGGTCACAGTCACAGGTTGAATTGAGCGTATCAATATGCGACCGTACTGAGACATCTTGAATATTTAATAGCTGTATGGCGCATCTCTGCCAGATCGAATTGATTTTATCAATAAGCGACCTTTGGAGAGCAAATTTATTTGAACAACTATGATGTAGTTATTCTCCGGGATAGACGAAGATAGCAGGAATGCTTGAATTGAGTAGACTTGCAAAATGATGCTGAAAAAGTACTTTATTGCATAATATCGGATATTACAACATATTTATCTTTGATACAGCTTTAGTCGGCGGGCATTCCATGGATTAGGCACAGGTACTCCATCATACGTACTGAGATCGTAGGATCCTAAACACTTATTCTAGTTACGATAAAAGGACCTTCCCAATTCTCTGCCAGCTTCCCTGCATTAGGTATTTTGTGATGTGGTGGGATTTCTCTGAGAACGAGGTCTTTAACTTTGAATTCTCTGTGTCAGACATGTTTGTTATATGACCGGGATAAAGCATGATGATATCTTCCCAGATTAACAAGGGCTCTGTCACATGTTTCCTCGATCAAATTTAGATTACATGCGATCTGAAATTCATTTTCTTCATCGGTCATCTCGTGATTTCGTATTGGGTGATGGTATTGAGTGAGAATGATGGCTTCACTTCCGTAGGCCAGTAAGAATGAAGTACAGCCTGCTGTGGTTCTAGGAGTTGTTCGGTAGGCCCAAAGTACGTGTGGTAACTCGTTCACCCAGTTCCCCTTTTTGTCGTCTAAACGCTTCTTGATGCTATCCATAAAAGTTTGATTAGTAATCTCAGCCTATCCGTTTCCTTGTGGGTAATAAGGATTAGATGGGGAATTGATGATGTTGTGCTCATTGAGGAATGTGATGATCTTGGAGCCAACGAACTGTGGTCCATTATCAATTTGGATGAGATGTGGTTTGCCGAATCGGATAATAATGTTCTCCCAAATAAATCTGATGACTTTGTCTTCTCGGGTTTGGCACAACGGAACTGCTTCTACCCATTTAGTAAAGTAATCTGCAGCGACCAATAAATGTTTTCGTTTTCCTGGTGCTGTAGGAAACTCTCTTACGAGATCGAGAGCCCATCGTTTGAATGGCCAAGTGACTTGGCTCGAGTATAGTTCAAGTGCTGAAGCTCAAATTTTAGGTCTATGTCACTAACAAGCATCACACTTACGGGCATATTCGATTGCCTATGCTTTCATCTTGGGCCAAAGCATTCCTTGAGTTAATGCTCTATTTTCAAGAGATCGTCCTGCTGTATGGGATCCGCAGGTGCCTTCGTGTAGATTGTGCAAAAATTATTGTGCTTCTTTGTCAGATAGACAAAGAAGGTAGGGATTCGTGACCGAAACTTTGTATAGGAGATTGTCCTGAACAGTGTACCTTCAAGTGTTGTCAATTAATCTCTGCCGCTCTGTAGGATCCTCAGGAAGTGGCCTGTCGAATTTATTGTGAGGTTCGATGTAAGTAATGAAAGGTTTTCTCCAATCATCTTCGATCTCTTCATTGCCCCCAGTATTAATGGCGTTGGACGCGATGGTATTAATACTGCGGTTAGAAATGACGTCGATCTTTAAATAACGAGCTTCTGATCTGAGGACACCAACAAGGTAAGCGAGCGCATCTGAATATCTATTTTCACCCCTTGGAAAATACTCCATAGAAATTGTCTAGAATTTATTCATTCGTTCGACCACTGCAGCAGCATAGTCGACAATTCTCCCATTGGTTTGATAGATGCCTGTGTAATGATTGACGATTAGTAATGAATCTGTGTAGACACAAAGTTCTGCTACTCCTAGTGTAATTGCCATGTCCAAGCCATGAATCAAGGCCTCATATTCTGCTTCGTTATTGGTTGCATCAAAACTGAGGTGAGCGGATTTTATGAGCCAATCATTGGAGGGAGTAATAAGAATGATTTCAATCCCTGATCCGGATTGACCGACGAAACCGTCAGTCAAAGTCGTTAGCCTTTCTTTGTTACCCAATCTGACTTATCTTCGGATTGATCTGCGAGTGGCTCATCTTTCTGATCAATAAATTTTTCTTCCCAATCAGGTTCCAGTACTAGAAAATCTGCTAGGAAATCAGCTACAGCTTGACCTTTTTCGGAATGACGTGGTTCGAAATGTATATCGTGCTCCCCGAGTGTTCCGAACCATTGTTGAATACGTCAAGATTTTTCGCGCTTGGATAAGATTTCACGAAGTGGATAGTTCGTTAAGGCACGAATAGTATGAGCTTGGAAATACTACTTCAACTTTTATGATGTATAGACAAGAGCTAGAAGAAGCTTTTTAATCTTGGTGTATCTCGTTTCAGCAGCAGTCAGAGTCTTGCTGATAAAATTGACTGGTTTCTCAGTCTTTTTTTTGATTTAGAGGAGAACGGAGCTGAGAGATGTATCTGTGATAGCTAGGTATACTGTGAGCTCTTCTCCATCTGCTGCTGTGCTCATAACTGGTAGTTTGCCCAAATAACTCTTGAGCTCTAGGAAAACCGCTTTACACTTGTCTGTCCATTCGATCTCTGGATCTTTCTTTAATTTTCCTCGTGATGGACCCTATTTAAACATATCGAATAAAGGTCGACATCTGTTTGAAGACTTGGATACGAATCTGTTTAGCGCTACAATCTTCCCGGCTAGCTTCTGAACGTCTTTCTTTGTCTTTGGTGATGGCATAGCCAAAAGAGCTCGTATATGTGATGGGTCTGCTTCAATCCCTCTTTTGCTGATTAGATGGCCTAAAAAAATTTTGGATTGCACTCCGAACTGGCATTTATCAGGATTTAGACGCATCTTGTATGATCGTAAAATCTCAAAAGTTGCTCGCAAATCAGTGAGATGGTTCTCTTTCTTGAGGCTTTTGCGGAGCATATCATCAATGCAGACCTCCATTGTTTTACCGAGATGGTCTTTGAACATTTGTGTCATCATTCGCTTATAGGTAGCTCTAGCATTTTTTAGGCCAAGGGGCATGACTTTATAGTAATATAGACCTTGTTCAGTAATGAACACAGTCTTGTCTTGATCTTCGGGAAGAAGTGGTATCTGATTATATCCTGATGCGGCGTCCATCATTAAGAACAGTTTGTGCCCTGCAGTTGAATCGAGCAGGTGATTGATGATTGGAAGTGGAAAGCTATCTTTCGGCGTGTGCTTGTTAAGATTCGTGAAATCAATGCAGACTCTGATTTTACCATTCTTCTTCGGGACTGCGACATTGTTCGAGATCCAGTCCGGGTAAATAGCTTTACGAATGAAGCCGACCTCAATTAATTTGGCAATCTCTTTATTCACTTCGTCTTGCAGTTTTAGTGCTAAAGTTCGTTGCTTTTGTTTGACTGGTTCTGCTTTATTTTTCAACCCTAGCTTGTGGTATGCTATAGCTGGATCGATCCCTGGCATTTCATGAAATGTCCATGCAAAGACGTCATTGTTCGCTGTGGGGAATTGTATTAGATTCGAGAGTTCCTCCGTACTTAAGAAAGTTCCAATGTGAGTTCCCTTTTTCTTGCCACTGATTTTGACGTACTCTATTGGTTCGACGTTTGGTAACTGAGGTTTTGCTGGAATTGACTGCTGTAATTGCTATACAGGAGTTGTTATAACTGGCTTAGTTTAAATGGAAACAGTATTATCACAAGCTTGAGCTAATTTCTGGCTTCCTTTAATTTCGTAGATCCCCCATTTCCAATCAAACCGTAATGCTTGATGATATGTAGAGGGAATAACTTTTATGTTATGTAACCATGGTCGTCCCATGATACCCAGGTAACAGGATTTGGCTTTGATGACGTAGAAAACTACGTCAAATGTGACTGGCCCGACTATGATGGGATGTGTGATTTTCCACACACGTTCTTCTATAGAGCCGTTGAATCCAGGGACATTGATGTCACTTTGTTCGACCTTGTCTGCTAAGCCTATTTGGTCAATTGTACTCTGGAAAATAAGTTCGATGCTACTGCCGGTATCTACCATCATCGTATGTAGAACTATGTTCTTCATCTTTAACATGATCACAATTGCATCTTGGTGTAGGAAGTTGACGTGACGAGCGTCACAGTCTTCGAAAGAAATCCCAGCTCGTCGGTTGCTAGATTCTGGCAATAAGCGAATTTCTTTATATGTCATTGTCAGGTCATGGTATTGTCTGACACGTCTACTCTTGGATCTGTTGGAGTTGTTGATTGTCTGAGTCTCGATGAAGTGTAAGAGTGTTTTTCTTCATTTGTTTCGTCAACTTGGACGATCTTGGCATCAGTCTTGTAGCTGCCATCCTTATAACTTTCGATGTCAACAATATACTCCAGCATTGACCTTGTGCAAATATATTCTGGAAAAAAAATATCAATGCAAAACATTGCTCCATGTTATGATGTTGAATCTGGTGGTGAATGCAGTATGGCTTTCCTGGTATGGGCGTAAGAGTATTTGCAGTTCTGAAGCATTCATCTTTTATTATCAGGGGGTACAAGTCTGCAAGAGTAATTGTTAACTGTGGTATACCCGGAATTGGCTTCTTTCGCCCTTGGCGTCCTTGATTGTCATTGGATTTGAATTTCTTCTTATCACCCCCATAGTCTTTATTGCTGTTATGGGCTCGTTCGTCGGGATGGCCTTTTGTTGGTAGGATAGTGCATTAAGGTCTTGGCCTCTCAATTGTCAGTCGCTCAAGGTCGGTAAAGTTGTTGACCTTGTCTATCATGTCCTCCAACGTCAATGGTTTGTTGAGAACCAGGTACTCTTTGACTCATCCATCCGCGATTAAAGTATTGGTGAAGGCGGAGATTATGATTTTCTTGTCGATGTTGTCAATTTTCTGGGATAGTCCAAAAAATTTCCTGGTAAACGTCTCTAATTTTTCATCCAGTGCCTGCTTGAGCCTGAACAAAGAGTAAAGACTCTCCTCCTTGTCTTTATTGTGCGAATAGTTTTTGACAAACAGTTCGTGAAGTTGTTCGAAAGTGAAGATAGATCCTTCATTGAGTGTGTGGAGCCATCGTAGAGGTCATCCTTTCAAACTGGTCGGAAAGAGACGGCAAAGGATGTGGTTAGATGTCGAATGCAGTCCCAAAGAATCCTGAAATTCTTGGACGTGTTCCATTGGATCTCCCCCCTTGTATTTATGGATCTTCAGAGTATAAAAACTGGCGGCCACTTTCTCATCTAGTAACTCTTGTGCGAGTGGGCTCTTCTGTTGTTTAGGATAACCATTTTTTGTAGTGCGTATTTGAGTGTCTAACAGCTCTTTGATGCGCCTGTCCACCTGTTCTGGTGTGAGATGTAGGCAAGACGTGATAGCTTGTCTTGTTGCTGGTCCTCTCGCAGGATTATGCTCTCCTGTTACTTCTCCCATGCGGTCATAGACTGAAACTTGAGGTTTTTCTCTGTTTTGCTCCTCATGTTGCTGTAGACCTATTACCGCTCCAGCGGATAATGGTGGATTGATGTGACTTCGAGACAGAACTGGTTCTTACTGAATTTGAGGAAGTGCGATATTTCGGCCTCGATGTCCCAAGCGATCATGGACTGATATAATCGAGGCTGCAGGCAGAGCGTTTTGCTGTCTCAGATTTGATATTATTTGGGCTTGAAGCGCTATGAATGTTTCTTGCATGCTAACGAATTGTTTCTCTAGCTCTATTTGTTGCTCGACTTCTGCTTGTACAGTTGTTCGCAAATCTGTGACTCCTTCCGCCGTGTCAAGCAGGACATGGTGTGATTTGTCTTGATTTGCCATCTTTCAAAAGTGAATACGGTAAAAATAGTGCTTTACACCTTTAAAATATAGAATAATGGTTGAGAACTGAAAGCAATTGACACGTGATTTAGGGTGGAAAACCCTTGAATTGGTTAAAAGCCTTGACCTCTTCTGAGGATTTCTGAAAGAATGGTGTTTTTATATATATGCAAGCTATTATAAAGAGAAAGAGATTGGATATCTGAGTTTTGGTAGGGATGACTTTCTCTCAGAGTTCTCTAGGTGATCATAGCCGTCCTGGATCCTGATCTATAGGTCTCTTTTTATAGGTCTTATAATATGACCGCTGGTTACATTGATGAGGGACGTTACAATATCAGGTTTTGATGAGTCTTCATAATGGTCTTCTGCAACGTCTTGATATTTGTTGATCTGTAACAGATCTATTAATATTCTTTAGCTGTAACTTCAGACCGTTGGGAAGATACGATCTCTTGTGATGTTCACATGCATGCGACCTATTGATAAGTAGAGGAGTATCTTCTATAGAGTGAAGTCACAGGATGCTTCGATATCGTCGAACTGTAGGTAAGGAAGTCTGTACTACGATCTCCTTGCTTTTAGTCCTTGATTGGTTATCAGTGTGTTTACTCGAGCTATGTGAGTTCGAATATCAGACTCAGTATGAGGATTATAAATAAGCCCTCACACTAGCACATCTCTTCGGGTGAGTTATCTTACAGCCTTGACAGACTACGATATTATTGGTATGTCGATTTTTGGCTGGGGTTCGCCGATTATGGCGGCCTTGTATCGGGGACCAGATGAAGTCTTAGTTTTGAAGAACATGAAGGTAAAGATATTGATCACCGAATTCTATGCGTTGTTAGAGTTTTGGTTCTTCGAGTACTGTCGGGTTATAATATATCTAGTGAAGGTATACAACTTTAACCATATTTATCCCCGTATGGGCGCGTGGAGGGATGAAAGGGCTAGTACGGGGTCTGAAATCCATCATTCTTTTGCTGTGATCTGAGAAATGATAGAATGGAAGGACAAAACCAACATAGATTGGCAACCATGGCACAGGTCTAGGTAATTAATCCGTCAAGAGGTAAGAATTGATTCAGTGTTGAGCTTTCAGAGGGTCCATTGGTGTCAATCCCATACGGGCATGGTACACTTTGGTATTTAGGAGCCCGGTGTATGCGCCAGGTTACCGGGCATGATATTGTTCCCTATGACCCCTGTCAAGAGATTATAAAATTCCCAAGGTATGATCGAGAGTTATATCAGGGTCTGAAAGATATGGACTTCTACGTTGGTCTCAATTATCTTATTTCAGACGTAGATTTCATGACATATTGGTATGTCGTTCATCCAAATCCCAAGATTGGTTGAAATTTAGTAAAGAGGGCTGAAAATATTTGGATTGTCGGGCGTGATCTAGTGAGGCCCGATGTACACTTGCCACCTACGTCGAGTTTAGCTACATCTTCACTGATGCAAGACTATGGTGTTCAGGCGACCGATGATCCTCATGATATGGGATGGTTCATGGATATAGTGGGAACGAGCGATCAACGTAAACGGATATCGATCCCGATGATGCAAGTACAATACCCGTGTCCACCTACGTATAGTTTGGATGAGTTGTGGCATCAATCCCAAGGAATGTGGTATGCGGCATATGAAGACTTGAAAGGCAGAGCTAAGGCGGGCATACGAGGTCATCCAAGAGACGTCCGAGAGACTAGCTAAGATGTCCATTTTCTACCAGATAGAGCCGATTGTAGAATGTACCTATGACGAGAGTCTCGTATGTAGGAGACGCTCCCGCCAAACAATGAGAGGTCGTCCTAGTTAGCCTATCTTTTGTTTAAAACTTTGATTTATGTTTTGTTTAAACTATGTTTTGTTTAAAATATACTTCAGTATTAATCTTGTTTAAACTATGTTTTTCTTAAACTATGTTTCTTTCATCGGGTCACAGGAAATTTATTATTGTTTGGGCAAACTTATTCTGCAAGTTACTCAACCATCATATTAACGGCTAGTTTATTTTGTAAACTTGTTGTGCAAGTTACTCAGCAGCCATATTAACGGCTAGTTTTTTTGTGAACTTGTTGTGCAAGTTACTCAACGGCCATATTAACGGTTAGTTTTTTGTGGAAACTTGTTGTCCAAGTTACTCAACAGTCGTATTAACAGTTAGATTTTTTTGGAAACTTGTTGTCCAAGTTACCTAAAGGCTAGTTTTTTATAAACTTGTTGTACAAGTTACTCAACGGCCATATTAACGGATTGTTTATTTTTTAAAACTTGTTATCCAACTTACTCATTTACCATATTATCGGTTAGTTTTTTTCATCTATAAATATCATTCATCTTTTACACTCTCCTCCCTCCTTACCTTACAAACAAAACCACTATGTCATCCTTAAGCTCCCAATCTAATTCTCAAAACCACTCTCAATCCTTCAATACAAACCAACAAGCAAACGTCTTTCCTCTTCAATCTGGCGTATTTGATCCGTCACAAATGCCTAACACTTCCCAATATCGGAATCACCATGTTCGCCAACTATTCCCGACACCCGATAATTAATTTCAATCTCAAACCCATGAATATTAACTTCATTACCCAAACCAAGGATTTTACCATCAATTTGATGGGTATACGGGCTCGTATCCTCAACCAGGGAATCCATATTATTCATCTCAAACCAGTTTTACCGGTGAAAGTTTGAGTACCACGCTGATGCAAGGTACATGGGGCTTAAATGATATAAGTCTTAATGCATCGTCGGTTGTCTCTCCGATCATCTCCAAGGAACTCAATCTGGTTCTCACGAAAAATAATACGCGCGAGAAGGCAAAGTCTACAAGAAAGATGGCATCGACACCTATTATAGTTGAGGATGTAGTTGAGGCTGAGGAACTCAATCCGGTTCTCACGAGAAGTAATACGCAGGGAAGGTAAAGTCTAAAAGAAAGACGACATCGACACCTATTGTAGTTGAGGATTAAGTTGATGACGACATAGAAAGATATAAGAACTTTAAAAATTGGTCATCTAATGAGTTCGTGAATCTTGCACGCGCTTGGTTCCAAGTATCTCAAAACCTCACTACCAATAACATCTAAAAAGCTGCTATATTTTGGTTCAAGGTGCGTGATCAATTTAACTCCTTCTATGTTGACCAATTGATGTGGCTATCGTACAGCGGTGTAAATTGTGCATATAAGGGGCAACTTAATAAGGAATGTATAATTTTTAAAGGCATCATTCAAGACCTTGAGGGCCGACATAGTATTGATCGTGATAATTCTTTACGATACATTCGCACAACTACAACACTAACCATTTATACTTGGGGAAGCGTACAAAGTTTTGGAAACATTCCCAAAATGGTCACAAATTCATCATATCGGGCAACTCGGCCGCAACGTCGCTAGGAAGTCAAATTTTAACGATAGCCCGGGTAGCTCCACCAATACCGATCTTGAAACACCTACATCCGGTACTCCAAATATCGTAATTTTGGATGATTCTATCGACGTGGATACAACACTATATTCTTGTGGGGATGTACGACCGGACGACAAAGAAAAATACAAGCCAAAAGAAGCGGCAAAGTCAAGTATAGTTTATTGGGGGAAGATGATGTTTGAGACAACGACCAACATGATGAAGGTATAGAATAAGAGAGACGAGCAGAAGAAAGAGGAAAAGGAAGTTAGAGATAAAACACGAAATGAACAAGAGTTGGCTAGAGAGGCTGAGATTCAAATGCGGCGTGAAGTGGAGCTAACTCGAAAAAAGACCATTGAAGATGCGCATATGGTTAAGGTGATTACAACGGATCCAAGTAACTTTCTACCGGCACAAAGGCGTTGGATGAAGAAGTAAATGAAAGAATATTTGAAGAAGTTGAAGGAGAAGTGTCCAAGTGATGATGACATTTCTAGTGATGAAGATTGATGTAATCCTTAGCGTTAATAGTAGTTCTTAAGTTATATGTAATTTTATTATTTTAATAAAATTGTTATTAATTATACGTAATCCTTAAAATATACTTCAATCTAGTAGAGAAAATACATTACAACTTTAACATAAAACTTGGAAACAAAATGCATTACTTTAGAAAATAAAAAAATAATGATGAAAACTACATTACTTCGCCCCTTTTCGATTCCATAAATACGCGATAAGTTCATCTCGTAATTGGAAATAAGCACATTCATTTCTAATTTCATGAACCTTCTGGATGTACTCTGCCATAGTGTTGATCGTGATAATTCTTTACAGATGTTCTAAACTCGGGATCAATTTCCATTTTCCAGATGTAAGTATGATGTTCATCTTCAACAATCATATTGTGCAGGATTATACATGCGTACATTACATTTTCTAGATCACTAGGTTTCCAAAATCGCGCACCTTGTGCCAATATTTGAAACCTAGCTTGTACTACCCCAAAAGTACGCTCTACGTCTTTTTGGCATGCTTCTTGCATCTTCGAAAAGTATCTTTCGGCATCGTTGGACGGTTTTCTTATGATTTGAGCAAGTGTTTACCATTTTGGATAGACTCCATCCACTAAATAATACCCCATAGTGTATGGTACCGTGCTTATATTATAATTGTATGGCGGCGCAACTCCATTAGCCAAGTTGTTGAAAAGCTATTCTTGATGCATCACGTTCATGTCGTTGTTAGAACTGGGCACCCCAAAGAATGCATGCTATATCCAAAGATCTTGCAATGTAACCACTTCTAAAATCTCCGTCAAGATTTTCTTATACCCGGTATATTGTCCTGCCTGCCCGGTAGGACAATTCTTCCATTTCCAATACATACAATCTAAACTACCTAACATCTTCGGGAAGCCTCGCGATCCATTCACTTCTAACAAGTACAATGTATCATTTTTATTGGGAGATCTAGGGTATTGAGCTTTGAATTGTGTTATAATAGTTTTACAAAATTCTTTCAAACACAAAATACCCGTAAACTTCCCAATCCGAAGTTATTCTTCTTGGGCGTCTGCGCTCTTATCGTAACATAATATGCAAAGTACGCACGCTATCTTTTGGTACGAGAATAAGCCCATCATCTTAGTGACATTTTCTCTTTGAGTTAAATAGAGGTTTGAAGAAAGTATTTGATTATAAATACGTTGATCCACACCTTGCTCATACAGAATTGATGATGAAATAGGATACTTTTGAATCTTGGGTTGTCACCGAAGTAATCCTGATTAAGGCTAAACTTCCCCAATTTATGATCACGGCCTTTCTGCTTATCAATCCTTCCCATTTTACTACCTCCCCACCTCTGTGATGATGTCGCCTCTTACTATTTTTCTTATGCTTCTCCCATTTTAATCATAATCTTGCTATACTTATGTATCATCTCAATTTGGCGTCGGAAGAGCTCTTCGCTTTCGGACGATGATAAAGATGATAACTCCCAAGATGAGAGTGATGGGTCGAACATGAGTAGATTCCAGGATTTTGTCAAACATTATTTGGGGAAATTTATAACAAAGGAAGCAAGTTGAGTTTTGAGATATAAGATTAATGAGGTGATTGTAGAAGAGTAAGAGAGTAGAAGATTAATAGGTTTTATAGATAGAGAAAAAACTAGTCGTTTATAGCCGTTGAGCATCATGTTGAAGAAGTTTGATTAGGGAAAAACCAAGTATGCAGGGGAACCAATATATATTTCATGCAGGCTCTTATCGTACAGTTCAGAACTACGCGGCAAGATCTAGCCATTTGCAATGGTTTAAATCTTAGCCGTCCACGTGTCTCCATCTTAGCCGTTGTATATACACACAGCTATGAATTGCGCGGCAAGAGGACTTAGTAAAGCTTGACAAGTGTCATCATCCCATTGGCTTACTCCCTACATACAGTTCTGAACTGCGCGGCATCATTCCACCAAAAATCCACCCAGAGGGTGGAGAATCCACTCTCAAGGTGGAAAATGGGTGTACACGTGGACAATTAACCTAACTACTGGGAGGTAGATTGGTTGAGAAGAGGGTGGATTTTGAAATCCAACTGGCCACGTCAGAATTAACCTAGCTGTTGTGGATGCTCCAACCCTCTCTCCTATTGGTTCACCATTTAACATATATTTTTTAACTCTAAAAATATTAGATTCTCCATGACAAAATCTCCTTCTCCTAATTTATTTCATCTCTCTTCAAGGTAAGACTCCATTTTACTCTTATAGTCTCTCTTCCTTTATTACTATCATTCCACCACTACAAAAAACTCCATACTGGTTTCAAACAATTTTATGTTCTAGTGGCTATATGAATAATCACAAGTCCCTACAAATTTTTCAAGTATAGAACTTTAACAACATAATGAAAGTAAATTATACTATGTTACCTCTGCAACAATAATCGAAGGCAGAGATTCGTAAAATTAGAACAACAATAAAAGCAAGATGAATTGGAGGTACCAGAGTGATCATTAGAAGATGTTGAGTTGATGACTAGGTCTCTATCTTTAAGATGTTTTGCCGCACTGCCTTTTGCAAATAGTTGATTGCTGGGTCACCTCCAGGATAAAACACAGAGCATAAACCTCTCTTACAAGAAAGAAGGACCTTCGAATGTTTTTCACTATCAACTCTTTTACTCAGATTCTAGACTCAAAATCATATTAAAGAGAAGAAAAGAAAAAAAATGTGTACATAGATGATTATAATATTGAGGCACAACTTCACTTTATATAGGGCAAATACAAAATAGTAACAAGAGTTAATTGTGGGACACGTCATCAAAAATATTCGAAACGGAAGTAAAACGTTTAAGACTTAATTACGAAACAGTAACACGTTACGTTGAGAAATTTAAAAAGAGCAAACGGCTAAAATTGATTTTGACAAAATCAATTCTTTCATGGAGGCCCAAGTCCAAAGCCCAAGCCCATATATCAAACAAAGTTTTAAACTCATTTTTTTGCCCTGCCCTTGCTCATCATAGAGAATAAATGATCTAGGTTATATCAAAGTAACAAGCTACTTCTCCAAGCATTGTGGGACTAAAAACCACACATAGTATAGAGTTTTGAAGATATAAAATCCAACAATCCCCCACTATATCGAGAAAACATATCCGAGTAAAAATCTAATACAACACCTAAGTAGAGGTGTCTTTCGACTTGAACCTTTAGGTAGTAAATATGTTCTTGAAGTACTAAAGATTAGAGTGACATTCGTCTTGAACTCTAATTCTGGAGGGTACAACTAAGGTACACCACACAAAACTTTTATAGTGTAAAGTTCTAAATGATGGCACTGGTATACGACCATATGCTCATTTCCCGGTTCTAATGAAAGCTCTAGAGAACTTGCCCAGGTTCCCATAGGAAGCGCCCTCATCTTCGCAATCATCGAGGTGGGTCTACCAGGAGTACTTCTATAGCTAGGTACCCTACTCTACATAGAGTATAACCCTCATTAAGGGTTATAGAATAGCTCCACCATAAATCACTGCAGGATGTCACGCTCTTATAGAAATGGACTAGGAGTAAATACCCCTTCTTCAAAAATATAAAATTTTTCTTAATTATCATATGACTTGTTTTTCCCTTTGAACCTATTTCTTGGGATCTCCAGTCTATAGGTTAGGTTACCATCACAAATGTTCTAATTACACGGGCTTTATCCCCATCCCTTTTGAGGTGTTCTACACCTTCTCCCGAGATAACCCTTTTGTCAAAGGGTCAGTCAGGTTCACTTTTGACTAAACAAAATCCACTCTCACAACCCCAGAAGTGAGTTTTTCTCTTACGATGTTGTGCTTACAACGTATTTGTTGTTTATTGTCATTGCAATAACGATTATGCACTTTTATAATAGTTGTAGCACTATCGCAGTGGATAAGTATGGTTGTTATCAGCTTATCCCTTAAAGGGATATCTGACAAAAGGTTTCTCAACCAATCTACCTCCTTACTGGCAGTAGCTAGTGCTATCGGTTCTGATTCCTCTTAGATTGGGCTAAGATAGTTTATTTCTTGGACTTCCAAGAAATTTCCCTACAAGCAATGTTAAAGATATAACCGCAAGTAGCCTTGGAGTTTTCAGATAGGGTATTCCAATTAGTATCGGTAAACCCATCTAGGACTGTGGGGAATCAATCATATTATATTCCCAGGTTCATGGTTCTTTTCAGATACCGCATAACCCTTTTTATAGTATACCAATGTTCCATACCAAGATAAGTAGTAAATTTACATAACACCCCCACTGCGTAAGCAATATCTGGCCTAGTACAATCAGTTGCATATCGAAGGCTACAAATGATACTAGCATACTTAGTTTGTCTAATACTGTCACTAGTATTCCTGAATAGCTTCTGATGGAAGGGGTACACACAGGTTTACAGTCATAGTAGTTATACCTTTTCAAGATCTTCTTAATGTAATAAGATTGATCTAAAGTTATACCACTTTCAGTCCTAGTAATTTTAATTCCCCAAATTATACTAGCTTCCCCCAAATCCTTTATATCGAAATTTTGAATTTGTAGATTCTTGACATCATTAACAACAGATCTAGATGTTAGATCCAAAAATCAGTAAGTCATTTACATATAAGCATATAATAGTACAAACATTATCTACAGCCTTGTAATAAATTCATTTGTCACTTTCATTAATTTTAAAGCCATGTGAGATGACTAAGTTGTCAAATTTCTCATGCCACTATTTTGGTGCCTACTTAAGTCTATATAAAGACTTCACCAATTTGCAGACTTTACGTTCATGACCAGGCACGAAACTCCCTCAAATTGGTCCATGTAAATCTCTTCATCCAAGTCACCGTTCAAAAAAACAGTTTTAACATTCATTTGGTGAACTACAAAGTTATGTACAGTTGCAGTAACAAGTAATACTCAAATTGAAGTAATTTTAGTAACAGGAGAATAAGTGTCAAAGAAATCAATATTTTCTCTCTATCTAAATCCTTTAGCTACAAGCCTAGTTTTGTATTTCTCAATTGTCCCATCAGGTCTCAATTTCTTCTTAAGGATTCATTTACAACCAATTGCCTTCCAATCGGATGGTAAATTAGAAAGAACCCAAGTTCAAGCATCCGAATTAGGGGAGGTAAGAGCCTCTTTGGGGGTAGATGGATCTTCCTCTAAAGTATTGTAGTAGCATATTTCCAAGATTCGATAAGGATAAGCCGGTATAGCATAGTCGAAGATAGTCTGTATTGGATAGTCGAAGACAGATAGCAGTCGAGAACCTACCATAAGTCCTCAACCTACCAAAAATAGTCATTATGCCATGTCAAGAAAGATCTGTTAGAGATCTGCAAAGTTCGCCTACTTCTCCCGAAATAGGAGACTGTTTCTTTCTTTTTGTAAACTGCCTGTATCTACTATAAATACAGGCAGAGAATAGATTATTCAGATTCACAACTTTACTATCCTTACTTCCTAACCCTACTATCACTCCAAAACTTGTAAGAACTAGCAACATACTGGATTTTGCATCAAAATCCTCCTCGAGGTCGTGGTTTTTCTCAACTTCTATTGTGTTTTCCACATAAAATCTTGTTTTTTTAGCCTATTATTGTATTTTCTTTACGAATAGTATTGGCAAAGATTCTCCTTTCAGAAAATATGCCACTACAATTGGCACCATCTGTGGAAAATACTGCACTTTTCTTTACTATCATCGCTCTGGCAACTATCCGATAACAAATATGAATCTTCGAAGCCATTCCAGCACTGTAAGAGATCACGAGATTAATATGATACCGGAAATAGTTGACCTGCATAGTGCGGTGATCAAACTTTAGAAACAAATAGAGTCAGAAAAAGCTAAAAGATTGGAAGATCAGCGCATTCATTCTCAAGCTCTTCAAGTGGAAAGAGAAGAGAGAAGGAAAGCCTTAGACCAATAGAGTCGAGCACATCAGAAGGAGATGGAAAGATTAAGAAAAACCCAAGATTAGCTCACTGGCCAACAAGCGTCACCTCCACTTGCCCGAAACAACCATTGGTCAAGAGCAATTCAGCGTGATAAACAACTATAAAATGACGGATTACAAATTTCTTGATCCAGATCCAGAAATCCAGATAGGGCTTTTTGGCATTTTGGCATGACATCCTCAGCGTTGACAACTCAAAAAAGTCAACGCACGCGTCATCAAACTCCCCTACCACCAAAAAGAAGACCAATCAGAGATCGATTAGAACCAGAAGGACAGGGAGATTTTATTCTACAAGTTGTAGCTTTTCCAATTCCTCTACAACAGTTCGTCACCTTGGACGACCTAAACAACAGGATCCAGGCAGTAAACTCTGATATCCCAGGCCAAAGATCTGCGCTTGACAGAATCGAGATAAACCCTATCTCTCCTCATCTAGAAGTCATGCCCATCCCCAAAAAATTTTATATGCCGAAGTTCATTCAATATGCAGGACTTACTGACCCACTTACCCATGTACGATATTTCAAACCTGTAGTGAGATTATACTCCAAACTCGACCACATGCTATGCCTGCTATTCAACATGATCCTAAAAGAAGAACCTTTCAGATGGTTCTAGTCAATCCATGAAGGCTCAATCGCCACATTCAGCCAGTTACAACATTTATTCGAGTCAAATTATGCTCACGTTAAGGAGCGAGAGATTACAGTAGATTCCTTTTTTTTTTCTTCGAGCAAGGTGAAAAAAAAACCTTGACACGCTTTTACAAGCGCTTCTTGTAGGAAACTCGGAAAATTGGGAACTCAGATCCCAAATTCATCGTTCCAGCCTTCACCTCCACCACTCTAAGGTTCAAGAAGAGCCCATTCTGCACAAACCTACAACAGTGATAAAAATGATTGATCTAGTTAATAACTACATCGAACTAAAACGATCCAAGAAGGATAAAATGAAAAGTTCCTCTACCATCCATTCTCGACTCACAACTTCTTCTGTACCCCAAAATTTTCCCACTAATGAAGCACCTAAACAACGCAGCATAAACGTCGACAATAACAGGAGACCCGACAAAAGGGACAGAAGACCCGATAGGCCAATCCCGATTTTACCCCCAATGAAAATGGCTCTCTCCGCTATCTTCCCAGTGATAAAAGGAGATTAGTGCTATTGAGCATCAGAAACAATACCGATTTCTCTAACAAACCTCTATGTCAGTATTACAATATGCATAGTCACAAAACTGACAACTGTTACTCTCTCATTAGAATCTTTTATCGCATCCTCTTAGTAGGAAGGTTTCATAATTATGTCCTCGACATCCAAAAGTTCCTCGAAGATAAGACAAAGAACTAGATGTTGAACAGAACCAAGGCCAATGTCAGGCACGCCACCTGTATATGATCAAAATTGAAAAGGGAAAGAAAAAGAAGCAAGACGACCGGATTACATCCTGCTGCAAAATGACCTCCTCAGATAAATCAGTAAAACTTCTTCCAAGCTTAGGTAAAACATAGCATCCATACCATATCACCTTCGAGGACAATGACACCAGCCACGTAAAATACCCTCATGATGACCCTCTCGTCATTATGCTCAAAGTCAGACAGGACTACCTATATACGCTTCTCGTCGATACAGGAAGCGCAACGAATGTATTGTTCCGGAGGGTGATTAAATTCCTAGGTCTCACAGACTCTGCGAAAGCTTCGATGACAACAATCACCGGCTTCAACGGTTTGAAAGAATCAGCTATAGGAGAAATTACTCTACCTATTCAGGCAGAATAAGAAACGATATTCATAAAATTCCTTAGTCATCGATGTTGAGTCCAAATATTTTGGTATATTGGGACGTAGTTGGTTATATTCGATTAAAGTAGTACCTTCTACGTATTATTTGGCATTAATATTTCCAACAGATTACGGAATTTGCAAAATCAAAGGTAGCCAAGTAGTTACTCGTATGTTCGAGAATACCACCACCAACACTTATACCGCAAAACTTCTTAAAGCATAGAAACTGCAACATGAAACGCCCACCACATTCGAGCAGCATGACACCAAAATAATCAAATCAATTGAACTCGTTGGTCTAGGGCATCACAACTTCATCGGCTCCAAGCTATCAACTAACGAAAAAGATGCCATGACCCAGCTACTTAAGAAAAATATTGACATATTTGCATGGAATTTCCAAGAAATGACTGGTATTGACTCATCAATCGCATGCCACAAACTCAACCTCCTTTCAGACAGCAAAGCTGTCATACAAAAATGACGGAACCTAGCTCCCCGCCTCCGCGATGCAGTAAACGTAGAAATTGATAAACTCCTTCGGGTAGAATTTATTCCCAAAGCCAAGTATCCAAAGTTGGGTTCTAACATCGTAGCAGTTCTAAAGAAACATGGAAAGATTAGGGTTTGTGTTGACTTTACAGAACCCATCAAGTTTGCACCCAAAGATAGTTTTTCGCTACCACTGATTCCGCAACTCCTTGACTCCATCGTAAGGCACGAACTTCTTTCCATAATAGATGCAGCCTTCGGCTACAATCAAGTTCCACTTGCCAAAGCCGATCAAGAAAAAAACAACCTTTATTACTGAAAGAGGTCTCTACTGTTACACAATGATGCCTTTTGGGTTATAGAATGTAGGAGCTACTTACCAAAGGCTTGTCACAAAAATGTTCAAAGATCACCTATGAACAATCATGGAAGTCTACATCGACGATATGATCTGCAAAAGCTTGATGCGCAAAGATCATTCCAGCAACCTCCAAACCATCTTCGATGTACTTCACAAATACTAGATAAAACACAATCTACATAAATGATAATTTGGAGTTGCATATGGTAAATTTCTTAGACACTTGGTCAGCAAAAGAGAAATTGAAATCAACCTTGCACAAATCAAAGCACTCATCGCAATGCCATCTCCGCGAATAAAGAAAGATGTCCAAAAATTTGTTGGCAAGATTGCAGCTCGCCACAGATTCAACTCTAAGTTATCTGATCGATACAAACTTCTTTGCCTCCTTCTTTGTGGCAATCCCACTGTACTTTCCAAAAAGAAACATAAGGTGATCATTTGGAGTCCTGACTCTGAGTTAGCCTTCCAAGATCTTAAATGATACTTGGGGTGTCCTCCTATCATGAGTACTCTTGTTGATGACAAAACACTGACGATATACTTATCCATAACTGAAGATTCCATTAGTTCCGTCCTTATTCGAGAAGACGAAGGAGTAGAAAAATCAATCTACTTCATCAGCAAGACACTCATACCTGCTGAAAAAAGATATATAACAGTAGAAAAGCAACTACTTGCCCTGGTCTATAGTTTTCAAAAACATCGTCCGTTCTTTTAAGTTCATCACATCAAAATCATCACCAAATATCCCCTCAAGCTAGTACTCTCCAAAAAAGAAAAATCTCGAAGAATTTAGTAATGGTCTGTTTTAATTGGCGAATGCGATATATCCCCCAAATATCTGTCAAGGGATAAGCAGTAGTTGACTTTTTGGCAGACTTTCCAGTCAAAGACCCCGATTGGGAAGAACTCAAAGAAATCTTCACCGATGACTTAATTGCAGTGCCAGATATATGGTCCAGAAGCTCGGGTTGGTAACTTTTTATAGATAGATCAGCTGGACCACGAGAATCAGGGATTGATATCGTCCTCGTTACACCTTCCAATCATCGTATTGAAAAAGTTATCAAGCTAAACTTCTATGCCACCAATAATAATATCAAATATGAAGGAATCCTCCACGGTCTAGATCTCGCACTCACATTCGAAGCGGAAGAATTGGTAGTCTACGTCGATTCTTTACTCGTGGCAAATTATTACAACAAGACATTTTAAACAACGGGAAAAATTGTTGATTATGCAGCCCTAGTAGAAGAAAAGATGAAAAAATTTAAAAATGCATCGATCTTTTACTTACCTCAACAAGAAAATTGGCATAACGACGCATTAGCTTATATTGCTGCCATGCTGGGGGATAGTGAAAAAAAAACTTTAGAAATTAAAATCATCGAGCATTCCAGTCTCGATATACTGTCAATAATGCAGATCACCATTGTTGAAGATGAAGACCCTGAAGACTGGAGAAGACCATTTTATGCCTACCTCAACTCTAACATCATCCCAAGTTATACAAAAGAAGTCTATTCACTTTTGGCCAAATGCCCCTGATTCACAGTCCAAGGTAAAGTCTTATACCGTCTTACCAGAGGTGGACAACTTATCGAATGCATCTCTCAAAAACAAGCTCAGATCAAAATCAGAGAACTTCACAAAGGTATCTGTGGGGCACACGTTTCAGGAAGATCATTTGCCCATCGGGCATTCACACAAGGACTATATTGGCCCAAGATGAGACAAGATTGCAAAAAATTTGTGCATAAATGCTACAAATGCCAAATTCACACTCAAGATATCCAATGTCCAGCCCTCGACTTGTATATTAGCAATGTCCTCTGGACATTTAAACGATGGGGAATCAATATCATTGGACCTTTCCATCCAGCATCGGGAAACCAAAGATTCATCCTAGTCGCCACTAATTACTTCACAAAATAGGTCGAAGCAGTTGCTCTATGCCATACCGATAAAAATGAAGTCATCAAGTTTCTTTGGGAACACATAATCACCAGGTCTGGCTGCTCACAAATGATATGCTCCGATAACGGCAAGCAATTTATCAGCGTAAAAGTACTTGCTTTCCTCCATATATACAAAATGTAGCTATCAACATCCACACCATACTACCCACAAGGTAACGGACAAGCCGAAGCCATTAATAAAAGTATCACATCAGGTCTACATAAGTGTTTCGATGACAAGAAAGGCTGGTGGGTCGACGAACTACTCAGTATTCTCTAGGCCTATTGAACCACCCTTCGAGTTTCAACAGGCTGTACTCCTTTCATGATGGCCTTCGGTACTGAAGCAGTCATACCTTCTGACCTCGATCTATCAAGTACCCGAAGAAAAATCACAGATGAAGACAATGAGCTCGGTCTCCTCTATAACCTTAACTGGATCGAAGAGACTCGAGATAAAGCCATCACAAATTTAGGACGATACCATGACACATTAAAAAAAGCTTACAACAAAAATGTTCAGAAAATAAAATTTGGTATTGGAGACCTTGTTCTTTGACGGATCCAAGATAATACTCGGCCTAAGAATTCTTGAAAGTTATCAGAAAACTAGGAAGGACCATACATTGTCAGCGACAAATCAGATAGTAGAAATTACTGGCTGATAATTGAAGACGAAATCCAGCTTGAATATCTGTAGAATACTGCTCAACTGAAATAGTTTTACAGATAAACACTATAACCAATTTTATCAATTCGAACAAGCAATCTTTACTATTACTTTCCTTATTACTATTTTGACCTGATCTCGATCCATACTCGATAAGTATGCATCAGACAATCAATCATCTTTGCTATTTTGACTTCATCTCGATCCATACTTGATAAGTATGCATTAGGCAATCAATCATCATTACTAATTTGACTTGATCTTGATCCATACTTAATTAGTATGCATCAGACAATCAATCTTCTTTACAATTTTAACTTGATCTCAATCCATACTTGATAGATAAGCATCAGACAATCAATCATCGTTACTATCTTGATTTGATCTCGATCTATACTATATAAGTATGTATCAGACAATCTAACGTCTTTCCTATCTTGATTTGATCTCAACCCATACTTTATAAGTATGCCTCACACAATCAATCTTTACTATCTTGACTTGCCCTCTATCCATACTTAATACGTATGCAAAGATAGTCAACTATCTGTACAATCTTCGATTGATCTGGAATACTTCATAAGTATGCATCCGAACTTTCATTTAATTTTACGCGAACACTATCCAACTACAGAATTTTCTACTTCGCATTCCTTACTTATCGAACAAACTATAAACAACTCTTGTTCTTTTCGAATCTAAACCCAGAGACCCACCAGAGGATACACATCTGGTACTCATTCTCATTACTTGCCATTTCAAGGCCATCATTTACTTATCACGCCAACAGTGTTCCTTACTTATCTGCTATGATTTACAATGACATTCGACAAATATCACTTTGTCGAATATACTATTTAACATAAGTTACAGAATATATGCATCAAGTTTATCAAAATACATTTTCTCCAAAAAACAAATCATCATCATTCATAATATAACATAATTAATATTGTATCGGTCCCATCGACCATTTTTACAGTAATTCTAAATAAATAATGGTTCGCAAATTCTTCTACACTACAGGATGAAAGATTACTTTATTCACCTTCACAGTGCCATCCAGAGTGAACACCTCTACTAATTACCTAGGACGCAACCCATCAGTCTCCATCATCACCACATCATCGGCGACTTCAGTCCTACTAGGAACTTTGGGAGCCTCCGAGCGTCGTCCTCTACATCTGAATCTTCGAATACAATACCGCCAGACTTAACCAAACCCTTGTAATAATCCTTCCTCACCTCCAGTTCCTTATATTGCCTAAAAAAGTGGGGCCTTACTTGTCTACATCTCTCTAACTTCTCCCCTTCCAACTGAGCCCTAACCTCATCCAAAATCTTACCGTGTTCTGGCTTCATCGCCCTCCGTACATTGGCAATTTGCTCCCTCACATCCTTCTCAAAGATTATTCTCAGCATCGCAAGAGCATCCTTTTTTCCTTCCTCCGACTTTTTCTTCACTTCAAGAAGGGTAACCTCACTTGCCTTTCGCCCTTCTAGCTTGTAGGTATTCAGGTTTGTATTCAACCCTTTTATCTCCTCGATCAGAGCTTCTTTCTCCCTCGTCAAATCTTTCTCTATATTTTTATACGCCAGAACTTGATTTGCCAGATCACTACTGCCCACAATGCGATCTTTGGCTTTCGTCAGCAACTTCTTGATCTGTATTACATTAATAAATTAAGTATTCGAGTGACCTACCAATTTCTTTAATAGAAGCAAAGTAATAAAATTTCTCACCTTTGACATGTTTCGTTGGCCTTCGCTGAGAGAAGTAATCAAGTTCTTAGTCCCCATCAAACAACCATCCAATTCTACCTTCAGCGCATCTATCCTAGACATATAAGAGTTCATCATCCTCTGGACTTTAGTCTCTGACTCTTAGACTATTCTTCAGCATCTCACCGTTCCCCTTCTTCTTCAGGAGTATACTTGTCGCACCCCGTGACCGGCGCCCATCTGACACAGCTACGGGATTCACGATCTTCACCTCCTCCTCAGTTGTTGATCGTCGAGTATTCCTCTTCAGAGGAAGTAAATGAGCCATAGCTTGGCCCGCTACTCTTTTCTTCTTATTCTTTCCCAAGTTTTCTCTGAACATCACGTCTATCTCGGTATCTGCCGTGCACCCGGCCAAGGAACAATTTTCCAAAGGCAGACTCGCCTTTGCAGCCCTCTTGTTCTTCGTCGACATTTTACCATCGATAACAGGGACTTCAACATGTACCTTTTTCCCTCGACCTCTTTAGCTTGGCCTCTTGGAAAAGGATGCTCACACGATTTTGGTCATGACCAGATTATCGATCCTACCAAAGATTTCCTTCCTGATCTTGTACAATTCTTCTTTCACTTCAGAATTCCTATCAACCTCCTTTAAAGCTGTATATAAACAACACAACAGTTACAAACAATTCACATAACATTCATGCCTTTGAACATCGACAATTAAAGTTACCAAACCACAAACCTAAGTGAAATGTCTTTCTCTTTAAGGGCCCCCCAAAGTCCTTCTTGTCGAACTCATAGTTCCCTAAGACATGTAAACATTCGTTGCTGTACCACCCTCCAGTTGACACCATGTCATAAAACAACGGTCTTTTAAGAAACCTCGCCAAGTACCAGTAACCTAATTTCTTCGGGTTCATCTTAAGTGTGTAATACACACATATATCATCGACTGTAATCAACTCCACCCCCCTTGCCTTAAGTCAACTGTTTATCGCCCCACATACCCTAAACATGTCGTATACATTTGGATTGAACTGACCAGGTCCTATAACAAAAACGTTCATCAACCTTTTGGTCAGCTCGAAGGGGAAGTTTCAACCCTTTCTTGATTTGTTCTCAATGAACCAGAATCCCATCCAAGGGTATTTCTTGGTCAATCATATCGTGCTGGTACTCCTCTAGCCTAATATCTCCAGGAATACCGTACTTCTTCTTAAATCTTAAATCTTAAATATTTTTTTGTTTCTGGGCCCTCTCTATAACAGGCTTCCTCACCTTCCTCCACATCTTCCTCCCCACCCCCACTACCTTTTCGATCACTCACTTGTGACTCGTGATCCATGTCTATTTCGGTGGCCTCCTCATCAGACACTTCAAAAATCCTAGGTACCACCCTAAACTGGTCGATACCAGCTAAATCGACACTACTTGAACCCACCTTATATCTACCTCCCAGCTATTGTGCACAAGTAGTTACATCAATCATCAGAGGCTCTACGTCTTGAAAATTTTCATATATATCTTTATCATCTATTTGATTTGGTTCAGCCATTTTTAAGAACCTGTAAATCAGATTCCATATTTTTACTATAGATAGTATCTTTCATACCTGATACATATATATGTTCATAGGTTCATATGCTCATATTTATATAGTTGTCGATATTACTCTCCAATACATCATTCTCATATAACTAACATTCGATCTACTATCATTACTTACAGCTACATCTTACTACATTCAGTTCTTAATGCAATTTGAGTTATTTCTTTTAGTCATAAACATCGATAATTTTATTAATTTAAATTTTGGTCAAATTTTAGGAATCTCGCTAGTTCTCGAAGATGCTTCATTAGTTTCCTGCCAAAACCATTCTCATTCAAAATGCGGATATCGTTTTCTCTTGCACAAATTCCAGCCATATCAAAACTCTTTCAATAATAAAATCCCCAACAATCTCACCGAAACCAAACAGTTGTACCATCCTCAATGTGTTACCAACCATACTCTCTCCACCCCTCACCACCAATTCCGTGAATCTCTCGCACCCCCATCCATTTATTTACCATTACGACTCCATTGCGACCAACAAATCAACCTACAATGATCACAATCGTGATTTTCTAATCAAGCCCTAACAAAGTTCAATCTTCCCTACCACCCAATCCATCTACACTCCCTCAAATTCATTCTACAATTACTTTAACAATACCTATCTCTACAAATTTTATAAACATTCAACCGCGAAACAACCAAAACATCACACAATAGTAACCTTGTTTATGCGTTGCTTCTGTATCCCTCTCCTTCGCCCACTTTCCTCTCGCAATCAGAACACTGATCTCCTCCTTCCCAAATGCTTCCAATAAATCTAAAGACAAAAACAAGTAATTCGCACTTAAGAGATTTTTTTTTTAAGTTTTGCAAAATGTAAACAGTCGCTCACCTCCGAACTATTTATAGACCCCACGTGACTTTCATAGTACCGCTTCGCGACCATCCGAGAGCTTGAATATAATGCCTTATACGTCTTTTATCGAAGTCTTTGACTATCTGCCTTCTCAAATACAATAGACCCCAACATTGTTGCTCCTATCCTTCCATATCTCAAAGAATTTATTCTGACATATTCTTACTCAACAAAATACAACCTATCTTGTCACACAAGCGATGTACATCATCTTCATTGTACTTCAAAATTTCACCTATAGGAAAACATCTCACCATGTTTAAACCACTCACTACCTCTACATATTTTAAATTTATTCCAAATCCCTATATTTATGATAAAACCTCAGTAAATCCTATTTATTTTCAAAATTCCATCGACTTCACATACATTGAACAACTTCTTGCTATATTCCACAATTTTAACAAGTCAAAATTTATTCGGTAAACAATTTCATAAAAACAAAATATCGACATCTGCATTCTGACATCAAATTCTATTCTCATTTCATTTCAACTACAATTCGACCATTATATATACTTCTCCTACAGCATACAATTACAAACTCCTAATTCCAGCATCATCTTTTTTCCTAATCAGCATCTTCGTACGAGTCCACATATAACTTACACGTTCCAAATGACTCTAATATTGTAACTGGCATCAAAACTAGAAATCCTCTTCATCTTCCTTCGTCTCTGCCTCACTCATACCTTCATAGTTTGGTTCCACAGGATCCTCCAAGTGAACATTGGCATTCCGAAAGCCGATGTACCGATTATATAATTCATAATACTTCGCTTGAACATGACTGTAGATCTCGTTACGCACCTAAGATCTCATCTTTACCATTTCTTAAACACACAACTCTCACCTTTCCAAAAAACAACGAATATTTATATCCCACCACGGTCCAAGTTAACATAAAGAACATTTATTTTACCTTGGAACTTTACATTTCCAACAGTCAAATCAATCAACCTTAAAATTTGTTCCTGGACATACTCAGTCAGCTATACTTTGAGCTGTTTAAACTATTTAACAATCACTTTACTCAAATTTTGGTTCGACAAAAATATATATACATATATTCAAAAAAAATATACAAAAGCGGAAGTCGAAGAAAATAACTTTATTTATTGGACAAACTGTTACATATTATATTCGATAACTATCTCCTTCGATTACATTACATCAAACTATACTACTATCTTTACATTCGACTTGAAGGATTAATTGCTCTATGCTTATTTTTACCAGGATATGCTATTATTGCATCAATTTACCAGAATCTGGCATTAGCTCTGGCAGCAGGGGCAACGATATCCTAAGAAACTTAATAAATCTTAAATCAGGGATATAGTAGCCTACTCATATCCTTTTAATACAAGTCGAATACTCGAAGGCTACATTGAAGCCTACCTTGAGACTCGAAGCCCAACAAGATAGTAACTAAGTCCACGAAGCCTTCCGAGACTAATTGAACACTTAAAGGAATCATCGAAGCTAAACTGCCTTAGTTGAAGACAGATGAGCAGCGCTCGAACTCAACATCAGTACCAGAATTACTTTGACCATAGACGTACATGGTCAAAGGCAGACATGTCTGACTGCCAGTTCACCAGACAGAATAGTAAAACAAGTCGCTCGATAGCTAAAGTGCTAGAACTAACAACTACAGTATCAGAACCAACAACTACGATGTCAGAACCAACAACTACAGTGTCAGAACCGACTTTGGGTATAAGTCACCCCAAAGGATATATATGTAGCTTGACCTCTCATGGTGACTCAACCCTTTCTATATTCTATAAATAGGAGGGATGATGTACTATGAAAAGGTTAGAAAATCTCTCCCGTAATGCCTTACAAGATTACCTTCGAATACCCTGTAACAATCTACTCCTCGATCCCTCGACAAACTCGATATATATCATTTCTCCTTAAAATCCTCACTAGAGTTTACGGAGTAACCCATTCTAGGCCTTCACGCAAGTGTATTGCCTTAGTAGTATATCTTATTATTATTATTATTTATATGCTTGTAAACTCTAGTAGAAGATTAACTCCTTGGAGTAAGAGCCAGTTTCCCCTCATACGAATCTTGGCCCCTATAAGGGAATTTCTAAAAAGAGCTACCTCAACAGATAAAAGGCAACACAAAATTGCAAGAAGCCTCCTTCGTTCGACAAGATCCCTGGACGCCCAACTAGCCAACACATCCTTATCTTAACTAATAACAATAACCCCTCCTCCCCCAATCTGGTTTACTTTATTACCTTCAGCAATGCATATTGAACGACAAGGATCCCAAGCATGCAAACATTCTCTGCCACTAACACCCCCCACCCTCCACACCATGAAAACATTAATTGAAGGATACCACATACCCGGTTTGGAACAGTGCTTTACTACAGATTGCTTACCATCTTCAAACTCCAACAACTTTTTACGCCACACTTAGGGAGGCATCCTCTCAATCAACCACTAAAAAACACTTCTTCAAACCCCTTATTTATACCGCCTTGCAACTGCCAGATTCAATGTACAATATTAATTACTCCTCAAGAATGATACGACCAGATTCACTTCACTTTGACCTCGAAAATGACATTTGGAAACTTTAAACATAAACAACCTTTTCAAATTCTGACTTCTTCTTGACAAAACTACAAGTACTTCTGTCGAGAATGGGGTAATTATAGTAGCATATTTCCTAGATTCGATAAGGATAACCCAGTATAACATAGTCGAAGATAGTTAGCATTGCATAGTCGAAGATAGATATCAGTCAAGAACCTACCATAAGTCCTCGACCTACCAAAAGTAGCCGTTGTGCCTGGTCAAGAAAGAGTTGTTAGAGATTCGTGAAGTTTGCCCAATTCCCCCGAAATGGGAGACTATTTCTTTCTTTTTGTAAACTTCCTGTATCTACTATAAATACAGGCAAATAATAGATTATTCAGATCTACAACTTTACTATATTTACTTCCTAACCTTTCTATCACTCTAAAAATTATAATAGCTAACAACATACTTGATTTTACATCAAAATCCTCCCCAAGGTCGTGATTTTTCTCAGCTTCTATTGACTTTTCCATGTAAAATCTTGTTTATTTAGCCTATTATTGCATTTTCCTTACGAATAGTATTGATGAAGATTCTCCTTTCGAAAAACACACTACTACAAGTATACACTTCAAAATCAGGACCAAAGTCCTCCACTCGAGCTCTCTTCCTCCTTCTAACATAAGTAATAATGTCTTTAGTTTATAAATTTCTAGGTTCTTCTACCTTAGGTGCAATACAACTAGATGAGGTACCCCCACTATCTCTAGATATAAACGGAAACATGTCTTCATAAAAGTCAGCGTTAATAGATTCAATAATAGTTTTGTTTTGCAAGTCAAAAAATCTATGTGCTTTACTGTTAATTGCATAACCAATGAAAACACATTTATAAGCATGACTAGCAAGTTTCGACCTCTTAGGATAAGGTATCCTGACATATGCTAAACATCCATAAATTTTAAAGTATAAAACAGTCAACTTTCTGCCATTCCATAATTCTAGAGGTGTGGTCAAAGTCTTCAAGTTAGGAACTCTATTTTACATATAACAAACAATTAATAATATCTCTCCCCACCAGTGGGAAGCAGCTTCTGAACTTAACATTATAACAACTACTACTTCTGTATAAGTATGATTCTTACGTTCAACCTTACCGCTTATCTCAGGTGAATAAGGAGTTGTGGTCTCATGAATAATCCATGTGGACTGATATAATTTGTTGAAAGCCCCCGAGCCATATTCAGTTCTTCTATCCCTCCGAAAGCATTTTATTTTTTTTCCAAATTGAGTCTCAATTTTAGCAGGAAAAATCTTAAACATGTTTAGATCTTTGCTCTTGTGAGCCATAAGATATACATAAGTGTAATTAGAATGGTCATCAATAAAAGTTATAAAATAATGTTTCCTGTTCCTTGTCAAGATCTCTTATAATTTATAAATGTCTGAGTGAATAAGGTCCAAGGTTCTAGACTCTCTTTGTATAGATTTATAAGGAGCCTTAGTGATCTATTCTTGAGAGCAATATTCACATTTCTCAAAACTGTCCAAAGGGAATTTCAGAATCAAGCTCGGGTTACACATACTTTTAATGAACTTCTTGTTAACATGACAAAACCTACTATGCCGGTAGTAGTATTTCCCCCAGATTTGACAAGAATAAGTTAGCAAAGCGTAGTCGAAGACAACCATATATGATCGAAGTCCCCACAAGTCTTCAACCTACCAAAAGTAGCCATTGTGCCTGGTCAAGAAAAGAGCTGTTAGAGATTCGTGAAGTTTTCCCACTCCCCCCGAAATAGGAGACTGTTTCTTTCTTTTTGTAAACTGCCTGTATCTACTATAATACTGGCATATAATAGATTATTCATGGGAAAAATCCATAACTTTACCATTGTTACTTCTTAATCCTACTATCACTCCAAAATTTGTAATAACTAGTAATATACTGAATTTTATATCAAAATCTTCCTGGAGCTTGTGGTTTTTCTCATCTTTTACTGAGTTTTCCACATATAATCTTGTCTATTAAGTCTTTATTACTTTCTCTTTACGAATAAGTATTGGAAAATATTCTCCTTCCAAAAAATATGCCACTACAATTGGTGCCATCTGTGGGAAATACCATACTTTTCTTTACCACCAATGATCTAAGCACTTTTCGATGACAAACATGAACCTAAAAAGCCATTCCAGCACCGTGAGAGACCAAAAAATTAATCCGATACAAGAAGCAGTCGACCTGTACGGTGCAGTAATCGAGCTTCAAAAGCAAATGGCTCCAGAAAAAGCCTAAAGATTGGAGGATCAATGTGTCCACACTTAAGCTCTTCAAACGGAGAGAGACGAATGAAGAAAAGCCTTAAATCAACAAAGTTAAACACATCAGAAAGAGATGGAGAGACTGAGAAGAACACAAGATCGACTCACTGGCCGCCAGACATCACCCCACTCGCCCGAAGTGATCATAGATCAAGAGCGGTTTAGCGCGATGATCAGCCAAGAGAAGACGTGTTTCAAATTTCTAAATCCAGATCTGGGAATCCAAACAGGGCTTCTCAACATTTTGGATTAACATCCTCAGCATCGGCAACTTAAGGAAGTTGACGCACTCGTCATCAGACTCCTCCACCTGAAAGGAGATCAATCAGGGATCGACTAGGACCAGAAGGACAGGGAGATCCTGTTCCTTAGGTTACAGCCTTACCAGTTCCCCCGCAATAGTTCATCACCTTAGATAACCTCAACAACAAGATCCAAGCCATAATCTCTAATATCCCAAGCCGAATATCCGCGCTCGACATAATCGAGACAAACCCCATCTCCCCTCATCTCGAAGTAATGCCAATTCCAAAAAGCTTCCATATGCCAAAGTTGATTTAGTTTGTTTGCCTGACTAATCCGCTTACCCATGTCTGATACTTCAATGCCGCAGTTGGATTATATTCCAAGCTCGACCACATGTTGTACAGGCTATTTAACATGAGCCTAAAGGAAGAGCCACTCCGATGGTTCCATACCATTCAAGAAGCCTTCATCACCACGTTCAGCCAGTTACAACGTCCTTTTGAAGCCAATTATGTTCATACTAAAGAGTAGGAGATCACTGTCGATTCCTTGTTCCTCTTCGAGCAGGGTGCAAAAGAGATATTGACGAGCTTTTACAAATGTTTCTTGCAGGAAATAAGAAAAATTTGGAACTCAAAACCCAAGATCGTCGTTCCAGCATTTACCTCCGCCCTGCTCATAAACTCTAAAGTTTGAGAAGGGCTCACACTACACAAACCAATAATAGTCACTGAAATGATTGATGTAGTTAATAATTACATCGAATTAGAGCGGTCAAAGAAATATAAGATGAAAAGCTCATCTACCATCCATTCTCGAGAAACAACTGTGACCCCACCCCAGAGATCAACAACTACTAAAGCTCCCAAGCAACGCGGTAGAGACACTGACAATAATAGAAGAATGGACGGTAGACCCGACAGACCAGTCCCGGTTCTACCACCAATAATAAATATTCTCTCCACTATCTTACCAGGGATAAAGGGAGATGAGTGTTATCGCGTACCACAAACCATTTCGGATGTCCCAACCAAACCTCTATATCAGCATCACAATATGCATAGCCACAAAGCTAACAACTGCTACTCTCTCATACAAATATTTCATCGCATACTGTTAGCCGGAAGGCTTCACAATTATGTCCTCGGCATCTAGAAATTTCTCAATGATGAAGCAAAAAACAAAGGCGTTAAACAAAATCAGGTCTAGGGGAAAGCTCGCCACCTGTATATGATCAAGATTGAAAAAAGGGAAGAATAGAAATCATGATGATCGGATTACTTTATGTTGTATAATGACCTCTTCAGATAAATATACAAAACTTCTACCAAGCTCAAGCAAGTCAAAACGCCCATACCATATCACCTTCGAGGACTGTGACACTAGCAACGTAAAGTATCCTCACGATGACTCTCTCATCATTATGCTCAAAGTCGGCCAGGACTACCTACATACACTTCCTGTTGATACCGAAAGCGCGGCAGATGTACTGCTCAGAAGGGCAATAGAAGTTCTAGGCCTCACAGAATTGGTTAAAGCTTTGACAATAAAATTACTGGCTTCAACAGATTGAAAGAATCAATAACAGGAGAGATTACTCTGCCAGTTCATATTGGATCAGAAACAACATTCATCAAATTCCTTGTCATCGACGCTGAATCTAAATACTTGGGAATTTTGGGGTAAAGTTGGTTACATTCAATCAAAGCAGTACCTTCAACGTATTATTTAGCATTACGATTTTCGACAGATCAAGGAATATATATGATAAAAGGTAGCCAAGCAGTTGCAGGTATGTGCAAGAATAGCACCACCAACACTCACACAGCAAAACATCTCAAAGCATAAAACTTACAGTAGGAGACGCCATCCACATTTGAGCAACATGACACCGAAATAGTCAAATCCATTGCTCTCGATGGTCCAGGTCGTCACACCTTCATTGGCTCCAAGCTATCACCCAACGAAAAAGAAGCCATGATTAACCTACTCAAGAAAAACATTAACATCTTTGCTTGGACTTTCGCAGAGATGCCTGGCATTGATCTGTCAATCACGTACCATCGGCTGAACCTTCTTCCAGACAGCAAAACTGTCATACAGAAATGACGGAACCTAGCTCCTCGCCTCTGCGATGCAGTTAACGAAGAGATTGTTAAACTTCTTCGGGTTGAATTTATTCGAGAAGCTAAGTATCCTAAATAGGTTTCCAATATCGCAGTAGTCCTGAAGAGAAATGGAGAGATCATGGTTTGCATTGACTTCACAAAACCCAACAAGTTTATACCCAAAGACAACTTTCTGCTGCTATTGAATCCGCAACTTCTCGACTCTGTTGCAGGTCATGAACTTTGTTCTATGATGAGTGCAGCCTCAGGCTGCAACCAAGATCTACTCACTGAAGATGATCCGGAACAAACAACCTTCATTACCGAAGGAGATCTCTACTGTTATACAGTAATGCCTTTCGGGTTAAAAAATGTAGGAGCTACTTATCAAAGGCTTGTGACTAATATGTTCAAAGATTATCTTGGCACTATTATGGAAGTTTACATCGATGATATGATCTGCAAAAGCTTAAAATGCGAAGATCATTCTAACAACCTCTGAACAATCTTCGATATCCTTCGTAAATGCCAGATAAAACTAAACTCAGAAAAATGCCAATTTGGAGTCGCATCTGGTAAATTCCTGGGACACCGGGTCAGCAAAAGAGGAATCAAAATCGATCCTGCGCAAATCAAAGTGCTCATTGCGATGCCATCTCCGCGAACAAAAAAAGATGTCCAAAAATTTACAGGCAAAATAGCTGTTCTTCACAGATTCATCTTCAAGTCATCTTATCGATGCAAAATTCTTTACCTCCTTCTCCGTGGAAATCCCACTCCTCATTCAAAGAAACAACATAGGGAGATCACTTGGACTCATGACTATGAGTTAGCCTTCTAAGATTTTAAACAATACTTTGGGCATCTTCTTACAATGAGTACTCCAGTTGATGGCGAGACACTGACAATGCACTTATCCACAACTAAAGACTCAATTAGTTCCATTCATATTCGAGAAGATAAAGGATTTGAAAAGCCAATTTACTTCATCAGCAAAACACTCATGCCTGCTAACAAAAATACACAACGGCAGAAAAACAACTACTCAACCTAGTCTACATTTCTCAAAAGCTTTGTCCTTACTTTCAAGCTCATCCTATTAAAATCATCACCAAGTATCCCCTCAAGCTGATACTTTTCAAAAAAGAGAAATCTCGAAGAACCCAGTAATGGTCTGTATTCCTTGGCAAATTCGACATCTCCTTCGAAGCATAAATATTAGTCAAAGGACAAGCAGTCGCTGGTATTTTAGCAGACTTTCCGGCCAAACACCCTGATTGGGAAGAACTCGAAGAAAACTTTACCGATGATGCAATAGCAGAACCCGACGCACGGTTCAAAATCTCAGGATTGTGAATTTTTTGCAGATTAATCAGCTGGACCGCTAGGATCTGGGGTTGGCCTCGCCCTCGTTACACCTTTCATCCATCGCATCGAGAAAGCTATAAAATTAAACTTTTATGCCACTAATAATGATACCGAATATGAAGGAATCCTCCACGGTCTAGATCACACCCTCGCCCTCGACGCTAAAGAATTAGCCGTCTATGTTGATTCTTTACTCGTGGCAAATCATTACAACAAGACATTTTACACAATAGGAAAAATGGTTGATTATGCGGCTCTGGTCGAGGAAAAGATGAAAAAGTTCAGCCATTTAACCATCTCTTACTTACCTCTTCAAGAAAATTGGTATGCCGATACATTAGCCTACATCACTACAATACTGGGAGACAGTGAAAAAAGATCTTTAGAAATTGAGGTCATCGAGCACTCTAGTCTCGATGCACTATTAATACTCCAAATCACCATTGCTGAAGACGAAGACCCTGAGGACTGGAGAAAATCGTATTATGCCTACCTTAACTCCAGCATCTTCCCAGATAACAAAGCGAAGGCCCGATCACTTTTGGCCAAATGCCCAAGATTCACAGTTAAAGGAAAAGTCCTATACCGTATAACCGGAGAAGGGCCCCTTATCAAATGCATCTATAACAAACAAGCTCAGATTAAAATTAGAGAATTTCACGAAGGTATTTGTGGCACACACATTTCAGGAAGATTGTTAGCCCAACGTGCATTCACACAAGGCCTAGACTGGCCATAAATTAGATAGGACTGCGAAGATTTTGTCCGTAAATGCTACAAATGCCAAATCCACGCCCAATACATTAAAAGTCTAGCTCTCGGCTTATATATTAGCAATGTCCTCTGGCTATTCAAACGCTGGAGGATCGACATCATTGGACCTTTCCATCCAGCCTTGGGTAACTGAAGATTCGTGCTAGTCTCCATTGATTACTTCACAAAATGGGCTAAAGCCGTTCCCCTATGCCATACTGATGAGAATGAGGTCATCAAGTTCTTTTGGGAGTACATAATCACCAGGTTTGGCTGCCCACAAATGATAAGCTCCAACAATGGCAAGCAATTCATCAGTGCAAAAGCACTTGCTTCCCTTCATAAATACAAAATCCATCTATCAACATTCACACCGTACTATCCTCAAGGCAACGGACAATCCGAAGACATTAACAAAAGTATCAAATCAGGTTTAAGAAAGGGTCTCGACGATAAGAAAGGAAGATGGGTCGACGAACTACTCAGTGTTCTATGGGCTTACCGAACCACTCCTCGAGTTTCAGTGGGCTACACTCCTTTCATGATGGCCTTCGGTACTAAAGCAGTCATACCTTCAGACCTCGATCTACTAAGTATTCGAAGAAAGATCCCAGATGAAGACAACGAACTCAGTCTCCTCTACAACCTCAACTGGAGAGAAGAAACTTGTGACAAAGCCATTAAAAACCTGGGGCAATACCATGACACATTAAAAAATACTTTCAACAAAAAAGTTTTCCAAAGGTAATTTGGCATTGGCGAGCTTGTTATTCGATGAATTCAAGATCACACCCGGCCTAAGAATTCAGGAAAGTTATCAGAAAATTGGGAAGGGCCATATATTGCCAGCGATAAAATAGATAGTGGCACTTACTGGCTGATGACTGAAGATGGAATCCTGCTCGAATATCTATAAAATACTACTCAACAGAAGCTATTTTACATTTAAACACTGTAACCATTTTTATCCAATCAAATGAACAATCTTTACTATCAATTTATTCTTTACTTTTGACATGATCTCGATCCATACTTAACAAGTATGTTTCAGACATTCAATCTTCTTTACTTCTGACATGATCTCGACCCATACTTGACAAGTATGCCTCAAACATTCAATCATCTTTACTTTTGAAATGATCTAGACCCATACTTGTTAAGTATGCATTAGACATTCAGTCATCTTTACTTTTGAAATGATCTCGATCCATACTTGGCAAGTATGCATCAGACATTCAATCATCTTTACTTTTGAAATGATTTCGATCCATACTTGATAAGTATGCATCAGACACTCAATCATTTTAACTATTAAGAATTGATCTCAATCCATACTTAATAAGTATCCATCAAACAATTACTTATCTTTCCTATTTTGGATAGATCTCGATCCATACTTTCAGTATGTATCAGACAATCATGCATCTTTCCTATTATGGATTGATCTCGATCTATACTTTCAGTAAGCATCAGACAATCACACATCTTTACTATTATAAATTGATCTTGATCCATACTTCCAGTATGCATTAGATAGTCAACATCTTTACTATTATGAATTGATCTCGATCCATACTTAACAAGTATGCATCAAACAATCAATTACCTTTCCTATTTTGACTTGATATCGATCCAGACTTTACCAATCTGCATCAGACATGAATCATCTTTACTCTTATCAAACAAGATTCATTCTATATACCCAAAGTCAAAACTTTAAGTTTCAAATAAAAACCCCATCATTCCACACATAAAATTGTTTTGGTCCCACTGACCATTTTTAAATACTTTTACCATATTAATATTGCTTACAGAAAAGTTTTACACTACAGGGGAAGTTATCACTTCATTCACATTTAGAGTACCTTTGGGTACTTATACACCTGCTGCATCTCTAAAGTGCGCAATATCTTCTTCTATCATCATATTGCCGATGGCTTCCGTCTTGCCATAAACTTTGGGAGTCTCGGGTACTTCGTCTTCTGAGCTATCATCGAAAACAACACACCAGATTTCGCCAGCACCTTATAGAATTTTTTCCTTTCCTCTAACTCCTCGTACTGTCCTACAAAATGGGCCCTCACTTCCCTTCATCTTTCCAGTTTCTCTGCATTTATCTGAGCCCTTACCTCGTCAAGAATCTTGCCCTACTCTAGCTCCATTACTTTTCGTGATCGACAACTTGCTCCCTTACATCATTTTCAAAGTTGGCTTTATGCAATGCCAAAGCCCCCTTTTTATCTTTCTCTAACACTTTCTTCGCTTCACAAATTACAACTTCCCTTGCCTTTTTCACATCCAACTTATACTTGTTCAACGTTTCATTCAACCCTACATTCTCCTTGATCAAATCCTTCTTTAAATTTTTATAGGTCACAAGCTGATTTGCCAGATCACTACTGCCCATAATGCAGTGTATGGCATCAGTCACCAACTTTGTGATATGCATCAAACTCATATAATGAGTATTCGAGTGACCTACCAGTTTTTTCAATCGAAGCAAAGCATTAAAATTTATCACCTTCATCATATTTCTCTGACCTTCCTTAAAAAATGTCTTCAAACTATCAATGCCAACCAAACAATCCTCCAGCTCCATCTTAAGCCCGTCTGTCCCAGACATATAGGAGTCCATGGTCTTCTAAATTTCCGTCTCAGACTCTTTGACAAATTTCCTCTTTGACGTCTTACCACCAACGCTCTTCTTCGGGAGCATACTGCACGCACCCCGTGGAGGACGCCCATTCACTACAATAGCTGGCTTAGAGGTACCAACCACCTCCTTTATTGCCGAATGTCGAGTAAGCCTCTTGTGAGGAAGCAACAGATGAATATCAGAGCTCACCACCCTCCTCTTCTTACTATTTCTTGAGATTCTCGAAATATGGCATCTATCTCTGTATCAGTGTTGTACCCGACCAAAGAAGGATTTTCCAGTGGCAAGCTAGCTTCTGCAGCCCTCTTATTTTTTGCCGACATCTTTTTGTCAATAACAGGCACTTCAAAACCTTTAGCCCTAGACCTCTTTAAATCGGCCTCTTGGATAGAGTGCTCACGCGATCTTGGTCGATTACCAGATTATAGATCCTGCAAAATAAATCTTTTCTCACCTTATACAACTCTTCTTTCACTTCTAACTTCCTGTCGACCTCTTTCAAAGCTGCAAACAACAAAAAATAGTTAGAAACAATACACATCCCATTCAAGCACATCGAACATCGACAATTAAAGTTACCTAACCACAAACTTAAGTGAAAGGTCTTTCTCTTTAGGGGCTCCCCGGGGTCTTTCTTGTCAAACTCATAATTCTCGAAAACAAGTAAGCATTCATCAGTGTATCACCCCCAGTTGACATCATATCATAAAATAATGGTCTCTTAAGAAACCTCGCCAAGTACCGTTAGACTACATTCTACGGGTTCATCTTGAGCGTGTAGTACACACACAAATCATCGACTGTTATCAATTCCTCCCCCTTAACCTTCAATCAACCATTTATTGTCCCACATGCCTTAAACAAATCATATACATTCAAATTGAACTGACCAGGTGCTACATCAAAAAAGTTCATTAACTTTTTCTGGTCAACTCAAAGGGGAAGTTTCAACCCTTTCTTAATCTATTTTCGATGAACCAGAATCCCATTCAAAGGAATTTCCTGGTTGATTATTTCATACTGATATTCCTCTAACCTTAAATCCACTGGAATACCGTACTTCTTCTTGGAACTTAATATTTCTTTGGTCTCTGGACCCTCTCCATATCATGCCTCCACACCATCCTCGACATCTTCTTCCCCAGCCCTACTACCTTCTCGATCACTAGCTTGGGGCTCGTGATCCACATCCATCTCTGTAGCCTCTTCATTAGATAGTTCGACAACCCTAGGTGCCACTCTAAATTGTTCTGCGCTACCTAGATCTGTACTACTCGACCCTACCCTATATTTCCCTCCCAAATACTGTACACATGTCCTTACGTCAATCATCAGGGGTACTACATCTTTGAGATTTGTGTATATATCTTTCTCATCCTTTTGAATTGGTTCAACCATTTTAAGGAACCTGTAAATATGATTCGATATTTTTTCCACAGTTAGTATTTATCATATTTGATACATATATATGTTCATAAGTTCATATATTCATCTTCGTATAGTTGTCGAGAATACTCTCCAAAATATCAGTCTCAACGTACTGTCTGCTACTATGATTATTACAATTTATTTACTATGTGAAGTTCTCGGTACACTTATGACTTTTCCAAGTCATATACATCAACTACTGCACTATGTTCCGTTCTCGATAAATTTTTATTTATTCTAATTAAAACATCAAGTAATTATTTAATATCTATCTACTTCACTTTTAGGAAATCAAAAGTTCTCGAAGAAACTAGGACTATTTCCTGCCAAAGCAACAATCTTTCAAACGACGGATATCGCCTTTCCCGGTGACAATTTCGGCCATATCTAAAACTACTTGGGCACGAAATCCCAACTTCCTCGCCATCAACCCAACTAAATCCCTAGTATTATGCAATCTTCACCGCCCTACAAATAGTTCTCTCTCCACCACTCACCTCAAATTATGCCTCACCATCCCCTACAATCCCCTTTATTAACCACTGCAACTCTAATACCATCAAAAGACCCACCATTCATAGGCGTTAACCCTAACTCCATTACATCTGTCACAAACCCTAACCCTATTTTAAATCTACAAATACATCCTCCTCATGATACACATTTCCTTCTTTATTTACCCTATATTAATCTACATCTACCATTGCACAACAAGAAACAAACAAATAATAATGTAAATCAAAAGCAGTTACTAACCTTGTAACCTCGCTGCTTCTGTATCCCTCTCTTTTGCCTACTTTGCTTGTCTAATCAACATGGCAATCTCCTTCTTTCTAATTGTTGGCAATAATCCTAGTAATGAATGTAGATAATTCGAACTGGACAAGTTTTCTTCAGAGTTTGTAAAATGTGAACAGTCGCCTACACCCAAGCTATTTATAGACCTCACATGACTGTTCATCGCACCGCTTCGCAACCGTTCCATTACTCGAGTGTAATGCCTCACACGTCTTTTCTCGAAGTCCGTGACCCTTTGCCTTCTCAACATCAACAAACCTCTACATTCTTGTTCCAACCCTTCCATATCTCGAAGAATTTCTTCTGCAACATTCATACTCAACATTACACACCTAATTTTTTTGTAATGATACTGCACATCATTTTCTTTATACTCCCAAAATTTACCCAAAGGATCACACCTTGCCATAAGTGCTTACCCTCATCTCTTCCCCCCCATTGTTCTTTAAAATACAAAACCCCTATAATTTTTGGCAATATTCATCAAAATCCTCAAAACCAATTTGGTCGACATACAATTACATTACTCAATCATTCTTACATTTTAACATTTACCAAATCAAAGTTCATTCGAGAAGCAAAACAAACAAAATCAAACTCACAACAACTTCGACAATTTATTATCACATCAAATTCAATTTCCTTAATCATATTAAAAGTAATTTGACCATTACATGTATTTTTACCGAATCATCACATTGCAAACTCTTAGCTACAGCATCATCTTCTCCCTTCACCAACTTCTTCGCACGAGTCCACATGAAAGCCACACGCTCAGGAGGAGTCCAATATTATAATTGGCAACGAAACATAAATTACTCCTCCGCATCCTTGGCCTCTGCCTCGTTCATACCGTCATAATTAGGTTCTACAGGATCCTCCATGTGAATATCAACATTCCGCAAGAGTCTAATATACTTGCCGTATATTACCTAATACTTTGCTTGCACACGACTGTATACCTCATTACGCACCTGCAGCCTCGCCTTTACCATCTCTTTAGACCACAATGACTATCATTCAAACAATAGGGGCTATTTATAATACTCCACAATCAAAGTCAACCAACCAACTTTTAATTCACCTCAGAACTATATATTTTCAACAGTCGCCTCAATCAACCTCAAAATCTGTTCTAGGACCCACTCGATAAACTATACTTCATGTTATTATTACATTCTAACACTCACTTTACTCACAGATGCCTTCGACGATAAAAAAACATATATACATATATAGTCGACAACAACATAAACAAAAAGAACAAAAGTCAAAGCAAATATCTTTATTTGATAAACAAACTGTTATATATTATATTCGATCACTATATCCTTCGATTGGATTATATTAAACTATACTACTATCTTTACATTCTACTTATAGGACTAATTACTCTGTACTTTATTTTCACCAGAATCTGACATTAAAGCCTTTTTCACCCGAATCTGACATTATTTCTGGCACTAGGAGCAATAGTCTTACGAAGCTCAATGAATCTCAAGTTACTGAACTTCTAAAAGATACTTCAACAGATAAAAGGTAGCTAAAAATTGTAAGAAACCCCCTAGATTCGGCAAGATCCCTAGACGCCCATCCAAGCTTCATATCCTCATCTTCAACACGAATAGTTATCCCTTCTCCCCCTAACTGATGCACTCCATTACCTTTAACATCGCATGATAACGTAAGTGAGTAAAGATACACACCATCTCTAACTCTATCTCTCTTCACCCCTACACCATGATACAATAAACTAACGGATTACAAAAAACCAGTTTGGGATAGAGTTTTACCTCAGGTTGTTCACCATCTTCAGCCTCAGACAACGCGTTAAACCCTACTTGGGGCGGCATCCTTCTAAACCAACACTCTCACACCCTTCTTAAACCACCAATTTATACCCAACTTCAGTCTGCCAATTTCATTGTACCGTATTAATTGCTCCTCAGGAATAATCCGACCAGATACAGTTTACTTTGACCCCGGAAATGACAATGACGACTCGTAAAAAATTCGGCAACCTTTTCAGCTTCCAATATCTTCTCGACACAACCACAAATACTTATATCGAGAATGGGGTGATTGTAATAGCATATTCCCCAGATTCAACAAGAATAAGCCAGCAAAACATAGTCGAAGACAACTATACACGATCGAAGGCCCCACAAGTCCTCGACCTAACAAAAGTAGCCATTGTGCCTGGTCAAGAAAAGAGTTGTTAGAGATCCGTGAAGTTCACCCACTCTCCCCTAAAATAGGAGACTATTTCTTTCTTTTTGAATACTGCCTGTATCTAATATAAATACAGGCAGAGAATAGATTATTCAAGGGCGAGATCCTCAGCTTTACCATTGTTACTTCTTAACCCTATAATCACTCTAAAATTTGTAATAACTAGCAATATACTAGATTTTACATCAAAATTCTTCTTGAGATTGTGGTTTTTCTCAGCTTTTACTGAGTTTTCCACGTAAAATCTTATCTATAAGTCTTTATTTCTTTCTCTTAACGAATAAGTATTGGCGAAGATTCTCCTTCCGAAAAACATGCCACTACAATGCCAAACATTAAAAGTATACACAAAATAAAAAGAAGATTTTTTATTGATCATATCAATGTTAAGCTTAAACATAAAATCACACGCATAACCCTTACCCAAAAATTCCCTATTCTTGGTGATCGTATAAACGATACCTCTAATATTGTGTGTAAACCCAACCTTGTTTAGGAGAAAAGCAGAAACAAGATTCTTCATCATTTGAGGGGTATGAAGCACATCCTTCAGAATGAGAGCCCTCCCAGAGGTAAACTTCAGCTCAATGTTCCAAGTTCCAGTAACCTCTGTGGTGTGGGTGTCCCTTAACAATACGTTCTTGCCCTTAACTTCAACATAAGTTTTATACAACTTCCTATCATAATAGACGTAGCGGGTAGCGCCAGAGTTTATCCACTATCCTTCTGTGCCACTGACCATATTAACCTCAGATATCATAACAACTAGGGAGGTTATTCAGACACATGCTCGGTCAAATTAACCTTTACATATTTCAGCTTATTACGGCAGTCCTGAGCCATGTGTCCTGGTCGTCTACATTTAAAACAAATAAACTGGACAGAGTCCTACTTGTTTATTTTTGAGGTAGGTTCAGAGTTGTTCAAGCCAGGGTTCTTGTTTGGTTTATAGGACTAGTTTTTATACCCTTTTCACTGGCTTCAAAGAAGCATTGATGATCTTGTTCTTATTGTGATTAGTCACAAACAAAACTTCTTCTATAATGTCTTGTTTTCTAGCTTCTTCCTTGATGCGGAGGCACATGATATGATTCTCCATAGAAAAATCTTTCGACTTATGTTGAAGGGTATTTTTGAACTCCTTCCAGGCCGAAGGTAACTTGTCTATGAGGAAAATAGCCTAGAATTGTTCATCTAATTTGATATCCTCAAAAATAATCTCATAAGCTATCTTTTGGAGTTCATGAGACTGGGATATGACTGACTTATCACCATTCATCTTAAAATTCAAGTAGCGGCTAACCACATACTTTTTCGACCCAGCCTCATCTGTATCATACTTTTTCTGGAGAGTGCCCCAAATTTCCTTGAAGGATTCCAACACAAAGTAAAAATCATTCATATCATCGCTAAGTCCATTCAGGATGAAATTATTACAAAGAAAATCATCTGCAGTCCATTTCTCTGAGGTCGATGCAGATTCACGGGTTGCGAGATTAACTTCCTTAGGCTTAATAGAGGCACACGATTCAGCTACTTTTTTAGTTGTCAAATAAAAAAACATTTTTTGCTTCCATCGACAGATGTTCAGACCTTCAAATTTGAAAGGTTTATTGTTTTTGGTAAAGACAGATCGGGCATCACCTCCATCCATAGAAAATACTTATATCTCTCAAAATTAAAAGTAAATTATACTATGTTACCACTGCAGTAATAATCGAAAGCAAAGATTTGTAGTATTAGAACAATATTAAAGCAAGATGAACTTGATGTACCGGAGTAATAATTAGACGATGCTGAGTCGAGGACTGATCTTTATCTTTAAGATGTTTTGTCGCCTGCCCTTTGTAAACAGTTGATTGCTATGTCACCTCTAAGATAAAATAGCAGAGCGGGAACTTTTCTTGCAAGGAAGATGGATCTTCGAATGTTTTGTACTTTTAACTCTTTTACTCAGATTCTAAATTCAAAATCATATTGAAGAGAAGAGAAGAACTGTGTGTAAGGGAAAATCTATACTATGTTACCTCTGCAATAATTTTCATAAACAGAGATTAATTGAATTAGACCAGCAATAGTAGCAAGATGAACTGGAGGTACCAAAGTGATGATCAGGAGATGCTGAGTCGAGGACTAGGTCTCTATCTTCTAAGATATTTCACCGCATTACCATTTGTAAACAGCTGATTGCTGCATCGCCTCCAGGATAAAATAGCAGAGTAGGAACTTCTCTTGCAAGGAAGAAGTACCTTCGAATGATTTGCACTTGTAACAACTTTACTCGGATTCTAGACTCATTATTTAAAGATAAGAGAAGAACTATGTATTCGATGGATTGATAAAACTGAGGTACAATTTCTCTTTATATATAGCAAGTTTGAAATGGTAACATGAGTTAATGGTGGGACACATCATCAAAACCGTTTAAAACGGAAATGAAACATTTAAGACTTAATTACGTAATAGTTACATTTGAGAAATTCAAAACTGAAAAGTTCAGTTCGAAATAGATTCTATTCGAATTTGATTTTCTGGGAACTCTAGGTCGAAATAGACTCAGTTCGAATTTGGTCTCCTGGGAACTTCAGGTCAAAAGAACTTGGTTTGAAATGATCCAGGTCGAGAACGAATGGACTCAGTTTGAATTGGTTTAGGTCGAATAGAATTAGTTTTGTCAAAATCAATTCTTTCATAGAAGCCCAAGTTCGAGGCCCAAGCCCATAAGCCAAACAAAGTTTTAAACCGATTTTTTCGACCCGCCCCCGCCCAACATAGAGAATAAATGATATAGGTTATATCAAGGAAGCAAACTACTCTTCCAAGCAATGTGGGACTAATAAGCCACATAGAGTTTTGGAGATATAAAACCCAACAAACCCCTACTAAATTCAGAAAATGTGTCTGAGTAAAAAATCTAAAGTTGTACATAAGTAGAGGTGTCTTTCATCTTGAACCTTTATATAGTGAATATACTTTTGAAGTACTAGAGATTAGAGTGACATTCATCTTAAACTCTAATTCTGGAGGGTACAACTAAGGCACACCACACATAACTTTTATAGTGCAAAGTTCTGAAAAAATGTTTGCGCTATACGACCATACGCTCATATCCCGGTTCTAATAAAAGCTCTAGAGAACTTGCCCAAGTTCTCATAGGAAGCGGCCCCACTTCCATAATCATCGAGGTGAGTCTATCAAGAGTACTCCTACAGCTAGGTACTCAACTCCACATAGAGTATAACCCTTATTAAGAGTTATTGAATTACTCAACCATAAATTGCTATAGGATATCATGTTCTTATAGGGATGAACTAGGAGTAACTATCCCTTCTTAAAAAAAATGTACAATTCTTCTTAATTATCATATGAATTGTTTTTACCTTTGAACCTATTTCTTGGGATCTCCAGTCTATAGGTTGGGTTACCATCACAGATATTCTAACTATATGAGCTTTAGCCCCATCTCTTTTGAGGTGCTCCATACCTTTTCCTGAGCTAACCCTTTCATCAAAGGATAAGCCAGGTTCGCTTCTGACCGAGCAAAATCCACTTTGACAGCTCCAGAAGTAAGTTTCTCTCTTACGGTGCTCTGCTTAAGACGTATTTTTCATTTCTTGTCGTTATAATAACGATTCTCCACTTTTGTAATAGCTGCAGTACTATCGCAGTGGATAATTATGGCTGGTAATGGCTTATCTCATAAAGGGATATCTGATAAAAAGTTTCTCAACCAATCTACCTTCTCACTGGCAGCAACTAGTGCTATTAGTTCTGAATCCATCATAGATTGAGCTAAGATAGTTTGTTTCTTGGACCTCCATGAAACTGCCTCACCGACAATGCTAAAGATATAGCCCCTAGTAGCCTTGGAGTTTTTAGATAGGGTGTCCTAATCAGCATCGGTAAGTCCCTCTAGGACTGCGCGGAATCGCTCAGAGTGTATTCCTAGGTTTATGGCTCTTTTTAGATACCACATGATCCTTTATATAGCATACCAATTCACCATACCAGGAAAACTTGTAAATCTACATAACATCCCCACGGCGTAAGCAACGTCTGACCTAGTACAATCAGTAGCATACCGAAGGCTACCAATGATACTAGCATACTCAGTTTATCTAATACTGTAACTGGTATTCCTGAATAGCTTCTAACTAGGGTCGAAAGGAGTGCACACAGGTTTACAGTCATAGTAGTTATACCTTTTCAAGATCTTCTCAATGTAATGAGATTGATCTAAAGTTATACCACTTTCAGTCCTAGTAATCTTAATTCCCAAAATTATACTGGCTTCCCCCAAATCCTTCATATCGAAATTTTAACTTAGTAAAACCTTGACATCATTAGCAACAGAGTTGTTAGATCCAAAAATCTGTAAGTCATCCACATATAAGCATATAATAGTGCAAACATTATCTACAATATTGTAATAAATGTATTTGTCACTTTCATTAATTTTAAAACCATGTGATATGACGAAGTTGTCAAATTTCTCATGCCACTGTTTTGGTGCCTGTTTGAGACCATATAAGGACTTCACCAATTTGTACACTTTATGTTCCTGACCAGGCACGATAAATCCCTCAGGTTGGTCCATGTAAATCTCTTCATCCAAGTCACCATTCAAAAAAGCAGTTTTAACATCTATTTGGTGAACTACTAAGTTATGTACAGCAGCAGTAGCAAGTAATATTCTAATCAAAGTAATTCTAGTAACAGGAGAATAAGTGTCAAAGAAATCAATGTTCTCTCTCTGTCTAAATCCTTTAGCTACAAGCCTAGCTTTGTATTTCTCAACTGACCCATCAGATCTTAATTTATTTTTAAGGATCCATTTACAACCAATTGCCTTACAACCGAGAGGTAAATCTAAAAGAACCCAAGTTCTATTAGACTCTAGAGAGTCTATCTCACTGTTAATAGCATCCTGCCAAATATCCGAGTCAGGGGAGGTAAAAACCTCTTTTCCCTCTAGAGTATATACTTCAAAATTAGGACCAAAATCCTTCTCCACTCGAGCTCTTTTGCTCCTTCTAACATTTGTAATAATGTCTATAGTTTCCAAATTTCTAGGTTCTCTTATTCAAGGTACAACCGAACAAGATGAGGAAATCAGCGTTAATAGATTCAATAATATTTTTTTTTGCAAGTCAAAAAATCTATATGCTTTACTGTTAATTGCATAACCAATGAAAACACATTTATAAGCACGACTAGCAAGTTTCAACCTTTTAGGATCAGGTATCCTGACATATGCTAAACATCCCCAAACTCTAAAGTATGAGACATTCGGCTTTCTACCATTCCATAATTCCAAAGGTGGGGTCAAAGTCTTCAAGTTAGGAACTCTATTTAACACAACAAATAGTTAACAATATCTTTCCCTACTAGTGAGAAGCAGCTCCTGAACTTAGCATAATAGTAACTACTAGTTCAATATAAGTATGATTCTTACGTTCAGCCTTACCGTTCATCTCAAGTGAATAAGGAGTTGTGGTCGCATGAGTAATACCTATGGAACGATACAGCTCGAGGAATGCCCCTGAGTCATATTCAGCTCCTCTGTCACTCCAAAAGCGTTTTATTTTATTTCCGAATTGAGTCTCAATTTCAGCAAGGAAAATCTTCAACATGTTCAGAACATCGTTCTTGTGAGCCATAAGATATACATTAGTATAATTGGAATAGTCATCAATAAAAGTAATGAAATAATGTTTCCCATTTCTAGTCAGGATCCCTTCTAATTCACAAATGTCAGAGTGTATAAGGTTCAAGGTTCCAGATTCTCTTTGTAAAGATTTGTGAGGGGTCTTAGTGATCTTTGCTTGAGAGCAATATTTATATTTCTCAAAACTGTCCAAAGGGAATTTCGGAATCAAACTCAGGTTACACGTACTTTTAAAGAGCTTCTTGTTAACATGACAAAGCCTACTATGCCAAACATTAAAAGTACACACAGAATAAGAAGAAGATTCTTTATTAACCATATCAATATTAAGCTTAAACATAGAATCACACGCATAACCTTTACCCACGAATTCCCCATTCTTGGTGATCGTATAAACGTCACCTCCCATATTCTGCGTAAACCCAGCCTTGTTCAGGAGAAAAGTAGATACAAGATTTTTCCTCATTTGAGGAGTATAGAGCACATCCTTCAGAATGAGAGTCTTCCCAGAGGTAAACTATAGCTTAATATTTCCAGTTCTAGTAACCTCTGTGGTGTGGGTGTCCCCCAACAACACGTTCTTGCCCTTAGTTTCAACATAAGTCTTATACAACTCCCTATCATAACAGACGTGGCGAGTAGCACCAGAGTCCATCCACCATCCTTCTGATCTACTGTCCATATTAACCTCAGATATTATAGCAACCAGAGGTTCTTTAGACACATGCTCGGTCAGATGGACCTTTGCAGATTTTAGCTTATTACGGCAGTCCCGAGCCATGTGTCCTGGTCGACTACAGTTATAACAAATAAATTGGACAAATTCTTGTTTGGTTATTTTTGAGGTAGGTACAGAGTTGTTCTAGCTAGGGTTCTGGTTTGGTTTGCGGTACTGGTTTTTCATACCCTTTTTCACTGGCTTCAGGGAAGCATTGGTAATCTTGTTCTTGTTGTGATTGGACACAAACATAACTTTTTCATTAATGTCTTGTTTTCTAGCTTCTTCCTTAATGCAGAGGCGCACGATAAGGCTCTCCATAGAAAACTCTTTTGATCTATGTCAAAGGGTATTTTTAAACTCCTTCCACGTCGGAGGTAACCTGTCTATGAGGACAGCAACCTGCAATTGTTTATCTAATTTGATACCCACAAAAATAATCTTATGAGATATCTTTTGGAGTTCGTGAGACTGGGTTATGACTGACTTATCGTCATGCATCTTAAAATTCATGTAGCGGTTAACCGCGTACTTTTTTGACCCAGCCTCCTCCGTATCATACTTTTTCTGGAGAGCATCCCAAATTTCCTTAGCGGATTCTTACACAGAGTAGAAATCATACAGGTCATTGCTAAGTCCATTTAGGATGAAATTCTTACAAAGAAAATTATTTGCAGTTTATTTCTCTATGGCCAATGCAGATTCAGGGGATATGGGTTTGACTTCTTTAGGCTTAGAAGTGACACACGATTCAGCTACTTTCTTAGTGCTCAAATAAAAATACATTTTTTGTTTCTACCAACAAAAGTTCTTAACTTCAAATTTGAAAGGTTTGCTGTTGTCGGTGAAGACAGATCGGACATCACTGTCACCGTCCATAGCAGATACAAAATCGACTTAAAATTGTAAGGGAAAATCTATACTATGTTACCTTTGCAACAATTTTTATAAGCAGAGATTAATTGAATTAAACCAACAATAGTAGCAAGATGAACTGGAGGTACCGAAGTGATGATTAGGAGATTCTGAGTCGAGGACTAGGTCTCCATCTTTTAAGATGCTTTACAACACTGCCCTTTGCAAGCAGTTGATTACTGCGTTGCCTCCAGGATAAAACAACAGAGTAAAAACTTCTCTTGCAAGGAAGAAGTACCTTCAAATGATTTGTACCTTCATCAACTTTACTCAAATTCTAGACTCATGATTCGAAAAGAAGACAAGAAGTGTGTATTCGATGGATTGATAAAACAGAGGCACAATTTCTCTTTATATAGAGCAAGTTTGAAATGGTAACAAGAGTTAATGGTGGGACACGTCCTCAAAAATGTTCGAAACAAAAATGAAACATTTAAGACTTAATTACGAAATAGTTATGTTTAAGAAATTCAAAACTGAAATGTTCAGTTCGAAATAGATTCGGTTCGAATTTGGTTTTCTGGGATCTCCAGGTCGAAAGGACTTGGTTCAAAATGATCCAGGTCAAGATTGAATGGACTTAGTTTGAATTGGTCCAGGTCGAATAGAATTGGTTTTGTCAAATTTAATTCTTGCATAGAAGCCCAAGTTTGAGGCCCAAGCCCATGAGCCAAACAAAGTTTTAAACCAATTTTTTCGGCCCGCCCCCGCCCAACATAGTGAATAAATGATTTAGGTTATATCAAGGAATCAAACTTCTCTTCCAAACAATGTGGGACTAACAAGCCACATAGAGTTTTAGAGATATAAAACCTAATACTATGTACATAGATGATTATAATATTGAGGCACAACTTCTCTTTATATACAGCAAGTACAAAATGGCAACAAGAGTTAATTATAGGACACGTCATCAAAAATGTTCGAAACGGAAGTGTAACGTTTAAGACTTAATTATGATACATTAACACGTTAAGTAGAGGAATTTAAAAAGGCCAAATAGCTTGAATTGATTTTGACAGAGACCCACGTCCAAATCCCAAGCCCATATATCAAACAAAGCTTTAAACTTATTCCCCCCCACACACATAGAGAACAATTGATCTAGGTTATATCAATGTAACAAACTACTTCTTCAAAAAATGTGGGACTAAAAACCACACATAGTATAGAGTTTTGGAGATATAAAGCCACACACATACTCATTCCCAAATATACTCAAAAATCATACCATAAAACTTTGTGAATAAAAATCATAAACAATCCAAAATTATCCAAATTTACAAAACAAGTTCTATTAAGCATCGCCAGTGATTACCCAAAAAATATACTTAAATCAAAAATCATAATGCATGGAGAAGATACTTTGAGGAAATGTTCACCGATGTTGAACTCTATTTAACTATCTTACCTACAAAATTCATGATGTATGGAGAAGATACTTCAACCATTTTATTTGACATAAACATATTAAGAGAACCCAAAATAACCAACAATCAATATTATTCAAGTTATGGCTGCATGGCTAGGGTCATTTGTAATCCAATTATTATTTTTATTTTATTTTTAAAGAAAAATTGCAGAAACTGGACTCTAATGCTAAGGAAGTGGGAGGAAAAAAAAATTAATTAGGAGGGAGAGATTTTCTCTTCAAGAATCTAACATATTTAGAGTTTAAAAAATAGAATCTTCTATACAAACTTCTGTTAAATAGCGAACCAATAAGAGAGAGCTGTTAGTGAGGGTTGGCAAATATGAACTCCTAAATTGGGTGAGACTCCCCGCAACTATGGGTGCCAATAGACCGGATGGGGAAAGGATCTTTGGCCAATCCTTGTCTGATCATTTGTAATAAATAGTATCTTATCACTAAACTCATGATCCAGATTTTTAAAGGATTTAGGTCATACTTATCTGACCCAGTTCGATTTATTATGATTAAAATTTTTGCAAATATATGAGCTAAGTATTTAAGATCCTAACATAATCTGTTATTTATTAGGATCATATCGTAAAGGATCAAACAATTATCGATCCTTATATTTTTGAGGCGCAAGGCTCTATGTGCCCAACGTGGAACTATATATCTCAACACACCCCCTCACGTGTGGTAAAATTTTTGAGCTCAACACGTAAACGAATATTTGGGTGGTGCAAAGTAGCACGTAGGCTCAGCACGTGGAAGAAAAACCTGCTCTAATACCATATTAGAACTAGAGGTTTCTCTCAAAACCAATTGACAATGGCAGGAGTGGCCCCATGATCTTATATTTGGAGGTGCAAGGCTCTATGTGTCCAATGTATGACTATATATCTCAACAACTCATGAATTTTATGAAATTTCATTTTCTTTAAGGTGGAAAAAAATGATTCATGTACTTTTTATGCACTTATGAATTGACTAAAATGTGAAGTGTAAAGGCCTTTTCCGAATCTTGAACTCAAGCCCTCGCTTCGACCAACATACAGTTACTCGACCTTATCAAGATACGATAACATGACACATTTATGGTACATTATTAGGCAATTATAAAGAAGAATTAGGACATTACATAGCCATTATGAAGACTCATCGAAACTATGTTGTAATGTTCATCATTAAATGAGATAACGGTCATAATATGAAACCTATAAATAGGACCAAGGAAGAACATAAGAGAGGGACAAATTTTTCTATTTGCAAAGGTTATATTAAACTATCCAGAATACTCGTTGTAATAGATAGTCACTCAGTCAATAATATCGTTCTTTCTAAATCCTCAAGATAGGTCATGGTTTTTTACCTATTCAAAGGTTTCCACGCTAGTTCTTACGTGTTTGTGATTTTTTGTTATTTTTAGCATTCTTATCATATTTGGTGAGAGATACTAAGATTGATATACAAAATTAGGCTCTTACTTGAAGTAAAAGTAATATATAATTGATAACAATTTTGGCATGGTTATATAACCTTTTGATGTACACATTTTAATATTTCATCTTTACACAATAGCCTGCAAGAATAGTTTTCTGTTGTATAAATGAGATGGTGGAGGAAACTAAAAAATATTTTATTGAAGTTATTGCGTCTCATTTAACTTTTTTTCTTTGATCTTACATTAATATTAAATTCATCTTTGTCTTGTTAATCAGTATCAAAGTATTTCGTGAGAAATAAAAAAAACTAGAGTTTAAACGTATGGTAAACGAAGTAGCCCTAAATCATAGTTAGGTTTATATTTGTATCTCACCCACTTGTTAGATATCTTAAAGAATTATTAGAGAAAAGTTTGTGCCTTAATTCTAATTAAAATATAAATTGGTAATTCATTTTCGTCAAATAATGTTAGCACCAAAGTTAGTAGCTGGTTGTTATCATTAACACAACTCTACTTGTCAAAATATTTACAAACATTCATATTCCATTTTCAAGGCAATAATGCAAATCATAATCTCCATCGGAGCTCGTGAAGTTTAATGTGTTGAGGCATTTAAAATTTATATAAAGGGTCTGTAAGGACCTAAATTCGTGGCTCGAATGGCCTCTTATACTGAATGTACCTGTGATACAAATATAATAACATATAATAACATATAATATAAAAATAAAATAGGTTTTAGCTTGAAAACTTCTAAATAGGTGAAAACGACAACCTTAGTTCGATAATTTTGCAAGAATGATTTGATTGCTTAAGAATAATGAATGTTGAATACAATTGAGATATTTTGAGTAAAAAAATCCTTGGTCCTTTCCTTTTTCTGTGTTATTCCTTTTATAGCTCTCATCCTCAGTCTGTAGGCGTATCAATACATTCTCCCGTGTTGAGGAAAATAGTAGAGGTTTTTCCTGTAGCTGCCAGCTCGTGGAAGGCAGGTCTCCTTGACCCATTCTATTCTATTTGGAGTGCTCGAGCCACGTTTCAGCTTATTTCGTAGTCTAGGTGTCACTATTGATAGGACGTATGTTATGTATAATTTACCTGAGTCTAGTACTGTACTAGCTCATTGTTACTATAGCTCGAGGGATAAGTCCCTACAATTGCCTCCACTCAACTAAAGGCATGGGTGTCTTGAGTTGAGAAGTTCAAATCGATGTTGTTATTGGAAATTGAACTGGTTTCTCTAACGAGTTGAATGTTGGATGTGCTGACGTGGGATTTTTCTGCTTTGGAATTATCAGGACTGTTGGAGACTGAAATGATAGTTTTGAAATTGACTGTTGGAGTTCCCAGAAAATGTTTCCTTTAATGGTGATTGTATTAGAATTGATTGTCAGCATTGAATATAATTCCTTCTATAATTACCTTTCTTTTTATTTTTATTCTTCGTCGAGTATATTCCTGTCGCTTCATATTCTCCTGTAAAAGATAATAGTGCTTACTAGATGTCAAGACCGTGAGGCCAGAGTGGTGGCGAGGTACAAGAGCTTCGGCTCTGTTATTTTGGAACCCAATTGCTCGAGGATGCGTCTCCCATCCCTTTTAGTCCTACTTATCTGGGATAACATATGAGGTGGTGGAGAAAGCTGGTAAAGATTACAACCAAATGATGTGGTTTCATTACATCATTATTATGGCGCAGCAACATAAGGACGGTATGTGTCGTATTATGGAGCAGGTGATCTTGGAGGAGTATGAAGCTGCTGGTGTCCTTCCCAAGAAGTCTCGTTACTGCCCTATTTGTGATTAGTTTATGTAGGAACTTATTTTTATTTTGTATTTTGTATGTTTTTTTTTTGAGATAATATAAAGAAATTTTCTCGAACTGAAAGTGTCATATTTGTCAAACTATATTTCACATTCTACAACTTGTAATCTGTGACAAATATTATATTAAATTGTGGAAAATAGTGAGGTCGTGAAAAGATTGTATGAAAACAATTTTTTTTTTTCGAGCTTAAGCTTGACAATTATAAATTTGTTATTGTGGATAACTGTGACAGCTGTAAATTTGTTATCGTAGATAACTGCGATAACTGTTTAAAGGTATCGTTGAGTATATTCATGGCGTAAAAGTTAGGATTTGGTGTTATCATACTCTGTATGTATAAATAAAGAGGTTATAGATTAAAAATTGAAGAATCAGTTATCATGGCGAGGACTTGCTCCCGTAAGGTTTACCATGCCGTTGAAGGCGTTTAACAATAAAAGTAGCAGAAGTTTGTGAACAGCTGTTTGGGTGGCTCAATTATGATGTCGACCTGCCTATGTCTGTTTTACAGGTTGAAGGTTTAAATATGAGCGAGAGTGATATTGAGGTGAACTAACATTTTTGGTGTAATGTTTTATGCGACATAATTGTCAACCCTGAAGCTCGAAAGATTATAGTGAGAGAGATTGCTTTGGATGAGATAGCTGATGAGAATGAGATGATTGTTGTTGATAAAGTGATCAGATGTGGTGCTACAGAACATCTTGACTGTTTTAAATGTAATTACTTCTGATAGTTCGATAAGTTTTTAGGTCGAATCATTATGGAATTGGGGTGGTAAGGAAATAATATTGTCAGTTTGGATTTTTATTAATTTGCTCCTTAATGGGCGTGTAATCTGCTAGAATATTTAAATTTTGAATATTTGTTTCCATTATTTTGTTCATCAGTATTTATTATAAATAGGTGTTGTAGTAGCCTACTTCGAGGCCCACTCGAACATTTTGAAGTCCAGTCAGATCCACAAACAAACCTCCCAAAGATCACCCGAAGACGAAGCTTCGACTCCGAACAATCCTTGAGAGCAGACTCCACATCTCAGTAGAACCACTTCGACCATATCCGCACATGGTTGAAATATGATGGGACAGACAGCTAGCTCACTAGATAAGACGGCACTGTTGTTGGTCCTTGCAGCTACAGTGACAGGCCCAACTACTACCACAGTACCAAAGTACAGAGATAGACCCAACAACTGTTACAGTGACAGTTCCGACATTTCCGGCGCCCTTACCCATGCCGGAATATCCGGATGGTACCCTTGTAATCTGACCTAACCTTGGTGACTTAACCCTTCCTATGTTCTATAAATAGGAGAGATGGGGAACCAAAGAGAGGCTAAAAAAATTCCCCCTATCTCCTTTGCAGTTTACCTTCGATCACCCTATAAAAACCCAATACTCGAGCCTTCGATTACTCATCAGTAATAAATACACTCTTAATAAATCCTCATCAGAGGTCGTAGAGCGTCACATTCAGGCCTCTACGCAAGTATATTGTCTATAGATTGTTCATGCTCTAAATTATTTACTTATCTTCCTTTGATTGTGGATTAACCTCGTGGTGTAAGAGCCAACTTCCCCTCCGAAAGAAGTTAATCCCTTACATTTGGCGCCGTCTGTGCTTCCCATCCTACCAATCTCCTTTTTTCTTTCCCTCCCATTGTTTTCAACTTCCACAGACTCTCCTCAATGGCACCCACCCTCTGCTCTAGTTCAACCCATGCCAGCATCTCCGTCGATGGAGAGGCCGCCCAAATAACCCTTTTATCTCAACAATTTGCTCAGGCCGAGGAGCGGCACCACACACAACTTTACCAGGAATGTAAAAAGCACCAGCTGGAACTAGAAACCGAACGGAACCGCCGCCTGGACGGCAAGAACAGGCAGAACCATGCAATCGATGAGCTGCACAACACCGTCTGAGAGCTGCAGAGACTATAGCCTCTGGAAGCTGTTCGACCATCCCTGACACTAGATCCGTCGTGCGTGTCTGCCCGCGCCCGTCTGGGGCCCTAACCAAATCTTAAAGTTCCCCCACCCCACATCCAGACCGAGGGTGGTCCCTACATCATTCCTCCTACTGGCTCCATCCATCTCGGGATTCACCCCACAAAAAATTCTTCTGACTCCACCCTCCGATCCTCTTGATACCCCATACGCCGCCCTGTACGAGAACGTCTCGGGGAGCGCAGCGCCGAACGCGTTCCACCCACTCGACCTAACCATCCTCAAATCCCTCGATCTCCACCCCATGCTGCCTATGCTGCCCAGCAGGACTTCAATCACAAAATACAACTTGTGGTTCGCGTCACCTAGAGTCATCTCAACAACCCCATATTCCCCAAACTTCTTGCTATCGAGATATCCCCTAACTTCCATGCTCCCAAACTTAGCAAATAGCGTAACACATACCCTCAATCGCACATTCTCAAATTCCAAAATGCCTTGAGCCTCTATTCTATAGCCGACTACCTGTTATGTCACCTTTTTCCCACCAGCCTTACTGACAGCCCCCTTTGATGGTATCATAATCTCCCAAATGGCTCGATCTGAAGCTTTGAGCAACTGTTACAGCTTTTCATCCCCCAGTTTGCCTTCAATAAAGATAGAGAGGTTAGAGTCGATGCCCTGTTCAATTTCAAAAAATCTAGCAATGAAACACTCGAAGCCTTCGCCAAGAGGTTCCTCGACGAGTCACGGAAAGTCGAGAACCTTGACTGCGCGAATGCTGTGCTCGCATACTTAAATGCCCAACTGGATCACAGCCATATGAAAGAATACCTAGTTCACCTCAAACCTCGAACCTTCGAGGAGATGCTCTCGAAGGTCAATGGCTATATCGGCCTTGAACGCCTCCATGAATCCTGTAAATAGGGCAAACCTTTGGCCACCAACTTCAATAAATCTCAACAAAACCCACATTCTACTCCAACACCCCTGATCGCTCCTGTCTCACAGGAGACTGAGAGCCGCAAGCACCCCAACAATGATAATAATGCTGAAGCCCGCAAGAAGCGACCGAAACCTGTCCTGCCCACACTTACTGCCCTTTTCAGCACCCTTCTACCACATATATAGGTAGACCCCATATGGCATATCCCTTTCCCTATCGAAGTCAGACCAGGCGAACCTTACTGTGCCAATCTCAAATGTAACTGTCACCATACCAACAAATGCTTCCCCCATCAGCGCTCCCTCGAGATCATCCTCAGAGCAGGTTGCCTACATTAGTATGTTGCTGACCTTCCCAGATACCTCGACGGGTCATACCTGAAGTCTTAACCCACCACTGCTACTGACCTAACCGAGGTGCATATCTACAGAATAAATTTCATCGAGGTCAACAACATAGATAGTGGTCGTTCAAAGAGCAAGTGGAAGTGTGTCAAAGAATGTTACAAACTCACTTATCAGGAGAAGTTACCACCCTCCTGCCAGGATCAAGCCTCTCCCCTCAATCCGAAGGCATCTCTTTCATAAACTATGATACTGCCCATGTTCGATTTTCCAATACAGACCCCTTAGTCATCATGATTAAGGTCGAAAACCTCGTTCTCTACACCATGCTAATCGATATAGGGAGTGCAGCCGATGTACTTTTCCTTCAGACTGTTCAAACAATAAAGAAAACTGACCTCATAACCGCTGCCAATGTCGAATTTAAAGGCTTCAATGGGGCTACAGAGGTCGCTGTTGGCCGAATCAGCATACCAGTCACCACAGGCCCTGTTACACTTCAAACTAGCTTTTTTGTCATCGACAAGAAGTCAGAATACCACGGTATCCTCGGGCATGATTGGCTTCATGCCATGCGTGCCATACCTTTAACCTACTATCAGACCCTTCATTTCACCACCCCCGAAGGTACTTTGAACTTAAAAGGCTCTCAACGCCTTGCCCGTTCATGAGAGCATCTGGAAATCGATCAGACCCTGAAACTCGTCAGCCACCCATAGCAATCACTATCTCTTTCTATCCCCTAACCTTCGAAAAATACAACCTCACCCATCGAACCCACTGTTAATATCAAACTCGATGGCCCTGGTCGAGGCACTTTCATTGGAACTTCTCTAGATGAGGCAGAGTGCCTCAAGCTTACAGATTTCCTTCGAGCAAATAAAGATGTCTTTGTATGGACGTTCCAAGAAATGCCTGGTGTCGACCCCAGTTTTGCTTACCATCGCCTCAACCTCATTCCCTATTCCTCAGCAATCAAACAGAAGAAGCGTACCCTGGCACCACGACTTCGAGATGCAGTGAACCTTGAAGTAGAAAAGTTTATAGCCACAGAATTTATCAGAGAAGTATTGTACGCTGATTGAATATTCAATATTGTGGCAGTTCCCCAGAAGAACGACAAGATCAGAATCTGCGTCGACTTCGCAGACCTTAATAAGCAAACGCTGAAGGACAGTTACCCCCTCCCGATCATCTCAGCACTCCTCGATGCCACTTCTGAACATGAGCGCCTATCAATGATGGATGCGGCTTCGGGTTACAATTAGGTACTCCTCCTCCCCGAAGATCAACTTAAAACTTCCTTTATCACTGAACAAGGCCTTTACTATTTTAACGTCATGCCCTTCGGCCTTAAAAATGTGGGAGCCACTTACCAACACCTTGTCACAACCATATTTAAACCCTTTCTTAGAAAGTCGGTCGAAGTTTACATCGGCGATATTCTATACAAGGGCTTTCAAAAATGGACCCACATCCAGGACCTAGCCAAAGTTTTTTTGATACTTCGAAGATACAACATGAAAATCAACCCCGACAAATACCAATTTGGTGTTTCGTCTAGTAAATTTTTAGGCCACCTTATCAGTAAACGAGGTATCGAGATCGGCACCACCCATATTTAAGCGCTCATCGACATGCCTTCACCCAGAACCAAAAAAAATGTCCAAAAAAATTATTGGTAATATAGCAGCCCTCAACCATTTTATTTCCAAATCCTCAGACAGATGTGCATGGCTCTTTCCCTCTTACGCAACCAAGGCGTCCACAAAGCAAAAAAGAAAAACAACCCCGAGATCAATTGGATACCCGAATGTGAACATGCTTTCCTCGAACTCAAAAAATTATCTTGGCTAACCACCCATTATCAACACCCCCATCGAAGGCAAAAAACTTTGTATATACCTCGCCGCTACAGACACCTCTATCAGTTTAGTGCTTATTTGACTCGACTCAAACATCGAGAAACCTATATATTTCATCAGCAAAACTTTAACACCCACAGAAACTTGATATTCGAAACTTGAGTGTTTGCTCCTCACCCTTGTTTATTCAGCCCGCAAGCTCAAACCATATTTTCAGGCTCACCCAATCCGTATTATAACAAGTTACCCCCTTCAAGAAGTACTCGGTAAAAAGAGAAATCTAGACGAGTACAACAGTAGTCGGTCTACCTTGGAGAACAAGACATTACATTCGAGAAGCAGATATCCTAGAAAGGCCAAGTAGTAGCAGACTTCCTTGCTAACTTCCCGGTCGAAGATGTCAAGTGGGAAGAACATGAAGATGACTTAACAAATGACCAACCTGAAATAACAGATCCTTGAGGCCCTAATATTAGCTGGCATTTATTCACAGATGGATCCGCTAGACCTAATGGCTCCAGAATTGGTATTGCCCTGGTCATACCCACTAATAATTTAATAGAGAAAGTCGTCAAACTTACCTTCGAATGTTCCAATAACGAAGCTGAGTACGAAGCCTTGATCCACGGCCTTGACCTCGCTCTCAACCTCGGCATTCCCAAACTTTTAGTTTTCACGGATTCCCAACTTGTTTAGAGGCACTACACAGGTAAAAATCAAGCTAATGGTTGCATGGCTGACAATGTTCTTTTTGTTCGACAGCGCATATACCATTTTCCCAAAAAATCTACTATCACTCATTACCATCGAGGAGAAAATCAACATGCAAATGCCCTTGCCTACATAGCATCTATGCTAGGTCAATCAGAATCCCGGACCCTCCATATCAAAGTACTCGAACGCCTAAGTATCGAACAGATGGAAGTCAATGCCATCAATACTGAGGGCGAGAGTCTCGATCCAGATGACTGGCAAACACCATTCCTTAATTACCTCAACAATGTAACCCTCCCAGATGATCCCAAATCCAGACAATCTTTGATAGAGAATTGCCGCAGATACACTGTCCACAAACAGGAATTACGTCGCAAATCTCTGAATGGCATTCTCCTTCAATACATATCTCAAACCGAAGCCTCAATAATTTTAGCTGAACTCCACGAAGGTACCTTTGATGCTCATACTGCTAGTCTTTCTATGGCCCTTTGAGCCATTTCTCAAGGTTTATTCGGGCCGAACATGACTAAACACGCCCATGTCATCCATTACCCTTCACAAGACCTCTATTTCAGTTAAGTCTCCTGGCCATTTAAAAGATGGGCTATAGATCTCATTGGTTTTTTTCCCAAAGCTTCAGGCCGCCGAGAATACATCCTTGTTACAACAGACTATTTTACCAAATGAGTCAAAGTTGTACCTTTGTGCTGAACTAGAGAAGAAGAAGTAATCAAATTTTTATGAGAGAACATCATCACACGTTTTGGTTGCCCTCATATGATTCGATACGATAATGGTCCACAGTTCGTCGGGAGCAAAGTTAGAAACTTCCCCAAGAAAAGCAATATTATTCTCTCACCCTCAATACTTTATTACCCTCAAGAAAATGGTCAAGTTGAAGCAATCAATAAAACCATTGTCGACGGCCTCAAGTAATGAGTTGATGCAAAGAAAGGTCGACGGGTTCAGGAGTTACAGTATGTCCTCTGGGCCTATCGAACAACACCAAGAAAATCTACAGGCTGCACCCCCTTCCTTCTAGCATACGGTACCAAAGCTGTGCTCCCTACTCAATTCGAAGTACCTACATGTAATCCCAACCTCCCGGACAAAGATAATGAGTTTGAGTTCGGCTGTAACATGTTATGGATCGACGAAACCTAATACTGAGCCATCGCCAATCTTGGCCGTTACCATGCATCCTTTTATAAGTCCTGCAACAATAGAGTTCGACCACGAAGTTTCAATATCTGAGATCTGATACTTCGACGTGTCAACCAATCCTCGAAGCCTCGGAATGCCGGCAAACTTGCCGAATCCTGGGAAAGACCTTATGTCATGTACGACAAAATTGACAAGGGTTCATACTATCTGATGATAGAAGACGAGGAGCCTCTGCCAAACCTGTGGAATACAATGCAGTTGGCCTCCTATAGCAGGCCACGACCTCAACCTTATACAACTAATGTAACATAAAATAATCAATAAATAGCTTTTCCACCCATACTTCGTCTCCTCTTTTCAATGAATTTCTTAGTTTAGCTTAGGTATTATGTCAACCCTTCAACCCGACTGATACTTAGGATTGACCTTGAGATTTTTTAAACCTCCAAATTCGAGCAAACTCGAGGGGCAAGAATGGCCGAAAGACCGGACCTTCAGGAATGCATTAGGGGTGAATAGTCTTGCTTTATTGTGGCTTAGGCCTTCAAAGTCCAATCGATTTCTTAGTTTACTCTAAGTATCATGTCAACCCTCAACTCGACTGATACTTGGGGGCGACCTTGAAATTTTTAAGCTTCCAATTTCGAGCAAACTCGAGGGGCAAGGATGGTCGAAAGACCAGACCCTCAGGGATGCATTGGGGGCGAACAGATATGCTTCGGTCAGGTTTAGAACCGTCGAAGTCCAGTCAATTTCTTGGTTTACCCTGGGTATCATGTCCACCCTCGCCCCGACTGATACTTGGGGGCGACCATGAAGTTTTTAAGTTTCTAACATTCGAACAAATTGGAGGGGCACGAATGGTCAAAAGGCCAGACCCTTGGGAATGTGTTGAGGGCGAACACGTATTGCTTCGCTGTAGCCTAGACCTTCAAAGTCTAGTAAATTTTTGGGTTTCCCCTAGGTTTCACGTCCACTCAGCCCGATTAATACTCGAGGGTGACCTTGAATATTTTCAAACTTCCAACATTTGAGCATACTCAAGGGGCACGTATGGTCGACCGACCGGACCCTCAGGAATGTGTTGGGGGTGATCACGTCTTATATCGCTGTGGCTTTGGCCTTCGATGTCCTGCGGATCCCTCAATTTCAAGAGAGGTATCGTAACATCCTCGAAGTTCTTCAGGGTTCGATCACTTTATAGTCATTCGACAAAAATAGTACATGCAGATACTATTGTACAAGAACATCTACAATTCTACTAAGTGCAAAGAAGATTTAAAACATCATATATTAAAAAAATAGTTTCAACACAACTCAAATTAAGTCATGCATCAAGAGTTTGATACAAGCTAAACCAATAGTCAAACCGCACAACTTCCAAGGCTTAACAATTTTCTCAGCAAACGCCTCTCCACCTGTTTCGAGCCCTTCGCTGAGAGGGGACGAATGTAGTAGCCTACTTGCAGCCATCTACCCCAAACAGATACTCAAAGGCTACATCAAATCCCACCTGAACATCTCGAAGTCCAGTCAAATCCATAAATAATCCTCCTAAAGATTACCCGAAGATGAAGCTTCGACTCTGAACAAGCCTCGAGAACAGACTCCACATCTCAGTAGAACCACTTCGACCATATCCGCACATGGTCGAAGTATGTCAGGACAGACAGCCAGCTCACTAGATAAGACGGTGCAGTTATTGGTCCTTGCAGCTACAGTGATAGGCCCAACTACTACCCACAGCTCCAAAGTACAGAGACAGACCCATCAACTATTACAGTGACAGTTCCAACATTTTTGGTGCCCATACCAACGCCGGAATATCCGGATGGTACCCTTACAATCTGGCCTAACCTTGGTGACTCATCCCTTCCTATGTTCTATAAATAGGAGAAATGGGGAACCAAGGGGAGGTTAGAAAAATTCCCCCCAGCCCCTTTACAGTTTACCTTTGATCACGCTATAAAAACCCAGTACTCAAGCCTTCGATTACTCATCAGTAATAAATACACTCCTAAAAAATTCTCATCAGGGGTGGTAGAGCGTCACATTCTGGCCTCTATGCAAGTATATTGTTTATAGATTGTTTATACTCTGGATTATTTACTTGTCTTCATTTGATTGTTGATTAACCCCGTGGTGTAAGAGTTAACTTCCCCTCTGAAAAAATTTAGCCCCCTACAGGTGATTTTTGTCCTGTGAGAATTTTGTATTAGTAAGGAGTACGATTATCAAAGAAGTTTGATTTAGAGGCTCAAATTTTCTGGAGTGAACACTGTTATCATGGATGTTGAGAGAACTGAAAGGAGGATCAGTAGGAGAGAGAAAGATTTATTTAATTACCAAGGTGAGGGTAATTATGAAAGGGTGTTATTTTTTAAAAGGTATGAGTGGACTGACAGGAACAGAGAAAATGATGCCTCAGTTGCGAAATTGAGGGCGGCTTGCACAAGTCCCAAAAACTGTTAGCAGTTAGAAAAATGCCTTATAAATACTTCCAATCTTTCTTCTTCAAAACAGCTTCAGAATCTAGAGAGACAAAGTTCTAGAGAGAGAAAAAATAATTAAGTAGAAAAATCTTAGTGTGAGAAAAACAGAGGTTGTTCATCATTCGCAGAGGAATGAAGAAGTTGTGTTCTTTGTGGAAGAAGAAGTAAATCTATTGTCAAAACATTCTGTGAAGGAGGAGAAGTGCACTGTTCCTGATTCATATTCGGCCAGTAAAGGTTAGTATCTATGTTCTTTGATTTTTTAATTTGGTGTTAAATATGTTATGATCTTGTATTATTTCTTACGTTATGATTTTGAAATTTTAATGTGGTACTTATAGGGAAAGTTTTGGCATGTACTAGATTTTTGGGGGAAAATGGGGGATTGTATTGTTTATTATATATATATATATATCTATGTTATGTATTCTTTTTATTTACTATTTGTTATTATTATTATTTTGTTGCATATCATGAAGAGAATCAAGGAAATATACTTGAAATTAATTATAAATACTTGGGCCTCCATATAGGTGTAGATACGTGCTAAAGTATTACTAAGTAGGCATCCCCCTATTTCGATCTCTTCTTTCGAGATGGATCCTACCACTTCTGGTCGATCCATTGCTGAGGAGAATGCAGTAGTGAGGATGCGACCTTTATTGAGGTCAAGCACACGAGTAGTAGGACTAATGACACAGTGGTACTGTCTGAAGTGGGGGAGGATATAAATGTTAAGGGTGGGAGTGAAGGTGATGAGCAGGTCCATTTTCCTGGGGTCCTTCATAGGTATCCCGAGGATTTAGACACCTCGAGGGAATTCTGCAAATGTAAGAGTAGTGTGGGGAGGTAAAATACAATTTAGGGGGAGGTCATTTAGGGAGTTTTTTTATGAAGATGGAAATAATATATTCTACTTGTTACCTGATTTGTAGATGGAAAAAGCGTCTAGGGGAATCCCAGAGTCTGTTTCTTTGAGTATTTTAATGGGGATGAGTCAGATGACTTTGTGAAGGGTTTTTTTATGATACCTTGCTCAGTTTGATTATGGATTAGTGACACATTTGCTCAGTTTGATTATGGCTCAGTTAAATAGGAATATGTATGAGGTGATCTGTGTCTATAAGACTTTGAATTCGAAGTGGGCTATTGAAGGAAAGGAGAGGAGATTAACTTCAGGAGATGTTTTGAAGTACTACAATGTTAAGTATTTTAGCGCCACTGGGGTGCGTATTTTTCTTTAATCTATCCGCGACCTTAATTATTCGACCGAGATTCTGCTGGGAAAGTATGAAATGACAACTTGCTTTGGGTGAGGGGTGGTAATATGCAACAAGCTTATGATGACAACATGGATCTCACTCATAGATCGTTTAAGGAATATAAGTTGATATTATGAAATTTGAACAATATTTGTTGTTAGTTTTCTTTGTTTAATAGAATTTTTTGTGTGCAGAGCCTGGGAATACTATTGGTAAGGAAGAATTTATGATCGGCTGATAAACCGTATCAAATCGGATGTTGCAATAATGAGTATGGTTGTCGTTCTTAAGGATGCGTAGATAGAATCGTGAATTCTCGTATCAAATTGAGTAAATAGAAATTATAAATTAATAGTGATCATTGATAAAGAAGAACTTACATTGGTTGATTTCCCAAGATACTCCAAAAGTAGTATAAAATTTTCTCTCTCTCTAGAATATAATAAAGCTACGGTGGTTAAAAAAAGATAACTAGAACAACTATATCTTTATCCCCTAACAAAGTCATCGTCCTAACTCTCAACAACTCCTGGTTTTGTGGAGATCTTTTAGTAAGTCTTAACTACTAAGTCTTCCAATAGCTTTTGAAAACTAGGTCATCTCCAGTAGTAGCCTTTAGCTTGTAAGTTAGGCTTTCAGGACGGGCTTGGTCACAATTGTATTATTACCTGCAATAGTCAAACTTCTTGAGGGGTTGTTCTTCTTGGCTGGTATTGGCTCATCCTCAAGGGTTGTTCTTCTTGAGCTGAGTACTTTTGTTAATGCAGGTGTTATATTACCTACAATTGCAAGAGCCCCACCAGTTGCTTTCAAGCAACGTACATCAGGGACTAATTCGATCAACCCACTCCGAAGGGTTTTGAGGAAAAAAAATATGAAGGTTGTTGTCACTATATCTGGGAATGCTGGTGTTGAGGAGGCTAAAATTGCTTCTAAGAAGTGAAGGCTTATTGACAGCCCCCCACCTCCTTCTGTGGCCGAGCTAAAGGAGGCTGCTGTAGAGCCGTGTATGGATGAGGATTTTCTCGAGCCACAAGAGAAGTTAAGGGCCCTTGCTCGGTCGAATGTGGAGAAGGTGAAAACTTTTGAGGAAAGCGAGCTCTGGAGGGTAAGTTGTAATTTATTGGTACTTTCTATCATTCGATCTTCCTCCTATGTTATTTGACTCTAACATCGGTTCTATACAGGTTTCCTACATGCTGAAGGTCCCATTCTATGTATTGAAGATGAGAACGAACTGATGGAGAAAAGGACTACCGAGCTAGAGCAGAGGATGAAGAGGGAGGTAGAGAGGGGAGTAGAAAAGGAGAGGGGGAAGTGGAGCTCGTAGGTTGCCAATCTAAAGGCCTCTTTCCAAGTTATTATGGATAAGCTCGAGAGAGAGTCTAGAATGAATAATAATGAGGCCAGTTCTGCTCGTGACAACCTAGTTTAGAGATTCTAAGATGATGGCTATTTTGATACTGATATGTTGGCCATAACAGAAGGACGTTCTACGGACGTTATGGGGCCTTATAGGAATGGGGAAGAGGTTGAGAATAGGAGGACTCCAGTTCGAGAGGCTGTCTCAGGGATTGATTTTATCCCTCCTATTGAGCAGAGTGAAGCCCATGGAGAAGACGAGCAGGAGTAGGTAGTTTAAGTTATTTCTATAAAATTTAGAAAACTCTATGTTATTGTCGAGGAAACTTTTGTTTTGTGATTGTTGTTATGTAAGTAGGAGTTTATAGAATTAGATTATGCTGGTTGATATAAAAAATTGTGATTTGTAGGAATTTAGCGAATTGTATTCTTTTGAGACTTTAAAGAAAGAGCTCACAATGGCAAGAAATTCATCAGCTGCAGAAGCTCTGATAACTGCTCGCACTGAGGCTCAGGTGAGAAAATAGAAAGCTCTTAATGAAGAACATTAGAGAAATTTATGTGATGAACATATAAGATAGGCAAAAGAAGGACGAAGTAGTTAGAAATGATAGGAATAGGTATTTTAAAATTTAACCTTTCCTACCAGGTGGTATTAAGCAGGATGCACCAGAAGTATCCAAGGACCATATGAAGTTGACTATCTTTCTAGAGGTTGAGATAGATAGTGAGAGGGAGCTAAAGGAAGCTTACCTTAGTTTTTTTGAAGGTCGAGGTATTTGCCCAGATACTGATGTCATCGAGTGTATGATGAGAAACCTGCATAGCTTAAAAGCTAAAGAAGTATCAGCTCGTGCTGGTATGTCGATGATCTATTTGTAATTTACTACCTTGTAAAATGTGAGAGTGACATTATGTAGAATATGTTAATGAGGAATATATATTGCATACTTCTATAAAGAATGTTATGAGGTAGCGTTCTGTTGAGCAGGACGAGGTAGAAACTGCTCGAGTTCATCAAAAAGTTCTATCTGTCCATGGTGAAAAACTAGTATTCGATTTGAACAAGGCTTTTGAGGCATTGAAAAATGCTACATAATTAAATATGAGAATGGAAGTCAAGTTGGTTTAGTCACAAGATAGGGTGAGTGATCTGACTAAGCAAATAAAGAAAAAGGAGGCCGATTTATTGAGTATACAAAATTATGTAAAGAATTTGTCCGAGCGGTTGAAGATCAGGGAGGCTGAATTACGGAATGCTAAAGGCAATGCGGCTGATTTGGTTGAGCAATTGAAGTAGAAAGAGATCAATGTGGTGAGCGCACATGATATTGTGATGAATTCAGCTAACCATATTATGAAATTGGAGGTGGCTTTTGTTAATGTTTGTGGTGCTGTGAGGAAGTTGAATGAGCGAATAAAGAAAATGGAGGAGGATATGATGAACTCACGGGATAACGAGAAAGTTTTGAATGATGTAATAACAAAAATGGAGTCGGTGGCGCTACTTACTCTGGATAGTGAGAATTACTTGTCTAGAGTCATATCCAAGAAGGAGGCTGATTTGTCTTTGTCCCAACGCAAGGTTGAGGAATTGACCGAATGTAAAGTGAGAAATAAGGTTAAATTAGGTAAGTCACTAGCAGCAATGAGGGAAATGAACGATGTTAGATTTGTGCTAGAGACCTATTATCTGAAGGCTCTCACGGAGAAGGCTAAGGTAGAAATTTGGTTTGAGAAACAACAAAATGTGTTACAGAGATCGTTTACAAATTTGGTGGATCTCGCTGTACTGAATAGGAATAGGCTCGCAGCTAATGAGGTGCATACGAAGGAGTTGGCAACAATTATAGTTTTTTTTATGGGTAAAATCAAGAAAATTGAGAAACAACAAAATGTGTTACAGAGCTCGTTTACAAATTTGGTGAATCTCGCTGTACTGAATAGGAATAGGCTCACAGCTAATGAGGTGCATACGAAGGAGTTGACAACAATTATAGTTTTTTTTATGGGTAAAATCAAGAAAATTAAGAAAGAGAGGGATATGATGCACGAGGACATGATAAAAAATGGCGTTATCTGCGATATTGACATAATTTATGTTGAATATTTGAATTGATTGGTGTCTTGTATTGGTCCAATTACGTAAGAATGAGTAGAACGTGGTAAGTAAATAGTTGTCGCTAGGGTACAATAATATGTGTGTTCAAGAGTCTCAGAAGTTGAAGAAAGTTCATATGGTGTAAACCAAAGAGAACCCCCTGTAGAGAACACTTGAATTGATATAGTTGCTGTAATTTTAAATGTCAAATGGATTAAAGTGAGTTTTATCTTTTGCTTAATCATTTGAAATTTAATAGATATGTTGATATATATGTATATATATAGTAGACAGTAAAGTGGAAATGAACTTAAAAAGTTTACATTGATGAGAAAAGAATGTACATACTATTGGAGATTACATCTCACTTTTTGAATATAAAATAATAGTAAATGTACTTGTGTTCAAAATCATATCAAACTAGCGATAGTATTTCTTCAACCTCCTAGTATTCTAAGGACTTGGTATCCAGATACCGTCTTCTGTCATGAGATAGTAGGAACCAAGGCCGGTTTTCCCTACTACTATAAATGGTCTTTCCAAGTTCTTGGCGAGCTTCCCAGCATTTAGCTCTTTTCTATTCTTTGGGATCTCTCTGATTACTAATTCGTTGACCTCAAACTCACAATTTTACACTATCTTATTGTACGAGTTCGCTAGCATATAATGATATCGATCCAGGTTTGCAATAGCTTGATTTCATGTTTCATCTATCCAATTCATATTGCATGCTAACTCGAACTCATTTTCTTTATCAGTTAGTTCATGATCTTTGACGGGATGATAGTACTCTGTTTAGATTATGGCTTCAGTTCCATAAGTCAGTAGAAATGGGGAGCACCTTATTAACTATCTGGGTGTAGTGCAGTATACCCACATGATATGTGGTAGTTCCCTGATCCAATTGCCCTTCCTTTTTGAATTTAGTCTCTTCTTGATTCCATTTACTATGGTCTTATTCGTTATTTCAGTCTGTCCATTCCCTTGGGGGTACGTAGTATGGATTTGAGGGTGAATGTATGATGTATTTGTTGAGGAATGCTATACCACCTTCTCTCTAACGAACTGGGGTCCATTGTCGATCCGAATCTGGTGGGGGCAACCAAACCTCATGATGATATAACTTTTTTTCCCATGTTCGGCAAAGGAGGATCGCTTACCCCCACTTCGTAAAATAGTTTATTGCGACTAGTAAGAATTTTCTGTTACCAGGTATGTTTGGGAATTTTCCTACTAGAGTGCCCCCTGTTTGAATGGCCAAAATACTTTACTTGCGCTAAGTTCTAGTACCGGTGACTATGTCACTGATAAGCATCACATCTTCGTGAATATTCTTTGGCATGCTTTCTCATCCCTGGCAAGAATGCTCCTTATGTAATTTCTTTGTTCGTGAGAGAACGTCCTGTGATATGAGAACCACAAGTTCCTTCATGTAAATCTTTCAGCATTCCATCGTCGTCTTTTTCTGAAAGGCACTTGAGGAATGGGACAATAATGGATCTTCTATACAAATTGTTCTTTTATATTGTGTAGCGCTTTGAGTTCTCAATCAATTGTTTGTGCTCTTTTGGATCATCTGGTAGTTGGCTATTGTACTTATTATTTGGGCTTATATTGAGGGGGAAGGGCTTTTGCCAATCATCTTCCTCATCCGTTTTGCCCCCAGTATTGATCGTGCATATCAAAGTGTGATCGATACTGGGGGTTGATTTCACTTCAATTTGGAGGTACCTTGCCTCCATACCAAATACTATAGCTAAGTAAGCTAAAGAATCGGTGCGATGATTCTCTCCAAGAGGTAGGTAATCAAGCGTAGCTTTATCGAATCTGTTCATTCTGTCGGTAATTAGTGCTGCGTATTTGATCATTTTACCATTCTTCTTGTATCGCTCGGAGTAATAATGAACTATTAACAACGAGTCAGTATATACATATAGTTCAGGAACTTCAATTTCCAACGCCATATCTAGCCCATGGATTAAAACTTCGTACTCTATGATGTTATTTGAGGCTTTAAAATTTAACCGTATTAATTTCTTGATTTTGTCATTGGAGGTTATAATCAGTATGATTTCTATTCCTTACCCTGCGGGTCCTAGCGATCCATCTGTAAATAATCTCCATCCTTTTTGTGTGACCCATTTAGCCATTTTTCGAAATGTTTTGAGGGTAGATCACCTTTGATTTCTTCTGTTTGATCAAGATTGTGATCTTCCCAATCTGGATCTTCTACTGGAAGTCCACTAAAAGGTCAGCCACTGCTTGCCCTCTTTCTGAGATTCTCTGTTTAAATTTTATATCATGCTCCACCAAACTAGCCAACCATTATTACACTCTCCACGATTTCTCCTTCTTAGATAATACTTCTCAAATTGGTCATGACTTTGACTGAATGAGCTTAATAATAGTGTTTGAATTTTTGGGAAGTGTAAACGAGTGTTAGGAGGAGTCACTCAATTTTAGAATGTCTAATTTCTGTTGGTGTAAGTATTTTTCTTATGAAATATACGGGTTTTTTAATCTTCCCTTCTAGCCATATGAGGACAGAGCTTAGAGAGTTTTTTGTAACTGCGAGGTATATTATCAATTCCTTATTGTCGATTAGTATGCTCATTATTATAAACTTTCCAAGATACCTTTTAAGCTCATGAAAAGCTACTTTACATTCTTTCGTCCAATCAATTTCCTCATTTTGTCTTCCTTTACCTCTTTTGGTGGATCCACGAAGCAGCATGAATAACCATCAACATCGATCTAACGATTTGAAGGCGAATTATTTGATATCTATAATTTTTCTAGTGAGCTACTGTACATCCATCTTTGTCTTTGGAGATGGCATGGAGATTGGAGCTTGAATCTGACCTAGATCAGCTTTAATCCCAAGAGTGTACTCCGAATTGACATGTATCTAGATTGAGTTTTATTTTATAAGACCGTAATATGTTGATGACTGTATCGAGATGTGTAATATGATCTTTCTTCTTTAGGCATTTGGAGAGCATATCATCAATATATACTTCAATGGTATTTCCCAAGTGTTCTTTGAACATACTTGTAACTAACCTTTGGTAGGTTACTCTTGCATTTTTCAGGCCAAATGGCATGACTTTGCAGGAATAGAGGCCTTTTTCAGTGATGAAAATGGTCTTCTCTTAATCTTCGTCCAAAAGAGGTATCTGGTTGTATCCCAAAGCAGCGTCCATCATAGATAAAAGCTTATTTCCTGCTGTTAAATCTAGAATTTGGGAGATTATTGGGAGAGGGAAACTGTCTTTCGGCGTGTATTTTTTTAGATTCGTGAAATCCACACAAATCCTGATTTTTCCATTCTTCTTCAAAACCGCTACTATATTTGAAATCCAATCTGGGTATTTGGCTTCTTGAATGAATCCAACTTCAATTAATTTATAAATTTCTTTGTTGACCTCATCCCCGAGACGAGTGAGAGCCTCCTCTACTTCTGTTTGACTGCCATAGCTTTATCATGAATACTCAATCTGTGGAAGGTTTTTCCTGGGTCAACTCCCAGCATTTCCTAAAAAGTCCATACGAGCAAGTCTCTATTGGCTTAAAGGAATTGTATTAGAGCATTTTTTCCTATTGGACAAGCTTAGTGCCAATGTATGTTCCCCTACTATGTCGATCGATCTCAATGTACTCTGTAAGTTCAACTGTGGAAGGCTGATCCTCGACGTAATCAACTTTCTGTAATTGTTGTGAAGCAAATTTCTCCGCTGTGTCTAGTTTCTTAGATACAATGTTTTCGTAAGCTTGAGTGAGCTTCTAGCTCCCTTTGATCTCGTAGATGCCCTCATTGTATTTAAATCAAAGTGCTTGGTGGTAAGTGGAAGGGATCGCTTGTATGTTGTATAACCAGCAACACCCCATAATCCCTAAAAATTAAGATTTTACATTAATTACGTAAAATGTCACGTTGAGGGTTGTAGGTCTGTCAGATGAGCCCCATCTCTGTTGGAAAACCTTAACAAATAAACATATGAAAGGATAATTCTAACTTTAACATGGGATGAAATCCACAGAATTCAATTAAATATTCAAATGACATTGTCATATTTATTTATTTTTACTAGGTAATTTAGCAAATTTTTTATTAATTTTTGAATAAGAGGTTTACAAGGGAACATAAAAGAAAAAAGAAAAGATATAGGGGAGTAGAAGCATCACTAGGACCTATGACATCCCAGCCAGGTTGGAACCCTATAGGCCCTCTATCATTTGTAACTCCCCTTAGTTTACATTGTAAATCTAAAGTACCTTTTATCCAGGACATTTATTTTCTTCAGAAAGTCAGGCTTCCCAATATGCCACTCAACTGTATTAGGTTCTAACTTGCTTACCCTTTTAGCAACTTGATCAGCACCAAAGTTGACTTATCTCTAAAGTCGAGTGATTCTTATGCTAGTAAAGTATTTTTTCACCCATCTCTATCTATTATGCAAGGTCCAAGGGACAAAATTATAATTGAATGCATTGCGGGCAGCTGTAGAGTCTAGGGTCATCCATACTTTAATTTTATTAATATCTTTGGCTTTATAATGGGCTTCAACTATAGCAAAGCTTTCTGCAAAGTATGTCATTGTCATTGGTAAATTAATAGAGAAAATAGCAAGAACAAAACAATTGTGGCTTCTAAAGACAGTACCACAATCCCCCACCCCAGGGTTACCAAGGGAGGATCCATCACAACTTATCCTGACTTGATCTAATGGAGGAGGATACCAGTAGCAAGATTGAATAACAGGTTGCTTTCTAAATCTACAATCCACTCCAATTCTCTTTAATATGGCCAAGTCCATAGGAGTATTATGCATGGACTTCGGTGAAAGAATGGAACCTTCTTTGAGATAACATATGGTATTTTTTTTTCAGTTGCTGAGGATTAACCTGTATATTTTTAAAAAGAAACTGCTTTGAGTTAGCCAAACATTACAGAAACTCATATGAATGAGAGCTCCCCAAAGGTCTTTAAGGAGAGGACTAAGATTTCTTCTAAGAGAGTAGAGAGATTCTTAGTCATGAGCATTCGAACCATCAATCATAAACAAATCACAACCCCATTTAATAATTTCTTGTGTGAACTTACATTTCCAAAAGAGATGTGCTATGGATTCTTCATCTTCTTGATAAAGATAGCAGCTGGAGGCACACACAACCCCTCTTTTCCTAAGAATAGATTCTGCTGGCAAATAGTTCTATTGAGAATCGAGGTAGCTAATAATTCACAATCGAATTAGAGATTAACCTTTAGAAAGAATTAACGAATAATAACTGATTTGGCAGGATAATTTCTCAATAGGAACTTCTATTGCTCAATTGGATTGATTACAATAAATTATTCCTCAAACCCTAAGTTTTAGATTAAAACTTGGATCCTTTCATATTGCCTAATCTTACATTTTATGAAGGTTACAAGTTTCCTAGTTACAATATAGGACTAAATTTCCCTTAAACGTACTAAAACTGGAAGTGGCCGCGATAATCATTTGAATGAGCCCATAAGTCATTCGAACGAATTCAGAAATTAAGTATGGAAAATTGAGGCATAACCTTTGGTATTCTGGGAAGCCAGAGTCTTTCGGATGACTCCAAATCTCGCTCGAACGACTTACCCAAATAAGCCTAGAAAATGAGATAGCTAGAATTCCTTCTTTTGGTCTTTAACTTGTTCGAACGACTCCAAGGATATTTCGCACGACCTTGGCAAATAAGCCTATAATCAATAACAGAACATTGGCTTAACTTTCTGTCTATCTCATTCGAACGGCTCCAAGGTTCATTCAAACGGCATGGCATCTCTTAAGAGGTTTAATGTCTAAATCCTCCAAGATCATGGCTCCCCCCTTTAGGAGCTTTGAGCAACTGCTCAGGCTAGAACTAGAGATGAGGGAAAGTGACCATGCCTATTTCCCTATTGTACTACTTTGAGTTGCGGATAGTTAACCTTTCTTCCAAACTCTGAACGATGTGATACTTCCTCAACTTATACTAGTAACCTTCCTCTCTAGAATACTATCCTCCTGCAGCAGATCTTCTCTTTCCATCCATATGTCATCAACTGATGGTAAGTGAGTATCGATTATAGAATCTTCATCTAGGAGAGACGGCTCAAGCAGTTTCAAATGTTCGGCATTAATCACCGAATACATTATCATATATGGTAATAAATACAATCGGAATGTGTTCTCACCAATCTTATTGAGTATAGTAAATAGACTATAATGGATAGGCTTGAGCTTCTTACCTTCTCTTTTTAGTCGTTCCTTACCCAAATACAACTAAACTAGGTCACCCTCTTGATAAGTACTTTCAACCCGATGCATGTCGCATTGAGCCTTATACTTTGCTTGAGATATATTTCATAGAACTTAACCACAAGAGAAACATCTACCTACATCTTCAACCAATACACGTAACACCGCAAATTCAAAAGAGTCTGCTCAACCTCAAAATGACCTATAACCTGGGAACAATGAGCCTTTCTAATCCAATGCAAACGGTCTCCACCCTCATAATACATAGTAGAGTACCCCTGCAAAACAAATAATCCTTCAATTCAGACTCGCATGTCCTGCCTTGTAGGAACTTCTAGTGAATTACACTAAGCTCTTTGCGATCATCATATCCTATAACATACTCAGACCGAACAAAAGGCTATATCTGGATAACTGCCAACATAGCAGAAATAGTTGGCGATGGGGGTCGTGATAACCTGTCGGCCATTTTATTATCCACTCCCTTCTTATACTTGATAATCAATGTAAATTGTTGTTGATATGACATCCACGTCATATGACAATCTTACTGTAGCTTAGACTGTGTAGCTAAAAACTATAACAGTTTATGATTAGAATGTACCATAACCTCCTCTTACAGCTTCCCCATTTTGGTTTATATCTTAGGAGACATTGTCAATGCAGACAACACTTTTGCCGACGTACCCTCTTGAACCGGTTGCACTAAAAACACAAACTTGCAGCTCGCATTAACCAACCTCTTCACCTGAGTTGTTGTTACTAAATTATCCGTTGTGCCATGATTCTTATAAGCACTGATATAGAACTCATTTCCTTCTTTCACAAGACGATACTTACGAGCTCTGCGGTAATGAATCGCATCTCGATCCCAAATATAAGGGTTACCCAAAATGACCTGATAGACATCTAAATGAACCACCTCGCATGTCACCTCGTCAATAAACCTTTCAGTGATCGCAAACTTGAATATATATTGCTTCATGATTTTTAACTATGTATCTTTCTAAATCTATCCTAAACCATACGGCTTAGGATGAGTCGTAGTATTCAAACCCATCTTCCTCACCAATGCTACAGAAATCAAGTTTTTCTGATTACTCGTATCAACAATGGCCTCAACTAAGCTCTGCATCATTTGATTACTAACATAAAAAAGTTCTTCCTGACTCGCCTCCTTGGTAGCCATAGTTTGTTGAAACATAAGAGTAAGCTTAGGATTTGGTGTATCTAAATCTGGGAGGTTAACAATCGCTGCGGTTAGTGTATCTTTTTTTCTTATTTTTCTTCTTCTTCGGCCTAAGCTCCTGTTGAAGTTTCCAACATTTATCTAAAATATGCTCACTCGCCTTACAATGATATCAATAAACCCTATCCTTTGAACTCTCCCTTATGCTTAATCTTCTAACTAGACTTGTACCCGGCATGTTCCTGTAGTCTTTCGTGTCACTAGTCAAGTATTTTCCATTAATGGTTATCGCCTTCACCGTAGCATCTTTGATATTTGCCACAGTAAAAAGCTTCAACTACCTTCTAATAGACTTTGACAAACCCCATGTGTACTTCATAAACACTTTATACTCACCCACATTGATATCTAAAACTAAAGATTGGTTATAAAACTCCGCAGTGAACTCCAATATAGATTGCCTATGCTTTTGGCACAAATAATGTCATTTGAACCATCTCTCCTGTTCATACCCAATAGAATAATTCTTTCCAACTCAAGCTTTCTATAATGTGACATTTCTTATACGACTTTCACCACGTGAGTGCATGACATGTGAATTTCAATGTCAAAAAGTATATTATCTGGGCATTTGAATATTTATATACTGAAAATTAGGTCTCAAACCTATCTAACCAATTATCCAATTTCTCAGCATCGATTAACCCGTCAAATATTAGAATTTCAATTTTAAAATCAATACAAAGATTGAGCATAGGATTCAAGAACTTACCAATAACCAATATTTCTTCTACGGATTTGGCATCACTAGAATCTTTATCTTCCTCCTCGTTACCCCCGTCCCTCTCCTCATCTACAACACCTTTCTTCTTTTTGGGCTCTTGTTACTTTGTCGAAGTGGATGCTTTAGTGAGGCTTATAACATGTAATTACTCTACCAACTCTCCAAGAGTAATAGTTAGGTTAGAAACTTGGGTTTCAAGCTTTGTGAGTCGATATTCTGAATCGATTATCTCTGTATTTGCCTTTTTCTTTGAATTAGGTTTTCTGTAAATCTTCAACTAACTCACAAGTATCTTTTTCATTTTCTTAAGTCGGTTACGTGTAGAAACTATAAACCAATAACCCCCCCCGAGAGTTGTAATCCAAAATCTGATACCATTTAATCTATAATTGAATTAAAGATTAACCTTTAATGAAGAATTAATAGACAACAAATGTTTGGTGGGATAATTTCCTAATTGGAACTTCTATTGCTTAATTGGATTGATTATAATAAATTACTCGTTAAGCCCTAAGTTCTAGATTAAAACTTGGATCCTTTCATATTGCCTCGCCTTGCCCTTTTATGAAGGTTACAAGTTTCCAAGTTATAATATAAGACTAAATTGTCCTCAAACGCACTAAAACTAGAAGTTGTCGCGGTATACTACACCAAATTAACTAAATTGCCACAGTCTATTTATAACTTTGCCACAAATATGCATCATGGTAATTTTGACACAGAGTTTATCCGTGGAAAATATCCTTGTTGTCTGTGGTTATTTAGAATTCTCATTTCCCTTACGATTTCTTCTATTGTTGAAGTTGGTAACCTTGCATAGACCAAAGCAGGAGTCTTCACAGCAATCAAAAACCCTATATTTTGATTTAAATAATACCATTAAATCTCGATCTGAAACTTAAAGATTCTTCAATTTAATATTTTGAAGGCGGGAGAGAGAGATATGTGACAGGCAAAAGATCAAATCTGTAATTTGATACAGTTTGTAAGCTTAAAAGTATATTATAATCTCCATCTATCTACATTCTATCATCTCCAATTTGAGCCCCTTTAAAGCATTGAAATTTTGATATCTATTGATCTTAGTTACTTTATTTCGATTTGGAGACATGGTGATGGGATTATTGTTGGCTTCTACTATTTTTAGTTGATTTGGGGCTGGGTATGTTTCAAAAACTTCCACATTTTGGCTTAATGGTGAATTTTGATTATGAATTAGAGAAAAATTCCACAGAGTTGTTGATTTTACGTGCTGCTCTTAAACTTCTACATTTTGGTTCTATGGCGATTTTAATTGTATCCATTCTCTCTTGGATAGATTCATTCCTTCTTGACATTTATCATGCTTTACTACTCTATGGAGATGTTTTGTTATGATGGGAGTGCATCATGTGATGATAGTGTATTGGTTTTGCTTTGTTTTGTTAATGATTTTGGTTCCCTCATCTTTCTCTACTTTGTTTGATATAATTGATTTGGCCCTGTTTTCTCATTTTTCCCAGCAATACTTTAGGAAAATTACAATTTGGATGAATGATATATTACTATTTACAATAGTATTGTAGAGTTGAAAAAATAATAATATGAAGGCCCCATTCGAACCGATTTTTGTTTGGCATAAAAATAACCACCATTTACATTTGTATCGCAGCCTTTTTTTTCAGACGATGGAAAAACGACATTGAGCGTTCAGTTATTTACCCTATTTTGAACTATTTTCACCCCCTTTATAGCTTACGGCTGGAGCAAAATACTTAACTAGGATTAATTTATGTTATCTTTTACTTCATATTTCTATGCAAAATGTGCTGCTTCTAAGTTCTAATATTGTCATCCTTTACTCCTTTGTCAGCTCGTAAATTGGGAGATGGCCTTGATATTCGGCTCAAATCAAATGGTTTGGATAAATCTCATGATGTAGGAGATGTTATTGCCCCATAAGCTAATGTGAACCATATTGCTTGATATAGTTTAAGGACTAGGGAGTGTTAAGTCTGGAATACATTCTCATGTTTCTTTCCGATTTGCAGGGTGGGTTAATGGCAGGCATGCCGATTGCTTATATTCAGGTAGTGGTTGCATCATACTCTTTTTCTAACAAAGACCCAACAAACATGTTAGTATGTTTTCACTTTTTCCATCATTATTTATTATACTCAAATTGTTTTTCCTAAGGTACATAAAAATGCATCCTTCATACATGTGAAATGTTCAGATTTATAGTTAGAACAAAAAAAGACATGGTTAGTGATTGACAAAATCTATCAACTTCATAAACTATGATAGTGTGGTACCTTATAGGCCATTGCTCTTAAAGACTGTAAGAATGTTTTGCCTACTGTAAGTTTGGTAATCAAAGAACCTGAATTGGGCATTATCTTACAAGTGTACAACCAACACCTAGTCTAATGACTTGCCATTGGTTCATAAAAATGCACATAAACTTCCATCTACTGAGGAGTATAAGACTTTACATGTTCTACCTAGTGAGTATCCAATCACATTATGGGATGATGAAGAAACATATATGGGTTTAGTTGCCATGAGTACAAGGTGGTAGTACATAAATGGGTTTGGTTCATTTGTCATATTATTCTAAGATTTCTTCTTCATATATAAATTTAGGTAATCTCTTCTATTATTTGTGGTTGATGGAGTTCTAAGTAGTCATATTTATTCTTATTTGCTCCTTTCTTCTACATATACCAAAATACAAATAATTTTTTTGGAATAGTTGATATGTATCTAACCTTCCCTTTTATGGCATGTATAATGGCAACCATGCTATTGAAATAACAATCAAGTATTACGTGTTTGGCTAAATTTCCTCGTAACACATTTTTCCTTTTCGCTGCAGTTCCACTTTAAGGTTGGCATGGCTGAGGAGGAATCCAATGATAACATGAGCTATTTTTTGTCGAGGGGGTAATATTATTAAGGCTTGAATAACTTCAGCTTTATAATATTTTCATGTTATTATATGAAAAATACATTTATAGTGCAGTGTATATCTAAGCTCCTAATTTGGTTTCTAGCATCTAAGCAATCATTTGAACAAAATAACGGAAGAAAGATAAGACTTATTTTGTGGATAATTTATAGGTTATCTACTTATGGGATTCATAATTTTATACATGCCGATGTACGGTTGAGTCTAAAATGATTGAGAAATGGAGAAATCAGTTCGAATAGATATAGAGAAAAGGAGAAATCAGTTCGAATAGACATTTGTTTTATTCGAACAGAACAAGTTCTGAGTCTTCTATTCGAATAGATAAATGTTCTATTCGAACAGAGGCTGTTATGAGTAATCTATTCAAATAGACTTTTGAGTCTATTCGAATAAAACCAGTTCTATAAAGTCTATTCGAATAGACTCAAAAATCTATTTGAATACACTCAGTTATGAGTGTTATGCTCGAACAGAGGGGCGACTTATCATAGTTTTAGATCATATAAGGGGCATTTTTGTCCTATGTTATAACTTGGAAACTTGTAACATTTAAGAGGGAAAGGCTAGGCAATGTAAAAAGGATCCAAATATCAAGAAAGAGATCGAGAGAGTAATCAATTTTGTGTAATTAAAGCTCTCTTTTGGAAGTTTTACCCACCAAATTGTGTTCTTCGTTCAATTTCATCGATTAGGATAATCTCTAATTCGATTGTGGATTATTCAAAAGAACAAATTACGGGTATGGATTAATTATAAATATTTTTTTCCTGCCAATTATTATTATTATTTTTTCATTATTTTCATAATATGCATGTTATTGCCAAATGCCCTTGATATGTGAGAAGAGAGACATGTTAATTCCTTAATTTTCACAAGGATATAAATGACTCTTGATGCCGCTAGTACTTCCTAATTACTAAAATTGGGGAGAGGTAGAATAAAAGGCTTGTTCTTAGTTATGTTTTTTTTTCAATTGTCATATAGATCAACTGTACTTGTATATTTATTAATGCCACCAACTATATATTATGATCTATATTTTTATGTTTATTGAGCATTATTATTTATGTTATGAAGTATATTGTTTAAGAGTGGGAATGCTTTTCTGGTGTAACTTTTGTTTGTTATTTTATTTAATTAAAAAACTCATAATACCAGGGACTTTGTCCGTGGCATATTATAATAATGCCACTGATTAGTTCTATGGTGGCACGATAAAGTTCCTCACAGATAAAGTCCGTGGGAAAATTATCACTCATGTTCTACTACGGATCTCGACCACATACAAAGTCCTTGGCAAAATCAAATATACATAAATTGCATAAATTGGTGCAGTGATAGTCGTTCGAACGAACCCATAAGTTGCTCGAACGACTTCACCAATTAAGCCCAAAAACTAAGATAGAATTTTTGGTCTTCTGAGAAGCCAGAGTCATTCGAACGACTCCAAATCTTGCTCAAACGACTTACCAAAATAAGCCTGGAAAGCGTGACAGCTAGAATCCCTTCTTTTGGTCTTCGATTTGTTCGAACGGCTCCAAGGTTCGTTCAAACGACCTTGGTAAATAAACCTAGAATCCATAACAAATCTTTGGCTTGACTTTTCTTCTATCTCGTTCGAACATCTCCAAGGTTCGTTTGGATGACATGGCATCTTTTAAAAGGTTTAATGTCTAAATACTCTTGGATCATCTAATCCTAATTTTACGGTAAGAATATTATGCGGAAATCGCCAAACAAGAAATCAGCACAAAGAACAAATACAAACACAAAGCTTTTTCCGAAGGAGGGAAGTTTTATTCCAACAGAGAGGTCACGCCTCTCCTGATCGGGCAGTCTAAACCCCTGTTTGAACAGAAATGCCAAAAATCATTAGAAGGTTAACCACCATATCAGAATCAACAAAACCCTGTAAGCATTTATGATAACCCCCATAACATAATGTCATATCTTGAGTCCCCTTTAGATAACTAAGTATCCATTTCACAACTCTCCAATGCTCTCTGTCTAGATTACTCATATACCTACTAACAACTCCTACTGCTTATGTAATATCCGGTCTCGTACAAATTATACTGTATATAAGGCTACCAACCGCTGATGAATAAGGAACATTCTGAATCTTATAGTGATCCTTCTACGTCTTCGAATAATATTATTTTGACAATTTAAAACTTTTACTTGCTCACAATGACTGTGTCTCATCATCCATAGAAAACTTTCACTTGCTCTAGGCTTCCACATCGAAGGCCTCATTGTAAGTTTCTGGTTCACCACCATCCATAAGTAACAAGTAATGTATGAAGCTAGCATACCTTGTCGGAGTTTTCACGTCTCTCGGCTCTTTTCGAAGTGCTATTAGAATGTTTACATCATTAGGTTCCTCATTTTGATTGGGTGTATCAGACTCAATCATGACTTCTTCTTCAACCTCTCGAGAAAGTTCAAATTCAATGTTGACACTTTTTGCTGCATCACTTTGATTCCTTTTCAATGGTACTATAAAGTCTTTATACAAGACTTTCTCATTGAATGTAAGATTTCAGCTCCGGGTGACTTTTCGGCTCTTCGCATCCCAAAATTGGTACCCAAAATCATCACCACCATATTCAATGAATATGCACTTCGTTGACTTTATATCCAATTTGGTCCTTGTATATGAAGTATCAAGCATATATGAGGTACAACTGAAAATACGTAAGTGTGAAAGGTTTACCTCTTTACCAGTCTATGCTTCTTCAGGCAATCTAAAGTCCAAAGCCGTCGAAGGCCCTCTGTTTCTCAAGTATGCCACCGTACTAACCGTATCCGCCCAAAAACATTTTGGCAAACCTGCGTTAAGTCTTATACTTCTTTTTATCTCGTTTAAAGATTGGCTCATGCGTTCTACAACACCATTTTGCTATGGTATTCTGGGAATAATCTTTTATCACCTAATCCCATTTGATACTCAAAAGTCTTCAAACTCGTCAGTATAGTACTCGCCCCTGTTATCTGACCTAAGATACTTCAGTTTCAAGACGGTTTCAGTTTCAACTAGAGCCTTCCACTTCTTAAACCTAATAAACACATCCAATTTGTTCCTCACAAAGTAGACCTACAGTTTATGAGGAACATCATCGATGAAAGTATCATAATAATAAGAACTACCATAATAAGACACCGTGGTTGGCCCCTATACATCTTTATGAACAAGATCCAGTTTTTCTGATTTCCTTGACCTTTTGGCTTTAGCAAAACTAACCTTTTTTTATTTTGCAAGGACACACTCTTCACAAAACTTTAGATAAACCTCGTCAAGACCCTCTAGCTTTCCCTTAGTAACCATCATCTTCATTCCTTTTTACTCATGTAACCAAGCCGTTTATGCCATATTGTTGTATCGATCCCTGGAGTAGTTGCACAAATAGAGTAAATTGTACATTGGGTTGTATACAACATTCCTTGACTTAATCCTCAAGCTACTACCATAGCTCATTTTGTGACCTTCCAGAAATTTTCACTAAAGGTGCATATATATCCACCATCATCTGCCAATAAGGTGCTTGCATATCCACCATCATTCGCCAATTGGCTAACCGAGATAAGGTTACACCCCAATTTGGGTACAAGACACACATTCTTTAGAATTAACATCCCCCCCAAAGGCAACTTTAGCTTAGTATTTCCCTTTCCAATAATATTGCCCGTATTCTTATCTGCAAGGAAGACCGCACCGAAGTCGCCTTTAACAATATTAGTTAGGAAACCTAAGTTTGCAGTAGCATGGAATGAGGCATAAGAATGAACTATCCATGACTCGTTAACATCATCACAAGAAAGAAACAAATTCTCATTAGAACTAACTTCCTCAGTGAGATTTAATATATCTTTTACCTCATCATGATCTTTCTTGGGATAATTTTAATCACACCTAAAGTGACCCTTCTTTCCACAGCTCCAACATGTACCGAGTGGCTTAGACTTTCCCCTTGACTGTAAATGACCTCTTCCATTCTTTGGACCCTTTATAACAGACCTCCCGCTCTCCTAGACGTTCAATGCACTGCCACTTAATCTCGAAGAAGGTTCTAAAGTTTTGCGCATATTCTCTTCACTCATAATCAACAAAACTATGATATCAATTTTTATTGTTTCCTTCCCCGATGAATATCTCACTACAATAATAAATCCCTCCCAACTCTCAGATATCAACCCCCCAAAAAAAGCCCACACTCTCACCTCATCGGCGAAAGTGATTTTCATAGATTCTAACTGAGCATAAATTGTATTGAACTCACTAATGTAAGCTTGCACATTACCATTCTCTTTCATCTTTAAGGTAAACAAACGATGTAATAGATGTACCATATTTGTCCCGGAGGGTTCTGAGTACAAGGAGGATAACGTCTCTGTTGTAGCCTACACGCAGCCTTCCAGCACCAGTCGAATACTCGAAGGCTACATTGAAGCCTCCACATAGACTCGAAGCCCAACAAGACAGTAATTAAGTCTACAAAGCCTTTCAAGATTAGTCGAACACTTGATGACATAATCGAAGCTTAAGACAGACGGTCAGCACCAGAACTCAGCATCAGTACCCGAAAGACTTCGACCATGGTAATACATGGTCGAAGGCAGACACGTCTGATAGCCAGCTCTCCAGACATAATAGTAGAACAGGCCGCCTGACAACTACAGTGTCAGAACCGACTCCTAGTACAAAATAGTTGTTCCCAAAGGATATACATGTAATCTGACCTCCCATGGTGACTTACCCATTTTCTATCTCCTATAAATAGGAGGGAGGTGGTACTATGAAGGGGTTAGAAAATCTCTCCCATCAACCCTTCAAGATAACCTTTGACTACCCTGTAACCAACTTCAATTCGATCTGTCATCTAAACTCGATATATAATATCAACCATTAAAATCCTCGCCAGAGGTTGTAGATAAATCTATTCTAGGGCTCTACGCAAACGTACTAGTCTAGTGATATTGCATATTATTATCTTACGTGTAGTAGCCTATTCGTAGCCTTCTACCCCAGTCAAACACTGGAAGGCTACCTTGACGCCTACTCGAACATCTAAAAAAATACTCAATCCATAAACAAGCCTTCCAAAGATTATCCGAAGACGAAGCCTCGACTTTGAACAAACCTAAAGACGAATTCCACATGAGCATCAAAGGCTTTGAATAGGAAACCTCGACTCCACATCAGTATCAGAAACACTTTGTAGACGTGTTAAACAGACAGCTCATCGGATGAGAACGGTGCCGTTGTCGGTCCTGTCAGCTATAGTGACAGACCCAACAATTGCTGCAGTATTAGAGCACGGTGCCAGACTCAACATTTTTGGCATCAACGCTAACTCTAGGATACCCGCTAGATATCCAGAGGATTCTCGGAGGGTATACTTGTAATGTGACCTAACCTTGGTGACTCAGCCCTTTCTATGTTCTATAAATAGGAGAAATGGGGAACCAAGGAGAGGTTACAAAATCTCTCCCCTGATCCCTTGCGGTTTACCTTCGATCAGCTTGTAAAACACATAGCACTCGAACCTTCGACTACTCGACAGTAATGCAATCTCTCTTAAAAATCCTCATTAGAGGTTGTGGAGCGTAATATTCTAGGCCTCCACGCAAGTATATTTTCAGTAGATTACTTATGCTATAGATTATATACTTGATCCCCTTTGATAGAAGATAAATCCCATGGTGTAAGAGCCGACTTCCCTCCATATGAAGTTAGTCCCCTATATTTGGCGCCATCTGTGCTTCCCACCCTACCAATCTCCCTTGCTCATTTTCTCGCTTTTCCAACTCCTACAGATTATTCCCAATGGCCCCCACCCTCTGTTATACTTCTGCCCATGCCGGCAACTCCGTCGACGGAGTGGCCGCCCAACACGCATTACTTTCCCAGCAATTCGCTAAAGCCGAGGAGTGGTATCAAACACAACTGTACCAGGAATGTGAAAATCACTGGTAAGAATTCAAAGCCGAACTACATTTCCATTTAGATGATGCCGACAGACAAAACCGCGCCATCGATGAGCTGCGCAACACAGTCCGAGAGCTGTAACGTCTGCAGCCTCTAGGCGCTCCTCTACCATCCCAAGCACCCGCTCCATCTTGCATCTCTTCTAGAGACCGAATAGGACCCTTGCCGCATATCCAAGCACCTCTAGCCCACCTTAGTGCTGAAGTTACTGCCCCTGCTGTTCCCCCTACTGGCTCCATCCATCTCGGCATCTACCCTACGGAGGACTCCTCTGACTTCACCCTTTGCACCTTCAGACATCCCAAACGCCGCCCTGCCCAGAGAATATTTCAGGGAGGCAGCGCCAAACACATACCAAAGACTCGGCCTCATCATTCATGAATCATTCGACCTCCCCCCTCATCCTGCTTATTGTGTACAACAAGACTTCAAGTACAAAAACCAACCCGTTATCTGCGTCAGTACGAGCCCAACTCCAAACTCATGGAGACGGCTGAATAGACCCTTAATTTCATATTCTCGAATTCCAAAATGCTCTTAGCCTCTACTCCATAGCCAACCACCTGATGTGTCGCCTTTTTCCTATAAGTCTCACAGATAGCCCTCTTCGATGGTATCACAGCCTTCCCAGTGGTTCTATTCGATGTTTCGAGTAACTATCCCATCTTTTCATCGCCCAATTTGCCTTCAACAAAGACAGAGAGGTCAGAGTCAACGCCCTCTTCAATTTCAGAAAATCCTTTAGTGAAATACTTGAGGCCTTTACTAAGGGGTCTCTTGATAAGTCGTGTAAAGTTGAAAACCTTGACTGTGCAAATGCTGTACTCGCATATTCAAGTACCTTACTAGATAATAGCCGTGTTAAAGAGTACCTGACCCTCCATAAACCTCGAACCCTCGAGGAGATGCTCTCAAAAGTCAATGGGTATATCGACCTTAAGCGCCTTCGCGAATTACACAAACAGGGGCAACCTCCGACCTCTGCCATCAATAAATCTTGACAAGGCCTACCTTATACTCCTACACCCTTGATCGATCCCATCTCACAGGAGGCTGAGAGCCGCAAACGCCTTCACATTGACAACAATGTCGAAGCTCTCATAAAGTGACCAAAGTCAGTCCTACCCACGCTTACTACCCCTCTCAATACCCTTCAGCCACAGATACAGGCAAACCCCATATGGCGCATCCCCTTCCCATCGAGGTCAAACCGGGCGAACCTTACCGTGTCGACCACAAGTATAACTGTCACCACACCAACAAATGCTTCACCTTGTAGCACTCTCTTGAAATAATACTCAAGGCAGGTTGTCTACATCAGTATGTTACCGACCTTCCCAGCTACCTTGATGGGTCATACCTTAAACCTCAATCCACCCCTGCTATCGACCCGGCCGAGGTCCATATATACCAAGTACATTTCATTGAAGTTAATAATATCGACAGTGGCCATTCCAAGAGCAAGCAAAAGCGTGTTGAAGAATGTTACAAACTTACTTACCAGGAGAAGCTGCCCGCCCCCTTGCCAGAATCAAGCCTCTCCCCTTGACCCGAAGGCATCACTTTCATCGACTGCGATACATCGCATGTTCATTTTCCCCATTCTGGCCCTTTAGTCATAATGATTAAGGTCGATCACCTTGTCCTCCATACCATGCTTATCGAAGAATGTTACAAACTCACTTACCAGGAGAAGCTGCCCGCCCTCCTGCCAGAATCAAGCCTCTCCCCTTGACCTAAAAGTATCTCTTTCATCGACTGCGATACATCGCATGTTCGCTTTCCCCATTCCAAACCTTTAGTCATAATGATTAAGGTCGATCATCTTGTCCTCCATACCATTCTTATCGATACAGGAATTGCGGCCAATATACTTTTCCTCCAAACTATCCCAGCTATGAAGAAAATAGACCTCATCACCACTGCCAACGTCGAACCGAAAGGTTTTAATGGGGCCACAAAAGTTGCTGTTGGTTGGATCAGCCTCCCAGTTACCACCTGCCCAGTTACAATTCAAACCAGCTTTCTTGTCATCGATAAGAAGTCTGAATACCTTGGTATCCTCGGGCACGACTGACTCCATGCCATGGGTACCATACATTTGACCTACCATCAGACCCTTCATTTTACTACCCCCTCTGGTACTTGGAATTTGAAGGGCTCTCAATGCCTCGCCCGCTCATGTGAGCATCCAGAGATCGATCAGACCCGGAGACTCATCAGACACCCATAACAATCACTATCTCTCTCTATCCCCATACCCTCGACATCTGCCACCTCACCCATTAAACCCACTGTCTATATCGAACTCAGCAGTCTTGGTCGAGGTACATTCATTGGAACCTTTCTCAATGAGGTAAAGCACCTCAAACTCACAGACTTCCTTCGATTAAACAAAGACGTCTTTGCATGGACATTTTAGGAGATACCCGGTGTTGATTCTAATTTGGCATGCCACCGCCTCGATCTTATCCCCCATTCCACTACTGTAAAATAGAAGAAGCGTACCTTGGCTCTACGACTTCGAGAAGCAGTAAACCTTGAAGTAGACAAACTCATAGCCGCAGGTTTCATTAGAGAAGTGAAGTATGTTGATTGGATATCAAACATTGCTGCAGTTCCCAAGAAGAATGGCAAGATTAGAATTTGTGTCGACTTCACCAATCTCAACAAACACACACCGAAGGACAGCTTCCCCTTCCAGATCATTTCAGTACTCCTCGATGCTACTGCTAGACATGAACGTCTATTTATGATAGACGCGGCCTCAGGTTATAATCAGGTACCCCTCCTCCCCCAAAATCAACTTAAAATATCCTTTATCATTGAACAAGGCCTTTACTATTTTAATGTCATGCCCTTCGGCCTTAAAAATGCTGGTGCCACCTATCAACGCCTTCTTACAGCCATGTATAAACCCTTGCTTGGCAAGTCGGTCGAAGTTTACATCGATGACATATTATGTAAGAGCCTCTATAAACAGACCCATATCCAGGACCTAACAGAAGTCTTTTCGATACTTTGAACATACAACATGAAACTCAACCCAGAAAAATGCCAATTTAGTGTTTTGTCTGGTAAATTTTTAGGCCACCTTATCAGTAAATGAGGTATCGAGATCGACCCTACCCATATTCGAGCCCTCATCGGCATGCCTTCTCCCCGAACCAAAAAAGATGTCCAACAAGTGGCTGGTAAGCTTGCAGCCCTCAACCCTTTTATTTCTAAATCCTCAGACTGCTAAGCTTGGCTCTTTTCTCTTTTATGCGACCAAGGGGTCCTCAAGGCTCAAAAGAAAAATAGCCCTAGGATCAACTGGAGACCTGATTATGAACAGGCCTGTCTCAAACTCAAAATATACCTTTCACGACCACCCATCATCAGCACCCTTGTCGAAGGCGAAACACTTTCTTTATACCTTGCGGTCACTGACACTTCTATCAGTTCAATACTCATTTGACTCGAATCAAACATTGAGAAACCTACATATTTCATCAGCAAAACTCTCACACCTGCAAAAACTTTGTACATAAAACTTGAGCGTTTTCTCCTCACCCTAGTCTATTCAGCCCGTAAACTAAAACCATATTTTCAAGCTCACCCCATCCGTGTTATAACAAGCTATCCCCTTCGAGAAGTACTCAACAAAAAAGAGAAATCCAGAAGAGTACAACAATGGTCTTTTTATCTTGGTGAACATGACATCACATTCGAGAAGCAGATATCCTAAAAAGGCCAAGCAGTAGCAGATTTTCTTGCAAACTTCCCAGTTGAAGATGTCGATTGGGAGGAACATGAAGATGACCTGACAGAAGACCAACCTGAAGCAACAGACCCATGGAGCAAGAAAGTTTGACCTCAAAGTTTCAACATCAGAGACCATATACTTCGATGGGTCACACAATCCTCGAAGCCTCGAAATGCCGGCAACCTAGCCGAGTTCTGGGAAGGACCTTATGTCGTGTATGAAAAACACGACAAAGGTTCATATTACCCGATGATATAAGATGAAGAGCCTCTACCAAATTATTGGAATACAATGCAGTTAGTATCATATAACAGGCCATAACCTCCACCTTGTTCCACTGATATAAATACAATATAAATCAATGAACATCTTTTTCTCCATGCTTCGTCTCCTGTTTCCCATTGAATTTCTGGGTTTACCCTCAGTATCATGTCAACCCTTCGACCCGACTGATATTTGGGGTCGACTTTGAAAATTTTCAAACCTCCAACTTCGAGCAAACTCGTAGGGCAAGGATGGTCAAAAGACTGGACCCTCGGGAATGCATTAGGGGCGAACACGTTCTAGCTGTCAAACTCCAGTGAATTTCTTGGTTAAGCCTGAGTATCATGTCAACCCTTCGTCCCGACTGATACTTGGGGGCGACCTTAAAAATTTTCAAACTTCCAAATTCGAACAAAATCGAGGGGCAAGGAAGGTCGAAAGATTGGACCCTCGGGAATGCATTAGGGGTGAACACGTTCTACTTCGATCAGGCCCCAAGCCGCCGAAGTCCAGTAAATTTATTGGTTAAGGCTGAGTATCATGTCAACCCTTCGACCTGACTGATACTTGGGGGTGACCTTGTAATTTTTCAAAACCTCCAAATTTGAGCAAACTCGAGGGGCAAGGATGGTCGAAAGACCGGACCCTCAGGAATGCATTGGGGGTGAACATGTCTTACTTCGCTGTGGCTCAGGTCTTCAAAGTCTAGTAAATTTCCCGGTTTCCTCTAAGTATTATGTCACTCTCCGCCCGACTGATACTCGGGGGTGACCTCAAAAATTTTCAAACTCCCAACATTCGAGCAAACTCGAGGGGCACGAATGGTCAAGAGACCAGACCCTCGAGAGTGCGTTGGGGGTGACCACGTCTTATTTCGTTGTGGCTTAAGCTTTCAAAGTCCTATAAATCTGTTGGGTCGGCCCAAGTATCACAACTATCTCAAAGCTCTCCAAGGTTCGACAACGCTACAATCATTCTACAGTTACAACATATGCAGATATAATTATTCAGGAATATCTACAAGACGCTTCAGTACATTATCAGGGAAGCAGCTTCAACACAAATAAATTCAAATCATGTTCAGAGCATACATTAAGAATCTAGTGCAACAATTCAGTACAAATCAAGTTAACGCAAATAAGTTTCAGTAGTCTACAATCGAACGGAATCAGTACAGTGTAAGTCAGTTTCAGCACAGCAATTCAAAATAATCATAAGTTCAATTATCAAGCGCAAAAAAAGATAAACATTGTTCAAATATTTCAGCCCAACAAAAACTCAGCAAAAAATGGTATGCACTCTAGTACAATACCTCATATCGGAGCGGCTGTATCTTCTCCCCAAACAGGCTCTTCAGTACTATTACCTTTAGCACCTCCAGTAGAAGGTCTCGACCCTATACCATCGGTAATCACATCAGTTGCAGTTCCAGCAGTAATACCTTCAACCACGGGAACCTCCGCGCAACCTCTAGCACCTCCATCAGCAATGCTTACCTCTGTCCCCTCTGTCTGCAAAGCACCTTCAATAACAAGATCTTGTGTAGCAGGGAAGCGTTCCAAAGTTTCAGGATCATACTCCAAATCCTCTATGAACTCCTTCATCCTAACATTATCCGAAACTTCATAACCAAATTGCCCTTGGAAATGCTCCTTCTGTTCATTCTTTTCCTTCTCCTTCTCAGTAAGCTTCAACTTCAATACCTGCTCATGAGTATAATGTTGAGCCTCGAATCTCTTCTCGAACACATCAGTGATAGCCGCCAGATCTCGCTTTAAAGTTTTATTCTCAGACACCAACGATGCTTCAGTCCCTCGAGTAAGTTTCAGATTGTTAACCGCCTCCTGTAACTTCCTCTTTGCCACTTTTACCACCTTGTTGAAAGATTGTGCCCAAGCATCCGTCTGCTAGAATATGCAAGCCGTCAGTATTTCTCGAAGAATGTAGCACTTAAGAAAATGTCAGAATCTCACAAAAAATAAATAGTTACCTGGTACATACTTCTCTTCATTTGCCTTGACACCTCAGCTAGGTCAGCGCCATAGAGTTTCGCCATCAAAGCAGGCATGGCTTAAGCCTGTTCCTCTCACTCAGCCTCCATCATATCTTTGCTCGTATCTTCCGCATCATCTTCCCCCAGAGCCCTATGCCTTTTGCGTTGAGTACCCTTCATCTGTTGTACCTTCAGAGACTCGGGAATGACCCTTCCCTTCCCTTTCCCAGCCTGGGTCGATGCCTGCTTCGACCTTTGTCTCGAAGCATCAGTATCATCTTTAGGCACTGGCGCTGCCTGCTTCGGCTCCCTTTTCACCATCAAAACATATTGTACTTTCCTTGCCAAATTCTCCTCCTTCATTGCTTCGACCACCTTTGAAGCACCTTCGCCTCCCCTCTTCTTTGATGGTTTCGACGTAATGGGTACGTTTTGAAGCAGGGAATCTATCCTTTTATGCCTCTTCCTTTTGATACCAAGACTCTTGAAAGCAAAATTTACCTACTATTTGTCTAAATCGATTAAGACGTCAATATAATCCCTCAGATTCGTCCAAGTCTGACTTTGAAGACCTACAGAACAAACATAAATACAATCACCAGTTTATTTGAACAATATATCAAAAAAATCTTCGACAGAAAACTTACTTGGATTATAGACTTTATGATGTAACCTATAAGGGTCCTTCCCTCCGACATTCTCATAGTTACCCCGTACTACAACCAAATCTTTGTCCCACCCTCGACGAGTCGAGCACAGATCAAACAGCCAGGGATTATCCATGTGACACTGGATGTGATAGGTACCAACCTTCTGGTTTGCTTTCTAGGAGTAGAATGAGACAATGTCGTGCCACTCAATTAAACTCCTCCCCTCACCTCGCAGTCTTACATTCATACCCTCAATTACCTTCACCATTTCATAAAAATTCCTGTTCATTTTATACGAGGCCACTTCCCAAAAATTCAACACCTTCTTTACCAGCCTTTGGAGGGGTAATTGCATCCCCAGTCGAATTTGGCCTTTGAAGGCCATAATACCTTCTCGAGGCTTCGACTGGAAGCTGTACCCTAACCCTGTGGAATATAATATAGCCCCTACCTTCGATAGGCCATATTTAGTCACAAATTGATCTAGCCTCTGCTTTTATCTATCCAAAACAGAACCGATAGCCTCATCCAACTTAGTCGAATCCTCATCATGGTCACCTTGCTCCCCCTCCCCCCATTCTCCACCCGAAGGCCCAACTTGACCTTCGTGTATCTCTCTCTCCTCCATCCATATCTTCCTCACCACTATCCTCAGTCACTACTGTCTTATGGCATCTACTACTTGAACCTCCAGTTTTGGGAACCACCATGGCCAATGGTACATCTTTTGCTATGACTAGTTCTTCTACGTCGCTGCCCTGATCCATCCGAGCACGACCAGATATACTAGCCTCATTTTCGATCTCCTCGTCTATCTGCCTTAGTCTCAAAGCTCGACGGGTACGTATCTTATCCTACAGAAGAAAAGGCACGCAATTATATTGATATATTCGACTATTATGTGTCAACAACCCATTTTCATTTACCCTCTCCAACAGATACAAACACAATCAAAAACTCGACCCCAATCCCAATCTTACCATCAATACCCTCAGAATACCAAATGAGCTAGACCCCAGATGCATGTTTTCCCACTGTCCTTGATCATATCCTCACAACCACAAACCCAGAAGATTTTACTTACAGATACAGAAGGCAAAGACAAACAATAAGAGACAAAGATCAAACGACATACCTGTGTTAGTGGAAGTACAATCGAAATAGTAAGTCAGTCGGCCCTCACCAACATCCTGGTAACCTCTCTCAAGCTTTATGAAACAATGACGTATGTTCCCTTCCTCTCATTCTCTGTTTTTTCTGTGAACAGTACGTTTGGTATTACCTCTATATTTACCTCCTCGGAATACCAAAAACTACCTCGATTTCCAGACTACTATCATTGCCACTACCCCACTACCCCAGCTTTTTTGCTGAGATGTGTTTTGACTACTTTGCCCCTCATTACCCTCACGTGTGAATCGCACGCTCATATTGACTTAACTTTAAACTCAAAACAACCCAAACCTTCTGATCCTCACTCGAAGCTATCCAATCAAATCCCAACATCAAATCAACCTTTTTCCGTAAAACGAGGAAACATCATGATAACCTGAATGACACACTGCCCCAGGAACCAGTACTGATCTGACAGGCCAACTGTCTGGGCTGTCAGTTCCTTTAGTCAAATCCAACAGACCTTCAACACACCCACTTCTTGTACACAAGTAATCAACTATATCGTGTCATGAACATTCATCCACAGATAACCTCACATTCGATTTTAAAATATATCAAGTAGTGGATTTATTGCACATTTGACAGTATCCAGTATTCTACTTCGATTATTATTTTCTAAAACTTCAAATTTCATTCAGACAAAAACCCTCCTACATAATAACAAATCAAAGCAGGGAAAATAAACAATAAATACAAATACATCTACATACCATCCTATCTAAACAGTTAACATAACAGTTCAAGAAACCCCTATTTATCGTCGGGATAATTTTTCTCGCACCCAGCCTCAGTAACAACATCTTCCTGGTCCACCATCTCCTCAGCAAAAACGACTCCAGCAAGGCCAAACGGTGGCTGAGAAATGGGCCCATCATCTGTAGCACCCCCCACCAGTATGCAAAGGGCATCCCACTAATGGGTTCCCCGGGCTCCACTTCAACCAACTCCGGCATCTCTGAGTCCCGGTCTCGGTCACCGAGAAATCTCTGTTTCAACTCTATGGTCTTCTTGCGTACACGATGAACCTTCGCTTCCACCCGGTCTAGGTGCTTTGTGTTGGAAGCATTTCCATTGCTTTGGGACCACGATGCAGACATTATGCTCGGAGAAGAAAGATGAGATATGAGAAGTTCCCCCCATAACACCTCATTTTATACTTTAAGGTATATTTAAACCTTTCTTAATCCCAAGTCGTATTCATTACAGTCTTTAATTTTTCTCCTTGAAAACTCAACAGTCCACACTTTACAACTTCCCAGACCTAATCGTCTTCTCGATTTCCGCATTCAAATCCCATTTTCGAGGCCTTGTAGTTGAACAAATACCCAATATCGAACAATCAACCCCTTTTATACATCGTCTCACACCTCTTTCATCGAGTTTCAACCAATACAGAGTCAACCATTCAGTAAAGCCAAAAATTGATAAAATCTTCGACCATTTCATTAGACTTCGAAGTCAATTTTTCTAAAGGTAACCTTTGTCACATGTTAACATTCGAAGCTACAATATATTCGCCTACCATATTTACCTGACACAAACTCAAAATTATGATACCGATTATGTTCATTACATTACGACAAATTACAAAAGCAAGAAGAGACCTCCAAACACAGTCATACAAAAATCTACAACAAAAACAAAAACTAAAGTCATTAAAAAAAACCCACTATTACTACCACCTTGCCCCGTTTCAAGAAAAATATGCTCTATTTTCAGACGGGTCAGGTACTCCAACTGAATATTGCTCCTCCGCTAATTGATCCTCTGCCTGCACATGACACTCAGCCAAGCTCGACAAATAGAGATAGTGTTTCTCAGCAGTGGTAAACTGAAACTTCATCTACCCCCCATATATAAGCGTAAGATACCCCATTGATGGGTTCCCCAACTTCTAACTCTACCAGGTTAGGCATGTCCCAGTCAAGCTCATGATCACCGAAGAACTTCAACTTTAATTTAGCAGCATTTCGCCCCATACGACGGTCGCGGGAAAATCCCATCCTTTTCTGGTAGCGGGTGTTGGGGCGTGGTGTCCATTATGTTTTTCAGGAAGTACAATAGAAAAAAGAGTATACAGTGTTACTGCCTCCATAACCCCTACTTATAGACCCATTAAACCTTATTTATTACTCCATAACCACCAATATTTCTTAATTTGCCCTCCTTTATTACCTCCCTCAAAAACCAACAGTCAACTATTCAACTCCCAACAACAAACAGTTTTTTTCAGTAAATTCCTCTATACCTGTTTTCGAGACCCTTGTTGAGTGGGGGAAAATATAGTAGCCTATTCGGGGCCTTCTACCCCAGTAAACACTCGATGGCTACCACGATGCCTACTCGAACATCTCGAAGCCCACTCAATCTATAAACAAGCCTTCCAAAGATTATCTGAAGATGAAGCCTCGACTCTTAACAAACCTCGAAGACGAATTCCACATCATCATCAAAGGCTTCGAAGACGAAGCCTCGACTCCACATCAGCATCAGAAATACTTTACAGACGTATTAGACAGACAACTCATCGGATAAGAACGGCGCCGTTGTCGGTCCTGTCAGCTGCAGTGACAGAACTAACAGACGACAATAGTGACAGACCCAACAACTGTTACAGTATCAGAGCACAGTGTTTGACCTGATATTTCCGGCATTAACACTAACTCCGAGATACCCGCTCGATATCTGGAGGATACCCGGAGGGTATACTTGTAATGTGGCATAACCTTGGTGACTCAGCCCTTCCAATGTTCTATAAATAGGAGAGATGAGGAGCTAAGGAGAGGTTAGGAAATCTCTCCCCTGATCCCTTGCAGTTTAGCTTCAATAGCCTTGTAAAATACACAACACTGAAACCTTCGACTACTCGACAGTAATACAATCTCTCTTAAAAATCCTTATCAGAGGTCATAGAGCATCACATTTTAGGCCTTCACGTAAGTATATTGTCAATAGATTACTTATTCTATAGATTATATACTTGATCCCCCTTGATAGAAGATAAATCCCGTGGTGTAAGAGCCGACTTCCCTCCATACGAAGTTAGGCCCCTACATTATGTACTTAAACAAACCCCTAGACAAGGGTTAATACCTTGGTATAAGAGCTAGTTTCCCACCCTACGAAACTTGGTCCCTATATTTGACGTCGTCTATGCTGTATCTACCCTACCCAATCCCTATTCTCCTTTTCTTACCTTTTATAGCCATATTCTATGGCCCCCACCCTGCGCCCCACCCCTGCCATCGTAGGAAACTCTGCAGACGGAGTAGCCGCTCAACTTTCCCTTATTAGCCAACAATTTGCCCAGGCTGAGGAGTGCCATAACAATTAATTACACATTGAGCGTAAAGAACGTCAGTAAGAACTCAAGGCTGAACGGCAGTGCCATTTAGATGATACTGACAGACAATATCGCACTCTGGACAAACTATGCCAGACAGTTTGCGAGCTTCAATAAGTTCAAACTCAAGATGCTCCTCCGCGCTCTCGAGTACCCTCCCCCTTGCACATTTCGGCCCACGCATGGCTTGGGCCTCATCCACATATCAAAGTCCCCCTGGTCCATCTTGACTCTGAGGGTGCTCCCATCGCCATACCCACTGGCTCAATCCATATGGGTGTCCCCGTTATGGAGGACTCCTCAGATTTTACCCCTCGTCACCCCACACGGTGTCCTGCCCGGGAACACCTTGGCATGTGAAGCGCCGAGCATTCCCCATACTCATGGCCTCATCTCCCTCGATCCCTGTGATCTCCTCCTCATCCAGCCTACCTAACTCAGCCAAAACTCGATCAGAAAATCTATGTCGCTATTCATGTTAGCGCGAGCCCTGCACTAAACTCCTGGAATCGGTTAAACAACCCTATCTGCCACAAACTCCTAGCAGTCGAAGTACTTCTAAATTTCCATACCCTTAATATTAGCAAATACCGCAATACCGACCCTCAGTCTCATGTCCTCGAATTCCAAAATGCTTTGAGTCTATATTCTACAGCCGACCATATCTTGTGTCACATATTTCCCACCCGTCTCATTGATGACTCTCTCAATTGGTACCACAACATCCCTGATGGCTCTATACGAAGTTTCAAATAGTTGGCATACCTTTTTATTGCCTAGTTTGCCTTTAATAAAGACTGCGAGGTCCGAGTCAATGCCCTCTTCAACTTCTGCAAATCCCCAATGAAATACTTGAAGCTTTCACCAAGCAGTTTCTCGATGAGTCGCGTAATGTCAAAAACCTCGATTGTGCAAACGCTATTCTCGCGTACTCTAATGCTCTACCAGATCGCAATTGTGTTAAGGAGTACATCATGCTGCATAAGCCATGAACCCTCGAGGAGATGTTATCTAGGTTTAACGGATACATTGACCTCGAACGCCTCCGCAAATCTAATCGCCATGGGAAAGCCTCGACCACCAGCCACAATAAACCTCGACCATCACCTACACCCATCTCACAGGAGACCAAGGGCCGCAAACACCCTCACTCCGATGTGACCCCTTCCAAAATCTGCAAAAAATGACCCATGCCTATCCTACCAAAACTCAGTGCTCCTATCAGCACCTTCATCATGCAGATCTAGGCCGATCATATCTGGTACACTCCCTTCTCCATCAAAGTCAAAAAGGATGGGCCTTACTGCTAAAATCATAAGTATAACTGCCACCCCACAAATAAATGTTATGCTCTGCAACGATCGCTAGAAATGATTCTTAAAGCAGGTCGTCTACTTCGATATGTCACCGATCTCCCCAGCTATCTCGATGGGTCGTATCTAAAGCTTTAACCCACTCCAACTACCGACCCAGCCGAGGTACATGTTTTTCAACTCCACCTCATCGAAGTTAATAACATCGACAGTGGTCATACTCCTCATCATAATGCGCTAGGAATCGTGCCTTGTTGTCTTTCAGTTGCTCTATCTTATCAACCAGTTTTGCCTTTAACACTGCTATTGTCTGATTACAGCTAGCAACTGTAGTTTCAACTTCCCTCATGGAAGTAGCTCGAATATGTAACTTCTCTCGTTCTAGCACACCTACCTGAGTCTCTAACGACAGACGGGTCCCCTGCGCAAGCTCAAGATTTTCCCTTGCTTGCTTTAGCTTTTCACTTGATACCTTCTGGGCTTTGTTAAAAGTTATTGCCCACGCATTCACCTGCACGAATACTCGACTAATCAACAGTTCTTAAAGTATAATTTCAACTTCAAAATTCCAGACGTACTTACCTGGTGTGGAGCTTTGTTTATTTGCTTCCCCGCTTCATCTGAGTTTGTGCCGCAGAGACTAGTCATCGGCTTGGTAGTTACTCGAACACTTTCCTCTTATTTGACCTTGCGTCGCCTCCCTTCGGCTGGTTTATCCTCATCGTCAGCCACCTGCTCATGAGGCCTCATCTGTAGAATGGTCTTCGCCTGCTGCACCATCGAAGATTCGTCTGCGGCCTTACCTTTACCCTTACTAGTTTGCCGCAGTACCTCAGGGATCATCTCGGGCATGCTCGACCGTATCGTCCCAGGCCCTCCTCGCCAATCCCTCAGCACAAAGCTCAACTTTCGACTCAATCTGTCACAATCCATATCACCTACTCGGGTCAAAGAACTTCCTTCCTTTCTTTTCTTTGAATGCCTAACCACAACGGGTACGTCTCTCAGCAATGTGTCTATCTTCTTTCGTCTTTTTCTCGCAATACCCAACTTCTGAAAAATAGCGTTTACCCACTCCTCGTCATGGTTGATCAGTTCATTAATATAAACCCTCAGGTTCTTTAATGATTTATTTGTGGGATCTACAAATTATGAAGGCAAAGATCAGAAGTGTATTCGAGCCACATAGTAAACATACTTTGACTGATAACTTACTTTGGTTATGCAGCCTATGCTTCAGCTTACATTCCTCCCCCCCTGTACATTTTCATAATTTCCCCTCACCACCACCAAATCCTTATCTTACCCAAGCCCAATCGAGCATAAGTCAAATAACCATGGTTTGTCCGAATGGCATTGAATGTGATAGGTACTGTAATGGCCAAATTCTGTAAGCTCAAAATGGCTTGGAATTCGCTATCACACCAATGAACCTGTAATATTATTCTAATAAAAAGTAAGAAATAAAATAGGTAATTTTAGTGCAGAAAACCTCCGAATAGGTAAAAAACCACGACCTCGTGTGGAGGATTTTTGTTAAAAATATCCTTATTGCTTGAGGCGGATATCATATTACAAGTGTTCTCTAAAAATAAAAATGCTTAAATCTTGTAACTAAGAAGTTTTGATGATTATCGAGAATCTAGAACAAGTAGTTTCTAGGTGATCTCTTGTATAATTTTATAGGTCCCTGTCTCTTGTGGAACTTTTTCTTTATATAGGCCTTCTCCGAACAATATGGTTAGTGGCAGTTGACTGAGTAACTGACGAGTTCGCAGGAGACAGGTATCTTTGACTAGATAAGGTTTTTCAGCTTAAGATCGGCCTACGTTCTTGACCAGTTCGTAAGGTAGGCTGGAATGTTGGCTGGGGAAATGTGTTAAAAATGCGTGAGTCTGAGATAGAGGTAATTCGAACTAGGTGAGCTCTACTTTGGGCGAGATTGAGGGATAGGTCCCTACAATCGCCCCCTCGCAACTGAAGTCACTAGTGGCTTTGGTTGAGAAATGATTAACTTGTAATCTGGGTTGAAATTCATGATAATTGAAAATGGAATAATGATGGCATTGACTTTGTGGAACTTACACGTGAATTGGAAATGACATGTATTTAATGAGGATGTTGATAGTGATGTATGTGACGGTTATAATGCAAAAAGTTGTGTCTATAATGAATGATGACGCTTGGTAAAATAGACCTATACGTTAAATGTAGGGCTATATAAATGATACTTGCATTGGATTTTGAAAACAGAGTACGCTTGTCCTTTGCAAAATTCCCTAAATTTTTTTTAACAATGGTGAAGACACGTAGTATGGTCCTTGAAGAGTGGATTGCTTCTAAAATATAGCGGTTGAAGTTAAAATACGTCGGTGACCAATCCATGAAGATGTCGATACCTGCTCCTATTTCTTTAATGTATCAAGGCATGACGGAAGACGAAGCGATTGAAGCTGAGGAAGAGTTCTACTGCAAGTGGAAGTTTCATGTCGTCGTCTTGATAGGCGAGGACAGGTAGGCTTGTCTCCGTACTCTTGCAGAAGATAGGGTTAGGGATTTATATGGAGGGATAGGCATAACTGCGGGGCAGTTATGCTGATTTCTTATATCATCATAGATTCTAAGGCCGGGCCCTCTTCATCTCTACCAACTCTTCGGTGGTGGTAGTTTCAAAGGAAGGAGTGATGGTATTGGAGGAGGAAGATAACCAGTGGGAGTCTACTTCTGTATTTTTATCACATTTTGGCACTCAGAAGACCTTTAGTTTGAGAATTTGGTTCTAGCACTGAGTCTACTGCTTGCATAGTTTCCATTTGAAGTTCGATTAGACTTTAACCAAACTCATGCGAGGGAACCTCTTTGTTGGTTCCAATTTCTGCTTTGTATCAGGGTGAAAGATCACTGAAGCAAGAAAAACTAGAGGAGTTGATACGTCAGCGCACCTGAATTGCCTGTGACTTTTAAAAACAGTGAAAAACTTGTTATCTGTAAAGTACCTGAAGTTCGGTACTGGAAAAAAAATGTTTATGTTGTATACCTGAGATTGATGTGCTGAAAAACTTGGTATCTGTAAAATCGTATGTAATGTTTTTGATATGAATAAAAAGTTGTCAATCAATAACTTGTTTCATGTAGATAGAAAATGTCTCTTAGAATTGAACTGAATTATGTAGGATGTATGGACTGAATAGTAGTTTAAAAGTATTAAAAATACTTCTTTTGTGGGGCTCGAACTGAGATAAATACGTACTGACATTGACATTATGATCTAGGTATGATTCTATTGTGTGTTTAAACATGTGGGGGAGAAATTTTTTAGGAAATATGTAACGCAGAAATTTTAGCTACTACAGGTCAATAGAAATACAACTCTTAGTAGAATAAGCTCGACTTGGATAAATAAAGTAATGTATGCACTGGAGTGATGAAATAAGTTTAAATAGTCTATTTCAAGATTTTTGGGATATTCTATTACAAAAATAAGGTGAAAATCATGGCTTAAGGTGAAAGTGTGTGAAAAATATATAAATAAGGGTAGGATGATTTGTGAAAACGGAGAAGAGATTAGGATGGTACGGACTCGATCTCAGCGGATTCATCATGCCGCGGAAGAACGGTTAGCTATAAAGAATACTAAAGTGTGGGAGATGATTTTTGGTATCCGTGGCTATGATGCCGAGTTGCTAGTGAGGGAGTGTCAGTTCGAAGGATTAGATGTAAGGAGTAGGGAACTTAAGTAAGCCCGTTATTTCTATGTGGTATGCTTTCATAAATTGGTGAGGGATCCGGTAGATCGAGAAGAGATGGTTGGTTTGATTGCTGAGGTTGAGATCAAATTTGAAGATTGGAGGACTGATGAATAATGAGATCGGATGTTGTCGTTCATGTTATTTAAGGTTGTTCTAGACGTTGTGCAAAGTGTTTATCATAAGTAAAAATAAGTTTGTTGAATATAATAGAAAAGATGTAAATCAATTAGATCCTCTTTAGTTGCAAATGCCATTTTGAGGCTGTTACGGCAAATAATTTTGAATAATTTTGAAAATTATCTCTGCTTTGAAAATGGCATCATTATCATTATAAGTATGATAAATAAGGACAGAGAAACAAAAATGAGGAAATACAGATCCTTTTAGTTTTGTTTTGTATGTAAAGCAGCAAAAATCAGATATCGTATAGGGTGAGTCATCATGAGTGTGGGTAGGTAAGAAAAAGATATGTAAATAGGAGAGAAAAATAGGTTAAAATATAAGGGGAGGGGTAATGATGGAAATACAGTTTTATTGAAAAGGTACAAGACCTCTGAAATGGATAGTGGAAAAGACACCTCGGTTCCAAAACTGAGGACGGGTCGTGCGAAGCACAATAACTGCCAGCCACTAGAGCGAGAAAGGATAAATAGTGTTTCTTCCTTATCATTCAAATGTTTTTCAACTTTTGAAAATTTGGAGAGCACAGAGAGAGCGACGCAAAAAGATTGCAGGAGATTTGATGAGGAGTTATCTAAAGATGATCAATGGTCGAAGAAAGTGAAAGACACTGGATCACACAGGTGGCTATACAACAGCGTCGTGAGAGAAGGATTTGGAGCTACTACAGATTCTTATTTGGACACTGAAGGTTAGTAGAAACGCATGTAGTATATACGTGTTTGCGCAAATCTCAATTGCTTTTTTCTTTTAGCAAATCTTAAAAATAACTATTTATGGCAATTTATGCAATTTTGACATATACACAGAATATACTAAAAATATATGTTGTACATAAATGATCGATGTATAAGAAATAATGATAGATACATGAACCTGTATGTAGGTCGAGCGTGAGAGACAATTGTGTACGTTTGAAAACTTGCCCATAGAAATTGCTGCTGAGATGGATAGTTTACCTATTAATGAGATGTTGACCTTTTGTCGGACGATTGAGTCTGATAGTGAGGTTGAAGTAGGATTAGAAAAATTTCTAGGTTTTCCTGGTCAATTAATATCCTATCTTCCTGGTTCTGATACCTTCAAAGAATTTTGTAAGGCTAAGGCAGTTGTAGGAGGGACGTGGGGTAACTGTGTAAAATACGTCGGTAGGCAGTTTAGGGGTTGTACGGTAGTGGCGGGGGAATAGTATTTTTATCTGTTGGCTAACTTGGAAGTGGAAAAATGAGATAAGGTATAGATGAATCGATCTCGTTAGAATATTTTGATGGGGGTGTTTGGAGTGACCTCCTAGAAGGTTTTTTGTGTTACATGTCTCAATTAAAGTACGGGTTAAGTCTTCCCCTAAACAATTTGGCGAAGGGGATTATGAATACGATTGGGGCACGTCATGCTCAATTAAATGAGAATATGTGGGAGGTAATAACTCTCTGCGATCATCTAAATGAAAAATGGGAAAATGAGGGGAAAGTGAAGAGGATAATCTTGAGGACATTTTACAGTTTTATGGGGTGAAGAATTATAAGGCCAGTGGTGGGGCATATTTTTGTGCGAGCGCAACACGGCGTCGCTTCTTTGATTTGAATTCAGCAGGATATTGTCATTCCAGGTCAAACCTAGAATGGAAATGTCATATGAGTAAAGGGTAATTGCCATCAGAGAGATGACGAAGAACTTTTGGACCTTCGGTTTATAACTGTGAAACAAAGTAAGTATAGCCATGCATAGATAATATTATTATTATATTTGATTTGATGCCTGTAGTTGATAATAAAAATGTGGTGCATGGCAGGTGTGTAGTCCCCCGTGGAGAGGAAAGAGTCATTGTTGGAGGAAGTTGCGGAGGAGGAGGCTGAGCTCGAATTTGTGTTGGAAGGACTTGGCCTTTGATAGCAGGTTGAAGAGAGTTCAAAAAGCTCAGTCGACCAGGTTAATAGCGGGTACTGATGAAGGGAAGAAACAAATATCTAGTGGATAAGATCGAACCAACTAGGCCAAGACCCCGGGGATAGATAGCTCAGTTCAGCCAGAGCCCATTACGTCGAACAAAATAACTTAAAAATATCCAAAAAAACTGATGTTAAAGACTCTGTCGGCCTCTGGTACCACTGGAGTGGTGAGGCTATAAAAGAGAAAAAGAGAAGGATCAAAGCTTTAGGGAGGTCAGGGGAAAAGGTCCTTGAAGAGCGACCTTCTACTGAGGACAATCTCAAAGCATTGGAGGAAAGGGCAGGGATGGCCGCTCTAGAAGGTGAAGAGGATGCGGGCAAGATGGTAAGTTGTTTATGCTTTATCATGCGAAACATGTTTATGTTTTGCATTTTGAGCTTACGCTGAGGTAAAATTATGTTTTTCAGGTTACTCGTTTGATGAGGGGCGCTTGGCTCGGAATTGAAAAAGTGAAATCCGAGCTGACAAAGGAAAAAATCGAGCTTGAAAAGAAGTTAACTCGATCGAAGGTAGATGTTCTTAAGGAAACGAAGAAGTTGGAGGCCCTGAAGGCTTCTCATGCAGTAGCGATTGGCCATCTTCAATCGGAGGCCAGGGTGACTCTTGAGGAGATAGAGACGAAGCATGAAAGGTTGGGGCACCACCTAATGTCGAAGGGGTATTCCGAGGAAGAGGTGGATGCCATTAAGGCAGACACTTATGTTAAGGAGGAAGATGACAAAGAAGTGGAAGAGGTAGCTATGTGGGTCGTTGATGGTCTGGACGGTGTCTCCCGTCAGACGGTGCTTGACAATCAAGGGGATGACGCTGACCTCCCAGAGGGTGATAATGAGAAAGTAGGGTAAAAATGTGTTTTTGTATGAATATTTGTATGGAGGAGACTTTTGATAACTGCTGGATTAAATGTATGGAGGAGACTTTTGTAGGTTGACTTTTCTTTTTGTTATAAACCTCTTGTAGGCACTTAGAGAAATGAGTCTCAGAATAAAAGATCTAAAGATCGGACTTTTCTGGGAAATAGAAATCCTTACAGCCTTGCTGTCTTCGCGAGCGGAGCTGCAGGTTAGATCGAAATAGGACTTTCGACTTGTATAGGATGTATGTGCAGATATCAAAAAATTTCTATTAGTTTTAGGAAAATGATACTAATATAGTGCATAGAAAAATTTAATGCTCTTATATAAAGTAACATATCAAAAGTAGTACCTTAGACTTCACAATATATCTCAGGGAGCGTTCATCTGATAATGCACCCCGACCTTTTTGTCTAAAAGTATTTGCACACCGCAGACGTTAGAAATCATATATAATTTTAGAATTGTGGTATATATATATATATGAATATTGATGGTGTTTTGAATCGAACTATATTAATATCTGTATATCATACAGGTCAAATTGGATTCATCTCGCACGCATGCTGACGATGAACTCCAATGTAACTGGGAATTTGCAGAGGAGTTTGATAAGATGAGGGAGGTGAATAAAAACAGAGAAGATCAACACGTAAAAGAGCATTTTAAACTTTTGGAGGCAACCCAGGCTGTTCCAACCTCACTCATAAGGTCGAAGAGAAAGACGCCAAAATAAACAAGGGGCTAAAAAATCTGGCAGATATAACAGAGCACGCCACGAAGCTTTAAAGTCAATTTTACACGTTGATGGTTAAGGGTAAGCGGGCTGACATGGCTCAATACCGTATTCAGTCGCTAGAAAGGTCGGAGGGACAATTTCGATCTGATCTTCAGAATTGTAGAAGCGAGTTGGAGCGACTGAAACAAAAAATGGATAAAAAAGATAACGAGCTGAGAGTAGTATGAGAAAATATATCAGCTTCGGAAGTCGCGGCTGAACACTTGTATATAGCCTTACCTGTCAAGGATATGGAGTTTCGAGAAATGCAACGAAAGTATAATGATTTAAATGAGAGGGTATCACGATTGAAGATCGATCTGGCATAGGCCATTACGTGTGCCAAGAAAACTGAGGCTAGAGAGCGCTCAAGGGGAAGTAAAAATGAGGTTAAGGCTCTTCTAGTCCAAGGGGATGTAGTTAGTCTCTCAGGTTGAATTAGAGAGCTGGAGAGTGAGGTTTCTCGTATTCAGGGGCATGTTCAAAAAGGAAATGCAAACTTAAGGGAATACCAATAGAAGTTGGATGCTGCTCTTATCAGGGGGAAGGTCCTGGAAGGGAAAATTAGGGCAAAGGAGATGTTGATGAAGAGGAAAGAAGAATTATTTAAGGATATTCCAGCTAGGGAAGAGTTGAACACAAAAATCAAGAGACTTCGAGCCCAAGTAGTGGACCTAGAAGCCATGAACTTGGCTGAATTAGCTAAAGATATAAAAAAAATTAGAAGAGAATGTAGCTCAAGATGCTAAAGCCGATATGGAAATGACTCATCAGAAGAATTTGTATGCTAGATTGGAGTTACACCTTGAGAAGGTGAGAGTAAAATTTATAAGGATGGTTGTACCTGATGCGTCACGCTCAGACCTGCTAAAGTTGATTATTACAAATTTTGTAGAGTAAGTAAAAAGACTTGAGTTAGATTAAGATACTTGCTCAGAAGTCTGTCGGATCAGGGATGTATTTGCGGAGTTAACATAGATCGAGGGAACTGTATGGCCTCTTGCTGACCTGATAGAGAGGGGTAGAGTTGCTGTAATCCGTGAACTGAATGTTTGACCTCTTGCTGTAGGGGGAAGCACGACTGATATCCCATCAGCAGAACAAAATCCCTTGTAATGTGAATTTTACCTAAAAAATAAATAGTATCTGTCGCAGACACATTGAAATAGATGAAAGCTAGTATGACCTTTGCCTTATCTTGTGTCTGGTGGGGTCTTTGATATAAAATAAGATTTTACATTTATTTCAATCGCAGAAATCGGTTGAGTTAAACCAAGTTGAAACTTGATTGAACTATAGAAATGTTGCAGACCTATTGAAAGAGATGAAGGCTAGAATTACCTTTGCCTTATCTTATGCCTGATAGAATCGTTGATATGAAATAAGTTTCTACACTTGCTACAATCGTTGAGATTTAGTAGAGTCAGCCGAGCCAAGTGTTATCCTTGATCTAGCCAGTATAAATGACCCAAACAAGTTGAAGTAAATGAAGGCTAGTATTATCTTTTCCATATCTGATGTTTGGTAGAGTCTTTGATATAAAACAAGTTTCTACACTTGCTACAATCGCAGAGATTTAGTAAAGTCAGCCGAACCAAGTGTTATCCTTGATCTAGCCATTATAAATAACCCAAACAAGCTGAAGTAAATAAAGGCTAGTATTATCTTTGCCCTATCTGATGTTTGGTAGAGTCTTTGATATGAAACAAGTATCTACACTTGCTACATTCACAGATATTTAGTAGAGTCAGCCGAACTAAGTTTTATCCTCGATCTAGCCGCTATAAATGACCCAAACAAGTTAAAGTAGATGAAGGCTAGTATTATCTTTGCCCTGTCTGATGTTTGGTAGAGTCTTTGATATGAAACAAGTTTTAACATTTACTACAATCGCAAAGATTTAGTAGAGTCAGCCAAACCAAGTATTATTCTCGATCTAGCTGTTATAAATAACCCAAACAAGTTGAAGTAGATGAAGACTAGTATTATCTTTGCCCTATATGATGTTTGGTAGAATCTACATAAGTAGAGAGATATTGTGAAAAACTTGGAATTTCATTGATAAGTTCATAATTTACATTGGATGGAGATGAAAATCTCACTTTTGGAATTAAAAAACAAAATAACGAAAGCGAGGAAAGGAAATGGAGTAGTAAGACGCTTAACGATAGAGCCGTTTCAGTCGCCTAGTTTTCCACGAATTTAAAATGGGGATTCCCTTTTCTGTCATAAGATAATATGATCTCAGGCCTAAGAGACATGTGATAATGAATGGACCCTCTTAATTGTCAGCTAATTTTCCAGCGTGAGGCTCTTTGTGATATTGAGGAATTTTTTTGACGACGAGATCCTTGATTTGGAAGGCACGGCTTCTGACTCTGTTGTTATATGATCTGGCAAGCATATGATGATATCAACCTAGGTTAGCGATAGCGCGTTCCCTGGTTTTATCTATCATATTGAGGTTGCAAGCCAACTCGAACTTATTTTCTTCGCCAGTTAGCTCGTAGTCACGAACTAGATGATGATATTCAGAAGGAATGACGGCCTCAATGCCATAAGCAAGGAGGAATGTGGTTCACCTAGTTGATTGTCGGGGAGTAGTACGATAGGCCCATAGGATATGGAGCAGCTTGCGAACCCAATTCCATTTTTTCTGTGAGTGAAGCCTTTCTTTTTTAGTCCATCCACAATGGTTTTGGTGGTGATTTTGGCCTGGCCATTGCCTTGAGGATAACAAGGATTGGATCGTGAGTGGCTGATATTGTGGTGGTTTAGGAAGGTTACGAATTTCTCTCCCAGAAATTGGGGCCCGTTATCGATACTAATTAGGTGAGGTCACCCAAACTGAGTGATTATGTGGTTCCAGATAGTAAAACTGCTTGTACCCATTTTTATAAAATAATCGGTAGCTACGAGTAGGTGATGGAGGTCACTTGGAGAGTTAGGGAATTTGCCGACGAGATCTGGTGCCCATCTTTTGAATGGCCAGAATATCTTGCTTGCATGGAGTTCGAGCGCAGGGGCGTGTATCATACGTCCATGTCTTTGGCAGGTGTCGCATCTGCGGGAGTACTCCTCTACTTGCTTGCACATACCGGGGCAGAATACTCCTTGAGTGATAGTTATGTTTTCTAATGATCGACCTGCGGCATAGAAGCCACAAGTTCCTTCATGCAATTTGCAGAACAGTTCATCTATTTTTAATTTGGAGAGGTACTTGAGGTAAGGCCCTGCGACAAACATGCGGTATAGCATACCATTTTGATTAGTATAGCGCTTCGAGTTGTTGATCAGCTGTCGGTGCTTTTTTAAATCTGCTGCGAGTGGTCCGTTACAATTGTTGTCGATACCGAGCTAGGCCAAGAAAGGCTTTCGTCAATCGTTATCTCCCCCTTTATCGCCCCATTGTTGATCATGCATACAAAAATACGATCAATGCTGGGGGTTGAAATGATTTTAATCTGGAGATATCGAGCTTCTGTACCCAAGGCCCCGGCTAGATATGCCAAGGAATCGGCGTGTCTATTTTTACCTCGAGGAAGATAATCGTGAGTTACTTTCGTAAACTTTATCATCATATCTGCAACGAGGGCTGCCTATTCTATCATCTTCCCATTCTTCTTGTATTGCTCTGAGAAGTGGTGGACGATGAGTAGTGAATCTGTGTAAACTGAGAGTTCGGGGACATCAAGCTCAAGAGCAAGGCCGAGTCCATGAATTAGAACTTCATACTCGGTGACATTATTTGAGGCCTCAAAATCCAAGCGGATTGATTTCTCAATTCTATCATTGGAAGGGGTAATCAAAATGATCCCGATTCCTGACCCTGCGGGTTCTGCTGATCCACCTGTGAAAAGTCTCCACCTTGATGTAGTAATCCATTCAGCTCATTCGTTGAATGGCTTGGGGGGTGGATTATCGGGTGTTTCTTCTGTAAGGTCAGGGTCGTGCTCCTCCCACTTGGGGTCTTCCACTGGAAAATCTACGAGAAAATTGGTAACGGCCTGACCTCTTTTGGAATGACATTATTCAAACTTAATATCATGTTCTCCCAAACTGACTGACTACTATTGTACTTTTCTTGATTTTTCTTTCTTGGATAGAACTTCCCGAAGTGGGTAGTTCGTCAAGACTTTGACTGAATGAGCTTGAAAGTAGTGCTTGAGTTTCTGTGAAGTATAAACAATAGTAAAAAGAAGTTTATCAATTTTAGAGTACCTTGTTTATGTTGGTGTGAGGGTATTGCTGATGAAGAAGACTGGTTTCTCTATTTTCCCTTCCAGGCGAATAAGAACCGAGCTGAGGGAAGTATCTGTGGCTGCTAGGTAGATAATCAGTTCCTTATTATCTACTGGGGTGCTCATTATGGGAGAACCCCCCAAATAGGCTTTGAGGTCCTGAAAAGCTGCTTTGCATTCTGGTGTCCATGTGACCTCTGCATTTGGCTAAACATTTCCGCGGTTGGTACATCCGTGGAGTAATAGGAATAGCCAACGGTAGCGGTGTGAAGCTTTAGAAATGAAATAGTTGATAGCGGTAATCTTGCCTACAAGTTTTTAAACGTCTTTTGTTTTTTTAGAGAGGGCATGTCGAGGAGAGCCCGAATTTGATCCGAATCGGCCTTAATTCCTTTATTGCTGATGAGGTGGCCTAGAAAGTGACCAGAATGTACCCCGAATTAACATTTATTAGGGTTAAGACGCATCCTGTAAGACCGAAGGATGTTGAATAGTGTTAAGATCTGAGATAAGATTGGCAGACTGTACGCTTTTACATAAGAGATCATCAGTGTAGACTTCAACAACTTTTCCTATGTGTGCTTTGAACATAGTAGTCATCAACTGTTGATATGTGGCACCTGTGTTCTTGAGTCCGCAGGGTATGACTTTATAACAATAAAGACTTTTTCAGTGATGAAAGTTGTCTTCTCTTAATCTTCTTCCAAAAGTGGAATTTGATTATACTCCGAAGCAGCATCCATCATACATAGGAGGTCATGGCCTACTATGGAATCGAGGATCTGATGAATATTAGGAAGAGGGAAACTATCTTTTGGAGTATGTTTGTTCAGATCTGTGAAATTTATGCAAACTTGAACTTTTCCATTTTTCTTTGGGACAACGACAATGTTGGATATCTAGTTTGGATACTTGGCTTCTCGAATGAATTCCACTTTGATCAATTTCTCGATCTCAATGTTAAGTTCATCTCAAAGGTGAGGTAAAAGTTGTCGCTATTTCTGTTTGACCACTGCGGTGTTGATATTGATAGATAATTTGAAACAGGCCATGGTTGTATCGACCCCAGGCATTTCTTCGAAAGACCATGCAAAGACGTCTCGATTGAGTTGCAAGAACTGAATGAGAACATCTTTTTTGTGCTAAACCATCTTAGTACCAATGAAAGTACCTCTACTAGGTCCATCAATGTTGATATATTCTATGGGCTCCTCTATGGATGGTTGATCTTTGAGGTGATCAGCTTCTTGTAATTGCTATGCAGCAAACCTGTCTGAAGTATCTAGGATAACAGATATGGTATTTTCACAAGCTCGAGAGAGCTTCTGACTACCTCTAATCTCATAAATACCATTGTCCTGTTTAAATCAGAGTGTTTGATGATAAGTGGAAGTGATTGCTTCCATGTCGTGTATCCAGCAGCGGCCCATAATCTCGAGATAACAAGATTTGGCATTAATGACATAGAAAACGACATCGATAGTGGCTTGTCCTGTAGTAATAGGTAAGATGATCTTGCCTACTCGTTCTTCCCTAGAACCGTTGAGCCCACTGATATCGGCGTCACTCTGAATAACTTGGCAGGCCAAACCCATCTGGTCGATCGTACTCTAAAAAAGAATTTCAATACCGCTTCCCATATCGATTATCATTGTGTACATGTCAAACTTCTTCAACTTGAGCATTATGACTAATGCATCATGATGTAGAAACTTGACATGGTTAGTATCGCAATCTTCAAAAGAGATCCCGAGTTGGCGATTGCTCGACTCGGGAAGTAGCTTGGCTTCTTTGTCTTGAGGTGTGAGATCGCAGCATTCTGATAGTCCCCTGCTTTTTGATCTGTTAGAATTGGTGATCTGATTGATTTTGATAATGTTGTTGTGGTGCATATAGTAGAGATGCTTCTCCTCAGCTTGATCATTAACCTGAATAACTTTTAGCTGCTTCTTATAACTACCATCTTTGTATAACTTTAGATCGACAATGTATTTAAGCATCCATCCCTCTTTAAAAATGTACTCGAGCAACCGCTGTAGAGCATAACAATTTTCAGTAGTTTGATGATTTACCTTATGATGCAGGCAATATGGTCGAATATCGATTGGTTCTAGTGGTTGAGAAACGCGGTAGAGTGGATCCTTTAATAGCAGTAGAAAAATTGTGGAGACTCAGATATTCAATTTTGGGAGGATGGGTTTGTTTGGTAGACCGCCTTCCTGAGGGTAACCAGCGTTGCCTTTGGTGCGCTTTTGATCTCCCAGTTGCTCCTTGGGTTTACTGGCTCGATCTGTAGATGGGCCTTTGGTGGAGAGGACGGATTTAGTAGATTTTTATTGCTCGGACATCATCCTCTCTAAGTCGACATAATTGTTGACTTTGGTGATCATCTCTTCCAAGGTCGTAAGTTTGTTAAGGAAGAGGTATTCTTTAGCCTTGCAGTCGAGCCGGAGAGCATTGGTAAAAACAGTAACAACTATTTTCTGATCGAGGTTATCCACTTTTCGCGCGAGCTCTAAGAATTTCTTCAAGAAATCTTTGATCTTCTTTCCATGAAACTATTTAAGACCAATAAGAGAATACAAGTTCTCTTCTTTGTCTCTGTTGTGAGCATACGTCTTGATGAACTGCTTCTGCAGGTGATCGAATGTGCAGATGGAGTCCTCAAGAAGAGAATGGAACCATCGGAGTGGTTCCTTCTATAGACTTGTGGTGAACAAATGGCAGAGGATGTGGTTAAGATTGGAGTACAACCCCAATGAATCACGGTATTGTTAAATGTGCTCCTTCGGGTCAGTACCTTTGTATTTGCAAATTTTGGGAGTATGGAAACCTTTTGGTATCTCCATATCGAATAGTTTCTTGGAAATCGGACTTCTTTGTAAGTTTATTTTATCGTCGGTAGTACCCAGAACCTGTGCTTCGATCAACTCCTTAATCCGTTGGTCCATATGCTCTTTTATGGTAATGACTTGTTGGCTGAATTGTTGGACGAGCTGGCTGTGGATGATGAGTGCCCGTACCTTTACTTAGATGATCTCGTACTAGAACTAGATGTTGAGGTCACTGCTCTTCCTCCAGGCGGATAGGATTTCGGTGACCTCGACAGACTTTGAAGTGAACTCCCCCACAAATGCATAGAGGGTTGTGGTTCGCGCTGTAGATTCTTAGAAATAGCTTTACTGACGACTCCCCGAGGTCCCAATCTTTCCCTTGCTGAGATGTTGGAGGTCTCTGGAAGTTGATCATGATCTTTGGCTGGAGGAGCCTGCTGAGTATTTTGCAGAGCCTCTAGAGCAATCTGCATTGTTGTCATCTGATATTCATACCATTTGAGTGTTGTCAAACGAGCTTGTCGTTCTGTATTGAGCTCTTTTTCCTGGAGCTCTTGATCCTTTGTTAACTGAAGTTTGAGTTCAGCGCGCTTCTCTATCTCGGAGTTGAGATTCGCCCGTAACTCTGTGAGCTACCCTGGCTCCATGGAAATTTCGAGCAGAGTTCCTGCAGTCAGTCATCTGGAAGTAACCATGATTGAAAGTTATAGTAAAAGACTGCCTTAGGATATCGTGGAAATACAATCTTTCCCACAGAAGGCGCCAAATATAATGGCCAAATTCCGTAAGCTTAAAATAGCTCGGTATTCGCTATCATACCAATGAACCAATATTCTAATGGAAAGTAAGAAATAAAACAGGTGATTTTAGCGTGGAAAACCTCTGAATAGGTAAAAAGCCACGACCTCTTGTGGAGGATTTTCGGTGAAAATATTTTTATTGCTTGAGGCGGATATCTTATTACAAGTGCTCTCAAAAAATAGAAATGCTTGAATCTTGTAACTAAGAAGTTTTGATGATTATCGAGAATCTAGAATAAGTAGTTTCTAGGTGATCTCTTGTATAATTTTGCTGGTCCCTATCTCTTCTAGAACTTTTTCTTTATATACGCCTTCTCCGCAGCTCTTCATCGTGCTGGAGCACATTCTCCGAACAATATGGTTAGTGGCGGTTGACTGAGTAACTGACGAGTTCGTGGGAGACAGGTGTCTTTGACTGGATAAGGTTTTTCAGTTTAAGTTTGGCCCACGTTCTTAACCAGTTCGTGAGGTAGGTTAGAATATTGACTGGGGAAATGTGTTAAAAATGCGTGAGTCTGAGATGGAGGTAATTTGAACTAGGTGAGCTCGACTTTGGGTGAGATCGAGAGATAGGTCCCTACAGGTACCAGCCTTCTTATTTGCATTCCTCGAATAGAACGAGATAATGTCGAACCACTCGATCAAAAACTTCTTGTCACGTTGAAACTCCACATTCATCCATTCGACAACTTTCATCATCTCATAAAAATTGCCATTCATCTGACATGGGGCAACATCCCAAAAATTCAATACCTAGTTCACCAGCTTTTGAAGAGGCAATTGCATCCCTAATCGAATCTGGCCTCTGAACGCCATAATCCCCACCTGTGGGGAATCCTTAAACGTATATTCGGCCCTTAACGACACCAGAATAACACTCGCCTTCGACAGGTCATGTTTTTCCATGAATCGATCCTGCCTCACCTTTTCCTGAGCCAAGACTACCCCTACCGTTATCTTTGAACCATCCGAATCCTCCCTATTATCACCCTCCTCTTCTTCCCCTTCCTCATTCTCATCACCCGAAGGTTCGACATTACCTTCGCTCCCCTTTCCCTTCCCCTCCTCATTTACTTCCTCATCACTCTCTCCAACTATTTGAGCCCGACAACGACTTCTAGTCGATGCTCCAACCTTTGGCACTACCATTACCAATGGGGAATCCGTTACAATTATTAATACTTTCACTTCACTGCTCTCCCCCCTCGACCTCGGCCTGATATATTTGGTTCATTTACTTCGTCCTCCTCATCTACTAGCCAGCCTTATCCTTAAAGCTTGACGGGTACGCATTATACCCTACAGAAGAAGAGGAGCGACATAAGCTGGATATATTCGAGTATCAAGGTTCGATATACGTACAGGTCGAATGTTCGATTGCTACCCCACCTACCCTCTCACTCCTCCCAATTTACCACTTGGCCGGATTTCCAACCAAATGGGTTACCCGCTTCCTCAGTCACGCAGTTACAGACAGAAAGCCAAGTAACCCTCACCCCCTCCGTACAGGCAAAGAGTAAGGGAGAAGCAATAGAAAATTAAATGGTCTATCTTTACCAAGAAAATAGATGACATACTGTTTGTGTGGATCAGATTTCTCAGTAACAATGAGGTATTTTTCTCTCTTCACCAGTAAGCCCAACCGCAATAATGATGTATTATTTTCCCATCTTCCTCTTTTATTTTCTTCTCTGATTGATTGTTTGGGAACAATGACTTTCTCTTACCTCTTTAAATACCGCCCAAGGAAAACAAAACCACCTCGATTTCCCTACTAAACATCATTACCACTCCACCACTTCCCCCTCATTTTTGGTCATGATGTGTTTTGACAATATTTCCCTTGCCTGCTCCCACGTGCGTGTTATACGCTTACATCAGCTAATACCTTTTTTAGACCTCTCGAACCTTCTTATACATTGCCCAAAGATGTCAACTCAAACCCACGTGTCACCTCCACCTCTTTCCCATAACCCGAGGGAACATAATGATGACCTGCAGCGGCACACTGCCCCATGAATAGTATCACCTTTAACATTTCTGCCATTTCGACTGTCAGATTTTGCAGTCGAAGCATCCCATGCTTTCGACCACATACATTTTCGAACCATCTCATGCATTTGTTTTCGAACCATAGTCTACATTCTACCACATCCCATTATGCATATACATAAGCTCTCGAACCTTCGGTCATTATTTTTTCTTTTTCGTTATATGACAGAACCCAATTTTCTCACCATTTTTACCCGTGCTCATTACTTAAGTTCAAAGTTCGATAGTTAAAACCACACCTATACTATCATCGTCTACAATACCTAATATGGTTCTACTACCATACTTTGATAAAACATGGTTTTTATTCAGAAATAAAAAAAGGCCATCGGGCCTTCAAAAATGGAGAAAGAAAAAGAACAACACCACCACCAACAACAATAACAAACACAACCCCCTTCACCTCCACCACCACATCGAAGACCCCCCTATTTATATATGGTGCAGCTCTTACAAAGACCCGCCTCATCCTCTACCGTGTCCTTAGAATCCACTTGGTCTTCTGCTAGGCTTTTCAACAGGAAGTACCGGTTACTAGTATTTGGACCTAGCCACTACACCACCCTCTACCAGTGTTCTTACGGGTGCCCGTAGATAGCCTCTCCTGGCTCCAGCTCCACCAAGTCCTGCAATACCACGTTCAGCCCCTGATCTCTGAAGAATTTTTCCTTTAGAACCCTCATCTTCTCTTCAATACGGCATTTCCTTGCCTCCATCCTCTTCTGGTAACGTGTGTTTAGTGTAGTTTCCATAGTTCGGTTTATTCAAAGAAGAAGATGAAGAATATGGAAAAATCACCCCCTAACAACCCCTTTTATACCTTGATTAAAGGGAATTTATTACCTTCTTAATTACCACTTACTTAATTACTCTCTATAATTACTTTCCTCGGAGCTGCCCATATTCAACCACTCAACTCTTCAACTTCCCATGCCTAACCGGTTTTCTCAGCACGCGCTATCTATACTAATTTCTGAGGCCCCTACTGAGAGGGGGCGAATGTAGTAGCCTACGCGCAACCTTCCAGAACCAGTCGAATACTCAAAGGCTATATCAAAGCCTATACAGAGACTCGAATTCCATTAAGATAGTAACTAGGTCTACGAAGCCTTTCAAGACTAGTCGAGCACTAAAAAATATAATTGAAGCCGAAGACAGACGGTGAGTACCAGAACTCAGCATCAGTACCAGAGAGACTTCAACCATGGTAATACATGGTCGAAGGAAGACACGTCTGATAGCCAGCCCATCAGACAAAATAGTAAAATCAGCCGCCTGACAACTACAGTGTCAAAATCGACTCCGAGTACAAATCAGTTGTCCCCAAAGGATATACATGTAATCTAACCTCCCATGGTGTCTCACTCCTTTTCTATCTCCTATAAATAGGAGGGAGGAGGCACTATCAAGGGGTTAGAAAATCTTTCCCATCAACCCTTCAAGATTACCTTCGACTACCCTGTAACCGACTTCAATTCGATCTGTCATCTAAACTCGATATATAACATCAACCATTAAAATCCTTGCTAGAGGTCATGGAGAAACCCATTCTAGGACTTCATGCAAGCGTGTTAGTCCAGTGATATTGCTTATTATTGTCTTACGTACTTGCACAAACCCCTAGTCGAAGGTTAGTACCTTGGTGTAAGAGCTAGTTTCCCCACCTACGAAACTAGGCCCCTATAGTCTCCATGAACTCTTTCATTATCCCAACTTTGGAGATTATATGTAGAATCTGAGATGATAGCGCCAACCTAATGGTTCCAAGTGCCTTGCGATCAAAGCGTACCCACTTTGCAACATCATGATTTGGAGGCTTATTCTCAATCCCACCCAGTAGTAAGTCATGCTTCTTCTGATAGAGATAGTCCTATAACTGCATCTTTTATACTCTAAAATTTGACCTATTGAACTTTGCGATCTTCAATTTCTCTTCATCAGCCATAGTTCTCCACCACACAAGCCCTAAACCAAGCATTCTGATAGCAGTTATTGAGAATCGGGGTAGCTAATCCCAATTCTACGCCAAGAACAATAGGCAGAAATTGCCAAACAAGAAATCAACACGAAGAACAAACACAAAACACAAATCTTTGTAGAAAACTCTTAAGGATAAAAAACTACTCCCCGCGAACAATCCACTACTTTATCAAATAGGTTTAAAAAATTCTCCAAGCTTCCTCGAAGCTTTAATAGAATCTCAAGCCCTAGTTTTCTCTCTAGGATTAAACGCACATTAACATACATAGAAAACACTTTAAGTATCCCTTATATACTTGGGAAGGCTTTACAAAAGATAGGGCTCAAAATATGAATTACGAAGCAAACAAACGTTCACAATTAAAGCTTTAAAAAGCTATAATACTAGGTTTGTTCGAACAGATAAGTGTTCTATTCGAACAGAACCTATTATGAGACATCACTTCGAATAGAGTAAAGTCCTATCTGAATAGAGAGGTCATTGCCTCTCTTGTTCTAACAGACTAAAGTCATGTTCGAATAAAAGCACAAAAAATCACTAGAATGATCTTTTATCTTTATCGTTGACCCTCGTTCATTCCAATACTTGGTCCCTCAAACATGAGGTCCTCGCCCAATGATAATTATGTATATGACTATGAGGCTTCATAGATAGAATGGATTCTTTTTATAGCAGGCCACATCGAGAATTTCTTATAATATTTAATCACTAGTACTATCCGTGGCTTGCCACGGCAACAATGTCGACGCGCCTTCGGCGCTACCCGTGACTATGTTGACGCGCCTTCGGCGCTACCCGCAAGATCAATGTTTATGGCCGAATCAAATTACACTTAAACTTATCCATCTCCCTCGATGAAAACTAAATCACTACTCATAACAAAAGTAAACATCATTTGTCCTCTGCTTTTTAGATTAGGTAGGTACACAATGTCTCCCTAATATTATATAAGCAATTAAAATCATTATATGTCATCCTCTAATGCACTACATATTATCCTAAAGCTCATGTACCGGAATGATGACAAAATCCAAATATAATATAGTCGCAAATATTGGAATAAACAACTTTTATTAGGATAAATGTCTTTTATTAGGCAATTTTGTAAATAACAATCAGAATTTTTTCCCCAAAAAGAGGAGTTGCTTACAAATGGTCATCTTTCCGACCATCAGTCGTCTTCTTCATCTATGATCTCCCTCTATGAGAATAGCAACAACCTAAATTGGAACCCTCTAAATCTAAATTTCCAAACCTCGCAATTCCCTTAACAATTTTAAAATCAACCTAACTCAAAACAGACACCAACCTGCAAAGATGACTACTCTGCTACAATTTTGACATAGAGAGAGCCCACCAAAAGCTTCAAATCAAAGGTGACCCGAGTTCAGCGTACTCCACATTTTCAAAAATTAGTATCGGGTCGTTCCAATGAAAAACCACAGTAAATAGCAATGACATTTTTCCCCAAATCAAAGATCAAGTTTCACCCGTCAAATTATTAATGAAACCTTTTTGATCTCCCATTCTTAGAAATCGCAGATATACACACACAAATCGGTTAATAATTCCTACAACACCCAAACATCAAATCACAGATATACACACCTAAAAACAACTATACTCCAACAACAACAACAACAACTATATTACCATAAGGAAGATCAAAAGAAAGATGATCATCCTGAATAGATAGGAGAACCCATCATGAGTACAGATTACAACAATGGTGGCCATGAGTACAATGGTAGTCCAGAGTGCAATCAACATTCCAACAATAGTGGTGATAATTCAAACAACATTACAACAACGAATCAGAAAACCCTAAGTAAACAAATCAAAATCATAAAGGGAAAATCAAAACCCATGATGAGTTCTACAAAATTACCTTTAGAGATAGAAAGGTATCTTGCGAGAGTGAATATTTCCAGATTGCATAAGCTGAATTTTCAAACCTTAAATCGAATTTCCAGACCTCTAATATAAAAATCAAATCATCATTGTAGAGAGAGGTTTCATACCACCAAAATTATTTCGGAGTCATACTTAGGTATAGCCTATCTTAGAGAATATAAGTACTACTTACCCCCCAAAATACCAAGGTATCTCACATCCCCTAAAATCTAAGCGTATGATAAGTTTGTGAAAGATACATTGATACTACAACGACAAACTCGCGTTGGTTAAAAATTTGTTATCCCTTAAACTCCCTGCAATCACTATGACTTTGTGTAGTTGCTCCACATGCCCTATATCATCCACATATATAACCCTGATGCGTGATTTTTTTACCTATAAATGTACACTACATATAACTCTCGTGATGCCACCATCCAAACTTCACTTGTGGATGCCACTATTTATCTGCTAAGGCTATGGTTAAGATAACCCCAGTAAAGATAATTGGGATACTAAAATCCTAAAGGTCATAAAAGGAGGTTAAGCAGCTAAGGACCTCCATTATGTTAATAATAAGTAAGAACACCATCCAAACTTCACTTGTGGATGCCAGTATTTATTTGCTAAGGTTATGGTTAAGAAAACCCAAGTAAAGAAAATTGGGATACTAAAATCCTAAAGGTCATGAAAGGAAGTTAAGCAACTAAGGACGTCCATTATGTTAATAATAAGTAAGAACACCATCCAAACTTCACTTGGATGACACTCTTTATTTGCGACTATGGTTAAGAAAACCCAAGTAAAGAAAATTGGGATACTAAAACCTTAAAGGGTCGTGAAAGGAGGTTAAGTAGCCAAGGACGTCCATTATGTTAATAATAAGTAAGAATTATACAAAGCATATCAGGACCATCTTTCCGAAACAATCAAATACAATCTCAAGTACCTGAAGCATGAGCCATCCATCCAAAGTGGTAACTTTACATAAGCTACCACTACTACATTCCTTGAGAATGTGATCTAAACTGATCATAGTTCGAAAGAAAGAACAACCATTTTCTATACAACTAATACAGTTTCTAGTATATTTGTTTCCAAATGTAGTGTAATAGACTAACAATGATAAAATGGGTTTGCATTTCACCAGTCATCATCAATGAAGAATGGGTTACTCTATAAAGGAAAAACTGGATATAACCAAAATATGATTACAAAGATCCAATCTTCGTTCAAGGCTGTCATTTGAAAATGAACTGCTCAACGTAACAAAATTTTCCTTTCATATGGTTATGAATGCCTAAACTGGCTTGCCTAGCAAAAAGCAAAAAAATACAATCCGAAAAAGATCGATATAAACACCAGAAAAGAGAGAAAATGATAATTACCCAACTGAATAAAGCATGCTGATCAGCAGTAAATGGGACATATAATGAACTCATTCTCCTTGAACTTTGAAGCCAAACATTCCAAAATATATCCATTATACCCAATATAATCATCTAAGTGTTCAGGTAATACGCACTTAAGAAAACCAAAGTGTTTGTCTAATATTAAGTTCGCCCTATCAGTACATCCTACAATATTTTTGGAGATATGTAATCATTGATTAAAAACTATGAGAAGAAAAATAAAGGAAACCTAAACTGAAGAGAAATCTAAATCAGGACCACTAAACAGTTCCCAATTAACAAATCATCATTGTTGTTTAAACCCCAAATCATGGTAAACTGAGATATTATGGAAAATTAATTACCAACAACAACAAATACATAATTATCAACTACAGTTAAGAGCATTATTCAACACTCGATTACAGAAAAACCAAATTGAACTTACCAATGATGACGTAGTCGCTGCTGATTCGAGGTTGAGAAGTCGTCGAATCGATGATTGCACACCTCCAAATCAAGCACTCAAAGGCAAACCTAGAAATCAATGATTAAACACGAAGATATCAGTGAAAACATTTAAACCTAAATCGAGCACTAAGTTCCTTGAAATCGAGCACCAAACCGAAGACATTAAAACCTAAATCTTCATCGATGTTGTTGAAACCCTCAATTCAGGTCTTAGACCCCTAAATCAGAGCAAATTAAACACAATTACCTGGAGATTACGGATTTCATACCTCCAATATCAACATTGTAGAGAGAGGTTTCCTACCTGCAATATCAACATATAAATAAGAATACCTAAACTTGTTTTGGTTTAGAGAGAGAGATATATTAAGAGAACGAAATCAATCTTCGTACCAAACCCCCAAAACCGAAATGCAAACCATCAAAAACGAAATCGAAAACTTGACTCTGACCTTTGAGAGTGTGGTGAGAGAAATAGAGATTCGTGGTGAGAGAAAAGATAGAGAGGCTCCGATCTGAGAAAGGGAGTTTTGAAAAAGAAGCATGAAGATGAGGAAGAGAGGATCACGATCAGGAATAAACTGTTTAAGAGTAAAAGTTTATCTGACTATAATGCTCTCATGTTCTAAGAAAATCTTTAAAACTACCCTTAGCATGATTGAATCTCTTCGACCTATCTAGATTGGAGTACAATCCCGAGGGCTTTAAACTCTATCTCAGCCCCTCTTTGTCTCTTAGATAAACCTTCTCTCTCGTGGGAAAACTTGTCCCTAAACAAAAACACCATTGTGTAATGTAATATAGATATCATATGCTCATTGCGAAATTTGTTATTCATGTAGAACAAGTACAATCTCCACCTCCATAAAGAAATTTCCTTAACTACATAATAATCACCAAAACAACCCAATAATGCCATATTGATTACATATGAACACTACACAATTACAAGTTTAATTGTCTTATTCTACAACAAAAGAATTAATCCAAGAATCTATCCATATGTATAGATCTCTCTGTCTTGCACAAAACTATAATTTACCTTTCTATTTTACCACATTCTTGTGTTGTTTCCATTTCTATCCTTCTGCTCTTTAAACCTTCTCAACAGCCCATCAATGGCAACGTCAAAGGCATCTTTAATCGTCTCTAATCCCTCTCGATGTTCCGCGTATACTAACCTCGGTATGTACTCAATAACCTTCGCTCTCATTCCTTCAACGTCTTCTTTACTAAACCTCTCAAGCACGCCTCTTATAGACGTCCCATTCTTCACATCTCTTCGGTCTATGAAAACGGAGTAACTCTCCGGTTCAGCCGGTAAGAACCACTCATATTGGTAATAAGCGGTTCGATGCCAAAAGAAAACCGGTATAGACCCGGCAATCATACAATCGAATATTGATCGTCTCGTGAAACTGTCCCCCCTTGGTTGCAAGCAGAAATTCGAGCTCAAAAATGTTTCAAGGATAGTTGAGCTACCGGTCGAACACTTACTCTTAGCACAATCCACGACCCGGCATTTATCCGACTCATTGCAACAATTGTTCATCACAAATCTCCTGATGTCAACGTTAATATCGGCTCGTGTGGCACCGACGAACGAATAAAGAGAGGTCCGATTACGGGTATTTACGTAGTTTTGCCATTCGACTATGTCCGCATCCGAGCGTGGGTGGAACCCGGTGGGATACGGCACACCGACATCAAAATAGTCCCACGTGTTTCGCTCTATTAATAACCGTGTCACATTTTGCATCGCCGGCATACAAATAAAACTCGATCCCCAACCGGAGTCCCTCCACCGTCGAAAATCCCAACTAATCCTCCCCATCATAATAAAATGATCCCACCCATACGACCTCTTCCAAAACAATTGTTCTTGTAACCATTTTAGCAACATTACACTATGAAAATCGCGATCACGGGCACTATAATTAGCAGACCACAAGTACTTACCAACAGCTAGTCCAGCGTAAAACGGGACATAAAAACCCGTCGCGCCTTCCGGCTCCAATGTTCTACATTTATGCCCCATCATCCTATTATGAAAAATAATCTCCGCAGCAAACTGATCAGTCCAATACCATGCAGACGTCAAATTCTCCGGTACAACTCCCCTCAACGTGACCGCTCTCGACCCGAACCCGTCATTCAAAAGCGCCGCGCACATCGAGTTCCACTGGTTCAACTCATCACACTTATCAAACAACTCCTTATTAAACATTTTCGGGAGCTCGTACACATAGAACTTGCCCGACCCGACCCGCATTCATTTAAGCTACTGGTTTTAGTATCTCTGGATTTGATAGGAAGAGTAGTAGTAGAGAAATGGCGAAAATAGAAGTCACCCAGGGGGAGTGAGCGAACCATGAAGAGACCTAGCACTTGTAGAATAAGAATGAATAGAACAAGCAATGTTTTGGGATGAGTAGTGATGAAAATTTGGATCGAGAAAAGTGGAGTTTTGCGGTATTGGATGAAATCAGCGGTTTTAGGTTTATATGATTCAGTAGTTAAGGGGAGGAGTTCGGATTTGGGAAGCAGCATTAGGATGAGTGGGGTTTTATTTTTGTCTGAAAAATGTGGTTAATGGTTGTGTAGTTGTAGAGGAAAGAAGCGAATATGTCGAGTTGCTTGATTGGAGGTCGGGGATGCGAAGTTCAGTTAGGGTAGGGTTGACTTGCAAAACTACAAACCTCAAAAACTGGCGTAGGGTTGGGTAGGGTTGACTTGGTTAATGAATGCCTAACGCCGAGACAATTTGACATAAACAACACACTGAAGGCTGTTAAAAATAAGAGGAATCCATTGACTTGTTTACTACTATTCCCCTAAAAACCGCTCCTATCAACCACTGTATGTGATAGTGGGAGGGTTGTAACAATGCTGACATGGCATAATGAATAACTAAAAAAAAGTGGTTTGGATTGGCTAAGATAGCGATCCAGATCCAAAATCCCTTAAATAGCACTTTTATAATAGTGTTGCTATATTTTTTTATGAATTCTGCCTAAATGTAGCGATTGGGTAGTTACTCTCTTTCTTATGTCATCTATAGTATTGTCCATTATTCTTGTTTTCACGCTCTCTTCTTTACTTTTTTTCACCATAAATAACTCTCTAGTGGAGCCCTTTTAGGGGTGAGATTTTAATATAAAAATTGTACTCGCCATCTCAATTATGGTCAATGTCATCTAAATGGCGCGGTGACTTATTTATATACTAGCTATTTTGGCCCATGCTAAACATGGCTCTAGCGAAAAGACATGACAAAAATGAAAAATACTTTACCAAATTATGATTACATTTTCTTCTTGATTATTTTAGCCAAATGGAAGAAAATAAAGATCTAAAGTGAATTCTTCGAATCAGACGAGGAAGTTTAAACAAATTTTGTTAAATGTACCTTATGTAATTCAACTCAGGATCTTCAAACATTTTGCTTTTATATATGAAATAGCCTCAACTACAAATCAAAGAGTCGCCAAAATTATGCATTCTTAACCTATGTACTATTATGGTACACTTCATGTCATTCCAAAAATTTCAACCTATATAAATAAAATAACATCTGGTTAAAAATAAATGAGAGAACTTGCAGATACCTCATACCTCTGTACCTTATACCTCATCCAAACAAAGAGTTTTTCTACTACTTGATCAGGGTACATCTCCATAAAAGAATGGTGATCAAAGAACCATGTCTTCGCTTGTTTGTATGTTTAGACTTTTGGAAGAAAAAAAACCCACATGTGTTTCTTTGATTTGAATGTTAAACTTGGTGTTTATATTTAGTCTCACATTAGATAAGTGAAAAGAGGATTTTCACTTTATAATGGGTTGCACACTACTATCATGTGCAACATGTGTAAGTAGGTGGTACCCTCACGCGTGTGTGAGGCGAGGCGAGTGTGTGAAAGCTTGCTATATGGGGACGCTGGTATGTACGGTTTTATTTCTCCAACACTCTTAAATAGACTCACGTAACAACTTCCTTCAAAATAAGTAGGAATGACCCAAATAACAGCTCCATACTTGACCCACTAACTTCACTGACTTAAGACTTGATTAACTACTTAACACTAATAACTAGGTAAACACAAAGACTAAGTAAAATAAGGAATCAAACATGGACTCAACTCTCACTGACTTAAGACTTAATCAACTACTTAACACTAATAACTAGGTAAACACAAAGACTAAGTAAAACAAGGACTCAAACATGGACTCAACTCTCAGCACTACATATACTTGTATATATGGGGACGCTGGTACGTACGATTTCGACGTAGCCGAAGTCTTACCTATCTTGAAGAAGATATGAGATAAATGAAGAAGTTAGAGTGGTTAATTTATTTCTCCAACACTCTTAAATAGAAACTCACGTAACAACTTTCTCCAAAATAGTAGGAATGACCCAAATAACAGCTCTATACTTGACCCACTAACTTTACTGACTTAAGACTTGATCAACTACTTAACACTAATAACTAGGTAAACACAAAGACTAAGTAAAACAAGGAATCAAACATGGACTCAACTCTCACTGACTTAAGACTTGATTATCTACTTAACACTAATAATTAGGTAAACACAAAGACTAAGTAAAACAAGGACTCAAACATGGACTCAACTCTCAGCACTACATGTACTTGTATCATCCCTTCCCCCTTAAATTTCACTCTTGTCATCAATGGCGATATTTGGAAATTACTCCTTCATGAAAGCCATGTCCTCCAATGTTGCATCCGCCGGTGACGACCCTTGTCAGTGAATCAAAACTTCATGTTTTTTTCTTTCGAATCTGTTGCTCCAGAACAGCTTGAGGTATGGGTATGACATTCTCATCATTGTGCTAAGTACTGGAAAATCCATTTGGATGCTGACATTGTCTCCAATTTGTTTCTTAAGAAGCGAAACATGAAATACTGGATGGATGCTCGACCCCATGGGCAAGTCTAACTTATAAGCTACGACCCCAATTCGTTGTAAAACCTCGAAAGGACCGTAATACCTCGCCGATAATTTAAAGTTCTTCCTCCTAGACACCTAGTGTCATGTCCCGGATTTTCGGGTCATTTTTTTTTGTTTAGTATTATTACTATTATTACCTCACGATAAGTTTCGCACTTATAATCCATATATATTCCGCTTATACTCTTTCATCCAGATTGCATCCATTTATTTCCTTTAGGTGGTTTTGTCCTTAGATTTCCTTTTTGTGGTTTTGGCGGTTTAGAGGTGATTCGGAGGTAGGGGTGTCATTGTGTCCTTGGGAACCCATAAATAGTTTGGTAGTGGTGTTTTATTAGTTTGTCTATAGTTTGGTGTGGTTCTGGTGAGCCGTTGGATTGGCCGATAGGTTTTCGGAGTTCGTCTGGGTAAATATTCTTTTTTTGGCATTCCGGTGGTTTAGGCGATAGGGCGGTGTTATGAGCTGTGGGAACCCCTAGAAAGTTTGACAATGATGTTTGTGTGTTGTGTGCGCGATTTGGGGTGGTTTCGATGAGCCGTTGGAGTGGGCGGTAAATTTCTGGGTTCGCTCGAGGAAAAGATTCCTTTTTGGGGGCTTAGGCGTTTCAGTGGCCGTGAGGCGGTGGAGGTGGTGTTTATACCTTTAGAAACTTTTGTTAGGCTTGTAGAAGTGTTTGTGTGGTTGTGGTGGTGGTCCGTGGTGTTTCCAGGGTGTCCGGGGTGGTCCGGGGCATCCCCGGGGCCTCTTTTTTTTAGTGCAGGAACAGTTCTGTTCGAACAGGGTCATTTCTATTCGAATAGGATGAACAGTGTTTTCTGCACAATTCTTTTTTTCGAGCTGCTTTGTTCTGTTCGAACAAGATCTTCCCTGTTCAAACAGAGGCGCGTCTGCAGCTATATTTGGGTCTTTTTCCTCTTTTTTCTTCACTTCCCTTTCCTCTCTCTCTCTCCTCTCCCCCACTCATTCCTTCCTCCTCCAAACTCTTCATTCAACCCTCTCCATCTCGCGAGGATCCTTACCGAGCTTCGCCGCGATCTCCTCTCCTATCCTCGGTAAGTTTTCCCGATTCCTTTTTCGTTCGTTTCGCTCGAATTCGGCGTAGGTCTTATTTCTAAGGTTTGGGTTTAGTGTTGTTTTCTTAAATTGATGGGTTGTTTGTTGTTCTCCTTGGTTGGTGTTAGGTTTTCAGGCGTTCCGTGGCATTTTCGTGGCATTTCGGGTTAGGTTCCCGAGTTGGGTTCCGAGTTGGATTTTCCGCCGGACTTGGATTATCGTCAGGCGAGTTTTATCTTCCAAAATAACTTGATTATTATGCTGATTCATGAGTTATAGAAATGTCTAGTGTAGTATACTATATATGTGATTAGGTTAAGATATCGTTATTTGCCTAGGGCACTTTACTGATTATCTGTTAGCATACCTTAGACGAGAGTATTTAAAGGTTTGATAAGTTAGTAAAACCCGCTATAATGTGAGTTTAGTTACTAGATAGAGACCGTGGGCTGTGATTAGCCAGTTGAGGTTATTCTCTGTTGTCGTCGATGTGACGATGACTCCCGAGGTTCCTCTTAGACCGATTTCATTGAGGGTGGTTCTCACGAGATTTTTCTTCATCGAGTTTGAGAACAAAGGCATTTCTCAGTATGTTGCGACGCCTCAGCGTCACTATATATTTATATATGTATATAATATATTGAATATGGTACTGTTGGTTAGTTATTAGGGTGCCCAGCTTGTTTCAGGGCACTAGTAACTAGGTTTGGCGATTAGTAGAGACTTATGGACGGCATGTGGTTAGCCGCCATTTCTCTGAGATAGTGTAGTTCTGAGACTATAGTTCTCAGCTTTTAGTTTAGCACCTTGTTTAGTTTGGATTGTTGGACTTGGTTCCAGGGTAGTCTTAGGGTGGCATAGCTTCAGTAAGACATGGCCTTCGATTTGGAGCTCGTCCTCTTGCCTACTTTTATTTTGATTAGTCTTAGGACTAGTCTAGGTGTACTCTGTGTTCTTGAGGCCTGGTCCTTGAGCACTGTCATTGTGATTGGTGGTTGTTTAGAATGTTGGATTCCATGTGGGAGTGTGGTACCTCCTAGACTGTTATTGGTTGGTGGTGAGCAGAAGGCTTGTCCGTGGTGGTTGGTTGTGGATGTTAAACTTCCGATAGTTTGCCTTAGGATTGTTTGCTTATCGTGTTATGACACTTATTGTCCTCATGATTCTTAGAGCTAATAGAGCTTACCCGTAAGCCTTCTTTCCCCGGGATGAGGCTGTTAGGGCTGTGTTCCCTTCCGTCATCTAGGAGGCACGTGAGACAGTATGGCTCAGTGTGATCCGCGGCTGAGCCAGGTGGTTTATGAAGTTGTACGTCACCCGAGATATTGTAATGCGGCTGAAACCTCCTGTTGAATCCGGTTCCTGTACATCCGTGTTAGAGACTTATGTACATGATTAGGAGGATTGTGAGGCAGTTCTGTTCTTGGGGATTGTTGACTACTCGTTGGATACTTGTAGGTCACTCCATGAGTACTAGTTGTGTTGACAGCTAGAGTACTGTTGTACGTGATGGTAATCATATTGCTTTGAGGAATCTTAGAGACTGATGTTGTTTAGGTATCATAACGGTTAAGTTGCTGTTTCATCTAGGCTTAGATGGTGCGACTGAGTCACAGGAGGACATCTGTGTTAGTTTTGGTTGTCACGCTCTCAGGTAGGTGGTTATCCTGTGTGTACTGCCGGGTTGACGGTAGTTGTGCTTCAGTCTCTAGGATCATGCTCACATCCATAAATAGTATATTCTCCTTATCTTACTGCGATTGGATACACAAATAACTCCGCATCGGCTGACCCTCGAGAGGATCAAGGATTCCTTTATCGGGTTAAAATAGAAGGTGGGTCCAGGATGGATACTATTATACCTAGTCACCCATTTGGGAGTGTGGGATGGTATGAGACAATATTTGCGATCCGGTATAGGGCTTATCCTGGTGGTTGAAATGCCTCGGAATTATATCACTATTTCGGACGCTGGCTCCGGTGTGAAATATCTGTGTGAATTATCCTATAGTCTGGTCGAGCTAGTGCAGTACATCGTACCCTTGTATCCAGCTATATCCGGTAAGGTAAATCCTTTTTCAACGTTTGTCAGCCCACTTTAGTCATGGGGGCTAGCCCTTGGATTGACATCGCTAAATTATTCTGCATCATCATATCATCATCATCAAGCAATCATTGCATCTCTGCACACTTCCTTAATTAGTAGGTTCTTCTGATAGAAATCCTTAACCCTTTCTGCATTACGTTTAATATAGAATCTTCTGCACTTTAGATAATTATGGGATTATCTCACTCCATCATATCATCATCATAAGATTCATAACATATCATTGCATTAGGAAAATTATGGAATTATCCTAGTTCATCATATTCCTCTACTCTTATCTCAATTCCTCTTCTCCTAATTGATTTTAGTATAATTATATTCATCTCCTTTCTGTATTTCCTCTCCTCTCTGCATCTATTCCTCTATCTTCTGCGTCTATTTAAGTTATTAGGTTGATTAGTCTGGTTGGTTACATTGAGCTCTAGGCTGGTATTTGGTTGTGGGCAATCTCGTTCAGCTTGAGATAGCTTCGGGATTGTGCCTGGTTGGGGTTTGGATAACCCAATTGGTTTGTGGTTGGCCGAGGATGGTTTACCCTCGTGTGTTATTATGTTTCGGAGGTGATTAGTTGTTTGTGGCGCTGAGAGCCACGATTGTGATTAGAGTGTAGTTAGTGGTCTTTGTAACTGGAGTGTAGGTTAACACTTTTTTGCATGAGGTAAATTTATAGATAGACTTATTAGAGTTAGTATATATGCTTATACCTATTAGTCATCCCATATATATTTATATATATATATTGTTTATCGTTAGATATTATTATATCATATTATCATTATATTTATACCCATCTCATTGGTTAGTATAATCGTTTAGTTATTCTTGGGAGTAGTGAGCTCGTTGTTTGCTCACTCTCACATCCCCCTTTCAGTGGCAGGTAGTTTCAGGTTTAGTTGCTGTTGTGGTAATCTTTGGGGAGCTGAGCTGGAGGCTTATTCTCCAGTTATTGCAGTTGGGCTTGCTGCGTAGAGGTTTGTAGAATCTTATATTTAGATTCTGTTATCTTAGTCTTCCACTGTTTCTGCTTTCCTTATTGCTCTGTTGTGATACTATTGTGAATGACTGGGCCAGAATTTCTCTTCAGCTCGGTTGTTCGTGGGGCGAATCTGTGGATTCCCCGACCTGCACAGCTTCGGATCTAGTAATTGGTCAAGTTAACAATTACCGGATTTTGGGGCGTGACACCTAGAGCTGCCTATAGGGCTACAATTTTAAGTCCGCCTTATCACCAACAAGGAGCTTCCTTTATGTATGTTTCGAGTCATAAATCTGTTTCATTCTTGCTTGTGCTTCCTTAATTTTTGATCGCACTAACTTAACAATAACATATCTATCTATAAGCTCTTGCTCGACCGTTGTAACCTTCGCCGTTCCTGGAACACAAGCTAAGAGAGAAGGAGGGGTATGCCCATACACCACTTCAAATGGTGTGCAACCAATAACTGGATGCCAACTCGTATTGTAACAAAATTATGCCCAAGTTAAGCATTTACTCAACTTTTTTGGCTCAGAACTCGTAAGGCATATGAGGTACATCTCTAAGGTGCGATTCACAATCTCACTTTGTCCGTATGTTTGAGGATGGTAGCTTGAACTTGAGTTGAATCTTGTACCATTTAACTAAAATAATTCCCGCCAAAATGCACTTGTGAAGGATGCATCTCTATCACATACGATCGAACGAGGCATTCCATGTAATTGAAAAATATGATTGAAGAAGACTTGAGCAACTCCGACTGCGGTGTATGGATGAGAAATTACAACGAAATGTGCATATTTTGAAAGTCAATCTACAACGACAAAGATAGTGGACTTACCATCTGAGATAGGTAATCTATCAATGAAGTCCATCGTAATATCCTCCCATACTTGACTCGGTATAGGCAGTGGTTGTAAGAGACCAGCTGGTACAATTTGCTCTACTTTATGGCGCTAACAAGTATCGCATTCCCTTAAAAACTTCTTAATCCTCGTCCGCATTCCTTTCCAATAAAAAGTAGACCGAATTCGATCTAAGGTTTTGAGAAAACCTTCATGTTTACTGCCATGGAATTGGTCGATTATATCTGCAATAAGAAGCGAGTCTTCGGCAAGATAAATCTTATCTTTAAATAGTAAGATATTACCTTGTAGTGTCCACAGACCAACAACTTCCCCTTTCTTAACACATTGTACCAACTCTTGAAGCAATAGATTGGATCAATTTTCTTCATCAATTGCTTCGACACAATGAGGTAATGGTTGAGAGATAGCATAGCTCCTCCCAAGGGAACTATTTTTATCTTCTTCTCTTCTCGAAAGGGTATCGGCTGCTGTGTTCTCCTTTCCTTGCTTGTATTCGACGATAAAATCAAACACCATTAATTTGTAAAGCCATCTTTGTTGAGAAACTGTCGTAATATTTTAAGCCCATAGGTACTTAAAATTTGGTGATTGGTCCGCACAATGAACTTCCTCCCAAGTAAATAGGGCCGCCATTTTTGATCTTCCAAGACAAGAGCTAGAATTTCTTTCTCATAGGTAGACATAAGAAGGTGTTTTCCTTAAAGTGCATGGCTGTAAAAAGTAATTGGCCTTTCTTGCATTAAAACTGCCCCGATTCCTGATCCAGATACATCACACTCTATAATGAATTCCTTCGAAAAGTCAGGAAGAGCTAAAACGGGAGTACTTGTCATTGCTTCTTTCAAGTCTGTGAATGTTTTTTCTACTTGTGGACTCCATGCGAAAGACTCCTTCTTCAACATCTTTGTAAAAGGGCCAGCTATCTTACCATAATTCTGAATAAACTTATGATAATAACCAGTAAGCCCCAAAAAACCCCTTTAGCGCTTCAGAAGATAGAGGTTTAGGCCAAGACATCATCGCCCCAACCTTCTCAGGATCTACCGCCACGCCTGTACTAGATATTAAATGGCCGAGGTACTTAACTTCCCGTTGGCCAAACTCATATTTTTCTAGCCTGACGCCCAATTGATGAGATTTTAGAATCGAGAATACAAACTCCAAATGACTCATATGTTCATCCCATAACTTGTTATATATCAAAATATCATCGAAAAAAACTAAGACGAATTTTTGCAAGTATTTTTGAAATACCTCGTTCATGAGAGAGTGAAAAGAAGAAGGCACATTGGTGAGACCAAATGACATTACCAAGATTTCATAATGGCCTTGATGAGTTCGGAAAGTTGTCTTTTCCACATCACTGGGGCACATCCATATTTGATGATAACCGGAACAAAGATCCAACTTTGAAAAGAAATGTGCACCATTCAATTCATCCAAGAGCTTGTCTATAACTAGAATTGGACATTTATTCTTGATTGTGGTCCGATTCAAGGCTCTGTAGTCAATGCACATCCTCCATGAACCATCATATTTCTTTACCAAAATAATTGGAAAATAATATAGGCTATTTCTTGGTCGAATTACTCTAGATGATAGCATCTTTGCCACTAATTTCTCTATCTTTATTTTCTTAAAATGAGGATATCGGTATGGCTTAACCGAGACAGCTTCGTGTCCAGGGTTTAATAGAATTTTGTAGTCTTGTGAGCGATGGGGAGGAAGACCTTTAGGCTTTGTTAAGACATCCTTATATTTGTTAAGGAGTTCATGTACCTCTGTAGGTAGGAGAGCATGACCGACTTGTGCAGGTGAAACCCTTATAGAATGGAACTGAAGCAAAATCCCTTCTTTCTTCATGGTGGCGTACAACATATGAGCATGGTTTACCATTTTATTGTCCAAAGCCGATAAACCTTGTAGTGCAATTTCTTTTCCTTCAATCATGAATTTTATCTGAAGCTTCAAAAAATCCCATGCAATGGCTTCCAATGTACTTAACCATTGAGTTCCCAAGACAACATCATATCCTTCTAATGGAAGCAAGTAAAAATCTACCAGTAATGGAACTTCTTGCAACCATAACTGGGTTTGAGGAAATTTACCTGAACTCCTTAGCTTCTTACCCGATACTACCATTACCTCTAGTCGCCCCTTCGAGATTGGTTGCAATCCGACCCTTTTTGTTACCCGTTCACATATAAAATTGTATGTGCTACCCGAATCAATGAGCACGGTGACTAATTTATGGTGAAGACTTCCCATAACTCGCATCGCATCTGGCGCACGAGTTCCAGTAATATCATGTAATGATATTCCTAGAATTTCTTCCGATTGCTCATCAATCGAGGTATTAATCTCCATTTCCACGTCGTCGTCACTATCCTCCATGCTTGCCTGTATTGAAAATAACCTCTTGCAACGATGTCCCGGCGCAAATTATTTGTTATACCTAAGGCAAAGACCCTTTCCTTTCCTTTCATTTAGTTCCTCCATTGTCATTCTTTTCACCGCTGGTGTATAAGAGTTGGCGGTGGTACGGTGAGCGGGAACCTTAGATTGAGAAATAGCCTTTGAAGAAGGTGTTGTTTTTTGGTAAGAGATATCCCTTGCCTCATACAAACGTGCTAAACAAATTGTGGCTGATAACGAGGTAGGTCTACCTGCTTGTACCTCAGTTTTGATCGAGTCGTATAAGCCACTGACAAAGTAACTTGTCGTTCTTGCGGGAGATTTCCAACCTTTGCAAGTAGTTTCTCGAATCGCTTTTGAAAGTCTTGAACTGAACTTGTTTGTTGTAGCCATGTAAGTTCTCCAAAAAATTCATAGTACTAACTAAGACCGAAACGAGTCAGTAACTCTTTTTGAATTCATTTCATGAGATGTCAGCATTATCTCGATTAAGTAGTTGGTACCATAGTTGGGTATCGCCCTTAAGATGGAAGGATGCTAATGATACTCCTTCAAGCTCCGAAGTTTGTTAAAATTGAAAGAATTGCTCGGTTCTACATATCTTGCTTGTTAATTCTTCTTCGCCATTAAAGTGAGGAAAATCCAATTTCACAAACTTCAGCGCGTAAGAGTTATTATGGTTGTTTTGTAAACCCCAAATTCTATAACTTCAACATCCATTGTTTTTGTTTCTAGCTTTGGAGTTTTTGCCACTTTCCTTCACAGATTGAGTTGATACTTGATCCATTCGAGTAGTGAACTTCTTAAATATCTCTGCCATTTGGTTTATAACATCTTGTTGGCCTGCAATTCGCTCCATGAGATCCTTTTTACCAGTTGAAAATGACGCCAAAGCTCCTTCTAGAGCCTTTACCCTTTGGTCCATGCCTGGGCTCCGATACCACTTTGGTACGTAAGGCTTCGACGTAGCCGAAGTTTTATCTATCTTGAAGAAGATAGAGTGGCTAATTTGAGGAAACCAAGACCTCCAAGAACACAGAAGTGCTTAAATAATATTCAACATGTTTACTTTATTTCTCCAACAATCTTAAATAGAGACTCACGTAACAACTTCCTCCAAAATAGTAGGAATGACCCAAATTGCAACTCTATACTTGACCCACTAACTCGCTGACTTAAGACTTGATTAACTACTTAACACTAATGACTAGGTAAACACAAAGACTAAGAGGTTGTTTATTTTTTTTAACAATTTACTTATTTGGCCAATATTAAGTCAAATTTCACAATAAGCTTCATTTGTTTTTCTATCTCAAAAAAGTCTTTATTAGTAATGGCACTCCACTATTTATCACCTAAGTTAAGTTGGAAAATCTAGCTTTTCTGAAATCTATTCTACTTAACTTGACGGGTTTGTTACGTAACTTGAATGAAAATTGGTAAACCTAACTTCACCCTTGTTTTTATCTCTTCTCCTTCCCTTTGTTTTCTTCTCACTCTTGTGTTTTATCTCTTATGAAATAATATCACCATTGACGATTTGTAATTTTTCATCTCAATTTAGAGGTAGGTTTCCTGAAATTCTCAATTGGGAACTTTTTTAAATCCCAAATCAGAGTAGCTCATAGTGGTTCAATGCTAAATATAGTTGTGTTTTTTCGATAATTTGAATTTGGGTAAAAAATTTATCTGTTTATGTGGTAGGGTTTGATAATTCAGTCATGGTATTTGTTCCTTCACCTAAAATTGATACGAGCAAATTTGTTTTAGTGGTGATAGAGATTTTGGATCTTTTAAGTTAAAAATTAGAATTGAGGCTTAAACATTCAAAAACCTCAAGTTATTTGATTCTTTGGAAGCTTATTATTTAAAACCCAAATCAACAAAATCATACACCCCCGCCTTCCTGATTTTAGATCTCTATTGTTATGTCATCTTTAAGAAAATGAAGGAAGAAGTGCTATTATATGCACCTCAAAGAACACCAACATTTTTCAGCCTCTTTTATTTTAATTTAACATATATACATGGAAAACTTATATGAAAGAACAAGGATAGTTTACATCAGTTCTTGGTGCTTCATACTATGGGAAGAATATCAAGAATTAATTCCCATCATAGCTATTTCAATCAACGAAAAGAACAATCCTTTAATTTACTATAGCCGAAAAATGTTTAAATCTAAATGCATTTACGAAGAAAGAATATTAAAAAAAAAAATGGAAAATGGTAATATTGACAATTAGATAGTTTTCAGACGGTTAGTACTTTAGAATTAGCAAAAAATCAAACATAATTTTTACAGTTCAGAGTTAGCATTCAGACTTCAGATTTAGCAATCTAGATTCAGAATAAGCAATCGGAATAAGTGTTCAGATTTAGTAGAAAAAATAAACAACCTCTAAATAAAACAAGGACTCAAACATAGACTAACTCTCAGCACTGCATGTACTTGTATCAGACGCCCATGGGCTTGCTCGCATGACCTAACCCATGTCCCACCTAAACTATTTATAAGTCTATGATTCGGCCTAGGGGCCTTTGGATCATGGGGATTTCTAGTTTAAACTTAGTCATTTTTCGTGTCTGCTATTAAAGTGCTTATTCAGGAATTAGTTACTCTCTCCAAGAGATACAACTCTTCATAGAGGTGTTTCTTGGGGCCCAACCCTGCCAACAGGTGCCTTGATAAGTCACCATCTCCTCTATAAATAGCTCATTTTTGTTTTGTTTGAAACAAAAAAAAATCCAAATCTCTTTTATTTTTCGTTGCTTCTATATTGAGAGTAATATCATTGATAATTTGATAGGCGTATCAACTTGAGTACTTCAAGTATATGTGATTCTATCGTTGTATCTTGGGAGCCATGCGCCATTTAACTCTAAAGCACCATACTCAGGGTAAAATTTGTCTTAAGGAAATTACAATGACTGCAAGCCTCGATCATCAGTTGTGTTAAATTTCCTTTTCATTTATTTTCATTTCGTTACTAATCACGTGTTCTAGAAAACAAATTTTATTAAATGTACTTGATACAATTCAACTTAGGATCTTCAAGCCTTTTGCTTTTATATATGAAATAGCCTCAACTACAAATCGAATAGTGGCCAAAACTATGCACTCTTAACCTATGTACTATTATTGCACACTACATGTCATTTAAAAAAATTTAGACTATAGTTATAAACAAAATAACATCTTGTTAAAGATAAATGAGAGAACTTACAGATACCTCATACCTCTGTACCACATACCTCATCCAAAAAAAGTATTTTTCAATTACTTGATCAGGGAACATGTCTATACAAGAAAGGTGCCCAAAGAACCATGTCTTTGCATGTTTAATTGATTAGACGTTTGGAAAAAAAAATGCATGTGTTTCTTTGATTTGAATGTTAAACTTGGTGTTTGTATTTAGTCCCATATTAGATATGTGAAAAGAGGATTTTTCACTTTATAATGGGTTGCACACTACTATCATGTACGGCATGTATAATTAGGTAGTGCCCTTACGCATGTGTGTGGCGAGTTTGTGAAAGCTTGCTACATGGGGAAGCCCATGGGCTTGCTTGCACGACCAGACCCATGACCCATCTTGACTATTTATAAGTCTATGATTTGGCCTTGGGCTCATGGGGATTTCTAGCTTACACATAGTCATTTTTTGTGTATGTTATTGGAGTGTTTTTTCAGGAATTGGTTGCTCTCTCTAGGAGTTATAATTCCTCATAGAGGTATTTCTTGGAGAACAACCCTTCCAACAGGTGCCTTGATAAGTCACCTTCTCCTCTTTAAATAGAACATTTTTGTTTTTTATGAAACACAAAAAAAACCCAAATCTCTTTTATTTTATGTTACTTCTTTCTTGAGAGTAACATCATAGATAGTTCGATAGGCGTATCAACTTGAGTGCTTCAACTATGTGCGATTTGATCGTTGTATCTTGAGAGTCATGCGCCATTTAACTGTGAAGTACCATACTCAGGGTAAAAATTTTCTTAAAGAAATTCCAGTGACTGTAAGCCTTGATCATCAATTTTGTTCAATTTCCTTTTCATTTTTTTCATTTCGTTACTGAACACATGTTTTAATAAACAAAATTTATTAAATGTACCTGATACAATTCAACTTAGGATCTTCAAACCTATTGCTTTTATATATGAAATAGCCTCAACTACAAATCGAATAGTGGCCAAAACTATGCACTCTTAACCTATGTACTATTATGGTAAACTACATGTCATTCCAAAAATTTCAGACTATACTTATAAATGAAATAACATCTTGTTAAAGACAAATGAGAAAAATTGTAGAAACCTCATACCTCAGTACCTCATACCGCATCCAAAAATAGTGTTTTTTAATTACTTGATCAAGGTACATGTCTATAAATGAAAGGTGCTCAAAGAACCATGTCTTTGTTTGTTTGAATGTTTAGACGTTTGGAAAAATAAATAAAAAACACATTTGTTTCTTTAATTTGAATGTTATACTTGGTGTTTCTATTTAGTCCCACATTAGATATGTGAAAAGAGGATTTTCACTTTATAATGGGTTGCACACTACTATCATGTGCAGCATGTAAAATTAGGTGGTGCCCTTACGCAAGCGTGTGGCGAGTTTGTGAAAGCTTGTTACACGGGGAAGCCCATGGGCTTGCTTGCACGACCCGTCCCATGACCCACCTTGAATATTTATAAGTCTATGATTTTGCCTTGGGCTCATGGGGATTTCTAGTTTACACTTAGTCATTTTTTGTGTATGTTATTGGAGTGTTTATTCAGGAATTGGCTGCTCTCTCAAAGAGTTATAATTCCACATAGAGGTGTTTATTGGGGCACAACCCTGCCAACAGGTACCTTGATAAGTCACCTTCTCCTCTTTAAATAGATCATTTTTGTTTTTTATAAAAGACAAAAAAAACCCAAATCTCTTTTATTTTTTGTTACTTCTTTCTTGAGAGTAACATCATAGATAGTTCGATAGGCGTATCAACTTGAGTGCTTCAACTATGTGCGATTTGATCGTTGTATCTTCAGAGTCATGCACCATTTAACTATGAAGTACCATAGCCAGGGTAAAATTTTTCTTAAAGAAATTCCAGTGACTGTAAGCCTTGAGCATCAGTTTTGTTCAATTTCCTTTTCATTTTTTTCATTTCATTACTGAACACATGTTCTAATAAATAAAATTTATTAAATGTACCTGATACAATTCAACTTAGGATCTTCAAACCTATTGCTCTTATATATGAAATAGCCTCAACTACAAATCGAATAGTGGCCAAAACTATGCACTCTTAACCTATGTATTATTATGGTAAACTACAAGTCATTCCTAAAATTTCAGACTATACTTATAAATGAAATAACATCTTGTTAAAGATAAATGAGAAAAATTGCAGAAACCTCATACCTCTGTACCTCATACCGCATCCAAAAATAGTGTTTTTCAATAACTTGATCAAGGTACATGTCTATAAATGAAAGGTGCTCAAAGAACCATGTCTTTGGTTGTTTGAATGTTTAGACGTTTGGAAAAATAAATAAAAAACACATTTGTTTCTTTAATTTGAATGTTATACTTGGTGTTTCTATTTAGTCCCACATTAGATATGTGAAAAGAGGATTTTCACTTTAATATGGTTGTACACTACTATCATGTGCAACATGTATAATTAGGTGGTGCCCTTACGCAAGTGTGTGGCGAGTTTGTGAAAGCTTGTTACACGGGGAAGCCCATGGGCTTGCTTGCACGACCCGACCCATTACCCACCTTGACAATTTATAAGTCTATGATTTGGCCTTGGGCTCATAGGGATTTCTAGTTTACACTTAGTCATTTTTTGTGTATGTTATTGGAGTGTTTATTCAGGAATTGGTTGCTCTCTCTAAGAGTTATAATTCCTCATAGAGGTGTTTCTTGGGGAACAACCCTTCCAACAGGTGCCTTGATAAGTCCCCTTCTCCTCTTTAAATAGAACATTTTTTTTTTATGAAACACAAAAAAAACCCAAATCTCTTTTATTTTTTGATACTTCTTTCTCGAGAGTAATATCATAGATAGCTCGATAGGCGTATCAACTTGAGTACTTCAAGTATGTGCGATTTGATCATTGTATCATGAGAGTCATGTGCCCTTTAACTATGAAGTACCATAATTAGGGTGAAATTTTTATTAAAGAAATTCAAGTGACTGTAGACCTTGATCATCCGTTTTGTTCAATTTCCTTTTCTTTTTTTTATTTCGTTACTGAACACATGTTCAAATAAACAAAATTTATTAAATGTACCTGATACAATTCAACTTAGGATCTTCAAACCTATTGCTCTTATATATGAAATATCCTCACCTACAAATCGAATAGTGGCCAAAACTATGCAATCTTAACCTATGTACTGTTATGGTAAACTACATGTCATTCCTAACATTTCAGACTATACTTATAAATGAAATAACATCTTGTTAAAGATAAATGAGAAAACTTGCAGAAACCTCATACCTCTGTGCCTCATACCTAATCCAAAAAAAGTGTTTTTCAATTACTTGATCAGGGAACATGTCTATACAAGAAAGGTTCTCAAAGAACCATGTCTTTGCTTGTTTGAATGTTTAGACGTTTGGAAAAATAAATAAAAAACACATTTGATTCTTTAATTTGAATGCTATACTTGGTGTTTCTATTTAGTCCCACATTAGATATGTGAAAAGAGGATTTTCACTTTATAATGGGTTGTACACTACTATCATGTGCAGCATGTATAATTAGGTGGTGCCCTTACACATGTGTGTGGCGAGTTTGTGAAAGCTTGCTACACGGGGAAGCCCATGGGCTTGCTCGCCCGACCCGACCCATGACCCACCTTGACTATTTATAAGTTTATGATTTGACCTTCGGCTCATGGAGATTTCTAGTTTACACTTAGTCATTTTTGTGTATGTTATTGGAGTGTTTATTCAGGAATTGGTTGCTCTCTCTGAGAGTTATAATTCCTCATAGAGGTGTTTCTTGGGGCACAACCCT